>CM016492.1:18700360-20171610 GCA_002890555.2 Lagenaria siceraria | reverse complement strand
GGGACCCTTCCTTTTCAGTGAAAACAATTTGTAAAAGTCAAGTTTGATTTTTTTAATTTCAGTTATATATGTCTGATGGGTTCAGTTAGGTAAGTTAGGTTAGAGTAAGTTCAATTGGCATTGACGAGGAGTTATTGCTTTGGAGGGCAAAATGGTATATTCACGCTGTGGTGCCCTACACTAAAAGTCTGATTTGACTGTGAAGAGGTTAGAAAAAGTAGATTTTTATAATGAGGTTATTTTTTAAAGGTGAAAAGTTTTTTAGGTTAAAAGTAGCAATTCCCCCTTAGCTACACCTATCTTTTACGGCTATTTATTTATCGTATAGCAAAAAAAAAAGTTATTTAAGTTTTTTTTTTTAAAAAAAATATAAATTTTTTGTTACATGACAATTTTTAATTGGACAATTAGTGAGCTACATAAAGATAGGTGTAGCTTATACAACACTTAAGTATTTTTTATAATTTTTTTTTTTTGGCTTAATCAAGTGTGCTATTTTGTTTCTTAAAAAAAAAGTAGGCTATTTTGAATTATTTTTATTTATTTGATAAGTATTTTTGGTAATGTATATGTTTAGAGTTGGACAAAGTAAAATTGGGAAGAGAAATTATATATACGTTAATATAAGCCTCTAGCAAAAATATTTTGGATGAGAGGAATTATTATTTATTATTATTATTTTACTTGGAGTGCATTACTATCCAATTTTATATCACTTTTTATTTCAAACTTCTAGCTTTTGAAAATTTAAATTTTGTTCTTTTTGTTCTTTTTTTTTTTTTTAAATAAATTTTGTTCTCTAACAATTAACTGTTGAACATGATATATGAAATTGATCATTTGTTGTCAAGAACTTTATAACAACTTTTTTTAGAGGATTAGAGATTAAATAATTCTAATGAAATTTGATGGAGTCAAGAGTCAAGATTTATATTAAAGGAATATAAAAAAAAATCGGAAGTTAATTAAAAAAATGAAGCAAAGCAAAGATGAGAAGAAAATTAATATAATATATAAAAAACAAAAAATAAACTAAATTTAATAAATTGAAAAATAATTTAATAACATGGCTTAGAAAATCATTCATATTATTCAGTGACGTGGTGATTGAAATTTGGACTATCATATATATACATTACAAAACAGAAATTTGAACCAATCCCTTTGAAAAATCAAAGGTTATCATAATAAACTTTTAGAAATTAAAGATGAAAAATAAAATATCTTAAAAAATTGAGGGACTAAAATAAAAATTGAGAGAAATTTAAAAAAAATAAACCCCAAAGAAGATTGGTAATGTTGTTAGGGGTGTTACGATAAAATCCTTAAACTATCAATTTTATTAGATATATCCTTTCAAATTTGTGAAATTATTATTGCAAAACAATTATCACCTTTAAATGATCGTGCAAAGCGTGATATATATCATTGTTATAATTAAACTTAAATTCCTCACATAGTTTCTTTACTGATTTTACATTAATTTTGAAATTAATCCAAATTTAATAATTGTTAAATTTTATGGAGTTGAAAGAAAAGTAGGTCAAATTGTATTTGTAACCACATGAATAATCTCAAGTGAATTTTGCAATTTAAAAAAAAAAAAAATTGTAGAAATAATAAAAACAATTACCTAACGTTGAAATTTAAGTAGCTTATGAGATGGATAAGCGACAAGTAAAACCAAACAAAACCGCCCTTGTGAGTCAAATGGTTTTATAATGTGATTGGACTTGGGACTTAGCAAAAGTCAAAGGTTTGAACAAAGGAAACAAAGCTATTAATAAATTGCCACCATATTTAATCTAGAACTTTGAATGTCATAAAAGTCTTTTTGAGTGTATTTTTCCTCCCCCAACTATTTTTAATAAAAGAAAACTTAGATACAATAGAGATTGCATTCATCTTTATACAATTTATTTAAGTAATTAATCACAAGTTATCATGTGATAAACTGGTGAGCATTTCAATTAGAAAAATCAAACGACCTCACAATGTTTACGAGATAGATGAACGTTACTCCTTTCATTATCAATTAGTTTTTAGATGAAATTTCATGTTATCGAATATGATATTAGAGCTCATAAAACCTAAAAAGGTCGGTCTAATAAAAATATTGGGATTTGATTCAAGATTGGTGAATCCAAAAGGACACCATCTTAATAGGGGACGTTAAAGATTCCACATTAGAAAAATCAAGGAATTTCACAATGATTATAAGATAGAAGGACGAATTGATTTAGAGATGGAATCCATGTGATCTAATACAAACTTTGCTTTTATAAAAAAGATATTTTTTTAATATACTTTTTTCCTTTGTGATCAAAGAGATGCATAGAGATAGATGTAGTATGGATTGCACAATTTTTTTTTTTTTAGTATAGACACAATTCAACTGACATGATATTTTTTTATTAAAAAAAAAGTTTGAGATTCGAATCTCCCACATCATTTATTTTTTGAACTCAAAGAAGAAGAAAACTATTTTTAATGTGACACACAACACAAATAATAGTCCAATGATTTGTTTCCTCAATAAAAACAAAAAAAAAAGTCTATTTATAGTGGTTCGATTTTGGTTTTTTAAAACTGCATTAGGTCGTTTTTGGATTGACTTGAGAAAAAAATATTTTTTTTCAAAAAACTCATTTTTATTTAAACATTTTTGATAAAAAATTGTTTAAAATACACTTTAAAAAATATTTTGAGTGGTTGTCAAACACTCCAATTTGTTTTTCAAAATTACTTATTCTTTTAAGTTAAACACTTAAAAATGTATTTCAAACACATCCTTAATTATAATTTTAAGTTACACGAGGTGAAAATCAAATGATGATTATTATTTTATTTATTGTAGTATGTTTATATTGACTAGTGCATTGAATTGGTACTTAATTTTTTTTTTTTTTAATGTTTATTATGTTCTCTATAGTTCTCTTCTCATACAGGTACATTATTATTTTTATAAAATATCTTTGAATGGTTTAGGCAAGATTTGCCATATATCTACCCAAAGAAAACATATATATTAAATATATATTTTTATAATATATGTATGACAAAGTTTAAATGGGTGGAGAATTGGTCAACTCGCTGACTGGTAGATTGTACAATTAAAAATAAATAAATTGCTGATTGGTTGGAATGCCAGTGGACCACTACAACCCATTTTTAGTTTGAAAAATACTAATGCTACACAAAATAGTAAAATTTTTTTCATACCAACACGTGATAAATTCTTTTTATATTTTTTAAAGAGAAAATAAGGAAAAATATTTACACAAATAGCAATTTTTTAGATAGTTGTGATAAACGCCGATAAAAGTCTATCATGTTAAGAGAAATCTATAAATGTCTATAAGTATCTTTTTTGTAAATAATTTTATATTTTTTCTATCGGTGAAAATTTTTCTTTTTTTGAAATATTTTTTTTTTTGTGATGACTGACAAAAATGGGATGAATCTCTATTAATCCAATAATACAAAATAAAAATGTTATTAAGAGTTTAGAAAATTAATCTGAACTGATTCTACAATGATAGTGAAGTAACAAAAGTATCAATGTGTTCATATTTAATTAAACAATATGACTATTTAACTTTTAAACATTGTGATTATTAAGTTTGTATGAATATTTAAACTTTAATAATTAGTTTCGAAAAAAATATATAATTTTAGACATTAAAGTTTTGAGTATATATATATATATATATTTTTTTTTTGTTTAGTCTTATATTTCAAAACTCACTGCGAATTAACTTTCTAAGTTCAATACTTACATTCTAAACTTGTCAAAAACTATCCCACCATGTAAACTTTAATATTAAAGTATATAACAAAGATGAAAATGCGCACCAACTTTAGAAATTTTTATTTAACATTAAAATAAGATCTTTAGAAAAATGATTGTTTTCAAAAGTAGAAAAGTGAGTCAAACTATTTACAAATATAAAAAAAATTTATTGTCTATCAGCGATAAACTATGATAGAATGCTATCGTTTGAGCTCGCTTATAAATAATAAAATTTTTCTATATTTGTAAATGGATAATTTGATATTTTTTATATTTATAATTTTCTTTAGAAAAATCTAAAAACTAAAACAGTTTATGGATAAATGTGAAAGTTCCCACAATAAGGTGGAAGAAATAAAATCATGGATATTATTATTATTGTTGTTATTATTATAATGTAGAATTTTCTACTTCTTCAAATAAATAAATAAATCTCATTCTATATGATAAGGCACAAAAATTGAAGATATTTTTTTTCCCTAGTGATGTATCATTAAAAATTTATTGGTCAAGCAATAAAAGTACTATGGTCACTTAAAAAAATAATAATAAATAATGTAATTGTCATTGTTGATAGTGGACCTACAGAGACAGAGAGATCAAATTTTCTATTGACAAATTTTCACAGCCCTCCATTAAAATTAATTTTTAGCACAAATATTAATTTATATATCTAAATTTTGGGTTGTATCAATTTAAATTTTGAAATTTTGGGATGGTATCAATTTAAACCTCAAATTAATAATTGTATCAATTTAAACTTCGAACGTGTCTTAATTTAAACCCTGAATTTTTATAGGTGTATAAAAGTTCAGAGTTTAAATTGATACATTTATGAAATTTTGGAATTTTAATTGATACAATTATTAGTTTAGAGTTTAAATTGACACCCTTATAAAAGTTGAAGATTTAAATTGATATAATTAATAATTTAAAGTTTAAATTGATATAACTCCTAAATCAAGAGTATAAATTGATATTTGCACTAATTTTTAAACCCAATTGTTTGTCTTCGACATAATTTTATAAATACCCAATTTTTCATTTGCCAATTAAATCAAGCCCCCAAAAATCATGGCGCTTCTCAAATTTCTGATGTGCTCTGTTTTCGTTTCCCTGACCTTCACTTCTTCCTTCCCTGCCAGAGCTGCCCAGATGTCGTCGCCGCCCGTCAAGGCGGCTTATTGGCCGTCTTGGTTGTCGGAATCTTTCCCACCTTCCGCCATTAACACTGCTCTGTTTACCCATGTCTATTTTGCCTTTCTCATGCCGAATGACCGTTCATTTACTTTCGACTTGCCGGACACTACGGCGGCGCAGCTTTCCCAGTTTACCAGTTCTCTGCGGCGGAAAAATCCACCGGTAAAGACTCTGTTTTCAATTGGAGGCGGCGGAAGTGACAGTGCTCTGTTTGCTCGTATCGCTTCCGATGCCTCATCTCGTCAAATTTTCATCGATTCAAGCATCAACACAGCGAGAAAATTCGGATTTGATGGATTGGATCTCGATTGGGAATTTCCTAAAGACAAAACTGAAATGAAATATTTCGCCGATTTAATAACTCAGTGGCGGAAGACGATCGACAGGGAAGCAAAATTGACGTCACGCCCGCCGCTTTTGCTCTCTGCCGCCGTGTACTACGCGTCGGAGTTTCTGGTTTACGGCGAGCCCCGGTCTTTTCCGGCGGCGGCGATTTCGAAAAGCCTTGATTGGATCAACGTGATGTGCTTCGACTATCATGGGTCATGGGACACAACGGCGACCGGAGCTCATGCCGCATTGTTCGACCCACATACGAATTTGAGCTCCCATTACGGGCTCCGGTCATGGATCTACGCCGGCGTGCCTCGGAACAAGATGGTTATGGGCATTCCTCTGTATGGCAAGTCTTGGACTCTGAAAGATCCTCATGTTCACGGCGTCGGAGCACCCGCCGTCGGTGTCGGTCCCGGCGAAGACGGGATTCTAACTTATGTTCAGGTGAGTTAAATTTACCGTTCAATTTTAAAATTTTAACATTGTACAGTTATTTTATTTTATAATTTTTAGAAATTAAGCTTATAAATATTTCTCTATTTTTGTGGTCTAGTTTCCAACCATGTGTTATAATATTTGGGTAAGTTTTGAAAATAATTTTAAAAAAATATGATTTGAGTTTTAAAATTTGATTATAAATTTCCGTGGGAAACAAACATAAATTTTAAGGATTGTTTTTAAATATAGAAAGATAGACCAAAATATTTAAGAAATAGAAAAATTTTATTGTCTATCTAGACCGCGATACATTTCTATCGCTTAGTAATAAAAGTCTATTGCGTCTATTTGATAGATAATAAAAAAAATTTATGTTTATAAATAGTTTGATATTTTTTTTTTTTCATTTATAGTAATTTTCTAATTTTTAATTTAAATAGTTATCAAACAAGATTTAAATTGTTTTGTTACATGCTTTTAGTTTTTTATATTAAAATTTGAAAGTTAAATCTTGTATTATGGTCATTTGATTTTTGAAAATTTTTGTTTTTGTTTTTTTTTTGTTAACAATATTTTCATTTTTGTTAACAAAACATTTAATAAATTATTAGCAAATTTTCAAAAACAAAATTAATTTTTTAATTTTAAAATATTTATTTTTATTTTTAAAATTGGATTAGGAATTCAAACATTTATCAGAGGTGGAAACTATATTGCTTAAATAATGAGTAAGACAAGTATAAATTTAAAAAAAAAAAAAAAAACATAAAACTAAAAATGAAAATCGTTATCAGACCAAGTATAAAATAAATAATTTATAAAAACTTGAATTTGTCTGTAAAATATGGCTCAAAAATTTAATCATATATATTTAAGATGGTGAAAGACTCACAAAAAAAATTGTAACAGAATAAACAAAAGAACAAAACGGTATCAAACATGATCTTCAAAATTGAAGGTCGGCAAGAAATGATCAAATTATCCCAATTAAATTAAAGAAAAAATGACATTAAAGACTTCCCAATACATATTATTGACTTATTTTTGTGATACTATGGAATTAGAATACCTTTTTTTTTTTTTTTCAATTTCAAAATATATATAGTGAAAGAATCGAATACGAGTATATATCTTAATTAGTAGAATTATATTTAGATTCATTTTTGTGGTTAAACAGGTAAAAGAATTCAATCAAAAGACGGAGGCGACCGTAGCATACGACATAAGAACCGTATCGGCGTATTCGTACATAAATACTTCTTGGGTTGGATACGACGACGTTAAGTCAACGACGACCAAAGTGGAGTTTGCTCAGGCAAATAGCTTACGTGGCTATTTCTTTTGGGCTCTCAGTTACGATAGTGCTGATTGGGAAATTTCCACTCAGGGTTAGTTTAATTCAATTAATTATTTTCATTAATCTCTGATTTCTATTTTAATTTTATAATTAACTATTGACTTATATATATTTAAATTTTAATCTTAATTATTTTGCAGCTTCAAACGCATGGGTTGATGACGAATATTGAGATTCACTAATGCAAAGAAGTTTCAAATAAATAGCTTTGTTTAGAGCTGTATTGTTTTTGTGTAGTATTTGATTGAATAATATGTATGTTCACTAAATTATTAAAATAACATATTAGAAAGCTAATCTATGGATTAATGATACAGTAGAAATTTATTGTTTTTTTTTCTTCATGTAATTATGGTTTATTTGCAACCATAAACTCGTGCGTTTGACCTAAAATGCCACATTCTCGATCATTCTTTGATTTTCTTAATATGAATGGATTGATATAATGTTGACATGATCAATATGCATGTAGAACTATTTTTTTCAAAAAATCGAATTTACATATAAAATCTATTAAAAAAAAGTATCATAAGTGATACTTAAGCTTAGTTAAGATCATATATGAGCTTGATAAAATTTTTCTTATTCTTATATTTGAGACACCCTAAGTTTGTCAAGATGAACAAACAAAATGGAAAAAATAAAATAAAATAGTCAAGTATTTAAGTTTGTATTAAGACTGTTTTCAAATATCGAAAATTGAGCAAAACTATTTACAAATAAAAAAAATTTCATTGTCTATTAATTTTTCTATATTTATAAATAGTTTAATATTTTTTATTTATAATAATTTTCGTTTGTAGTATAGTACAAAGATTTATGTTTAAAAAATCACATGCATCAAAATTTCATTCAAACTTTATTCAATTTTTAGTATCAACTATTAAAACTTATAACTATTTTTTTTTCAAGGGAAAAGATTCCTAACTTAGAATAGTTAAGTAATATAATGCAAAAAATTGAAGATTGTTTGCTTAATGTAATGTCTCATATCAAAAAAATTTATTTGAATAATTTAATATAATGTCATTGGTAATTTTATACCGAATGTATAAAAGAAAAATTAAAAGATACAATTTAATAGTACATCCAAAACGTTTAGAATTTAGCATCTAAAGTTTAGAATGTCATTGGTAAAACTTTTAATGTGTTATTTTCGGGCCTGTTTGGATTGACTTGAAAAAAAAATAATTTTTTTTTAAAAAAATTATATATATTTAAATTATTTTAATAAAAACAGTTTAAAATACAGTTAAAAAATTATTTTGAGTGGCTGTCAAATATTCTAATTTTTTTTCAGAATGATTTTTTTTTTTTTAAAGTAAACACTTGAAAATATATTCCAAACACACACTTTTATCTCTCAATAAGGAATAAATTGTGTGGTTTAAAATTTATTACATTATATGGTATGGTTTACATGTAAGAAAATTGCATTTTTTTAATGGGTTTCAATCTAATGAACAATAGAAGTTATAATTAACTCTAATTAAAAAAAATGTCAAGAAAGGTTAAAAAAAGAAAAACAAAATTATGGATGGGTGTAATTATTAGATTAAGATATCAAAGTGGAGAATTTCTAAAAAAAAAAAAAAGACGATAAAATTCATTGGGAGGATGATAACAAGACCTAATGATATAGAAGGTTTAAGGTTTTCAATATAAATTAGACTAAAGTTATGATAGATACAAAGGTGTAATTATTAGTTCATAGTGTTTTATAATCATCATTTATAGTAATTTGATATTAATAAAAGCATTTTTAGTACATAACAAGCAAAATAAACTTGTGTGTACAAATAGTACTTTTAAGAAAATGTTGCCGAACATATGAGTATTTTGATCAAAAATATTTAAATGAAAATGACCTTTTAGAATATATTTTTTTCCCGTCAATTCAAACATACTCTTAGGAGTCATGAAAGATGAAAAAAATATTCTTAATTATTTTACACGTGCCAATGAGGCAATTAAGAGTAGTAACTTTAAAGCATTTATGTTCCCTCAAGAGATACAAATTCTTTAAATCATTTTAATGGGTATAAATGTCAATTTTATTACATCTCAAGAGACACAAAAGAATCCATTTATTTAATTTAGAATACGGTTGCAAATGTGAGTTCGTTTTAGTACAATAATTGCAGAGGTGGAAGATTTAACCTTCGATCTCGAAGGAAGAAAGTCATGTCAATTATTACTCTATGTCTTTGATTGTTATAAATGAAGAAAGATGAATTTCTTATACACCCAACTAAAAAAATTTAACATCACCCATACATCCACGCATTTTGAGCTGCCAAAGGAAAAAAAGAAAAAAAAAAAGATGATTATTAGTCAAATATTCACAAGATATATAAATAAAAAAAGAAATCACGATGGATAGTTAAAATTAAAGGGTTGTTCAACCAAGAAAAATATATTTTACCATTTTTTATATAAAAAAAAAAAAGTAATTGTGGTGGATAGCACTTTTAAGACTAATTATTAAGTATAATAGTAATAGTTTAAAAAATTTGTAAATATAACAAATTTTTATCATTGATAGGTTTTATTGTTGATAGACTCCTATCAGAAATAGATATGATAGACTCTAAAAGTTCTAAATTTTGTTATATACATAAATTCTCTTAAATTTTATTATATTTGTTAATACTTTAAATCGTTATATTTGCAACTGTTTTTTAAAAAACGTTTGTTATTTAGAGAAGTCTACCTGTTTCCGCAATGGTCCAATTCTTCTCATAGCCAAGGGCCCAAAAGAAGTACCCACGAAGCCCATGGGCCTTCGCAAACTTAACCTTGACATCAATAGAACTCGGCCCATCATACCCAACCCAAGTGGTCCCCGCAAACGAATAAGTCGAAACGGACTCCGTATCAAATACCACCGTGGCGCCGTTCGCCGAATTAAAATTCAACACGTCAGAGTAAATCATAACGCCTTCATTCCCGGGCCCCACTCCCTCTGCTGGCGCTCCAATCCCGTGCTTACACGCGTCCTTCAATCGCCACGTCCTTCCATATAACGGCAGCCCCATAACCAATTTCTCCGGCGGAACCCCAGCCTCGATCCACGACTTAACGCCGTAGCTGGTGCTGAAATTGCTCGTTTTATCGAAGAGCTGAGCGTGTGATCCTGTAGCCGATGGCGTCCATTTTCCGAAATAATCGAAGCACATCGGGCTGATGAAATCGACGTACTTGGTAATCGTGTCGGCGGGGTACGATCTCGGCGGCGATTGGAAACTTGAAGCGTACGAGACGGCGGCCGATAAGCCCAGTGGGGTTCGGGCGGGGTTGGAGGAGGATTCTGTTTCGATTGCTTGACGCCATTCTTTGAATAGCGAAGACAAATGGGACATGTCGTCTGTGGAATTTGGGAATTCCCAATCTAAATCGAGGCCGTCGAAGCCGTACGATCTGGCGGCGGAGATTGTGGAGGCGATGAAGGCGGAGCGGGTGGTTTGGTTGGCGGCCATGGCGGAAAATATGGGAACAGAGGAACCGCCGCCACCGATTGAGAGGATGGTTTTGATTTGGGGGTCGGCTGCGTGGATGGTGGAGGTGAAATTTCTCATCCATTGATCGTCGTCGGGAGTGATTATCAATTCGAAGGTTACGTTATTTGGCTCGAGGAAGGCGTAGAAGAGGTGGGTAAAATGGGAGGTTGAAATTGCCGGCGGAGGGAAACTTTGGGCTAGCCATGAAAGCCAGTAACCGCCTCGGATATCGGCAGTTTCTGGTGATGATTCGACGGCGAAAACAGGGGAAAAAACAGAGAGTACTGTAACAGTAAGTAGAAGAACAGAGCAAATTTGCGAGGGAATGAATTTGGGAATGTGAGGCATTGTTGAAACTCAAAAAAGAGAGAATTAATGAATTATATTTATTATAAATTGTTTGAATTGGGAAAATGAATATGCATATATGTGTGGAAATTGGAGGTAAGATTATAAATGAAATGCTCTGTTTGTATCGAAATTTTTGTGTTTGGAGGCCGGCTGTGATGCGTTCAGTGATGAAAGACGATGGTGGACAAGACGTCGCTGTCACCGGAACTGGCATGAAGTTCTTTCAAGAATCGCCGGCCAACCTTCTTTTGGAACGTAGTATTGGGAACTTATTTTAAAGTATTCAATACATCACAATTTTGTGTTTGATAAAATCTATAAATTTTAAAAATGAAAAAGTTTTTTTTTTCCTACAAATTTTGAATTTTAGTTTTGTTTCAATTAAATGTCTTAGATTTTTTTAAAAAAATTAATTTATAGATTTTAAGATTTACACTTTTACCTCCGACTTTAAATTAAATACACATTTTGGGTCATTAGCGTTATGTCTATTAATTAATTTAAAAATAATTATGAAGTGAAATTTTAAATTTAGTTTTAATATAGATGAGAAATAGTGAAACTTAATTAATTATAATTCTTTTTATTCTTTAATAGACATTAAAATCAAAGGTAAAAAGTGAGTATTTAGTAAAAAATCGAAGTTAAAAGTATAAATATGAAATATAGGTATCAAATTGAAACAAAATTCAAAATTTAAGAATTAAATATATAACATTAAAAAACTTAGAGGCCAAATAGAAATTATATCCAAAATCTAAGACCAAAAAATTTAAGGACTAAAAATATTTATTAAGTAGGGGTGAATACTAAAACCAACCAAATCGGACCAAAAACTCAAAATTTACTAAAGTGTCGATTTTGTTTAGTTTAAAATTATAAGGAAATCGAATTTTTTGATTTGGTTTTGAAAACTGAACCAGAACATTTATATTATATACATATATTATATATTATAAAACCAAACAAAACAGAAAAGTTTATTTTATATATAAGCCCGAAAACGAACGGTTTATTTGCAATTCGATTTGGACCAAACAAATGGTTTAGTTTGGTTTATATTCAAAAGTCAAACCGAACCGAACCATGAACACCCCTATTATTAAGTACTCAACTTTCAATTTCATCTCAATTTTGTATATTTAGCCCTTTTATCTTAACTTTGTTTTGAATTACAATTAAATTGATTAAATTTTGCATTTGGTTCCTTGGAGGAGATTATTAATTTACAATAAAATTTCTCACTAATCCCTTCTCTCTCTCATATCCGTGAGTGTTCGAGATAGTTTACGTGCACTTGACTAATTTCACTAGATAACCTGCTTGAGCCCTATAATATTTGAGTGTCAAAAAAATATTTTTAGTCCTTTATTAAAGGTCATGTCTTCATATTTATCACTAAACTAATTCATGATGGTTTTAACTAATTCATTGTCATCAATGAAAATTATAAAAATTTCATTTATTTATGGCCTTCCATTGCTTAAGTTTGAAAAAATGAGAACAAAATCAAAAGAAGCAGTCTTAAGAATGACGATAAGTTATCCACTATATTTTGGCAATTTATCAAGGTTTAGGAACGGTGGTGGACGAAGCACCGTCGCTACAACTTGGTGGGGTGCCATGCTTGATTTTTAACCATTCAACAAAGGAATCGAGAATCGTCGGCCAAGCTTGGTTTGGATCGTAGTTACCAAGATCTGGAAAACTTATCTGTCATAACCCAAACCAATAAAAAAAAAAAAAAAAAAAAAAAATCAAAATATCGTTTTCGTCTTGCTATTTCAATTTTCATCCTATTTTAACTTTCTGTATTTTTCATTTTTTAAATTTAAGCTTTATAATTCTCATAAAATTTTAAATTTAATTTTTATATTTTCAAAAACTCTTAAATTTAATATTTCAAAATTAACATTGTCCACATTTGATAAATAATAAAAAACAGTTTTCATGTAAGAAAAAAAAAATTATGTGAATATATTTAGGGAAATTTTTAAAAATATAAAAATAAAAGAAACTATTTACACAAAATAGCAAAATTTTTAGATAGTTGTGATAGATGCTGATAGAAGTCTATCAGGGTCTATCAGTGATATTATAGATGCTCATAGAAGTCTATCAATATTTATCAGTATTTTTTTGCTATTTTATGTAAATAATTTGACATTTTTTCTATCTATGAAAACTTCCTACATATTTATAAAATTTATAAAGACAATGCTAATTTTGACTCTCTTTTTTTTTTAAATAAAAAAAAAACAATAAACTAACGTATGAGTTATTTTAAAAAATGTAAGCACTAAAATGAAATAATTGAAAGTATATAGACTAAAATTGCATGAAACTCAAAATACAACAAAATGATATTTTAACCAATATATATATATATATATATACACATACATACACACACAATTATAATGACAACACAACACCATTCATTGTCAAATAAAATCACTTCCAAATATGTTCTAAAAGCATGTTTAAGAATGATTTTGAAAACCACAGAAATAATTTTAACTATTTTTAATCACTCCCAAACATGTCTTAAATAGTTTCATGTATCAGTTAGATTTGTATGATATGTCACTTATTCAAAGACATAAATAATAATAAAAAAAAAAAAGAGAACTAAATAAAAATTTAGGATAGGTTCATACCTCATTGCAAAAACGAAAGATACCCATCCATTGATCCAAGACTAGCGCTCTATACATCGTTTGAGTCTGTAACAACAAAACTACTTTGAAACATGTATTTAATTCTTAAAAAAAATCAAATTAATATTTGATTTTATACTTTGAAACACTATTTTCATTCGATCAAAAGTTATTTTAAAAAATTAAAACTAAATAATTTTAAAGTAATTTTGAATCTAACAAATGTGATTTTAACGATTTCAGAATCACTTTCAAACATGTCTTAAATTTACCTTGAGAAACTCGATTATTAACTCGACTTGGGGATGAAATAGAGGACCCATCACAATCTCCAGCAGCTCACACGCAGAGTCCATCTCTAAACTTCTCTGCCTATCCTCTTCAATCAAATACACACATGCCCAATTTAATTATTCGACGAAGCCGTTACAATAACATAACTATCTTTCGTCCTCTAATAATTACTTACTACTAATCACATTACAACCGCTTCATCAAATAATTTTTCAATTGCTTAAAATACTATTTTAGTCTCCATACTTTGAAATTTGTTCAATTTTAGTTCATGTACTTTCAATAAATCTTAAATTTAGTCTCTCAAAGTTAAATTTTACGAAAATTGATTAAATAATAATAATAATATTTTCATGCAAGAAAATACAATATGTGAATATATTTTTAAATTTTATAATAAAAATGCCAATAGATAACAAATAAGTTTTTTTAAAAAAAAAAAATTTGACAATAAACTAGTCGTGGGGACTAAATAAGATTTAGTGCAAATATCAATTTATACCCGTAACTTTAGGAGTTATATCAATTTAAACCCCAAACTTTCATAAGTGTATCAATTTAAACTCCAAACTAATAATTGTATCAATTTAAATCTGAACTTTTATAAGTGTATCAATTTAAACCCTCCATTATGTTTTATTTGGATACACTTATAAAAATTTAAGGTTTAAATTGATATGCTTATAAAAGTTCAGGGTTTAAATTGAGACACTTATGAAAATTCAGAGTTTAAATTGATACAATTAATAGTTTGAGATTTAAATTGATACGATTCCAAAGTTTAGAGGTATAAATTGATATTTATCCTAAAATTTATTAAAAGTATATGGACTAAAATCGAACAAATTTTAAAGTAGACGAACCAAAATAATATTTTAACTTTTTCAATATCATCGTAGACCAATAAAAATGGTGGTTTTGCTTACCGATGAGGGAGTGGCGAAATGAATATGCATAGAAGTCTTCAAAATCTGGTGGAGTTCTTGCCTTCGTTGGGGTCACAGTCATGAGAAAATACAAAACAAATAAGAGATATGTTTGTTTAAGAGGGAAAATTTTAAATAGTTTGATAAACTTATTGGTTTTATATTTTAATTATAGAAAAAAAAGTTTTTAAAAGCGGTTCTTTTTAATTATAACTTTAGTCTATGAACTTTTAGAGATGTGTCTAATAGGCCTTTGAACTTTAATTTTGTGTTCGATGGATTACTAAATTTTAAAAATGTCTAATTAGTTCTTAAACTTTTAATTTTGTGTTCTATAAATGTCTAAGCTTTCAATTATTTGCCCTATTCAATATCTTTTAAAATTTAGGAAACTACTAGACACGAAAATGAAAGTTTAGGGTTTCATTAGAGACAAGATACAAATTTATATCTAATAAGATCAATTCATTTTCTAAACTAAAATAAGATAAATTAATTTTTAAAAATTTTAAATATATAACAGATTTATTAGACACAAAATTTATAGTTTAAAGATTTATTAAACATATAATTAAAAATTCAAGATCTAAAAAGAAACACTATAAAATGTATACTTGTTTCTTTTCAAATTTTAATTATGAATTTCACCATTAGAAAAGAAACACTTGAATTCTTAGTCAATTTTTCAAACACAAAAACAAAATTTTGAAAACTATTTTTATTAATTTTAAAAAATTTGACCCGGTTTTTTAAAACACTAGTAGTAAGTGAAAAACAAAAACATAGAAACTTAGGCTTTATTTGATAACTATTTTGTTTTTTGTTTTTTTGTTTTTAAAAATCAAGCCTACAAATACTCCTTCCACACATCTAAATTCCATGCTTTGTTATCTACTTTTTACCAACATTTTCAAAAACTAAGTCAAAATTTGAAAACTAAAAAAGATAGTTTTTAAAAACTTGTTTTTGTTTTTAGAATTTGGCTAAAAATTCTACTCTTGTATTTAAGAATGATACAAATCATTGTAAGAAATTGAAAGAAAATAGGCTTAATTTTCAAAAATAAAAAACAAAAAACAAAAAACGAAGGCCCTGTTTGGTAACCATTTTGTTTTTGGATTTTTATTTTAAAAAATTAAACCTATAAATACCTCTTCCCCTCTAAATTTCTTACTTTGGTATCTACTTTTTACCCATATTTTCAAAAATCAAGTCAAATTTTGAAAATTAAAAAAAGAGTAGTTTTTAAAAACTTGTTTTTGTTTCTAGAATTTAGCTAAGAATGCAACTCTTCTATTTAAAATTGATACAAATTACACTAAGAAAATGAAAGAAAATAGACTTCATTTTTAAAAACTAAAAATAAAAATGAAATAATTACTAAACGAGATCGAAATAATTATCAAACGGAACTTTATGATAAAAATTGTGTTTATAAACTAAATTTTAAATAATGAAATGAGAGTGTAAAATTTTGTACTTGTATCTCGAGACGGAAGAGTGCAGATTTGAGTGTCTCCATAGTATCAGCTTTCAGTCTCCTTAGCCCTCTTCGCCACTCGTCCTGACCATGCAACCAAAAAACCAATGCCTTTTAAATTAAGCCTTAAAAAAGTTCGGAAAAAATTAGGAGTTAGTCTCTATAATTTATAATTAGAATTAAAGATTATTTAGATTAAATTGTAAATTTCGTCTATATGGTTTGGAGAATATTGTTAGAGTTTAGTCTTCATAGTTTAATAAAACCTTCATAAATAGATCTTATAGTTTAGGGATTATTTATGATAATTTTACTAAACTATAGAGATTATTTATGAAGTTTTATCTAACTATAAGGACTAAATTCTAATTTTTAAAATCATAAAGACCAAATTTATAATTTAACTGATTATTTATAAGAAGTTTATCAAATTATAGTGGTTATTCATGACGTTTTATTAAACATAAAAACTAAATTTTAATTTTAAAAATTATAAGGACTAAATTCTAATATTTTCATAATAAAAAACTGAATTTATAATTTACCGTTTTTTATCTTACCCGGTGAAAATATCCTTGCTTTTCCGCATTCATTTTCCTGATATCATGCAATGCAATGAAACCAATCATTACCCATTTTTAAAATTGTTATTTCGAGGCTAAATTTCGATTAAATTAACATGTCTTAGTTTATGAACAAATAAATATTATTGTGTTAAATATGTTTAGAAGTAATTTTGAAATCAAGTATTAAATTAATTATGAGTGATTAATAATAAAGAAAAAATTATATGATATGTTTTTATTTTACATATGACAAAATGAATTAACTATAATAATTTACTTGCTATAATAAAGTAATTGACTTTCTGAAATTTGTCTAAAACAAAATCAAGCTTTCTCAATAAAATAAAATAAGATAAAATAAAATCAAGTTTTGTATAGCCAACAACCCCTTATGCTCACAAATAAATTGACACTTTTTTCCAAATTTTCAAAAACCCTAATTTCGGTCAAAAATGAACCTAACATAATCCACATAATATTTGTAATATCAATTTCGAAGTTAAATCCACTTTTCCTAACGCTAAATATTGGCCTATTTATTTTAAAAAATCAATGTTAAAAGTGTAAATCTTAAAATATAGAGATCAAATTAAAACAAAACTCAAATTTGCAATGGTAAAATTATAACATTTTAAATCTAAGGACTAAATTGAAATCAAACTCAAAATTTAATGACTAAAAGTGTTATATTTTAAAATTTAAGGACCAAATAGAAATTAAATCATTACTTTCGGGATTAAAAAAATATATTTTTTTTCACTTTTTAAAAAATAAATACTGTCATTACCATGCCAGCATTAAGATCTTCACATCTGTATGCTCGATATCCAGACTTGCGCAAAGCTCCATAATTCCATCCGGGCTGCTCAAGAGTAATAAACATAAAGTAATTAATTAATTAATTAATTAACGGTTAAAATATTATTTTAGTCTCTATATTTTAAAGTTGGTTCAATTTTAGTCCCTATACTTCTAATTGTCCAATTTTAATTTATATACTTTTAATATATGTTAAGTTTAATCCCTACTGTTAATTTATTATTAATTAAAAAAAACTTTTTTTCTATTAACATTTTTATTATATAAATTTTGAAAACATTTTCACCTATTAAATTTGTATGAAAATTATTGTGACTAAAAGGCTAAATTTAAAATTCATGAAAAGTATATAGATTAAAATGGAATAAATTTTATATTAAAATTATATTTTAACCTTAATAACTATATAAAAAAAAACTTTTTATCAACGACATTTTTTTTTTTAAATATCAATGACATACTTTTTATGATATTTTTTAAGTGAATTAAGAAAACAAATGAAAAGTAATTCCAAATCGACTCGAAAAAGAAAAGAAAAAAACGTACTCCATGAAATGAGTGTAATTCGAGAATAAATCGAAAAGGCGATCGATCCGTCTCAACTCATTCCACAAGGCTGAAGCTAAAGGTGAAGATGAAGAACTTGGTATTGTTATTGGTGATCCTCTCATCGATGAAGAACTTGCTGCAAATGCCAGTTAATTAATTTCCCAAAAATCATATAAAAGCTAATTAATAATTAATTAATTTTCTTAAATGGAATATTATACTTCACATTCTTGTATTTAAAGTAATGCTCAAATTTTCCCCATACCCGTGAAAAGAATAATAAAGATTGTATCTTTTTAAGTATCCAAATAATTATATGAAAGAAAGATTACAAAGAATTTGTTTTTTCTTTTTTTCTTTTTTTAAAAAAATATTAATTGGTTAAAAATGTGGTAATAATTCTTGACATATCAAAAAACAAGAAGAGAGAAAGAAAATAATAATGTAAAAGGGAAAAAATACCTTGAAATTCTTGGTTTTTGTTTGGATATATCAGGAAACTCCACAAAGAGGAACCAAAAATGGAGAAGAAAACACAAAAACTTTATTTATTCTCTCTTAATTTGCTTTGCTTAAACAGAAAAAGAAGAAAGAAAATGGAGTAATTAACTGATTATATATACTGAAAATTAGAGGGGTCTGGATTTGTATATATTATAATTGTTTTGGAATTTCTCTTTCTGGAAGGAACTATAGTTTAATCATTACTTTATTTATATACTTCACTTTAAATAGAGAAAATTATTTTTAGTTCTCGAATTTTGAAGAATATGTGTTCGGTCCCGAGTTTTTAAAGAATACATTTTTAGTCATAGAGTTTTTTAGAATAGATGTATTTGGTCCCGAAGTTTTTAAAAAGTATCTTTCTAGTCCCTACGTTTTTTAAAATAGGTTTAAAAGGTCCCTAAATTTTTTTTAATAATAATTATAGGGTTGTTTTCAAATATATATTTGTAAATAGTTTGATATTTTTTCTGTTTATATTCATTTTCTATAATTATATGACATTTTGAGTTTAAAAAATAAGTTTAAAATATAACTTTAGAGAGTACGGGTGATATTTTTTAATTATTTTTTCCGAATTAAAATAATAAAAAATTGTTGTAGGTACCTTTTAAATTTATTCTAAAAACTTAGGGACCAAATGCACTTATTCTAAAAAACTAGGAGACCAAAAAAGTATGTTTTGTAAACTCAAAGATCAACACACACATTCTTCAAAATTGGGAACTAAAAAGTAATTTTTCGTTTTCAATAGTATCCTTCCAGTTATCTTTGAGGAATGAAATGAAAAAGTAAAAAAGAGAGGTTAAAATATTAATTTTGGTCTCTGTATTTTGGGGTTTGTTCAATTATAGTTCATGTATTGTTTAATTTTAATTCATGTACTCTCAATAAATGTTAAAATTAGTCTTTCAAAGTTAATTTTTTATTAAAATGGATTAGATAATTATAATAAATTTTATACCATAAAATATATTATGTGAATATATTTCTAAAATTGATAGTGAAAAGATTTATAGATAATAAAAGTTTTTAGAAAAAATCAACAATAAACTAACCATAGAAACTAAATTTAAGATTTATTGAAATTACAAGAACTAAAATTAGATATTTAAAAGTATAAACTAAAATTGAACCAATCTCAAAGTAAATAGACCAAAAATGATATTTTAACTTAAAAAAACTAACCAATCTTATTTCAAAGGGTAATTGTTTTAAATGGCAAAAATGCTGAAAATATTTTCAAACATATCAAAATGTTATTGTCTATCAGTGATAGACACTAATAGATATATATCTGTGTCTATCACTCATAGACAGTGATAGATGATAGATGTCCATCATTTTCTATCACTGATACATTACAAACTTAGTCAATAAGCTTTGATATTTCTAAAAGTTCATGGATTTACTATACACAAAATTGAAAGTTTAAGGTTCCATTATACAACAAATTTCAAATTTATACAAAAAATTCAAGTATATATGCCAAGCGTAGGCACTGGCGCAGCACGAAGCTCGATTTCTGATGGGAAAAACGATTCTTTAAACAAATTTGTAGGGTTTCATTTCTTTTCATTATATCAATAAGTTTTAAAGTTCCAACAAACTCGAATTTTCGTTGTTTGATGAGATTGTTGATTCACAATGAAGATTATCATTCTAAGTAAAGTAGTAGTGATATCTATTTTATTATCTCTACAATTAAATATGGACCATCTCTATCATATTGAAGAACTAGATGGAATAGAATGAGATTAATCTTTTTAATATTGTTGTTGGGAGTGATAGACCGTGATAGAATTCTATCGCTCAAGCGATAGGAGTTTATCACGGTCTATCGTTAGTAGATAGTAAATTTTTTTTTTTTATATTTGTAAATAGTTTGATATTTTTTATATTTATATTAATTTTCCTTAAAAAAAAATTAATTGGTACAAACTTTGTAATTATGATGTTGCTACTCAAAAAAACTTAAATCTCAATTTAAGCTTGAATAGGAGAAATTAATTTTCTCTAAGATATTGAATTTATTTGGAAATTGATATGGAGAATTTGATGTATTAAATTTATTGTATATTGTGAAATTGATAGTAAACATAGAAATGAGATTCGAAAAGAAAAATATGTTTTATGGTTAGTTTTCAAAATATATATATATATATATATATATATATACAAAAACATGTATCCAAATTACATAAATAGCCACAAAGTTTAAATTATTTTATTTTATTTAGAATGAGTTCATTTATTTTTAGTTTATATTTTTTAAAATTATGTTTGCCTACTCACATTATATTTTTGTTAGTGTGTTCTATCACTCTTTTTTAAAAATGCATTTGAATTTTTAATTAAAATTTTAAAAACAAATACTTGTTTTAAAATCTATTATTTTTTCTCCTAAATTTTAAAAACAGCTTAAAATTTTTAAATCATTTTTTAAAAGTAGATGAAGAACCAAATAAATAAGTAATATTTATAAGCTTAATATTCAAGAAGAAAGAGAAAAATAAAATGATCATGAAAAATGCCTTCAACCATTACGTAAATATAAATACAAGCAAAAGTTTTAACATTTCATAACATATTGGATTAAAACTATCTATAGAATAAACTTAGCTTTCGAATTTCAACAAATATGTAAAATTAAAACATAGCTTTTTTTTTTTTTTTTTTTTTTTGACATGTGTTATAGGTGAAATGGAACCTGACAAATAAGTCAAAAAATAAGAAAATATACAGAAAAATAAATACAAAATAAAGTGGACTTGATTCAAATAAGTTCAAGTGTCAACTAATCATTTATCCGATATAATCTAACTTATGTAGGATATGGACAAATCCATCTCATCCAATCCTAAGATAAAAAAGGTAAATTTCATCTCATTCTCTCTTTAAATACATAACTCCATATGATGGAAATTCTAGAACTAAAACTTTCGACTTATATTTTATTCTATAGTTTTCATCTTTGACTTTGGTATCGGAGTTCATTTCTTTGTTTTGCAGGTCATCTCTTTCCCAAGTTACATATTTATCATTGTTTCACGTGAAGGTCAGATGCGTTTTTCCCTATCCAAATTTTGGCATCAACAACATAGAGCTCCAATCAATTCTATATCCAAATGAAAATTTTAATTTGTGTTACAACAAAATAATAAAAAAATTAATTAAAAATTAAAATACGTCCTAAATTCTTACTTTTTTTTTTTTAATTCAACAATTACAAAGTTGAACACGAAACTATCAACTTAATAGTAAGCTCTACATTGAAAGATTAAATTGACTCTAATTTAATTAATAAACATAAAAACATTTCCATCCATAAAATAAATTAAAAGAGGTAAGAACATACTACAATTAAATTTTATTCAATTTTAAATAATATTACATAATAGCATTTTGTGGTAATCATTTAAAAGTTTATTTTAAAAGTAAAAGATATGCATGTGGTACTACATTAGTTGTATTAAAAATAATAATAATAATGGTTTGAAAAACAACTTTTCTTTATCTTTTTTATTATCTTTATCTACCCTTTTATTCAAGTTTCCAAATGTCGATGGTGGTGAAAATATCAAAGTTCCAATTTTAAGAAAACTTTATGAAAATAGATGAAATTTATTATAATTAGTTAGTGAAATTTTGGTTGTGGTTGAATTATACTATAATTAACCATTTTCAATCATCATATCTATAAAGTAAGACAACATTTAAATGTATATCGTAAAATATCTACGTAAATGTCGATGCAAGAGTAGAAATTTTTAAAAAATAAAAAATAATTATGAAATAATATCAAATATTGAAAATTAATTAAAAAATTAAAGGACATAATATTTGCATATAAAATAATTACAAATTATTTATTATAAAATTAAATGGATAAAAAAAATAAAAATCATAACATTAAACTAATATAAGATAATAAGTATAGAAAAATCATAACATTAAACATAACACAACATATTGAAAATAAAGCAGAAAAAGAAAACTCTAGAGAAAATGAGTGAAATATTAGAGAACTCACATTAATTTGGTGAAATAAAATATTTTATGTTTTCAAATAAAATAAACAATAATTTTATCTACTTTTTTATCTTTTTAATGAAATAAATAAAAAGGAAAATACATTTTTGGTTAGAGTATTTAATGTCATTTATTATAGTTAGAGATGTCCATGGACGAAGCGGGCGACGGTAAGCGTTCCCGCGGGAAACGGGGCGGGATTACCCACGTACATTTTGCAGAGATCGAGTTCTCTATGGCGAAAAGTTCCCCATCTTTATTTTTTCAACAATTTTTTTGGAAAAATTTAATAATTTTTCTTAATTAAATACATATTTTTAACAATTTCTTATTTGAAACATTTCTACTACAATTTTTATTTAAATAAAATATTATCAATTTTCCTAATAAAAATAATAATACATATGCAATTTGAAAAGATATAATTAAAATGTTAAATTTTCATAATTTATAAAAATTAGAATTCAACCATTAGAACATTTTATCTTAAATGTTACAACATCTAAAGAATTAAAGTAAATAAAGTCTTAAATTTACCTAATTAAAATATCGATTAAATTAATATTAATTTATATAAAAAAATTTGGGACTGGGCGGGGCCAGGAATATAATCCCTGTCCTCGGCCTCAAATTGGAAATGGGAAAAAAAATTCTCTACACCCTCCCCATTACCCGTGTTCGGAGATTTCTCGCCCTGTTGGGAGAGGGTCTAAACGCCGCTTATTTTTTTTTAAAAGAAAAAAACATTTGGTTAACTTGTTAATGGAATAAGGCGTAGGGTGTGGTAAGCCACATAAAGTAATAACAGATTCTCCGAGTAAGTTGGAACTGGTTGTAATTTTTTTTTCTTCAAAAAAAACCGAGAAAAAAAGAAGAAGAAAAAGAAGAGTGAATTGTAATTACCAGTTCTACAGTAAAATTTCTTTAGAATGGACGGTTTATCATGGGATTTCAAGAAATAACACCCTCTCCTCCTCCATTTCCTATAAAAAGAAGTTTGCTTTTCTTGTCCAAGATGTTGCCATCTCCATCTGCAAGAAATTTTCTATTTTTTCTTCCCTTTGTTAACTTCTCCCTTTCCCTTTGGGTTTTAAATATGAGTCTTTAACAACACAGGGAAAGGGAAAAGGGAGTAAATAAGGAGTAAGAAGGAATAGTTATAATTTCAAGTGTTTTTGGAGATTTTCTTCTTCGTTTTGGTTGTTTTTTGGTCAGCTATGGGTGACATTTCATTAGAAGATGTCAAGAATGAGAATATTGATCTAGTAAACTTCATTCTTTCTCTGTTTTTTTTCTTCTTTTTTTTGATATATTATTGGTTTGAATCCTTGTTTTTTCATCTGGGTTTCTTTTTTCTTTTGGTTTTTGTAGGAAAGAATTCCTGTTGAGGAAGTTTTTGAGCAACTAAAATGTACAAAAGAAGGATTGACTACAGCAGAAGGAGAAAAAAGACTCCAAATTTTTGGCCCTAATAAGCTTGAAGAGAAAAAAGAGAGTAAACTTTTGAAGTTTTTGGGGTTTATGTGGAACCCTCTTTCATGGGTCATGGAATCTGCGGCAATCATGGCCATTGTTTTGGCCAATGGAGGGGTAAACTACTTATTCATTTTACGTATAAACCAATTCTTCTTCCATTCTTTCACTTTCAAACACAATAACTTACTTTTGATTTGATTGATCTGTTCTGAAATGGCAGGGGAAACCACCAGATTGGCAAGATTTTGTTGGTATCATTGTCTTATTGATCATCAACTCTACCATCAGTTTCATTGAAGAGAACAATGCTGGAAATGCAGCTGCTGCTCTCATGGCTGGTCTTGCCCCTAAAACCAAGGTATTTCCATTTCTTTTCAAGTTTGTAGTGATTGAACATAGTATCAGAACAAGTCTTGCGATTTTGTTTTCGCTTCAACTCTGGTATGTCTCCGAAAATGACTTGTTGGGTTGGCAGTTTATGAGAATGTTGTTTTTGGAATTGTGTAGGTTCTAAGAGATGGAAAGTGGAATGAAGAGGAGGCAGCAATTCTGGTTCCAGGAGATGTGATTAGTGTCAAATTGGGAGATATTATCCCGGCCGATGCACGTCTCTTAGAAGGCGATCCTCTTAAGATTGATCAATCTGCTCTTACAGGTGAATCTTTGCCTGTCACCAAGCATCCTGGTGATGAAGTGTTCTCTGGCTCCACCTGCAAGCAAGGTGAGATTGAGGCTGTTGTTATTGCCACTGGTGTGCATACTTTCTTTGGAAAGGCAGCTCACCTTGTGGATAGCACCAACCAAGTTGGTCATTTCCAAAAGGTAAAAGAAAACTTCTTCACTTCCTACATAACCAAGTTAACTTGGGATTCATAGCAAGATTTGTGGTTCTAACAATGGTTTATGATCGATCAGGTGTTGACGGCCATTGGAAACTTCTGTATATGCTCCATCGCTGTGGGGATGATCATTGAGATCTTGGTAATGTATCCAATCCAGCACAGGGCATACAGAGAGGGAATTGACAACTTGTTGGTGCTTCTCATTGGAGGTATTCCCATTGCAATGCCAACAGTTTTGTCAGTAACCATGGCCATTGGATCGCATCGACTTTCACAGCAAGGTGCCATTACCAAGAGGATGACAGCAATTGAAGAGATGGCTGGGATGGATGTTCTCTGCAGTGACAAAACTGGAACTCTCACCCTCAACAAGCTCACAGTAGACAAGTCCTTGATTGAGGTCAAGCTTAAACAATTGCAACTTATAGAAAAGAAGTTTTGGTAAATGGCTTTGATCATGGCTCATCATGGTGTGTTTTATGATTGCAGGTATTTGTGCCAAACATGGACAAAGACACTGTTATGTTGTTTGCTGCAAGAGCTTCCAGAGTTGAAAATCAAGATGCCATTGATGCCTGTATTGTTGGAATGTTGGGTGACCCTAAAGAGGTTTAATGCTCAACTCTATTTTATGTTCATGGCTTCCTTTTACTGAACCTTTTGTAGTATACTAAAATTTTCATACTTTACCTTTGGCTTTCAAAGGCAAGAGCAGGAATAACTGAGGTACATTTCTTGCCTTTCAATCCTGTCGATAAACGTACCGCCATTACCTACATTGACAGAGATGGTAACTGGCACAGAAGCAGCAAGGGTGCTCCTGAACAGGTAGTGTTTGTTTTTCTGATAGCCAATGTCACTTGCACTGAATCACATTTGTTTTAAATGCCTAATTTTGTAACTTTGGTGGTATTAGATAATTGACCTATGTGAGCTTAAAGGAGAAATAAGAAAGAAAGCTCATGACATTATTGATAACTATGCCAATCGCGGTCTTCGTTCCTTGGCAGTTGGTCGACAGGTGAATATGTGTGAATATATATACAATATAGGTTTAATAATTCATAGAAAGAATGAGCTTTCTTATTAATCCCGAACCTTGTTTTCCTTCATTTATAGACTGTTAAAGATAAGGACAAAGAAAGTGCTGGAGAACCATGGGAATTTGTTGGTCTCTTGCCCCTATTTGATCCTCCAAGGCATGATAGTGCAGAAACCATTCGTCGAGCTCTTGAACTCGGTGTTAATGTTAAGATGATCACTGGTGACCAACTTGCAATAGGAAAAGAAACTGGTCGAAGGCTCGGCATGGGCACCAACATGTATCCATCATCATCTTTGCTCGGCCAATGCAAAGATGAGTCAATTGCTTCCATTCCTGTTGATGAACTGATTGAGAAGGCTGATGGGTTTGCAGGAGTCTTCCCTGGTAATCACATTATACTTTTAATTACAATGAGGTAGATGAAACCACCGGTCGTCCTCAACTAAACTATTCATTTGTTGATTGCAGAACACAAGTATGAGATTGTCAAGAAACTTCAAGAGAGGAATCATATTTGTGGCATGACAGGAGATGGCGTCAATGATGCTCCTGCTCTCAAGAAGGCCGACATCGGAATTGCTGTGGCCGATGCAACCGATGCAGCAAGAAGTGCATCAGACATTGTCTTGACAGAGCCAGGGCTAAGTGTGATTGTGAGTGCTGTATTGACCAGTAGGGCCATCTTTCAGAGAATGAAGAACTATACTATCTATGCGGTTTCCATCACAATTCGTATTGTGTTGGGATTCATGCTTGTTGCTCTTATCTGGAAGTTCGATTTCTCGCCTTTTATGGTCTTGATCATTGCCATCCTAAATGATGGAACCATCATGACCATTTCAAAGGATAGGGTCAAGCCATCACCAGTGCCAGACTCATGGAAACTCAAAGAAATTTTTGCTACTGGTGTTGTTCTTGGAACATACATGGCCCTCATGACCGTACTTTTCTTTTGGCTCGCCAACGAAACCGACTTCTTCACGGTAAGAAAACAAAATTGTTATCCCTTATTTGCATTTACTAGCATGTTGTAAAGACACTAGGTCGTACTTGCAATATTATAGATTCAAAATACGAAATACAATAGACAAGATAACAAACCGATTTCGAGAGTGCCATACCTCTTCCAAAACAAGCAAATGTACTACTAGACCTCTACCACAAACAGAGCTACCCTAGCAGCACACAACATAACGTTCGACCCAAAACGCTCGGCCCATGAACATCACCCCTTTTCCCCCTCCTGACAAGTATTTACAATTTGAGGTCTAACAAATGTCAACATTGTATGCAGAACACATTTGGTGTAAAGCCACTTAAAGATCTTGCTGAGATGAATTCTGCTCTCTATCTTCAAGTGAGCATCATCAGTCAAGCTCTCATCTTTGTCACCAGGTCAAGAAGTTGGTCTTTTGTTGAATGCCCTGGTATCTTGCTAGTTATTGCCTTCATTGCTGCTCAATTGGTAAGAACACATACATTTCTCTTCTTATTTTTCAAACCTTTTCCAAAATTGCATACATCTCCTGATTCTTGATTCTGTTACCTACACTTTCAGGTTGCCACTCTAATTGCTGTATATTCTGAATGGGACTTTGCAAGGATCAAAGGTATTGGTTGGGGATGGGCAGGATCCATCTGGGTATTCAGCATTGTTACTTACTTCCCACTTGATGTTCTCAAATTCGCAATTCGTTACGGTCTTAGCGGCAAGGCTTGGGATAACATGCTTGAGAATAAGGTCTGTGTTCAAACTCCTATAATATCATTTCAGTTGTAACAGTTTTGTACTAATGCATATTCTCAACCATTTAGACGGCATTTACGACTAAGAAGGATTACGGAAAAGGCGAAAGGGAGGCACAATGGGCAACAGCGCAACGTACGATGCACGGCCTACAACCACCAGAAACCTTATTTCATGAAAAGAGCAACTATGAGGAGCTTTCAGAGATTGCAGAGCAAGCAAAGAAAAGGGCTGAAGTTGCTAGGTAAATTTGTAAACGAATCTATATCGATAAGAAAGTACTTAGAAAATCAATCCAAACGAAATTTTGTTGAATGATGCAGGTTGAGGGAACTTCACACTCTAAAGGGTCATGTGGAGTCAGTAGTAAAGTTGAAGGGATTGGACATTGAGACCATCCAACAACACTACACTGTTTAATCTGCAATGGAGAGGACAACATTTGGCTGACTTTCAACAAAAACGAAGAAGGAATAATTTAAAAGGAAAAGAAAAAAAAAAGAAAAAGAAAAAGAAAAGAAAAAGAAAAATAGAGAAACAAAATTTATGGGTGGTGAAATGGGTTATTCTTGTACTTGTAATTCTTTTTCTCTTGGCATTGTGGAGAAAAATGTCATCTAGATTGAAGTTCTAAAACAAGGAAAAAAAATGGAATGCTAAAGAAATATATTATGGTTATACTTAGTGTGATCCGATAATCCTCTTCTACACTATTATCTTTTATGTTTAGATAATTTTCTACTGATTGTGGATCGATGGTTAAGGTATTCTCGATTAAAAGGATAAATAATTAAATGTTGTTTTCACATGTGGTCAAACTCTATTCCGTCGTAAAATTTTAATGTTAAAAATTTTATCAATTATTTCATGTATCAGCGATCAATTCAGATAAAATATATTTGTCAATCTTAGAATTTAAACATTATCTAATCTAGCATAAGAAAATATTTATATTAAAAAGGTCAAAAAAATCAAAATATTTACAAGAGTGGTTTAATTTATACTCTCCCAACACGTTTACCTTTTATTTTGTTTTTACTTATATAAATTATGGCAATATCTTAATTGGTTTTTTTTTTAAAAAAAAATTATCATATTTAAATTAGTTAAAGATCAAGATGGTGTTTTAATTATTTAGAAATGTTGGCAAAATATAAATAAAATGTCGATATCATTAGACATTTGAAAAAAATATATATATAAAAAACATACATTTTGTACTTTTTAAATAAGTTTTTGTTAGGATTATATCCACCATTTAAATTTTATGATTCATTCATCCGTTCACGATATAATGTTGATTTATTCTTTATATCAATATCAATAAAAAAAAATTTAGGTATATGGGAAAATGTTTGATGAAATTTAGATAATGTAAAATACAATGGATAAGAAAATAAATATATAAATACAAGAGTAATTTTTTTAAATGACAAAATGCTGAAAATATTTATAAATATAGCAAAATTTTACTGTCTATATGCAATAAAGCAGTGAAATTTTGTTATATTTATAAATATTTTGGTTCATTTTTCTATATTTGAAAATAAAGAATATTCGAACTTTTTTCAAATATGAACGAACTTTTTTCAGATGTCATTTACAACCGTTTCTAATAACATTCTTTAAAATCAAAGTCGGACCTCTACCCCAAAATTTGGTGAATTAAAAAGAAAAAAAAAAGTTAAAATTAAATGGACTAAAAAAAAGTACAATTTATGACCAAACTTATGACAATATTTATAAGGGAAAAAAACTAGATTTATAATTGGAACAAAAATATTTTAACCACTAACTGAATGAGAATGACGTGGCGATTAAATAGACAACGTAGTCCCTGAAGTCCCGCCGTAGTGTTTTTCCCGCCAACGCCAACTGTATTTAATAATAATCCCTTCCAAATTCCAAATTCCAAATTCTCCTTTGCTTCTGCCCTAAATCCTTTAGGCCATTTACCATGGCTTCTCAAGCTCTCACTGACTACGAGCGCCAGAGGCTCGAGAACATTCGCCGCAACGATGAAATGATGGCCGCCCTCAAGCTCCAATCCAAAGCCTCTGAACTCTCCGCTGCTTCCAAGCGTCAAAGGTATCTTTCTTTCTCTCTGTCTCGCTGTTCTGATCTCTTTATCCTACTTCGTTTTGTTCTGTTTTGTTTGTGATTCCTTTGTTATTCCCCTTCCAGAGTTGAAACTAAATCGGAAAAGGTTTATCCGAAAACCAAACCTAAAAACGAGACTCCGATGGTTTTACGGCGCTCTTTGCGCGCTAGAGGCATTCCTCCCGATGCCAAAAAAGTTGTAGATGATCCTACGGAGCCGGCTACTAAGATTCGGAAGTCAGATACCAAGTCCAAAGACTCCAAGCCTTCGCCTCGTGTTTTAGGCCCTCTTAAAATGATTGAAGTTTGTAGTGAGAGGGAGTCTCATCCGTCTCTGATTGAATCTATTTTGGGTATTTCGAATAAATCTCTGTTGAGTAGGTCAGTGAAAGATGATGTTAAGGATTTTAAATTGGAGGAAGGCAATGGGAATTTCCCGAATGAGATAAAGACTGAAGGAGGGGGAGATGTGAATTGTTTGAAGATGGAGCCTATTGATAATTATCCGAATTTAGTTAAAACAGAGCCTGAAGAACTTACTAGTGACATTAAAGGTCACTTGATGAGTTCGATTAAGATGGAACATAAGAATTATGGAAGTCGCTTAAAGCCTGCGTCTTTGGTTCTGAATGCCGACAACATAGCTCGGGTTGTTCCTGGTAGAATAATGGCAGTGAGGTTTTTCCCTTGTCGTGATTCTAGAATGATTGTTGTAGGTAACAAGTTTGGGGAAGTTGGGTTTTGGAATGCTGATCACGAAGCAGAGGAAGGAAATGGAGTTTATTTATATCATCTGCATTCGGGTCCCGTTTCTGGGATTTCAATTCAACGACATGCATTGTCGAAGGTACCATTCATCCAGGAGATTCTAGGAAGATTTTAAAGATTAAGAATAATTTTTTGAAATATCTGTTATTTTTTTATGATATGTTGTTAGCATGAAAAAGCTCTAGGTTCTTGCGCACAATATAATTCATACTGTGTGAGAAAATACAGTTTGGTTCTCAATAGGTTTTATCATAGAATTCCATTATTTTACTTTTTGGCTTGTGTTCAGATTAAGTGATCTTATATCTCTTGGTAAGTTATTCTTGTGATGGAAGAGGTTCAGTTAGGCATAGGAGGAATTGGTCTTCATGTATCAATATAGTTCCAGTTAACTGAAGCATTGCTTCTTGAGTTGTTTTCCTGCCTTCTGTATTTAATGGTATTTCTCAGTAGTCGGATGTGAACCAGATATTTGACCAAAGAAGATAATAGTTTTGGATGTGCATTAGTGATCGAAAATTAAGTTTTTAATTAAGGAGAAATCATCTGTTGATATGTTTGGATGGTTGAAATGGATGATTTTGCAAGGAGGTTTACATCTGCTATAGTCATTCTTGGTCAACATATTTTTTATGGTTTAGGAACTCAATTTAGATGATTTTGAATTTTGCATGGCTACTATTCCTGGTATTATGCAATTAGTTTTGGATCTGCTAATTATGATTCTTGTGTCATGATTTCAGGTTTATACCAGTTGCTATGATGGATTTATACGATTGATGGATGTGGAGAAAGAGATGTTTGATCTTGTGTATCGTAATGAAGATACTGTATATTCTCTCTCTCAACAATCAAATGATGCAAACTGCTTATATTTTGCTGAGGGTCGTGGAGGGTTGAATATATGGGATAAAAGGACTGGAAACTGCCCAATGGAATGGACGTTGCATGAAGATAGGATCAATTCCATCGATTTTAATGTAGAAAATTGCAACATCATGGCTACTAGTTCTAGTGATGGAACTGCCTGTATTTGGGATTTGAGAAGTGTTAATGCTGAAAAGCCCAAAACCTTGACGACGATCAGCCACAAAAGGGCGATTCATTCTGCTTACTTCTCACCCTCTGGACGCTTCCTTGCAACTACTAGGTAAATTGATCATCTTTTGAAACTTTTTGATTGGGAAACAGTAGTAACAGAACCAGCAAAAAGGGTAAAAGAGAATAAACCAATAATGTGTCCTATAGCTCAGGTTCAATAATGTGTCCTAGGCAGTAGAATTTTCTAAATGTCTCTCAACTGTTTTGAAATTACAGTTTCTTATCAATTTTTTTTTTTTTTTTTGAATTTACAGTTCAAGCATTCATTTCAGAACGATGGCTCTGTTATTGTTATATCGGAACAAAAATGATTGTTTATGGCAACAATGAATTCTTCTAGGCAGTAGAATTTTCTAAATGTTGTACACCTGACTATTTTGAAATTGCACTTCTTGCATTCAATTCAAACTAAGGCTCTTTTATTGTTACGTCAGAAGAACGATGAATTGTTCATGACTCCACCTCTCCTCCCTCCCCCCACCCCACAACCAAAGCACTGAAATTAGGCGGGTGTAGTAGTAGACTAATAGGTAGGATTTCATGGCTTAATTGTATATCATATGATAGTTGTGGGATTAATAGGGTTTCATTTCATGTAGTTTTGACGACAATGTTGGTATATCTGGTGGAGTTAATTTTAAAGATACTTTGATGATACCGCATTGTAATCAGACAGGCAGGTGGATTTCTTCTTTCAGGCAAGTTTCGTACCTGTCCTTATCACTTCCCTTTCATTTTTTCCCTTTTTCATTTCCATCTGAAATTTACTTGGTATGATTCATCTAGCTCTACTCATAGAGATATTTTAATTTTATATATGAATGACTCATTTTCTCGTTATGCTGATATCAAGATTTGAATCTTGTGCCAAAAGAATGAAAACATCTCATTAATTTCTTTATTGAGCGTCTTATTTTCTTATTATGTTAAATCTGCAAATGTTTGATGCTCGTGTTCTTGTATATGAATGGTAATTTTCTTTCATTTTCCATATGAATGACTTACTGCATAAAGTTTCTGTAATTGGATTTTCAGATGCCATTTTGCATCCCTACTTCCCTAGTTACACACACGTATAATGGTTTCTTCTTCAATGTTTAATTAACCCTACAATAAGGGACTTAAGTGTGGTTCCCTTTCTTGTTCTCTAGTGATATTTTGCATGCTGTCCTCTAATTGCTATTTTTATTTTCACGTTTATCGTGATAAGTAGGCTTCAGTTTTTTTCTCTATTACAAGATTAACGGGCTCCATCTATTTGGAAGCAGAGCAATATGGGGTTGGGATGACTCATACGTTTTCATTGGAAATATGAAGAGAGCAGTAGATGTTATTTCATGGGCACACCCGAAGAGAGTCTTCGTTTTGCAGAGCCCCAACATATCAGCAATACCGTGCAGGTTCGATGCGCACCCTTATGATGTTGGAACATTAGCAGGAGCCACGAGCGGGGGCCAGGTTTATATGTGGACAATGAGTCAAGATATATAATTTGCTTGTGGCAGAGTTCTCAGGATAAGAATTTTGTGCATGAATTCCATCCATCTCTATTCAGTGCTAACAACCAACAAATACTTTCTAGGTAGAAGAGATGCTTTACCTCTTCTTGCAATTGGATTTCATGGGGTGAACCGTGGGAATGAGTTTTGTAGACTTTGCTCATTAGTAAATCAACTTTGACATGTAAATTTTATGCAATTTTTCTTTGGCTAGGTCGGCTGCCCACTTCATTTGTTAAGAGAGTTTGTTCCCATTTGAATTGATTCCTAATTAGGAAGAAGTTAGTAGTGGAAGAACTCTATATAATGGTGAAGAAATGGGCTGTTAAATAGGATTTTCTTTTTAAAAGGAGAAACAATTTCATTGATTGATAAAATAGAGGAGTCGAAACTCCGGACAAGGTGAATTACAACAAAGTTCTCCCATTAGAGATTAGATAAAAATAGGCTAAAATGAACAAAAAGCTTTTGAGATTTACACCAAAAGTAAGCAAGCAGTAGATAAAATATTCTCCATAAAATAATCCAGAGCGCATTCCAAAGCAAAAGCCCCAAAAGTGAGATGCAAAGTAGCAGTGCAAAAATGAATGACCTAGAAATTTAGCACTAGATTCACACATGATGCACCATGAGAGGGAAAGATGCTTATAGGACATTCGCCATTGCTACCTACGAGTTGTATTAATGGCTCCCAGACTAAGCTCTCAAGGATCAAGCTTTTGAGGGAAGAGAGTGAGAATGAATGGAAAAAGAGAATGAATTAACTATTCATTATTTTCTTCCAAGAGGTTAGTTCAGATGGAATTAGTTCTTCATTACATGAAAGCACAGCCTGTGCTGTTAATTTCCCAAGCCAACCATGGTACAACAATCCCCTTGAACCAAGCCCTCCAAATACCCAGTACTTGCAAGAGCTGTTGTGTCTTACAATCTCATCTATACAACCCATAAGAGGAAGAGATCCATGAGGTGTGAGTGGTGGCATTGCCCTAAGACCAGCCCTTGCTCTTACGAAACTCCACTCCTTTATTGAAGGATAAATAGCAGACACCTTTGGTAAAAGTTCTGCAAGCGCTCTTGAACTTTCCTCTTCTGAAACTTCAGATGATGAGTTTGTTGATTTCCATTCCCACGTTGAACCCATATATAAACTTCTAGAACCTTGTATGGCTAGCCATGCATCTGACAATATAGAAGGCCCAAGCTCTGGGTATGAATTACTGAAATTATAGTACCAATATCAGACAAACAGGAAAAGATTATTGATGTGTTTCTTGGAATTTCAAAAGAAAATAATAATTCCCATCATAGCAACGCCCTTGCAGCTCATACTACATCACAATTCTTTCTGAGTTATGGATGGAAAGAAACCATCGTATAAGCTCATACTATATCTACGATTTGGCTTGTTTAAAGTCCTCTTCATCGTGCTCCCTATCAAAAATGTTTGAAGTCTTCACTATTCAAGATATTTTTTGCAATTGGCAGGTTTTCATTTTTCCTTCATAACTATGTTTTCTTTAAGTCTTGTTAATGTTCTAAGTTCCTTTTGTTTTGTAGTTTAGTTATCGTATTTCTATTTAGTCTCTTGTTAGCTCCTTTTGTATCTTAGAGCATTAATCTTTTTTCATGATCTTAATGAAAAGTTGCATATCCTTTTAAAAAAAAGCTAAACGCCCTTGCAGCAAAAATTTCTCAAAACCATCAAGGTTTCTCCTCTAATTATTTCAGGACAGTCAAAGAAAATCATATTTGGCCCTTTATCCCCGTTACAAATTGTCTATTGGGGGTATCTCAAGTCAAAACATGAAAGACGATACAACTTACGACCGATTGAAAAGCAACAACAAACCTATACGCAGGACAATCTTGCTCGTGATGATAAATGACCAATACCACTTACTGAAGTAATTCTAATGGCCCAAATTATGAATTTTGTGGAGGTAGAGTACAGACTAGGCAGACAGATACCTGATATCATCGTGTAGCTGAAAATGAGCAACTACACCTCTGCAAGTTCTCAAAGGAAGCTTTCCAGCAAGTTCAGGAAGCATTACCATTTTGGCACCTAGACAAACAATCACAGCGTCATATGACCCTGCATGTTTTCCAGAAAGTTTGGTTACATAAGAAACAGTTCAATTCCAAGAGAAGATTTAGCTTGAGAAATTTCACTTACCTTCTAATTCGCGCAGTTCGTTAATAGATTTCTTCTGCAAGTACAACTCCTTATGACCAAAACCTGAGGTGGATGTTTCCTTGGTCAGATTTTCACATGCTATAAATAGCGCCTAGCCATAAGATTGGGAAGGAAAAAGATCAAAGAATTGTTTTGAGATAATATAACAAATGGAAGAAAAACTCAAGTATCAATTGCTTTGAAGTTGTGACCTCAAGATAACGTTGAGAATTGATATTTACTGCTTGAGGCATATAAAAAGCTGTATTTAGAGGAACATAAAGCTCAGGTACAAGATTTCGGGCAGCATCTTCATCAATTGTTTCTATCCTGCAGCTATCGAGCCCGTTCTGAGCATTCTAGTTACATAAATGAAGTAACACTGTCAACATCTGTTAAGACATTCTAATTAGAGTAATGAAACATAAATAGATGCGAGGATATAAAATATACTTCTTTTAACAGCATCAAATTCTTCAAGCTGATTGCAGGCCTCAAGATGCCCCTAAAGTAAATAAAATAAACCATAAGCATGCAATGCATCATCTGCTGCTATCACCAGAAAAATGTTGATTAAACAAAACTTTAGGGCACTGTTTGGTAATTATTTGGTTTTTGGTTTTTAGAAGTTGAGCCTATTTCCTCTCAATTTCTTACAATGGGTTTGCATCTTTCTTTAAGCAAGCAACTTTTTTTAGTTTTCAAAACTCGGCTTGTTTTTGAAAATATAGGTAAAAATTAGATAACAAAGTAAGAGATTTGGAGGTGAAAGGAGTGTTTATAGGCTTAATTTTCAAAAACTAGAAATAAAAAACCAAATAATTATCAAACGGGACCTAAGTGATGGAAATATCTAGACATAAAGATAAGTATATATCTCTACAAAGCTAAAAGAAATGATGTAACAGACCGTCTTAGAACAACGAATTCACTCCTATTCTGGCATTCATCCATCTCACTATCCAACTCTTTGGAGTGAAATGCTGATTCTGCAACGCTCAAAAGTTTTAAGCACTCAGCCCAACACTCGGCTCCTTTCCAGAGAAGTTTAACTGACATAATTACAAGGGGTTAGCCACATCCAAGGGCCAATTTTCGCAATGGAGGTAAAGTAACTAACTAGGTTGTCGGAACCTTTAGGAGAATAAGGGTGAAGAAGCCCTCCAGCAACTCCAGATGCCCCTCCACCAATGCCAACTTCGTCATATATGTCAATATGTAGAGGTACATCCTTAGGACACAGCTGCAATAAACATAATAAGATGAAGTACAACATTAAGTAATGAGTGTTGGGAACGCCATCAAAGTCTCATATTAACTAGATAAGAAAAGATCACAAGTATATAAGTGATGAATAACATCTTTACCAACATGAGACATTTTTGGTGAAACTAAAAGCAGAGTCATGCAAGCTTATGCTCTGACTCTGGACAATATCATAACATTACAAAGATATTTAATGTTACAAAGGTATTTGAAGGATCATTTGCTGTGTCCTACAATAAGTACATGTTGACTCTAGCTTTGATAAAACCCAAAGAATGCTAGCAGTAACCCCTCAGAAATATGTTCAGTTGACTCATTTTAAGATTACGTGAGATCCCATTTTTAGGTTTTTGGACTCACTACCTCTAATAGAACATGTAGAGGCAAAATGCACTACACCCTAAGGCGAATAAGAATTGAAGGGCTACGAAGGTTCAATACGACATTGAATGGAGGGATGATAAATTTGAGGGAATCTATTTCATGAATGTATATGTCCTCGTGCCATCATAAATCATAAGAGACAGTCACCAAAAACGTAAAAATCCAATGAATTCCAGCGAGTAGATGTAGAGCAAATTCATATTGCCAATTGATACACAAAAACCACAATCCAACAACCAAAAAAAAGGTTTGAAGAAGAAAACAGTGTACGCAGCCAAAGCAAAGCGTTGAAAAACAGAGCCCACAGAACCGTACCTTCAACAAATGCCAAGTAACCGAAAGCCCAGCAAAACCAGCTCCAAGCACTGCGTACCTGTAAAAGGATACCACTCTGTGAGTAAATACATGTAGAAGTTGAACTGAAAACAAGGAAAAGGTTGAAGAAGAAGAACCTCAGAGGACGCGCAGAGAGAGAAGAAAGTGCTAACAACGGAGCGGCAGACTGAAGGGTAGAACCTTGACTCACAAACACCATAATCGGATGTTTGAATTCTCAATCTTCGGGTTAGACTTCTTTTTTGAAAATATCGATTTTTATATTTATATATATTCTTTCTTTTAACCTATGATTGCACGTGATAGGTATAGTTTCTATTTTATATAGGAAAATTGGATGAGATAGTAAAAAAATGGAATGTCATTAGGATTTTTTTTTACCAAACTGTAATCAAACAAAGAGAACAAAAACATTGGTAAAAAGAAAAATCTCATACCACACAATCTAACTAACCACCTGAAGAGGACGCAAGATGGCTTTATGAACACAAATATTAAATATGATAGTTTGCATACCAGACGACTCCAAACCTTATGTTTGAATTGATTACCTACAGTAAAGTAACAAATAAATAATTTCGTGGTAGTACTCCCATCAAAATAGCATGTCCCATAGACAACCTGGCTACAACCTGACTAAAAGGACAATAAAAAAGTAAATAGTATCACTTTTTTTTACGTTGAATTTGAAAATAATAATAATAATAACAATTAAAAAAAATATATAGCTCAACTATCATAGTGTAGCTCAACTATCATGTATTTTTTATTACGTCTAACAAATTTGTCCAAAACTTACATTTGTCCAAAATTACATCTTACAAGTTACAACACATAAATGGACAAATTACAGAATTAACTACATACACAAGACTACCACCCTGAATTGATAAAATAGTTAACTTTTCTATACAATCTTTATGGCTATTCATATGGTTCTTTTTTACTACAGTTGCACAATAGCTATCCACAGGGAATGGCTTAGTTTCAGTCAACACTTATTATTATATCAATCTGTCTCAGGCAAGTACCCTTCCTTCTTCAAGTACCAAAGAGCTGCTTCGGCCGCATGCTCGGCTGCAGCCTTCTTTTTCAAATGAGGTGCTCCGAAGAATTCGAAAATCGTATCAGGGACTTCTTCTATCTTTAATACAACCTTGTAAGTAAACCTGCAAGGAGATTGAATCATAATCGGACTACCTACTTTTAAGAATGACAAGTCTAATTGAACAACTTTCTAAAAACCAGCCTATGCCTATTCCCAGATTGATTGTAGCATTCATCAAGGACTTACATCTTTAAATGGCTTGGTCCTTCCTCATTCACACAATCAAATGAAGGGCGATTCCAATGGTTTACGGCACAGATTTCGTACAGACGAGATCTTGCCGTTGTTTTCCCTGACCGACCTAAAGAGACCACTCTGCATTAAAAAATAATTCGACACATAATAATAACCCTCCAAGAATAGTAGCTGTCACGGTATCTACCTGATGATGACTGCAAGTCTGTTGGACTATCATGACCTTCAAAGCCCATGCTAGGTTCCAGTTGTTCTCCCGCAGTTCCAGATGAAGAAACCGGCATTTTGCTTAACCGTGTAATGTGAACTGGATGAGAATTGTCAACTTCACGATGCAAGCGAGGACCTATGTCTGCACTAGAAAATTCTGGCCCATTTATTGTTCCAAGACCATCGTCAACTTGATCAATCGTGACCGAGGGTGCTTCATCATAACCAATCAATTTAGGTTCCATCTTCCTGCTTGACTTTAAAATCTCTTCTAATGAATTGACCTCAGGTATGAATTCTTGGGCCTGCAGCAATATGTTAAGAAATTTGCTAAAACCATTTAGAAGTAGGAAAAGATACGCTTATCAAGTCATGGGTTCATGCAATACTACAAAGACATAATAGTAATACAGGTAAAACATAAATAATCGAAATAGTTGATCAGATCACAAATCGATATTTTTTAATTTGAACCTTGATTTTGTTTTTTCTTGTCCTCAAATAGTAATCAAAATGACAATACTTTAGTTCCAAGAAGATCTAAACTCTAGAGTTGAAAGATTCTTTGCTCCGAAAGACAACTAAAGTTATTTGATCCATCCAACTCAAAATACTACAGAGGAAGTGGTCAAAAGAGACGTAGAAATAGAAAGTTGACCAACAATATATAACATTTGAACTAAGCTCTGAGATGATTTTTTTTTTTCTTTTGAGGTATCCTATAGAAATCCCCCGCCCAGAAATCTTTAATCTAGAAGTAATTGTCATAACAATATATTGAGGGACAAGAAAAACCGAAAAGATCAACTGATTCAGATTATTACCATAAATTTTTCCAAAAATTGAAGTGTAAAACAAACACTAAAAACTCCAATGATATTCAATGCCTTTTTATAGTAAAGAAAAAGAATGCAGATAGTTCTTTGGCATATAAGCACAGTAGAAGTATTTTATACTCATACCTTCAGCTTCGTGAGTATTAAGTTGGCAGCAATTTTCTCGGCATCTTTCTTTCGGCGGTTGGCTGCAGAAGCAGTGGCATGAAAGATGCCTCCTTTCACCTCTGCTTTAACTGAATAATATCCTTCCATTTTTGATGAATTAAACTGAAGTTTCCAGCCACAATTTTGACAAAATTCGGTTATGTCCCGAATAGGACTAAGCTGGAAGCCTGAAAAGCTCATAATAGAATCCACAAAAGATAACATTATCTTCCAAACATAGTTCATGTCAAACCCTGTATCAACAAGAACGGCCCCAACACTAGATTCAACCAAGTCTCCCAAAGCCTGAATGAAAGATGCAGCATCGAAATTAGCGAACAAACAAAAGAAAATACTTCCGTCTCATGAAACTCTAACAAGACAAAGTCATTCCCTAAACCCTAAGTACTCTCCATTAACTGAAAGATGTAAAGAATGTATACCTTTTCCTCAGGATTTTTATATATAAAGACATGAGAGATTTGTAAACAAGGATTCTTTTACAACTCTAGTAAATGGAATTTCTTTTTTTCTTTTAATTTATTTTTTGATAATATAAGACAGGGGATCAAGCCTAAGAACTCGAGGTTGATAGTACATATTCATATCAATTGAGTTATGCTCATGTTGGCAAATGAAATTTCTATGACTTTCAAGTAAAATAAAATAATCACGCAAAAGAAGAAAACTTCTTTATAAGAGGGCAAGAGGCCACTGAAAGATATAATTGGAATGAAACAATAGTGAAATTGTATGATCTAGAGGCTGAACTTTATTAGACAGATATTCCTAGTCACTAGAAAAGTCCACATGATTATCCTTGTATTGTTTTAAAATATGCACCAATGCGTATCAAATACCTTTGGACATCTCGGCTGCTCAAGTGAATCCCTTTCAGAAGGAGGTGCTTTGACGAAGTCTACATAACTTTTTATATCACTTAGAAGGCTAGTAGAATCACAAAGCAGAAACTTGTAGAAGAATCTATCTACCGCAACATTGGCAAAAGCCTCATTCCTCACAAACACTGATCTCAAATCTGTCAATTGACCTGGCTTCAGCTTAGGATACGCTGAATATAGATATGATGTGATCAAGTAATCCAGGACAGCATCTCCAAGAAACTCTAATCTCTGGTCAAACCCAGAGCAAAGATCAACAAAATGGCGATGTTAAGTAGAAATACAAGAAGTTGTTAAGTAGAAATGCAGAGTATAGCATACCATTTGAGATGGAAAGAGAAAGTTCATACCTGGTAACAACCTCCTCCATGCTTGTGGTAAGAAGGATGTACGAGTGCCTGCAGCAGCAGACCTTTATGGAGAAATTGATGGCCTAATGAATTTTGAAGTGCAGAAATGTTAATACTATCTGCAAGTAGGACGTAAGCATTGCTTGCCATGAGAGCATCGGTAACTAGTGAAGCTTCAAATTCTACTTGTATGCCGATCCATTTGAGAAATTCAATTGCAGCTTTGAAGCCACTGTCAACTAGAAATGCTCCTACCAGAGATTCAACCACATCGCTGATCGTTTTCTTTTGTAACCAGTGGTGGCCTTTGCTGCACTTGATCTCACTGGCTTTGGAATTATTTGTTGCATCATCGTGAGAATGGATAACTTTTCTAGTTTCCTCGTTACAAATTCTTGGGCAAGGACGACCAAGTAAATAAAACTGACTAGGTTCAAAGGGCTGGTCACGTATGTATACCTGAAGAGAGAAATGATACATGACTGATATTATGATCCATGGAATGCGTGTAATCAAGTGACTAATTGTCAACATCTCTTCATCAATCTCAGGATATATATACACAATGCCATTATTTGACTTAAGCCCATAACAAGATTTGTTCATGGTCATTGAGATTTGACCTAACAACGTGTGCAATTAGGGAAGATGTGGTAGATTCTTTTCGCTGAATCTACGGACTTGTTATAATAAAATCAAATTCTAAATCTGAAGATCAATCATCAAAGTTTCCCAAATATATAAAACAGAGATCACTTTCATTACACTGTTGTCATCTCTAATCATAGTAAAGGTATAATAAAGTAACTAAAAGTCAGATTACTCGTAGAAAATTGATGCTCCAGATTTTTCAACATCGATCTTTCAACTCATAGGACGCGTGATCAAATGATTACTAACAACCTCACTTCGGAGAGTACATAGAAAAGTAACCAACAGAGAAATCATAATAACAAATTATAAACAACAGAACAGAAGTTTAGTTTCTGTTTACATTTTCAAGGAAAACAAAAATGCATAAACAGTTAAATGGTGAATCAACTTAGCACCTAGGAATTGAAGATTACATCCATCATACCTGTAAATTCTTTCTAGTTGCTAGCTTGAGCAAATTGAAATTTTTCACCAAATAAGAACGTCTTCTTGTAAGCTCTCCTTCGTCAAACTTTTCGTGGGTAAGAAAAAGGTACCTTGCTACTGCAAATTTAAGGAAAGAGTCACCAAGTATTTCAAGCCTCTCCAGGGAAATGCGTTCCTGGCACTTCTCAGTGGTGAGTGCTTCCAGAATCTAATAAGAAAATTCACAGCTATTAAAGGCATTAACAGAACCAAAATGTCTAGAGAAATTCAAAGTGCAAGACAAAGCCACCCACTCTGTTAGCAGTAACCTCAGCTCCCGCTGGAAAAGCAGCCACTAGCCTACACTTCAATTCAATAGCAACAAGCAAATTTTCCAGACGATGCATAATCGATGGCAACAAAGATATGGAGCTTCCGATATCTTTTGAAAATCCAGTTATCTTCAATTGACAAAGCTCGGGAGGCAAATCAATAAAATATTCTTCCAGATAATGTGCTTCTGTATCAAGATATAGAACTTGTAAATTCTTTTAGAAAAAGTAAATGCAAATGTATAAAGACTGAGACAGCTTCAAAATTAAACAAAAGCCTTTGGTGTTCATTTTTTATTATTGATAAACCTTTCTTCTAAGTTTTATTAAAAGAAAAAGAAACGAACCGTTCTTATTAAGCTTCCTCAATTTAAATATCTATGAAACACATGTTATTACTTTGAATCTTTGATCATAATACAGTTAGCAGATGGAAATAAGCATATGCAGTATACAGTTTCAAATATGTGGTTATGGCTAATGAGGGGTTAATTAAATTAAGTTTGCAACTGATTAAACATTGTATTATAATTGAACTTATTACCACCAGGTAGTGAAATAAAATTGGAAATTGATTGACCACCTATACATTTCATGTTTTACGACAGAAAGGTAGGGAAGAGAGTGCACGGAAGTCACTCATTAGATAGTCATTAAGTGAGAGTAATTGAAGAAAAATAGACATGATAAATGCATTGTGATTGGTCTAGGGAATTATGAATACTGCAATAAGAAGGAAGGGAAGGGCGTATAGAATTTTATTCCTTTACTGTGGTCAGGGAGAGGCACAAGATTCTTAATCCAGGAAGGGACTGTACTTTGAAATTTCCTTTCAGAAAACTCTGAACAATATAATACTTTCATATATTTTCCTATTGCTGAGGTTAACAGAAACACTCTTTCTTTATTTTTGGTGATTCTTTCAGGAAAAAAAAAACCCAGTACCCTTCTCTACTCATTAAATTAATGAAAAAAGGCAGAAGTCAAAGATACACACTTTCAATGAGAGCATAAAGATAACAATAACCATATAAGTACACAGAACAAAGAGGGAGTTACAAGGACCTCCCAGTACATACAAGTATCTTGCAAGGAAAAGCCTGAAAAAAGTTTGAAAATAGTACACCCCTAAGAAGCTTTCCATCTAGCCGCAAGGAAAACATTCAGTTCATATAATCAAGCATCAAAGTGATTCTATACCTCGGGCAAAGAACCAAAAAAATATCATGTAACAGAACAAAAAAATAAAATAAACTAAAAAGATGTCCAAAAATAGTTACAGAAATGAAAACACATTCTGACTATCCAGACACTGAATGCATCAAACTTAAACTAAAATTACTAGTCTAAGTAGCAAAAGGACTAAGAACTTTACCAGAGTTTTCACGCTTTCTATTATGTAGCAAGTTGTGCAAAAAGAATAGGGGTTTTGCGCAAAGAAGAGGCTGCTCGGGGTATTTAAGATGAATGCCAAACCTGATTACAACATTCATACAGAAACTTATAAATGTAATACAAATAAGAACTAATAAAGATATAGGAATACTAGAGTAAATTAGAGTCAACTTCTAATTTATTGCCAAACTGATTCTCTTTTTTTCTTGTCCATTGGACCATTTGGTTATCTCGAATCTACAATGTAGATCCGAAAAGTAAAAAGCTATAATACTGAATAAACTATAGAAGCATTAGATAAATTCCAGTCCAGAAAACTAGAAACCTACTTTGTCATTAAATGCTCAAAATGACTTGAGGAGCCTGAGTTCTTGTATTGACTGTATCCATTCTTCCTCCTCACGATGTTAGTAACGAAAAAGAATTCACCCTTGTAGGGGACATACACTAAACTATTCTCGATATCACTTGACCTTCTACGACCATCATAAAGTGTCAGGTGGGTATCCGAGGAAGCAGTTTCCTCGAAAATAGAGCATGCATGATTCTGGAAAATTTGGGAAGATAAACATCTTCTAATAACTTTCCAATCTATGAAAACTGATCCCTCATTATCGTGAAAAACCAAAGGAAGCAACAAATAAGATGTTGATGAAATAGGTCCAGAGGCATTATTCCTCAAAGGAATGTACTCGTGAACAAACTCTGATCTGTCTAAAATGACCTTAAGAAACATCTCCTGAAAACTCTCTGCCTGGGTAATCTGAAAAACATAGATACATTGGGTAAGTTAAAAAATTATAAGAGAATAATCTAGTCCAGAGTCAGCTGATAATCCATTTACCTCATCCTCCAAAAGCTCCACAACCCCTGATGGCATCAAATTTACCATTACAGATCTTCCACGTGCAAGATGAAGCTCAAGGTCCATACGCTCAGCCTCCTGGGGAAGTGGTGCCTTCACAAATAAACCAAATTCTTTGTAGATCCTATCACTAGGATATGGAGTAAATTTGATATGGTAACAGTAAAGAACAACATATCCAGAGCCAGTCCAAGACTCTTTTAGAGCAGCAGGAAGTATCATCTTGTGAAGTTCTTGACGTGAAGTCTCATCTGCAACCATGATTACAAATATCAACGAAGACCCATAAAAATAAAATTAAATTAAATTAAAAAGAATTCACACTGGTGAACCTTCGGAGCTGTCAGAATCAGAGGAGTCAAGTTCTAATTCCTTTTCATTGGCATTGTCTCTCATGGGCAAGAGATAGTCACTGAGAGCACCAAGTTTATGCAATTCCTCTACAGCTTTTAGACAAGCATCCTTTTTAGCAGCATCTCTAGAAGATTGTGATCTGCTGACAATTTGTGGGACTGGTGCATTTGAGGGCAGAATTGCATGACATACAGTTCCTCCTAAATCATCATAATAGAAAAACTTTGGCTTGGGGTCGAAGTACCTATGCATAGAAGAATATCGCCAAAGTTTATATATTATTAAAAATAAATTAAGCACAAATGAAGTTTGAGTTATTGAATATGTAATCCAATATTGGAGAAAGCTTTGCTTACTCGTCATGTGGAAGTTTTGAGCAATATTCATGCAGTAAAGATATACTACGTCCAGAAGTGATAGATGCACCAGTTGAAACCACGCTGTAGATGCTTTCTTCATGACTATGAAATGTCTCATTGGATGAGCGACAAGAAATTTCTCTGTTCATCCGATTTTCATCTTTTTGAAATTCATCTATCAATCCTAGCTCCTTTTCATTCCCACTGAGAAATGAAAGAATTTGATCAACTACGAAATATTATTAATTATAAAAATTTAAAAATTAAAAAAGGCTGTAATTGGGGGGGGGGGGGGGGGGGGGGGGTGGAAAAAGATATGAAGAGGACCTATCAACAAGGAATGCATATTCAGACTGAGGCATTCGTGCTCGACCTCTTGATTGTATAAAGCTAGATACTGTTTCAGGAAGATCAAATCGTATCACAAGACAGCAAGTCTGAATATCAAGCCCTTCTTCACCAACCTTTGTTGCAATCAAAAGGTTTAGCTGCCAGAGCAATGAGCCATAAGGATTAATTATAAACTTCAACTCTTTCAAGTTCACAACAACCATTAGCTTCCTAATACTAGAAGAGATTTAAAATAATCAGAAACAAGGCTTTTGTTAATATTAAATATAAGTTAGATGATTAAATAAATTCATCACACTGTATTGGTTTAAGCTTGTAAAATTGATGATAGTTCAACATGTTGTTGAAATAGGAGCCATCAAGTTCAAAATTCAATCATTACCAATGCTATTTGATCTTTTTTTTTTTTTTTATCTTTTTTAGAAGAAACACACGTCCCAGTATTTATAGTTTACATGTTGAGCTTGTATGGCTAAATATCTAAATTTACCCTAACTTAAAAACATAAAGTTTTGGGATTAGGAGCAATCTGATAGATAAGAAGAGATGAAAATACACCTATTGGCTCCAAAAGGAGCCAGAACAAGATTGATAAACTTATTTCAAGTTATTAGTAGTTGATGGGGATTCATCCACTTTTACAAATACAGTCTCATCATTACTCCTCTTTTTATGGTATTTTTACTCAACTTCCCATAGCATGATGTTACGTTTGACATTTTGTATACATAGGAAAATTTTCCAGCACAACAAACTAATGCTTATAGTGATGAAATATCCATGCAGAAAGTAGACGTTTTGTATACATACGCCCACAGGCCATACTTCCCCTCAGGAATTACTCTGAAAGGTTGAACGATGATGTGTCACGATCCAACATTGTAAGAATAGGAATATGGTGGTGTGTGTGTGTGGGGGGGGGGGGGGGGGGGGGGGGGGGGGGTGTTAACAACTTACCTCCCCTGATCGGAATTTCGTAAGAATATGGTTCATGGTCTTCCTTGACATGCTCCTCAATTTTGAGTGGACTCCAACAAGAAAATCACACTTCCAATATGCCAGAAATTTGAGGTTCTGAAGTATGTACGACAAGGACCGAGCTATAACTATTCTATTCACAAAAATTATACATTTCATGTTGAGTCGATGCCTGAAATGAAGAAACAAAGAGAAAGTAGCAGGTTTTAGCAACCTTTACAAGAAATCCACTTTCTTGAATACAAATTAGGGACATGCCAAAGACATAAGTTGTGTATATATGATAAAACATAAAAGTAATCGTAGATAGTGAAAGATTTCAATGCTAACCTAAAGGAAGAAAGAATTCCAATAAGCCGTAAGAGCTTCTTTGAGAAAAATGGATCCTCCAAAATATCAACATTTAACATATCTGGCATTCCACCATCTACAGGAAGGGAAAAAGAAAAAAGAAACCGCACAAAGTTATCATGACATAACAGTTAGTGTTGACAGCACTGCTCCATCGATTAAAAACTGTACATGGTGCCTAAACTGTAGAATGGAGCATAAGATCATAGGAATGAAAATAGCAGCCATAAATCAGAGAGGAATGCAATCTAATATATTCCATAAGAAATTTTAAGTACCTATCTTGCAACCCGATGCAAAAACTTCAGCAGCTTGATTAAGGTATCTATCACTTAAGGAGTCATATTTTGGGCTTCCCTCTGCTGCCTCTATCAATTCACTTCGCTCAGAGTTATCTCCACTAAGGAGAACTTTACAAGCCTAAGGAAACAGACAAGAAAAGAGAATAAGTAAAGCTAACATGAAGGCAGAAAAAATAGTACGTATCAAACGAACAGAAAAGGAACAACAGAAATTTTCCATAAAGAATCAGCCACTGGTGAAGTCTCTTGGTATCCATAATTAAGTATCCAATCTTCAAGCTTTCGAGAGGCTTGAAACTTTTTGTTAGGCCCCAAATTATTAGTAGATATGTTGGGAGGAGCAAAAGTGAAAATTCACCCGCTTCGTTAGTTAGTTGGGCTGCTGTTCGTATATATTAATGCTTTTCATGTATTCTGCGGAATCTTGGTATTTCGTGTAATAGCTGGTGATTAGTATAGCACAGCAAGGGAGAGTGCCATTGTCTTGAATTGGTGGTAAACTAGTGTAACTCTTTTGATTATTATTAATACGATGCTAGTAGGATGATATCCTTATACTCTTTTCTACAAAAACAAATCCTAGCTGCCTTCGCTCCCTTCCCCATAGTTACTCATTCCCTCTGCTACAATCTAATCATTTGTACGACTACCAGAAAAATCAAATCACCCGGAAACTATATCATCCTATAGAAGCAACAATAGCTACCCATACCCAGGGGTCTCTGCTCCTTCCTTCTCCAAGTCTATGTAAATCTATGTAAATAATATGGGTGGCCTACGCAATATATCTCATTAATAAAAATAATCAACCAACAGAATTTAGAGCTTCAAAGGACCTTCAAAGACAAAATAACCATGAATAATTTTAATTGATGTAAACAATAGCACACATTAGATGTCCTATTATTATCTTTAAAACTAATTTTATCTTTTGCCCATTTGGTTTTCATTATTTCTAATACTTTCCTTTAATCATTTTCATATTTTAATCAATTAATAGAGGATCGTTTGATAATCATTTGGTTTTTTATTTTTGAAACTTAAGCTTATAAAAATTACTTCCACTAATGGATTTCTTGGTTAACGTTATCAAATGTCATAAAAATTCAAGCCAAGTTTTTGAAAACTAAAAAAATAGTTTTAGAAACTGTATTATGAAAATTTTAAAAATTTGTTTTTGTTTTATGAAATTTGACTAAGAATTCCAATGTTTCTTCAAAAAAGTTGAAAACAGTTGTGAAGAAATTGTGTGAAAATAAGCCCAATGTCCAAAAACCAAATGGTTATCCAAGATGTGCAGCGTTCTTACATCTACACATCTGAAACAGTCCCATAAGGGCAGAAATCTAGGATTATGTCCCAAAAAGAGACCCAAAATTAGGACTGAGGCAACAATGAAATCTTACATCATTACAATTTGGGCCCGCCTCCATCCTTAGAGAAACTACAGTTAACACACACCATTGAGCACTTATTCATGTCAATCTTAGGCCCAAACATTGATACAAAATGACTGAAGATAAAGTTCATGTGAAAAAATATTTCCTCACTCCCAGACACAAAAAAAAAATAAATAAATAAATAAAGGTGATGTCCATGACTGAAGATAGATAATGTGAAACTTATTTCTCTGGACATAGAAACCTACACTTTAGTCTTTTTCGTTCCATCCCCCTAGAGATGAGTTAGGAAGCACATTTTCCAGCACAATGAAAAGAAAAGAAGATAATTACATCCTTATAGTTTGTGCATCAACAAGAGCAAAGGATAAAATGTGTTAATTTGAGTACAAAAAATTGTCTACTAAAAGCAATGTAGATTTGCTACCCTCACTCACCAAAAAGAAAACCTAAAATAAAACCCTTTCTATTACAGATAGAGCATTTTGACTCTTTCTGTATGCCCTTTCTAACCACAAACAAACAAACAAACAAAAGATTGACACAAAGATCAGGTATAGAAAAAATACGGGAAAAAAGATAGGATATTTTCGAAAAATACAAAAAGGCATCTAGATGCTAAAAGAATTTACCTGCAATGCCCCCCAAACACCAAGGTTTTCCAAACAAAATATGATATTTTCATGCATTCTGCACAACAATTTCTTGGTGGCCAGCAGACCTTCGTGCTCACCTTTCATCTGAGCAAGAGCCACTATGCACTGCACTTGTCCAAGAAAAGGAAGAAGTGAAACTCTGTCTAGATAACAAAGTTATAATAAAGTTATAACAAAGATTGATTAACAAAATACCTTGTGTTTAACGTCCTCAAGTAGGCAACAGTAAGTCATAAATGAGCTAGACGACCCATTTGCAACAGGACCATAATAATATATTTTAACAAGTGGTGATGACACAAACGCATCCAGTTCTTCCCTATCTTCAACTGAATAAACCTACGAAAGGAAAGTCATTTTTCATTCTTACATCATGTTCAACAATCCACTAAATTTAAATACAAAGCATAGTATTTTCCTTGACTTCATAAAAAATTCTAATCCTGCAGTGTTGCATCAGGTAGTATAAGTTCACATGCCCAGGAGTACTCCAAAACCGATCACATAAAAATCTTTCTTGGAAAATGTTTCGTTGGCAGTTTGCTATGTTTACTAAAATTTTGGGTGTTTTGAGGAAATTTAATACTTCCATGGAATTAGTTTCTAGGTTTGACACGTGAAATGAGAACTGTGCATAATTGTGCTTGATCTATAAATCGCTGATTCCTTGGAGATGTTCTTTCTTAAAGAAAAAGATGTCCAGTTCGCTACATGATTAACCTTTGTTTATTTTACATAGCTGGACTTTCTTCTGACCTAACATTGTAGTTACTTTTTTTGGATTCATTTATTACACACTGTAGTATTTACGATTTTCTATAAGAAAATTACTGTGCCCTTATCAAAATAATAATAATTTAATTTTTTTAAGAACGTGTGCTTTGATTGAGAAAAATGAAAGAATATACAAGGGAAAAAAATACTCAAAAGGAGTCCAAACCTAACTACAGAAAAGTGTTCCAATACGAAAGAATAACTCCAGTGTTCCTGATTAAAATATACATATATATACCTCAGGTTGCTCCACAACCCACCTTTGCATCAAGTAACTTCTCAAGACTATTGATGCTTCTAGATAAATTTTGCTGATTGCAAGCACCTGAATTAGTAGAAATACAAGAAAGATCTGAATAAAACAAACTGGCAAGCAAAGCCAAGACATGTCATCTGCAATCAAGTAGAAAATATCCCAAGCAGAAAGTTAAAACATCCAAGGATGAAGGATTTTTGTCACGCACAGAGTCCAAACCATTGGAATAAAGCTCATACTCACAATGATCAGTCCAAACCACAGGTTCTCCATACGAAGAAGGCCCCCTACTAAACATTCTCAAAACTGTTTTCCACCAAATTGGATGCAATTTTCTCCCTCCATCTTTCCGAAAAGAAAAAAACCTTTCAAATGTTTTTTCTAAAATGCAAGAAACCGAGGTGGGCAAAAAACAGGGAGAAATTATAGAACAATTCCAGTTAACTTAGTTTGGATCAAAATTAGCCTCCCCACTTTCATCAGAAAATAAAAGAGCCTTCCCTCTTGAGAAGAAAGACTTCCAAGAAAAAAGATGTTTCTAAACCTTAAACACCAGTAAATCCCAGAAAGAACAAGATCACGAGCCAACACGAGCAAGGTAGAATGCCTGACGTGTAACAAAACAACCTCACAACCCACCAACTGCTAGTTGAGGATCACAATTGACCCACCAGGATACTGGCCATTTCAGTTTTGAACCGGAGAAGAACTCAGAGACCAAAAACCCTTTTCAAATTAGAGAAAATAGATCTAAGGAAAAGACAAAAAATATCATTTTCAAATTGCAATGATCATGGAAATAATATACATAGACATGAAATAGAAGCACTAAAGAAACCAAAATTGCTGACACCAGATCCTATGATCAAAAAGCTGGTAGTTCAAGAATCCTGTACTAGTACTAAAAAAACCCACTGTAAAGCATGGACATCTTTACAATAAAAAATTCCAAGCATTCTTAGTAATACCGATTCAAGAACCTTTACAGTTATTAAAAAAGATGTCTACTCAGGAAAAATAAACCGATAGAACCCAAGAATAGGCTCACAAACTAATGAAAATTCTAAATTTAATACAAGGAAATACCTTTTCCTACAACTGGAGATGCAGTCATACCAAATATCCGGGGTCGTTTAGGCTCATTTGCTTTATAGAACACCTAGATAAGTGGTGGAAAATAAATTATATTAAGAACTTAAGTGGCCATATCAACCCATCTGGCCCAGGTATTCTTCACATAGAGAATTCCTTACTCTCATGATTTCTGCATAAGAATGGTCACTTTTGACTTGAGCATGATGGCATTCATCAAATATTAGAAGTTCAACAAACTCCATCTTGATATAGCAGTGGTGTAAAGTACGCAGTAATATTTCAGGGGTCATGACAAAAACCTGCACAAGATTCATGCCATAAGATGTATTATGAATTTATGAGATGGAGATCTAGCTAAAGAAAACTTTTTCTTCATGCATTGAAAAATATCCAACAATTCTATTGAGCTAAATGATCTCTAAAAACAGTAATTTCAGCCTTTCACTGTCTTTAATGCAATGATATCAATGATTTTCCAATCTCAAGAAAAAAATAACAAGCATGTATGGCTGACTCGAAAACAAAATTTTGCTCAAGATTTGCAACAATCGTAGATATATTAAGAGGAACAATAAAAATGGATAGTCACCTCATATTCTTCCATCTCTCTTTCCCAATCATAATGGCTATTCAAGCTTTTTGAACCTCCACAGTAGACCCTGACTTTGAAATCTGTAGAGTCTTCTATAACTTTTGCTTGCTAAAATGTGATAACCAATAAAAAGAGAAGTCTTTACATTGAGCTTTGGAAACCATTCATACAGAAATTGATCAAAATATTTAATCTAAAATCATTTATATAACCAAATAAAATGTTGACGTTAATCGAGCAATTATTATATAGAAAGTAACTTTATGATGAAAAAACAAAGATAATCAAAGACAATGTTAAAAAAGTTATGGCCTATATTAGGGTCTAGGAGCTAGAACTTATCAGCTACGCTTGTTGTGGGTCTAACTATTATTGAAGCTCGCCTGTTGTTCACTCTGTGAGGAAGTCAAAGGAGTCACTAAACCGTCTTTTGTTTCTGTGCTCATATTGAGAAATACAAACATTTTCTCATTTGGATTTTCATTTATTCCCAGATATTTAATAAAAAAGAAAAATAGAACCTAATCCATTTGTTGCAGTCACTTGTTGAAAAGTTATAAAACGTATTCTTACAACGTGGTTGTTTATCTGTTAGTTACAAACTTTTGTCCTCGTTTTGATTTGCTTAGTTGCAATTTGGCAGTTAGCTTACCCACATGTTATAAAGTTCAAAGGGCCAACTTCCACATGAATGAAATTTTCCGACTCTTTTATTGACATCAATGTAACACATGGATGTAATTGGTTGAGCTTCAACAAAAACAACTTCAAAACACATTTTAAGGACAGAAATCAGAGTGCAAATCAAACCAAAGAAAATTAGAGGGGCCAACAGGTAAAAGAGATCAACACCACCCTACCATTATGCAAAGGTTCAACAAGGCAGAGATAGACGTGTAACAATTTGTTCCCATAGAAATAATAACCAATATGGATAAATAAATAAAAACCACTAAATTTCTGCATAATTTCAAGTTTCAACACCTGCTGAACTAAAGCAACTGTAGGAGCCAGAAAAACACAGATACCCTTCTGGGACCTCCTGATTAAGTGGCTCATCTCGTATATCAGGAGTATAGCAATGTGAGTCTTCCCACAGCCTGTCCCAAGATACACAATGATATTCTCTTCCAAAGCTTTCTTGCACAGCTCCAATTGATATCTACAAAAAGAAAGATGAAAAAAAAAAAAAATTGATGTTTCAACAACAGTTTCAGGTTGTATCAGAGCACTGATACTGTATGAAATTTAAAATAGACAATGGAAACAACTGATAGTGATGGAACATTAAGCAGTTCTACGAAATCTGCTCCTTTAAAAAGAAACAAGTATTTCGTTGATGTGGGCTATCATGTAAGATCCCAAAATCAAATCCAAGGAAAAGCATGACCTTCAGACAAACGTTTCACTCGGCATGTATTTTCAAGAAAAATACATAAAATGTGAAGTTAAAGAATGAGGTACGTAAATATGAACTTCAACTATCTGACAAATTCATCACTTAGAACGTTAAATGAACAATCAGTTTCTACTTAGGAAAGCATTAGAAACATACTTCCATAGTTCATAGTTGTTTCCTATGAATAAAATATGAAAACATTAAACAAAATCTAAATTCTAAGTACAATATTGTGACTGAAAATCTTGCACCAAGAACTCAAGAGACAGAAACTCTCCTGCTCGTAACACAGCCAAACAAATGCAGTAAAGCTCTATAACCATACAAGATGAAATGAAATGACTTACTTCCTTGCGATTCTCCTGGGATCTTTCTCTGATGTTCTTGTACTTGAACTCGCTTCCTGATCATCATTCTGAGACAGACCCATAAATCTAGTGGGTTGAAAATTGTCGCTGTCGTCAGTCGTAGAATTGGTCTCCCCATCAGGCATCCTAAACCCAACTCCAAGTAGAAAGAAGAAAAAGAAATGGGAAAGAAAGAAGATACCACAGAGATGAATGAGCTTTGTCAGATACTGAAATAAGCAGAGCACAGCTGAAGAAGGAGTCCGGAAAAATGAAAAAAAAAAAAAAAAAAAAAAAAAAAAAAACACTACGCTACGTGCTTCTTTAAGCGAATAATGTCTTGGTCCTTCAGTGGGCACACGAATATCCGTACAATGAGTGGGACCCCAGTTGTGGAAGAAGACCAAAAGCCAAGACCCAGAAGAAAAAAAGTCTATATAGTCACTCCAAACTTAGTGCGCAAGTTAATTCCCTTCCATTAGAAGTTATTGCCTCCATGGAGTGGAATAGGGGTTGGTTCTCTTCTTGATGAAGGAGACGACGATTCAAAAGCAAATTGTGGAATTTATTCATGGAAAACCGGGTTTTCTTGTTGGTACTGTAAGTTTCTTTGCTTGTTCGCGAGGTTTTTCAAAGTTCCCCCAAAGTTCTCTTTCATGGAAATAAACGTTGAAGAAAGTCAATCTGCTTTTGGTTCTTTAATAATAATTAAGAAGGTCGCTTCGTCTTCGTGTTATCAATTGCGGTTCTTCCTGTGCCTTTTCTTGCAAGGTCGTGCTCTGGTCGTCGCCGTTTCTTTCTCCACGGCGTGACGGGAACCGCCATTTTTGTAGGGGTTGGAGCAGGCGGGGACTGTACAGTCGGAAAATGTCTGTTTTAGCCCTATTTTATAAATGGGAATTTAAAAAAAAAAAAATTATTTTCTAAGGACAAATGTGGTAAGGGATCCCAACTAGAAATCTTGTGGCTATTAATACACTCCTCCTATGTCAATCGAGTTATGTTCGGTTTTACATTTAATTTCTATTTTTGTTTCTCTCCCTAAATATTGTTATATTGGATTGCAAGAAATTCAATCCCAATCCCAACATAGACCGACATGAATTTTCATACATTAATGAATTCGACGTTGACATAAAGGATGAATCAAAATAACACATCATAAACAATTTGGGTTGGAAGGAATCTTGAATGGCCTAATAACGTTTTAAACATAGATAACTTTGAATTTTAATTTAGTTTACCATAATTGTTGAAAAAGAACATGAAATAAAAAACATATAAAAAAATAAGTGGTCATTTAGCTAAAACGGAATTGTATTGAGGAAGATATGACTAAAATAAAATTGCAAAACAAGAGTTACGCGATTGCGCACCTCAAACTTATGTTGTATTAAAAAAAAATTACAAAATTTTACCTTCTATCTCTATAATTATGTTGTATTAACAAATTCACCAATGTTGTCATAGGAATAATAATCATTTGAACTTATTAATAAAGTGTAAAGTAGTTATTGATTTATTTAAATAAAATTTTAATTTTTTTGTTTTTTAATTTTTCTATAATTATCCATAATGTCTAAATTATATGGGTATTTTCATTTTCTAAAATTGAGAGACCTCGACATTTTCGTGACATTGACATTAGAGACTTTGCGAGAATGAATTTTAAAAATATGGATAATTTTCTAAAAACGACAAAAGTCTACCAAGTTTCTACCATTTTGATATAGTTTCATTTGTTAGTATAATAAAGAACATTAATTTCATTCGAATCTTTATATTTAAATTTTTAGTTTGGTTGTGTGGCTCATAATTTCGATTGAGCTTCATTTCTCATCTATTATTTTCCTAAGACTAATACAATTTCATATCCTCCCTTCCTAGCCACACAAAATAAATATACTTTTGATTATTTTTTTAAAAATTGATGTATTAATTTTTAGTTGGACGCAATAAGAATTGCTCTATAAATGAGTGTAGCTAATAACTAATAACTTCGTGGTTTAGGTCTTAAAAAAAATAAGAAATTATTTTTTTAGTCTTTAAATTTTGAATAACATGTGCATTTAATCCCTGAATTTTAAAGATATACTTTTTTAGTCTCTAAATTTATAAGAATATGTCTATTTAGTCATTGAGTTTTCAAAATATATTTTTTCAATCAATAAGTTTTTAAAAATAGGTTTAAAAGGTCCTACAAGTAGTTTTCTTTGATTTTTATAAAAATAATTATATAATATTTAAATTAGAAAAAAATAGTTCTAGAGAGTAGATGGTTTTTAAAAATTATTTTTCTAATTTAAAATTGTCATATAATTATTTAAATTAATAATAAAAATTATTTGAGGGATCTCTTAAACCTATTTTAAAAAATTTGAGGACTAAAAATGTACGTTTTTTAAATTCAGGAACCAAACATACATATTGTTCAAAACTTGGAAACTAAAAATGTAATTTTTCTAAAAAGGATATTAAAAAAAATAATAAGAATAATAAAATAAACCTTCGTAGTTTAGGAATTAAAAAAAAAGTTGTGTTTGAAAAAAAAACCTTCCCAATTTAGAAATTTTTTAATATTCGTAAATAGTTTATATATATATATTGTTTATAATAATTTTTCTTAAAAAAAAAAAGTTTGAAAGAAAAGAAAAAAGATTTAAAAAGAAAGAAGGTGGAAGGAGAAGAAAAACGGTAACTGCGTACAGCGTGAACTCTAGAAACGGAAATGAGCACCGGCGCCGCGCATCCCAACCGCCCAATTCACCTTAATCCACTCAGTTCATCTCCTTCTCCCGCCATTCCCATCCACTCCACTCCGCGTACGGCGGCGTTCACGACGCCTCCGAACTATGCCGGCAGCCTCTCCCACCTCCTCTCTCTCAAAGGTTTCGAACCCCTCTGGTTGCCCACCGTCACCGTCCACCCCACTCCCCTCGCCATCAAATCCCATCTCCTTCCCCCAATTCTCCATTCCTTCTCCGCCGTCGCCTTCACTTCCCGCTCCGGCATTACATCCCTCCTCGACGCCGCTACTGAAATAGGCGAGCCCTTGCTACCGTCGTGCGGCGACACTTTCTTAATCGCAGCCCTAGGTAAGGACTCCGAGCTTCTCGATCATGGATTTCTTTCTAGAATTTGCCCTAACACGAGTCGAATTAGAGTCGTGGTACCTAAAATTGCAACTCCAACTGGTTTAGTTGAGGCTCTTGGAGTTGGAAACCACCGTAGGGTTCTATGTCCGGTTCCTCGTGTCGTGGGATTGAACGAACCTCCGGTGGTTCCGAATTTCCTCCGCGACCTGGAGGCGAAAGGTTGGGTTCCGGTTCGTGTCGATGCCTACGAGACCCAATGGGCGGGACCCGATTGCGCGAGGAAGCTGGTGGAGAGAGGGAAAGATGAGAAATTGGATGCCATTGTTTTTACAAGTACTGGGGAAGTGGAGGGGCTACTTAAAAGCTTGGAGCATTTGGGATTGGAGTGGCAGATGATGAGAAAGAGATGGCCGGAAATGGTGGTGGCTGCGCACGGGCCGGTGACGGCGGCGGGAGCTGAGAGGCTCGGCGTTAAAGTTGACTTGGTGAGTTCTAAATTCGATAGCTTCAATGGTGTGGTTGATGCTCTTCACTGGAGATGGCAGAGCTTAGAACAGAAGCCTATGTAAGTACAAAAACATTTACAGTAAATTGGATGGCCATTTTATATTTGAAGTTGAAGCTGAATCATCTTCTTGTATATATTCATTTAGAAGGAATTGTTTCATCTTTCATAAACATCAGTACATTCATTCAAAGAAGCACTTTGTTTCCTCTGATTATTTGTTTTTGAATTGCTTTGGTTATCTTCACCATTTGTTTCATTTTTGGCTTTGCTCTTTCATTAATTGCAAATGATCTTCCATTTTGAGTGAAGGAGTTGTCTGTTGAATGGAATCAACCATTATCTTCATCTGCATTAATCTGCTGTACAAATTTTGTCCACTGCAAAGAGCAAACATATGCAAACACTGGTGATATTTGCCAAACTACCACTGCTCCTAACTCTCCCATAAGCACTTTACGAATTTTTTATTTTTTTTCCTCTTTGTTTACGATGTGGCTTAAAATGTTACTGAAAATAAGTTGGTTTAGGTTAAAATTAGTTGAACCCACAATTCACTAGCTTAGGTCATGATCGAGTGATCCGTGTGACCTAAATATACCTGGATAAGTTATGTAGTTAAATTGCAAATTTGGGCTCTACAGCTTGAAGAAAGTTAAAATTTAGTCTCACTAGTTTATGATTTGAATTTAGTCTTCATGATTCGATAAAATCTTCTTAAATAATCCCCACAATAGGGACATAGTGACTATTTATGAGAATTTTATCAATTCATATAGATAAAATTCTACCATAAGAACTATTTATGAGAATTTTATCAAACTCTAGAGATTATTTATGAGAATTTTATCAAACCATAAAGACTATTTATGAGAATTTTTATAACCATAAGGATAAGGACTATTTATGAGGTTTTATCAAACCATAAGTACTATATTCTAACTTTTAAAACCATATGAACTAAATTATAACTTTCTCTCAACCATAGGGATTGAATTTGTAATTAATCTATAAAAAAAAATCATAGACTCAAAATTCAAAACTTTGAATCCAAATGTTCGGGTTGAACTAAATAAATAAACAATTTGACTTGAGTAACATAGGCTTGAGGATTTAAGTGCACTCCAAAGTGACCTTTAGCTTTCTAACTTTTTGTTGGCGTCACCAAGCCTTTTTTTATATCCTTTTTTTCTTTTCTTGCATTCTAGCTCGCTTTCTCACTCTTGTTCTAACACTTGGTTTGTTTGGCGTTTGGAAAAACTTTGTATGTTGTTGACTATCGTGCATTGTTGGAGGAAAGAAGGAACAACTACGCTTGTTGTCATCGTTGCCATTACCAAAAACGAAATACAGATAAAGGAGCGTTATTATTGCTAGAGACGAATTATAGGGGAGGGATCTGGAAAAGGAAAACAAGGATGAAGGAATTTTAAAAAGAGAAATAGAACAATAGTTGAAAGAGAGGAAGAAAATGAAATAGAAGAAAAACTGTATTTTAAAAAATAGGTCAAATAACATTTTGGTTCAATTTTTTAGGTCAATCTATCAAATTGCTTAAGGTTAATATGCATCCCTAAATTTGTACTACTTAAAAAGGATGTCTTATTGGATGAATAATATGTTTTCAAAATTTATACAAAATACTATATAAATATATTTTTAAAATTTATAGTAAAAATATTAACGAAGACTAAAAGTTTTTTTTAAAAGATAATAAAAATTTTCTATATTTAAAAATAATTTTGATCATTTTTCTATATTTAAAAATAGCCTTAATAATAAACTAGTAGTGGAATTAAAATTTGAAGTACACAACAAAATTAGACAACTAAAAATAATGGGACTATAATTGAACAAATTTTAAAATATAGAGACTAAAATGATATATATTTTAAATATTTGTTTTTATTTTCTGCCCTTGCAGACTAGCATAATTTTAAACCAATCCTTGTTGGTTGGAGAGGTCACAGAAAGAGAATTAGATTGCATTAGCGTTACTTTGATCATCTTCTGCATTTGAAGGCATTACGTTCTTCCAGAACCAATGCTTTCTCCACATCAATATCATCTCTTCAATGGGAACTCCTTTGGTTTCCGGCAAGAATATGTAAACGAACACCGTCATCACAATGATCCAACCAGCGAAGAACAGGAAGATTCCGTACTTCAAAGCGCAGAGTAGTGAAAGAAACGACTGTGCGATTACAAATGTGAAAAGAAGATTCACTGCTACTGTGATGCTTTGTCCTGCCGATCTTGTTTCTAGCGGGAATATCTCGCTCGGTATTGTCCAACCTAATGGCCCCCATGACCATCCGAAGGCCAAAACGAATAGACAAATCACTATCACCACCAAAATCGAAAACCCTTTTGTTAGCTCTTCATTGTTCCCAAATTTCACTCCTAGGATAATGGCAACCACCACCTGTTTGTTCATAGGAAAAGTCAACAATCAGCAATTTTGGAGTGTTTTTTACTGCTTCTGATGGACTTCTGTCTTTTCTATCCACGTGTAAGTCAAGAATCTCTCATTCGTCGACTCATTTCTGTTGTTTTCATCAGCATTTCACGTCAAAGAATAAGGGTTGTTTCGATTTTTAATTTGTTAGTTAAGCATGATAAAGAAAAGATGATGAAATCTTGCCTGGCATGTTATCATTTGTATTCCACCTGAAATTAGCAGTACTCTTCTGCCTAATCTGTCGACGGTTGCTATCGAAATCAGAGTTGAAAATGCTAGAACTGCTCCTGTTAGGGCTGAGGAGTAGAGAGCTGCATCTCCACCAAATCCCATGCTCTGAAACAATACTGGAGCATAAAATAGGATTGAATTTATGCCTGTGAGAATTTGAAATGTTGGCATGAAGAATGCCATGACTAACTGTGGTCTGTTTCTTCTTTTAAAGATGTTTCTAAAAGGATGTTTGATGGAATTAGCAAATTCACTTGCTTCTAGGATGTCTTCATACTCTGCGTTTACATCGTTTGTTCCTCTAATTTTCTCTAGGATTTTTCTTCCTTTCTCTTTTGCTCCCCTCTCCATTAAACTGTTCGGTGTCTCAGGTAGAAGTAAGCCTCCCACTGTCATTAACAATGCTGGAAATGCAGCCAAACCCAAAGAGAGCCTCCATCCCCATGGATCAATCTTCTGTGTACCATAATTGATCATGTTTGCCGTGAAGATCCCAAGAGTAGTTGCCAGCTGAAACATCATGTTCAGGCCTCCTCGAAGATGAGTTGGTGCCATCTCTGATAAGTATAGTGGAACTGCCTTCAATGACAAACAAGCATTAATGCATCAAGAGGAATTGAGGTGAAAATGAATTTCTCTCTAGTTAGAGCATCTAATATTACCATTTAGGTTTTAGATGATTGCAAATGAAGGTGTTTAAGCATGTGAGGCATTCCATTCTCTTAATTAACAGGTGCCGGAAACATACCTGATTCCCAAAGCCAATGCCTACACCAAGCATTATTCTTCCTAGGATGAGCATTTCAATATTGACGGCGGCAGCATTTAGAGTTGCCCCAACAAGAAAGCTAATTCCACCGCAGACTATGCTTGCACGGCGCCCATAGTTTCTGGTGATGGGAGAGGCCACCAATGAGGAAACTAGTCCAGCAAGATATAGGGATGAGGTAAATGCTGCAAGCCCTTGATTATTGTACTTGCAGTAATTGTTTTCGTGTGCACGCATCTTGTTTCTGTACACCGTTGGAAAGAATTTTTCAAGGAAGGGATTCATCGATGTCACCCCACCTGTTGATTATTAAGTTAATATTTCAAGAAGTTCCATTAAGGAAGGTACTCATTAATTCAGGTCCTATGGAGTTCTTTATTATTTTCATGAGGAGAAAAATCACAAAATCATGAAAGGTGCTTTTTAGCCCCATCACCCCTCAAAGTTGGGATAACTTTTGTTATTCCCTGATTTCTTAATGCTGATTTCCTGTAAATTAGCTAAATCACTCTCCTAGAAAGTTGAAACTTTTTGTAGTCTTTTGCTGGATAATTGAATGTAAGCTTTGAAATTTCTGCTGACATCCAACTTTTCTCCCCCATAGTTTTGTCCAATCCCCATCATCCCCCCCCCCCCCCCAAAAAAAAAAAAAAAAAAATGGAACAGCCTGAGATAATCTTGGAGATCCTATACTTTTCTAGAGAGAATTTAAGAGATTCAATATGAAGCTGGATACAGAAAACAGAAAAGTACCTGAAATTCCAATATCATAACCAAAAATTGAGCCACCAACAGCAGCCACAAGACAAGCAATAACCACATAAGGCGTAACTCTTCCTTTGTACTGCTCTGCTCTCTCCTTGGCCACTCCTGCTGGAGCAAAAGACCCACCTGCCATCTTCACCGACCTCCCCTTCTCAACAAAATTCTCTACTTCCTCAGTTCAACCTTCAATTTTCAACGCTTGAACTTATCTTCTATCTGTTTCTAACCTCCCGGAATTTCTTCCGTTTATTGGTGGTTGTTGAAGAGATTGCTGATTGCCCATATCCAACTATATAGGGAAGGAAAGGATGAGAAACCAAACTTTAAATATTTTTGTCAAGGGAAATTAAGTCCGTGTCTTAGTCATCATTTTCCTTTAAATAAATCGTAGAGCTTCCAGTAGACCAATTTTATTTTTAATTTTCTTTTCTTTTCTTTTCTGTTCTTCAAATGGGCAGTTTCATGTGTACGGCAGTTGCATTGTATCCTTACAAGTTCAGCAGTCGAAATTTGCATTCATTACCTATGATGACTTATTTGTTTGATTTGATTGGCTCATCTTCTTGCTTGGACCCTGGAGGTTCCACTTAACCAACATTGAATAATCTCCCTTGTTTTGTTGATAGATCGGTATATTTTGTCTTATTGAAAGCGAAGTCGTCACCCACTAGCTTTTTTCCTCAACAGGCTAGACCCCAAACATCAAGAGGGGGATCGAGCTGTTTATTCTTCACTTCTGTTTTTAGAACCCTTTTTTTAAACAACTTTTGTTATTGCTTACCTAAAATTACTGAAATGAAAGTGGCTTTTAAATGTTTTGGGAATGATTTTTCAAAACAATTTTTATAAACCTTTCCGTATTTCAACAAAACTAAATTTGTTCATCTTCCACTATGAAATCACACAATGCACACATTGGGGAGAAGTTTTATTGTTAAAGTTTCAATTATATATATTATATCATTTCTTTTGGAGATATTAGGTTTAATTACAAATTTGGTTTCTATGGTTTGAAAAGAAGTTAGAATTTAGTCTCTATAGTTTTAAAAGCTAGAATTTAGTCCTTATGGTTTGGTAAACTCTCATAAATAATCTATATGATTTGATAAAATCTTTATACATAATCTTTATCGTAATCTTTATCGTAAAGACTATTTATGAGTGTTTTGTTAAATCATAGTAACTAATTCTAATTATAAATCTTAAGGGATATTATTTGCCTGAAATAGCAAAAATTTCAATGACAGTTCTACTTTTCCAGGAAAAAAGTCGCTACTTGGAAAAGGGTCCCTTGTCTTTCTGAGTTGGCATTGGCCTCAGCATTTTGTAAGTTATTATATAATTGTGAGATAAGCTCCACTTGGACACATTGATAATTTCAAGGTCTTTGTTGCATGTGTTCCTTTTTCTCTCTCTTTTGACTCTGAATTCTTTATCAAAACTTATCTGGACTTGCTTTCTCAGTTGTCATGCTTAACTTTTGTTTTACGTTTTTAAGTTAGAACTTCTAGTTAATAAATATATGTTTTAGTTAATTGAGTTAGGTTTAAGCTGATACTTCGATGGCAAGTATATTATTAACTTCCTAAATTCACTGAGTTAAGATACAAACTTTGTTATAATTTATATTCTTACAGTTAAGTCTAACAAAATCCTTCACATTAGGTTCATAAATTTTGAACTTTGTCTTCGTTTATGCTTTGTTTGATAATTATTTAATTTTTGGTTCTTAGTTTAAAAATTAAGTCTATAAATACTAATAAGAAAGATAAAAAGCTATAATAAACAATTGAGAGCAAACATGCTTAATTTTCAAAAACTAAAAATAAAAAATTAAGTCCCTTCTAAAAATGTAGAAAAATTAGGAATACAAGTTGTCTTAACGCTCAAACATGCTTGTCATGAGGAATAATAAAAAAAAAAAAAAAAAAAAAATCGTGGCTGGCATGTGTTATTTATAATTATGTACTGATGAACGTTGTATTATTAGTTTAAGTTATCAATTTTATAAACATATAATTTATTAATATCTTAAGGAGAATTTTTAAAAATAGAAAAATAAGTAAAACTATTTACATAAAATAACAAAATTTATTTTATAGATAGTTGTGATATACGCCTCTATCGATGCTTATTAATATATATTTTTTTTTCTGTAAATAGTTTAACATTTTTTTTATATGTAAAAATTTCTCATATCTTCAATGTAATTTATTCACTCCACCTTTTCTCATTTCCTCTAAAACCATTCTTTCAAAGATGAATAGTGTAAGAAAATGAATTTTAAGTTTCAAAATTAAAGATAAAGACGGATAGTGACAATTTATGCAAATAGGTAAAATAGGAGTTTGATTTTTAATAAGTGAAACATGTTATTATAATTTCACTTGAAATACATTAATATAAAGTGCCTTTTACATTTTATATCATTGTCTTTTCTTTTCTTTTAAGATAAGAGTTAGGAAAGAATATGAATTGATTAGACAAATTGACAAATTTAATAAGAAAAACAACATAAAATAACATATGTTCATTTTTTAAATGATTAAAATTTGAAAAGATTTGATTCCACGTAAAAAAGGAAGGGAAAGCTCTTCCAAAAAAAATAAAATTATCGCAAAGTTTTTGTGGTTATTGTTTTTCTTTGTAAGTAAATAATAATAAAAACAATTTAAAAAATGTATCACATTATTCAATAAAGATAGAACTTTTTCTTTAATAAAAGCAAGAGGATTGCTCTGGTTGATGTATCACCAACGTATAATAAAGGGAAAAAAAAAGTGATATTTTTATGGCAAATCAAGAAATGTTTACAGATTCATTGTAAATATACATTTAGTAGAAAATCTAAATAATGCTTTTGAAAATTATTTTTAGATTATGTGATTCAAATAGTATAAATTTTAAAAACAACATTATTTATGTTTTTAGTGCATCCAAATTTTGAAAGGTAGAATTACATTATTATCATATCTCATGTTATAAACTCATTCATTTTTGTTAAATTAAAATATGATATTATATATTGTATTATAAATTATACGATATTACAACATAATAATTATACAATCTCTTAACGAATTTTGATAAGGATTACAATTTCAAACAAAGAAAACGTATAAGAAAGTAAAAATTACAACTTTGTGCAAGTTTAAAGTGCAATTCGATAAAAATCGAGATAGATTTTTTTTTTCCTTTGGGTTAATTGACCCTTATTAAAGATTATTTGATAAAACATTAGAATCTTGATAATAATTAGTGAGTAGAAATATGATTAATTATAATCCACGTCGATTTGTCGGTTCATTTTGGGCTTGAACTTTGAATTATGAAATCAACAATCAATCAAAGGACTTTGTGTGATAATGAATTTTGGGTCCCCACTACATTGTATTGCATTTCCTCTCCTCATAAATGACACTTTATTTCTTTATTCTTTATTTGATTTCCGATAAAAAAAAAATAGTCAAACTATTTATAGAAAATAGCAAAAAAAAAAAAAAAAAAAAACTACTGATGGACATTGATAGGCTTCTATCAACATTTATTAGTGATAGACTTCTATCATTTCTATCACTGATAGACCTGATAAACTTCTATCAACGTCTATCTCAACTATCTAAAAATTTTGTTATTTTGTGTAAATAGTTTCTCTTATCTTTTTATTTTAAAAAATTCTCCATTTTTCAACCTAAAAAGGGAAAAAGGAAAATTTTCATTTTATATTCTTTAAACGGGTAAAGATTGTATCAAACTTCACCCTAAGCTTTTAATTTCATCAAATTAGACCTTAGACTTAAATAAATATGACAATAGGTACCATCAATTCAATTTTTACTGTTTTTTTTTTTATAGTAAAACAATGCAAAATCTCCACAAACTCAACTATTTTTTTAAAAAAATCAAATTTTCTACAAATTAATCATCAAGTAACTTTTCTACAACACATAATTTTAACCAAAACAATTCTAGCTTTAATGTTTTTTTTAAATTAAAAAAAAAAACATCCTATACATGTTTTATAGTTCATTGGCCACATGTGGATGCTTTTTTTAATGTCTTTCAAAAAGGAAAAAAATTGCAACACTTATTTTTGTTTGAGGTGCAATTTTATGAAACAGAAAATATAGAGAAAAAATTGATACAATTTGACAGTTTTAAGAGTAAAAACTGATATTAATAATAGAGAGACATTGCAATCTTTTTATCAGGTTCATCATTATTGATACCATTAAGGGGGTGTTGGGGGAGGAGATGAGATGAGTTGAGTTGAGATATAAACTCAACTCATCGTTTGGGAGGCCAACTTCGTATGTCACCGACATTTTATATCATATCCACCAACAGTGCACTCAGCTCACATCACCTCTGACGATCAACTTTGGTGACCACATGCGCGGCCAACTCCGGAAACCACCTCCGACGGCCAACTCCGGCGACCACCTCTAGCGTCTAACTCCGACAACTACCTTCGACGACCAACTCCAACAACCATCGAATGCAACCAACTCCGGCAACATTCAATCAACACTGTTGACGACCAACTCCAGCGATCACCTCTGACAACCAACTCCGGCAACCACCACATGTGGCTAACTCCAGCAACATCCAACCACTATTGTTGATAGCCAACTCCAGTGACCTCCAATGGCGGCCACTCCACACTCCTACTTCTACGACCATTATTTTAAATTATAACTACCAGTGTTACTATTTTTCACTCATCCTCTCTTTTAAATTATACATCCTCTCTTTTAAATTATGACTACTACTCAAAACCCTCTTTGCTACAGTGTTACTTTTTTTCACTCATCTTCTCTTTTTTTCTTTGTTACAGTGTTTACTATTTTCTACTCAAACAAAAACAGTTTACACCCAATCACAAACTATTATAATTTAGACTATAATAGTCTGCACCCCAAACACTAACTATTATAACCATTGATTATAATAACTAACTCAGCGCCTTGACTTCTCCTAAATGTTTATATTTAAGTCGCAGCACATATTGTCAATAAAAACACCTTTGTTGACACAAAAGTACGTAAGTTCTATCAAAATGTTGAATTCTTGATTTTTTTATTAGTTCATTAGTATTTTATAGTCATTCTTTATAGTAATTGAACATTCATACAATCACTTTAATCATGTAAGAAATCAAACAATTTGTATGTAAAAACACTATTGAGAAAAAATTATCAGACACATGAGTGGTTTTTATTTTAAAAAGTTTTTATCAAAAGTATTAAAATAAAAATGACTTGACTAGAAACGTCACATGCACAAATTTGTAAATGATTACTTAAATTAAAAAAATTGAAATACATGATCCAAAAGTAAATCCTAAACTCCATTTTCCAAAACTACCAACAATGCATGTGTGCTTAAAAAATATGTAGAATTATAGAATAAAAATTTTTTGATAAGAAAATAAGTAGACATCAATATTAAAGAGTTACTTCCAAGCTAAGGTTTCTACCCTTGGTGAAAAATGGCAACCATTCAAGATATATATTTGCATCCAAAAGTCATAATGAATCTAAAAATTCAGATTCACTCACATATTTAATGTCCTATGTATCCAATTTAGAGCATATTTTGGGGGTGATTTTAAAATTGTTAAAATTATTTTGTCATTTTTGTCATTTTCAAAATCACCATAAAATATGTTTTTCATCATTCAAAATTAATTTTGATGATTAAAAATTGCATTTAAAAGTGTAAAATTGAAAATTAAATTAATTTTAAGTGATTAAAGTGTGTTTATTAGTTATTTTAAAAATGACAAAAGTGATATTAACTATTTTAAAATCACTCTCAAATATGTCCTTAATTTCATGTATTTATATTTATTAGGGTAGTTAAAAAGGTGTAGATGAATTTAAACAATTTGGTAAAATGTTGTGTCCTTTTATAGTGCCTTTTCAATTAGTTTAATTAGGGTTGTAATTTCCACCTTTTAAAAGAAGATTTTTAGAGTTTAATCTCTCAAGCTTTATGCTTTCTTTGTATTCTTGTGTTAGAATGATGTTTTAGAACTTTCAATCTAGTCTGATTAATTAGATTGTTGAAAATTCGAAATCTTGAAGTTAGGAACAAATTCTCTTTCTTATCTTTGATCAATTATTTCCTAGCCAAATCTTTTTAGTTTTCTTGGGGTTGTCTATCAAATTTGTTAATGGAATTATTTTTATTATTGTTGTGGGGGTTCATTTGGAATAAGGAAAGTTCTCAAGCATAATTGAGGTAGTTCCATTTATAAGTTTCCAAAAAAAACAATAATCATAAAAACAGACTATTTATGTAAAAAAAAAAACTGCACCAGATAACATATGAACTCAACACCCAGCCAAAACACAGACATGAACTCCAACAGACATCATATCTCAACTCAGCGCTCCAAACAACCCCTAAGACATTCGACTAAGGACTTTGAAAGAGATAAACGACCTCAAGAACCAAGTTATTGCTGTGATAGATTTTGATCGATTCTCGATTTCGTCGATCAAAAGGTTTTTCAATATCAAGTAGTTGAGGTTGGACGAGCATTATTGCCCCTCTTCCAAAGATTAAAAACAGGAACTTTTATGGCTTTCATAAAGCAAATACAATGTCAACCATTTAGTTGTAATGATCTACTATTGGTCTTTTCTATAACAAAGCTGTAAATAAGCTCAGATTCAAAATGTCATACAATAAGCTCCATAAAACATGAGGAAGCAAAACTTTTGACCAAGTACTGTTGCTAGATTATCTAGATAAAAAAATAGGACTAATACATGATAGAACATCTGGAAAGAGCTTACTGCTTTCGCTCATCGAACACTGCTACACTTCTTAATGGTTTCGGAGTTTGGCCATGATGAGATTACTCAGTCCAGCTTCACAGAAGAGAACAAGTAATGCACGAACCAGAATGACGAGAGGAATCCGACTGTTCCAGTTGTGAACATGATTGCAAGAACCATGGAGAGTGAATAACCAAGGTAGAGAGTGGCTGAGACAGGTCCACTCAAGCTCTTAAGATCGAAGATAAGATAATTAATCGAGTACAAGAAGATGTATAAGGCAACTGAACCAGAAGCAAAGAAAGACTTCCACCACCATTTCCAATCTTCCACGCATAGATGCATATACGTTAGAACCAAGGATACCTCAGCACAAACTACAACAAGAAGCACAAACACTATGAAGAGAAACCCGAAAACGTAATAAACACGGCCCATCCAGAGGCTAGACATGATGAAGAAGAGTTCGATGAACAAGGTACCGAAAGGAAGAGTGCCAGCACCAAGGACTAAAAGCCATGATGGGTACTTCTGGGGTGGAATTTCCCGTGGGATTTGATTGGTTCTAACAGGATACTCAATATGAGGTGCCTTGGCACCAAAATACCCACCAACAAGAGTAAGAGGAACTGATATACAGAACCACAGCAAAAGAAGAATAACAAAGAGCGAAAATGGAATGGCACCGGTGCTTCCACTGCCCCATAATAGAAAATTCAGTGTGGTAAGAATTAGAAAGGCAATGCCAGGGAAGAAACAAGCAGCCTTCCATGAGACCGAGACCCATCCTCTGTGGTCACCACAACAGATAGTTCTCCAAAGACGTACAGCAACGTAACCTGCTGCAACACCGAGAATCATATAGAAAAATAGCATACCTGTAATAAGTGTTCCACGGGATGCTGGGGACATGAACCCAAGAGCAGCAAACAATATGGTCACAATTCCCATCCCTAGAAGCTGAACCCCATCACCAACCATTATACACAAAAGTGCAGGATTGGCTGGAGCACGGAAAACATCCCCCACAACAAGCTTCCAACCTGACAACTCTTCGTTCATCTGCGCTTGAGCCTCCTTATCAAGCTCCTCATAACGTGTAAGATCTCGTCGAACAGTCCTCAAGAAAATTACAAGAACAATACCAGCTAGAAATGTTATCACCATTAAAGAGTTCAAGATTGAAAACCAATGAACTTTTGAACCCTCCATCTTCAAATATGCATCCCATCGAGAAGGCCACTTGATGTCACTCTCTTCAAATGTAACCTCATACGTGAACACTATAGGTTGCCCTTTGTTAATTTGCATTGATACACTGGTAGGGTCACAGTGAACAGGATTTGGATACTTTTCGTACATCTTTAAGTTCTTAGCTGAGTCCACCTTGTGCAAAGGACTGCAGGGTACAACCTCAAATCCAACAACCATGTATCCCGGGACATCTAGTTCTTGTTTACCAATTGATGGGATCACACCTGCAGCATCACCGGTTCCCATTACACTCGCAACGTTGGTCTCCTCGTATTTGTGAACAAGAACCTTAAATTTCAAATGGTTAAAGACATAGTAGGCACCCTTGACGTTGATTCCTACAGGGTATCCTGTCCAACGCAAAGGATAGCCTTCTTTCTTCGTATACCGGATTGCGGGTAAATTGTCCAGGATCAAGTTCACTTGATACATCTCATCAATCCTCTCCTTTAAGGTCTTAAACTGATCATCAGTCAATGGATCTGTTTGACATAAGAACACATCTGTCTGATTCTTATACATCTTAAACAGATACGGCGAGTTCTCAATCCGGTCGCCCATAAGAAGCTCACCAAGATTTTCAGCACTATCCTTAACACCCCCTTGAGGTTTACAGAAAGGCAAACTGTAATAGCTAAACGGCATTTCGGTATCGATTGAGGTTATAGAATTAACCTTCACAGATAAGTCATCACCCACAACATGTTTGAGAGGATAACTCCCCGGAAGATAAAACCCATATCCAGATTGAAATATCAAGCATAGGGTTAAGACACAGATCCTAAATCCACCCAAAAACTCCATTGTTGAAGAGTACGAGCTCGATTAAAGTCAGATCTAGAAGAGTCACATTCAAAAATGGATAACAGAACAGTAAAATTTCTATGGCAGCTCTTAAATTCACCAAAAACCAAAAAAGGGATTCACATAACATCCATATAATTGGCAACATAAACGAAGTAAGAGAATAAGAAATGGAAGTCCCATGAAGGAATCAAAGAAAGAACGAAGTTAACTGACCTGAGACATAGAAAAGAGGACGGTGGATCTCCGGCGGAGGAAGGAAATTCGCAGCTGCTGCTGCCAATTCCTCGAGTTCTCGAACTGAGAAATAGTTGATAATTCACAATTAAAATGCTTGAAGAAGAATTCGATAGGGAATTGGGTTCGATTTTTCCTTCCCGGTGTGTTAATTAATGTAACGGTGACTGGTGAAGGCGAAGACTAGAAGTTGTGGCCAATCTCTGAAATGACCATTCTGTCCTCTTCAATTTTTACTATGCCTAGTAGCTAATTAGTAATCACTTTTTATTTATATAATATATATTTATATATATCTGACATTCACGTGACAACAACTGTAAATTTGTAATTTGAGAAAGAATGAATTTGCAAAACAAAAAAAAAGCTCTGACCCCCAAGTCAGAGATCAGAATTGAAAAATATAAAAGAAATCAGAAATTTTTGTTCTAGATTATCTTAAATCAAGTTAAAGGTACATCATATGAAGTTATTTATAGAGAGAATGAGATAGAGTGTACCTTTTTCTCTTATGATAAAGACGAGATGGATTTTTCATAATCCTAATAAGTTAGGATTAGATATGATAAGATAACTGATTACCTGACACTTGGACTTATTTGAATTAATTAATTAAAAGTTGACATCAAAGATTAAGAGTGAGTATTAGTAAAAATTCAGGAATAAAAGTAAAAGATCTTGAAATATATAGATTGAATGAAAACTAAATTCAAATGCTACATTTTTTAAACTTATGAACTAAACTCAAAACTTAAGAGTAAAAATGTATCATTTTAAAACTTAGGGACTAAATGAAAATTATACTCAAAACTTAGGTATTAAAAAGTTTATTTTTTCTCACCCCTTTTATATACTATGCTTTGCTTCATCGGCAGTTTTTGTCATCTGTTTGTGCTATGGAGGAGACAATGTTTTTTTTTGTCATCAGTTTTCAAATTGATCCACGAGTAGTAAGTCGAGGTCGAAGGGTCCTGTAGGGGATAAAGTTAGAAAATGACCGAAAAAAAGTATGTTGATCAACCTATCCCATTTGTATCATGTGGAGTAATGCAAGTGGAACCAATGAACGAGATATCGACTGACATTAATATTAAAGACGTAGATAAAAGTAAGAATATCGTAGCTGCATCAAGATGATCACGAATCTGGATATAAGTAGGGATAATATTGGTGCATTTGAGTTGCACACCAAGGGATTTGGGTCAAAGATGATGGCAAAAATGGGATTTATAGAAGGCGAAGGATTAGGGAAAGATGATCAAGGAATGTCTTGTCTCATTGAAGTGATGAAATGGCCAAAATCGCTTGGATTAGGCATCGAGTTCTCCGAGGCCTCGACTTCTGCTGCTGGTGACAACCAAGAAAGTTGGGGATCCACCTCTAGAACTGGATCCGGAGCTCTGTGAAAATCTAAAAAAATTTACTAATAAAATCTAAAAAATTTCATGAAACGATTGTTGTTATGAAAGAGTTGCAGGTAGTTGAAGAGAGAAGGATGGAGGCGATCTGGTTAATAACTAATTTAGTTTGCAGGCTTAATATTTTGGAGCCTTACTTTTTTTCAAAATCAGAGTTTCCTAATCCAATTTTATTGAAATAAAATCATTGATTCAAAAGTATACATATACACATTTTCAATGTAATGATAACAGGGAGAGGAAAAAGAGAGCATTAAAGAAAAGAAAAAGAAAAAAAAACTAGCTTTTGATTGTAATTACAATTACACCCTCTAAATTTCAATTATAAAAATTGAGCCCACAAATAATAAAAACTCAAGTATTGTTAGAATTTCTACGGTTATTTAAGTTTGAGGATCCAATTTTAACACTTGTATAAGTTTGAAATATCAATTCTTACCATTGAAAGTTTGAGGGTATAAATACAACTACCACTATACTTTAGGAGCGGTTTTTGCCATTTGCCTGTAGTCAGAGTTTGTAGCCTTCTGTTCTTACAATCGTGTCTTGTCATTACCTTAGCCTTCTGTTCTATCCCCATCAATCAGCCTGTAGTCAGAGTTTGTAGACTTTAGGCCAGAAACCCAACCCCATGAACACTCCTTATTCTTAATGGTAAAGAAAATCAAGTTTTTTATTGTCATTATCATTAATTTAAGGAAACAAGATACAATGAAAATAACAGGAGAGGACTAAATTTAATTTGTTAATAAGGAACAATGACAGCATCTAAAAGAAAATGGATGAATTAACAATATGATGAAACGAACATTTATTCTTGTAAATATCTAACCTTTAGCACCCAACCCTCGTGCTTTAGGCCGTCTAACAGGAAGCAAAGGGTTGACAATTCCTTGTGAATCTCTTCCCAGTCCCATGCCTTCAACAAATCCCATCTTTGCCATCATCTTCGATCCAAATCCTTTAGTGTGCTCTTCAAAAGCACCAATTTTTTTAGATTTTCCCAAAGTTCCAGTTCCAGTTCTAGGCGTGGGTCCTCGACTTGCTTGGTTGTCACCAGCAGCAGAAGTCGAGGTCTCGGAGAACTCGATGCCTAATCCAAGTGATTTTGGCCGTTTCATCACTTCAATGGGGCGGGCCATTCCTTGACCATCTTTCCCTAATCCTCTGCCTTCTACAAATCCCATTTTTGCCATCATCTTTGATCCAAATCCCTTGGTGTGCACCTCAAATGCACCTATACTATCCCTACTTATATCCATATTCTTCACATCAGTAGTGGCCATTTCGATCATTTCGGATGCAGCTACAATGTCCTTGTTTTTATCTACATCCTTAACATTGCTAGTCGTTATCTCATCCATTGGTTCCGGTTGCATTACTCCACATGATACGAACGAGACAGGTTGATCAGCATACTTTTTACCGGTCATTTTCTGACTTGATCCCTTACCTGAAGAGCCCTTCGACCTTGACTTACTACTAGCAGATTGATCAAGATCCAATGAGCGCAAACCACGCACTTTGGTATGCTTCTTTTCTCTGCTTCTGTTGCCGCCCTGTGATCTTATATTTGAGCCCTCGGCAACAGAAAAATCATTATCCTCGTCTCTTGCTCCAATTAGCTGAGATTTGGGGAAGAAAGGGACAAGAAAGGTAAGTTCGCTGACCATCCAAGAACTTGACTCCAACAACATTCAAAAAAGAATTCTCAAACCAAAAAGATTTCAACAACCTGTTCAAGGCGAACTTGACCACTTGCTGATGGCATTCCTGTGTACTGTGTTCGAGTTACTATTACAAACCTGAGAAAAAAATGTAAGTTTAAGCATCAACAGTTAATAACCGAAATGACAAATAAGAGAAAGAAATAAACTTACTTTTTTTTTCCAGAACCTTGGCATCCACTATGCAAGCGGTAAATTGCTGCCAACCGCCGTACCTAATGATATTTAAATGTCACTTCTGACCAAGAAAAGGATCAAGAAAGGAGCAGCTTAAAGGAATCAATCAAGTTTGCACCCTAAAAAGGACAAATATTACAAGGAACATTGTCCCCCTCCATGGCACAAACTGATAACAAAAACTGCAGATGAAGCAGCATACTATATACCTGGGAACAATCACGGGGATGCATAGGTTGGAAAGCGAACATATCTTCTCTGTTGAGAACCATGTGCTCCAATCTCTACAATTCAAACAAACCGGGAGATTAATTAACGCAAAAATCAAAGGGAAGCAGGATTTGAGCAACCCTTAAGATTTTTAAATAGAGAAAATGCAAATGAAGAGAAATGATAATGAAAAGTACATTCCTACTGCAGATCAAAGGAATGCAATGAGACTACAAAGCACACTAAGATTTTACTTTTTCTTTTTTTAAACCCTCTTCAATCCCATTGTTTTCTCACGTTTTGTGGCTGACCTATTTTCTAATCATTTACCCCCCCCCCCCCCCCATTCACCATTATTTAAACAACATAACAATAAAATTGAATAACATTTTACATCAAATAGTTATGCTTCTAATTAAAAATTCTACCATGGCTCGAAGATTTAGAGACAAGTACATCATGTTCTTATGAAGAATGAGCAATGAGAATATTGTTAGAGGTCTTGTGGAAAGAAATTATGCAGTACTAGACTCGAGATGTTCTGTAGAAGTGATTTATAACCTTGTACAACAAAACTTTAGAGAAAATCCAACACCAGTTGAAAAATAAATAAATGATACCAGATTTATTTGCATTAGATCAACACCCCGATTAAGCATTCTTTCTCGACGCTTTGCTGCAATTGTTTCTTTACGATATTTCTTCTTTTCACCTGACAACAAGCGCAATATTATTGCATATCAAAAGTTTACCAGATGAATTGCACATGACACAAGAGCAGAAGTCAATTAGGAATACTATAACTTTTCCCTTCATTCCCAGAATCCACATATTTAAGTCCTATATTCTACAACAGGTTGTGTCTGAAGGAATTACAAGCCATTTCACAGAGTAGACCTTATTTTAAAGAATCAAGTTAAGGTCCTTTGGCTAAATTACCTAGAGCTCTTTAGATGAAGCAAATCCTTCCTCCTTTTCTCGCAGGTTCAATTATTTTCAACAAGTTGGGTATGAACTACACTGCAAGTCTTTTTTTTATTTTTTTCCCTTCCTCCCCTAGTGAACTTGGGTCTTTTTTCTTCTTTTATATGTTTCATTCAATCGATCGAATAACTTATCATAGAAAAAGAAGGCATCTATAACCATTACAGGGACAGAAATTGATTTCATCAATGAACAAACTGTATCTGATTAATAACTTTTCCAAAAATGAGATCTTTACCGGGATACTTTCTAGCAGCTTTACTTGTTGGAGCTTTTGGAGGCCAAGAATGAGCAAACTGAGAAGCATTCTTTTGCTTTCTAGCTGATGTAGATCTAATATCTTTTACTACCAAGTCATCTAGAGCCAATGCTGACCAATGATCTCTAGAAACAACGGAGCTTTTCTTTCTTGAAGGAGTTTTCATAATTCCATATTCTTTAGATGCTTCCTGCAAAGCAATGCCACCTAATTTCTCTAAAGTATCATCAAGGCTACTGCTAGAACTATCATCATCAGACTCTACCAACTCTTCTTTTACTAACCATTTGGATTTTAAAATATTTTCACTTCCACCAATCCCTTCAAGATAATCTTCAGCCACCTCGTCATCAATATCTGAATCACTGCAAGACATTTCTACAGAGCCATCACTTTCAGACGATTCATCTGACTCTAGAGGCTCAGAGTACTCAGAACTTCCATCAGATGACTCCCCATCATCATCACCCTCTTCATCAGATATATCTTGGGTGTATAATCTCACACCACCAATTGACAAGAAACCTGAATTTCCTGGAGGGCTCACATCACCTGAATATTTGTTGGAGGGTGATGGTTCAGTTAGCATCTCATTAGCCGTCTCAACCCCTACCCTGCAATCAACCCTCTCATCAGTACCAGTTTCCTTCCCGGAGGATAATGAACCAGCACACAATCCTCCTTGTTCTCTCACTTGTGTGGCTGAAACATCATCTGTGTTCTGATTTTTAACAAGTTCATCCTCATCGTGGAACCCTAGTCCTCTATGTGAACTGTCACCTAACACAAAACTAGTACCATAATCGTAAGTAAATTCCAAATTATCTGCCATCAATGGTGGGTTTTCATCTACATATGCGACAATTTGATTATTCTTAGAATTAAGTAATATAAAAGGCTGCGAGTTGTCCAAACTACACTCTGCATCATTCTGAAGGCCCTGGGATTCCGAATGCAAACTTCCCTGCGAAAAAGCCCCCCAAAAAAATCTTTAAAATGAATCTAAAAAGGCCCCCCATCTCACTAAAAAGACATAATTTCATAGTACAGTAACTTGAAAGAACACGAAGGAAATACCTTCCAAAGAAATAAAATTTGCTAACATACTAGGAAAAGAATGTATAAAGAAGCCAAGACAGAAATATATCTCATGTAACCAGAATTTCTAACATACTAGGATAAAGATGCGTCAAGAAAAGCTAAAAACAATTAAAGAAAATATAACATTTAATAGGAAAAGAAAACTCGAAATAAAAAGATAAAAGAATAAAGAAGGCTAAGATAAGAACATAAGAAATACCTGATACGGGGCAGGAGGATATTCGTAGCCAATAGCATTACCATTGGATTGTTTAGTCCCGCTTGATGAAGCACTCTTTTTACGATCTAAATTAGCTGATTTTGGTCCAGACTTGCCCTTTGCCCTAGAATTTCCCTCTAAAGAAAATATACCAAAGAAAATCTCAACAGAAAATTATCAACTCAGATTATCATTTTTTACCAACAGAAGAAATGAAAACCAGCCTTATACAAGTACGATTAAGCAAATGCAGAGACTCGGAAGTTGAATGAGAAGGAAAGAGAAAATCGCACCTTGAGCAGAACTCGGCGGCGATAACTGAAACTGCCAATCGGATAAAAACCCTCCATCGACAAACAAATTTCCTCGGATTGATGACGACGGGTCCGATCTTCTTCTACCGGAATTAATCTTGTTCTTCTTGAAGCCATCACTGGCTTTGGGATGGTTCGTTCTTCGTCTTCCTCCTGCCATCGGGGACCTGCCACCGCCACCAGAAGAGAAGAAGGGCGTGTTGTCGATGACCTGGGCAGGGTAGGCTAGAAGTCCAGTTCCAGAACTCTGAAGCAAACCGCCACAACGGAACCTTGCGGTGGCGTCGGCTCGGTGGTTGGATAACAAAGAGACGAGCAAAGAAGCGAATCCGCTAGCTTTCTGGGCAAGTAAGCTTTTTAAAGCCCGCAACTCCTCTTTGAGGCCCGTTTAAGCCCAAGTAAAACATTTTCAATAGTCTCAGACTAACGTTGAAATTATGAAGTTGTTACTATTTAACCATTTTTTTTAAAGAAAAATTACTATAGGTAGAAAAAATAAACTATTTACAAATATAAATTTTTTTACTATCTATCGGTAATAGACAGTTTATCGCTCAACACCAATCTGAAATGACGAGAAAGAACAATCACACGTGTGATAAGTAGACGGAATCAAGTCACACACCAACATAGTCTATCGCCACGTTCGTTATGAGTAGACGGTCTATTGCTCAAGCAATAGAATTCTATCGCAGTCTATCGCCGATAGACATTAAAAATTTTATATATTTGTAAATAATTTGGCTCATTTTCAAGTTCAATTGGTATACATATGGGTTAGCTAGATCTATGATTTGAATTTTCTACCTGACTACTTAAAAAAAAAAACTCTATAAATTTGAAAATTATAATATTAGCTTCTAGAAATGTTTCTCAATAAAACTCTATAAATTTGAAAATTATAATATTAGCTTCTAGAAATGTTTATCAATATTGAGTTGTTATCTTCTTTTAATAAAATACAAAATTGGTGTATGAAATTTGAGTTTAATTGTATAGTTTGAGAGTCTGGTTGGAATAAGAATAACACTGTATTTCAAAAGTATTTTGTGCAATTTACCATTGTTAAAGGCAAATTATTAACGATCGATAAGTTTAGAGAATTATTTGATAAGTTCGAGAGGTTGTGATTATAACGATCTTATAATTCATAAGTTTTTTTTTTAGAGAAATTACTATAAATAGAAAAAATATCAAACTATTTACAACTGATAGACTGTAAAAATTTTCTATATTTGTAAAGGGTTTGGCTCATTTTTCTATATTTGAAAACATCCATTTTTTATTGCATTTTTTCCTTTTAAGAAACATATTTGGAATTGTGTTTTTTTTATTTTTAAATAAGAGATTTTCAATCAAATCATAAATCGCCACATCATTTCTCAAATTAATGAAGAAGTTGTAAATTATCAAATTTGGAATTGAGACTAATTAAAAAACTAGCATGTGTCCTAAGTTGAAATTGAAGACAACAGTTGATAGATGTCAATGATGTCACATGTTTTCGTTATAGCCGATGGATCAAATTAACTAATTTGGTCTAATTTAGTATTAACATTGGGTTCATAATCAATTGAGCCCAAAAATAGGTTTGATTTGGCCCAAAGGTCAGCTAAGCCCAAAATTCAATTGGTTGGACTCAATGCCAAGTTCATGGACCCATCAAACTCAAACCTACAAAACTCATCTAAAAACTCTATAAATAGAAAATTTATCTTCATTTGAAAGGTCAATAAATTTTAGCTTTAGAGAGCTTATAAAGAATTCTTTTAACCATCAAATACTCCCTAAGCACTTGAAGTTGAACACTTCTTAAAGACGCAAGTCCTTTGGAGATACAAACGCTCTTACAAGATTTCAACTTCAAGAACATTTACACACTTCACTTCTTCAAATCAAGCACACACAATCAACAAAGAGAATAAGATGATCAAGTACTAAGATCGAACCACATCTGCATAAAACAACATAAACACAAGTTTAACTCCACCAACACGTTCCTCCAAAAACTTCGTGTGAACAGATATATGTTTAAAAAAAATTATGCGTAGTGTAGATGAAACTGCGACATTTAATTCAACATGAATGCAACTTTGATAATATAAAAGCAGGTGTTAAAAAAACAATAATTTATGAAAACGAAAATGAGCATAGGTCAACTGACATCAAACATATACTATCAATCTCGAAGTCAAAAGTTTGATCCCTACTTTAAAAAAAATTATAAAAGCATTTCATTAAATAAAAAATATTAGTAAATAAAAGTACTTATAGAGAAGGTGGCAGCATGTGTGGTAGAAAATAAGGAAATAATGAGACAAACACATGTTTGATGTTTCCTAAACCTCTGTTCTATCAATTTCATTCATTAGCATATCAAAGTCAAACTCGTACCTCGAGTTCTACACACGACTACAAACTTAAGAATAAAAAAATATTTTAGTTTAATAATAATTTAGTCGCTCAACTTTAGTTTATAATAATTTGGTTACAGTATTTTTAAGTTTGTATAATGTAGTCTTTAAATTTTAATGTGTATTTTTTCAAAAAAAAAAACTTTATTGTGTAATAATTTAATATATGTACTCTTAATTCTTTTTGACTGAATGGTACATTGAAGTTGAGAAAAAAAGTATTTTTTTATTTTTGAAAAAAAATTCTTTTTAATTCCTAGATTTTGGGTCTAGTTTCCATTTGATCCATAGGTTTCAAAATGCAATAAATTTAGTCCTTAAGTTTTGAGTTTGGTTTTAATTTAGTTCCAAGTTTCAAAATGTTACAATTTTACCATTTAGATTTTAGTTTTGTTTCAAGTTGGTCCATATGTCTCAAAATTTACACTTTTAACTTGATTTTTTCACTAAATACTCTATTATCGTCTTCAATTTTTTTTTCGTCTTTAGTATTTATGTCTATTAATTAATTTTAAAATTTTAAAATAATTATAATTAATTAAATTTCATTATTTTCATAATTGTCAAAATTAAATTTAAAAGTTTATTTCATAATTCTTTTAAGGGAAATTATTACAAACAGAAAAAATATTAAACTATTTACAAATATAGAAAAATTTCACTGTCTATCGCCGATAGACTGTAGAATTTTTCTATATTTATAAATAGTTTGGTTCATTTTTCTATATTTGAAAATAGTCAGTTTGGTTCATTTGTCTATGTTTGAAAATTGTTATACTTTTAAATTAATTAACAAACATTAACAATTGAAGGTGAGTATTTAATAAAAACATTGAGATTAAAAGTGTAAATCTTTAACATAGTAATCAAATTGAAACAAAACTCAAATCTAAGGTAAAATTATAAAATTTTGAAACCTAAGGCATTTGGCCCACTCAGTGGAATTAATATATTGGAGTTAGTATGTTTGTGTTTGAGGTGTAGAGTTTAAAATAAATTTTTTCAATAATTGTGAAAAGTAGATTAAAAGGGGAAGATGGGAAAAATTCCTATACTACGGTCGTATGAACAATTTTCCATACTGCTCCACTTGTTGTGTGTCACGGCAACATGCTTTTAAAAATAGGAAGGGACTCACTAACATTAATGTAGAGTCCAAAAATATTTAGGAAGACAATTTATAGTGTGAACATGGAGAGTATGGTATTGTTGTAGTACTAGAAAAATTTCCAAGAGAAGATGAAGTTACTCGATAAATAAAAAAAGTAAAGATAGAGAGGAATATAAAGTTCCTGGACCAATTTAAAAAGTAGAAAAAGATGGAAATATGAAGTTACTGAATAAATGTGTAAATTTCAATAGTGTTTACTATTGAAGTTGAGTTATTTACACCAATTTAGGCCAAACGACCCTTAAGAACTAAATTGAAACTAAACTCAAAACTTAAAATACCAAATGTGTAGTTTTTGAAATATAAGGACCAAATAGAAATTAAGCTCAAAATTTAGAGACCAATAATGTACTGTATTTTTTTTTTTTTCGTATATGAGAATGTAGTTGGTCTATTATGCTGAAAAAGTGATTTGCAATGATAGAAAATAAAATGAATTTAATAAAAGTTAGAGAGAAAATAAAAGAAAATGAAAAGAATAATTTATTTAGAAAATTTTAAAATAGGGAGTGAGTCAATTTCTTGTACAACCCAAAAGGTCCATTGGCATCACATGGCAAGGCGGCAACAGGCAAAGTAGGCCAACTCCCAACGCACAAACCCATAACTCATACGCATCGAACACCACACGGATCCCACATCGATTAATTCTCCCTTTTCCCATTTCCCTACAACTGTCTTCCTCTCAACCCCCCTTTAATTTCCCCCATCCCTATATAAACCCCTTCCTCTCCATTCCCCTCTTTCCCTCAACCCCCTCCTCCGCCTCCGGCAACGGCCATTCCGACGGACGACCACTCCATGGCCGACTCCTTACTCAGATCCGTCTACCACGGCTGTATCGCCGGCTGCGACGCCGAGATCGACCGCCGTCCTTACCACAAGAACTGCAGCTGTGCTCTTCACGATCGAGATAACAGACGCTGTTCCCACTCCATGTCTAAACACAAATCCGTCTCGTACCCGATTAGACGAGCCTGGAGTGAAGGATGCTTGGCTATGGTTGCTGCTACTGCTGCTTCTGGCATTTCTTCTCCCTCTTCTTCTCCTTCTTCTTCTTCGCCGTCCATGGAGGTTGAAAGCCTTGGATCTTACAAGAGATGAGCGGTTTTTTGATTCTCTTGTTTTGTTATCTAATTTGTTTTTAGTTTGTAATATATGTGAAATTCTTTTTTGGTTAGTGGAATTCTTGATTTGAAAGAGTGGAGTGATGAATGTAGATTTTACTCGACTGTCTGTTCTTTCTGATCTTTGTTGATTGATTAATGGAATGGATGTGTTCTGGATTTGGATGAAATGATTCTCGTTTGAAATTCATTTCATCTATTTCACAGAAACGGCGATTGGCCTCCCTCATTCTGTCCTTAGCGTTCGATTAAAGCAAGAAACTAGCTTTTTCTTTATGTAATTGAGGTTGAACTTTTCTGGATCGAGTTCTCTTTGGCGAAATTCACGAATCGTGTTTCATTCGCTCCGTGAGATGAAGAAAGATGGAAGCATCCATTGATTGCTTTAAACCGTCGATCCATTTTTCTGTATCACTTGTATGCCATTATGAAAATATCTTTGGAAAATTATTATTATTATTTTTTTTTAGTCTTCAAGTTTTCAACCATATGTGTTTTTGGTCTCTAACTTATATAAATGTCTTTTTAGTCCCTAAATTTATAAAATTAGGTCCATTTTCTCCTTATATTTTCCAAATGTATCTTTTTAGTCCTGAGTTTTAAGATATCCCTCAAATAATTTTATTATTATTATTTTAAATAATTATATGACATTTTAAATTAGAATAATAATTTTTAAAAACCATCTCCTCTCTATAATACTTTTTTCCTAAAATATCATATAACTATTTTTTAAAAATGAAAGAAATTCATTTTTAAAAATTCAGGATATTTTGAAAATAAAAAGGTAAATTTTTGGAACTCGAGGACTAAAACACACATAGGGACTAAAAAGATAATTATCCCAAATATCTTTTTTCTTTCTCAACTTGTGGGCCATTTTTCTTTTCGTTTCTATTTTTTTTACCTTTAAATGGAGTAAACACAAATTTTGGTAAGCAAATTAATTTAGACAATTCATTAGGATTACACTTAAAAATTATCTATTTAGTATATAACATTAGGATTACATTTAAAAATTATCTATTTAGTATATAACATAGAGTCGATATAATTAATATAATTATTAGTTGAGGATGCTTATTTTTTCTGTACAATCACTAAGAAGGATCATTAACCTAAGCTTGTTAATTGATATTTCTTTTTAAAATATTGTTAATAGTTTTAGAAGAAGGATGTTATTTTATTATATTCCAAAGTTGGAAATTGGAAATTCGGGGCGTAAACTGTCGCATTGGGCATATAAAGGCTAACACGTAAACCAGCTGTATTATTCCCTTCCCTCCGCTGGCTGCTTCGCTTCACCCACCCACCCCCCACGGATTCTCTTTCCTCTCCTTCCCCTAACTTACAAGTTACAACATAAAAACAAAAAATTATATATTTATAATAGGCCAAATATAAATTGATATACCTTTAAAACTTAGTTTAGGTTTAAATTAATATAATTCTAAATTTATTAATTTAGAGTGCAAAATTTAGAGGTAAATAATGTCAAAATAATTGTGTTTTAGACTAACTACAAAATAATAATAATTTTTATAGAGTACGGACTAAAATGGTCTCCAAAATGAAATAAAATCTAAAAAAAATTAAAATGTATTTAAATCTAAATTTAAATTACTTCACAGTGCGAAAGATGGTGGAGGTATAACCTTCTTTGTGGAGGCCCATTCTCTATAACTGCCGCTATGCCCTTGACCGACCATGTGATGAGTACATAAACTAACTGATCCCAATTCTAAAATGGGGCGATTTTTTTTGTTGCTCAATTATCAGCACTATATTCAAGTCTTGATGGGATCTAAGATTTGACAATTTATAACTTATAAGCCATAATTATATTATATTGAATATGTGAGGCATTTTATATCTATGTAGTAATGAATTCATGTGTCAGAGTTTGGAGGTTTATTGACATTCAGATCTAATTTGTGTTGGGCTTCGCTACAGGTGTTTGGTAGTCTTGTTTGTTGAACTCTGACCCACTTCTCATTGGTTTGGTCTAGATATTTTTCAAGCAAAATTGTGTAAGAGATCCTTTCACTGGCGTGGTGTCGAGCTTATTGCACTATGATGCTTAAGTTAGTATGATGAGTGACTAATTCAGTTAAGGACAAAAAGAAGTAAGGTCAGGTCTTTCTTTAGAGATTACTTACTCTCCCATTTGTGGTGGTTGAATGTGGCTATTTATAAGTCAATCATCTCAAACACATCTATGGTTACGTGTGATGGTAACGGTGTTAGGGATATTTTTGGCGCTCAAGGTTGTAGGGTGCCAATTCGAATTCGACTCGATTATTTCCTTATTGGTATATATTCACCAACTCGGTTGGTCGACCCGAACCTCGAGGTACTGACATTTTCCTTTTGGGACGTGCACTCTCCTATGCCCTCCCTCAGTACCTTGTGGGCTACGGTCTGAATTCTTAAAAAGGTTCAATCTCTCCTTTCCACAATTATTGTCTTAAAAGAACAATGAATTCATGTGGACTATGTTGAGATTCAAGGTTAAGTTAAAAAGAAAAAGGAGAAAAATTATGGATTTTTTACTATGTACAAAAAGTTTTGAGATGATTTGTAAAGTTTAACAAAACAATTGTGGCATACAACACATACTTATTGTTGATTTCAAAATTCAAACAAGAGAAATATGTTTGACCTTTACGTGACACCAACAGTGAATTTATTTGAAAGAAAAAAAAATATGACCTGCAAAGGAGAAATTCTACACACCAGTGTGATGCCTGCCACACACACTCCAACGCATACGAGTTTTATGGTTCAAATCTCTCTATCCCTATTGTACTTATAGATCATGAGACGGTTATATATCTCGAAAATTTCTCCCACCTCTCTTAAGTGGCTAATTAAGTATTATGAGATTGAATCTATCACTCTTTTCAACTGTCTTCTTTCTAATTTTCCAAAAAAGGACATTATTTCTTAACTTCAATTTTGTAATTTACAAAGTAAGTTGAATTTACAACCGTATTTGTCAATGAAACAAGTAAGCCCAAAATTGGCCTCATTTCTTCTTCCCATTTTGTTTTCATTACGACTTCTACAAAGCCATTACATTACATTACATTGTTGTCTTCATTTGGAAACCCCATTACCCTTCTTAGTTAACTAATCCCACACAACTCCCCAACCCCATCTCCTTTCAATTTTTTCCCTCAAATCAAATATATATATATATATATATATTCAAGAAGAAAAATCAGAGGAAAAAGAAAAACAGAGGAAGAAACAGAGAAACAGAGAGATGGAGAAGATGGGGATTGGATCATGTGCGTTTGATGGAAGCATATCAATGCAAGACTTTTTGATGGAACGAAGGCCTTACCATCGAAACTGTGGCTGTGCATTACACGACGATCGAATAAAAAATGGAGCTGCTTGTTTTCATTCTCTGAAACTCAAAACCTCTGTTTCTTTTCTCAAAACCCAAAAATGGACAAAAACTTCTCTCCACTTAGTTCATTCCTCTTCCAAAGTCTCATTTCATCATGTTAACTCTGAATCTCCTCTTTGTATTTCTCAATTTTCAACATCTTCATAGAAAATTAGTAATCTGTATGTTTTAATGTGTTGACTCTGTTTCTGTTCCTTTTCTTGTACTCTGTAGTTGTTGTTATGTACAAATGGGAATGGAACTCATCTTGACAAGGAAAAGAAAATCTTTTCTTGTTGGGAGTTTGTGTAGTTTGATTATTAGTGTAAAATTAATGTGAAATTAATAGGGTTTGTGTAATGAAAGTGTTTGATTCTATTCAATTTTGGGTTTTTTTTTTTTTTTTTTGTCATGTTTTCTTCTTTTGTGAATAAGATCATTTATTGAAAAATAATGATTATATAAAATTTAATAACATAAAATATGTTCATGGATTATTGGATAATAATTGAGATTTAATGTAATATTTAGTTTGTAAAAACATATATTCAAAAAATACTAAAAACATAAAATATAGGAAAATTTTCACAAATAGAAAAAATGTCAAATTATTTACATAAGATAGCAAAAAAAATAAAAATAATGATAGACTTTTATAATTTCTATCACAACTATCTAAAAATTTGCTATTTTGTGTAAATAGTTTTCCTTATTTTTCTATTTTTAAAAATTTTCCTAAAATATATTTGTCTTTTCTTTAAGATCTAGTTTGATAATCATTTAGGCCCCGTTTGATAATCATTTCGTTTTTTATTTTGGCTTTTAAAAATTAAGCTTATTTCTTCACTCTTACCATGGTTTGCATCTTTCTTGAGTACAATAATTGAATTCTTAGCCAAATTCCAAATTCTAAAAACAAGTTTTTTTTTTTTTTTTTTTGCAATTTTCAAAATTTGACTTGATTTTTGAAAAATTTGATAAAAAGTATATTAGAAAACAAGAAATTTAGAGGTGAAAGAAATGTTTGTAAGCTTAATTTTAAAAATAAAAAAATCAAATGTTTATCAAACAAAACTTTAATTTTTTGTTTTTGAAACATTACAACTATAAATACTACTTCTACACCCCATAAGTTTCCATGTTTTGTTATATATTTTCTACTAACATTTTTAAAAACCAAACCAAGTTAAAAAAAAAAAAAAAAAGTTTTGTCCTTAGAATTTCTTTAGGAGCTCAAAAGTGAAAATTTTAACGAAAAATGTATAAATTTTAAAATCAGAAAACTAAAATCAAAATTATTATCAAACGGGATTTCAATTTTTTTAGTTTCTTATGACTAACCAAATCCACTTTTCTTTTCTTTTTTTTTTTTTTTTTTTTTTTTTTTTTTTTTTTTTTTTTTAAGTAAAGTAAGAGATGATATTTAAGCCTTTTTGTCCCAAAGGATATTTATTGAGAATATACGAGAATTTACGGCAGCTTCTGATCTCGAAGTTCTTGGAACCATCGGCTTTATATGCCGACATGTCGTTATTGAAAATGATTTAAAATTTATTTTGTATTTTCCACATTACATGGAACGATATTACTGGGTAAGCTAATCAAGTTTCATATATTTTATTTATTTATTTATTGTTTAAACTTGGATTGAATCAAATTAAATTTGTCAGTACTAAAAAGAAAAGGGCAAAATGTAAATGTGTCTTCTTGTTTAGCTATGTGGTTTCATATTGGACCACTTTTTGGTTTGTTTTTTTTAACACGTTAAATTGATATAGAATAGACCTAGCTCAAGTAATTAAATATTGGTTTTTTTTTTTTTTAATTTTTTATTTTAAGTTTGAATATTCCTCTCTTATTTATAATGATTTTCAAGAGAAAAAAAAAATCTCACACTAAGGATTTTATTCTTTTAAAATGTCAAATATTAACATTTTTCCTTCTTAACATCCTCATTGATTTCGAAGATTGTTAGGATTTTTTTTATAATTTAGTTAATATTTGTTTTGTTTTGTTTTGGCAAAGGTAATAGTATTAGTTTAGTTAATTTTGGTTCATTAGTATTTTAAGTTTAATTAATTATTTGTCTTATTTACTCGTAAGACTAAATAGCAACTTTGAAGGCTTGATACCAATTGGCAATTGATGCAACGAGTTTGAAGGTATCGGACTAAGTCTATGACCAAACAAAGAAAATTCATCTCTAAGTTAAAGAGAAACTCTCAAAGAACAGTTATATATCTAGAAAAAGATCTCTATTATGACCCTAAAGCGGCTATTTGTAGCCTTAATTAGAAAATAAGACAAATTAACTAACGTCGTGTTTGGTAACCATTTGGTTGAAAATTAAGTCTATAATCACCTTTAAATTTCTTATTTTGTTATCTACTTTTTACCCATATTTTTAAAAATTAAGTCAAACTTTAAAAATTAATAAAAGTAGTTTTTAAAAACTTATTTTTGTTTTTAGAATTTAACTAAGAATGCAAATGTTGTACTTAAGAAATATGCAAATCATTATAAGAAAATGAGAGAAAATATGCTTAATTTTCATAAACTAAAAACAAAAAAACGAAATGGTTACCAAATGAGACCTAAATAATTCCAATAATATTCATACATCAATCATTTAGGATTCGTTTGGGGTTACTGTAGCTTCTAAAATAACTATTGGGAACGATAGTTATAAAAAAAATTAGCTATCATATGAAGTAGGTTAGTGTTTGGCAAATTTTAAATTTAAAAATAAAAAGTAGTTAACACATTTGTAAGTTTAAAATAGATTTGATGCGACTTAAATATAAAGATTAAATTAAAAATATTATACGATATGTATAAGTTAATATTTTAAAATATAAATTTCATAATTTAATTACTTATAGTTTTTATAGTTCGAGTTGCAAATTATAGTTTATATTTCTTTAAATTATATGATAAAAGTATAGAAAAAATTATGGTTATATAAAACTGAAATGAAAATATATTATTTCAATTTGAGTATTTTAATATAAGCTCATTTTTTAAAAAAAAAAAATTACATGATTTAAATTGTAAAATAGTTTATTTAATATAAAGGGCATAATGTACTTTTAGTCTTGAAATTTGAGGTTAGTGTCTATTTGATTCTTGAAATTTCAAAATGACCAGTTTAGTCCTTAAGATTTGAAAAATAATTTTAAATGGTTCCTGAATTAATTTAACAGTTAGTTGACTAACGAAAAAATGACATGAATATGTTGAATTGATAAATTTTAAATGAGATGGCAATTTTGACATTATTTTTTTTTACTCAAACTTATATTTTCACACCTTTCTACAAATAGGAAGAAATAATGTTTCAAATTTTCTGTTAACTTTTTAAAGAAAAAAATGAAAGGGAAAAACTGTACAAAGGGTTGAGAAGAAGTGAACAATCACCCTAATAAATTTTCTAGGGTTTATTGATTTTGAACTACCACGGTTGGAAATTGAAAACTCACTGTAGTTCTTTCACATATTTGAGTAGGAAAAATTGAAAGTATTTAGAAATTTTGTTTGCTAAACCTCATTTTAAAATATGCCAACTCATATCCAAGGTCATTTGTCCGTTAGTCAACTAATGGTCAAATTAATTCAATAACCATTTAGAACCATTTTTCAAACCTAGGATTAAACCGTTCATTTTGAAACTTCAGGACCAAATAGACACTAATCTCAAATCTCATGGAACAAAAGTGTATTTTGCTCTAATATAAATTATTTGTACAAGTTTTAGAAAAGTAGTTGTTATTAAAAATGTTGAATTATTCAAAATTTTATTGACATAAGATGAAAGAGACGCGAAAGGAAGAAAAATATATAAAAGGATGAGATTTTAATTTAGTATATTTTGTTAGAGAGAGTGACATATTTCTAGGAAAGATAAAAGTTGGTATGTAGGTACTTTTAAACGTACAAAGAGATTGAAAAGTGATTTTTTTAAAAAAAATAAAACTAATTTGTTTAAACAAACATACAAAAGCAATTAAGATTTTTTTAGAATTAATTTTGACCATCCAAAAGCAATCTCAAATGGAGTCTTAATCATATTGATTTATAAAAATTTAGGATAGGTTAGTTACTTACCAAACTAAAAAAAATACATTTGTTATAAAAATAAATGGTGTATGTTTTGGTTACCAACAATTTCAACATTAGAAAAAAAAAAATCTAGAAAACTTGTGAAAATTGCTTTCCTAAAATAGAGAATTTGTTCCAAAGGAAAACTTAGGTATGAAGATTGTAGCTCTCCTAGAGATAGAATGAGTATGAAAATAATTTGATGCTATGATTGGTTTATGAAATTGAAGTGTACAAAAAAAAAAAAAAAAAAAAAAAAAAAAAAAAAAAAAAAAAAAAAAATTGTTGGATATAGAGAGATGAATAATGCTAATGAACCAATGGTAATAGAAAAGGGAAGCTTCTACGTTTGATTTTCAATGTTAGTAATCTCTTGTTTTCATTCCTTCCTAAGGATAATCTTTTCTTCACAACCACCTACTCTTAGTCTTGGCACACATGGAAAATGATCTTAATTTATTACTTTCTTAGTTTAAAAGTTTTAATTTCGGGTATTTAAAGATTTAGGTTATCTACATTCCCTCAAAAAACAAATGGTCCCTAAAGTTAAATGTGTAAAATCTATCAATCGAGAACTTAACTTATAACTCAAAGATAAAAATGTAATATTTTAAAACTTAAGAACCAAATGAAAATTAAATTTAAAATTAAAAAGTGTAACATGTTTGTTCAACGAGATTTTCGAAAAAATTTGATTCATTGAAATTAACTTTATATTTGTATTGCTTTCATTATAGTAAGTACAATCTCTAATAAATGATCCTTTGATGCTTTGTCTTGAATGTATAAACTTTAATCCTTAAACTGGTTGATCTTATTAGATGATTGGTTTTGTTGATCTTCTTGGATGATTGGTCTTTGGACTTGATGATCTCCTTGGAGAATCGATCTTTAGACTTGTTGATAAGTTTGGATCGATTTTTGGCTTGTTGATCTTCAAAGTGAGTTTTAATCTTTAAAAATTTAAAGCTCCAACCTTCCGTTCTTCTAACCTCCTTAAATAAAAGGTAAGGTCTCTATTTATAGAATTTTTACGAGACCTTATGTGAACTTGAGCCTAATTATCTTTTGGGCCCAATACTTTATTTGGCCCAATTTTCCCATAGATTTACATTATATTAGTGGACTATATTAAAATTTAGTGGGGGAGCAAAATACATAAAGAAATGTGTAGTTTTTTCAAATGGGCAAATACAATTTAATGAACAAATTTGTAGTTTCATTTAATATTCTTATAAAAGTAAGCCAGCCAGCTGTACATTCCTTCTTTCACATCAATCTCTCTTATCTTTCCAATTGACTTTTTGTCTCAACTCTTACCCATCCAAACAAATAAAAGCTAATAATATCAACACTCTACAAATAAGATTGTATAGGTTGGAATTGGAACTCATATCTTTCAAACACAAATGTTTTTTTTCTTTTTTTTTTTTTTTTTTTTTTTTTCAAATTCAAAACTCTAACATTTTAATCATAGATACTAGTTGAACCATGTTTAAGTTGGATTGTAAGTCGTTGAACTCTAACATTTTAATCATAGATACTAGTTGAACCATGTTTAAGTTGGATTGTAAGTCGTTGAACACACAATAAGGAGAAGAAATAGTTCATGAGCACAAATAACTTCGACAACTTTCACCCCTTGTTTTTAGTGATCTCTGTAGTTAATGATGTATTTGTTTAGCCTCACCCAATTTTATGCAAACTCAAGTCAAGTTGTTACTTTCTTGAGCAAAATATCAAATTTATCGAAAAACAGTAGAGAGTGTTGTATTTCGATTCCATTGAAATATGCTAAAGTGGTATACAACACTCTGGTGCATCTTTCTTTCGTAGAAGTATCTTATTTCCAAGTAATGAATGAAGTACACCTAATCAACATGAGCATTAGCAAATTTAGAGCATCCTACCTCAAACAAACAAAGTATACATCAAATCACTTTTTTAAATCTCCAAATCCCTCTTTATTTGTAAAGAAAAGAAACCGTTAAATAGTGTTTGAGACAAAGAATAGAGTTGTTTAGTCATGATGTCTACAACGTAAAAAGTTAATAGATCATGAAATTGGTGTTAATGAGTTGTGGAACTCATGGTAGGTTTAAGAACTCCTTCGACCAAACAAGGATACCACCAACTCCAATTTGCCCTATCCAACTCCTCCCCAAATGCCATAGATTGAATTTAGTACCCATTATTTGGGTAAGGATTGACAAGATTGTTCGATACGTGGAGAAATCTCATGTATCAGATAACCTTAAGCTTCGACATCCATACGTGCCCAAAAATGACCAAACCATAACAACAGTGTTATTATTGCAAAATTTAGAAACTAAACCTTTACATATCACATTCTTTCCCTAATTACCTCACTTAATTCCAAGTATCTACTCTTGTGGAGGTTGAAAAATGGAAAATTTCCAAATCAACGAGGATGAAAAAGAAGAATAAACAAACACCCGAATTTCTAAGATTTTTGTACAGATGACCCAAATTTCACGTTTAAAATATCGTTCGACTCAAGTTGTGAAAACAACGAAGAATAACCTTGTCTTGCCAAAACTATTTTTCAAACGGCGACCGAGTGCAAACAAAAAAGAGTGAGGGAGGAAGAACCCTAACATGTAAGGATACTTTTGTATTGGATTAGTAGAAGGCGAGCACAATACACCGAGGAGAGAGAGAGGGAAAGACAAGAAAAAAGTTACATATCTTTATTTTCAAAATCTAGATCAAATGATATTCCGTTAATGAAATTTAGGTTATCCGTACAAAAATTTCCAAAGTTTCTCAATATATACGCACAATAACAAATAACACACCATATGCTTGCATATAATTAACATTATAAGAACGAATCAATCCAAACAATACCTAAGTATTTCCATTAAAAAACAAAGTGAATCAGTCAATTAATTCCTTCAATGTTGTTCCCTTGAAGCCAAAGGCACAGCAAACCTCGTAGAAAACCCAATTGGCGGATGATGATCATCTTCTTCTCCATCAAAACCGCCATCGAAATTCAGAGCATAGCTTTCTGGGTCATACTGAAATCTATTCCTCTGTTTCTTCCCTTTCAAATATCCACCCATTTTTCTAATGAAATTCTTCCATTTCGGTCCAGCCACCATTTCTGAAACCTCCTTCAACTTCTTCAATTTCCTCACCATCCATAACTCCTCTTCCTTCCCCTGTTTCTGTTGCAGAAGATTTCTACCTTCGTATTTCCCATTCCGATTGAATCCGAACCCGAACAGCCGAAAACAGCCACACCCATTGAGGAATAAGACTCGTCGATGTCTTGAAGGTCATCTTGTTGCTGGTTTAGAGGTGAATAAGGCGTTGAAAGTGGTCTGGTTTGATGGGCCGCCATGGAACAGAGAGAAACAGAGGTTTTAAGTAAAGTGGGATTTTGGGGATGGAGAAGATTGTTGAGTTATGGGGTTTGTGGAAGCCATTGAAGGGAGATGAAATGATATAAAGGAGATTCGAAATAACGCAGAAATGAAGGGTTTGGATTGGGCAAATGGTTTCTTCGTTCCATTTTCATTCTTCTCTGTTTTGGGCTTGAATGCGTCTAAAGATGAGTTTATAATGACGTCGAGGGAAAGTTTGTGCAAATCCCATTTGGCAAGTTTTGTAATTTCCTTCCTACTAAAAAAAACATTTTTTTAATTTTCTAAATAAACTATTCTCTCTCTAGTCTAAAGTCAATTAACCATTTTATTTAATTTTCTAAAAAAAAAATCATATTTTTTTAGCATAACAAGGAAAGGTATTGATCCATATATACTTTAACAAATGACAAGAAGAAAAGAAACATTGTAACCTTAAAAGTGGATTGTATCGATTAAATTCATAAACTACTAATTGTATCTGTTTAACCTAACAATTTTAGAAGTGAGGTAATCTATATATTTTTTTTCACTTGATCCATATAAATAGAGAAAAATAGAAAAATGCAAAAAGATTAAAAAAAAATGATCACCATAAAAAACGAGTACCCAACAAATTCACTAATAAAAATTTAGGTCTTTAATGGACACAATCATTTAGTTTAGAGTTTAAATGATACAGTTCACTAGGTTTAATTGTTATCTATTTAAACCTTAAATTTTTACGAATAAATCAATTTAAATCAGTTGTTGATAATGGATACATGTTTTACTTGATTCATATAAAATAAGTGACATAAAAAGATTATCACATAAATTTTTTCATAACGAAAAAATATAAGGATGCAAGAAGCAATAAACGTTTTAAATAACAAAAAGTCGTTGCTAAATTAATTCACTTAAAAAAATCTAGAATTTTAATTGATACAATTATTAACTCCCGAAGTTAAATATAAAGTAATTTTTCATACCCAAAACTTTATATGTATATATAAACAAAAAGAGAGCAAAATGCAGTTCTAAATATACATTTATAGCTAAAATTCAACAACTTTAGGCATCGAAATTGACCACCTGAAATCTGCATTGGTAGTTAATGGCGGCTGCGCACGCGCCAATCTTACTCTCAAATATCATATTCTACACTCTACGGTCGTGAGCCCACGCGTTTCCTTTTTTTTTTTTTCATTTATTCAATTTTTTTTTATAGTATAGTGGAATCACATTCAACTCTGAAGAGTAGTAGAATCGCAGGTATATTAAAGATCTAAGATTTAATTTTTGAGTTTTAAATATTTAAGATAAAGGGCAAAATACACTTTTGGTCCCTGAAATTTGATGTTAATGTCTATTTGGTCCCTGAGGTTTCAAAACCTACAATTTACACCCTGAAGTTTGAAAAATAGTTCTAAATGGTCCCTAAAGTTAGTTTGACCCTTAGTTGACTAATGGAAATTTGACGTGACATGTTGAAGTAGCAAATTATAGATAAGGTGAGCAACTTTTTTAAATTTATATTATTTTTTAGATTAGAAAATCTCTTTTTAACTATTTTTTTAGTTTTTTATTCTTTTCTTTCCCCTTTCTTTCTCCTCATCTTCTCCAATCTCTTAGCTTTCTCATCTTCTATGATGCATGCATCTCCCTTTCCCCTTTTTCTCTCTCTCTCTCTCTCTTTTAATCCTAAATTTCCTTCCAATCATCCAACCAAATTCCCCCAATATCCCCAAATCTCCACCTTTGCTGCCATTAATGGCATTTCTTAAAACTCCTGCACTTCAAATTCTCAAATTGAGTTTATTGTCTAAATTTTGTGAGCTCATTTTAGTTTTTTTGTCCATGCCCAACCGCCATTACTAAGCTTCAATCAAATTTGAAAGTCTCTCTCAAGTGTCATTGTCAGCAATAATATATGTTAGTATTTGTGTGAAAAAACTATTTACTCAAAAGAAACTGCAGAGGTTTAATTAATAGATTAATTTATATGGTCTTGGAATGGTAGAATTCTTTTCTTATATATTTTTCTGTAGTTTTGTCTGTTGAATGGTCAAAATAAGTTCAAGATACCACCAGCAATTGCCTCTATTGAAAATGTTTAAATGTTATATATTGGAGTTTTGATTTCTATTGGAACACCTACAACCTAACCATGGCGTTACTGCAAGCATCAGACTATGACTGTGAACAGCGGATTGGTGATGGCGACAGTAAATCTTTGCTGGAGAACAGAGAAAAAAAAGTGAAAAAAAAAACTACAGAATAAATGGGAAGAGATGTTGAAAGAAGATGATGGATAGAGAGAATGAATGGAAAATTTAAAAAAAAATATTTGAAAGCCATGTAATCTAACAAATGACATAATTTAGTAAAAAATTACACTCACTTAAAATTTGTCATCTCAACATGGCCATATCAAATTTCCGTTAGTCAACTAACGGTCAAACTAACGTTAGGGACCATTTAGAACTATTTTTCAAACCTCAGGGTCTAAAATGTAGCTTTTGAAACCTCAGGAACCAAATAGACACTAACCACAAACTTCAGGAACCAAAAGTGTATTTTGCCCTTAAGATAATTAATGTATGTGTTTAGGAAAGTTAAAGATATATATTTGATTTACCCAATTTTATATATGGAAACTAAAATTACATGTAGGAAAATATTAATGTAACCATAAATTAAATTTAACATTATTTAATATATTATTATTTTAATTAATTATTTAATCGCTTAAAATTAAAAAAATGAATATTCTTATAGTAAACATTAGTTAATCTTAATTAATTACTACAAATAATTAAATATATATAAATTAATTAAAATTAGTAGTAAATAGTAATAATTAATTGATATTAATTTATTAATTAATTAGACTATATTTTTATTGTTCTATCTCTCAAGTATAAAAATTCTACTATGGAAGATATTTAAAAACTCATGTCAGACGGGTTTTAAAGTTCTTTGAATAATAATATCTTGAGTTTTAAAAAGTAAAATGATGTGAAACAAACCAAAATTTAATGTCTAACATAATCGGTTAAAATAAACATGCCTTTACGAAGACAGCCAAGGAGGTATTTGAAAACTTAAGTTGGTTATTATAGTTAAATCAGTTGGTTATGATAATCTATGTTTGGAGTACAAACTATTTTAATCTGAATTATGAATTATAATAATTTATATTTTGTGTGCAAACTAAACTATTTTTGTTTGGATAAGAAATAATAAATTAGCAAATAAGAAAAGAGAAGATGAGTGAAAAATAATAAATATTGTAGTAACTATTAGTCTATTATATTTGGTGCCCAAACATGGAGTTGACTAAATTCCAAATGGGTGCCCCAAACATCCGGTAAATGTATACTTAGAAGTGATTTTGAAATGGATATCACTCTCGAACATACGTTTAATTATTAAGAATCGACTCAATATTTAATTTTACACTTCAAATACATTTGAAAATTTTGTAATTGCGCCAAAAATGCCAAATGACCCAATTTTAAAAAAAAAAACGTCAAATGGCCCCTTTATTAAAGTCAAGTTCGAATAAAATTACCAAAATGAACTCGCACACGCCGAAAAACCCATCTCACTCTTGTCTTTCTTTCTTTCCTCACTCACAATGACTCTCATCTCTCCTTGCTCTCTCTCTCTCACGCTCTCTTGCTCTTTCTTCCCATCCTCATTCACAAAATCACTCTTCTCTCTCTGACTCTCACTTACCAGGAGTTGGTCGCATTGGAACTGCTCGTGAGGACTCATCGTACTGAAGAAGAAGACGCCCATGCAGTAGAGAGCTGGTTCTGCCAAGAAACAGACAACCCTTGAATTTCTTCTTCTACATTAGCTATTGGATTCCCTCTTCTCAAATCTCAACAAGATAAGGCTTCAAGTTCCTTGAAAATTCTCTTTAAGCTAAAGATATTTCCCTCTCAAATTCACTTTAAGTTGGACACTTTGATTTGAGTGAGTCTGAGACTTGTTTGGTTTGGTAAATGAGTCTAACACAGGACACATACTTGTTAGTACCATTGATATGTTTAAAACATTAACCTAATATGAATCCACATTCATTAGAGAGAGAGAGAAGGGAGAGAGAAAAAAAAACTTGTTAAATATACAAAATAAATAAACTCATAATAACCGAAAGCAGGCATAAAAGTAATAAATATGTCCCTGCAATGTCTGTATCCTAAAAAAGCTATCCTTAGTCCTAATTTTTTTTATTAAAAATAAAAAACGTCGAATCACCTTTTTTTTTTTTTTGAATGAAATTTCTTATTTTAAAACGATCCATTGGACATAAATAATGGAGAATTATTTGGGGTGTAGATAAGTCAATAGACAGAAAGGAGCCTATACAGTTAGCTTAGGATAAGAAAGAATGATATTCATAATCTTTTTAAAAAAGAAAAATGCCGGCAACAATTTGTTGTCCAAGAGTCGACTGAATGAACTCCCAAAAGTGCCAGCCATTTTCAGAGACGTTCACTGCCAAGTGTCACCCACATATTAATGAAACATGTTTGGAACTAACACACAAACATCTTCAACATCCCAACTCTTTCTTTTACTTCTTTGTTCAAGGGTTTGGGAAAGAACAAAGCTGACCAGGGAAAAAAAAAAAAGAAAGTATAATGATTGTAGAGGAAAAGAAACACTACCAGAATATGAAAACAGTAGCCCACATTATATAAAAAGTTGTAAAAATAATGTATAAAAGTAGATATGATAAGATCAAATGTGAGATTAAAATGGTTTATGTTAAAGATAAGAACAAGACTTTTCGTAGGACTTTTGATGTTGTAAAAAGCTCTAGAAATTTTACCATGGTCTGCTACGTCCCCAAAACTAGGATCCTAAATTGGAAAGGGCCATCAGATAAGCAATATGCCTAAATTTACTCCAAAATTGGAAGATGAAGTTGAGTGAAGAGAGCTACTGCAGCTGGTTGGGTACTTTCGGAGGAACCTTGGTAGCCATGGAACGCAATTCATGTGCAATTTCAGTGAAGCTTGGCCTCTCTGATGGCTTTGATGACCAGCATCTCTCCATCAGTGACCTCCATTCTGGATCACAATATTCTGGTACTTCCGGTCGCAACGTGTTGCTTACTATGCCACCTGAATTTTAAGTTAAGCAAATTTTAGTTCAACAACATGTGGGAGTCGAAGATCCAAACTTTTAACTTTTTATTCTTGGTTGAGAATATGGTCTATAAAGCACTTGGAGTGTCGAAGATCCAAACTTTTAACTTTTTATTCTTGGTTGAGAATATTGTCTATAAAGCACTTGGAGTGTCCATGTCAGACACGGGTAGACTCTGGACACTGTACCCGACCCGTGATTTTTGTGTCCTATTTTTATTTATGTATTTTCAGACATGTGGCGATAAAAGAAAATGGTCCAGCCTTTTTTTTTTTTGGACCCAAATTTAAAGCCTAAATCAATTATATTTTAAACTAAAAAAGAAAAATAAAGGAAAGTCCATTTTTTAACCAAGGATAAAAGAAAACAGAAACATAAAAAACTGAACTTAGAAATCTAAACGTTTCATCTCCTACCATTGTTAATTAACTTGACATTTTATGCATTTTTTAGTGAGGTGTGTTTAGTATTTTATGTTAAAGTTATATAGGTCCTAAAAAATAATAATAAAAAAGAGTATCCCCAAAGTGTCTCTGTCTTAGGTTTTTTTTAAAATTGGTGCATCGCCATGCCGTGTCGTCTCTGTGCTTCTTAGTATATGGCTTGGCTTAACCAATTGAGATTGCTTAGGTTAACAAATTTTTGTCTACAACAAAATAAAATGCTTACAGAATAATCAGATGACATGAGATGCAGATATCAAGGATTTACCTATGATTATCCCATAATGCAAATTTGCGTAGGGCTCTTCTCCAGTAAGCAGCTCCCACAAGACAATACCAAAGGAAAACACATCAACCTATGAACAGAAGTACCGAATCATCTATTTTAAATTCACACGAAATACAAGGGCAAATTACCGCAAGGAGTAACACGTGTTAGCATACCTTCTCGGACACCATATTGCTGCTCCCATTCAAAAGCTCGGGTGCCATCCATGGAAGTGTTCCCCGCACACCACCTGATATCAATGTCTGACGTTTCACCTTCGATAGGCCCAAGTCACCAACCTTGAGGCACAAAAGTAGCATAAACACAGCTCTTCTAATCATTTTATATTTAAAATTTCAAACTGATAATTTTCTTGGAATGAGAAACAAAAGTTTTTGAACCAATACTAGTAATGAATCAGCATGAGGTTGTAATATTCATGACAACAAATCCCATCGTGCTCCATTCAAATATAAGAAATGACAAACAGATTAAATCACCAAAGGCACACCAGTAGAATGGCATCTATTTTATCTTTTGCCAAAATGGGCCTTACTGTACACTCCTGGTCATAATCCGCCCTCTAGGAATTCTAGAACCGGGTCCATGGTTGTCCCTTCGTATTTGAGATTAGACTCTGAAGATTTTCCCAAGCTCTCACTCCCTGACTAGTGTAATAGTCCATTAGCCCCTAATTGCGTGTCTTAATTCTGCCCTTTTAACTAACTTCATAATTAAGGAGGACCCAGATGGTCTTTATGTTTTAAAAAGCATTCTTTAGTACAATTACAATGAAGCGTCTCAAGTTGCCTGATGGCTGATGAAAAATCTGCCTGGCAGATCCTAAATAACCATTTTTGGTATTTTCATTTTTTTATAAAAGTACAATGAAGTGTCTAACACCAAGAAGGAAAATTTGCCAAAGTAGACCCCTGTCAAGATATAAATAAATTATTTGGTAACGAGTACAAATTCCTTTGTCCTGATGCTTTACTGAAAAACATGATAAAACTGCATCTCCATAGTAATTTATTCTCTCACTGAGGTGCGTGTATTAAGTGAAGTTATGGTATTAAATATTTGCAAAGGCGTCTATTGGACTCGAATAATAAGGATTAATGACAGCACCCTTTATATCCTCCCTCTTTATTTAAGAAACAAAAAGAAAATCAATATTTTAATTAAATGGAATGCACTACGATGATGATTCTGTTATTACCAGCAACACAACAAACCTTGCATATTGGGCGATGAGGATCTCGAAGGTTGACCAGCAGATTATCACTTTTCAAATCAAAGTGCACTATATTCTTTCTGTGCAGGTATTCCATTCCAAAAGCCGCATCCATAGCGATCAAGAGACGCTTACGCTTATCAAGACTCCTGCATCAATGGTATTTTATGACTTAATCTAAGGGTGTAGTAGATATCTTATTATGCAACTAACTTCAAATAAATTAAACATATGAAAAGAGAAAACAAGTGTTACCTTTCATTCTTCAACAAAGCATTTCTGAGCGAGCCATTAACCATATATTCTGTTACTGTTGCCACAGAGCCCCCAGGGCCATCAAGCACAACACCGTAAAAAGCAACCACATTTGGGTGGTGCAAATCAGCAAGCTTAATTGCTTCATTCCAAAAATCCTCTCTCTGGTACAATACAAACCAATATACAGGACTTGAGTAAAGGAACCAAAAAAAACACATGAATAACGAAAGAAAAGAAAAGCCAATTACTTAAAAAACAACCATGCGATCTTGTTCAGAAGGCTTCCCAGCAAAACACCTATCATTGACTCGTTTGATAGCAACATCAGTCCCCCTCCATTTTCCATGATAGACAGTGCCAAAGGTGCCAGAACCTAATTCTCTTAATTCTTCAAGATCGCTATTCTTTATTACCTGGAAAAAAAAAATTGTCAAGATTACAGGACAGTTTAAAACGTAAAGTGCATCCTTAAGGTTGAAAATGGAGAACTATGTATTACCTGCAAGCGGCCAAAGCCTTCTGACATTGGAAGACTAAGGTTTGCTTTTTCTGAATGTCTAGTCCTGCCATCCTGAGCAAACAGGAAAACAGAATAACTATGGCAGAAGACATGACATGTTCCCGTTTGTGCCACTTGAATAGTTAAATTCAATATTAGATTAGGTTACAAACCCACATCAATATTTTGAACATCTCCTCCGGTGCTAGTCTCACAAACTGAATCAATTCTTTCATGCAATTCAGAGCTGGAGGATTGACCTGACTGAAGAACAGAAGCAGCTACACCCTCAGCAACAGCTTGAAGATCTTTCCTAATTTGTTCCTCTGAAGAGCCTACTAGAAATTATATGAGATTAATCACACCCACAAACATGATAATAGAAAGACAATCGATATAAATGCACTAAAAACTACAAAGAGTTTTGTCAGACTAGACAGTTTATAATTGGTACCCTTGTTTGAGTTAACCAATGGACTCTCTGTCAAGGGTTCCCTTGAATTGGTACCCTTGTTTGAGTTAACCAATGGGTGACATACTCCATCATCCAGTAATGTTTCCACATTTAGTTCGCCAATATTCCTGAAAGGACTCTCTGTCAAGGGTTCCCTGGTGGCAAAGGCTTCATTCCTCGGTTGAACTTTAGTTGGTCTAGGCGGCAAAAGATGAGCATCATGCTGTAAGTTCCAAGGATCCTGATTACTGAAGAGTGAATTCGCAGTGTCCTGCGCATTTCCAGGCCTGATAGGCAAAGATACGGATTCAACATCACCAGATACCATCCTGGATTCGAATAGAGAGGTGTCTTCCTTCCACTCAGCAGAAAGTGGGACTTCATTATTTATATGCTCAGTCTTTATGTCAAATAAGTGGGGATTTCTGCTATGACAGACTTCATTGGATTCTAAATGTTGTATCCCATTTTCTGTTTGTGGTAATGTCCCGGGAGAGCCCCTGACAGGAGGTCGTGCCACTTCACTGGACTCAACAAGTCGTTCACTCATCAAATAGGAAACCTCTGATGAAGAGCAAGCAAAAGTAGTTGGTTTTATGTGATTTGGGTCGAGAACCACTATTGGCTTTACAAAGTTGTTATCTAGTAGAACTTCCCTCTCTAAGACTGGTTGTGAACAGCCGCCAAAATTGTCCTTCTTCCTAGTTGTTTCAATGGGTGATTTGCAGTGATCCAAATTAGCACAAATATCATTTGGGCATATACTTAAACTTTCCAAATTTCCAACAATTGGTCTGAGATGGTCGTAACAAATTCCAGTGTGGGTAGCATTTTGGTTTGGAATAATGCCATGATGACTATTAGAGTACACTTTTGGATTTTCGTGAGTGTTGTACTCTGAAGCAAGGATAGGAGCACCTCCAAAGAAAATATCATGTTTATCCAGGACTAAATTTGGATGGAATTGACTCTCTACAGCTACATGATGGTGCTGGAGAGTATCAACTTCGCCAGACTGACGAATCTGTTCTGCAACAGCAACATGGGGTGACCGAATATCACCTTGCCTCCCAAGAGCACCCTGCAGAGCTGAGATCCTACCATGATCAAGATTATGTTGATCTTTTAGATTGTTGTCGTTCTCATGTTGACTCTCAATACGATGTGGTAAGCCAATAGCCTCCACTGAAGGTTTTTCACCTTCTGGATCCATGGGATTAAAGATCCTAGTTTGCATTCCAACACCATGTTCAGTAGTTTGTTGCCCCAAAGCTCCAGTTTCTGTAATATTTTTCATCGGATGGGCTGTTAAATGATCTTCAGGGTGATGACTGTAATACAAAAAATTTGAATCAGATACATCGTTCGTCAAATTTTCTCTTTGATCCTGCAACGGAGAATTGGAATGAGCATGTGGCACCGCTTTCTGGCAGAAATAACAGTCATCCAACCTCTCGATTTTCTCAGAAAAAGTTGCCTGATGATGGGATACCAATTCATCAGATGTAACTGTCTGATCAGACTGCGGTACCTGATGTAAACCAAATCCAACCCCTACTGATACTGGAGGAGCTGGAACCTGGAGTGAGTTGTAGCCTTGTTCTGCAGATAGCTGGACAAACCTTGGACCAAATGTGCTTGCGTTGGAAAAATATTGCGTCTGGGATTGTGGATATTGAACCAACGATTGATAGGTATTTGGCATAATACTGAGATGAGAAGAAGAGGGGGCCATCGTCATGTGAACTGCAGGGACAAACTGATGAGGGGTAATTCCAAGAGTATTTGGCTGTTGTAAAAACACAGACCCAGATGACCCTAAATGATGGGAGTTTGAAAAGCCTAATTGTGGACGAAATTGTATAAAGTCCACACATGCTGCTTGCCGAGTATCACCAGTAGGCTGTAATTGAGACACAGGTGGAGGAAAGTCAATACCTGGTTGCTGCTGCATTAGAGTAACAGGCACAGACCTTCCTAACTCCACCTCAGGCTGAGAAGAAGCTTCAGGAGGAACAGAGTTAACCACAGGAACACTTGATGGAACAGCAGAGGCATCTACGAAAACTGCAGAGACGGGATCTACCTTCACTAATCCAGGGCCAATAGCAACTGCAGTACCTAAATTTCCTCCAGGTAAGGACAATGTTGTGGATGGAGGCCCACTCACAACCCCTAGATCGTTATTTGTGATATCCATCGCCTCGGTCCCACTCAAGTCAGAATTCTGAGTTGAGGTAGCACTTGCAAAGCTCTCTTTCCTTGTAATACGACCACCAACGCCATCAAATATCTCATTCGCTGTTTCAACATATCTCTGCCCACTATCCTGCAAATCGCCAAATTGCACCATACCTGAAGAGTCAAGTTCTGAAGCAGAGAACAAAAACATCCTCAATTTAGTCGATCCATCTGGAGACTTCTCAACCAGCTTCTCGTACTCATCCATCATATTATCAAGATCATCAGGGCATGAAACAGATATTAAAGCATCAAGATCCTCATCGGGGAGCTGATACTTTACAACCACAGCCTGCCCACACGTATCAACCATCTTTCGCAAAAGCTCATTGAAAGTCACATCTTTCCTGACACTTATAATCCTTGTTTGGCCTCCAATGTATCTTAACATACCATCACTCGGTCTAGGAAAAATCTTGCCACCGAAACTGCACATAAACTTAACTTTCTTTTTCAAAATGGAACCATCTCCACCCTCCTCGCTCACTTGATCAACCGCATTCCCTCCAACCGAATTCCCCAAGTGAGAGCTAAATCCAGAAGTACTATCAGTACTAATCTGATCACCATTGGCAGTCACCTTATTGCATAAATTGGCACTATCCCCAGACCCCATTGAGACATTATTGCTCACAAATTCCATACCACCTCCCCCAAGTCGATGACTCAAATTTGTACTATGATTAATCCCAACTGTCATGCAACTGCTAGCAAGCTCAATGGCATTGGCACCACCCGGATTGCCCATGACATTCAGATTAGAGCAGTAACCAAACCCTACGGCAGGAATTGTTGCAGTATGCGTAAGGGGCGGAGGCATTCGAGGGCACCATGCAGTTACACCAGCAACCACATTTCCATATCCTAGCTCAACAAATCCCATATCAGAGACGTTCCCCTTACAAGGAACGGGCACAGTGTCTGCACTGGCAATGTCGCAGGGATTCTGGGAGATAAACCTTTGCGGATTTCGACCAGTAGTAGCGACTGGCGTTAAATGGGGATCTTCAACTAAAGTTCTAGCTACATTTAAAGGCCGCAAGCCTGTGGGAATTGCGTTCTGATCAAATGCCATGAAGTTGAAACCAAAAACTAAGCCACTGAAAATGTAAATTCCAACAACCTATCGAAAACTAGGGTTTCTAATATCGTTCGTTTCCTATAATAAACTCTAAAAACTGCCTTACAAAATCAGATAAACCCTAGTAAGAAAGATAAAACGGCTCTGTTTCCTCAGGCCAAGAGGAAAACGCACTAACAAACAACTCGCACGCCGAGAGAGAGAGGGAGAGAGAGATAAAGACAGAGAATAATAAAAAATCATATAGGAATGATCCAGTCGGTCAGTGGCGCAAACAAAAACACTTCAGAAAGAAATTACGGTGCGAAGCGTCGCGATTGAGCCGCAACTGAGGGCTTCCGATGAGTCTCCGTTCAGCTGCCTTTATTCCACTTCTCTCTCTCCCGCTTCTACCACAGAGATTTCTATTCGGCTAATTCGATGAATGGTAGCAAAATGCAGTGGCAGAGTCCAAAATTCGTCTGGCCGGATTCTATTTTCTCGAGAAACGCAGTCGAATGAAAGAGACGATGAGCAAATATTATGTGTGTCGAGGGTTGGGTGTACTATTTATAGAAGTGGCAAATTTGACAAATTAATTAAGCTCCTTTCTTGCCACGTAGGCAACGGATCACGGGGAAATGGCACGTGGACGTCACATGCAGTTTCCAAGTCAACCACATCTTATGAACTATGAATTATGATAGGTTTAAAATGTCGCAACGTGGAGATTTTAATTTTATAAAAATGTAATTAGAAAAAAATATGTCGAACTTTAAAATATCTAAATATTTTCAAATTTTATAATATTACTCCTCAACTTTCATGAACATCTCAAAAATACTTTTGAAGTATAAATTTTTTAAAATTTTAGACAAAAATTGAGATATAAAATGGTGTAATAATGACTTATAACAAAAAAAAAATTGGATCGCTACCACAATTTTAAGTCCAATGGTAATTTTAAAATGTTTATAAAAGTTGAATGATAACATTACCACTCTTAAAAGTGTAGTGGTATTTTTTAAAGATAGTTCAAATATATTTATTATTATTTAACCTTATAAAAATGAGCATGTAAAATATTTGATAAAATAATCGCCACTTTTGCCACAAGCGCAAATGTCTCATTATAGTCTAAACCTTCGACCTAGTGATGGTCAACTATCACCAATCTCGCTTTTAATCTTTGCAAGTTGTCATGTTCGTCATACTTCTCTTTATATACCTATTTTATTGTTAAGTGTTTTTCTCCACTGGATGTAATTTTTCTAATACCCAAGAGCCTTTATTTCTTCGACCATGGTGTTACGCCAACCTTCATGCTTCATAGCTTCTTTAAAGTGTTGGACTCATTACCTATTGTTATAGTTGCAATGTATTTTCTATGCGTCACAGAGAATCGTTCACAATTTATAAAATATGTTATAGGATAAGGCGTACCTGAGAAAGAGTATGCAGCAGATGATGCGTAGATGGACTTATTTTCCAGTGGTGTGTGTGACAAAATCACGTAATTTGCTAAAGGGATATTTAACTTGCTTTCCTTTTTCCAACACCACCTCTGGCTATATCACAATAGATGGCAAGGGTGCATTCACAACCTTGTTACTTAACGCACCTGATGAGTCATCAATATTATCCACAAACTGTTCAAGATGTTGTGTGGCCACATCACAGACTCGATCTCCCACCACAACAGGGTCACTAAATTTGCTTCCTCTCTAACTTGATCCTTGGAAACAGATTTTTCATCTTCACCTAATTCATCATCACTCCATGCTTTTATGGTCTCATGTGCATGAGAATGAGAAATAGTAGGTGGCTTTTGATTCACATAAAATCGGAAATCATGTTCAATAAATTTTACATCCCTCGAAACAAAATATTCATATGTCTCTAAATCATACAACTTCCAACCTTTCTTCCCAAACGGATATCCAAGAACACATTTTCAGCTTCGACTAGCAAATTTATCAATTTTGCAACATTTATTATGAGCATAGCATAAACATCCAAATACTAGAATAGAATCATATGAAGGAACCTTACCAAATAACAATTCATATGGAGATTTATTATCAAACAAAATAGATCAAAGGTGTTCGATTTATCAAATGACAAGCCGTCAAAACACATTTGCCCCAAAATTTGATAGGCAAGTTTGCTTGAAATTGTAATGCCCTTGCAACATTTAAAATGTGTTGATGTTTCCTCTCAACTCTCCCATTTTATTGAGAAGTTCCAACACAGAATGTCTTAAACAGTACACCATTATGGGAAAAGTACTCATTCAAGGTATTAAACTCTGTCATATTATCATTCCGTGCAACTTTAATCGCTTGTCCAAATTGACATTTAACCATAGCAACAAAACTAAGCAACATCAATTCAACCTCTGTTTTACTGCTGAGTAAATAAATCCACACCCTTTGAGAAAAATCATCTACAATGGTAAGAAAATAGTGAACTTCACAAGACGAACTTGTCTTTTAAGGTCCCCACAAATCCAAATGAACTAGTTCAAACACATGACCCGCTTTGTTTGTACTAATTGGAAAACTACTTCTTGACTATTTTGCACGCGGACACACATCACAAACCTTAGCATTAAATTTCTTACTAGCATAACTCACAGGCTGAATCGTTTTCAATACTTTTTCTAAAGGTTGACCCATACGTTGATGCCACAAGTCGAACAAAGATTGCCCATCTACAGTTAGCACTTTCAATTGACCAGGAACATCACGAAAAAAATAAAGTCCATATTTACGTTCACCCACTCCAATCACCTTCCTCGTCAAGTGGTCCTGTATAACACATAATTTATTAGTGAATTGCATAATACAATTCAATTCATCACTCAATTGAGTCACTGAAATTAAATTACACGTTAATTGTGGCACATAAAGAACATTCTATATTTGCAATTTTTTCAAAATGTTGTTATATATACTAATACTTTGAATATGATTATTATAATTACAATCGTCCCTAATAAATTATAGTATCTAACTAATGTGCTAAATGTTTCTTTAAAAAAAAAATATCAAACTATTTACTAATATAAAAAAATTTCACTACCTATCATCAGTAGACACAGCAAAAAAATTTATATTTATAAATAGTTTGACTCATTTTTTTATATTTAATATAAAATGAAAATAAAGTCTCTGATTGAATTTTTAAAATAATATATTAATGCAAGCTGTGAGTGGAGGATTTCAAAATTTTCATCTACCAATAATATATATATATGTAACCAGTAATATTAAAGAAATCATATGTCACATCTAAGCCACATAAACGCAAAGAACTTATGGAAAATAAATGAATATTTATGTTCCCTTAAAAGAAAGAACCCTAACTTTTCCCCCTTGAATTAAATTATTGTTGAGTCTGAAATTGTTGAGTTTTTTAAATTTTGTACCATGCAGCAGAATGAACAGAAAATATTCGAACAAATGAACAATCAATAAAAAAATCAGCCTAATTTCTCTTTTTGAGTCATAAAATCTTGAGTGATTAGACAACAAATTTTTTTAGGTTTAAATATTAGTTTGGTCTCTTTATTTTTGGGTTGATTCATTTGAGTCGTGTACTTTTAAAATGTTCATTATGGTCCCTATACTTTTGATTTTGATTCATATTGATTCCTGTACTTTCAAAATGTTCATTTTGGTCATTGAACTTTCAACTTTGGTTTATTTTGGTCCTTGAACTTTTAAAAAGTGACCATTTTGATGCATTAAAAATGAAGTAAAAATAAAAGCGAAGGGACCAAAATGGTCGCTTTTTAAAAGTACAAGGACTAAAATGAATATTATGAAAGTACACAGACTAACTTAAACTAAAGTTAAAAGTATAGAGACCAATGAATATTTTGAAAGTATAGGATCCAAAATGAATCAAAATCAAAAGTATAAGGTCTAAAGTAGTATTTAAACCTGTTGTTTACTATGTGTTCATAAGAGGAGCGTTATCTTTCTACAAAAACTTTAACTCACATTCAATAGATAAATATATGTAGTCACTAAAATTGTAAATATTGAGGTGTAACGCGGTTCCCATACTTCTACATCGAATTAATTAATTTTCTACCAGGTGCACTGCACGTGAATTTTATTTAACTTTGAATGCTTTGGGTAAAATTTATCAATTTTGTACTGGTAATTCACATTCGATTCCTAATCCGTTTCTCCATCTATAAAAGCAAGAAACCATATTAAATCTTATATATATATATTAAAAGAAATCTAAATATCTTAATAGTAATTTTGTAATTTAAATGCAAGTTTATGAGTTTTTTTGAAAAAATACAACATCTCATATCATTTTTATAAAATAAATTTAGTGGCAATTTTGTAAATTGAAGTTGATATATTTTTGAAAACCTAATGATTTATAGTTTTTTTTTTAAGTCTCATATTTGTATTTCTTCTTTTCCTTTTAAATAAGTTTGACAATTTTGATTTAGATAACTAAAATATATAATAAAGTCATATATTTTCATATTTTATAAAACTTACATATTTCATTATACTATAGATGTGGAGTTTCTCCTTTATTTGCTTTTGTTTGTTGGAATTCTTATCTAAAGCATTGGAGTATTAATACAAAAATTTTCTTTAATTTTTGTATTTGATGAATAATCTAATCATCATTTTCGGCCTATTTTCATAAATTAGAGACTATAATTAGTACAAAAATAAAATAAAATAATACATAAGTGTAGTTTTATTATTATTATTATTATTATTATTATTATTGTTATTATTATTATTATAATAGTACCTATGTTATGTGTTGAATATTAATACAATAATGGTTTTTTCTTCAATATGTGAATTATACGGTGAATCCAAGCATCGAACTTCACCTGTTTCTCATAAATAGAAACTACATATTTAGAGAATAAAAGTAAGGGGAAAATGTATATATAATTTAAAAAAATAAAAAAGAATGCCCATTTTTGTAAACTACCATTTCAATGGTGCAATTCTCTACCTTGCAATTATTCAACTAACAAAATTGTAGCCTCTTTGAAAGATATAACCTCTCTAATAACTATATTCATATTGTCACACATATATATATATAATAGCAAAAATTTAATATTTCAAAAGCTAATAAAAAAAACTTAAAATAAAAATAATCAAGACATACCTCATATCCAATTCAAATTCTAACCTAATTATTGAAGTTGAGATCTTTTATGAATTTTAGAATTGGATAATCGTATTTCTTTTTATTTTTGGTTAGCAAAAAGGAATATCAACGGTTAATTTGATTAATGAAAATTATTAAACTTAAAATGAAGTTTAATACCAATTTGTACAATAAATAAAGTTGGGGTAAAAGACAGTTAAAAATTAAACTTAACCTAGCAATAATGATAATAATTAAGGATATAAATGTGGGTTCATAACCATTAAAATAAATTTTGGTTGGGTTTTTTTTTTCTCAAAAATAACTATCATACAAATTTTAAAACATAAACGGTGTATCAAATCAATGAAACCTCACAAATATCTTCAATCAAATAATAAATATTTTTATTTGATTTTATTCCTTATTTGTAATAATATATGAAATTCTTCAGTGTACTGTTTTAAATTTTCTCACAGAGAAATGAAATGCCACATCTAACTCTTGTAAAAAAAAAAAATGGAATACCAATGAGATCGACAGTGCATGTCATCATTGTATGGCTGATAGTAATAGATGACTTGACTTGACGTCTCTCCTATTTTTTTTTCTTTCTCGAAAAAATTTGATCCCTCTCCTGCAATTTGATCTCTTCTCCCCTATTCTACCACTTATGACATTAGACTTTCATACCGTTTTCATGCTTTGGATTATGCAATTGGTCAAGCAACATACAATATCATCTTCTTTTACAAAAATAAAGAGTATAATAAAGAAACAAAGTTTTTTTTTTTTTTTGTATGGATTGTTATTTTTTTAATATAATAATTATATATGATAGTTTATGAACACATATTGATATTATGATTTAGAATAAGAAAAAAATAGTGAGTAATCATGTTAGATTGATTAAATAAAAAAAATCTAACTATACATAACAATAAAAAATTAATTATAAAATACTTCTGATAACATTTTCCAAGGCTCTAACTTGTAGCTCGAAGTTGAATGTTGAAAAACCCTTAAAATTTCAAAACTTCTAAGATCTTAGTATTAACTATAATTAAAATAAAATCATTAGTTTTAGAATTAATGAGTAGATATTAAATCAACCAAACCCTTTATATTCTATCCTTTTATTTTCTTATTAATTATTTTATTAAGTTAAATTAATATATGTATTGAAATATTACATTACATTATATATTTTCTCAAAAATATAAAAGGAGATTGATTATATATAATTTGCTTTTTTTTAATTATATTTTTTCTTTTAATTAATATGTAGTTATGAATGGAAAAAAAATCAATAAAAGCAAAAACATTTATAGAATAAAAAGTTAAAATTTAAGATATATTATATGGATTTTTATTTTAATATAAAACTCACATTATTTTTTTTAGTAAGAATGGATGTCATTATTTTGTTTGTAATATTTATTAAATAAAAAAGTATAACCGATTTTGAAAGTAATAATAAAATAATTGTTTTGAAGAATTTGTAACATTTTTTTAAAGAACGTACCTACATAATTTTAAATGTTGATATTTAAAATTAGTGTAAAATGTTATAATGACATATTTATAATTTATTAATAATTAAAAGATTAAAATGGTCCAATTTTTTTTTCAAAGATGCTATCTTTTAATATATTATAGATTATATATTATTGATAAATTAGTTACTTATCTATTATTATAGGCTCGTATTGGTATAATATTATTATTAGTTTTTTTTAGACAATATTAGTTTATTTAGGGACGCATGTTTTCCACACCATTTTTTTTAGATTATAATTGATTTGATTGATTTTTTTCCCTTTCTCATATCTCTTTGTGTTTTATTTTTTCCATTTTTTCTTTTGAATGTGGGTCAAAATAACTTGCATGAAATGATAAAAGGAAGAGAATGACTTTTTTTTTTATATATAAAATAATAATAATAATAATAATAATAATTATTATTATTATTATTATTATTTCCTCGATGTAAGTGAGAGTGTCCCATTTATATGAAGTCGGAGCAATAATTAATTTGGCATATTGCCTACACAATCGGCAAATAAAGAGAACGATAAAACGTAAATGGTAAAGAGATTGATATAGGAATTTGTTAGCTACAAGAAGAAATGACTAGTTTATTATTATTATTTTTAAGTACAAATCAAGGGGGTGGATTTGAACCATGAATATCTTAATTCTCAATACATACATATCTAAGCTATTGTTGGCAAAAAGATTAAATTATTATTAAAGAGAAATATCATAATTGCAAAGGCGCCTCTAAGGTTAGAGGGTTTATATATAGTGCACTCTTCTAAACTCTAAGGTCAAACTCGTAAATAACATAAATGTGTATACAACTTAAATTTCAGGAACTATGCTTGAGCATTCAAAGCCCCAAATAACATATTCAAGACATACCAAAACAATGACCTCTTATACAATGTGTGTCATCTCTAATTACTCAATAAGCTTGTAAATTCTTCAAATGGTCATTCTAAATTGGACTGGATGAAAGATGAGTTATCTTACGAGTTCATCCATTATCTTTGTTTGCGTAAAGTATGTCAATTATATACTTTGTATTTTAACTTTTAAGCATAACCACTAAGTGCAAACAATCTTCTTGTAATATGAGAATTCCCTCATTAACTTCTTTCTCCTTTAAACAATATTTTAGTTATTGTGATGGAGCAATACTTAGGTACAGTCTAGGTTGCACTTAAGTCTCATACTCATTCCTTTTTCTACACACAACAAAATAATTTTTTAATAGCTTTTTTAAAAAAATAAATGATTGTTTTCAAATATAGAAAAATAAGCCAAACTATTTATAGATAGACAGTTAAATTTTTTTATATTTGTAAATAGTTTTATATTTTTTTTGTTTATAGTAATTTCGCAAAAATAAATTACCACATGACAATTTTTTTTTGCTGCACCCAAATTTTGTCTATTGTGAAAGGGCATCTTATTTTAGAGGGTTAATTAAAGTTCATTGGCGAGTGATGTAGACGGATAACTAAACAATTCCTTTACAGAGAAATTAAATTGAGTGATGACATTTGACAAATGGACATGTCGAAGTTAGCTAGCACATATGAACAAAGGAGACACGCATCTAGAGCAAGGAGGGAGTTGCACGTGTCAATATGTGAACAATTAACTATAAAAAGTACGCCTAAACTTTGTTCATTAATTTAAAAATTAGAAAAATATCAATTTATACTCTTAAAATTTAAAATTGTATCAATTTAAACTTGAAGTAAATTTTGTATCAAGTTAAATCTTGAAGTTTTATAAGTGTATTGATTTACACCTTCCATTATGTTTCGTTTGGAAAAACTTCGAGTGAAACTTATAATTGTATCGATTAAACCTCTAAACTTTCATAAATGAATCTATTTATATCCTTAGTCGTAATTTCCTTCAAGAATCGTCCATGCATTTACTTTAATCATCTATTTTGTAGAACTGACATTTGAAGAAGTCTGTTCTTTAAATATACATTAATTTAAATTAAAAAGATAATATAATTGAATTATCAAAACAAATATAATAGAGAACAAATGAAACTTGGAATGTGCATTAAAGTTTTTTCCCCTAAAATTGAATTGAATTTCTACTTATTTAGTTTTTTAAAATAACTTTCCAAAAATTTAAAAATATTTTAAATTATTTCTATTCCGTATAAAAACTCATTTTCATTGTTTCTTTTAGATTAAAATATATTTTTGTCTTTGAATTTTAAGACTTTAAAATATATATATATTCATTGAGCCAAACCAACAAAAGAACCTACAACATCTCTAGACAACACACCAAAAGGCCAACCACGAATAGAGACCCCATCCAAGAAGAAGGACTTAAAAAAAAAAAAAAATAGAGGATATATTTAGAATACATTTTTCACGTGTTTAATTTAAAAAAATAAATCATTTTGAAATAAATTGGAGTGTTTGGCAACTACTTTTGAAGTGTATTTTAATCGAATGTGTTTAAATAAAAATTAATTTTTTGAAAAACATTTTTTTCTAAAGTCAATCCAAACGGCCCAAAATTGCCAAACTCACAACCAACGTGCCCGAATTGATGGGCAACACCATTACTTGACTTATAACCTTTGGAGAAAGAGGAGATACATAAAGCGGAAACATACTCCTTGATCTCGTTCAAGAGCTCAAAAATTTCAGTCGAATCAACACAGCACCATTCACAACTTGGATAATTTCAAAAGAGTTAAATTCCACATATAAATGAAGGTAGGAATGGACCAAACCCCGCCACTCAAATAATTGTTATTTTGTAATATTATATAATTGACAATACATATTTTAATTAAAAAAAATGAATTGAGTTTAGGATAGGACACACAGTATTTTTAGAATTTTTATTTTTATTTAATATAATTTTACATTTTAAAATTTAAAATTTAAAACTCGTATACAATGAAAACATAGTAACGATATCTTTCAGAATTTGCACTGTTTGAATTACAAAATCCAAAAACGGTTTGTAGAAACATAATTCAGATTATGCTAAACAAATATTTGTTGAACTCAGTAAACTTGAAATCGTTAATACGTAATTTATAGCGTAAAGTGTATATCATTTAATTTGAATAAATTATACATTTTTTGTTTCTTATTTAAAAAAAGGAAAAACATGTATTTATTTCAAAATTGAATGCACCACATAATTAAAGTTTTAAATTACAAAATGAAAACTTTTGCTATGGGGCTGGGAATTCAACTATAACCATGTTTATTCCGGGTGAAATGCAATTCATCAATGATAATTTAAAAAGTGGTTCTCATTTGATTATTTATGTTATTGTTTACTTGTATTTTGTAATCACAATGAATTGTGAGGCACGCCTCTAAATCTGTAATAAAAAATGTAATCAAATTGAGGAACAAAGGGTGCTCAATTTGATTTGTGGTTGAAAATTATATGTGACCTACTACCTTTATCGTTACGATTACAAATTCAATAAAATGTGATAGATTCATAATTTTAAGTAAGCGCGATAAATAACGATCCAATTATATTTGTGATTTAGGCCCATTAAGATTGATCTATGAATGAAATGTCAATATGATTACATAATTTTCATTACGAATTGGTAAGTGTGGCTTATGTAAAAAGCGTGGGGAACCAAGCTTTTATCGAGAGAAAAGCCAACTTGCCTGGGGCCTTTTTCTGAATTCTATATATACGTAATACACTTTCAAGTTTTGGGAGACACGTGCCCCGCTCCTTAGTGATCAATTTGATTAGTAGTTGAGGATTTTAATTGATACAAACCCAAAATTTAGGAGTATAAATCTACATTTACCCTAAAAAAACGTACATAGTGAATTTATATTCTTAAAATTATGGGTTATATAAATTAAAATATTAAACTAATAAGTGTGTCCATTTTAACTCTAAATTTTCGTAAATGTATTTATAATGATTTTAATTAAATATTTTATCAAGATTATTTTTTAAAATCGTAAATATATCCATTTTTGTACGTGGGTAGATTTTCACAAATGTCAAATTAATAAATCAATATAAAATTATAAAGTTCACGATGTTTATCCAAACCAAACTTAACGAGAGTGGCTCATAGATACGTGGATGAGACGAATACTCGTTGAAAAGAAGAGATGTTTCCTCCGTCTGGTGGGCCTAACTAAACTAACTCTACTATGGTAAATTTCATGGAAGCTTCCTACCTCCTTCCCCGCACTTTCTTCCTTCTCCATCCAAGCACCAAACCACCAAATTCAACACAGATCAGTCATTATTCTTTTATAAAACACCGATGGAATCAAAGCAATCAAACGCCATTTAATCACTTCCTCAGACCACAAAAAAAGCCCTAGATCCCTGCAGAAATTTCGACTTTCAAGGTTCTGAAAGTTTCTCCAATGGCCGGAATGCTTCCTGGTGTAGAGTGTGCTCGAAGAAGACGGTGTCATCAAAACAAAGTATGGTCAGATTCACCGCCAATCGCCGCTCAGGCCTTAACCAGGAGATCCGTTCTCTGCTTGTACACAAGTAACCACGAAACGCTTCTCGCTTCAAATCCTTCTCTGGTTCGTAAATCGCCTCTCGATCTGTTAATGAATTCGAAATTTAATCATTTAAAACTGATTCGACTTTACATTTGCAGCAACGAAGCCTGTTAATCGAGGGAGAAGAAGACGATAAACTGGAGGGAATTGCGAGAGACGCGAAGAGGAGATTGGATGAGCGATTGAGAACGCAGAGGAAATCAGAGGATGGAAGGTACTAAAACGATTACAACATCCATGAAAATTAACATTTCATGAATTTAATCTCAAATTCTCGATCACAAAGATCGATTACTGGTTTGTGATGGTTCAAAAGAATGAAATGTTTGCGATCTGATGCAGAGAAATGATAAGGAGAAAGTTCAGTTGGACGAAGTTGAATTGGAATGGCGTAGAGGAAGATAAGTGCGGTCCGTGTTGGTGAAGAAGACGACTTGATTTTTTTATTTCAGTGGGTCTGTTCTTCTTTCTTCTTATTCTACACGATGGGGGGTGGGATTGTAATTTTCATTATAAATTATTGAAAATAACAAAATATTGTATTTTACAATTTTATTCTCTGGATTTCATAACAACGGCTTGATATTCTATTTTTTTTTTATATATTTATTTTAAGAATAATTGGCATTCATATTAATTTTAGATTCAACTTTCAAGTATAAATTATTTCCTTAAAAAAAAATTATGCTGAAGTTAGTTAATTATATGTTCGAAATAAAATAAAGACAAAAAGTGTATTAATTATTTATGGCATGAAAACAAGAAGGCCAGAGGTTTGATTCGGTTTCACCCTGAGTTGTTTTAGTTAAGAAAACTGTGAAGAGGGAGATTCAAATGTCTAGAAATTTTGAGGATGATACCAATTTATAAGGGGAAAAAATGAAAACAAAGAAAAATCTTAAACCCTTCCATCTAAATTGCCTAAAATTTAAATCCTTACAAATAAAATGGGAAATTGTCTGAAATAACATAAAAAAAAAAATATATTCTTTTACAAATAGCATCATTTTTTTGCTATTTATTTTAATTTGCTATTTATTTTAATGACTCGTCATGGTGCATCTCAACTCTATCAATATTAATATCAAAACCGAAATAAAAATTTTACCTTCTTTTAGTGGCACATAGAACATCAATTTTTTAAATTTTCTTGATGGAATCTCGACTAGGACAACGACTAGAGATGTCTACAGACATGAGGGTGTGGAGGATTTCTCCGTCTCTCCCCATTTCATCTCCTATTCCCCCAAAGAATTTTTTTTCCATTTTTTTCTCTTTTGTTTTTTCTTTTGAAAAAATTAACGTAAATAATTAATATTTAACATCAATATGTTTGATATCCAATTGATTGTTTTTTTCAATTTTAAAAAATGTGAAATTAAAAAAAAAAAGTTTCATTTTTTTAAAATTAAATTTTGTATTTTATAAAAATGATGAATATTGTTAACTAAATGCCTTTATTTTCCCGCGGTTAAAAGTCCTATTTGTAATTCTTATCTGCTCGAATTCGAGACTCAATTTTTTAATGAATTTGAAAACAAGAAATTCAATAAAAATTTCATGCTTTCAAGGAGCAGATTTAAAAATTATATTTTTAATTTAAATAATTGTTTCAAATGTGTTTGTTACTATATTTATAAACCATAAAACTAGTTGTAGTTACCTACTAGATATTAAGTTAACTACAACCTACTATTAATTAATTTATGAGAATATTTCATGTTTAATTTTTTTTGTGTATAATTATTATTTTATAATACTATTTTAAATATTAAACAATTGCTATATATGAAAAAACCTCATATTAAATATATAATTTAATTTAAAAAAACGAATTGAGTTTATAACATGACATACTATATTTCTAGTCGTTTTATTCTTATTTAATTTAATTGTGCATTTTAAATTTTAAAATTTAAAATATGGATACACTAGAAATACAAATATTTTATAACTCGGTGAATTTGAAAACATAAAATAGAATTTAGATTGTTAACCAGACAGATCTTAGTTTTTTTTTTTAAAAAAAAAAAAATCCAAATCACAACTCTTGATGAGATGTTTTTTTTTTTCTCGAATAAAATACACAAAACTTCAATTAAAGGATATGTTTTTCTCAAAAGATGTGACTGTTTGCACTGCTACAAATAATCTATAAATATGTGGTTGTCTTATGAGTGTAAAAACACACACAAAGAATTATTTCCCTAATTATCATATTTTTTTATATACAATTACTCACACGTTGTAGTGTTGGTTGAGTAGTGTGGTTGAAGTATTGCATTCACGAGTTAGTAAGTTGTCGTATCTTGAGAGATGATTGCTCATAACACCTTGAACATCATAGAGGGAACACGATTGTCTTAAAAAAACAACGTGAATTAGTTTGGTTCAGATCAGTTAGTTTCATTGTCTTTTTATTCTCCTATAATTTGTTTTTTTTTTATTATTATTTTGTCTTATTTTTGTATTTTTATTATTTGATTGGTGATTAATTAATATTGATACTATTTTATCAATAAAGATTACAAAAGTTAAAGTAAATATATAATTTTAAAAAGAGAACAAAAAACACTAACCAAACACGTATGATTTTGTTTTTTTAAAATTTAAAACTAAAAATAGAAAACAAAAAACCAAAAGTTATCAAATGGGCATAATTTTTTTGGTATTTTTCTCATACAATTAACTTTAACATAACAATACTTATTATAATAAATTTAAAAAATAGTTAAACGGGACAGAGGTGGGGCAAATAATACATCCCCGTTTCCGTTCTCATTTAGCTTTTGAGGAATTTTTTTTTCACTCCCTTATTCCCTACCTAAATGAAAAATATCTGTGTTGTTAAGGGGGATCTCTACGAGGAAAAATGAACACCCCTAACGACGACTGAAATCGAATAAAAATTGAGAGAAAAAAATGAAAGTTTTGGTCAATTGTTCTTACATTTTGCATGGTCAATTTTCATTTGAGGAGGGATGTTTTAGTCTTTTCCATTTTTGGTCCCTAGTTTGGTTTCGGTCGTCCACACTAGATTCTTTATTTTAAACTTCAAGAAAAAAAAAATTCTCACATCATTTTTTTTTTGCCAAAAAAAAAATCTCAATAACTCCTAAAATCTCTAAAAAAATGGTCCAAATCTCCCAAAGAAAATCAAAACAATAAAATTGGTTCAAATGTGCGTCCTGATCTTGTCGGAATTTTCACCAAACACAAATTTTATGGTTAAAATATGCCACTTTTAAATGTTTTATTTTGGTCTCGATATGGATCCTAATCAAGATAGCACCCGGACACGCTATTCAAATATCTGACAAACAAGAGGCTATTTATGAAAGATTAATTTTTCTGTGCTATTTCTGACAATTTTCCCAACAAAACCCCTTCTTTAACATAGTTTTCATTTGATTCATAAATTTCAAAATGTTACGTTGAGTTTGATTTCAATTTAGTCCGTAGGTTTTAAAATATTACAATCTTACCCTTGATTTGAGTTTTATTTCATTTTGGTCAATAGATTTTAAGCTTTACACTTTTAACCTCAATTTTCACTAAATATTCACTCTCAACCTCCCGTGTTAATAACAATTGATTAATTTGAAATAATTAAAAAATATAATTAATTAATGCTCCCTTTGACATTAAAATTTGAACAGAAATGATTTCAAATTCTACAATTTTAAAAGATGGAAATAATTTTAAATTATTATTTGTACTTGAAACTAAATTGATTTGAAATTATTGAAATTAAAATTTATTGTTTGGATATTCACCATGTATTAAAAGAAAGTATATCTTTTTACTCTTTTATAATTTTGCAGGAAATTTTATTAATAATTATAAATTAATTGTATATATAATTAAATGTATTACTTAGTTTACAAAATCCTCAGTTTTTTCTTTTAATAACAATAATAGATATAAAAAACCCCACATGGCTACAGTGCTACACTTACTTCGCCAAAGGGTTTTCAGTTTTTTCTTTGGATCTCTACTCAAGTAAGAGGAATTTCTTTAATTTCTTCCGATTCAAAAGTTTTTATTAGGGATATTCGTGGGTTGGGTTGAATTAAGTTTAAGCACTTTTTAGACCCAACCCAATTGTATGGGTTGTAAATTTTAACTCAAATAACCTTTATTAAATAATAAATCCAACCCAACCCAACCATGAAACATTTGGGTTGGGTTGGATTGGATTACTAGAGTCATTTATTTAAAATTTTATTTTAAAAATAAGCAAAATATTAATATGTAAAAGTTTAACTCAATTTCAATTTATATGATGAAAATTTTTATAAAAATTTTCTTTCTCAAGTGTTAAAAAGTATTTTTAGGAGTTGTTGGAGAAAAAATTAAGATTTATGAAATTAAATAAAATTAAAATAAATATATGTTTATATAATTGTTAAAAAGTTAAAAAGACATACTTCGGGTTGGTTCGGGTTATAATAGATGAACCCATGAAATCAACCAAACACATAAGATTTTTATATATTTGAACCCAACCCAAACCATATCGGTTGGGTTGATCGGATTTTTTGGATCAGATTTTTTTAAGATTCATAGTTTTGATTCGTTTATTTATTTTTATTTTGTTTGAATTGATTATGTTTGAGTTTGATTAAATGAAGTCAAAAGTGGAGATATGGAAAGAAGTAAAATCGAAAACAAAAATTTTAAAGCTTGAAATCCTTAAAATTATTTGGGTAAAAACAAGATTTGAAATCATAAACGATTTCAAATTCATTGATTTTTTTTTCCTCCAAATATGTGAATTCATTTAAAATCAAAAGTGATGGAATTTTTTCAAATTTTACAATTCCAAAAGGGGTAAATTCCATTATTTTTTCATCACTATCAATTATCAAAATAAATTTAAAAGTTTTTTTTTTTTAATAATAATTTAAATTAAGTAATAAGGGCTAAAACTATAACCTTTAAAAATTTAGGGATCAAACCAAATTAAAAAATAAAATAAAAGTGTAATTTTCTAAAAAAAACAAAAAGATTAGAGAGGGAACAGAAAAATTGAAGAGAGTCAGTAGAGTTTTTATCACTCAGTCCGAAGTATCGAACATTTCTTCTTTCTCGACCTGTTTTCTAGGGTTTTGGCGAAGGGTTTTCGACGTTCGTATCTCCATCCAAGCCACTCACCATGCACGCTCCAGTTCTCGTTCTCAGTTATTCCCTTTCCCTCTCATTCTTTCATTTCATTTTCTTGCATCATATCTTCATCTGTTTCTTAGATCTCAAATCAAATGGGGATTGTGTTGATTTCATCAGCTGTTCTCCCAACATTTCGCCTGTTTGATCCATCTTCATCCCCTTTTGTTTTCTGTTTTTTCTGTCTAACTCTTTTGTTATGTTGGTGAATTGAGCAGAAGATTCTCTAAAACGCGAGTCTGGGAGCAAGGTTCACCATGCTAACATCCAGGCTTCCAAGGTTTGTGTTATTTGCTTCTTACGCTTTACTTTTCTTTGAAGTTCATGCCATTTCATACCATTTCCACTTATCCTGCAGGCTGTTGCTGATATTATCCGTACCACGTTGGGCCCAAGATCTATGTTGAAGATGTTACTTGATGCTCAAGGAGGTGTTTCTATTTTTTTCCCTTTCGTTCGAGAAGAAAAAAAACTTAATATTCCGATGATTATATGAAGCTATTTTGTATTTCTGTCACTATTTAATTGTTTCAAGTAGCATCCAGTGATTCTCCATTTTATGAAAATTTGAAGGACATATGGTTTTGTTAATTTTTTTTGCTGTGCTTTGAGTCTGTTCCTGAATACTCTCTCTGGATTCAACAGGGATCGTTGTCACCAATGATGGAAATGCCATTCTCCGGGAATTGGATATTGCGCATCCAGCAGCAAAAGCATGTTTCCTATCAATGTTCTTTTTCTGTGTTTCTTACTATTTTTCTTTTATAAACTTCTCTTTATGCTACCACATTAGCGCTTCTACCTGTTATTTCCCTCCTTTTTCACTTTGCTGTTTAATGCTTTACCGATCTGGCATGACATGACTCTTTCCTGCTGACAGTCGATGATTGAACTTAGCCGCACACAAGATGAGGAAGTAGGAGATGGAACTACATCAGTTATTGTGCTTGGTATGTCTTGGACTAGTGTGTAATGCTTTACTTTTGTAACAGAACATGAACAATTAACCATTGATCTATTCTGAGTGAAGTGTTTTTAACATTTTTTTTCTTGTATGGTGGATTAGTTTGGAATGTCCGTGGGAAGCTCCTTTTCTGTTTGACTTAATGATTTGAACTGTACACTAGTGACGATAAGTTGGCACATTGAGTTGAGTCTCTCTCTTTAATTTTAATTTTTTAATTCTCAACGTTGAAGCTGGTGAGATGCTCCATGTTGCTGAGTCCTTCATTGAGAAAAATTATCACCCAACAGTCATTTGCCGGGGTAATTACTTTTTCCAGCCAGTGGTTTCATCTTGGATATTGATCATAATGTGATCCTTACAAACTTTAATTTCTTTTGTTATAGCCTATAATAAAGCTCTAGAGGATGCACTTGCTGTGCTTGATAAAATAGCAATGGACATCGATGTGAAGGATCGTAAGTTACTTGAATGTCCTTACTGGTTTTTTCGATAAAAAAACTAATGTAACATTAATTGGAAAGATCTTTACCTTATAAATGACTATCATGTGGCAGGCACTGCTATGTTGGGGTTGGTCAAAAGCTGCATAGGCACCAAGTTCACTAGTCAATTTGGTGATTTGATTGCTGTAAGAATCTTAATTCATTGCATTGTTGTACAATTTCATTTGTGTATATATTTTTCATCTTACATGTGAATCATGATTAGAAGTTGGAAGATGCTCAATCTCTATTATAGGCTTTGTGGATTAGTTGCCATAGACAAGTTAAAATATTGATCGATTGGTTGTTCCCTGATCCACTTGTTCTGTAGGGATGACAGAACTTGTGATTCAGTGTTAAGGTCATAAGGATGCCGGATCTTTAGATTCGATGTTATAAGTTTTTAGGGGGGAATTCATCTAGTACCTGTTGCTAGATTTATTTTCTTTGCAAATGATATTAGTTGTGTATAGCCTACAGGAAGTCTCTTATTTGTAGATAGTGCAAGTTTTCTAGTGAATTTTAAATTTAGTTATTACGAGGGTTTTTTTTTTTAAAGACTATTGAAGATTGAAGAACATTTAGGTTGTTATTTGCAGATAGTGTATAGACTACATGCTGTTAAAATCTTATTTGACATAGATCTAAGTGTGATGAACAAGGGGTTTCTTCTCCATCTGTCGTTTAGAGAGAAGGGGTTTTTTGTGGGAAGCTGGGTGTGTGCTTCATGGGGTCTTTGAGGAGAGAGAAGCAATAGAGTTTTTTTCATTTTAAAAAAATTAGATTGTGCTAGTGTTTTAGTTCATTTTATTTATTTATTTTTTTATTTCAACGGCTTCTTTTTTAATCGTATTGAAGATTAGAAAATGTTTAGGCTAGTGGAATATTGAGGTTTTGTATATTCAGCTATGTCATTGTTCAACCTCCAGGATTTAGCAATTGATGCCACTACAATCGTGGGTGTTGATCTTGGCCAAGGCTTACGCGAGGTAGACATCAAGAAGTACATAAAGGTTGAGAAGGTTCCAGGTGGTCAGTTAGAAGATTCAAGGGTTCTTAAAGGAGTGATGTTTAACAAAGATGTTGTTGCCCCTGGAAAAATGAGAAGGAAGATTGTCAATCCACGTATTATGCTTCTCGACTGCCCCCTAGAATACAAGAAAGGTGAAAACCAGACAAATGCCGAGTTGGTCAAAGAAGAAGATTGGGGAATCTTACTGAAAATGGAAGAGGAATACATTGAGAATATCTGCGCGCAGATAATCAAATTCAAACCTGACCTGGTTATCACAGAGAAGGGCCTTAGTGATTTGGCTTGCCATTATCTAAGTAAAGTTGGCATCAGTGCAATTAGAAGGTTGAGGAAGACTGACAATAATAGAATAGCGAAGGCATGTGGTGCTGTAATTGTGAATAGACCTGATGAGTTGCAGGAATCAGATATTGGCACTGGTGCTGGATTATTTGAAGTTAAGAAGATAGGGGATGAATTCTTTGCTTTTATAGTGGATTGCAAGGAGCCAAAAGCTTGTACTGTACTTCTGAGAGGTGCTAGTAAAGATCTTTTGAATGAAGTAGAAAGAAATTTGCAGGTAATTTAATGAGATAATGTTGGGGAGGATTTTTTTATATTTTTTTATTTTTCTCTCTCCATACTGAGCATTTCTATTGTTTTCTTGATTCAGGATGCCATGTCTGTAGCAAGGAACATAATAAAAAATCCAAAACTTGTTCCTGGGGGTGGTGCTACTGAGTTGACTGTATCTGCTACGCTAAAGCAGAAGAGTTCTTCTGTTGAAGGCATAGAAAAGGTAATTCTATTCCATCTTGGGGTATCTTGTCCTTTTTTTTTATTGAAATGTGGAATACTTGTAATCTAAGTTTGTAGTATGGACAGTATGGTTATTACCCTTCTAACAGAAAACTGTCATGATTGTTGGTCGTGGATTAATTTGGACCTACCCTTGTACTAAGTTGGCCTCGGCCCATAACCTTGGCAAATTTAGGGAGTCATTCATCACATGATTTATAGCATGCCCCCCCCACATGATTTTCTTGGTTAACTGTGATGTGTAAAGCGGCCTTAGCTTTTGTGACTAAATTTAAATTTTTTGAATATGTGATTAAAACAGTGGCCTTATGAAGCTGCTGCCTTAGCTTTTGAAGCCATACCCCGAACTTTGGCTCAGAATTGTGGGGTGAATGTTATACGAACCATGACAGCATTGCAAGGAAAGGTATTATACTTTCTGTATAAGACACTATATGCTAGAGCCTGGACGCTTCATTTTTTAGAATAATAATGTGTTGATTTTCCTGATTTCCTGCCACTTTTATAGCATGCCAATGGTGAAAACGCATGGACAGGCATAGATGGAAACACTGGTGAAATCACTGACATGAAAGAGCGTAAGGTATGGTTTCTTTTCACTGACCTGTAATTTTCCCTCTGCCTGGGTAGCTGTTATAATGTTATAAATAGACCTCTTTATCGTCCTTTGTCCAAAAATGGAAACACAATCCACAAGGCTTGAAAATCGTAAACATAGGGAGTGCCATCATTTCAACTACTTTGGAAGAGAATCTGTCTCTTCTTAAAGAGAACCGACTTGAACACAGTAACTTATGATGTTGAGTGGTGTAGCCACTGTTCTCTTTTGTTGTCGAGTTTGAGTAGTGTAACCAATATCCTGCTCGAACTTAATAATAAATTCAGAAGATAACTATGACAAAAGAGTTCTATTTTTCAAATATCCGTGCCGTTCAAATTATTGAATTGAATCGTTTTTCTTTAAGACTGACCTAACTTTTGCCATTTTATCATGTTGCCTGTTCCAGATATGGGATGTGTATAATGTAAAGTCGCAAACTTTTAAGACAGCTATAGAAGCTTCCTGCATGCTGCTGAGAATCGACGACATTGTTAGTGGTATTAAGAAGAAACAGGCACCAGGCTCAGGTCCATCAAAGCCACAAATTGAGACGGAAGCCGATGCAGATAATGAGCAAATTCTCCCAGAGTAAATTAATTTTTGGTTCAACTGCACTTTAGTTTCAAGAGTTCTTTCTTGTATTTTGGTTTCAGTTTTCTTAGCTCTCCAATGGTGTTATCGAGCTAGCGCTAGCTATTTGGGCGGGTTCGATCCTTCACAACTTTAAAAGCTCCTTTGTGTTTTCTTAGGCTGGGACTTCCAAAATATGGTTAGCAGATGAATGAATACAATTTTGTTACCACCGTTTTGATTTCGGGTTGATGTGTGAGAATAGTGATTTAAATTTTCAATACATGGGCTGATGATTCCTGAGACCAAACTTTAATTACTCTACTCCACTGTTTGAATACTTGCATTTTGAAATGGTTAATACTATTTTTGTTATGTCCAAAATCAATCCGAATGTTTGGAAAATAGTATTGAAAGGTGTAAAATCAAACTTTCAATTTAATTGTTAATGACTATGCCTGTTTTAGAGTGATTTTGGACCTGACAAGTAATTCTAACTATTTTAAAATCACTTCTAAATATATACTTGTGTCACGTTTAGAAGCAAATAGTCTTGAACGGACTCTTAACATTTTCGTATGGACTGTGGAATTGTGTTATTTTAACATGCATGTATTCTCATGTATGTAGGTGGGGTTGGTAGCGAAAGGAAAAGAATTAAGTAAATTAGCGGATTGAACTACTTAATTAATTTGTTCTCATTTAATGACAGTTTTGAATCATCTAGAGTAGAGTTACACTGTTGTACATCGCAGAACCATACTATGTCAATAAATATAATTATTGCATTATATACAACTTTTTAAGTTCTTGCCTCAAATAATTAAATGAATAAATATACTAAGTTGTTTGTAATTATAATTAGTTCAAAATATTGTTCTACCAATTATATATTGTTGGTTAATTACATGTAGCTATTTAGGTACCATTGATTTTCTAATATTCAAATTAGTTAAAGTTAAATTATTAAGCTTTTTCTAATACAATAACTATGTTGATGAGGGATCAAACTTCCAATCTCTAGGGAGGAAGACTTACTTTAGCAATAAAGTTTCTGCAGGTAAAATTATATGGTGTTTATAATTAATACTTTAAAGGGAATTAATCATCTATATTTCAATGTAAGAACCTTGTTAAAAAAACAGGAATATGTAAAATTCATATTGTGTTACTACCTTTCAAATTTTTTGTTGAGGTCTTGTTAAAATGAGGAATGCCAACAGAACTCTTGCAAAATGTTAGTTTTGTTAATTTCAATTCATCATCACAAATTATAAATAAATTGGGGCAATTATTTAAAATGAAAAATATTTTTCAAATATAGCAAAATATAACTGTCTAGACTACTATCATCTATCATGATAATAGTCTATCATAGACCCGAATAGATAATGACAATTTACTATATTTGTAAATATTTTGATTTATTTTGACATATTTAAAAACAGCCCAATAAATTATAGCACAAATATCAATTTATACCTCTAAATTTTGAAAGTTGTATCAATTAAAACGTGAACTAATAATTATATTAATTTAAATCTTGAAGTGTTGTAAAATTTTCTGATTTGAGTCAATTAAACTTCTAAATTTTCATAAGCCAGCCAATTTAGATATTTCATTACAATTACTTTTGAAAATCATCCTTACATTGATTCTTAAATGTGTGTAAACTTCTTCAAATGTTGATTTTACAAAATGAACTGTCTCCTGTTTTTCACCTTTTGGTTACTCTATGTCTATCAATAGATAGCCCAGTTTAGTAGTTATTTGTAGACAAACTGTAACAGAAGGAACTTTGAAACAAAATTATGGTTTATACAAATAGAACAATATGGATCCCAATTTCAATCAAAACGCTATGTAAGTGCAGAGTTGAATTTCATACTCACAAAGTTGTTAAATATAACCGAAGGGAAAAGACAGCAGAGTAATAACAATTAATTGCTTGCAAAATCTTAGGTGTAGCAGAGGAGACTTCTCACACGTAACTGTCTATTAGCGACTTCCTCATTTCTTCAACAATGGAACTTGGTTGAGCCTCCCTCAATTTGAAAACGCTCTCGATGACCGATAACTCGGTGGCAGTGGTGTCGGAACCACAAAATGCAGTCCAGTCATTTGCTGTCAATCCAGCAGCAATAACTTCACTTCCACGATTCACGGTTCCAGCAACTAAAGGGACTTGAAGAAGGGTTGATAGCTCGTCCAAATCCTCAACAGATGTATGTGGATGAACCTGCAGAATATTTGCACAATCCCAACTTTCAGGGAATTTTTTTACATGAAGATGATGGAATGAAGTTCAATATGGAGACTACACTTGGTTAAGGAGCAGGGAAGGTGAATATTACCAAGCCACCCCTATTTGTGAAATTACAGTAGCTTCCCACGAGAACGTTGCCCGCTACTGTCTGCCTAAAGACCTCTACTCCAAGAACATCAGCAATGAGCTCTTCAGTTTCCTGATCAATGAGAGAAGAACTCGATTATTTAGTAGAAGAAGATGAATGGAGGACAGAACTAAACCAGTCTAAAGTTCCAGATGTATAATTTGCAAAAGAATACTTTTTTTAAGAAGACACTCCAATTAAAAAGTCCATACTGTACAATGTCCTGTCTTTATTTTTTCATTTGTATATGTGCTCAAGAGAAGCTATTGCCTCCAAGGCAAGTACAAGCTCTTTTGTGAACATTTTCTAGGAACGAGAATATTAGAGATATGAAATGTCCAGATTGAAATGGGAGAACACTATTCAAAAGATTGCAAGCTAAACAATCTGATGGTGATGCAGAAAGTGACACTAGAAGAATACTGTGAAGTGGGAAGGAGAAGTAAAAAAAATACCCGATCAAGATCAGTATGCGTGAGAGCAACATGATCATTACAAGCAATTGTATTCCCCAAAGCAGATAGTCTCTCTTGTATACGTTGAACAACAACTTGGTCTGGTAGACTGTTCCTCAAGTGCTGAAGTTCTTCAAAACGCAAATAATAGGAATATAATGTCAATTAAGTAATTTGGCCATACACATCATCACCTAAAAACATAAATTATAGAACATCCAGAAGAGTTTCGTGCAAGTCAGTGCGTCCTCAATTAAGGAAGTTGTATAAACACAACACATTTAATAATGACAATGCTTACAGTTTCAGGCATCATGTGCAAGACATGAATTCATTATTGCATAATGATGCAGTTGCTATATTCATAAACAAGTGGGTAATTTATTTCTCATCCTTTTTCATTAGAAAAAAAACATATAATACATTTCTCAAAAAAAAAATTCACCAATTGGTCATTAGATTAGATACTTCAAAGAAAATATTACAAAGGAAATAAGAGGAGGCAGTGGAAAACACAATAGCCAACGTGTTTATCTAGAACTGTTGAAAGATAACAACATTTATCAACTTGTAGTAACAACTAGGATTACCTAAGAAATGTTTAGGCTTCACCGACACCACAAAATAGAACCACCAAGTAGACATTCAGAATTTAATAATTCAACTCATAATGCAATCATACATGAGAATAATCCGAGACTCTTATTGATCAAGGTGGTAACCATTTACAATTTTATAATCTAAATGGCTAGAGTCAGACATCATTAGTACAAAAAAAGGCAAATGACCATTTAAGTAAAAATTTTAACAGAAGGGCATATTGTTTTTAATTCCATTAGCCTCCAATTCAAAACTCTCTTGCATGATAAAAGAAAGATAAAGAGATGCAGTACAGCAGGTATGCACCCCAACTATTAAATTAAAGGTGTAATATGACAAGATAGGGAGGGGAAAAAAGAAGAAGAAGAAGAAGAAAGAAGCTTGCCTTGGTCAGTCGTGGTGTGTGGTACAAGAAGCCCATTTTTGTTTCCTACAGTAAGAAATAAAAACAATGTTATGGAAACGTGAAGATGAGTAGTCTGGGCCTCACATAATTAATGGGTACTCCTGTTAAAAGATGCAGAAAATGCGAGTGAGTTTTACAAACCAGCACAAAGACGGCCAATAATGCGAGTGCCATCAATAGATGTTTTAACAACCGGAATGACACCACCTAATTCAGTTTCAAAGGCACTAAACATAAAAAAAAAATATTCATGAGAAATTGCTTCCAGTTCAAAAGATAGAAACACAGTAAGGAAACAGGAAAGGGAAAAGAAAGAACCTGTAGAAATTCTCAGAGCCACCAATTGCAACCAAGCAGTAAGCATTAGTGAGCTTGGAGAAAACCCCAATTTCACAAGAGTTCTCAAACATAAGCCCTAAAGAACAAAAGCATGTAAGAAATATTGTAGTTGACAGTGACACAAACACAAAGAACATCCTTAAAAAGGCATTTAATAAAAGTAGCCGAAGAAGAAACCAGAACATAGGTAAAATGAAGATACACAAAAATGGAAGGAAAGACTTTGTGAGACTTACTGGTCGCCATAAGTAGCACACGATAACCTTGAACAATCAACAACTGCCTCCCTTGACTATAAACTCAAAGTCCCTTGCAACCCCTGCATAGTAAAAGGAAGTTAGATGTATCCAGTAATGTGAGACAATTGTATAAAGAACCACGGTGTGTTACCCAGTTTGTGCACAGTAAAAACACTTACCAAAACGTTTCAAAAGCTCCCCGATCAATAACAGTTACTAATCTCTTTTTTTTTTCCTCATACACACAGTATAAAGAACAACATTAAAAGGATTCCAAAGCCTAAACACTCACAGAGACATCCCAAACGATCCAACCCTTACTGGGCAGCGACCTTAAACTACCCAAAACCTCAAATCTAAACCCGAAACTTAAAAAGTACACCCAACTTTTAGTTACCAGGAAGTAGGAGCCAACTCATAGAAACGGGAAATCTGGGTGGACACTTTTAGCATGTAGGGATATTGGTGTTATATTGCGTTCTCGGTCTGTAGACCTTTAAGAAGATTTCGGGAATCTTCAAGGAAACTGAACACCAATATCTCTACATAATAGATATTTTTTAAAAGTTGTCCACCCTGATTTTGACATTTCTATTAGTGGCCTCTAATTGGTTTTTATGGGTAAGACATACTTTAGGTCAAATATTTAATGGGTAAACAAGATTAATCAAAGAAAAACCCAAAAACTCCACTTAAAGACTTACTCACTGCACAATACCGAATTTGGCGGGGGCTCGAGGACGAACAGCGGCGACTTTACGATGGCGGCGAACCTGCTGTGAACGGAACCATGGAGAGAGAGAACCGAATAAGATAGCGAGAGAGAGAGAGACAAAAACCTCAACACAATTCCTACTTACTGGCAGCGAACATTAGCGGTGGCGAGGCAGCGGCGGACTCCAGTCGACGGTGGCGGCAGTTGGACGGAGGCGAGCGGCTTGCAGATGCGCGAGCTTGAGAGATAGAAGCGTATGAGAGGGGCGTGTGGGCGGGTAAGAGGGAGAGAGAATTTACGGTTCACGGCTGCTGCTTAAAAAAGAAAATAAGACTTCTTAATATTTTTAACAAAAGTCAAAACCCTTAATAATATTTTTAACAAAAATCAAAACCCTAATCTTGACCAAGTCAAAGCCCATCTTTTTCAACTTCTTCTTGGCCCAAAATTCAACTTAACTAAAACTCAAATTAACTATTTAAATGAAATGGAGATGTTTCAATCCTTAATATGTTTAGGGTTTAGAGTAATAACCCTATGATGTGTACTAAAATCTTAAATTATGAGTATTACACGTTTTAATAAAAATACCACCCCGAATGAATTTTTTATTTTCAATTATGTTCCTTTCTATAGACAAGACATCCTAAATCAAAAAAATAACATACATGCTCAGTATGGGAAAAAACACATTTGTTAAGCGTATAAAACTCCACGGTGAAGCACGCACCCCAACTTGTCATAACCTCTCCCCCCAACGAAACATGAAAAAGAAACCTCTTAATCGGCACGTTTATAATATCTATGTGATATGCTACAAATAGGATTTTAACTGCACATAGTCTATACACGGTCTATGAATAACATTCGAAGCATTCTTTAATCTTCAATACTAATTTTTTTCTTAAAAACTTGAAATAACTAAATATTAAATTCACTAGAAAACTTGCACTATCTATAGATAAGATTCTAACTCTCTGCGAGCCACACACAACTTATATCATTTGCAAATAAAAATAAATCTAGCAACAGGTCTATTAGACAAATCCTTCCTACAAATTTATAATATCGAATCTAAATATTTGGCATCTTTATAGAATAAATAAATTAGGAAACAACCAAATAATTAATATGCATGTATGATAGTTTCGTTTCGTTAATTTCACCCCGATATAACGTAAGTAAAAGGTTAAAAAAACCTTAGTTTTAAAAAGTAGAGCATATCTCATTTTTTCTCCCAATTTTGAATCATCCATACATAACCAATTCAAGTTTTTTTTTTTTTTTCCGACACCAGCAAGGTTTTTTCTTAAACAAAACAAAAATTATAGGCAACCAATTAAGGAATTATTTTCTCTTTATTTATTTTTGTATTTGGATAAGAATGATATATATTTTTTATTTGTCAATTCGATCTCTTTTTCGAATCTACAGTTTTATGATTTCATTAAGAAAAGAAACATTTAATGAAGAAGAATTAAAAAAAAAAAAAAGAGTTATTGCTGTTCTTCTCCGTGGATGAAAGACAATAAACAAAAATAACCAAGAAAAAAAATATTAAAATAATACGTTGGGACTTTTATATAATCTATATCTATACTATAAATCTACACTAGAGGCAAATCTTTACTCCTGATTTTGCTCATACTTTTTTTAAGTTAGTACTTGTGTTAAAAATACTTTTGAACTTTCAAAATGTTAAAAAATATTCTTAAACTTTAAAAAATAGTTAAAAATACCCTTCAACTTAAAAAAATATTAAAAAATACCGTTATTAGTAATAACTAAATAACAACCATTAATGTCTTGTTGCAAAAATACATATTTACCCTCGTAGTTACTAACACACTCGCATGTCAATTGAGCAAAAATACATTTAAATATGCAAAAGTTGCACTATTACTTGTACCTTACAAAAAAAAGATTTAAAAATGTTGTTACCATTTATCTACACATCCCATCACCTCCTCTTTTTATTTCCTTTCTCTTCGATACTTTAATTTATTACATAACACTTCTTTAATTTTTCTCCTCTCGTACTCTTATTCTTGTTAACTGTTTGACCTTTGGTCTTCTTCTGAAAGCTCATTGGCGGTTTATTTGTCAGATTTCTGATTTGGTTGTTGTTCGTATTCGTCGTGGTTTGGGAGATGGTTCTTCTATTTCTTTTTGGAATGATTCTTGGCTTAGCTGTAGTGTCATTTCTACCGTTTTCTTAGGCTTTTCTATCTTACTCTTCATCCTGAGGCTACAGTTGCCAATTTTTGGAATCCGTCAACGAATGCTTGAAATTTATATCTTCATCGCAACCTTAGTAATTTGGAGATTATTTAATGTGCATCATTATCTCATCAATTGTCTGCTACTAAATTTTATTTTGCTCCTGGTTCTTGGTTATAGTCCCTTGATTCCTCTTTCATATTTATTGTTAAATCTCTTATGACTGATTTGATGGGTGCGACTGATCCGCTCTTATATGATATTTACTCTGTTATCTAGAAGGACTCTTATTTGAAGAAGATCAAATTTTTTCTTAGGGAGCTTAGTTTGGGTGCTATTAACACTGTCGACCGTCTTCAATGATGAATACCTTATATGTCTATTTTGTCGTCGGGTATCTCATGTGTTGTCATCATTCTAAATATTCAACCCACCTGTTTATGCACTGCCCTTTTGCATTTAGATTTTGAATCATTATTAAGGCGGTTTTTGGATATTCTATATCGTGCCCTAATTATATTGTTGATCTACTTACTACTTTGTTGGTGGGTCATCCTTTTGGTAGTACTAAAAAGATGATTTGTTTGGCTTTGTTGTGGACCTTCTTTTGGCTTATTTGGGACGAGAGAATGGTCATATTTTTGTGACTATTTTTCTTATTTTGATAGGTTTTTGGAATCAGTTATTTTTATTGTATTTCTCTCGATGCAAAACTAAACACCCTTTTAATCATTATAGTTTATCCTTTTTAGTTACCAATTGACAATCTCTCTTGTATGATCATCTACACGTGTTTTGGGGTTTTCCCCTTATTTCATTTACTAATGAAATGTTTCTTTATAAAAATAAAAAATAAAAAAAACTAACCGTAAGAGTATTTTTGAACATTATTTGAAGGTTTAATGACATTTTTTAAACTTTTGAAAACTTAAAAGTATTTTTGGCACAAAGTACAATTTTTTGGGTATTTTATATAACTTAGTATACTTGTTTATTAAATTTCTATTTTACCCTCATTGCATTATAGTTTTAAAATATAAAACATGTGTATATGTTATAAGTTATAACATATATTTACATTTATCTCAAAATATTTTTTTATTATAAATGTAATATTTGGTGTAAATATCCATAACCTACCTAAGTTACAAAAATCTATAACCTCTCATTAATGTAACATACACCATTCATATCCTATAAATAGTGTGGAATTGTACCTTTGTAAGATACACCACAATTGAGTTCAATTGTTATCCTTACTTTCTAATTCTTTCTATTTTGTTTTTTTTTTCTTCATATTTTACAACAAAAACCATATATTAACATTGAAAATTTTTCTTTAAGCAATTAAATACAATTTTAGAACTTTATTACAAGTTAGTAGTTAACTAGAAAAAAAGAAAAGAAAGGAAGAGAACGAAGGAAGCCTAGCCCTCCGTTTCTTCCCGTATCCCTCGCACAGCCGCCGACCCACGAGCAGCCGCAGCCACTCCACGCGCGGACAGGTTCGGCCGACGCGCACGAGCGGCATATTTCTTCCTCTCTCCGATGCTTCTCTTTGGGCGAACGATGAATCACCACGCGACCAACGACGATAGACGTCCACTGGCGGAGCTAGCCACCAAGCAGTAAGGTTCGGAGCAGTGTTTCTTTCCGTTTCGACGAGTTTCGACATTGACCCACACTCCTTCATAACGTTTAAGGTTCAAATATGCAAGTTTGGACTTTTTCGAACGCCAAACAGTAAGGTTCGGAGCCTTTTCGGTAAGATTTGGAATGTTAGTCTGAACTATTGGAAGTCTTCTTTTGTTGAAATTCGATTAAGATTCTATCAGTATTAGCATGCCACAAACCGTTTCGGACTTGATTAAAATGTGTTAGATCAGTTTTTAACCTGTGAAAGCTTGTTGTTTGTAGTTTTGGGCTACTTCGGAGTGTTCGGTTAAGGTTTATGGTGGATTTTGGATAAGAATATTCATGTTGAAAAATCAACAATTAAGGTTTTTAAATTGAGTTCTAACACTTAAACATTGTGTCTAGAAGTTGATGTTTGTTCAAGGAAGTGAATTTTCGTATTGACAACTGTAGGTTGTTGGTTGAGGTTAGTAGTTTTCACATCCCTTCCACGATGTAAATTTTTTATAAAGATATGTTTTTAATGTTGTGATTTGATAAATGGTTGAAAGTGTGTTTTGGACGTTGGAAAGTATGTTCTATGTGATTTGAGGATCAACTGGAAGTGTTTTGTATATTTTTAGTTGATTTTTGTCAAATGAAAGTACACGACTGGTTTGAATGATAGTTACAAGTGTTTCTATTGATTTTCGAATTAAAAGTGTTACTTTTTAGGTTTTGTTACTTATATTGAAAGATTTGAATAGTTTAATTTGATGATTTCTTCGGCTGAAATTGCTATTATTTCAAATGTCTATGAATGAACCGATAGAGCTATCCGGATATGCTAGATTTTGTTTTTGGGATTGTATGCTTATTTTGTAGTAGCCAAATGTGGAATTAACAGTATATGATATGTTTGAATTTTATTTATGGGAAGACACTTATTAGTGGTTTGACATTTATTTAGAATGAAGATTCATGTGTTACACTCACATGACCTTACACTTGAGTAATTGACTGCTTTTCTGATTGATTGCTAATCAACATCTCTTACTAAATGAATAACTAATGTTACCGACAGGTAACCACTTATGTTGTGCTATTTCAACTATGCATCTTTCTTACTCTGTAACTAGAAGTACTAAATGACTAAAGGCTCTATTGTATGAAAATATTGATTGATTGAGAATTCTGTTTGATATGAATTATTGATCAATTGAAGGCTGTGTATTTGAAAGTATTGAAAGATTTGTTTTCATAAGAATTATTAAGGTTTCGATTTTATTGAAAGACTATTTGAAAGTTTTAGCTTGAAACGTTTAGTTTTGAAAGCTTATTTGCTTGAAAGATTTTGATTTCGAAACTATCATTTGTAACGAAGTTTTAGGTGAAAGGTTTGCAAGAATAGTATTTTTGTTTACAAAAGTTTTGAAAGAAAATGAATTTCAAAGCTCGATATGCGAATTGGTTATTGAGTATTTTTATACTCATTTTTGCTTTTCCAAAATGTTTTCAGATGACGGATCAAGTGAGTTTTGAAAGAAGTGAAGTTTGACATTATGGCACAAGACATCAAAGGATGTTTATCTTAAGATTTGATAGGTGATTTAGAAATTGTTGGTAGTAACTTGCTTTCGCTGATTTGTGTAAGTTGTAAAGGTTTATAATGGTTATGTTTCTGCATTAGTGTTTTAATAGCTGTATTAGAAATTACGGGCTGTTACAGGTAAATTGTTTATTCAGACTGCACTTGTTAATGTTGCAGGGTACTTTTGGTATGAAATCTGTGGGGTGTGGCCAAAAGCAGTGGAGAAAAAGAAATATATCTGCAACTTTTTGTAGTTTGTCCAATTGGTCGAATACTTTGCATTACTCCTCATTAGGTTTCATTTTTCTTCTTCTCAAAACCACAGAAGGAAAAGCAAATACCGACCCACTTCCATGAATTGTTTGTTACTCGCTATTAATAATCCCATCAAGCTCAATAAATTCAAGCTCAAACTAGTCAAATTCGCCTCAACTGCAATTGCTCAACCAAACCCATGTTCTTTTTCACACAGTGAAGATGAACAAAGTACCACCTCCATCAACACAACTTTGCATGTTCAATGTAACCCATCAAAGGTGGCCCAAATCCTAGAGAGTCTCCGAAGGGAGCCCAACATTGCGTTTTCCTTTTTTCGCGAATTGGAGGAATGGGGCTTTCAACATAACATCTCTACTTATGCAGCTCTTATTAGGATATTGTGCTCTTGGGGTTTGGAGAGAAAGCTCGAATCTCTGTTCTCGAATCTCATTGCCTCAAAGAGAAGGGAATTTGATGTTTTAGATTTGCTTGAATCACTTAATCAAGGGTATGTGGTGGATGGCTCATTCATTCGAGCCTATGATGCCTTAATCAAGGCTTATGTCAGTGTTAGCTTGTTTGATAGCGTTGTGGATTTACTTTTCCGATTAGAAAGGAAGGGATTTGTTCCACATATTTTCACTTGTAATTTTCTCTTGAACCGCCTTATCGAGCATGGGAAAATGAATATGGCTCTAGTTGTGTACAAGCAGTTGAAGAGGTTTGGTTGCCAACCTAATGATTACACTTATGCTACTGTAATAAAAGCCCTTTGTAAAATAGGTCACATGGAAGAAGCTATAGACATTTTTGAGGAGATGAGTGAATCTGGGGTGGTTCCTAATGCCTTTGCTTGTGCTGCATATATTGAAGGGTTGTGTACCCACGATTGTTCAACTTCAGGGTATCAGTTGCTACAAGCATGGAGAGCAGAACAAGTCCCAATCGACGCGTATGCTTACTCTGTAGTAATTCGTGGATTTTGTGAGGAGATGAAAATAGATGAGGCAGAAAATGTCTTTCTTGATATGGAAAAATATGGAGTAGTTCCAGATGCACTAACTTATGGTGTGTTGATCAATGGTTATTGCAAGAAGTTGATGTTGCAAAAAGCTTTGTCTCTTCACAGTCTCATGTTGTCAAAAGGTGTAAAATCAAATTGTGTGATCATCAGCTCTATCCTTCAATGCTTGTTTAGGATGCAAATGTATTCAGAAGTAGTGAACCAATTTAAAATATTTCAGGGTGAGGGATTATTTTTGGACAAGGTTGTATACAATATTGTTGTTCATGCCCTATGTGAACTAGGAAAATTGGAAGAAGCTATTGAGTTGTTAGAAGATATGACAAGTAGACAGATCCAGATGGATGTCGTGCATTATACAACAATGATTAAAGGTTTTTTTGTTCAAGGAAAAATTCATGAAGCAATGATAATGTTTGAAAATTTGAAGAAAAATGGTATTGAGCCTGACACCATCACTTATAATGTGCTTGCTACTGGATTATCTAGAAACGGTCTTGTATCTAAGGTCCATGGCCTTCTAGATTACATGGAGGAACATGGTTTGAAAGAAGACCCTAAGATACGCGACCTGGTAATTGAAAATTTATGCATAGGAGGCAAAGTGAAAGAAGCGACTGAATTTTTTAACAGTTTAGAAGTAAAGACGGTAGATAACTATTCTGCCATGATTAATGGGTATTGTGCAGCCAACCATACGAAAGATGCATATGAACTTTTTATTAATTTGTCCAAGAAAGGAGTTTTTATTAAAAGAAGTGCTCTTGTTAGGCTAGTTAGTAGCCTTTGCATGGAAGATTCTAGTGATAGAGATATTAAGGTGATGAAACAACTTCCAATTAGGAATGTGGAGGCTAATGAAATTGTGTACAATAAAGTCATAGCTTCCCTTTGCCGGGAAAGAAATATGAAGAAGGCCCAATGTTTATTTGATTTTTTAGTCAGTTCTGGGTTAACTCCTGATCTCATCACTTACACAATGATGATAAATGGTTATTGCAATATTAATTTCTTGAGAAAAGCTTATGAACTTCTGTGTGATATGAAAAATCGAGGGAGGGAGCCTGATATTTTTATCTATACAATTTTACTTGATGGTCAATTTAAAACCAGAGTACGAGAGCTTTGCTCCTCAGTAGAAATAGCTTTTACTTCAACAATTTTTGATGAAATGAAGGACATGAAGTTCACTCCAGACGTTGTTTACTACACTGTGATGATTGATGGGTATTGTAAAATGAACAAACTTAATGATGCTGTTGTCCTCTTTGAGGAAATGATTGATCAAGGAATAGAGCCTGATACAGTTACTTATACTGCCCTACTGTCCGGCTGTTGTAGAAGTGGAAATACGGAGAAGGCTCAAACCCTATATTATGATATGGTGTCTAAGGGAATTCTCCCTCCTAAACATTTTTCATTTCTGTTGCATCACGATACTCTAAAAACCAAGAAAGTGCAACTTTACAAGCACCTTACTGAATAACAGTGAGTAGTATTAGTCTTTGAATTTTACAAAAGAAATATAATGCTTAGTCCTTGTACACAATGCTGTTCTCTTTCATTTTTTTTCATTGGCTTGCGTCCTGCCTCTCTCCTCCTTCTGAGTTATACAAGTTCTTTGTACTTTGCAGGTCTTGGATTCTCCACAACTGAAGCCTACCTGAGCAATATGAAAGACCTCTACTTTGACCTAAAGATGAAATAGTCAATTGTGTGGAGTTGCTGCAGTAATGGGCTTAGAAATTAAAATATACAAAATCAAGGTTCTTTTGTTATTTTCCTTGGCCTCACGACTCCTTTAAAATTACTTTCTTATAATCCTAAACTCAAATATTTACTGGGAAATAACAACAGCTTATTTGAAGCAATATATTTGTAAGGCCTTATTTGAAGTAGTTAGTTAAACTTGTCGATGATATTGATAATGGGGTTTATGTCCATCTTTTTATGCCTGTTATGGTGCCAGTATCCATAATTGAACATCAGTTAAAAGTTAAATCTCTTAAACGGTAATCTTATTGCCTTGCCTTGCAGTTTCTGTGAATGGAAGTCAGTCTCCTCTGTTGCAGATATGGTGCAGTTGCTATCCAGAGCTGTAAGTTTAAATGTTTTTGGTTCCTACTAATCATTAATGTTTACAACCTATAATCCTAACGATCCTAATCTCTGATTCTGAGCATTACATTTTCCTTAAAAAAGAAAAAGAAACCTAACCATAAATACCCAGAACTTTTGATGTTCTGCGAATGGAGATTCGGAGACAGTTACTTCCAACTTATATAGGATTTCTCTGACTAATCTCTTTTTGACTTACCATATTGCTGGTTTTCACATTAGAGGGTTGACATTAGGCTGAACTTAACGCTAAGGTGTTGAATAACACGTGGAGTATTATTTCCTCTTGTTTGTTTGTGAGCATTGGCTTGGTTCCATGCGGACAAAACATGCTTAGGATTATTTTCAAATAGGAAGGCTTAGATGTTATTCATACATTCTGTTCGTTGCTAAGCGTGCGAACTATGAGAACACTTTTAGCTGTTTTGGAAGTAAAACAAAAACCTCTAATGCAGCCAACCCAATACTATTTAATATAAGAGAGTTGCATTTAGATTTTAAGCTGTCTAAGTTGAAATTCTCTCGAGCTCTCATTATACATGGATTTTTTTTTTTCTTAATTGAAATTTGATTGCTTCCTTGTTCACTATAGGTTCTAATTCTTGCGTCATTGCCTCTGGTGATATGAACTGTAAGACATCACATTATTATTCACATATTTATCTAATGATTTTGATGTAATTTTATTATTATTGTTTTTTTCCCCCAATTTTATCATTTTATGACATTAAGTAGGGGTATTTTTGTTGTTTTGCTATGATATATAATATAGAACGAATAAGGGCATCAAATTATTGTTGCAAAGTTAGATTGGAAGTCACTCTGCTAGGCCCCCTATTGTGAATCTTTATTCTAGAAAGCGTAAGGTAAATGTTTATACAAGAAAGTGTAAAAGTTGGGATGCCTCCAATTAGAATTAGTGATACGTCTGCCTATATAGGTTGGTTAGCTGGTTAGCATTAGGTATCTGTGTATTGGAAATTGTGGAGAGATTTTGAGAGAGAATACAGCTCCCTCGAATAGGCTGGGTTTGTATGTTGATACTGTCACCTTGATCTCTACTATTCATAAATAAGATTCCCCAAGATACATACCTATCACACTCTTGCAGTATTACAGATTGAGCCAATTTGTTCCCAGTCAATGTTAACAACATTTTGATGCGACTTACTTTGTCTTGTAGAACATGTGGGGAAAATATTGTTGAAAAGCCGTGTAGCTATCTTATTCGTTATTTTACCCCCATCAAATAAAAGGTCTTTTTCCTGCTATCTGTTGTAATTATTTGTAAATTATATCTGCATTGGCCTTGTATTTTTCAGTAATAATCTGAAAACTTCTTCCAGAAAATTTTCACTCACACAACACTTCCAAGCTGTTGTATACAGTATACTGAAGTTCAGGATATGGCTGAGTTGTCCCCAGGGTACCCTAAAAAAGAAGTAACTAAAGAGCTGAATGGGTGAGTCAAGCTGCACTTCATCTGTCTAAGGGAAAACTTTGAAAATGAATTTTGGCTATCTAAGAATTTCTGTTACTTATTACTTCATGTTAGGAAAAGAGCCAAAGTGCACAACAGAAGTCAGATGATGACTTGGGGTTCCTATTTCAGCAAAAGTCGCAGCAAAGTTCCTTGACATTTGAGTACGTAGAATGTTGTACAGCGAAACAATACTCATTGAAATTGATTGATATGACATTGCCAAATGTTTCAATATATTTCATGCAATGGTGGTCTGCATAGTGGCAACTTGACCACATCAAAACATGTTGGTCACGAGTTCTACCAATCAATCTGTGAGTAGTTATCTTTACTCTTTAGTCTTATAGTTTACCTATACAGTTATTTTGATTCATCTTGCTGGATTGGTAATATTAGTTTCTGTCCTTTTTGATTATCGTCTAAGCGTCGTTTAAACTCGTCTGGAAGATTAAGTAGCTGATATACACATGTGTTTGAGCAAACCCAACTTTGAAATGCATTCATCATATGATCATTTGGAGATTTCTTGCAACTTGGTTTGGTCTTTCAAATTGATTTGAAATGAATCATATATCTTTCAAATTGATTCTTAGATGGATTTATATTATATGTATTGTAGATGGAGCTCATATTTGCAGTATATCAGAAGAATTCAAAGCAGTGGTTTAGCAGAAGCTAACATATTGGTGGAGCTCTCTTGTTTTCACTTTGATTCTTTCACAAAGTCTCGAAGGATAGGCCGAATGTGCACCATGGTTATCCGTAATAGTTATCATTGCTCTGTACATTTTTAGCCCTGTATTAGAGCATTATACCAATTATGTTTTTCATTTTTCCTATAGTTAGCAAAAAAGGTCCACTTGAGAAAAATATCTTAACTTACCTAATATGTATATATATTCCACATGGGATAGATGATTACTATTTCTTTCTCCGTTGGAGGATGTTTATATATATATATTTTAAGAGGTCGGATCTGGGAAGGTTTGAACTTAAATATTAGTACTATTAATTTAATAGTGCCTATTAAAAGTCTAGATGGATCAGTTGGAGATATAAATAAAAAGAACTATTATCGAATTGATTATTATTATTATATTTGTAAATAGTTTGATATTTTTTCTATTTATAATAAATTTTCAATTGATTATTATTATTATTATTACTATTGGGGTGTTTAAAAATCATTTTGGTACCTGTAATTAAAGGTTTATTCAAGATTAGTTTATGTATTTTTAGTAAATCTTAAATTAAGTCCTTCAAAGTTATGAAATTAGCTGAAAAATAATAATAATAGTTTTCATGTAAGGAAATATAGTATGTGGATGTGTTTTCAAAATTTCGAGTAAAAATGTTATTAAATAACATTTTTTTAAAAAAAATTAAACAAGTAGGGCTAAATTTAATATTTCTAAAAAAGATAGGGACTAAGATTAAATGTTTGAAAGTACAAGGGGTTAAATTGAACAAATTTTAAAGTATGTGGGTAAAAAGATATTTTAACTTTTCTTTCTTAAATTTCACTAAAAATGATTCAATAGAACTATAGTGTCAAATTGATCAAATATCTACCATTTGAAAGATAGTATTAAAATCAATTTCTTAATTCTAAAAGGATAGAAACGGAATATATATTAAACTATAAAAGATAAGGGAATTACTATAAACAAAATGTTTGAGGTCTTAAAATATTGCCTACCTTCTTCATTCTTTACTCATTATATTTATAACGATTTTTTTTTTGGCAAACTCCTTAGTTAATTACTAATATGCCTTCAATATTCTAATTACTAATAACATTCCTATCCTAAAATTTAAAAGTTGATAAATAATTATAAAAGAGAATTTTCAATTATGTCACAAAGAATCCAAAGGTGAAGGAAACTTGATAAGAAAGCACAACCAAAGACCCATGAAGAAAGTAAAAAAATGGGCCAAAATCTAAACGGGTGAATTTACTGTTTTAGCCTCCAAAGTCCCAACGGCTACTTTCTTGTGACCGTTTCCAAAATCCCTCAATTCAAATTCTGAAACAACTACAACTACTATACTACATTTTACACTCGACAAGGACCCTTAAAAATCTCTTACAAAAACACCCACAAACAACACAAAGATTGCTTCAAATTTCTTTTTCTCCTCAATCTCTTTCCAATTTCAAAGATTCAAACCAGAAAAAAGAATGGTGTATTCTTACACACCCACTTACTATTCTACTCTCCATGATTCAATCACCTCTCTCTGTAAATCCATTCTTCCTTTCAGCTTCAAGAAACGGTGCTTACCGGCAGCCGATCAGAAATTGGCGAAGCTTCAGTCTGATAATCTCAAATGGCAGCAAGATTCCTTCCACCAGATGCTCAAATTAATGGGTCTTCACAATGAAGGTATTCTAGCTGAAAATGAAGTTTCAGATTTCAAAACCCATTTGCTCGATACTCTGATCGCTTCGCCGCTGGAACATGAACATCAAGTTATATTGAGAGATAAGTTGTTGTTCTTGCAGGTTCGTAGTTCATAAATGCTCTGTTTTATGTGTTTGTGCTCTGTTTTTCTTGAAGGATTCTGTTTTAGGAACCAATTGGGATTTTTTTTTGGTTTTGTATGTTTGTTCTTATCAGGAACTTCTATATGCGAAATGCATAACGGCGGATGAGTATCATTCTTCGAAAAGGCCCCTGCTTCAGAGATTAGCGGTTCAAGGAGCTGAAATCGAAGCCAGAGATGTGATTGTGGGTGATCCAAACGAGAGTATGAAAGAGAATTCAGAAGAAGAATGGTCAATTATTGACTTGAGAGATGAAAAGACTTCATTAAAATCGAACTCCAATTCGAAGACTAAATCAAAGCATATGTTGGGTATGAAGCAGATAAGAGGAGCTGCGTCAGTTTTTAGTTTTGGGTCATCACAAAAATCAGAGAGGAACAGAAAAGAGAAAAGTATTTTCGATTCTGAAAATCAATTCTGTAATAATAGCGAAACCCATTCGATTCTGATGCCGGAAAGTTCATCAAACAAGGAGATGAGTGAGGAAAAGACAAAACGACGACCGTTTAGGACTCTGTTTCAGGGACATGGCGGCCGCGGCAGCAGTGGCGGCGATGGCGGCAATTATGGTCCAGATTATGAAGAAAGGATGAACAAATCTGGGAAGAAGCAATGGGGTTTCAATGGGTTGAAGAAATGGAAGAGAGACGAAACAGAGGATGAGACAGCTCCATTGCCACTCCATGAAAGATCTGACAGTGAAGCTTTTTGGGGTTCTTCAAATTCAACTCAGCTTGCAACGAGTCCAATTGGGGAGGGGCCTAACACTAAAATGATGAAAAGGAAGTTGCATTCAAATGGGTCTCCATCAGATTTCTTCATTGACAAGGTAATCAACTGCTACAATGGCGGTTCCCTGTAAATTTGAAGTTTTTGTTTTCTGTTTATCGTCTTCTAATTTTGTTAGTAATCAGAAGGTTTTAGGCGAGAAGATAAAGAAGGAGCTTTCACGAATCCAATCAGAGCTCAACACTTCAAATCCTAACCTTAAATTCTCGTAAGATTTTCAAATTTCATTTTTGGTGTAACTTTCCTCTGTTTATTCTTCTTGTTTTAAATCGTTTTAAATTCAGGGATGATCAAATTGAGGCTATTTCCACCAGGCTTCCTGTTGACAAGGCTGATCTCAAGAACTTCTTCCCAAAGTAAGATCCAAACCTCATTTTATAGTTAAGAAAAGTATCAAAGTCGATAATTTGATCCGTTATTGTTTTCCCTTCATAAAAAGGTCATGGTGCGATCGTTATGGAGATGTAGTAATTGATGTGGTGAAGAAAGAGTTCAAAGACCATGTGGGAGAGATGGAGATTAAGAGAAATGCAGCAAGTGAGAAACGACGTAATAGCAGCAACTCAATGCGATGGACAACATTTGAGGACGACGAGAACTGCCAGCCAAATCTCTTCAACAACATTAACGACCCAAAGAGCTTTCAAAACAATCCTTTCTTCGACGATACATCGAAGAACACTACTAATCATCAAATGAGATCCGATCCTGCATATGAGAACCCATTTTGGAGACCAAGCACTGGTCTTTCGACGCTGAAGTAGTTGTAAGCTGAGACAGCTGAAATTACTGTCTCCCCGTCTCGTTTATCTGTTGTCGAATGTCGATATAGTTCCTTCCTTCGGTGTTGTCCCTGCCATATTGTACAAGTGTTTGAACCATTCAAACCAAACTGGCTTCTATTCATTCAAATTTTTAGGCTCAGGGTAAAGAACTTGTGCAAATATTTTTCCTCAAACTGCTATACAATATGGATGCCTTACAAAATTAAATCATGGGGATTCAGTTAATCCCCAGTATTAACAGGAAACAAGATAATGAGAGTTCCGTTATCACTATTATAACCGAATATACAATTCTATCATATTGTTGGAATTTCAGAGTTTGGAACTGAACATTCATCGTTTGAGCCTGCACGAACATCCCCTCTACAAAGTGGGCATACTCTGTTAAACACAGTGAGGCAGAGAGATGAGTTGATGAAAAAAATGATTGCAGGACATAATATAGGTAAAGAGGCAGCATATATACGTGACATACCCGTGAATCTCCTTCAACCATTTATCGACGCATAACATATGATACTCATGGCGGCAAGGAAGGACTCTTATTTTATCACCCTCTTCATACTCAGCCAGGCAAATGTAGCATCTAACCAGATATTTGTAAACATTCTCAAATTAGAATTTAAACAAGTATACTGATAAGCAAGCAAACTATTCAGAATTAAAACATTCCACGAGTGTCTCTTGAACCATTATTTTAAGCGAGCATGGCATTAGCAGTATATTAAGAGGATTGCTAGTTATATATGAAAATCAGAACCACAAGGAGAAGATTCCAATTTGATAAGAGGAGTGGAGTGCATCACATTCCATATCAATGCTTAATAACATACACTGACAACTTAGTTAATGGAAAGAGGAAACCTACTGCTCAATTTCATCCCCTCCATTAGTTGACTTTTCGTGGTTCTTCAGAGGAAAAGAGTCTACGACTGATTCTGGAGCTGGAAGTGAAACCATGGACAAGGCAAGAGAAACAGGCTGACCATGAATTTCATCCAAGACCTTCAGATACACAGAGAACAAGATGTGAGATAGCCGTTGAAATACAGCAATAGAACAAAAAAGTAGACGGTGCTTGAGTGCTTAACTTTTATCAGAAATATCTAATGGCCTAAAAGTAATTGATGGCAGAGAGTACCAATTAAAGTGAATGCCTACACCATACTGTTAATGTATGGTTTACTTAACACAATATCATATTAAAATTTAAAGAATTGATCAGGGGAAAACTACCTCAAATAATGCTTCAGCGAGCATGATTATCCGTGATATGCTTGCACGGGTACTTGAGTGTTCTATCCTTGTGAATGAGTCACACGAGCAAGGACCATTAAGGTGAATGCCTGATGGGCAAGATAAATTCTGCTGACTGTTTTCGCTGAGGCTACTACGGAGTCTTTCCCATATCTGCATCTATTTGAGAAGCAATTATGAATAAACACAACGGAAGACTGCGACTAGGTACTATTACTGCTTAAAATGAAAACATTAAATGAAGCTGATCTCAGTTACACTAACAATTGCTAAAAGCATTTTTGCTATTTCTATTCAAAGGATCACTGCATATGTACTGCCTTTTTAAGATTAAGAAAAAAAAAGATATTGTACATAAAAAGTAGTAATAATCAAAAGAAATTCATAATTGTTAATATTCAGAATGTAACCTGAGATCTTGAGTTTCTTTGTTGTTCATTCAAGATGTGAATTCTGCTGGAAAAATGTCTTGAATCACCACTCACTTCATCATCAATAAAATCACCACTTATATCAAGCAGCCACCTATCTGGATCTCCTGTACTACTGAAGTTATTAGATGGGAAAACAAATGGAGATTCACTATGTCTTCTAAAACTACGTCTTGAAAAGGCATCCCAAAAGAGTCTTCTGCTATTTCTTCTGACCTCAAGAGAACTTGCATCAGTGCTACTTGTAGATAAAACATTGGAAGAAATACCGACCATATCAACATGAGGCATACCCACATCTCCTTGGCCTAACTCCCTACTATCAAACACCAGAGTGTCTAAACTTGAGGGTACCTCTTGTGAAGATTCATCTCCAAGAGATTGAAAAGTTAATGGAAGACCAGAACCAGAAGGAGAAGATTCAGAATCTGGGTCCTGGTACACTGTCACCTCGTCCTCTTGAATGGAACCTGTCAGCTCATTGGAACATAAATCTCCAGCCTCTTGAGTAGTCGAACTGCTTGCTGCAAACATGACCTTCGCGCAGACTGGTGACACACCCTTGCCCACTGAACCATCAATGCCATTTACTGCATCCTCGTTAGCCAAAATATTTACAGATACTGGTTCCGAAGATTGATGTCCTTTAAATGAAGTACCATTGGAAGCATTACTACATCTATGAGATTCATCATGACTGTAATCAGCACTAACCTGTTGAAGAGCTAATTCCTTATTTTGAGACAAACACTTCCCATGAACATTGATATCAATATTTCTTGGATCATCTACAGCACTCCGTTCCTCATTGACTGCAATGTCGTTCTCGAATGAGGTCTCAGAATAAGCACTTGCACTAGGAAGTCCCATTCTTGTAGATCCATTTGTGGGGAGTTGAACTTCATCAATGTTGTGATTATATTGTTGACGTTCTGTCGGATGGACAAGATATTGAAGTGTAGAATCTTCCATCTATTAAAAATAGGTGTCAGTTTAAGAGTTAACCTGTCATCTAAGCTTGTTAAAACTTGAAAATAATTTCCATTCAAAATGTGATCGAAAAACAAACTTAGATGGTTAGAAAATAATTATAATTGCCTAGACTTAGGACTTGAATGGTAAAATTACCTCCATTAGATTTCTATTTAGTGAAGATATTGCCATGTAGATGAACTGGCTTAGTAATTCATTTAAAATTTTGTCAGCATGCAACAATATAAGCATAGCCATAAAGAGCATCAGATACCTTTTATGCATGGGTGCTAAATTATCACGGCATCGAAAGCTTAAGCTATTTGGTTAACAGCACTAAAAAAAAAATCAATCTAATGGGTGTAACCTTTTCTTGTCAATATATTCTCAATATCATGCAGCCCAACAGGTAGACCATTCATAAGAAATAAACTGGAATAACATTGCAAATATTTAAACTTAGAAATTCCTACTTTGATACCATGTTAAATTATAACAATACTGAAAGTTTAAGTTGTTGGCCAAAGTTATATTTGATCTTTTCAATATATTCATGTTCTCAATGACAAGCAATGAGGTGAATTAAAGCGAAAACAGAATGACTAATAGAACTACTCTTTCAAAGACTAATAGAAAAAAATGTCAATTCGCACAAAAGACCTAGATGATCACTTTGCATGCCTTGCACGCAAATTCAACAAAAACAACATTACACACGACACAGCTATTTCAGTTGCCAAAACCTGAAACTAAAAATGGAAGTTTTAAATTAAACAAGAAATTGTAACATAATCCAACATGAACATAGCCCAATTGGCATGAACTTGTACAATCAATCTCAGGTCTAAGTTTCAATCCCCACCCCACGTATTGTCAAAAAAATATAATCCAACACTTGAATTATCTTTTTCTTTTCCTTATTCGTTTACAAAAGGATTGGAAACAGAGAGGCACTCTGATCGATGTCAACAGAAACATAAAAAATGACACAAGCAAAACATTCAAGAATTCAACTTCAGGTCGACAAGCAATTCCAGGCTGTAAGAACTTTCAATCTTCCCCAACCACCAACCAACTTTTGCGGGGTTCAAGGTTAAAAATCCAGACAATCAGATAGTGATCATTACCCATCAACACTCAACAAAACAAAACATCATCCCACGCAAAAGCAAAACAAACACAAACATATTATGAAAGCTACAGCAATTTCGGACCTAATTTCTGTGAAACACACCGATCTTCTTCACCTCTTGGTAGATCAAAACTCATCCAAAATCCCCCTAAAAGCAACGCAGAACTTCAAGCAACTAAAAAGCACACCAAACGGATACAAGACTTCAATCAAACGAAACCACAAAGAACATCTCCAACTAAAAGATGCTATCGAGGGTCAATCTTTGACATGAAGATGGTCAATCCCAGATTATCCAAACAAGATTCCAAGAACGAATTAGATTCAAATTGACGAAGAAGCACAAGAAATGGGAAAAAGGGGAAAACAAGAGAGAACAAAAGATTCGATGATGATAATGAAGAATTAACCTGATGAATCGCGCGAGAAGAGGAAGCACCGCAAAAGAGAGACCAGAAATTGGAGCGGTTGGTGCGGTAATCTCGGGAGCGAGAAGGGCGCGACCCCAAACGACTACAACTCGAACCCATTTGGGTTTTGGAGGAAAAGGGATGGTTCGAATGGAAGAAGATGATGAAAATGATGAAATTTGAAGAAAACCCAATTGAATTCAGACCTCTCTGATTTCAAATTCAATCAAAAAATCAATAATTTGATTGATGGAAATGGGAAGTTCGTGGTGTTGTTGGGGCTACACTACACACATAGATGTATATTAATAATTTTCTTTTGCTTTTTGAAACTTTTATTATATTGTTTTTGTTATCGTAAAAGGGTTTTCGAAGCTTTCCTTCGTATTAAAAATAAAGTTCAGAGGTGTCATGTCGCCATAGCTCTTGACAATGAGCCTTTTGGAGGAAATTTGTTGTTGCTGTGGCTGTGATTTGAAGAAATTCGGCCACAAATTCATGTTTCTTTTTGAAGATATAAAAAAAATTATCTTTAATTAAACTAATTAATAATAATATGTCATGTAATCATGTGTATTAAAGTTTATTTAAACATAAAACACTCGTTATTGCAAACAAAAGTATAATTTAACTTGCATGAATTTATACTATTAATTTCAAGATCTGAGTTTTGAAAAAAATATCAGTTATTATCTTAAATATCAATATATATATATATATATATATATATATATATATATATATATAAATATATATATATTTATATTTTGCTAAGGTAGACAAAAAAGAAGAAGAAAAGAAATCATAGTATTAAAAAGATTAATGTTTGTTTAACCACTCCAAAATTATTTATATTTAGTCAACTAAAATTTTAAAGTCAACTATCAAGTTAGAGCGAGTTTTTGCAAAATTACTTCCCCCTCCCCCCATAATTTGTCTTTATCCTTTCGTATCAAGGTGATGGTATTCTTTAGAATTAATTTCTCACTCACTTCATTTTAACAATTATATTAAACAATAATTTTTTTGAAAAATTTTAACAAATAGAAAAAATGTCAAACTATTTACAGAAAAAAAAATACTGATAGATATTGATAGACCTTGATAAACTTCTATCAAAGTTTATCACAACTATCTAAAAATTTTGCTATTTTGTGTAAATAGTTTCTTTTATTTTTTTATTTTTAAATTTTTTTTGAGAAATTACTATAAACATAAAAATATCAAATTATTTATAAATATTGAAAAATTTAATTTTTCTATATTTGTAAATAGTTTAGCTCATTTTTCTATATTTGAAAATAATTTTTTTCCTATGTAATTCTTTTTTAACGCAATAAATGGAGTATGATAATTTAAATTTTTAACCAAGAGATAGTCTACGTGAATTACCACAAATATGCTCCCTTTTTTTTTTCCTTTAAAGATTGTTTTTTAAACTTGAACCTTGTTAGGAACATAGTGTTGTTTTGTAGATGTTTGCATTTTGAAAATGCAAGGATGTTTAGAATATTAAAAAAAAATGGGTTAAAAATCACTTTTGATTCCTTTATGCAATTTTCGGTACCCATAAACTTTAGTTGGTAATGATTTAGCCCTAGTACTTTCAATTTTGTAACAATTTAGTTTTTAAGCTTTAATAAATAACAATTTAGTCTCTATATTTTGAAAATTTTACAATATAGTCCCCTATTATGAAAAATCTCTTTAAAATTAAGTGTCAAGTATTATTATGTAACAACTTAATCTTATAATTTATTTAAAAATTTGGTTTCTGACCAGTTTAACGATTTACATGTGTAAAAAATTTTCATTAAATCTTAACAATATTTTTCACAATAAGGACTAATTCGTTAGATTTGTAAAGTATATGGAATAAATTATTACTTATTAAAGTTAAAGAACTAAATTATTACAAATTTGAAAGTATAATGATTTATTGTTACCCACTAAAGTTCATTGACTAAATTATTAGTTTCATGAAAGTCTAGGAATCAAAAGTGATTTAAAAAAAAAAAAAAAAGAAGCACCCCCATATTTTGAAAATGCAAGGATGCACTAAATCGGTTGGAGACATGAAACGCATTAAGTCAATTCTCCAACTTAAGGAGTCTTCTAATTGTTGGGATAATTATCTCTAGATTCTTTGCGATATTCAATTTACAAAACCCTCAAATGAAGGATAACTTCTCTAAGATTTTTCACGTGGGATTGGACTTGATTGGTCTATGGACCTAACTCTTAGACCCAACTAATTGAGTTTGATTGGTCTTTTGGTCAAAATAAACATTTTTTTTCTTACTCAATTAGACATGAGCCCAAATGTTAATACCAAATTGGACCAAAATAATCTACTCGATTCAATAACCAAGATGAAAACACACAATATAATGAGGATTTTCCAACTTATGCCTTCAATTTCAATTTAGAATACATATCGACTTTTAATTAGTCACAAATTTAATTATTTATATTTTTATCATTAATTTAAGAAATAACATACGATTTGTGATTGGTCAAAATTTCTTACTCAATTTATTTAAATCAGTTGGTGGATGCATTAGATCTGTTCCTCGAATTTTGAAAATGCTATGAATTAATGGGGTCAATTTTTTTTCCCATGATTTAATGCATCATTGCATCTTGATGCTTCAGAATAAATCTATATATATATATATATATTCACTTTCTCGCGCTTTGAAAATGCGATGAATAAAAAGTTCAATAATTGTAAAACAACAATATTTCCTTTAAGTTTAAATCTATTTTATAATTATAATAAGTTTAAAAAAAAAAAAAAAAAAAAATCCCCTCACTTTGGCTATGTAATTGTAGATTTGATCCTAAAGCTTACGTTCTTTGTAATTTAATTAGAAAATGATAGAAAAATTTGTTTTTGTTCCTCACTTTGACTATTTATCAACAACTTTATTTTCCTTGTTATTATATTTTAAAAGGAATTGGAGAGTGTAAATGTAAAGGTAAAAATTTGAAAAAGAAAAACCCTGGTTAATTTCACTTTGGTTAAATATAATAATAGAATGGCAATAACAAAATTAGAAAATTTTAGATTTCAAATCGAATTTCAAAATATAAATTTTAAAAATAGAAACTATATTTTAACATAAGTTGCGGGTGAAGGTAGTATGTAATGATTTAGTTTAAATATATGCAATGATTTAGCCTATAAATTTTAGTATCTAATTATTTAGCCTGTAACCATGTGCATATTATTCCATTTTTTTTAGTTTTTAAAATTAATTTTATTTATTCTCAACTTTTATAATAATTTTCATCTTTCTTAACTATAGAGTTGAAAACTTAACCAAAATTCTAACAATAAAAATAAATATTTGAATTTTTTTTTTTTTAGTTTTCAAAATTTGGCTTGATTTTTGAAAACATTAATACAAAATATATAACAAATCAAGAAATTGAGAAGTGGAATGAATGTTTATAGGCTTAATTTTAAAAAACAAAAAACAAAAAACCAAATGTACCAAATGGGATGTTTTTGAAAATTAAGCCTATGAACATCATTTCCACCTCAATTTTTTTTTATCTATTTTTTACCAATGTTTTAAAAACACAAAAGTCACTTTTTGAAAACTAAAAAAAGTAGTTTTTATTTTTGGAATTTGACTAAGAATTAAACTCTCTTATTTAAGAAAAATATAATACATTGTAAGAAATTAAGTGGAAATATGCTTAATTTTAAAAATAAAAAATAAAATAGTTACCAAATATGACCTTAGTCTTTGTAATTTTAATTTGTAACAAATGTTGTATGTAAAATTTAGCTTGATTTTCAAAAATATTAGTAACAAGTGGATAAAAAAAGCAAGAAATTTATAAGTGAAAGGAGTGTTTATAGACTTAATTTTTAAAAATTAAAAACAAAAAATCAAATGGTTACCAAACGAATTATAAGGAGTCATTTGATAACCTATTGATTTTTTTGTTTTCAGAAACTAAATTTAATTGAGGTTTAAATTTTTAGAGATTTTAAAAATGAAAAAAATCATTTTAAAAAACTGTTTTTGTTTTTGAAAACATGCATGATTTTCTATTTGATAAAATAGGATGGATAAAATAATTTGGTTAAATTATATAAAATACTCTCGTTTTGAGTAGATTTCCGTCATGTATTGAGATTTTTTAAAATTTTCATTTTAACCTTAGAACTTTAAAATTGGTCCGAAAGAATTACTATTGAAATTTTTTTTTTGTTTGTTTGTTTTTTTTATCTGTCAAAATAGAGACAAAAATGAACACGACAACTTATTAAAAAAGTTTAAAGAGTGAATAATATCATTTAAGACTCTCAACTACATAGAAGATTTAATATCAGTGTAAGCACTCATTTCAATTCAAAGTATATCCTTGATAAAATTTAGAACATCACTCATAAAATCAAATTTTACACTTTAGCTATCATGTCAACCTACATGAATGATGTTACAAATGATGTTATTTATACCTTTTATTATTAACATATAAGTGGTCATGTCAAAGTCAATTTACATTTATCATTTTTTTTATTATAGATATGGGTTGATTAATCAAAATCCAATGAAATTTAAGCTCGTTGAACTCAAAATGAAAAGACACCCATATGACTCCTAGAGTAACAAGCCAAGGAGTGGTACTGACTACCCAAAAGGGAGGAGGCTTGCCGAGGCACAAGATATTCCCTTCGTGATTTTATAAGTCAAGGTATAGACGAGGACTTTAATGTATAAATAGGGAAAACATTTCTCATTTAAGCCACAATATTACACTACTAAGCTCAACATTACTATTATGGTCCAATACTGACTCGTCATTGAAAAGTATTGTTTAGAGTATTAAACATATGTAAAGAAATAACTAATCTGTGAGAAGTTGAGACGAATGACATGGTGTGGATTGTTGAACCAAACTCACACATGAACAATTTTTATGAAATAAATAAATAAATTCAAATATAAAATTTGGAACAATTCCAAAGTTAAAAGGGTTAAATTAAAACTCAAGTTAAATTATAGAAAATGCCTCTAAATTTTATCCATTGTTTAAAAAATACTCATATATAGGGATGGCAACGGGGCGGGGTGGAGCCGGGGATGTACTCTCCGTCCCCGTCCCCTTGGGGATCTTTAATCTCCGTCCTCGCCCCACCGTTTTAGAGAGTCGGGGTCGGGGAATCCCCGTTCGGGGATTCGGGTCCCCAAGGGAAAAAATCACCGTTTATGAATTTTTTTTCTTTTTATTATTTAAAATTAATTAGAATTTAGAATTTATATTAAAAATAGAAATATTGTAAGAAAAAGTTAATATTTAATGCTTTTTTATTATAAATTTAATAAAATAATTTAATTTATTATATTTAAAAATTGAAATTAGAATTTTTTTAAAACTAAAATAGCTACTGTTTTAGTAGTTTATATAATAATAATAATAATAATAATAATAATAGTAGTTATATATATATATATATATATATATATATATAAACAATTAAAAAAATTCGAAGCGAGGTCGGGGGCGGGGTCGGGGACGGGGCGGGGATCCCCTCTCCGTCTCTGTCCGGGGACCTGATTAAAATCCCCAGTTTGACCCTCATACCCGATCAAACTGGGAATTCCCTGCCCCGTTAAGGTCGGGGACCCGACCCTCGAGAAATTTTGCCATCCCTACTCATATACTTGTAAAGTTTTCCGTTGTTGAGAGTGATAAAGCCAGGTTTTCAAGTAGCCAAGAGCAAGTTTGATTGGATGTGCCAATAGGGCTTCCTAACATTCTATAATTAAGTTAAACTATCACGAAAAGGCTAAAGGAAGATAAAAAAAAAAAAAAAGGGAATAATCTCTTTCTATACAATATGCAATTTCAAAATAAGAAAAAAAATTCATCTGATAGCATAGGAAAGAGAGAATATCTTCTTTATCTGACTATAAAAAGTTGCAATATTACCATTAAACTTTCATAATTATTTCAAAATCACCTTTAGAGTAGAACTCCTTTAAAATTAGATATAAATTCGGAGATCTAATTTTCAAAAAAAAAATTTAGACTTTCTATTACGAGGATAGTTTTAAAATGTTTATGAAAATTTAGAGATAATATTGAAACTTTTGAAAGTATAAGGATATTTTTGAAATAAATAGCAAAATTTAAGGTATTTTTTATAATTTAATCTAAAAACTTACTCTTGGAAGTTGGTTTAGTATCTAGATAAAGTAGGGTTTACATTTCGAAAGTCCAAACTCGGCAACGGTTAAGTCACCGACGATGACGAGAAGATCCGATCCGAAACCGTAAGATTGGACTTTTCTCGCTGTCGGAATCCTAGCGCCGTCCTTCGCATCGGAATCTTAAATCCGAAGCAATCGATTTGGTCAAAATCTTACATCCGCCTATGTCTTAATTCATTACCTCCTTCTCTTTCCCGGAAATTTCAGTGTCTGATTCAGGGTTCTATTTCTTTTCTTCTTGGATCTTTTATTGAGCCAATGTTCTGAATCAGACACTGTAATATTCTGAACTTGTTCTTGTTGTTTGCAAATGGGGGAGAGGGAAGGTACGAATTTGTAGAGTTTCTTATAGTTTCTTTTTTCTTTTGTACAGATTGCATAGGTTTTGCAGCAACTGTACAACGTTCTTGATTGATTTGCGTTCGTATTCTTTCTGCATAAACCACAATCTTGAAACTGTTCTAGGGTTTTCGTTAGTTGTTCCTTTATTTTACTGTGAATATCTTCCCGGATCGGTTGCGATGCAATCCAATCGCTCCGTTGCTCCGGCTATTGATTTGATACCAAACCTTAAACCTCCTCACAAAACTTTAAATTTTCACAGAATCTTAGTTCTGACCATCACTTTCTTTGCATATGCGTCCTTCCACGCCTCGAGAAAACCTCCGAGCATTGTCAAGAGTGTGCTTGGACCAACAATCCCAGTAAACTCATCAAGCATTGTTTTGAATTCGACTTTAATTGAATCTGATTTGACCTACAATGGAACTGGGTGGGCTCCTTTTAATGGCCCTGATGGCACCCAGTTGCTCGGGAAGCTTGATCTTGCATTTCTTTCTGCGTATTCCATTGGAATGTATTTTGCAGGACATGTTGGTGACCGTATTGACTTGAGGTTGTTTCTTGTTTTTGGAATGATGGGTAGTGGTATTTTTACGATTCTGTTCGGGCTAGGATATTGGTTAGATCTTCATTTCTTGTGGTTTTTCGTTAGTGTTCAGATTGTGTGTGGTCTAGTTCAGTCAATTGGATGGCCATGTGTGGTGGCAATTGTAGGAAATTGGTTTGGCAGAGCTAGGAGGGGACTGATAATGGGGATCTGGAATTCTCATACTTCGGTTGGAAACATCATTGGGTCGATTATAGCTTCTGGGGTCTTGGAACATGGATGGGGTTGGTCGTTTGTTGTATCTGGAGCCTTGGTGATTTTCGTCGGGGTTTTGGTGTTTCTGTTTCTGGTTGTAAGTCCAAGAGACATTGGCTTTGGAAACTGTGTTAGTGAGACTGAATTGAACGCTGAGGCGAGTCCAGGTGAAAATTTGGAGAATAGAGATTCTGAGGAGGCTGTGCTGCTTGATGATAACCATTCAGATTCTATGGCTGCAATTGGTTTCTTAGAGGCATGGAAGTTACCAGGTGTCGCACCGTTTGCCGTTTGTCTTTTCTTTTCGAAGCTGGTTGCTTACACCTTTCTCTACTGGTTGCCATTTTACATCAGGCACACAGGTACCTGCTTCTTATTGCTAAGGAATGTTAACATTCTTTGAAATACAAATATTAGAATGTATGTGTCTTAGAGAGTTCTTAGTTGTTTAGATACTCAATCCAGAAGGGTCTATACTTTTAAATAGATTCAGAATGAAGTAGAAATGAATTTCTAAATCTAGTTTTGAAGTCTCAATTGCTTATACTAGTTTTTCTCTGTTGGTTAGCTGTTGCTGGTGTGCATTTATCTCATAAAACAGCCGGCATCCTCTCGACGATTTTCGACATCGGAGGTGTTTGTGGTGGTATATTAGCAGGATTTATCTCCGATTTGATTGATGCCCGTGCAGTTACTTCAATAACCTTCCTAGCGTTTTCAGTTCCTGCTCTAATTCTTTACCGTAATTATGGGAGCATTTCCACAGTCACCAACACCTGTTTGATGTTTCTTTCTGGATTACTTGTCAATGGTCCATACTCGCTTATTACAACAGCGGTTGCTGCTGATCTCGGTACTCAGAGTTTGATTGGAGGGAATTCCCGTGCTTTAGCAACCGTAACCGCGATCATAGATGGCACTGGATCTGTTGGGGCAGCTCTTGGCCCTCTAATGGCAGGATATTTCTCCAGTTTTGGATGGAACAGTGTCTTTTTTATCCTGATGCTTTCCAACTGCTTCGCAGCTCTCTGCTTGCTTCGCTTAGCAAAAACCGAAATCAAAGAAAAGCGGGATGAAGGACGATGGTTTTCTAGTACGGAGACCTCACCAACAGTGGTTTAAGACATCCTCTTGAGAAATTTTGAAATTAGTTCACAGTTAGAGTAGTAGAATTCTGATAGAAAAAATACATTTGAGGAATTTTCGACCGGATTTGTACATCTCTGTATCCCATTCTTTTGTATTCCTTAGAAAGATTCATGTACCATACACAGTTATTGAGTGTAGAATACAGAAAATAATCAGAATCTGTTGATGTTTGGTTTACAGAATCACACAGAACAATCATTTGAAGTGGGCTTTTAGTATTCAAGTATATTTCTTTACTGTGTTATAATAGATGAACTTGTTTATATATGGCATAAGTCAACCCTAAGCCTAAAGATACAAGTACAAACTTACTTTTGTGAAACACCCTATCACTTTTTCCTTTATTGAAACTATTTCTCTTATAGCCTTTTTCACATTACAATCATGAATTCTCTTATTGGGTAAATTTTAATTGAGTTGAAATGATGTGATACATAGTTGGCAAAATAATAAACATGCCAATTGTGTAAAATTACAAATAGATTCATTTATCTACTAAATACAAAAATTAAAAGTTTAGAGTCTTATATTAAATAGACTAATTAATTTCTAAAAATTTTATATTTTCTAGGGATCTATTTGAAAATTTTGAAGGTTTAGAGACTAAATAAAAAAAAAAGATTAAACTTAAAAGTTTAACAAAAAAAAAAAAAAAAAAGGCATCAAAGAAACTAAATAGACACTATTTATAAATCCCTAATTTAAACCATTTGTAAATATATGGGGAATGATTGGGTTAGATTCAAATTTTGGGAACAAGAAACGAGATAATTTATCAAACAAATATATTTTTAACAAACGAGAAACAAAAATACAAAACAAAAAATAGGAATGTTATCAATCGACTATTTTCGAAAATCATAAATGAAATATATTGATGCCAAAATCTTAACTTTCTCGTGACAACAACGATAAATTTGTTTTAAGAAAAAAAAATGTAACCTACAAAAGATAAAAATTAGCACACCTATGTGGTGTTTACAACAAACACTCCAATGCCTAAGTCAGAGAGAGAGAGTGAAAATGTGCACCAAACTCAAGAATTTGAGAGTGGAAAACGAACTTAATTCTATTGGAGTCATAATAATGTATGTATATAGTGTGTTGACTTATGTCGTCCAAAACGGAGTTTCTAGGTCATAACTTGCTACCTCTCGAACTAATCGAGCCGAGGCATGCACCATTCAACAATATGCAAGGCTCAGAGGCCAAGCGTCTAGATTTGGGCTCTTGACCCAAATCGCTCTCTTCTTTGGACTCGTTTTGATCTTAAGGTGCTATGTTTGACCTACGTCTTATCTTTTCTTGATCCAATTGCCTCTTATGTTTGTCCGTTATGTCTTTTGGTCTATTTTCACCTCTAACAAGGTTGGAACAAAAGTGGAGAGAGTCTATATATATATATATATATATCCCAAAAGGCAGGCATGTCCAATTGTAGTGCCCTAACATATGGTTGAGCGCAATTTCAGGTCAATGGGCCCAAATTCTTGACTAAACAAAGAACATGGGGAAGCCCACATGTAATGTGTAAGTTAAGAATGACTATTCAAAAATGGTTTAAACAATCCCAAAGCCCATTGGTGGGCCCTTCTGCCCTCTCTCTAAGGGACACCATGCCCTTGTTCCCATTATATGCACCACCTACCACTTTCTTCACTCTTCAAAAATTACAACCATTTTTTTTTTGTCTCTTTTTCCCTTTAAACAAATATTTCTCATCTTTTGAGATGGTGTTGCACTTATTGAATTTTTTTCTTTTCATTTATTTATGTCTTTGTTCAATAAAATAATGTGGGGGTTTGAAGATCCAACCCTCGATTAATAACTAGATGATAAATATCTTATTCATTGAATTATGTTCATTTAAATCGATCATCTTTCTTAAGTTTAATATCTTTCAAATTCTATAGGATCGAACATAATGAGAGAATAAAATTTCACTTTTATAAAAGTGAATTTTTGAACTTCTGTTTGATAACCATTTTATTTTTTAAAATTAAGCTTATTTCTATCTAAAACTAAAAAAAAGAAAAATAAAAAAATTTATTTTTGTTTTTAGAATTTGACTAAGAATTTAAATGTTTACTTTATATAAAAAGATGAAAACTATAATAAAGAAGTTGAAGACAAAACAAACACAATTTTTAGAAACTAAAGTTTACAAACAAAATGGTTAATGACGAACCATGTTGTTGTTATTACACATCGATAGTATAAGACCAATATAGGATTTTTTTTTTTTTTTTGGTAAAAGTTTGGAATCCGTATGATTTTACTTTTGAATTATATAAAATAAAATGTTTAAATTATAAAAAGAGTTGTTTTTAAATATAAGAAAATGAGTTAAACTATTTACAAACATAAATTTTTTTTTACCATCTATCGTTTTTTCTATATTTGTAAATAGTTTGATATTTCTTGTGTTTATAGTAATTTCCCTTATAAAAAAATATGATTTGAACTTACACTCCTATTCTTTTAAAAGTTGCCATATCATACGCTTCACATTTGATGAAAGTTTTAAAACTATATATTTTTAAAGTAAAAAAAAAATTAAAATGTTAGATGGAAAATCAATGTGTTTGAATATTCTTCTTTCAAAACTTAATATCCCAATCGCATCGTCCTAAATAATCATCATGTCAATTTTGGATCTAACATTCTAAAATAACCCTACTTCAAGAGTAGTTTAAAAAATATTATATATATAAAATGTCAAGGACAATATTATAACTTCTAAAATAATTATAAAATTGTTGTTTAAGGAAAAGGACAAAAATTATATATATTTATTAATTTAGTAACTTTTCTACTGTTAACTAATATAAGAACATGTTGGGATGCCAATAAACATGAGTACGATGAAATTATGATTGATTTTCAAACTACTTTTTTGATAATATATACATTTACATACACCAAAGTCTCGAGCCACACTACTACACACCATTTTAATTTTTTGTTCTTTTCTCAAAGTAAACTTAGCCAAAATTAAAGATATAAATAATAAATATATAAAAGCTACCCAAGTTCTTCGTGGGATATAATATTATATAATTACATTTGTTGTTACCTTAATCCATGAAAAACATATTTAATAATAAATTAATCATTAAAGTTTACAATAAAAACATTAGCTTTGTGAAAGAAAAAAAAAAGGAATTGAGACCCAACCCAATCACAAGCTTGGCAGTTGGTAGAGTAAATTAAAGAAAGACACAAGAAATTGTAATAATAATAATAATAATAATAATAATAATAATAATAATAATAATATAGCATTTAGTTTTAGTAATAATAATGCTATGTACAAAAAGACAGTTTTCCCTAAGCTAAACCCTAAAAAACCTGCCGCATTTCTGTAAGGCTGTCTTTTAATGCCAATTTTTAATAATCTCTTGAATATATAGAGCTCTCTTAATTTTAATTTTAATTTTAATAATAATAATAATAATTTAATTGTTGGCTTGTTGTAATTTGTCTTGTTTTTGCTTGTTGTTTGTTCCTTTCATTTTGGGATCAGTTATGTATTGGAGGCTTTCTTTTTGCTGGAGAATAGTCCATTTCTGCAATGTCTACAAGGTCAAGTTGATCTGCCTCTGAATTCTCCAAATTGTTCTTCTTTTTCACACTTGGTTCTTCTTTATTTGATGACATGGGCTTGCCCTTTTTGTTTGCTTCTTCATCATTATTCTGTATTAGGAGCACAAAAACTATTAATTCAATCATTAAGTTTCTTGGGTTTTGAATGATTTGTGTTAAAATCTTTAGTAATTGATTATATTATGATCAAAAAGAATGTTGAAGATTTGTGTTTCAAATCATAAAATATGTATCTATGGATGGAATTAGATTTCAACTTTAAAGCTAACAACTTTAGTTCATTTAAGTTCTTAGGGTTCTAAATTTAAGTTTATAAAAAGGAGAATTTTTTTTTTTTTTTAAAAAAATAAGGGAAACTATTTACAGAAAATAGTAAAATTTTTAGATAGTTGTGATAGACGCTGATAGAACGAAGTCTATTAGGGTCTATCATAGATATAAATGATAGAAGTCTATCACTGATAGATGCTGATAGAAGTCTATTAATGTCTAACAGTGTTTTTTTTCGCTATTTTCTGTAAATAGTTTGACATTTTTTCTATTTGTGAAAATTTCCCTTATAAAAAGTATTTGGGTTTATGATTATTAGTTTTTGAAAATTAATTCTATAAACACCTCTTCCACTTAACTCTATAAAGATTTATTTTGAAATTTGGCTAAGATTTCAACTAACTCTTTTACGGATGAAAATCATGGTATGAAGTTGAGAGAAAACAGGCTAAACGAATGGTTATCAAATAAGCCTAAATAAAAATACGTAGTTTTTAAAAATTTTGTTTTGAAAGTGTTAGATGATATAATATTAAATTTTCTTTCACTTCGTTGATTTAAGTTTTTTGAGTCAATCAATAATTTAAGATGATATCAGAACAAGCGTTCTAGAGAGATCACCCTTACAATGTTATTTCTTCTTCAATTAATATCCATTTTTACTTATTCAAATGTTTACATAATAACAACCATAAAAAATTGTGAAAAACACAAGCAGTTTTAATTTGAGTAAATGATTGATGAATGTTTTTAAAAATGTTTCTAAAAATGTTGGAAGTGATGGATGACTAACCCTTGTTGAAGATGATGGTATTGGTGAAGTCGCAGTCAGAAGTTTTCTATTGTTTCCTGCATCATAAATGTCAAACCCACTTCAGATTTCAAGACGTATACAATATTAATGTCTGAAAATTATGTCCCATTTTAGTTGTTTTTTTTAATGATGTTTTATTAATGTTTCTCGACACAAATTTAATGCATCAAATTTGAACATTTTATTCTTTTTTGGGGGTTTAATTTTCACTTGCTTACTTAGATATATATATTTTTCACTTGTTAGTTTAAATACCTTTGAATTTTAACTTAAAAAAAACTACTTTTTCATTTTACAAATTTGGACTTTTAAGTATAAAAACATAACTGTTAGGAGTGAATTTTGATCCAGCAGAATAAAATCAAAATCAAGATAAAGGTAAGATAAAATATAATAAGATAAGATTTGATTTAGCCTGCTTGGGATTAAGAAAATTTGATATCCTAATCCTGTGAAGGTTAAATCTCTTATCCTATTAGGATTAAGATAAACTCGAGATCAAATCTTCTATAAATAAACCATTATGACTCCATATGAGGTATTGAAAAACTTCTAACTTCTTCTTTTTCAGACTTAGACATCAGAGCCATTTTTATTTGTTTTGCAGGTCCTCTCTTCCTTAAATTATAAATTTATTGTTGTTGTCACATGAATGTCAGATACGTTTTTCCTTAGCCAAAATTTGACATCAACAATAACAAAACAAATATTATAATTTATAAGTTGACTTTTCGAAATCAAAAAACTAAAAAGACACAAAAAAAAAAAAAAAAAAGTCATCAAAAGATTTAAATTTGCACTAGTGTTCACTAACAGCATACCTGAATTACAATGCCCATTTTCACATAGAGTAATTTTCTTAAAACCTTCTACTATGAGTGGACTTTCCTCTTCCTGCATTTAATGTAATAGCCATATCAACATTAGAGATTTTGCGCCAAAAAAAAAAAAAAAAAAAAACCACCAAAAAAGTTAAAACTTCATTTCATCTGATAACCAATTGATTTTAATGTAAAAATTAAGTTTATAAACACGCTTACGTTTAAGAATTTCTTTGCTTTATAATCCATTTTTAGAAAGTTTTTCAAAATTGAATCCAAATTCTGAAAAGAAAAAACCGCTTTTGTTTTTAGAATTCGACTATGGGTTCAAATTAGAACACTATAATGAAGAAGTCTAAATGGTTATCATACGAGACTCGAACAAATTCCGACAGAAGAACGAAAAGTTTTGAAAGAAAAACTCACAAGGGTTTTTTCCAGCTGCCCAACAAGCTTGATCATCCCATTCCCCAAGCGAACACCTTCACAACATACCAAAAAAAAAGAAAAAATGACAATTATTGTTCCATTTATGCATAATAAAAAGCAAAAGAAACAAAACCCATGTAACAAAAAAGGCAAAATTTGAATACCTTGAGCTTCATTAGAAAGGAAGAAGAAGAAGAAGAAGAAGAAGAAGAAGAAGAAGACAAGAAGAAGAGAAGGTAGTGCATAATTATTGGATCTCATTTTTGGATAAAAAGAAATTTATAATTTCTTTTTTTTTTTTTTTTTTGGTTTATAAGAGGAGATCAAAGAGTAGAAAGAAAACTAAGGATACAAAAAAGTAAGACAGTTTTGGAATTCTTAAGGTGGTCAGAAAGAACTATAAGAAGATAATAAATAAGGGATTTTTTTTTTAAATTTGTTTTTTGGGTCACAAAGGCCTTTTCTTTTGAAAAGTTTAGGAAGATTTGAAGGAGAAATATGTGGAAATTGTGAATGCTTGATGCCTTAGCAATTCAACCTTATTACTATATATACATATATATATATATATTATAAAGGAGGTGTGGGGGTCCCACTTTCAAGATTTGTCAAAACTTTCAACTTCCACTTTTTTTTTCTCCTCTCTTTTGTCTTCCTTTATTTAGAAATACATAACACATTTTGTCAAAAGGCAAAAAAAAAAAAAAAAAAAAAAAAAAAAAACCCTAATTTTTAACCCTAAATTCAATGATAATGGCTTGAATTTGAAATTGCTCAAATTTTAAACCCACCCTTAAAAAAAAAAAAAAAAATTCATTTGAGTCCTTTCACTTTTAGTTTATGTACTTTTAAATGTTCAATTTTAATTTTCATACTTTCAATAAATCTTAAATTTAGTCACTGTTACTAGACTACTAATTTATGGCTGATTTTTTCAGTTTTTTCTATTATCTATTAACATTTTTACAATAATGTTTGAAAATATATTTCCATATTGAATTTTATTACATGAAAATTATTATTATCATTTAATCATTTTTGATAAAAGTATAACTTCGAAGGACCAAATTTAAAATTTATTAAAAGTACTAGGACTAAAATTGGACATTTAAAAGTAAGTAGACTAAAATTGAACAAACTTTAAATACACGGACCAAAATGATGTGTGTGTGTATATATATAAACCCAACTTGCCTTTTCACAAGTTGAAGAAAGAAGGTTTTCATAGTTCATACTACCCCTTTTCCAAAGTTACACCTTTTATTTAGAAAAAAAAATTCATTTTAGTTTGTAGAAAAAATGTCAAATTCTTTAAAGAAATAGTAAAAAAGACTCTGATCAATAGACTTCTATCAACATCTATCAGTGATAGAGTTCTATCATTTCTATCACTGTGATAGACTTCTATTAGCATTTTCTGTAAATAATTTTCTTGGTAATTTTCTCTAATGATGGAGTACTACTTAATTTCATTAACTTTGCATGGTTTAATTAGAGAATGAATACCATTTTTGGGAGTCATGATTTAATATTACTAAGCCGACCCTTCTTGTTAAGAGAAGACACATCGATTCGCCAAGTGCCAAATAAAATGTCCATTTTTTATTTTTGCATATTCTATTCAGAATGATTAATCGAATCAAGAGGCTATAATTCATTGTAGGGCCATGGCTGTTTTGGGTGATTGATCAAATCAAATGGCTGTATTCATAGAAGCACTATCATGTGCAAAATCATAACACCTTCAAATGCCCTTTGAAATTGGGGATAAGGAAATGCTACATATCTTTTGATCAATCCTTCCCTTTTTGCCACACTATATGTAGATATATACTAACTTATATATTAGGAAATAAAATATATTTGGGTTACAACTCATCTTTGTGCCGCTCACCTAAGTGTCCAATCATAAATTGTCACGTGGCAAAAAAAGAAAAAAGATATTTTTTTCAATTTATATTTTTTCTTTTTGTGATTGAAAGGGATGCATAGAGATAATTGTTGTTTGGGATGCATTCAAGTATTGCTTTTAAGAAATTACCTTGCCATGCATTTATAACTTTCATATGGTATTTTTTTAGTTAGAATTTTTTTGAAGGGGTGTGTTAATTAAATGTAAAGAAATATATAGGTATAGGAACTTTTCCTATACTTTCTCCTGTTATTGTGTGTCACATCAACATGCTTTTAAAAATAGAGTGAGACTTGAAATAAAGGTTATCTAACACATCATGGAAATTGTTACTCAGAATGTCACAGCTATTCAAAACACAAAAGAAAAACACAGAAGAAATAAAACAAGAATAGAATGTAGAGAGTAGTAACTCAGTTCGCTGTAATATCACCTACGTTTGGGGGGCAGTGTGCCCATGGAAGATAATTTCACTAATATAATATTAAACAATTACAACGTTGTACCTATCTGTAAATAAAAAATGATTATAGTGACACACTCGTATTGCTTAACTCCTCAAATGATCACCTAGATTCCCCTAGATGTGAGATTCTCTCTCAATGAAACTTAGACTCCCATAAGGGTGAGACTCCCTCTCAAAGTGCCTTATGCTTCCCCTAAGTGTATCTACTCACCAATACTATCTTTCCTCCTTTAAGTGAAAACCACTCTACTTGATGAACTTAGACTCCCCTAAGTTTGAGAATCCCTTCTCAAGTTGTAATAGAACAACTCAACAAGAACGCTTGAGAAAAACTCAAGAACAATAGCAGCACAACCTTCCGCAAATGTAAGATTGACACATTTGTGATTTTTCTTTTTTTGCACAATCACAGGAGTAACAACTCCAGTATTTCTTTGAAATGACCAACCCTAAACTGAATGTCGCAACTCCTTAAATATGCACAGTGGAAAAGGTAGGAAGACAACCCTAAACAAAATTGGGGACACTTAGAAAAGAAAACAAAAACAAAAGAATTAACAACCTGGATTTTGTAGACAAGGAAAGAAAATATTCTGCAGAATCAGCAATTCACTAGCAACATTTTGTCTAAAACTGCAATTGCAGAGACATACTGAAAGACAATTCAAGAGGTAGACTGACAAACAATCGCAAGAACAAACACCTACAACAATCTTAAACAAATATAGCCAACACTAAATTCAAGTCTCTAAGAAGACCCATTGATCTTAATGTGGGATCTACTAGTATTTATGAGGACAAATTTATAGTAATAAAGAGAGTATGATACTCCTATAATATTAGAAAAATTTTCGATACAATAACAATTTCATCACTTTATTATAATAATTTTTTTTATAATTAAAGATGTATGTAACTAATTTTAAGTCAAGATGGGTATGGTTTAACTTACATTAAGACATAATATCTTCCACGAGGACTAAAAAGAGTTTTTTTTTTTTTTTGTTTTTTTTCAAAAATTTAGAAAAATGTAGACTTTAATTTTGGGGTGAAAAGCCACGTCATCAATTTATGAAGTGAAGGAGGTTAGTGGTGCCAAAAAGCATGTGTTGGGAAACAATCAGATTTAATGCATTGCATGCGAGGGTGACTAGACAAACGGTGAAAGGAACCAATTTCCATAATTCACTGCATTTACCGACGTGGTGGCATGCTCTCTCCACGTGGCCGTCCATATCTTGGGCCCCACATTTAGTGACGTGGCAACTCCGCCACGCAGGCACCGCCACTCCAAAGTCCACGGTCCACGCCCTCTGCTTCTGCTCGCAATTTTTCTCCAATATTTTGTATTCGCTCATTTCCTAAATTTTCTCTACATTTTAAAATATATACTACATCTATAATCTTCTAATTTTTTTTATCTAATAAAATTTTCTTTTTTTCTTTTCATTTTATCTAATATAATCTAATCTATTTGATTTTTAAATATTAAATTATAAATTTAGGGCATAATTGATTAATTCATTTACTCTTTATTTAGCTCAATGATTTTTTTTAAATCACGACTAAACAACACAAATTTCATGGCTTATTAACTTTTCATACTATGAATTCTAAAGACTAAACAATTTCACACTTTGTCTCGAACTGTTAGATATTATATTAAATTTACCTTTACCCATCAGCTTTTAGATCAATTGACGATTTAAGAAGATATAGCAGGTTGTTTCAGGATGTCCTAAGTTCAAGTCGAGGTGATTCAACTTTAAAATAAGTTTAATGGGTATTTTGACTTGTTTAAAAAATGAATTTTGTAATAAAATATACATAGTTTAGTTTAACTTATCTGCCTTTGGCTTTACCTACCCCTGATCTAGAGTCTAGAGGGATTAAATTAAATCAGCACAACTCTTCAAAATTTAGAGGCTATTATTATTATTATTATTATTATTATTTGAATTTTGAACTAAATCACGCTTGAGAAAATAAAATATACTAATATAGCTCGAAAACATCCCCATATTAAAGCATCATCCTCCCTTGGATCAAATTGTTCAAATCTCAGAATCTTTTACTCGTGTGAATATACACATCCATTTATTCCTTTTAAGAATCTAAATGATGGTAAAGCATCTACAATCCCTATTTTTGTTCCAAAAACAGCATAATAATTTATTTTACATCGGTTGGTTGATGGAATGTAATATATCTTTTTAGTTCAACAATTACGTAACAGTGAAGATTTAACGGTCGATTTTGATATCTTTCACATTAATAATTTTAATATCTCTATGAACATATGTAAAAATGAAATTTTATTCAACAAAGATGACTTTTGCAACAAGGCGAGATCTCTTCCTTAGTGTCAAAAGCACTCCTAAATAGTTAATCAATGTTAAATTAAGTTCATTCACAGAAAAATTACTATAAACAAAAAAAATATCAAACTATTTATAAATATATAAGTTTTTTTCTATATATGTAAATAGTTTGTAAATTGTTTGGCTTATTTTTCTATATATGTAAATAGTTTGGCTCATTTTTCTATATTTGAAAACAATCATTCATTCAATTATATAAATAAGAAAAAAAATATTTTTTTTACCCTAAGTTTTGGGTATATATTTCTATTTGGTCTCTAAAATTTAAAATATTATATTTTTAGTCCTTAAGTTTTGAGTTTGCTTTCTTATAAAAAAAAAAGTTTTAAATTTGCTTTCAATTTAGTCCGTACGTTTCAAAATGTTACAATTTTACTCTTGAGATTTGAGTTGTGTTTCAACTTGATCTATAGGTTTCAAGATTTATATTTTTAACCCCGACTTTTTACTAAATACTCACTTTTTGTCTTTAGTAGTAATGTCTATTAATTAATTTAAAAGAATAATAATTAATGAATTAAAATTCAGTATTTTTCATCTAAATTTAAAATTTAACTTCATAATTATTTTAAATTAGTTAATAGACATTAATAATAAAGACAAAAAGTGAGTATTTAGTAAAAAATCGATGTAAAAGTGTAAGTTTTGAAATATATGGACCGAATTAAAGCAAAACTTAAATCTCAAGAGTACCATTGTAACATTTTTTTTAGAAAACATTTAGAAACTAAAATGAAATCAAGTTCGCTATTTAAAGACTAAATTGTAACATTTTGAAATTTGTGGACTAAATAGAAATTAAATCCAAAATCTGGAGACAAAAAAAAATATTTTTTTATCTTCCGAAGGTGGGAGGGTTTGGAAGGAAGTTGGGAAGATCCAAAAAGAAGAAAAAGATAGTTATTTTATTATTATTATTATTATTATTATATATTCACAAATATAATAAATGTAAAAACAGAAAAACAAAGTGAAAATGGGATATAAGGATATGGTGTAAAAGCTGTCGTTAGAAGTTTCTGCCGGCAAAGCGACAGCACATGTTCCTCGGAAACTGGATGTTTGAAATATAAATGAATCAGTTGCTATAACTAAATTAATTAAAATGTGATTTTAAAAATAGATTTATTATTTTAATTTAATAATTAAATTAAAAACCATATATACCTCCTCATTCTCGTACGTGTTTTTTGGATAAATGTCTGGTCAAACTATAACAACAAAATTCTAATTCTTCACTTCATATTTAATTATTTCTACCTAGAGTTTCTAAAAACTTTAGGCCTAAAAAGCGAAAAGAAACATTAAGAAATACGTTATTAGTTTCCATATGGTGTCTTCATCTAAAGAAAAAAAAAATTCTAAATTTGTTTGGTCAAATTTCTTGATTTAATTCAAGGACGTTATGAGTATTCACTAATGTCAGCCCTTGCTTAGTCTTAAGAGGAAGGTTACAGTCTAAAATCGAGTTTTAGAAAGACAATGGAATAGGATTCTATTTTCATTTCCTAAACAGAAAAAGCATACACATAAGCACCCGAAGATGCCGAATCATCCACTTAGGAGTAAGATTTTTCTGTTTCATTCGACCCCATCAAAACATCCAAACCAAAAGCTCCTATTTCTCCATAATATTAAGAATTCGAAGCATAAGCCAAATCTGAAACTAGAGAGTCAATTTTAATCTTCAAGTTTTATAATTTGGTAAGAGGTAAAATATATGTGTATTCAATTAAATTTTTTTCTTTAAAAATTGTGTTATAATTGAATTTACCATAACCTATCAATTTAAACTTGTTAATTGGTGATTTAACATGGTATCAAAATAGAAGGTCTTATGTATAAAACAAACCTCTATATTTACTATAATCTACGAGTTTAAGTTTTAGAGTTTTCTTTTTCTTTTTCTTTTTTTTTTTTTTAAAAAAAAATTTAAAATTTGAGATATGTGGCTTTTGTTGGAAGTTTTGAAGTTGAGATAATGGGAAAAAAGTTACATATGGGGTAAATCAAAATGGTAAATTTGGATAAAAATATGAACAATAATTATTGTGAGAAAGGCAACTTGTGGAGGCCTTATTCCATGTCAGAAAAGTAGTTCGATCTCTCATAAATGTTGTAAGCTATAAGAAATCTTTGTCATTTGTAAAAGTGATTGGCCATTAATTACCTAAGATTTGGCTGCAATTTCCTCTCTGCTCCAAATATAAATAATTCTTCTTATAATTAATGAACCAAAGGAATATTTTTTTTAATGGTTTTTGTTGGGAACAAAAATACTTTACAAGAAAGCAGTTTATATTTAAGTGGTTTTGGCTTTTTCTAAAAAGAAAAACTGCTTTTTGAACATGAAAGATTTTTAAGCCGTGGGGAAGTTGAGTTTTTTCAAAATTAAACTACGTTTTCACAATGCTATTTTGTTTCTTTGAAAAAACACATTGACTTTTGAACACTATTTGTATCTTTTCCGCTTGTGAATTTGTTCTTAACTTTTCAAGACATTATCTACAACTCAACAACGAAAATCTCTAGTATTTCGATAGTATATACTCGTTAATTTCATGATTGAATGAATGTAGTATAGAATTCTATATTACTATAATAGTAGAATTTTTCCCAACTTAGAGCTAGAGGGAAAGGAGTGACAAAATTGTACACTTTCATGCATGTTAAAAATGTATTGAGTTGATCGAATGAATAGATAGAGCTCTACTATACAAATGCTATCTTAAGGAGACTAGATTGAGTTCTTTTTCAAACTTTGGCCTAAATTTGATTTGGACATGCATATAATAAGAGCAAGCTCTAAGAAAGGTATAATTCAAGTCTTTTTTTAGTAGAAATTACAAACAAAATCTCACATTAATTAGGATAAGAGATAAGTAAAGACAATTTGTTGTGATAAAAACTAACTGATAAACATATTAGAATAAAGAACATGAAAAGATCGACACACAGATTTACATGGTTCACTAATATTGTGTTAGCTATGTCCATGGGCGGAGGAAGAATCAATTTTATTGTCTTTGAGGTTAACAAAATATAGAGGTACTATATATACAAGACATTATGAATAGAAAACAAAAAGTGGTTCTTCTATACTACTTGGAGCTCATTACTTTCCTACCCCTTTTAGAAGTAGGAATCCATTATATTCCTATTCCTTTAAGATATAGGAACTCACAACTTTCATATTCCTTTAAGACGTGTGACAACAAATTTAAAGCAATCTCACAAAGTCGTGAAGGTTTATGGCCAAAGTGCACAATATCATACCGTTGTAAAGTTATGTGGATGGATTATGGTCCTTAATAAGTGGTATTAGAATACCATGCGCCTTATTTAGCTGTGTTAGTAGAATATTCCTTAGGTGCCAAACCAAAGAAGTGGCAAGCCTTGGAAAATCATGTAGTCATGTTGTAGATCCAATGGTTGAACTCTATCGAACTGACTGTGTACCCCAGAGAAAAGGAGTTGGCCTAAATATATAAGAGTTGGATGGATAGATGACTATTTGAGGGGAGGCTTGGTAGTACTTTGTTAGAGAGAAGCATTATTGAGTATGCGACCAAAGTCCTACATTAGTTAAATAAGGGAAAGATTCATGATATATAAGTGATGACAACTATTTGAGCCCTTTTAGATTATTTCAGAAACAAAGTCATGATGGTTTAATAATATCATACCATTGTAGACATATGTAAAAGGTTGTTGTCTCTAACACAACAATCTATATTGATATAAGTCTTTTCGAATAATTCTAAAAGCAAAGTCATGATCAGGGTTTAAGTGTAAAATGACAATACCAAACTGTACTACAAAAACATACTACAGTACAATCCATGAGTAGAGTAGGTGCTCTCAAAAAACAAGTTAATCAAAGTTGGAGAAGAATTATTGTCAAATGACATTGTCGGGTCATTGTTTGAGAAGCACATGGTTCAAAAGTCTTGGTCTTTTTCTTGCAACCATTAAAAGGACCTTAGAGCTAGCTAGGCTTTCTTCCATAATTTGATTATATCTTATAATATATTTTGCTATATAGCTCCTTCAAGAGGGATCAAATTTCTCACAACAACTCTCTCTTCTTCACTTAATTTGGTCTCATAAAGTAGCAAAAAGGAGACCCAATTGAGAGAAAAAAAAAGGAAAAAATAAAAAGGTAGAACCAAAAGACATGATTGCCAAAGAAGGGTCCAAGAGAATGGCAAGTATATGAAATATATAATGAGTATATATCAACAGAATGCAACATGAGTATTAATGATGTGGGTCATTAGGGCACTATTGATACCAACATCTTGTGGGACTTTATTGTAAAATGGTGTGGGTTTGGTTTGGCAATAAATGATATGAGAATGATGTGTATTTATTGTTCTTGGAAAAGAATTTCAACTTCTCTATCTCTTCTCAATCTCTCTCATTATAAGTCTAAATACATTATTTTCTATACGAAAAAACTTTTGTCTTGTTATCATAATCCGAATTACATAAGTGATCACTCGTTTTTATGCTTCATACTTGTTGAAATGTCTTGAATTTGTTATCTAACACTTCAAATGATTAAACACGAAATCTTGCTTTGACCAAATTAAAAAAAATGGTCTAACACACATCTTGAACTTGGATGATTCAAATAAAATAAGTCTAGATGATCTCATCTATACTAATTTGTTTGTATATGAAAAATTGTGCTTTAGTAAATGGAAAAGTTGAATATAGTAAAGTATAGTACTATAATGTTTACAATTCTCAAATACTATCAATTAACTTTAATCGGCTTTTGTGTGTTGTATTATGTTCAACTAGTTGATATATATGGGTTTCAACCAAAAAGTCAAAAATTCAAATTCTCTCCACTTCAAATATCGTTAAACTAAAAAAGAAAGAAAATTTAGTGTATATATTGTATTTAAAGATCAAAAGATCCTATTTTTTTTGTAAGTTAAGTTGGTATGGATAACATATATGTTCATTATTTTGAAACCCTAAAACTTAGAATATTGAAAATGTGGTTTTGTTGGTATGGCCATGCCTATGAGTTATAAGCCTCACATGGGTGTGTAAAAGGGTACAATATCACATGGGAGTGTTAAGCTCTCATCTCTTAACAAGGTGGCCCCCTATGTGTAAAATCTATATATCTTCTTCTCTTCTTTCTCCTTCCTTCCACATTCTTCTAGCTAGCCTAGGCTTTCCTAACTCTTATAACATGTGTTTTTTTTTTTAAATATATAGAAGCCTAAGCATATGATATAACCTCAAAATTGTTTCAATATGACACGGTCTCGATCTATTAGGTTACCTTAGAGTTACACGTTACGAATCGATGATTCATCTTTTTTTTTCCTTGAGAATTAATTGAAACCTAACTCATTGTTTCATTTTTTTTAATACAAAAAAGAAAAGAAATGAAAAGAAAAAAATCATGAATATATCTTGTTTTTGATGTATAGACTATCTAGTTTCACTTAAGAGTTGTTTTCAAATATAAAAAAAATGAGTCAAATTATTTATAAATATAGAAAAATTTTACTGTCTATCAGCGATAGACAACGATAAAAGTCAACGCTCAAACAATAGAATTCTATCGTGGTCAATTGCTGATAGATAGTGAAATTTTTCTATATTTGTAAATAGTTTGATATTTTTTCTATTTATAGTAATTTTTCTTTATTTAATTAGATAATCAAATTGAGTTTTTTTTTGTGAAATTACTATAAACAGAAAAAATATCAAACTATTTACAAATATAGAAAAATTTCAGTCTTTATCAGCGATAGACTGCAATATAATTCTATCGCTTGTGGGATAGACATCGCTGATAGACAATAAATTTCTTTTATATTTGTAGGTAGTTTGACTCATTTTTTTATATTTGAAAACAACTCTTTTTCTTTTATATTTTATTAAATAATTTAAAAATCAAACTAAATTATTTTGAGAAGAATTGATGAGTCTCTTAGCTATGAGATTAAAGAGTAGAAATTATAATTTAAATATATACAATAAAATTTTTAATAACGGAATTAACAAGGTCTCAATCGATAATAATTTAGTTTTTTTTAATAAAAAATTAAGCTTATAATCTCTAATTTCTTTTTTTTTGTTATCTACTTTTTAATAATGTTGTCAAAATTTATGTCACATTTTAAAAATTAATTAGAAAAATTACTTTCCAAAACTTTGTTTTGTTTTTGTTTGACTAAGAATGTGATCAAATGTTACTTTAAAATATAATAATAAAAAAAGTCCAAATCTTCAAAATATATATATATATAAAAGTTATCAACTAGAGTCTAAATGATTGTCTAACCCTTTTATGATATTTATCAGTTGCTTGTATGTCCCATGGCCTATTTGCAACCCTTGTTTGTCACATTTAATTGATAAGTGGCTCAATAATTGATTATCAATATATCAATCAATTTTATGATATATTATGAATAATTATCTAATAGTGTCTCATAAAAGAATAATGCAAAACTTGTATTTCTACTAAAATTAAAAAAATAGTATTATGAATGAGTGTTAGGCTTATGAGTTATGCTTATGCCTATGTTATCGAATTACAAAATAGAACACTTTTAATTCCATTAATAAAGAAAAAATTTTAAAAATAGAAAAGTAAGAAAAATTATTTATACAAAATAACAAAATTTTTACATAGTTGTGATAAACGCAAATAGAAATCTAGCAGAGTTTATTAGTAAGATAGAAGTCAATCAATGTCTATAAGTATTTTTTTTTACTATTTTTTATAAATAGTTTGACATTTTTTTTATTTAGAAAAATGTCCTTAAAAATAAATTTTATTAGTATTAATATTAAAAGATAAGCATTTATACCACAATTCGTTTCTGAAAAACTAAAAAGCCTGTCTAAATTAAAAGAGAAAAAAAACTACTTAAAAAAACACAATTTATATTTCCGCAAATAAAATTTTTAGTTAAAAAAAATGATTGTCTTCAAATATAGAAAAATGAGTCATATTATTTATAAATATAGAAAAAATTTCTATATTTATAAATAGTTTGATATTTTTTTTTGTTTATAATGATTTTTCTAAAAAAAGGTGCTTTGATTTTAGAAAAATTAGATAATTTTAAAAAAAAATACAAAAGAGAATAAAGTACAAATGAAAAGATAAACATTATTAAATAAATTAAAGAAAATAGTAGATGTCTGCTTCTATTCTTAGAAATTAGATGATTTGGTGGGCCAAGCCCATTTTATAGCCCAAATGTATCACTGAAGTTTGGTAGGCCCAAGCCCTTTTTTTTTCACTTTCAGGAGTTTTGGGCCTCCAATAATATTATCGATTTTATCAAATTAATACTTCAGTTAATAGTTATTAATATCAAGTTGGAAAATTTTCAACCAGGGGAGGTTAAAAAATTGGAGAAAAAAAAAGCTTATTTTCTTTTTAACAAATATTTTTTCATGGCTCCATAACTAAATTACTCATTCATCAACAATAATAAGCTATGTAAATAGTTTGAAGAGTTAAGAACATACTATTACTGAATTACAACTCTAATTTTGAGAAAATAATACCAGTACTCAAATTGATCGTATCGAACCGGAGTTTCGAGCACGGTCTTGCGTTTCATGGTGGAGCAACTGGATGTTGATCTATCAAGTCAAAAAGTTCATCTCCAATCCCAAACCCAAGCATCCTAGCCATATTAGCTGTCTTCAATCTTGGCTTTGGAATCTCATGTTCCTTCAACCATGAATACACAATAAAAACTTTCTTCATCACAAACAACTCCAAAGCTTCAGGATTGAACACAATTCCCATTCTCATACTTATCTGCAACCAAAATGATCCCAAAAATAAGTCTCTCACACTCCTTAATATCAACATTTTCATAGCATTTCATCACTAGCAATAGCATCACCTGGTGAGGGACGAGCATCGCTGCATATCGAGCAAGCTCTCCGGCTCTCCAGTCCAACAGAACAGGTAACCATGGATAGATAGAATCAAGCCTCACAAACCACAGCCTTATGTCAGGGTATTCAGATAATTCACGTCGATCGTAAGGATCTTCTCGGGTATAATTAATGGTAAAACCAATTGTACTTTCAAGGAATTGTTTTGGCTCAGCTGTAACAATACTAGGAAAGAGAACTCATCAGGGACAGGGATCACAGAACTAATTTCAAAACAATGATATAAACCTATCAACCAACCCAAAACTTACTAGCTAAAGGTGAAATTATTCCAGTTGTTTTCTGAAATGATGATAAGTCTAGACGACGAATTGCATCGTTGTCTATAACCACGTCGAATCGACCTTCAGTGGGTGGCATTGGAGGTGCAACTTTAGGAGAATCTGTTCTTAACAATCAGTTAAAACTCATCAAAATTTCAAGAACTCTCTAGATATATACATAACCACCACAATAGTTCTTTCTTTTCTTTTGTTTCCATAGCATTTCAAGGGAAAGTTAGTCAAATCTTCCCTAACAGTTTATACTTTTCTTTTCTCCGAAAGACAGCAATGAATTTGAATATCATCAAAGAACAGGGCAATTCTCTTTAAATGACTGATCATTTACCAATCCAAATGTTAAGAAATCGACAATCAAAGCAACACAGAAAAGGTAAAGAGTAGAGAAATTGATATAGAGATTTACGTGGTTCATGTGTTAACGCGCACCCGTCTAAACTCTTAGGCAAAAAAACGTAAATAACATAAATATCAACAGGGAAGCCACAGAAAATAAATTCAAAGCATTCAAACAACCAAATAATCGACCTACGCAATTCATCCAATGCTCATGGATTGAAAAGAAAATTCCCCCCTTCCCCTTTCCTCAATCATCACAATTCTGATTTCAACTAATTCTGGAATGAACAAATCGAAATGGGTACAGAACAAATTCAGAAACTAAAGCAGGAATAGATTGAGGAGTTACCATCATCATCATCTTGCAAAGAGAGGTCGAAATTTCCGGAAGGATTGAAGGCAACCGAGGCAGATACTTGTCGTCGATGCCGAGAGGAGATGGAAATAGGGCAAGAAGGGGAAGAATCTGAAATGGGTCTGCAAAAACTCCATGAAATGGGTGAGAGAGATGGGTAATTGAAAGAAGGAGAAAGTGGAAGTGAAGGTTTAATGGCGGAAGTGGACATGGAAACGATCCCAAATGGTGGGAGGCGGAGGCGTTGTCTGGTTTATCTTCTTGCTCCATCTTGTTTTACTTATCCAATTTAGGTTCAAGTTTCACTTCCTTTGTTTCTTCAAAATTAGAGATAATTCTATAGAAACCAAAGGTAGTCCAAAAGGAAATGTTTAGAAATAACACAAGTTTTCATCTTAAAAAATTAGAACCATTTTTTAAAACTAGTTAAATTAGTTTTTTTAGTTGGATCTCGAGCGAGATTGACCACATAGATTTAGTTAAAAAAATAATATTTTCCAACTTATTGATTGTTTTGGCCCTTTTGAGCCTTTCTCTGTACATCATTTAATACTGAAATTCTAGTAATTTTTTAAATATTATGGAATCTGTCAAAATTTTATACCAAATCTTATATATTTAGATTTTTTTTATGATTGTAGATTGATTTACAAATTTTTGGGAAGATTAAATTTTGCAAAAAACAATTAGGTAAAATATGAATAAAATATAAAATTTCGATATTAATCTTCTTGAAAATTCACCGATCTTGATGTTAATCTGCCCGAGATTAGTATCGATAATTTATATATTTTTCATATCTTACTTAATAAAGAAAAAGGGATTTGGAGAAAATTTGAAAATATATAAGATTTAGTTGATTATAATTTTAAAATATATAAGATTTGGTAGATTATATTTAGAAAAATCATTAGAATCTTCATATTTGGCAAGAGGTACCTAGAAACGCCAAAAAGGCGAAAACAATCCATAAGTTAGAAAAAATTATTATTTTTAACTAAATCTCGGTGGTCAATCTTCCACCTTGCCCAAAAATGACCGAGAAAAACTAATTTAACGAGTCTTCAAAAAGTGCTAGTTTTGTAATGTGGAAACTTAAACGTGTTATTTCTGACAATTTCCTAGTCCAAATGAATTTTGTCCACTATGTGAAACTTAAAGAATTTTTTCCTCTTGTTTACTCCATCATTGACAAAATACCCTTAGTTATTTTTGTTGCCCTCTTCCTCTTCCTCTTCTCGATTTTCTCATGGTATTTCTCTTAGTTGCAGATATGTCATTAGCCATAAAAGATCAAAGCGGTCGAATGTGTCTTGGGGTCACCGAGTGGAATCAAAGCGTCAGAGTCAGATGTGTGGGGTCGTCAAAAAGTGACAAAGCGATCAAAGTGTCAGATGTGTGGGTGAGCGTTAGAAGCGAAGAGTGAGGGTGAGGCCCAATTTGCGTACCGATTTTCGTTTTCGTAATTTTACCCAGAGATGACTAAGTAAAAGGACAAAAATCTTTAAATGTAAAATGTAAGACTTCGAGTGCTTTGGTAAAATTCTCATGATGAGATTTGAGATTTATTATTCGTTTCAGTGTCATTTTAGATTTGGGTTCATTTCATATATGAACTTTTTCGTTTTTCTTTTCAAATATTTGGGGAAGGAGAGAAAGGAAAAGGAAGGGGTAAGAGAAAAAGAAGAATAAGAAGAATGAAAAAAGAGAGAGAGAGTGAGAGTGAGAGAGAGAAAAGAAGAAGAAAAGGAAAAGGAAAAAAAATAGGTAGCAACGACCATATATTGGATGAAGAAGAAGGTGGGAGGAGGATGGAGAAAGAAGATGTAAGAGGGAGAAGGAAAAGAGAAAAGAAAAAAAGTATTTATTTTAAACTAATAACAAAAACAATTTTTTTGCCACATCACCAACAATTTTAGCCATGTTAGCTTTAAAATAATAAAAAAAAAAATTGTCTAATCAGCTTTATATAACAGAAAGTGAACATAAGAATAAAAAGTGTTAATATTAGTTACCAAAAACGAGGTTATCTCAAACCTCATAGTTAAAAGTGTCGAGTTTTGATAGCTCTCAAAAAGAGTTATTCTTATGTCTTTAATCTAGCTTCCTTGTTATGTTTTATATGATTAAATGTCTATTTTTGTAGGAATTCGAGCAAAACATGCATTTTGGAGTGTTACGGACCGTTCAGGTTTGATTTGAAGCTATCAGAAGTGAAATCGGACACCCGGAGCTTTAAGAATGTGAAATGACCATATTGCCCCTAATGGTCATCGTCGCTGCGCTCTACGCTGCATGGCAGTAGCGTGGTTGGGCAAAATTCTAAGCTGCATCGCTACGCTGCAGCTAGAAAAAGCCAACGTCGCTATGCTGCGGGACAGCATAGCGATGCTTTCGCCTGTTTTATAAATAGTTCTTCTCTTTTAGGGTAGGAGGATGGTGGATTTGATGGAGGCCGAGGAGTTCTTCAAATTTTTTCCTCTCCCTCTACTTTTTTTTTTCCATCTTTAGGGTAGATTTTACATTTCTTTTGGGTTGTAACTCATGGATTGGATCTCTCCTTTTTGCTTTGTCTATGAATCAATGAGGTAACTTTTTATTTAGTTTTGAGAGCAAGAATCCATGTATATTTCTTGAGATTTCTGAGATTGGGTTGTAACTCATGGGCAAACACTAGATTGATGTGCATGTTTTCTCTTTTGCAGCCTGCAGGTCACGTTATTCCACCTTTCAAACAAATTCACTACTGGTGTCACACGAAGGTTAGGTGTGTTTCCTCTGTCCAAATTTTGATATCAACAATTGGCGCCGTTTGTGGTGAAGAAAATGCTTTACTAATAAATCTACATACTGTATGATATTTGAATAAAAAAGACGAGAATAGGAATTAGGATGGAGATGACTTCGATCAAGACTGCTACCTGCGGAGAACTTGAAATCAAACACCACCTCGACTCGAGGAGAAGCTGAAGGAGTTAAAAAAGCAATTGACCAGAGCGAGGTCATGATCTGGCTAGACTAATTGAGATTTTAGACAAGCAGAACCCTTTTGTAGTAGTTGAAATGAAATCATTAGTACGCGATTTTGCTAGTAGAAAAGTCTCCTTAATTGAGGACGTGGGAGAAACAGAGTCTCATGTCCAAATACCAAAGGGGAAGTTGATCTTAGGTGAGAATAATCAGATGAGGGAATTTAAGAATGTCAAACTGCCAAAGCGATGTGAAGCTGCGCACAACAAAATTAGTAGGACTAATGGACTAAAATCGGTGGTGTAGACTGTGTAGAGAAGTCCAAGCCGAGGTTGAGGCGAGGTTGAGGAGAGGAGATCAAGGCCAAGAAGCACCAACAAAGACCTAGGATCGACTAGAGCCTCAAAAGTTGAGGAGACAGTCGAGATAGACCTTCAAAGCTTGATTGAGGAAAAGAGAAGAGCCAAAGGTGAGGCCAAGACCAAGATTGAGATCTCGCCTTGGAAGATAGAGTTGCCGAAGATCCAGGATATTGGAGATGGGAAACATCCAGAAAGGCAGGGGAGCATAAGTATTTGATCACAAGGCACTAATAGAACAGGTAAACTCCTAATTTACTAATGATATCATAGCGGCAGAGCTTCCCAAAAAGTTCAAAGTCTCAACCATTAAATCTTATGATATCAAGAAGGACCTAGTAGAGCAGTTTGACATGTACAAGTGATTGACCAAATGTGTGTCAATGATAAGAATATAAATTAATATGGTCTAGTGTAAGCAACATCGTCAACAAGTAGTAATATGGAAAGCATTCAAAGTATCGTATCCCAAGAGACTGTTTATGTAATTCAATTTTTCTAAGAAAGAGTTTTTTAATGCAAACCAAGTGGTAATCGGTAAATAAGTGATTATGGAGGTTGGTTGGGAATGATAGAGATAAATGATAATAAGAAACAAGAAATTCAAGTCAAGTTTCAACCCACGGATAAACTATCTTAAGCTATGCAATCGTGTCACGTCGACATCATTTCAACATCAACCAATTTTCTATGAAATCGAGAACAACTTCTATTCAGCCTTATTTTCAAGTACTCTTAGAAGTCTAAGTAATTAGTCCTATATCTCTATAGCTAATTAGATCTTAGATAATTTCATGTAATCTCTTGATTCTATGATATGCCTTATGTCGAGGGTCATGTAACGTCCTATCTCTAGGCTCTTAGTCCATATTCTTTTGTGAGATTCATTTATATCTTAATTTTCTCAGCATAATAAGACTAAAATAACATGCTAATTTAAGTGATTGGTTCAAATTAACAAGATGATATAAGTTTTAACAAAGGAAATAGAAAGTGAGAGTGATGCGGTTCCATTGGCTCCAGCCATGTTATTCTTAGGGTATCCACAAGACCAAATCCCTTAAGAAAATCAGCCCATAATGAAAGAAGAATAAGAATACTCTATTAAGTAAAATGCCATATGTTACAATTAGCAAAATGATGGAATAACAATAAAATGGAAAGAAAAACAACAAAGTATTAAAAGAAGAAATCTAGAAAAATAGTAAATATGACCTTTGAATCAAACCAACAAATTAAGGTGCCCTCTAGGATGGATTCAATCTTTTCTCAAGGTGAATCTCACTCTACAACACGTTCTCACGAGTAGGGTTAATCTGAATAAGCCATCTCTTCAGAGGAACTTTTGTTCTTGGAGAGATTATGGAAGATTTTTTGGGTTTTCTTCAAAGGAGTGGAAATTGATCATCCAAGAGCCTTCCATCCTCTTATATAAGCCAATGAGGTTGAACAATCCCTAGGTTTCAGAGATAAAAAATGGTCGCGGATTGAGAAACCAGCAGGTTTAAACAACTGAGCATAATCTGGAAAATTATGATTTTTAATGTGATCACATCATTTCAAGGGATGCATGCACATCACTGTCTATTTCTGCAATAACAACAAAAACCTTGTAAAAGCTCATGAAATTGGTCTAAGACAGTTAAAACAAACTTAAAGTGGTTTAAGGACACATGTTTACTCATTTTACTCAATTTAAGTCATTTTATGATCAAAGCATCATGTGACATTCATCTTCTACTAAAGAAAAGTAACAAAATATATGGTGAAAATATGCACTTTTTAACATTTTATAAATAGGTATTGGATAGAACTCCACGGAGTATCCGATGCAAATTGATGTTGAGCATTCTCCTATACTTTGAAAGGATTAGTCAGGAAATGGTTTAGAAAATTGAAGAGGGGATCAATCAGTTCCTTCAAAGAATTAACTTAGACCTTTGTCACTCCATTCTTGAGTGGGAGAGACCAATGCAAGTCGAATTTGCATTTGCTGACAATAAAGCAGGGACTAAAGTATGTCGCAAGCTTCAATAATGAAGTCTTACAAGTCGAATGATATACTAATGAGGCAACATTGATTGTCATAGTATTTGGTCTATGAGATGAGAGGCTCATTTGATCGATTGGTAAGAGACAACCAAACACTTATGTTAAGTTGATAACCAGATCACAAAAGTACATGAGTGCAAAGGAATTCATCAAATTAGAGGAAGAGACACATGAAAGAGGAATCGAATAGGTCATCAACATGGTCGGAATTACACTGACGAGCGGAGCACAAAGAAAAGGAGGTTGGAAGATCAAGGTTCACCTCGGCCTCGGCCTAGGTCACATTGGCGCGATCCAACAGGTAAATTTAAAAAATACACCCTTATGATAATCTCACATGCTAAGATTCTCATGGAAATACAACATACAATCAATTGAAGGATGATATTGAAATACTGATTTGTACTGGGTACCTAAAAGTGTTTGTGGAAGAAGATGAGAAGCACGAGAAAGGGCATAGCAAAGGTGAACAAAACCCAATACAGAAAATCAAACAGGGTTAAGGCCGACCAACTGAGGTCGACTACCGAGGCCATCGTAGGCAATTTTTGTTGTTTTGTTTCAATTTCCCTTTTTAGGATAGTTTTTTTTTTTTGTTTTTTTTATTACAGGACATGTTGCTTTTCTTTATTATTTTAATAGATGAGTATCAAATTCTTTGCAAATTATTTAGATTTCATATCCAAGAAAATATTTTCTTTTATGCAAACAAAATACTTTTTGAGTAGAAGGTTGTATAGATGACATGTTGCTTTCACTATTATTTAAGTGACGAATGTCTTTGTATAGATAATAACGTAAACAATATTAGATATGTATGAGAAGTACTTTGCCTCTTTTTACACAATTGTAGTGCTTAAGAAATCTTTTGTTAAACATTTAAATGGTTTGAAAAATACCATTCATATTAAAAAGGAAAGAAAAAAAAGAGAGAGAAACCTTCTTTAATGGGCAATAATGCCATGATGGAGAAAAGATATCAATTACTATGTAAAAAATTAATGAAAATCTTATTTTAAATCCAAAATTGTCTAAACTATGAAGTTTGAGGTGAAAAATATGAAAGGTTTGATTTAACTAGTGAATGGTAGTAGGATCTATATCTTTTTTAGTTTTGAATAATTACGTAATCCATCGATGGTAAAGTAAAAAGTGAGCCCCAGCTCATTACGTGTGTTGTTGTTTACTTGTATTTCGTAATCGTAATGAACTGTGGGGCCCGCCTCCAAATCTGTAATCAAAATGTGCAATCTAATTGAGGAACGAAGGGTGCTCAATCTAATTGTGCTTGAAAATTACATGGACCAACTACCTTTACCATTACGGTTACCATTACAGATATTTACTGTTATCTTTACCATTACTGTTATCGTTACCGTTAGGGTCAAATGGTAACAGTAACAATAAATGTGACATATTTGTAATTCTAAGTAAATGCGATCAAGATCAATCAAATTACGTTTGCGATTCAGACTCATTACGATTGATCCATCAATGAGATTTCATTATAATTATACCTACTTTCATTATGGTTTGGTATACATAGCCTAAATGTTGTAAAGGGGTACTTTTGATATATTACTTTTATTCAAGGGTAAATGAGTAAACTAGACTTTATATTATGCAAACTGAAATGGGCCCATCCTCCACTCTCTGTTGAAAACTTGAAATATCTGCAAAGTTAATTGGGCCCTCAGGCTCAATCAAGTCAGGTCCAATTTGCTATGAAACCAATCTGTTTTTTCAGAAGTTTGAAAAAAAAGATAAAAAAAAAAAAAAAGGTTAACTTTAAATAATAGTAGGGACGAGAGATCGAACTTCCAACTACAAAATAGAAGTACATGTCAATTATTACTATAAAAAAATAAATAATTAATAAAGGCTTGTTTGATAACGTTTTCATTTATCATTTCTTGTTTCATGTTTCTTGTTTTTCATTTTTTAAAAAACTGATTTGTTTGATAATTGTACTCGTTTCTTGTTACTAAAATTTGAGAAGCACGTTTGAAAATGGACTCCTCTTGGCCTTGGCATCTGTTGCCTCCTATTGCCTCAAGTTCGTGGGTTCAATTCCCTAGTAAGACACTTTTATTTTGTATTTTTATATATTTATTTCTTTCTTGTATATTCCTTTCTTTTCTATATTAATTTTCCTATACTTCTTTCTTTCTTTTATTTTTTCCTTTTCTTTATTAATTTTTTTATATTTATATGTTAACTTAATTTTAAATTTTAATTTTTTGATATTTAAATTTATATATTATTTTAATTTTTAAATTTCAAAATTTCAAAATGTATATTTAAAATTTTTGAATTTTGAATTTTAAAATTTACATTATGCAGGTTTATATATTATTTTAAATTAATTTTTTTAAATTTTGAGTAGATTCAAAACCAACTAGAATTTTACCAATGTAAATTTTATTTAGAAAAACATTTATTTAGGTTCACTTTAATATTTTACAACCACCACATTTACGTACTAATATAATTGAGTTTGATTTGAGTCGACACCATTTAAGACAAATGACTTGGGTAAGAGATAATATTGCAAAATCAAATTTTAGCAACATATGAATGATGTAAACAATTGTATTATTGTTATTAATTTTTCATCGAAGCTTATGAGTATTTGATAATGTAAATATTCGATAATTATTTTTTTTATATTTTAATACATGTTATATATTTTTTATTTTACATAATTAAATTATATTTAAACTATAAAGAGAAAGGGTAAAGGAAAAAAAATAAAGAAATAAGAAATAATTATCAAACAAGTTTCTATTTCTGTTTCTTTTTTTCACGAAACAAGAAACATAAACAGTTATCAAACATATTCTTGTTTTTAGTTTTTTAAAAACATAAAACATGAAATGAGAAACGAGTATACGTTATCAAACGAACCCTTAATAACTTTTATATATATATATATATATATATCATGTTAGAGTCTGCACTTACGAGGAGATATTAAATTTGTGGTTTGAAATTATGTTAGGGTTCCAAAAATTTTAAGTTGAAAAAGAGTATTAATAGAATATGCTGTACCCACTTTAATTTCCATTAAATAATTTTATGAGGAATCAACATCTTAGTGCTACTTTATTTCTTTTCTCTTTATTATTGTTGTTATTATTATTATTTTTCATTCTACTTATAATTATTCTTTGAAAACTTGTTAAAATATCTACTATAATATGCTAAGAATATTCAAAGATTATTATTTTGAAAGAAGATAATAAATTATATATAAAACAAAAACTTTTATGACCTCATGAATCTTAAGGTTAAATAAGAAATTTAGTTTCAATTTGGCTGTGTTATGATTTTGTTAAGCTTCGTACTTTTTTCTATTTTTAAGTAGGTAGTTGAATTATATTTAATATAAAATAATATAAAAATTTATAATAATAAAATACCATAACATAATGTATAAATTTTTTATTTTTAAGCAGGTACTTGGATTATTTAATTAGATACGTTTTTCCCCTACTATTTAATTGATAATTACAACAATACCATAACACAACTTTTTTATTTTTAATTAATAAATAAATAGTTTTGTCTTCATTTTTAGAATTATTTTTAAATATATAGAAAAATAAGTTAAAATATTTATAAGAAAAAATTTTACCAGTAAATTATTTTTATATATGTAAATAGTTTGACATTTTTTTCATTTATAATAATTTCACTCACTTTTATTATATTTGAAATGTAATGTAGTTGAGAATTATTCTTTAGACACATATTTATTCTCTTATTATATAATATTAAAATTCCAACTATAGTTTATCCCCATTCTATTGTTTTTTTATTAACATTAAAATGAGTCAAATAAAATTAAAAATGTTTATAAGATCTCTATTTTAATGTATTCGTGTCTTAGATGGAGTAAGATTTTAAAATTAGCTTTGAAAACATAAATAAATATAGTTTTCCAATAAAGTCTTAAATTTTAAAACATATGTTAAAATATTCATTTAAACTATATAGTTTGTAACATACATATAATTTTTTGTCATAGTTGAAATGTTTAGGATTTTTTTTTTTAAAATTCTAGGAAACACGTAGAGTAGTAAAATGATTCGAGCTTTTGACCTTTTTAATTAATGATATATCTCTACTAATTGAGTTATTTTTAATTAATGAAAGTTTTATCTTTTATATCAATGTGTACACCGACGAACGCACTCAAATAAAACTTTAAAGATATTATCTTCGAATTTGACTTATGCATAAATGGAAACAACTTTATTTTTCGTTTGAGTTCTTTTATATCATGATGATCATTTATAACTTTAATTGAAATCTTCTTTTCCAAGTTCCTTGTATGGCTAAAAATGGCTTGTGTGATCATGAAAATATTAATTTTTGAATTTCAAACGATAATATCTTATAAAAGAGAAATAACATTAAACCCATAAATTTTACGATATTAATTTGATGATAACTTGAAAGTAGCTTTCAATTTAATATTTACCTATCAGGTTAATTATGCATTATTTAGGAATGATGTGCCATAACAAGATTGTTTATATTATTTTTGGGCAAACACAACGTAATAGAACAAGTTTTATGGCTTAAACAAACAAAGTGGTCACTTCATTTCAATATAGCATAACACGTTAATTCAAGCATAGTTTGATGAATAATACACTAAATTTCATCTTAAAAGTTGATGATTCAATTTTTACTCTCATCAGCTCTTGAATTAAAAAATAAATAAAATCATATGACACAATATAAGTTTTGTAAAAGTTATTTTATATGAAGCAACTATACTGTAATTGTCTTATAATAATCGTTGAATATGAATTGAATAATTTGTCGATTCATAATAATTATAGATACATTCAGCCAGATATCACGCGTCTTATTCTCCCTATATTATATTTTCAAAAACATGATGATATTTCATGAATGGTATTAATTGATTTGATAAAGTTATATTATTATGTCCCAAATTAGCAAGCCGCCAAAGAATGAAAATGCTTTATTATCCAAAAAAAAAAAAAAACTTTCTTTGGACGTAGACAACTAATACTTTTAGCTAATTTTTTTTTGTTTAGTTCACAATATCATATAATTTATACTGCAATGTTGAAGATTTAAACCTTTTATTTTTTTGGTCGAGTTCATAGATTGAATTATATTTATATTGACCTTTTAAGTATAATTTTTTTATTTATTAAATTTTTAATTTTGTGTCAAATATAATTTTTCAATTTTTTATTTTAGTGTTTAATAAATAATTGGTCTATTCAATATTTTTAAATTCACAAACTTATACGATGTCAAGGTTCGAAATATCGATGTCGATGGAAATATCGAGGTCCCGATTTTACGAACATATTGATGAAAATATCGAGATCGATGGAAATTTTGAGAAACTTTATGGAAATTGATGGAAATTGTTATACTTAGTTAATAAAACTATGATTGTAACTTAGTTACACTATAATTGACCATTGTTAATCATTATTTCTATAAAGTAAGACAATATTTAGATGTATATTGTAAAATATTTGTGTAAATGTCAATGCGAGAGCAGAAATTTAAAAAAAAAGAAAGAAAAATAATTACAAATTCAAGAACATGAAATATTTGCATATAAAATAATTGTAAATAGTTTATTATAAAATGAAATGGATACAAAAATGAAAAATCACAGCACTAAACTAGCATTACATAACACAATAAAGATAGACAAATCATAACATTAAAATAGAAAGGGATGTAAAAAGTTTAACATTAAACATAACACAACATAATGAAAAAAAAAGAAGAAAAAGAAAATTATAGAGGAATATTAAATAACGTATTCACATCAATTTAAGTTTGAGGTGAAATTATGTGAAAATTTAATGAAAAAGATTTGAATAAAAATATGTTGCTTCTGGATGGTTAAAGAGAAAAAAAAATATCATTGAGCTAGCATAGCTAATTGTTTTTTTTTAAAAAAAAAGAATCAAATTTTCGATGGGAACCTCAAAATTTCGAAAAATTTGGAGAAAATCAAAATTTCAGGGGAAAATTTCGATTCTATCTAAATCTCGAGATTTCGATGGAAATTTTAAACTATGTACGATGCACAATTAAAAGTTTTAAGGTCTTATTAAACTAACAATTGTGTTTAATAAAATCAGTTTAAAAAAATTAAATATGTCTAACAACATATTAGTCAAACTAAAATTAAAATTTCAACGTATATTTTTAAAGTTAGGAGATCTATTAAACACATTGTTAAAAGTTGAACACACCTATTAGATTATTTTTTAAATTAAAATACATTTTACATACAAAAGTGATTCATCGACTAAATTTATAATTTAATATTTTTATTATTTAATCAATTATATTGAATCATTAGGGATGTTTATTTGAAAGGTTGGAATTAGAACTAGACATTCTAATCTCAACCCTTGATTATGGCAAGGATATGACTTCATAATTCGTTTTCATGGGATTTAATAGTAAAAACTGTTTAACTTTATTGGTCAATTTCTTTAGAAGAATATTTTAATACAATAATAACAATTTTAAAGATTCTTTCTTTCTTCGGTTTTTTCTAATTATAATAATTATCATTATATTATCTTTTTGAGAACCCCACATTTGTTGGATTCGTATGGCATATTTAAAGGCAACTAAAAAGTGTTTAATCAAATTTTATAATAAAAAAATTCTAATAACGTCTCATTAAATAAATTCACACATTTTTTTTTTGCTAACAAATAATTTAGGTAATAAATTCACTTAAGTAAACTAAATAACACTTTTAAACATCCTATTTGACTATAATAACAAGGTTTGTAATAAATATAGAAATTTAAGAACTACCAATTAAAACAAATATGAGCTCTAATATTTAATAGATAGTCATAGCAATTAATTGCATGCAATTTAGTATATTAACAAATTAAATTAATTACAAAAATAAAATAGAATAGAACAAAAAAATTGACATTGAAAATTTTTATAATGGTTTCACACCATTTAAAATTTTCAAAAATAAGAAATTTTGGTTCTTTTCACAACTTAGAGTTGAACCGCTATAACATTCTTTTTTCGAAAACGAACATGAGAATGAATTTGATCATTTTTATGAGGATCTAACTATTACAACGACTTTTTTTTTTTTATAATCATGAATGATCCATACAAGATTGAAAAAATAAAGAATAATATGGAAGAAATGTCGTTCATTCATTGGCAAAAAATTAATGATATATATATATATATATATATTATAATAATAAAACATTTGTCGCGGGTCAAATGGTGAAGAATGATAGTGCGCCATGAAAATAAATTTTATTTTTATTTTAATTAAAGCTTGAAAACATGGCCACTTCTTATGGGCTGTTGAAAAAGATATTTTTTTCCAAATAATATAAATTTTAATCAATATTTAACCCTTTTGCCACGTAGACAACCCTTGTCCTTTAGCTCAGCATGAAAGCCGCCATATGTCATCATATTATATGGAAATCTGTCCTTTACTTTATTAAAATAAAATATACTTCTCATTATATTAAAATACTACTTTATTTAAAAAAAATTTAGCATAACCGAGATGAGATAAGCTCTGTCAAAGTAAAAAACAAAAAAAACAAAAAAAAAAAAAATCATTTTAAATTAGTTAAATTAACAAAAAAAAAAAAGTTATATGAGACTTTATTTTAGAACTTAACAAAATCAATCATTTTTTAAAAAAAAATATTTATTTCTTATTTTTCTACTTGATGCATATAATATTAAAATTAGTTGTCATTTTTTTCATTTATTGGTTCATTCGAATAATATAAGGTGAATAATCGACAAATTAACTACATTAGTATTACATCACTAAATGAAAAACCTTTTACTTTTAAATTGGTTATTTAAAAACAAAATGAATAGTAAATTACATACTTCGTTTGTTTACTTAGTTATTAAAATTAACATATCCAATTAGGAAAAGTAAATTAATTTTTTTCTAATTTTAATTAAATCTCGATTTCAAAATTACCAAAAGAAATATATCTTTATTTCAATTTTGTAAAAAGTGCAGTGGAATTGAGTTGAATTTGAATTATAAGTGAAATAAATTATCCAAGGAGTTAAACAAGTTGTAATAAAAGAAAAAGTATAAAAAAAACTTATTTGAATTTAATTTGATCTCTCAAAACAAATTAGATAGGAATCAACCTCTTGAATTTCCTAATTTCTATCCTAGAAAATTTTCATTTGTTTAAAAAATAGTTTATTGATTTAAAATACTTGGGGATAGGAGTGTTAAAAAAATTGATGACTCGACAAATCTGATAAATCCAACCCAACATGTACGGTTTGAGTTGAATTGAGTTCAAATAAATGAAAAATTTATGAGTTTGGTTGGTTCATGGATTTACCTAAAATAACCCGAATTTAGTATTAATTTAAAAAGTATGTTTTTTTTAACTTATGGTACAATTATATGTTCATATATTTATTTTATTTTTATTTAATGTCAAGATTGTTTTGGATAATTTATTCTCCAACCACCTCTAAACATAATTTTTTTAGCACTTTAAAATGAAAATTTTCATAATATGAATTGAAATCGAGTTGTTAATCTTAACTTAATACATGAAAATAATTAAATTAAATTTGTATATATTAACATTTTAGGAAAATGATTATAAACAGAAAAAATATCAAACTATTTACAAATATAAAAAAAAATTCCACTGTCTATCAGCGATAGACCGCGATAAAATTCTATCATTGGAGCGATATACTTCTACCGCAGTCTATCTATCGCTTTCTATCGTTAGTAAAAATTTTCTATATTTGTAAATAGTTTGACTCATTTTTCTATATTTGAAAACAATCCAACATTGTACTTATTTTTACGATAAAAATTTAAATAAATGACCCGAGTAACCTGAACCAACCCAACTCAAATGTTTCATGGTTGAGTTTATTATTTAATAAGGGTTATTTAAGTTATAAAAACTTAATTACAACTCGAATAATTAAATTGACTCTAAAACATGTTTCAACCCAATTCAATTCAACCCACGAACACTCCTATTTGGAGAAATTACTCAAAGAATACACACACACACACACACACACACATATATATATATATATATATATATATATATATATATATATATATATAATACGTACATATATATATACACCAAAATACAAAGATGTAGTTTTAATACATTAAACCAAACAAAGGATAACAAAAATGTTATTAAAAAAAAGAAGATCTGGCTTTTACAGACAACACACTAAATAAAATTAATCTAAACTTAGCTTATAATATACAAATGTAAGTCCACACATACATCTACATATCCTATTTAAAAATAAGTAATTTATGTCTCCTCCTCGACTTTTAAATTAAATAAAAAATAATGAAAGAAATAAAAGAAAATGTGTGTGGAAAAGAAAAAAAGAAAAAGAAAAGTAAAGGGAAAATGTGGAGTTGGATTAGAGAGGGAATAAGTGTGGGGGAGAAAAGAGATTTTTGTGTGAAGTGGAGAAAAAAAGAGAGGGTATACGTGGGATGAGAAGAGGCATTGAGTGAGAAAGGAAAAAAAAAAAAAAAGTTTGAGAGAAACAACCACTTAAAATCTTTGTTTTTTTATGTGTCCCACAAATATCTCAATGATTTATACAAAATTTAAAATTTTCAATAAACTAAATGAAATTAGATTCCCAATAAATAAATAATTAGAAAATTTTTACAAATAGAAAAATTGTCAAACTAATATGAAAAGATACATTGATAAACATTGATAGACTTCTATCAGAATCTATCAATAATAGACTTCTATCATTTCTAAAATAATATTTTTAAATTAAAATACAATCATGTAATGTGAAATAAATGTGAAATAGTAGATTAACTAATATAGAAGGATAAATTTGAGATTTGAAAACTATCATGTAATGTGACAAATTTTTAGAAAAGTTAAATAATAAAAAACTAATATCTATCAACTTTTACACGTTAGATTAAATTTAAAAATTGATTATGAAACAAACTACGCGGTTATAACTTTTTCATTATTATTTTTTACACAATTTCAAACGAGAGTCAAGTATTCTCACCCTCATCTATTATTTTTCTTTCTAAAATGACTCTTCTTCTTTATTTTTTATTATAATATAATTCACTCGTTAAGACATCTACTTTCTAATATATGTTGGAGATTTAAATTTTCTCAGAAAGAAAAATCTCCTAACTATTATTGGTGGGGGCTAGATATTGTGACATAATAATTCAACAGTTAATAAATCATTTTAATAAATAATTTTTCCTCTCTTTACAATCTCCCAACTTTAGTCTCTATCGGTCTCCTCAATTATTCCCTCTCCTTCTGGATCTTTCTAATATTTTGAATATGAAATCTCCTGAAGAAATTTTTATTATTGTTATTATTATTATTATTATTATAAAACAGGTCAAAAAGGATTGCGCAAACGATGTTGGAGGCAGACGGAAAAAAATTCATTTAATTTTAGTAAAATCTAAATGAGTGCTATCTTCCGTGACATGTTTGGAAGTGATTTTAGAAATAATAATTTTAAAAATATTGATTTATTAATTAGTTATTTTTATACCGTTCTACACTTTTAAAAGTGTGTTTTTTTTAAATTAAAAATGATTTTCAATGATTAATGACACAGTTTATATTGACTTATAGAATAAGTTTTTAAGCTAAATTATTTAATTTTATTTTAAAAAAGAAGGAGAAGAAAGCTACATAATTTATTTATAATTAGTTTTGTAAAAGTGTTATAAACGATGCTAATATAATTAATTAGTTCCATATTTGTACAAGTGATTTGATTTAATAAAAAATATATTTATAAAATTAATATTTGTTTTCAAAGAATAATTTTAGAATCAAGAAAAGCACTACATTTGAGTGAAAATAATTAGAGGGTGGTAGACAAACATAATATGGAGAGAAATAAAAATTTTAAAAAAGGAAATATAATAGTCAGAAATAAAGTTATAGATATATAATAAATTTTTTTTTCAAGAAAATGATTTATGAAAGAATAGCTTTAAAGAAGGAGAAAAAAACGTAACAATGAGAGACAATAAATTTCAAGAGAAAATATCAGAGAAAAAGTTAAGAAAATTAGAGAGAGTTAAAAACTATTGGAAGAGAACAAGTGAGAAAAACAAACTTTTTATATATATATATATATATATAAAGAATAAAATTAGATATAAACATTATAAAAATTCTAAAGATGGAAAATTAGGAAGAAGGTAAAAATTAGAGAGAAACTAAAATGGTAAAAGAAAAAAAAAAACACTCACAAATTTATAATCACCTAACAAAAATTAGTTGAAAATCATCCATTGGAATCACTTGAGACATGTCAAAAATGAATATCAATTTCAAACATACCTTAAATTGTCCAACAACGTTGTTTACAACGTATTAAACTCTTTTTTTTTTCTTTTTCTATAATATTTTCAATTTTTTAAGAGAATTTTTAAAAATAAAAAAAATAAGGGAAACTATTTACACAAAATAGCAAAATTTTTAGATAGTTGTGATAGACGATGATAGAAGTCTATCAAGATCTATCAGTGATAGAAATGATAAAGTCTATCACTAATAGAAATTTCTATTAATATCTATCAATGTTGTTTTTGCTATTTTCTGTAAATAGTTTGACATTTTCTCTATTTCTGAAAATTTTTCATTTTTTTACCGTTGTAAATTTAAAGTATAACCGACTAAAAAAGATAGATATAGCGGAAGATACATGCAAGAAAGAGTATTATTACACTATATTTAAAAATCTCTCTTCAATAATGAATGTGGATTGTGGGGGCATCCACATTCCTTCCACTCCCCAACCACAGGAGTTCATTATATAAGGAGAGTTCCCTTCCCATGCAAAATGCATAGCAAATTAAAGAGACTTAAAATCAAAGGCAAAAGAAGAGAAAAGAACTTTTAAGCCATATTAACAATAATGGCAGAGAAGAAGCAGCCAGTGGCTATAATTGGAGCTGGAATTAGCGGTTTGATTGCTTGCAAATTTGTAGCTCAAAAGGGTTTCCACCCAGTAGTTTACGAAGCCGAAGACGACATTGGCGGGGTGTGGGCTCGAACGATCAATTCAACCAAACTTCAAAATCATAAAAGCACTTATGAATTTTGTGACTTCCCTTGGCCTTCTTCTGTTCAAACTGATTATCCTTCTCATAAACAAGTGCTTGACTATCTCCATTCTTATGCCCTTCATTTCGATCTCCTTCGATTCATCAACTTCAATTCTCGTGTTCTTAGTATCGATTACGATGCTGCCGATGGAGAAGAAACCGCGACTTACTCATCTCACCTTTGGGGAGGAACTGGCCTCCCCTTTGCTAAGGAACCTAGATGGATCCTTGAAGTTCAGAACACTCAAAATAATATTGTTCAGGTGTTGCTTCTTCCCTCTCCTTTTTTCTTCTTTATATAACTTGTAGGTTTAGTAGTGATTTATATCGTCTGATTCTTCCATTATATACTAGTTCGAGCAATATTTGTGTGCAGGGTTTGCACTTACTTTTGCACATCTTATTCCAATCACACACAAAAAAGAAAAAAAAAAAAACTATACGTATATATTTACAAAAAAGAGAAAGAAGTGAGAGAGTGTGATAAAGTATTTGATATAATTAAATTTACCCTAATTCATCGGCTTAAGCTTTTGGGTTGATTAGTTTATGCCATGTTTGACAACCATTTCATTTTTTGTTTTTGTTTTTGAAAATTAAGTCTATTTCTTTCCCGTTTCTTATATTGATTTGCATTTTTCTTAAGTATAATAGTTGAATTCTTTACCAAATTCCAAAAACATAAACAAGTTTTTAAAAGCTACTTCTTTTAGTTGTCAAATTTTGGCTTGGTTTTTTAAACTATTGGTAAAAAGTAGATAACAAAATAATAAATTTGAAGGTAAGATTAGTGTTTATAGGCTTAATTTTCAAAAACAAAAACAAAAAATAAAATAGTTACGAAACATGACCTTAATTATTAATACGTTTATAAATTTTACAAATATAATTCCTTTATAGAAGTTGATATGTGATTTTGTTATATATGGATATTTATGTGCACATGCAATTCATTTAATGAATTTAATCTTGTCTTGACGTTAATATATTTTCAAAAAGTTTATTAAAACTTATATATAGCTACTAAAGTGATTAACTTAATTAGCGTAATTGGCATGACATTTCTCCCTAAAAGTCAAAGGTTCGATCTTCCATCCTTGCCGCTGTTGTACTAAAAAAAAGTTATCTAATAGCTAAAATTACACCCAATTATTCAACTTTGCATTTGTTACAAAAATATCATTATTCTTTAAAAAGTTGTAATATACCTCTTTGGTCTCATATAAACGTTTGAAAACTACCCTTGAAGTAAAAAATAATCGTTTAGAATTTTGGATGGAAATTAGAACTTATAACAGGTTTAACGATGATGTTTTGAGTCCTGTTTTTCATTTTGAGTCATCATCACAACATTACACTAGATCTCAAATTTAGCCCAACGACCAAAACTCTACTCTAAGAATAGTATTGAAATATTTATGGAAGGTCAAAAGTAATATTATATTGTACGAGATTTTATTTTAATTTTTTAACGAAGTTTATTTATTGGTTTAGGTGTTTTTTGAAATATAATGTGAAATATTTTATTGCAGGTTCATCGAGCTGGGTTTGTGATATTGTGCATGGGGAAATACAGTGGGATGCCATACATACCAGAATTTCCACCAAATGAAGGCCCAGAAGTGTTTAATGGGAAAGTGCTTCATTCAATGGATTACGCTGCCATTTCCAAAAACAAAATAGGAACTGTCTCAGCCTGCAGCCAGTTAGTGAAGGGAAAACGAATTGTAGTCGTTGGATCTCTCAAATCAGCAATGGATATAGCAATGGAATGTGCTGAAGCTAATGGTGAAATTAATTCATTACCCTTCAGTTCTTTCTTTTCCGTGCATGTTTTAGAGTGATTTTAAAATAGTTAAAATACTTTTCTCATATTCAAAATTACTATGAAACACGTCTTTATTCACTCAAATTCGGTTTAGGGTTTGATTTTGAATAATTAAAACCATGTTAATTTCAAAGTACTTTTGAATATAAGAAAAGTGATTTTGACATTGACAAAAATAGCCATGATTAGGTGCAGCCTAGACTGTACTTGATCTCCATACTCCCCTTTTCAACATACAAAGAAAAAAAATTTAAAAACTCATTAAAAAAACTGTCAGGTGGCAATTTTTTTACTAGACAGCTCCCTGGGTTTCACAAAGATATGTGCATGCAACTCAAGGAGCACCTAAGTATTTTTCTTACAAAAATCACTCTTAAACATGTTGTTAAATATATGACGAGTAATATTACTAACAATGGAAAGTGAGAGGTTGCAGGAGTGGACAACCCATGCACATTGATAGTAAGAAATCCACATTGGCTGACTCCTTGTGATCAAGCATGGGGTGTCGATATAGGTCTTTTGTATAATAGCCGTTTCTCTGAACTATTAGTCCATAAACCTGGTGAAAACTTCTTGCTAAGTGCCATCGCCACCTTACTTTCTCCATTGGTAAGAAGACACTCTCTATATATATAAATATATGCACGTACATATATTATCCTCTCTCTTTCGATAAATTATTTGAGCACGTCAACCTCTCCCAACATGGATGTGCAGTTTTAAATATATAAGAGAACTATTAAAAGTTTAGTCCTATTTGTACCTGATATGTCTCTTAAACTTTAGAAAGTGTTTAAAAAGTCTTTTTTTTTTCTATTAAATGTTATGTATTATAATAGAACTTTTGAACTTTAAACGTGTTTAATAGATATTTAAACTTTCAATTTTTGCGTATAGTAATAAGTTAAATACTCCTAAAAGATGGGGTTAATTATCCTTGAAGTTCACATATACACCATGTATATTTATTTCTTTTCATGTTTAGATTTTGTTCACATAAACAAATCCAAATTTTTTCATCTACAACGGGAAAACCCTATAAACGTTATCTTATAACAAACTTCAAACTTCAAAATTGAAATAAAACTTTTTAAAATTTAGGAGTATAATTGAAATTAAATTAGAGATATTTTATATATATATATATATATATATATATATATATATATATATATATATATATGTTATTATCCTTTAAATATATAAGAGACATATTATTAAAGGTTGTTAAATTATAATATATGTATCTTTTTAGTCCTCGAGTTTTTTTAGATTAAGTGCATTTAGTCCCTAAGTTTAAAAAATGTATCTTTTTAGTCCGTGAGTTTTAAAAGTAGATTTAAAATGTCCATGTAGTTTTTTTTTTAAAAATTTTCAATTAGAAAAATATCTTTTTTTTAAAAAAAATTATGTCTTCCATCTAAAATTATCTTTTAAACTAATTTTTGTAATTCAAAATGTCATATAATTATATAAAAAAACTTAAAAAAAAAATACTACAAAGATCTTTTAAACTTAATCTTAAAAAAACGTGGGACTCAAAAGGTGCATATTTTGAAAACTCGAGGACTCAAGAAAACATATTAAAAAAAACTTTAGAACTAAAAAAGTATGTTTTGAAAATTCAGGGACCAAACACACCTATTCTAAAAATCTTGGAGACTAAAAATGTAGTTTTTACTTTAATTTAATTAAAAGTATTTTTAAATTATCAATGTTTATTTTTAAAGTTAATTTTAGAAGCATCAAATTACTAAAAAAGAATATTAAATTTGAAATTGAAAAAAATTAGAGGGTGGTACAAAAGTTTATATATGGAGACAAATAAAATTGTAAGGAAGAAAAAATTTAAAGAGAAAAAAAATATTAGAGATAAGATAAATTTATAGACAAAATAAATTTAAAGAGAAATTTAATAGAGACGATGAGAATTTAAAGATAAAGAAATAAAGTTACATAAATAAAATTTTTGGAGAATAAGTTTAAAAGGAGAAAAACAAACTTAAGAGTGAGGGAAATAAAATTTAGAGAGATAAAAGGTTAAAAAGGAAAAAAAAATTATAGGAAGTTAAAAACCATTGGAGATGGAACATGTAAGAAATAGGGTAATTTTAATGAATATCAATTTTAGGGATAATAACTAAATGTATAGTAATATTTTTAAAAAATTGCAAATATAGCAAAATCTATCAGTGATAGACTTTTACTGCTGATAGACTCTTATGTTATATTAGTGATAGACCGCCTAAACTATAAAAGTTTATCACTATAAATTTTGTTATATTTATAATTTTTTAAAAATATTACTATATATGCTAATACTTTAAATTAAATTTTGTTATATTTATAATTTTTAAAAAATATTACTATATATGCTAATACTTTAAATTTGATTGCTGCTATAATTGTAATTGCCTAAGAAATATGAACATTTTTAATAGACTAAAAATAGGGTTAAACAACCATAAAGAGACAAAATTATCGATATGATAAAATGAGAGAGAAATAAAGTTACAAGTAGACGGAGACAAAATAAAAATGAAAATGAAAATTTTAATAAAATGAAAATTTTATTAAAATTTTAGGACAAAATAAAGTGAAATATGAAGAAGATTATTGAAACAATAATTTTTTTTATATAAAAGAAAATAAAATCACTTGAAATCATGGAAACCTCCTCCCAAGCAAAGTGATTGACCATTAATTCACTCCAAATGAATTTTCTAAAATCATTTTCTTATCCTTTTTTCTCCAAAAGCTATTCCACGGCATTGTTTTTTTTTTTTTTTTTTTTTTTTTTTTGATAAATGTAGAGTGGATCATGATCAAACATCTGAATTTAAAAGTTGATAATACAAACTTTATGCTAGAAATTAATGTCAAATTAGATACGTTATTTCAATAGTAATAATAATAAAATGTGGGTTATAAATTTTACAGAGATGGGGTATCTCAAAATTTGTGGAGAGCTACTTACGATGGAAACTTCCATTAAAGAAACATGGAATGATACCAAAACATAGCTTTTTCGTAGAGGTCTCATCATGCCAAGTTGCAACTATCCCTCAAAACTTCTACCAAAGAGTGGAAGAAGGCAGCATTGTTTTAAGAAAATCCAACAACTTTACCTTCTCTGAACAAGGTCTCGTCATTGACGGCGATGCCACCCGACCCCTCGAAGCTGACGTCATTATTCTCGCCACCGGCTACAAAGGCAATGAAAAGCTCAAAAGCATCTTCAAATCTACCACTTTCCAAAAATACATCTCCACCTCCCCGACGTCCATCATGCCTCTATATAGGTAAAACACAACAACCTCACGACAAACATGTTTGAGAGTACTTTTGAAAATGTTAGGGCATGTTTGATAGACAATCCTGAAAAATAGAATTTTAAAAATAATGGATATTCAATGAAAAAAGAGTTTGGTATAACATATACATAAATTAAATTTTAATTTAAATGATTATTCAAAATAATATTTATAATTCATAAAACTAATTATAGTTACTCACTAAACATTAGGTTGAATATGAACTATTTTTAATTAATTTATAAACTTGGTTTATGTTAAAAATTCTATATAATTATTATTTTTTAATATTATATAATACAATAATATAAATCAACAAAAATAATTGAATTTATAACTTAAAATACTCCACAATGTTGTTTTTAAATATGGAAAAATGAGCTAAACTATTTAGAAATATAGAAAAATTTGACTGTCTATCAGTGATAGACTGCGATAGACTTCTATCGTTGTCTATTGCTCAAGTGATAGAATTCTATCGCGGTCTATCGCTGATAGATATTAAAAAATTTCTATATTTGTAAATAGTTTGATATTTTTTCTATTTATAATAATTTCTCAATACTTATATTTGTTAATCTTTTTATTCTTTTTAATGTAATTCTACACTTTAAAATTTCAAACTCAATATCTGAATACAACGAAAACATAAAAAAATGTTATTTTTCAAATTTTGCATTGTTTGGATCCCATAATCCAAAAACAGTTTTCGAAAACATAATTCGGACTGTCTAACAAACGCACATTCCTTGAACAACTCTAAAAAAATATGAAACACACAATCGGAATTGCATACCAAACATATCCTTAACAATATTCTTTTGAAGATAACATTCTCTCAAACCGTGTGAGTGCAGGCAGGTGATTCAACCGAGGATACCGCAGCTTGCGGTGATCGGGTATGCAGAGGGGATATCGGACTTGTTTAGCTCAGACATGAGATGCCAATGGCTAGTACATGTGCTTGATGGAAGCTTTAAGTTGCCAAGTATAAAAGAAATGGAGGAAGAAATAAGGCTTTGGGAGATGAATATGAAGGAATATGCAGAAGATTACTTTTGGAGGTCTTGTGTTGGAATCAATAATATTTGGTACAATGATCAACTTTGCAAGGATATGGGACGTAAATACTTTAGAAAGAAGTCCATTTTTGCTGAGCTTTTTCAACCTTATCTGCCTTCTGATTATGCAACTCTCAGCTACGAGTAAATTCGCTTCAAAATTACATAATTAAACTTTTATCTAAAATATAATAATTATAAAAAAAAATAATTTCTATTATTATTATTATCCTTTTTCCTTTATGCATTTCTCTCTCGACTTGGAAATAAATTATTTGAAGAAGCTACTAAATGTTGTATGAGAGAGAAACCTTTAATGTATTGTGAAATTTATAGTCGATTTTTAACTAATGCATGTAGACATAATATCCAGTCGTACGTTGTTGTAATTTGTAAAGGTTAAGATATAATAATATTGTGATTGTCTTATATTATTTGGTTGGAGGATTATTTGATATTCAACTCATTTTTCCCTCCCCCACTTGTTAAGTTATTTAACTAGAAGAAATTTTACATTTAATGATAACGATTTTTTTTTTTTTTTTGGGTTGTAAATGAATTATTTTCAACATTTTAGAAATAGTTTTTGTCCTTGTTTTTTATTTTATTTAATTTGACTAAACTTTCAAAAAAAATTGTTTAAGCTCTAAACGCTAAATTAGAACGGGTATCGAATGAATATTAGGAAAAGAGTATAAATAAAAATTTGAAATTATTAAGTTTAGTTTAATAACTATTTGATTTTTTATCTTTAAAAATTGGGTTTGTTTATTTATGAATTATTTGTCATAGTTTTTTTTTTTTTTTTTGCCTTTTGGGTTGCTTGTAAAAAAATATTTTATAAATTTTAAAAATATTTTACCATTTTTTCCATGATTGTTATTTTTTTTTTAATTAAGCATTTAAATTGTCAAAAATAAAAACAGCTTTTTTATTTTTAAAATTTAGCTTGATTTTTTAAAAGAATAAAGAAACTAGTGTTTGTAAGTTCAATTTTCAAAAATTAAATAATTTTCAAACTCTAAAAAAAAAAAGAAAAAACTTTTGTGAAAGTCTTTAATCATTAAACTGAATTTATTTTTAGTTTGTTTTGGTTTGTAATATTTTCTTTTATTAAAAAAAAATAAAAATAAATATTTTTTCTTCCTTGTTTAAATAATATTTTTAAATTATTTTTTTTAATTGACAAATTATTAATTAAAAAACAAAAATGTTGATTACATGCTTCTTAAATTTTCCTTTTTCCTTTTTAGTATAACAATTATGAAAATGAAGTATTGAAAGTGTATGCCATTTTAGCAAATCTTAATTTTTTCTTAAATTCTAGTCTTCATTTTATATAATCATTGTATATAATTCAGATGTGTTAATTATAGCCAAAAGATTATGCAACCCTAATATTTATCACCTCTACATTTCATTATCTAAATGTTGTAAAGGGGTACTTTTGATATATCACTTTTATTCAAGGGTAAATAAGTAAACTAGACTTTATTTATAAAAACTGAAATGGGCCTTCATTTCCCTGGGTCTCCTTTGTGTCAGTTGAAATAGTAGCAAATGAATTGGGCCCTCAGGCCCATAATGAAGGCCCAACCAAGCCCGATCTAATTCGTTATGAAACATCGAAACCAATCTATCATTTTTAGAAATTTGAAAGAAAAAAAAAACGAAAAATATAATGTTTTTAAGAATTGATTGAACATTAATAAAGGTAAATCAATTTGTTTTGATAATTTTGTATTAAGTATGATTGAAATTATTGATTACCATACATATTAATTAACTATAATTTGATATACATACTTATTTTAAGAAAAAAAAAACATAATTTTTTTTCGTAATATTTTATTTAAATTATTTTAGACTTTTTGAGGGGATATTAGACTTGTCATTTCAAATTAAGTTTGGTCCTAAATTTTAAGTTGGAAAGGATTTTCCTTTTGACTTTTAAAGAAAGATGCTATACCCACCTTTTAATTGCCCATTAAGTAAGTTTGATGGGAAATCTACATCCTAATGCTACTTTAATTCTCCAATATATTTAACTTTATGATTATCATTATTATTTTCATTATACTTATAATTATCCTTTTGACAACTTGCTAAAATTTTGCTCTAGTGTGCCAAGAATATCGAAAGGCTATTATTAGAAAGATAGGATGGATTATAAACAACTTTTATAACTTCATAAACCTTAGGTTAAATTAGAAATTTAGTTGTTAAAATTTTAAACTTGGTTTCAATTTAGTTGTTATGATTTTGTTAAGTCTCATGCTTAATCCAAAACATTTTTTATCTACTCGAAACGACATATTATCCTTATTTTTTTATTCAATTCTAAATTTTTATACACATATTACTAAAATGAAAATGTTAAATCGTCGATTGACCTAAAAGTTTAAACTAATGGGTGAAGGCAAATTTAATTACATATCATGCAGGGGTTTGAACCTAGGACATGTTGAACCAACCTGCTACGATACCATATTAATCGTAGATTGACACAAAAGCTTAAGCTAAAGGGTGAAGGCAAATTTAATTACATATTATTCAACAGAAAATGCATACTAAGCTCGTTACTATATGTTGTGAATACAAATGAGGTCGGTTACAAATTGATTAGATAAAGGGAAAGACCATTGGTATATAGATGAAGAGAGCTATGTCCAATTGTTATGAAGTCCCCTTTTAGCTAAAACTAAGAGTAAAGTCATAATAGCTTATGCCTAAATTAGACAATTGTAGAGATATTTGAAGGTTGGTTATCCCAAGCACTATATAATATTCCTCAGCGTGAATATAACTTATTTAGATTGGCTTACTAGGAATTAACTTTAAAACTAATTTTAATAAATTTTTTTAATATATAAAGATGCGATTGTTGAGGACATTTAGGACAAAATATATATATATATATATATATATATATATATATATATATATATATATATTCTTTATCTCTATTTATTTTTTATTTCTTTTATTCAACACAAATATCTGAAGATTTGTGTTGAAGATCTCACATTTGAGATAGATCACATATTTATGTAAAATGATATCATAAGTCATGATATTAAACCAAGTATTCGATTTAAAAAAACTGACTCAAGAATAGTAAACTCAATAACTTAAGAGGCATGTTAAGCATTCTATAAACAAGAATTTTATTTCCAGAACTTCTTCAATTATAGCCGAAAGATATGCTTTAACTACTTGAGCTATAATTAGATTGACACGGTCTATCTATTTTCCCTTGAAACTTGTTTTAGATGAAAAAATATTTAGAATTCCACATGACCAAAAACTCTAAGTCACATTAAATTTTTGGCTTTTTCTAAAAAGGGCTTTAGGGAATGTGAACTTTTTGCATGGCTTTATAAAAAGCAAAAGTGTTTGGATATTAGGAAGCAAATTAAAAGCAGAAGGAGCTCTACTATTTTATGTCTCTCTTCTTTAAGAAAAGTAGATAATATTTTAAATAACAAAAGCTCAGAAGTTGAGTTAGCACACATTTTCAAACAAGATACCCAAAATTGACAGATAGGTCCAACAATATACACCCATATTTTCTTAAATCATTCATTTTATAAATTTTTATGAGATATTTATTCGTCTTCGTTTCTATGACTTTAGAAATAAAAAAAAAATACAAAGAAATAATTAAAAATATGTTTCGTACACTTATTTTTTTAAAAAAATAATTCAAAATTTACTTCTCCATTTTTTTTTTTTTGAAAATATTAGTGATTTGTCCATTGTTTTTTTAATTTTGTAATCAAAATTTAGAAAATATGAGATATAACATTTTTTTAAAAACATAAAAAGAAAAAAAAACAAATAGAAAGGTTTCCTACTCCAATAACTCACACCTCATTATTAATTATTTTAATTTTTTTTTTTTAAAAAAAAGAGTTGTTTTCAAATCTAAAAAATAATCAAACTTTTTATAAATATAGAAAAATTGCACTGTGTCTATCAGCGATAGATCATATAGAATTCTATCGCCAGAACGGCTGATAGACACATAGAATTCTATCGCCAGAACAATAGACAACGATATGTCTATTGTTCAAACGATATAATTCTATTGTGGTGTATAACTAATAGACAGTAAAAAATTTTTTCTATATTTGTAAATAGTTTGATATTTTTTTTTTGTTTATAATAATTTCCTTTTAGAAAAAATTAGATTTTACCAAACACATTAATATTTGATTGCATTTTCAAATTTACAATCAAATATAAATTTTGAATTTTGAAATCAAATTTAAATTATTGTTTAAGAGAAAAAATAAGAAATTTATTTTCGTTTTCTACAAAATTCTATGTTTATAAAAACAATTTTTGGAATTACCAACCAAACATCTTAGTTCTTAGGTAGGTCATATTTGGGCCACCCCACTCCTACACCAAAATCATTAAAAATGATTCAATATTATACTAGGGAGAAGATTAGTGTATTAATTGGTCTAGGAAAATAATTAAACTTACAATTTTCACCACAAATAACTAAATATGAGAGAGAATTTGATTATAACCATTAGCTTTTAGGATAGGGAGTGGGCAATTTTGTATATTATATTCTTGAATAATTAGCTTAATTAGAATACAAAGAATTGCAGAATCAATAGATATCAACCGATCCAACAAAGGAAAATAATAAAAAAGGAAAATACAAGAAAGAAAAATATAATTAAGCCATAATTTTCTTTAACACCCTCTCTCAAACTCAAGGTAGTAGACTTGAGTTTGTGAAGCGCTGAGAGAAATCGATGACGAAAACTGAAGAAAACTTTCGAACCAAATCACGACATATATGGGCTAGAAACAGAGATCACGAAAGACTTTTGAGCCGGAAACAAAGATCCACAAAGAACTTCTGGGTTGGAGACAAATACCCACAAAACACTTTTGGACTGGAAACAGAGACTCACGAAGAATTTCTGAACTGGAAACAAAGATCTAAAACAGAACTTACGAACGACCGATTTAAAAACGAAATAGAGACCTACAAAAGCAAATCAGAACAGAGATTCACAAATGTGGATCTAAAACACAAAAGAAAATCAGTGACAGAGGCAAAGATGGTTGAACAGGAGCAGTGAAATGGCGACTAGACTTCATGGATTTGCGTCCATTGACCAACCGTCAATGGAGATAGAGTATAAAACTCTAGGACTTATGACTTTGATAACATGTGAATTTTGTATCTTATATTCTTGAATAATTAGCTTAATTAGAATATAAATAATTATTGAAAATAGAAAAAAAAAAAATATATATATATATATATATATAATTAAGCCATAATTTTTTTTATCAATCACAAGGTATAAAATTTAAGTACGTCATTGAAAAATCATTGATAATTTATTCCCCACTGTTCAATTGATAATTATAACAATATAATAACATAACAAAAAAAATTATATTTTAATTAATAAATCAAATATTTTGTCTTTAACATTATTATATTAAAATATGACATGGTTGATAATTATTCTTTTAAGGCATATCTATTCTCTAATCATATAATTTTAAGATTCCAACTATAGTTTACATAATTATCAACATGATTCATTCTGCTGTTTTTATTTTATTAACATTAAAATGAGAAACAAAAATTAAAAATGCCTTAAATCTCAATTTTAATGTATTCATGTTTTGACCAAGATTTTAAAGTTAACTTTAAAAAAAAAAAAAAAAAAAAAAACAGAAAATAATTCTTTAAAGTTTTAAATTTTAAAGCATATGCTAAAATATTCTTTTAAACTATAAACTCCCCTAAATAACATACGAGGTTGAGAAAGGCTTTAATTTTCTCTTCTCTTTTTAATTAAAAGAAATACGTATGAATGAACATGTTTGAATTTTTATCTCTTAATCGATAATATATACTTTAATTAGTTGAATTATTATCAAATTAATTTAACTGATGAAAAGTTATAACATCAATAATATGACAATTTATGTCGACGAGTTATTAATTATCACTCAAATGAAAGTGTAAAGTCATTATTTTTAAATTTGACTTATGCATAAATGAAATCAACTTTTTTATTTGAGTTATTTCCAAATTATGATTGTCTAAAACTTCTATTAAAATCTTCTTTTACAAGTTTCTTCTTAATTATAGGATTGAAAATTGTAGGTTTTGTCATCAGCGATAGAAATGATGAATTTTGAATTTTAAACAATCCAAAAAATTTTAAGAGAAAAAAGAAAGCCTAAAAAAAAATTCAATATTGATTTGAATGAACACATAACTCAAATAGCCAATCAACTAATAACAACTTAAAAATAGCGTTTAATTTATCTCAATGCATTAATAATATCATAATTAAAGTTTAGAAAATTAAATTCTTAAGCTCTCATAGTTAACTTTTAACAAACATTAATTAAACTTGTTTTGTGCTTTGTTCATCCGAACGTGTTTGGTGCCCAAAACTGTTCCCTTTATATTATTTTTTGAAGAAAAAAAGATGATGATATATAATATGAATGGAATTTATTTGATTTAAACAAATTATTATTATGTCCCAAATTGGGTATTCGCCAAAGAATGGAAATGCTTTAAGTGCACGTTGACAGCTAATGCTTTTACCTACTTTGATTTATCGCAGACATTATATATAATTAATTATTCAATACTTCCTTCCTCCAAAATAAATAAATAAACAAAAAGATTATTGAATACTTTCAATTGATTTTTATTTTTTATTTTGAATATATATGTTGCTTAAGGTATAAGGGCAATATAATAATTTCGTGATAAATTTAATATTGCTAAACTCGAGAAGTGTGCAAACCGTATCAGTTCTCTTTCTTTTTAATCAATCCACGTAATGATATTTATATTGTATATATACAAGCTTTCACGTTTATAAAATAAATAAATAAATAATAAACCATGCCACTCAGATTTTTTTTTTTTTAAAAAAAATTAATATATCATAAAACAATGATGTATTTTGTTTAGGCATCTTTAGTTTCTTACATTCTTTTTAAAATTCTTATTTTATTTCTATTTTTTTAGTTCATGTTGTTGGCGTGGAAATTTTGTATGCGTTCTTTGTTATCATAGACTTGTCTGTTGGCTTATTTTTCTAATCTAGTTTTACTTTTCGAGCTGACTTGCGTGAGAGTTCTACGCATTAATATGGTGTCGAGCCTACCATAATTTCATGTCTGAATTAGTACAAAGAGTGTATAATTTAGAGCTAAGCTCACAAAAAGTAAGGTCAAAGGTGTTAGAGTTTTGTTATTAGTTGTATATTTGTTTAAGGTTGATGGTTTCATGAATGCTCTGTTGTTATCACAAAAGTTGTCTCAGAACATGTCATAAAAGATGTCATTCCTGTAGTTTAGTTTTTCTTTATTTGGAAAAATTCTGTAAAGTTTTTTTTCTAGATTCTTTCCTTTTTTGATGGTCTGCAAAAGTCATTTGGGGTGTTTTCCCTTTTCCAATGTGCTTATTTATTTGCAAGCATTTTTCTTTGCTAGGGTTGCCACTTCTACTCTTTTACTTGAAGTTTTTGTTTCTATAATGGTCGTACTTTGCAACTTCAACCATGTACTGTCTTTGATCTATAATCCATTGTGCGAAATCATTGTTGAACCTTTCAGTACAAGAAGCTATTCACGGTCTTAAGGGAAACCTAAAACTTTAGTCTTGATAAGGGATTCTCTATTTTAGGGGGAGCATAAGACTTCATTACACGAGAAGGAATTCTCCAACTTAGGATGAGCCTAAGTTATATCAGTGAAGGTTGTTAGTTATATCAGTGAAGGTTGTTCACAAGTAGAAGGAAAGATAACATCAAAAGAGAAGGAGTCTCATACACTGAGGGGATTCGAAGTGTTCTATGCTAATATTAGCATACTTAAGGGAAGTCTAAGTTCTATTGAGAGGGAATCTCACATCTAGGGGGAGCCTAGGTGATTAGTGAGTTAGACTCTACATGTGTCACTGTAAATGTCATTATTTTATAGATAAGTACGTTGTAAATGCTTAACTCTTTAATATTTACTGGATTATCTTTCCTGAGCACACAAACGTAGGTGGTTTATCACCGAACTGGGTTACCAATCTTTATGTGTTCTTTCTTGATTCTCTGATTGTTGTTATTTTGTTGTCATAGTACGTGCTTGGACATCCTATTTAACATCTGTGGTCTGAGTGACGAGTCATCTTAATTTTTCAAAAGGCTCTCCTTATGAGATTACTTACTCTTCCTCTTTAGGGTAATCAAATGAAGCTATATTTATAATGCCATTACTCTAACACACATATGTGGTTACGTGTAACTCCAATGATGTTAGGGCTATCGTGGCACTTGAGGTTGTAGGCTGCCAAACTAAGTCCGACTCGATTTTTTTGATTGGTATATATTCACTAGCTCTGCTAGTTGGCCTAGAACCCAAGACTTTGATTTTTTTTCTTTTTTGGGATATGTGTTTCCTCATGTCGCCTCTTAGTTTTCCTTGAGTTTGGGTCTGGGTCCGCCCATGGCTTTGGACCTTTCCTGGGATAACCCTCAACACATATCATTAATTAATAAATGATGCCAAAACATAAATTAAAAAGAATTGAACTATGACAACACGTTGACAATTGATAGGTTGCATCAAGAGTATTTATGACTTAGGTTTGTCAAGTTGGACTTAGGACACATTTATGCACCCGTAATTAAAATATTGTTAAGCCACAATAAAAATCAATTATAATTAAATCAATCGCAAATGGAATGAGATTCCTTTGATGGTGTTTACTACAAACAAGTTGCAATCATAATCATAAATCTATTGATGTTACTTACTTCCATATGGAAATATAATGAAATATAGATGATTATTAAAATATACTTTTTATATTTCTAATTAATTAAAATGTTGTAACTAAATAATATGTTATAAGAATTGAGTTTATTTACTTATTTGAATTTTAATATTTAAAAAAAACTAATACTTAAATTGAAATTAAAAGATGTATAATTTTTAAAAATAAACCAGTAATTAATTATCTTAAATCACACCCATCTAATTCAAATTTCTTGATATAAAATACATTAAAAAATAACAATTTTTAAACAAAATCTTTCGTTATTTGATTTAATATGATGATATTATTAAATTTATTATTAAAATTACATTTTTTAAAGAAATTAATCCAAAAATCACGTTTGAGAAAAAAAAAGATTATCCGTGCAAATATGTAAAAAAAAAAAAGCCAAAAATCACCCATAAAAAAACGCTAACTGGATGATCATTCTCGTAAATATAACCTAACAAAAATAACATATAAAAGAAAAAATGCTTAACTTTTTTAATTATAAATATCAATATCCATATCAATATAGTTTATCGATATGGATATGAGTATGAACCTAGAGATCATGGAAGATAGAAGGAGAAAAAAAATACTAACTTTTTAATTATGCATATAGATATAGATTACCAATACTTATTATTTATATAAATTATTAATATTGATTACTGATACTAATACTAATAATGATTACTGATATAGATTTGAGAGAAAAGGTAAATGATGAACGTCAATAAAAAAAATGGTGTGAGTTTAACGTAATAACCAACAAAAATGTGATCAAATGTCTATCTAAGAAAATGGATTACAGACTTAGATTACAACTTAAATGTGGCTCACCTTTGATTCTCATTACATAGTTTGATAATTACCACTAATAATAATCAACTTTCATATTACCGTCAATTTTAAGTGAATTAATAAATTTATAAAATTTGAATAAAAACGTCTTAGTTAGAGTGAAAAGCTAGAAGAGAAAGAGGCAAGGAAGTCGGTGCACGCAAGGACACGTGGACGAGCCACGAAACACACACGGTTTAAACGCCGGTCGGGGCGGGTTGGGTTTTACACGGAACGGAATGTAACGGACAACTGTTGTGTTTACATTTAAACTGGGTCCCACCGCCAGATTGGTTTCCTATTTTATATCATCAATCGAATTTTGACACGTGTGTATTTTCCTTCCTGGAAACTCAGCTTAGTGGCAATCAACGGTCGGAAACTGGAATTTTCCCTTTTCAAGTTTGTCAACAAACAAACCTGACCGCCGGAAACAAATTATCATCATCATTTTTTAAATAAATAATTAATTAATTAATTAAATGTTTAATACTTTTATAATCTAATTTTTTTTTTTTAGGAATATATTCTTCTCACAAAGCTTTAAAAAAAATTGTTTTCACTCCGCTTTATTTCAACTTTTTAATTAATCTGTCATTTTTATCATGTGATTAGCATTTTAGTAAGGTTTAACCTAATTCAAAATATTAATATATTATGCAGATACTCTAAGACTTGTATCAATTCTTTCTCTCTTCGATGTACCATAACCAAATCTTGACGCAGGTCACACCAAACAAAAAGAAAAAAGATTATTTTACGAAGAAAATACAAAAAACTAAAGAATTATTATATATTGAGAAAAAAGAGAAGAAAATCACTCCGAATAAGGAGAGGACAACGCAGAAGAAAAGATACGAGTCAAAATGTTGTGGAACCGATGAACGTGAGAATAAAAATATCTTTCGAAATTTGAACCATGTCTTTAATCTCTTAGGTATTAATTAAAATTCGGGAGTAATTATCCTAACAATTTAAAACAATGTGATAAGTGTATAAAATTTAAATTAATATATTTTTTTAAATTTAAGAAGAAAACTCAATAAAATAAAAATGAAAATGAAAACGACGCGGCATGTTGGTTGGAAAGAGGGTATTTTGGGGATAAAGGAGAATTTTCAAAAAATAGACAAAGAATGGCCTACTCTGGTTTCCTTTCCCAACACATGAGCGTGCAAACGCCACAGATCTCTCTGTTACAAAACCCTGCAACTCTCAGTTTACGATCCTCAACCCGAATCATCACACTCTGCTATTATGCAATTCTTCACTTTCCCTTTTCTCTTTTCCCTTTTGCTTCTTCTCCATTCTTCTTCTGCTGCTAACGATTCTTCCGACCTCCACTCACTACGTTTCCATGGTACTACTCTGTTTTACTCTGTTTTCCCTTTTCAATCTTCTTCCTATTTCTCTTTGTTTTTCTACTTTTTTACTGCCTTTTGAGTCTCTGATAACTTTTTTTTTGGTGGGATCGGAGCAGTTGGCCGAGGAGAGTTCGTTAGTGAAGTGGAACTGTGGAAGGCCACAGCGAGGAATCTGGCGGAATCCACCGTCGATAATTCGTCTCTGATTTTGGCTGAGACTAGGACGCAGAGGAAAGACCCACTTAACGATTTTCAGCGCTATACTGGGGGTTGGAATATTAAAAATAAGCATTACTGGGCTGTGAGTTTCTTTCTAATCTAGCTTTGTTTTAATGTGTGCTGTTCGTTCTGTACATTGTGAATTACTGCTACCAACTGATTTTTTTTTTCTTTTCCTTTTTGGGTTTAATTTAAACTTGGTTTGGAAGTTAACAAGCTATTTGCTCGTTTTCCTCTTGCTCTGTTCTTGTTGGATATCGATTTTTTTTTTTCAGTTCGTTGTTAGTTTCATTTTAGGGTTTTTTGCCCCTTCCTTGAATTGCTGATGTCATGGATTCAAAACCAATATGGTTGCCTTGGTGGGTCATTAAGAAAGATTTAGAATGTATTGAATCAAACAAGAGAGAAGGGAAAACGAGCCTTTGATTTTAACGACTGTTTGTAAATGTGTGGGTGGGTCACTGATTGATAATGATAATTTTATATGTTACATCGTTCTTTACTTTATATCAAATGTTCTTGAAGTATTTGTTTCTTTACTGTATTTTGTGAACTAATTTGCTCTTGGGTTCTAACTTTTGTTCTCATCATTGTCTTGTTCTGCAGTCTGTTGCCTTTACAGCAGCTCCTTTCTTTGTCATCGCTGGGATTTGGTTCATTGTCTTTGGATTGAGTTTGATGCTCATCTGCCTATGCTATTGCTGTTGTCGAAGAGAGCCTTATGGCTATTCTCGATTGGCTTATGCTCTTTCTCTCATTTTCCTTATCCTCTTTACCATTGCAGCAATGTAAGATCTTGCTCCATTTGTCTTTCTTTTTTGCGTCGATACCATTTCTATATGATTCAGTATTTTGGAACTTTCTCTTCAAATTTTAACTTTTAGTTTTCAGTGTTGGGTGCATTGTTTTGTACACGGGTCAGGGGAAGTTTCACAGCATCACAACAAGGACACTGGACTATGTAGTGGGTCAAGCTGATGCAACTGTTGTTAATCTTCATAATGTGTCGGATTACCTTAGTGCAGCTAAGAAGATAGGAGTTGCATCAGCATTTCTTTCTGGTGATGTCCAAAGAAAAATTGATGACATTGATAGAAAGCTTAACTCTTCTGCTACAACTCTTTCTGAGAAGACAGGAGAAAATTCAAAGAATATCCAATATGTTCTTGATCATATGTAAGTTGAATCGCTTTTAGTTATATACAATATGTATGATGCCTGCTTATTTGGACATTAATGGTTTCATTCTTCCTATTTTGCACTACAGAAGGCTTGCTCTTATAATTCTAGCTGCTGTTATGCTCCTTCTAGCATTTCTTGGATTTTGTAAGTGTTTATATATCTCAATACTAGAAGATACAAATGAAACTTTATTCAAATCCAATAGAGCTTATCATTTCTGTGTTTGTTCTGTAATTTGTTGCAGTATTTTCCATCCTTGGGATGCAGTCTCTTGTATACTCGTAAGTTTATATCTCAAAATTATACTGATGAATTCAAATTGGCTATGATATTGAAGCATATATTCTATTTCTTCTGCACATATGATTCATTGTGACAAACACTTGGTTCCCTGATGACTACAGCTTGGTGATCATTGGTTGGATTCTTGTTGCTGGCACATTCATTTTGTGTGGCGTTTTTCTTCTTCTTCATAAGTAAGCTTGTTTCTTTATGAGTGGTATACTGTTTCTTATGTTCCCTCAATTCATCACAATATTTCTCTCTGAAAAATTACATTGTATCTAGTTTTAAGACACTGCAATGCAAGTCTGCTAACCTCTTTTCTCAATACACATCAGTGTTGTAGCAGATACATGTGTGTCAATGAATGAATGGGTTCAAAACCCTACTGCCCATACAGCTCTGGATGATATTCTACCATGTGTGGACAATGCCACAGCCCAAGAAACTCTCACACAATCAAAGAATGTGGCATTTCAACTTGTTAATGTGGTCAACAGTGTCATCACTGGAATTGCAAATGCTAACTTCCCAGCAAATGTTGGACCACCCTTTTATTTTAATCAATCTGGTCCAACAATGCCCACCCTCTGCAACCCATTTCATTCGAATCTCACCGATCGATTATGTGCATCGGGTGAAGCAGAACTGGGGAATGCTACTGAGGTTAGTAAATTTTGATTGTCCAAGTACTCATTCTGGGTGAAGCCAATTACTTCTCTTAGAGTGCTCTGTCATATCCACCCTAAAGTTTCTGTTCTATATAGCTTTTGTTAGAATACTTTAAATCTGTTATCTGACACTCGAATGACTAAGCACGGAGCTGTCATATATAAACTCTCTAACTCTCATAGGTGTCATATATAAACCATCCAACTCTATTGGCACCTCTACAATCTGTATTATCTGATATTCCTCTCAATTAAGAAAACTACTCTCTCCCTCTACCTTTAGATGTAGCTAACACACTATTAGTGAACCATGTAAATCTCTGTTTCGATCTATTTGTTGATTTCATAACAGCTTTCATGGTTCGTCTTTCATATATCTTTATGCAAGTCAGCAAAGTGGTTCCATAACTGTTAGGGGGAGAAACTTGTTAACATGTTTTTCATTGGGCCAGGAAAATTCTAAAGCACCTTGAACTCTTTTTTGCTCTCCATACCCCTAAAACAACCTTTGTAGTCTGAATCATACGAACTTCTTATGTTGTATGTAAAGGAGGAACATCAAATAATATTTGATAACTCATTTCATGTAGGTTTGGAAGAACTATGTTTGTGAAGCTTCAGCTTCTGGTGTTTGTACAACTCCAGGCCGGCTGACCCCAACTTACTACAGTCAAATGGCGGCTGCTGTAAATGTAAGCTTTGGTCTGTACAAGTATGGTCCATACTTGGTTAGTTTGGAAGATTGCTCTTTTGTGCGGCAAACATTCACAGACATACAAAACAACTATTGTCCCGATTTGCGTCAATACACACAATGGATCTATATTGGATTGGTTCTGGTGTCTGCCGCTGTGATGCTGTCGTTAATTTTCTGGGTTATCTACGCCAGAGAACGACGACATCGTGTATATACAAAGAGCCATACGGGCAATTACGCCCAGTGATAACGAAGACAACGGTTGTTAGAATCGTACGTCCATGTATGCTTGTTGTAGGTACATCTTTTACTGAGTTCTCTCTCACACATATTTGAAGATTACATTAGATTAGAGCTTATTTATTTTTGTAGAATATGTTTGTTTATCCTAGCTATGGTATTCTTCAAACTTGAATCTGAATAGTGTTCATGTGATGCTTTGTGTAGATACCTAAATGAATGGATTTTTTTTTTTTTTTTAAGGTATTGACCTTCACTTTGACAAGTTTTACCCTGAAATCAACAAGTTCTTATGATAAGGGAAATAAACAAGATCGTTTCCTGATCTTTTCCCATGTCAGAATCAATGTCATTTTGATTTGTTTTCCATGAAATTCATTCTTTAATAAGCCCCTTTACAAAAAATAAATAAATAAATAAATTAATAGATCCTTAAACTTTTAATTGTGTTTGATAGATATTCAAACAGTTTAAGATTCTAATTAAACATAAATATAAATTTATATAAAATAGGTAAACTAATTTTTAAAATGTTCAAATATGGCAAAAATCTACAAACACGAAATTGTAAGTTCATCAAAGGTGTATTAGAAATTTTCAAGTATAGGAATTAAATAGATATAAATTTAAAGTTCAGAGCGCAACAGAAAATCAAAAAATTGAAAAATCGTATCAAACCAACTAAGTTCACTGGTTTGATTTGATTTTTAGTATATAATTAGGCATCTTGGTTTGTATTTGGAGGAAATCGATTTTTTTTATTGAAAAACTCAATGAAAATTGAATTAAACCAAGTGTATATATATATCATTACAAATAAACTCTTAACACTAGACCCATTTTAGTATTTTAATAATTATAGGCATGTACATTTGTTGTTTAGAAAAATGATCAATTATTAATATATGGTGAATCTATGTAATTTAGAAAAAGGTCAAGAAAAATAATACAAATGTCTAATTTCAACTTATAAAAAAAGAAATAGACCCAATTTAAATTTAAAAATAGTAAAAATGCTCAATTAAAAAAAACGAAAAGGAAAAAGAAAGATTAGAAGAAGAAAAATAAAATGTCAAAAATCGAGAACCAAACCGAACAAAAACCAATTAATTGGATTTGTTCTTTATTGGACATCGCTCCGTTATTTATAAAACCAATTGGTTTGGTTTTGTTTTTGGTTAGCTCTAAAACCGACAAAATCAAATCGATTTTCACCGTAGTTCACATATTAGACACTCTCGAAAATTCGAAAACCAAATAAATACAATTCATGTTATTTAGGAGTGTTACAAAAAACCGAAAAACCAAACTAATCCAAACCCATCCATTAGTTTGGTTTGGTTTTTTTAGTATAAAATTGGACATATTGGTTTTTATTTGGAGAAAACCAAAAAGTATTGGTTCGGATCGAATTTTGATTAGAAAAATCAATCAAAACCGAACCAAACCGAGGTTATGTATACTCTTAAAAATAAAATCTGACAATATTAGGTATCTTTTAGTGTTTTGATTGTTATGGTTCATATATATTTATTGTTTAGAAAAAATATCAATTATTATAGAATGTGTATGATATTTATTTAGAAAGTACCAAGAAAAAAAAAAGTCCAATTTCAATCTATAAAAAAAAGGACTCAATTTTAATTTAAAATTAGCAAAAATGACCAATTCAAAACAAAATTGAAAATAAAAAGTAAAATTTGGAAGAAAAAAAAATGTAAAACCGAAAACCAAACTGATAATAAACCAAAATAAATAAAAACCAGTCCATTGGTTTTGTTGTTTGTTAGACATCGGTTTGGATCTCTTCTTTGTAAAACCAATTGGTTTAGTTTGGTTCTTGGTTGACCTCAAAATCGATAAAACCGAACCGATTATTACCCTTAATGGTATTATATATATATATATATATATATATATATATATATATATATATATATATATATATATATATCAAAAAGAAAAGTCTTTTTAGAAGAGTCACCTCATAATTATTCAAATTGAAACAAAGAATATATTAAAGGTCCCACAAACAAACCGACATTTTGTTTAGCAAACTAAAAATTGGAACATTTATTGAATTATTGTCTATTTCTATGAAGGAGAGTGTGGGACTATAATTCTTGAATTTTATCCCACTTGGCCCTCCAAATATTATTTATTTTCTACTTTTGAATTTTTCTTTTTAACCAAACAAGAAGAAAAAAAATAAATTATTATTAGCAAAGTACACTTAAAAGGGGAAGTGAGATATTGAGGATTAATTACAATCTTATCAATCATTAAAGTTAGATTAAAATCCCTTAATTATAATCTCTTCCCCACTAAGCAAACACCCTACACTAAAATTTATGGGATTAAATGTAAGATTTCCCACTTTTTAATTTAATCATCTACCAAAGCACTTGTCCACAATCCATTGGAGCCTCCATTCATTCATTTCCTTGTTTTACAAGTAAAATCTAAACTTTATCATTAACTTTATCCATACTCCTCCATGAATTTGATCATCGACATTTATTTTTCTGGTATGTTAGCTAGCTTTGGCTTAAATACTGTAACGTTCCAGGCATAGGATTTAGATTATGATTCAGAACCTGGATTCGACAACTGATAGCCCTAACATTCCTCTGTATCCCCTGTGTCACGGTCATGCTTGTCCAGGGCGTGTTGCCTATGGCCGCATTACCGTTCCGAACCCTATGTCATACCATATTATGTATTTCATTATGTTTGTTTACCGCTTTCCTTTATCGCTTTCCTTTACTTTTCATTTATTGCGACGGCGTAGCACTTTGTACGTGCAACCATGCCACTCTTGTAAAAGCTTATAATGTACTATATGCGAGTGAGACTAATCATCATACTTGCATACCCGAGAGTTGTAAGCTATAAAGCCGTTGTTGTCCCCTATTTTGCTTTCTAGCCTTACGACACATTCTTTTTTCTCAAACATTCTTCTAAACCGTTTGCGAAAACCCTTTCCTCTAAACCCGTTTCCCTCTAGAAACGGGGATAGTCGTTGCGAGAGGCACCCGGTGTGCCGAAGGTGATTCGAATCAGAGTTGGCTGACTTGTTCCTGAGCGAGGACAAGTGCCGCACAATCGTTTAGCAAAGTACGATTGTGACAGTTGGTATCAGAGCCCAGTTGGCTCCCTGAGTGAGAAATCAGCAATCATGTCGGCACCTAAACAGCTTAACAAGTCCCAAGCGGACAGATTGGTGGAGATGGAAGAGCAGATGCTCTATTTACAAGATATGCCTGATAGCCTTCGTTTCCTGGAGATGCGGGTACAGGAAGTCGCATAGAAAGCCGACATAATCGATGCGGTAGCTGGCCGCCTGGACGGAATGCCCGTCCAAGAACTGTTGCAAAGGGTCGAGACCCTGGAAGACAAAGCTACCAGATCTAGTAGCTTCGAGCGAGGAGAAAGCTCGTCGGGCTCAATGGCCCGTGTGGAGGAGCGAGTCGAAGAATTAGACAGCTCCCAGAAGGCGATAATTCAGATGGTGACTGACTTATCGGAAGATTTCAGAACCGCCCTTGACGCTGTCAGGGCGGAGATCGCAGATGTGAATGCGAAAGTAAACCTCACCATGCGAGCGGTAGGAAACCAAACACCAGCTGGAGGTGTGGGGCCGTTCAACAGAGTGAAGGTACCTGAACCGAAGCCCTTCAGTGGGGCTCGGGAAGCAAGGGCTTTGGAGAATTTCCTATTTGACATGGAACAATACTTCAAAGCTACAAACACGATGACAGAAGAGTCGAAGATTACGCTGGCAACAATGCACCTTGCAGACGACGCCAAGTTGTGGTGGAGGTCCCGTTATATGGACATCCAAGAGGGTCGATGTACGATCGACACCTGGGAAAAACTGAAGCAAGATTTACGCTCTCAGTTTTTCCCCGAGAACGTGGAAATAATGGCAAGACGAAAGCTACGTGAGTTAAAACACACTGGGACTGTCAGGGATTATGTGAAGCAATTTGCCGGACTAATGTTAGATATCCGGGATATGTCAGAGAAAGACAAAGTCTTTTGCTTTGTCGAAGGGTTAAAGACGTGGGCCAAAACGAAGTTGTATGAACAAAGGGTCCAAACTCTTTCAAAAGCCTACGCTGCTGCAGAACGGTTGTTTGACCTTAACAACGATGCGCCCCAAGAGCAGAAACGAAACCAACCTCCTCTAGTGGAGGTAATAAATCAAATAGATCTGGTTCCCCTAAAGGTGGGGGAGGAGACAGGACCGGAGGGGCGGATCGTAAACCCTACTATCAAAGGAGTGGATATTTCGGGAATGCACAAGGTCAGCCCCAGAACAATTATAGAAGAGGTCCCCCTACTTGCTTCTTGTGTAAAGGACCTCATACACTGGTCGAGTGCCCGAACAAGGCGGCCCTCAAGGCCCTCCAAGCTTCATTGGCAGAGGATTCGGCCCGTGAAAGAGAGACTGTGGAGCCGGGTGTAGCAGCCGGAGAAGAGGGGGAGAACCCTCGCATGGGGGCCCTCAAAAGAAGGCAGACGGGGGTAAAGACTCTGTGGAAAAGGGGCTCATGTATGTAGAAGCGTGGGTGAACCAGAAGTTGGCCAAGAACACGTTGGTTGATTCCGGCGCTACCCATAACTTCATGACGGAAACAGAGGCCCAACGACTCAACCTACGTTGGGACAAAGACACAGGAAAAATGAAGGCCGTTAATTCTGCAGCCCTACCTATAATGGGAATCGCGAGACGAACGAACATAAAGTTGGGGTCGTGGAGTGGCCAGACCGATTTTGTGATAGACGTTGTGTTGGGGATGGAGTTCCTCCTCGAACACAAGGTGATCCCCATGCCCCTGGCGAAGTGTCTGGCGATCACGGGGTCTAACCCCACTGTTGTCTCTGCTAGTATCAAACAACCGAATGGGTTGAAGATGATATCAGCCCTCCAGCTGAAGAGGGGACTAGTCCGTGATGAGCCCACGTTCATGGCCATCCCTATGATTGAGGACAAAAGTCTAAAAGAGACCATACCAGAGGAGATCCAAGGTGTGTTACGAGAATATGGCGATGTTATGCCTGACAGCTTGCCAAAGTCTCTACCTCCGCGAAAGGAGATAGACCACGAGATTGAGTTGTTGCCTGGGGCAAAACCCCCTGCAAAGAACGCCTATCGCATGGCCCCGCCAGAGTTGGCGGAGCTGCGAAAACAGTTAGACGAGTTGTTGAGTGCAGGGTTTATCAGACCTGCCAAAGCCCCTTATGGAGCTCCTGTGCTGTTCCAAAAGAAGAAGGATGGAAGCCTCCGTATGTGTATCGATTACCGGGCCTTGAATAAACTCACAGTTCGGAACAAATATCCACTACCCATAATCACCGACTTGTTCAACCGCCTCCATGGGGCCAAGTACTTTTCAAAACTTGATCTCCGATCAGGATACTATCAAGTTCGTATTGCAGAAGGAGATGAGCCGAAAACCACATGCGTCACTAGATATGGGGCTTTTGAGTTCATGGTCATGCCTTTCGGTCTCACCAATGCCCCTGCCACCTTCTGTACGTTGATGAACCAGGTGTTCCACGAATATCTGGATAGATTTGTGGTGGTTTACCTGGACGACATCGTGGTCTATAGCCAGACCATGGAAGAACACCAAATACACCTGCAGTTGGTCTTCGAAAAGTTGAGGCAGAGTCAACTGTATGTGAAGAGGGAGAAATGCTCCTTCGCCCAACAACGCATCAATTTTCTCGGACATATGATCGAATGCGGTCGAATTGGGATGGAGGAAGGTAAGATTTCGGCCATCCGAGATTGGAAGGTCCCGACTTCTGTGACTGAATTACGGTCCTTCCTCGGGTTAGCAAATTACTACAGGCGATTCGTCGAAGGATTCTCGAGACGAGCGGAACCTTTGACGGAACTGCTAAAGAAGGATGTGAAATGGAGTTGGACTCCGAGGTGCGAAGAAGCTTTCAATGAATTAAAGAAAGCTATGATAAAAAGCCCGGTCCTCGGGATAGCGGATGTGACAAAACCTTTTGAGGTGGAAACAGATGCGTCAGATTTTGCGTTAGGGGGCGTCCTCCTCCAAGACGGCCACCCTATCGCCTACGAGAGCCGCAAGCTGAATGCGGCCGAAAGGAGGTATGCTGCCTCCGAGAAGGAGATGTTAGCCGTGGTCCATTGTCTAAGGGCCTGGAGACAGTACTTGTTGGGTGCAACGTTTGTCGTCAAGACCGACAACAGCTCAATCTGCCACTTCTTCACCCAACCTAAGTTGTCATCGAAACAAGCTCGTTGGCAAGAATGCCTTGCCGAATTTGACTTCCAGTTCGAGCATAAATCAGGGCGAACCAATCAAGCCGCCGACGCCCTTAGCCGAAAGAGTGAACATGCGGCCCTGTGCATGTTAGCACACCTGAAAGCTAGTAGACTAAAAGGCTCAGTTCGTGAGTCCATCAAGGACCATTTGCAGAATGATCCGGGTGCCCAAGCCATAATCCAGCTGGCCAAAGAAGGGAAGACAAGACAGTTCTGGGTAGAAGAAGGCCTCCTATTCACCAGGGGTAACCGTCTGTATGTACCCCGAGCAGGGAGCTTGAGGAAGCTGTTGTTAGAAGAGTGCCATAACACTCGGTGGGCAGGTCATGCGGGTTGGCAGAGAACCTATGCATTGTTGAAGCAAGGTTACTACTGGCCGAACCTCCGCGACGATGTTATGCAGTTTACCAAGACCTGCCTTATTTGTCAACAAGACAAGGTTGAGCGGGCGAAGATAGCTGGGCTGTTAGAACCCCTGCCAATCCCAGTACGACCATGGGAGAGCGTCTCCCTCGATTTCATTACCCACTTGCCCAAGGTCGGGGATTTCGAAGCACTTCTCGTAGTGGTGGACAGATTCTCGAAATACGCCACATTTATCCCAACAATAAAGATGTGCTCAGCCGAAATGACGGCACAACTATTCTTTAAGAATGTTGTCAAGTTCTGGGGTGTCCCAGCGAGTATCGTGAGTGACAGAGATGGCAGATTCACAGGAACCTTCTAGACGGAGTTATTCCAAATGCTTGGCTCGAATTTAAATATCTCGTCGAGCTATCACCCTCAAACTGATGGGCAGACAGAACGGTTCAATAGCATGCTCGAGGAATACTTGCGTCATTTTATAGATGCCAGGCAAAAGAATTGGGTCGAGATGCTTGATGTGGCACAGTTCAGCTTTAACTGTCAGAAGAGCTCGTCTACCGGAAAGACTCCTTTTGAGATAGTTAGTGGGAGACAACCACTCATGCCTCACATTGTGGACCATCCTTATGCAGGGAAGAGCCCTCAAGCGTTCAACTTCACGAAGGAGTGGAACCAAACTGCCGAGATGGCTCGGGCCTACTTGGAGAAGGCGTCTAGACGAATGAAGAAGTGGGCGGATCAGAAACGGCGACCCCTGGAGTTCCAAGTCGGAGATAAGGTGTTGATCAAACTGAGACCAGAACAGCTCCGATTTCGAAGTAAAAGAGATCAGCGTCTTGTGCAAAAATATGAAGGGCCTGTTGAAGTAATCAAGAAGGTCGGTAAAGTATCATATCGGGTTCAACTACCGCCGTGGATGAAGATTCACCCCGTCATCCACGTAAGCAATTTGAAACCCCATTATCCCGATCCAGATGATGTCGCTCGTAATCAGTCGGTCAGACCTCCAATTACAATGTCCAACCCTAAAGATAGAGAAGTAGAAGAAGTTTTGGCGGAACGTACTCGTCGAGTGGGCAGACCGAGAAGAGATGTTCAGGAGTTTCTCGTCAAGTGGAAGAGACTGCCAGATGCAGAGATCAGTTGGGAACGTGTTGAAGACTTGCAACAAGATGCTGCCAAGGTTGTCGAGTTCGAACAGCGACGGTTGACAGGGACGTCAACCATTTAAGTGGGGGAGGATGTCACGGTCATGCTTGTCCAGGGCGTGTTGCCTATGGCCGCATTACCGTTCCGAACCCTATGTCATTCCATATTATGTATTTCATTATGTTTGTTTACCGCTTTCCTTGATCGCTTTCCTTTACTTTTCATTTATTGCGACGGCATAGCACTTTGTACGTGCAACCATGCCACTCTTGTAAAAGCTTATAATGTACTATATGCGAGTGAGACTAATCATCATACTTGCATACCCGAGAGTTGTAAGCTATAAAGCCGTTGTTGTCCCCTATTTTGCTTTCTAGCCTTACGACACATTCTTTTTTCTCAAACATTCTTCTAAACCGTTTGCGAAAACCCTTTCCTCTAAACCCGTTTCCCTTTAGAAACGGGGATAATCGTTGCGAGAGGCACCCGGTGTGCCGAAGGTGATTCGAATCAGAGTTGGCTGACTTGTTCCTGAGCGAGGACAAGTGCCGCACAATCGTTTAGCAAAGTACGATTGTGACACCCTGCGACCCAACTACATCATCCTTGCTTGCCTCGAATGCTTCTAAGAGTGAAAGTTATCCGTCCAGGATTTAGATTATGATTCAGAACCCGGATTTGACAACTGATAGCCCTAACATTGCTTGTCTCGAATGCTTCTAAGAGTGAAAGTTGTCCCCACAAACCAACATGGATCCTTTTAGCATGCTTTGTCCGTCACCCAACATAGGATTGTTCCAAGCTAAGCACGCTTAACTGCTTAACTGTGGAGGTGCTTAACTGTGGAGGTGCACATTGCTGGTATAGGTAGTAACTTTTAATTCTTTTAAACCTTTCTTAACCATATTTTCATGTCTCAGAATGTGATCTCAGTTCATTCAGGATTCATATCCCCTTTTGAACTCGGATTGTTACAAATACTTTATCTTAAAATTTTCAATTAATCTAAAAATTATGTCTAGATTCAAATCCTTTTATCTTACCTTCAATAACATATATAGTTTGAAATTTTAGTTGACATTTTCAAAGTGAAGAAGAAAACTAAATATCTCTTAATTCCCAGATTTTCGGAGAGTTTAACAAGTCTAAAATTAAATTACATCCAACCATTACTCAAACTAACAAAATTTGCATTTCCCATTTCAATATTCCATAATTCATATTCCAACGAACAAAACAAATTGCAGTTAGAAGTTCGAGGGACAATAAAGTAATTTACAATTTTCAAACTCAATATAAAAATAGAGGTAAAGAAATTAAAAAAAAAAGAATAGAAAAGAAAGAAGAAGAAGAACCTCAAACTCAATACATCAATCTTGTTCCACAAGTTTTCCCTCACAAAAAAGGAAAAAATCAGTCCACAAAAATCACTCCCCAATTCCCACAAACTCTCTTCAACTTTTCAATTCAATGGCCTCAAAATCTGGATCCTCCAATCCCAAATTGCCGACCATCGGCGGTTCACGGAAGTGTCTCTGTTCTCCGACCACCCATCCCGGCTCTTTCCGCTGCAGTTTTCACCGGAACCGTCGCAAGGTCTCTTCGGCTAGGTCATCTTCATCCATTTCCGCCATTACCACTGCGCAATTGGAGCTTGCGATGTTCGCAAAGACGAATTCCTTGAGAGCGTTTCTTCTGCAGATGATTAAGCCGTCGAGTAACGATCTTCAACGGCGAAGGAATTTTCATCCTAAACCTTCCAGGTTTTGTTTGATGAACAATCATGGAACTGGATTGACTGTTTCTTGAAATCGATTTTAGTTTCTTAGTCGTAGTAGATCTGGATGTTTGATTTGTTCGTTCTTTCGATCTTATCTCTTCGCCAAATTTCCAGTTGAGTTTGTAGATATAGCATTTGTGTACAGATTCGAGAGGACATTGCGACTAGTTCATTTCGTTCTTGATGATTCGACAAGGCTTTCTTGAAATAGAATTAGGATTTTTTTTGTATCTTTTCCTCTGATTCTTGGAACTGGAAAATGCAAGCGAAGTAGCAATAAACGGAAGATAATTCATTACAACATCTTGAAATGTTTTGATTTCTTTATGAAGAACCGGCACAATTATGTTCATATGAATTTATTCCAATTGTGTTTCGGGAATCTTTCTCTGTTTTTGAGAGAGATATTGGAGTATGGTTAAATTCAATGTATGTTCAATGGAATCTACGCTACAGCGAGATTTTCTGAGATTAAAATAGTAACAGAATTTCTATTGTTGAACATTATTAATTTCGCATTTAAGTTGATTGACTTAAGCTTTAAGCAAGATCTGTTAGTAGTGTAATGATCTTGCTGTTGCCTAATTATGTGGGGGAATTGATTAAAATTTCACAATAATTTATCATTGTTCACAAGTTTAGTGTTTTTTATTGTTAGTTTATCAAGTTATGAAGTTGTGCCAAATTTGTATATCTAGTCATCATCATTCTTTTATTTCAAGATTTTGATTACGGGTTTCTAAATTTTCTATTTTACATTTAATTGAATATAGTTAAAATTTAGGAACATTTTTAAAAATAGAAAAATAAAGAAAATTATTTACACAAAATAACAAAATTTTTAGATAATTCTAATAAAAATGGTAGAAGTCTATCAAGTGATAGGTAAAAGTCTATCTGGGAGTCTGATATAGAAACGGTAGAAGTCTAAGTGTCTGATATCTACCAAGGTCTGGTCTGATATAGAAACGGTAGAAGTCTAACAGGATCTATCACTTAATTGAAAATAGTTACATTTCGTACCACCCTATTTGTCATTTACGGAATAGAAAATAGAAACTAGTGATTTTCTTTAAACATAACTTCAATCTCAGTAAAAAAAAAATTTCTGTTAGATTATCATTCTCGTACTAACTGATTTTCATTACGTTCCAAGTTCAATCTCATTTTTTATTCTTCCACCATTAGTAAAACACCCCGTAAAATCTTTTTTCGAAATTTACTAAATTATTTCAGTTTCTTGTAAAATTAAATATATAATTTAAATTCTATCTTGTAAAAAAGCTTGTCCAAATAAAATATTCACAGGTTTAAAATCATATTGTCAGTACAACTAAATTACAAAATTGTTATAATATGTATTCATGGAATTCAATTAGGGAAAAAAAGAAACAGAAACGTCAAAATTATAATTGAAAAACACTCCTACAAATTTTGTACAAAACCAACCTTTAACTTTCACAAATTGTAAGAACATTAAAATTCTCGCATTTTAAAAACATTTGATGACTGTGTTTTTTTTTTTTTTTTTTTTGTCGTTTTTTCTCTTTTTTGACATGTACAATCAATATGTCTCATTGAACCATATTTTATCGAGAAATTTCAATCAGCATTAGTATTGTTGCCCCCACAAAATATGCAAATTAACCCAATAATAACTAAGAATAATATTCTTATAATGGCAAAGATGTTTTAGATTTTTTTTTTTTTTTTTTTTGGGCATGCTAAGATGGACTTGACTTATTCCAACATGGCCTCAATGAGAGAGTATCAAATACCCAATCAATCAAAGTAGTTGATTCAAAGTAAAAGTGGTCAAACTTTTTTTTTTTTTTCTTCATAGAGACTTTATTGAAAAATTCCTTGTGTTCACATCACTTCTTTCTTATTTAATGGGCAGAGAAAAAAAAAAAAAAAAAAAAAAAAAAAAAACATATTCCATGAATTTGGGGTTTCAATTATGAATAAGATTGCCTTCAATTTTGATCACTAACTTTTTTCTTCATTTTTGAAAAACAAAATGTCAATTAGTAAGACATTTCCAAGGACTTTCTCATAATATTAATGACAACATTTTCAATTTCACCCTTTCAAATTTTTGAAGAGTCCACTCCTATATGATACACTATTAGACTACAAATTTTGGGTTTATTTAACAACCTTAAAAAAAATAATTATATTGGGTTATTTAAAAATGTAAAGAAAAATTACAATAAATAAAAAAAATATTAAACTATTTACAAATATAGAAAAATTTTACTATCTACCAGTGATAGACTTCTATCGCTTAAACGATAGAATTCTATCGCAGTCTATCGTTCAAGCGATTGAATTCTATCGCGTTCTATCACTAATGGTGAGTGAAATTTTTCTATATTTATAAATAGTTTGATTCATTTTTCTATATTTGAACACAATCCTATGATTTTATGATTTTTGCAAAGTATGTATTTCTAGAAATATGATAATAATGTCTTTTTTTTAAAAGGAGAACCCAAAAAGTAATGAGAATGCTTTCAAAAAAAAAAGTAATGAGAATATTATTCTATGTAAGTGATTCTTTTAGAGAAAATTATATAAGAAAGAAAATCATGTGATTGTGAATTGAATTATTTAATGTAGAATAAGAAATTAATGAGTTGGAATAAGAAACTTCAAAGTTTAAGAAAAATCAACCGCATGTGATTGCCTAAAGTCTTAGTTTTTAAACAATAATTAGTCTTCTAAATGGTATTAATATATGATTATAATTAATTAGAATCACAGCAAAAGCATAGAACAACAGTAGACCTAATATAATACTTATGATGGCCTTTTTTTCTTCATAAATTGGTTTAAAATTTATTAACCAATGTTTCTCAATATATAATATATATATATTAACTAATACAGACATTATTGTTTTATATTTATATGCGATTAGTTTTAAAACTAAGTTAGAGTGCAAATGCAATAATTAATTGATACAATCGTATTAATAAGTATGATTTGTGATTGTTAGTCATTCTTTATCTTGTCCTACTTGATGTTTGTCATCTTGTCTCTCGTGTTGTTCTACAAGATGTCTCAACACAAAGTTTTATTTGAAAAAAATTTTGTAATGTGAAAAATTTTGGGTGGTTATCTTTAAGAATCTTTTTCTTCTCTAGGCCTTGGCCTTGGCCGATTATGAAAATTATTTGTTTCCTTCCTTTTGTTGTGTATATTTAAAGGTTTGTAATTTTTATTTTAGGGTTACCACTTTGAAGAAAATATTTTGTGTTGTGTTGTTGGTCGTCGGCGGTGAAATGATGTTGTGTCAATCCAGGTGATTGTGAAGCTAGAAGTTCCACAGATATTGAGTTTGTTTCTCTTGATCATTGTGAAGCATTGTCTCTTACATGAGAAGAGATTCTAACACTTAGGAGAATTTAAGTATATCAAGTGAAGTGGTCTTCATTTGAAACTAAGAAAGATTGAAGCAATCATTGAGAGGGAGTCTAACATTTAGGGGCCTAAATTTTACTTACATTTAGTTAAGTTGTTTGTGTGTCACTGTAGAAGTTGTATATTTATATATAAGTACAACGTTGTAAATGCTTATCTATTCACTAGTAAAAATAGCTTTTCTCGAGCTCTCTGCCCCCAAACATAGGTGGTATTCTACTGAACTGGTTTACCAAATATCTTGCTCTATTTTTTCATTACTAATTTAATCACTTCATTTTTTTTAGACATATTTAATCAGTTCATTAAGATATGGTAAATCTTAATTATTACACTAACCACTAAACTAATTTCTACCAAATCAAACTATAATGCTGATCTGCCAATCTTCCAAATATATATATAATGACATTATAAAATATATTAACACTTTTATAATGACATTATAAATTAGATTTTAAAGAACAATTGTTGATTGATACCAAAGCAGCCTATTATCATTTAAAGGATTTTTTTTTTTTTTTTTTTAACTGCTATGGTCTCATATTACCAAATTTTAGTGGCAAAATATCGATAAGCTCATCCACTAAATAATGTTTTATTTAATTAATATCAATTTGTAGCATAATAGTACTCCAATTTATATATTTAATAATGTTAGTATTTAATTGATTTTTTAAAAAAAAAACGAAATTGATTCTAAAATAGGTGAGCAACGGTAAAGAATTTTGATATATTATTATAGTACTATTTGGGGTTTTAAATTTATTGATTTAAAATTGGTTAATTAAAATGAATTAGATTTAATTCATAGTAAAGACAATAGATCCGAGGTTTTCATGAGCAGTGCTTTGGTTGGAGAGAATATCACAGTGTGGGGGGCTGCTCCAACGTCAACCAATGCTGGAGGTGACAAGGATTTATTTTATTTTTATTTTATTTTAATAATGTCGAGGTTGATATCTTAATACTTATGATTGTTTTTAGTAAAATTTATAAAAATAGAAAAATAAGAGAAACTATTTACACAAAATAACAAAATTTTTAGGTAGTTGTAAAAGGTCTATAAGTGATAGAAATGATAGAAGTCTATTGCTGATAGATGCTGAAAGAATTCTATCAATATCTATCATTTTTTTTTTGTTATTTTTCGTAAATAGTTTGACATTTTTTCTATATGTGAAAATTTCTCTTTTAAGAATCTATTAAATATAAAAATCGAGAATTTGTGAACCTATTAAATATCTTTAAATTTAGGAGCTATATATAAATAAAATCTAGAAGTTTATGGACTAAACTTCTAATTTTATTTACATTTGTGTCATTTCTGAAATGAAATTCTGGATCGTGATTGCTGGAAGGGTTTGTTTGATGTTGTTCATGTAATCATGCTTTTTTTTTTTCATTTTAAAAAACAAAAGCGGTTGTTTGATAATTAATTGTTCCTATTTTCTTCTATTTCTGAAAATATGTTTTCAAATTTGTCTAGAAATGTTAGAAACAACATCAATTTTTTTGTTTTTGTGTATCTATGTTACCTTTCTTTTTTTCAAAACATAAATAAAAGTATTTATCATTTTCGGTATTTTATTTTTAAAACTTATTTTCATATAAAATATGTACATTTAAGACATGCTTTTTTTTTCAATTAACAAGAAAGAATAAAAAATAAGAAAAAATTATCAAATGCAATTATATTTATTTGGACAATTATCAATTTAAACCTCTAAACTTTGGAGATTATATCAATTTAAACCTTAAATTAATAATTATATTAATTTAAACTCTGAACTTTGGAGGTTGTATCAATTTAAACTCTAAATTTTAGAAGTTGTATCAATTTAAACTCAAAATTACTTATAATTGTATCATTTTAAACCTTAAACTTTCATAAATATATCAATTTAAACTCTAGACTTTCATAAATGTATCCAAATAAAGCATAAAAGAGAGTTTATATTGATACAATTATGAAGGTTTAGGATTTAATAAATTGATACACTTATAAAAATTTAAGGTTTAAATTGATAAAGTTTATTAGTTTGTGGTTTAAATTGATACAATCTCCAAAGTTCAGGGTTTAAATTGATACAATTATTAGTTTATGGTTTGAATTGATACAACCTCTAAAGTTTAGGGTATAAATTGATATTTACCCTATTTATTTTCATTAAAAAAAAGAGAAGACAAAACAAAACAAAATATAAATTGATACAACAGCTCACATTAAAATAAAACAAATAATAACATTGAAATTTATTTCTTTCAATACAATAGGAGTAAGGGTATTCAAATCACAAATCTATTGATCACTAACATATTTATATGCTAGTTGAGTTAGGTTCAAATGGATAACATTGAAACACAATGAAAATTGAGGGATTGTTTGAGGGCCCGTAATGGAATGAGTTTGGATTGTAATGTAATTCAAAACTCATGTTTGGATTAAGCGTTTTGAGTCCAATTTGTAATATTAAACTCATTTCGTTTCAGTAGTTTTTAAACAAACCCTCTTTCCCACCGTTTTCACGTTTCATGATCCCATTTTGGTTCTACCCTCAATACCTCATATATTCCAATACTTTTTTGATTTCCAATAATACTGATTACATTCCATCCTCTCAAACAATTTTTTAATTTTTATCGAGTTTCATGATGTGACAAACAAAGTCGATAACATTTTTATTATTGATAGTGATGGGTGACATTCACATACATTGCTCTCCAATAATTTTACCAACAAAACATCTTTTTTTTCAACATGTTCCCTTGATCTACTAATTAGTGAAAACAAAAACAAACAAAATAATAATTACATACACTGACGATGATGTGTATGAAAGTGACTCTAAAATGTTTAAAATTACTTCAAAATTTTATATTTTAAAAAAATATTTTTGAAGTAATTTTAATTATTTCAACAAAAAAAAAAGTATTGGCCACTTTAAAATAATAATGGCTATGAGTGTTTCTTTTTTGAAAAAAAAAAGATTGATGCATTCATAGTGATGATGCTAAAATAGAAGATACCAACTCCAATAACATCACCAGCCTGTGACCCTTTAATTTATCTTGGTGTCTCCCAAACATAAAATTGAATGGGATATATAGTGTTGGTGGGTCCATTTTCCTTTTTTTTTTTTTCTTTTTTTTTTTTCCTTTTTTCTTTTTTTGAAAAAAGATAAAGGGAGTTGGGAGAGATAAAAGCACCACTTGTCTAAAGGGATGATGCCCTATCCCTTAAATAAAGGAGCCCTTTTGTTACTTCTCCCAACATAAAAAAAAGAATTTAAAAATAATAATAATAATAAAATTGGATAGTTTGATAATCAATTTGTTTTTGAAAATTTTAAAAAATAAAAAATAAAAAAATTATTTACATAAAATAGTAAAATTTTAGATAGTTGGGGTAGATGCTGATAGAAGTCTATCAGGGTCTATCACTAATAGAATTGATAAAAGTATATTACTAATATATGCTGATAGAAGTCTATTAATGTCTATCAGTATTTTTTTTTTTTTTTGCTATTTTCTGTAAATAGTTTGATATTTTTCTATTTGTAAAAATTTTCATTTGATTTTATTTTTATTTTTTTGTTTTTTTAATTTTAAATGTGTTTTTGAAACTGTTAAGAAATTTAAAAAATGGGTTCCAAAAATAGGTTTTCGTTTTTTAAAATACACGATTAATATTTAAGTGATGGTGTATAGTCTAGAAGCTCCCTTGTGTGTAAGTGGTAAGAATATTTTCCCAGTTTCTATTTTGCCTGAGTTTGAGCCCAAAAATATGTTTTTTTTTTTTTTTTTACTTTTAAAAAAAATACAAAAATTTACACTTCTCGTTTGTCCTTTTATTTCTTTTTTCTTTTATAATAACAATTTTCACTTTTTATATGAAATCAAATGGTAAATAATGTGAATATTTTCCCATTTTAGTTTCATATCAGTTCTTCGTTTTTCTTTATTTTAACAAAAATATCTTAAATTTTTTTTAAACAATATTAAAATTCAAATGTAAGGTAACAACGTTAATTTGATGAGTTTGAAATAATTGTTCTAATTGTTTCCTTATTCACTTATTATTTACTCTTACCAAAATGAAACTATTTTTTATTATGTTGTATATATTTTTATTTTTATTATTTTTATTTATTTTATTTGTGATTAATCAATACATTTAAAGTATTGATATTGTTTTGTCAATATGAACTTTTAAAAAACGTTAAAAAAAATATAGTTTTATAATTATTATATTACATGGAAAAATATTGTAAATATAGTTTGATTTTCTTTTTTTTTTATAAAATATATAATTAAAATGTTATCAAAACTTATTTTGGTTTTTTAAAAACACAAAACAAAGATACAATTATGAAACATGTTTTCGTTTTTCAGTTTCTAAAAAATCAAAAATCAAAAACAATTATCCAAAGTGTTTTTAGTTTTTAATTTTTAAAAAATAGAAAACTAAAAATACAATTATTAAATAGGTATAATTTTTGTTTTTGTGAAAATTGAAAATAAAAATAAATTTTCAAAAACCAAAAACTATTAGATTTTATAAAAGCATAAATATTATGTTTGTTTCTTTTTCAATTAGTTGCAACTTTCTTTTAAGTAAAACATTTTAAAATCACACACTTTTCGTTAATAAATATTAAATGTTATTGATGGTAATCTTAGATGAAATTAGACTTGGTGTGTTTTTTTCTTTTTTTCTTTTTTCTTTTCTTTTTTGAATACATAGAAAATGAACAAAACTAAAAGAAACGACTATAAGTGATTAAAAAAGAGTTCACCCATGGGGAACTGGTCTTTTAGCCAAATCGACGACGTCGTCCGAGATCTTCAAGCATGAGAAACAAGCTTGAGAGCCACAACATTGCAACAGGTGCACTTAGCGAAATAGAAGCCTTAACTTCAATAGCTCCATAACGATGTAAAACACACAAATAATCCATGAAATACTGAATCTCATTAGAATATTGAGATGAGTTCATTAAAAGGCCCCACAGAATCAAAGAATCAGTCTCAACTCTGGTAACAACCAGCTTCCAAAGCATTTGCTTCCAAAGCCTTATAAAATGCCTTCATAGAGGATGATAGCTTCAACAAGCTCCACTTAACCAATGAAGGGCTGGTTGGAACTTTCCCATATCCATTAGAGTTTCATCAATGGAATCACAAACAATAGCTCCAAGGCCGATCTCCCCGCTTCCAATAGCTGCATCAAAATTCACCTTAAAAAATCATGGAAGAGGTCCTCCATTTAGCCTCAACAATGGTAGCTAGAAGGATCCATCACATCCAAACCCACGACAAGGTTCTAGACCAACTATCAAACAAATCAACCATAGAAAATGCTCAACCAACTGGATTCAAGGAGTGGTAAGACCTACTATCAAATACCAGCAAGTTGGGCCAATGCCAAATCAAGGACGTGATAAGAGAGAATATCTTAAGATCCTGGGAACTGAGAATGTCGATTGCCCTACAAAAAAGAGAAACATGGTCAGAGTAGTGAATATCAGAAAGGACCACACTAGGCATCCAAGTAGACTGAATGTTTCGGCTTTCCTTACAAAACCATAAAGTGTGAATAATAGATTCAAAATCGCGATGACACAATAGACACTTCCTGTCAGATAAAGCTTGACGACTTGCAAGAACCTCACATGTGGGGAGAGTGTTGAGATAGACCCTTCAAAAGAATTTTTTTTGACTTGGGGTGGAATTGCCAAAGAACACAATGTCTTCCATGTCTTACTCATAAGAAGGGATGGAGCGACAAAAGTAGCCATTGGAGTCACTTTGTAACGACTTTTAATCGAATATAGTGCCAAAAGAGAGCGTCAGGATCAAGTGAATTACATAGAATTTGTTAAAGAAACAAATACAGTAAAATTTCTTGAACAATAAAGTAAAACAATTTAGTGAATATAATTTGAAATTTGTAACAATTTAGTCTCTATACTTTGAAATTTTGTAATAATTCAGTTCTTATCATAAAAGTTTAGGATCAACTTTTATTACTAACGATTTAATCTTTATAGTTTATAAATAAATTTGATTTTCAATTAACTTATTATTCTACTTGTATAAGAAATTGATTTTTTTTTTTAGGATAGAAACTAACTCATTACAAAGGGTAAAATACCAAAGCTAAATTGTTAATTATAAAATTTAAAAATACTATAACTAAATTGCTAGAGGACAAACGAAATTAAATAGTGGAGAAAGAAGGGGGTGAAAAGAAAAGAAAAGAAATTAGGCAAAATTGCATAGTCAAAGCCACACGTCTGTTGGGGAAAATGAGTGTACAATATTTGACATTTGTCAATCTAAGTATTCAAACCACGGTGGGCGCACGCACTCGCAGCCACTCGTTGGCTGTAACTTTGCTGCCTATAATATTGTTGCAACTATCCTCCTAATTTTACTCTCCTTTATTTTAAAACTAATATTATGAGATATCTTAAGTGTATACACTATCCTTAGTTTGAAATTTCAAAATATGTATATGATGAATATGTTCGTATTTATTCTCTATAAATTATTTTCCGATGGAAAATATATTATAATTTAATATAGTCTATCTATTTTACACTATAAATATTTAGAAGATGAACTTTCATGCATCATTGTTTTAAGATCATCACGTAATGTTTTCCAATAAGTTATTTACAAATTACAACCACCTCATTAATTATAATTAATTTATCAAAAAGAATACACAAGACTCGTGTGAAGAAACTCTTTTATTTATTTTTCCATTTTATTTCTGTGAGGAAATTTGTAATTACCCAACTGATTACACTATACCAAAATAATAATAATAATAAGGAAAACTTATGGAGGGTATAAGAAATAGGATAAATTATACCAAATATATACTCATAAACGAAAAAAAAATACTCTTAAACTTCTAAAATGAGTTCAACAATACTTTTATCGTTAGTTTTGGATTAAAATCATTAGTGTTTTGTGTCAAAATTACTCCTGAACTTTCAAAAGTTTAAAAAATACCCCTAAACTTAAAAAAAAGTTCAAAAATACCCTTCCTATTATATGAACAAAAATCGTTAATATCATCTAACTTCTCTATTTTCCCTCTTTTTCCTCATCTTTCTTCTTCAATACTCTCCTACTCCCCTTTTTGTTAAATATTTGACGTTTGTATATTTAAAAAGTAATTTAATAGATAAAATTGCACAATTCAGTTAAGGTATATGGTCTATAATAAGAAGAAACATAATAATAGAAGCACCAAAGAATTTTAGGACTAGTGTTTTAACAAAGTTGTATATTAGTAGTTGAGTGTGTATTAGTAGTTGGGAGATTTTGATTTTGGAATTTTGTAAGTTTTTTTGTTTTAACTTAAAATTTTTGTTTTTATTTTGGTTGCTGAAAAATTTAGTATAAGAATTAGAAAAATAAGAGAAAAGTGAGAGTATTTATATAAAAAATGAAGATATCTATATAATTTATTTTTTCCAAACTCAAGAAAATTTCAAACAAATTGATGGTCATAAGAGCATTTTCAAAGTTTTTTTTTTTTTTAATTTTAGAATTACGAGGTATTAACAATTTTTATTTATATACTAACCGTGAATGTATTTTAAATTTTTTTAAAAAGTTTAAAGGTATTTGTGAAATTTTGAAAGTTTATGAGTATTTTTTAAACAAAACGTTACAAGGGTATTTTTGAACTTTTCTTTTTTAAGTTTAGAGAATTTTTGGAACTTTTAAAAGTTTAAATATATTTTTGAAAAATATATCATTTGTGTTTTGTTAATACAAAGAAGTAGGAAAAGAAAATAACATACAGTATGAAAACAGACTAATATTTAATATTCGGGTGTTTAATTCTTTAATAGGTCATGAAAAATAGGGGCCTTTGACAAAATTTTCTATTTATATTTCTCTTGTTTTGTTAAATACGAATCTCAAAATTTTGGAAACGCCGACCATATCTTTCTCATTTTGTCTAAAAATTAAAATTATTATTGGTTGTATTTGTGATTTACAACATTACATACATCACATACCATATTATATATAAAAGAAAAACAAAAATCTACAAAATTATTTATTTATAAAAAGAAAAATACTTAGATGCATCTGCATTCATTTTTGTACGACTATTCAAACATTCAATCACAAGATAATTTTTTTTTTTTAAAAAAAAGAAATTATTTTTTTTATTTTACGATTAAAAAAGATGCATAGAAATATGTGTAATTTAGGCTTAATCTATAACCAATAAAATGCTAAAATATCAAATTGGTCACATGAATTTAAAAGGAAAGGACAACCAATACTCATACATTTGAAAAATGGAAATCTAATTAATCTTAAGTTTCAATTTGCCCCTATAATTTTATTAAACTCACTAATCATTCCTTTTATAAATTGAAATATTTAATATATACAACGATGGTAGGAGTAAAATTCCCTATTGCTATTGCTACCCCATCAAAATTCAATCTTTTCTTTTTATCTTTTATTCTTTCTTTTTCAAATGCCTTTTATTCCGTCTTTTAACACTATACTATTGTCATATTTTTAGGCTTAGAAAATATTCTTATTCTTTTCAAAATTACCGTATTATTCTTAATATTTAATAAATATTTCAAAACTAGTTTTGGTATAGAAATCTTTTAAAATGTGAGACGGAAAAGAACGATATTCAAACACCTCGACTTTTTATTCGATATTCTAATATTTTTTCTACTTCAAATTTTTTTTTTGAAAGGTTATAAATACCGAGAATAATATTGTAAATTAGAAAAGAATTGAAGTATCTACATTATAATACCAACTATTTGTAACAACATTTGTTAAATTTTGGATCAAAACTTTAAAAATTAGAGTTGTTTTCAAATATAGCAAAATGAACCAAAATATTTACAAATATAGCAAAATGTCACTGTCTCTATCACTGATAGACAGTGACATTTTACTATATTTATAAATATTTTCAACATTTTTTCTATTTAAAACAATTTACTTTAAAATTACAGCATCAAATATGAAAAAAAAATATAACCTACAGTAGAATCAAGGTTTAAAATGTCAATGTTGACAGAAATATCGAGATCTTAATTTTACGAAAAATTTCGATAGATATATCAATAAAATGTCAATTTCGATGGATATTTTTAAAAAATTTAAAAAAATAAATAATAAATAATTTAAATTTAAATTTAACTTAGTAAATAACTATTTTATAATTTTTAAACAAGTTAACATGTGTATTATTTATATTATATTTTATTATTTTTTTAATATTTCGTGAATTTTTCTACGATATAATAGAAATATCGATTCACCTATCATGTCCGACATCGAATCTATGAAAACATGAAAATATCGATATATGAATGAAAATTTAATATTATGTGTACCTGGACGAATTTATTTTAAAGCTATAAGTATTAAATTGGTAATCTACCTTTTTCTTTTTTATTTTAATAAAGAATCCATTTTACTTTATTTTTTTTCAAAATGAAAATCGTTAATTTCGTTATGAAGCTTTGGAAAACTGGAATAAAGAAGGAAAAAAAAAAAAAAAAAAAAGACTATGCCGTGGGGACCACAGTCCCATGTGAAATACTTCACCCAAAGTTTGGTTAGGGGCCCACCCATAAGAACAGATGTCCACTCCAATCCCACGAAATTATTTATTTATTTAATTTGTTTGAATTATTATTATTAAAAAACTGGGAATAATAAAATCGCCCACGGGAAGAGATATGGGGTACGTGGAATTCAAATGAGCTGTGTCAGTCTGGTTTTCTTATTACGTGGCACTTTCTTTTCACCCTGCCTTCAAACTGTCAGACAAAACGGCTCTCTATTTTATCATTTTTTCTTTTTTTTAAAAAAAATAAATTAAATATTTTATTTTATTATTTATTATTTTATCCCCGCAGCCCATAGCTTTTCTAATAATACCGTCTCTCTCTGCAGTACAACTCGGATCTAAATTCTAAACCCTAACCCTACTGCCCCTCTCTTGTTTACGTTTTTAACCTTCGCTTCTTTTCTTTTTTTCTTAAATGCCCTTCTATTTTCGCACTTTCACGAATTTGGTAATTCCTTATATGAAATGGGAAAGAAAAACTTTTTTCATTTGTAGTATAGTCAGTCTCTCGATTTCTGAAATATTACGAGTTTTTTACTCAAATAATAAGAGGAGTAAATTTATGTCTTTTATAAATATTGTAAACTTTTTTTTTTTTTTTTTTACAATGTGATTCTTTAGTGTTGAATTTCAATTTAATTATGATGTTGATTTTTAAAGTAATTTTAACAGTGATGAAATTTTAAAAAAATTAATTTAATTCTTTTTAATTAATTGATAGAAAGTTAACACAAATAATAAAAAATAGCTATTAGTGAGAATTCAAGGGTAAATATATCAAAACTTGAAATTTAGGGATCAAAATCAAAACTAGGCTCAAAACTTAGAGTTTGTTTGGATTGACTAAGTGTTTATATTTAAATACTTAGAAAGTCAATTCAAACGAATCTTAAGTAGTAAAATTATAAGGGAGCAGTTGAGGCGTTGGAGTTGGTTATTATAGTTTGTGGCTATAATAATTTGTAGGTTATAATAGTCTATGTTTGAGGTGTAAACTATTTTAATCTTGATTATAATAGTATGTGTTTGGAGAATACACTAGAAAATGGTAAACATTATAATAAAGAGAGAAAGAGATGATAAATAGTAAATAGGAAATACAGGATTTGATAGTAATATTATAGTTAATTATAGATTCTTATTAAAATATGATATTAAATTTACCTTCACCTATTATCTTAAACTTTTGGGTCAATCGACAATTTAACAACTTAATTAACTATAATAGTAAGAATGAAATAGAAACTCAACCCAAAACAAATAAAAATTTTAACACTTTAAAATGATATTTTAACTTTGGTCTTTTTATTTGGGATTCTTTTTTTTGTGTTATTATGTTTTTTTTTCAAGTTAGGGGTATAATGGACCTTTAGTTGGTTAAAAAGGGTATTTTTTTTTACCTCCATATATTATATAATATATATATAGCATTAATGCTTCTAGACTCTCCATTTAATTTGACTTGGCAAGATTTGTTAGGGTTTAATTTTTCAATATGCGGCTGTAAACATCACAACGGTAAAAATTTCCAAAAGTACTTTTCTTGAGGGAATTATTTTATAGGAAAACCAACTTTAGGAAATTCTGATATGAGCAAAAATTATATAAAAAAAAAATTATAACACTGATTCATGAATGACTTTTCAAGCGTTGAATACTTTGAATGGGCAATAATATTAATTATTCAATCTAGAATTAATTCAAATTACGAACGTAAGGAAGAAGAGAACAATTCATCGAATTATAATTAATTAATATTTTGTGTATAAATCGTGTCTTTCAAACATGGTTTTCAGTTTCATTCCAAACAATATTAAAGTTAATTACTAATAAAGAATTTGTTAATTACAATGACTACAGAATCTTCCACTGTCCTCACCTCCACTGAAAAAAGACCCATTTTTATTTCACTTTATTTAATTAGGTGAGATATATAAATAAAAATCTCTACAAGTATAGGGGCATATTTGCAAAACGTCAAAATATCGCGATAAATTGGGTTTGGTCCTTTCTATAAATACATAGCTCGAGTAAAGCTAGGTTTGCCAATTTGAAGAGCCAAACACGGCTTCAGAGAAAACCCTCTTCTTCCTTTCGTCTTCTCTCTCTTTTCCTTCTGACTGTAACTTCAATGGCGGTTTCTTCTAGAAAATCAAGCGGGCCGGTTCTGAGATCTCTCTCACCTTCTGGGAGACTCTACGGCTCCTATTCTTCTTCTTCGTCTTCTTCCACTTCGGCGTTTGCGTCGTCCACATCAAGCTTTTCCACCAGAAACCCTACGTTTTTCCGTAGATCTGTGTCTCCCTCTCGTGTTAATCTGCAAGGATCTTCTTCTCCGTCGGCGTCGTCGGTGAGATTTTCACTGGACCGGTCTATTTCTCCGAATCGGCCTATCTCTGTTTTGTCTCGTACCAGTGGGAATCATCAAGTAGTGAAGAGACAGAGCAACCAGAAGAGGACCTGCATGTGTTCCCCAACCACGCATCCTGGTTCGTTCCGGTGTAGTCTCCACAAAGGCGTTCAGTCGCAGCCTTCAACTCCTTACTCGTCTAATCGGCTCAACGCTCGGAGATCGGCGATGACGAACTCTCTAGTTAGGATCGGAGGAGTTGAAGGCGATATATTGAGGCGAGCTTTGGCTTCTCTCATCCGACCTTCGTCTCATAGTCAAAGACGCCGAGCGGATTTCTGTCCAAGACCGAGCCGGCTTTCAATCATGTCGAAAGCCGATGATCTGTGATGAAGATTTTGGTACGTTGGCCAATAACCTCTGGTTTATTAATCTTTTTACCTCTTCTCTGAGTTTTCAACGACGAAGACGGCGGATTCCAACCACAGGTTCAACGGCAGGGATACAGAGTTGGAGGCGAAGCTTGGGAATCGGATCTAATTGCCCTCTCCAGTACACCTGGCTTCCCGGAGTTGAACTAGAGAACCTATATAACTTTGTGTATATACAGCAAATATATATATGGAAGATAAATACAGTTTCCGCGATATTGATAACAATTCGTGGAGCTTCTGATCCCTAATTTTTCACCTATTTCAAAATCAAACATAATTCAAACCTTAATTCGGGCCTATACAGGCCATCTAATTCCGAAAAGGCATGATTCAAAATTATTTGCGTCTGGTAATCGCTGAAATCAGTTCATCGTTGTTATGTTCGTTCCACTCGCTTCGTATTGTTTGCAGAACATACGTGTTTGTTATTTGGTTCCGGCGTTCATCATCTCCTTCCTTCTGCTGTCACCTCCGTTCATCGTCGGACTGAAATTAAAGCCATTATACGTTTCGTCAAGCGTAATGATTTCTCAAAGGTAAAGTAATTTCCATCTTTCTTCTTCGTATTTCCCCTGTTTGTTTAAGTTCTTTGATTAGTTATTGGTAATGTCTCTTTGTTCTGTATACAGATATGCAATCGCAGGTTGAAATGGAAGTCCTCTGATATATCTGAACTTCGAATTTTTCTGATCTGAAAGTAGGATTAATGGTGGGGGAAACTTTGGAGGAAGTTATGAACAAGGACACACTTGATGGAATTCTTGACAGAGACTGAACAATTTTAATTCAAATTAATTGGAATCAAATCATGGAGTTTAAAATTAAGTAAATAAAATAAGAGTTGGAGAAGGAAATTGAAAAATAAAATTGATGATGAAGTCCTATGAAAAATCAATCCAAATCCCTATCGGAAGTTCATAAAGAAAATCAATTGAAGAATGTCCCTTTGAGAGAGGAAGGGGTGTTATTCATAATTAGCTTAGGAGGAAATTAATAATGAATAACTAAGGCTAAATCATTAATTTGGTTCTTATAGAGGGGGGTTTAAGTTGAATTGAACTTGGTGTTTATGGTTTGGATTTGATATGTTAGTGGTTCATTCTTCTAAAGCCATACCAAAGTTCTGTGTACCCCCAACAAGATGGAGGTAGGTTGTTTAATTAGTTCAACAGCCTTGTGGTCTTCAACTTTTGACTTTGACTTTCTGGTCCAGTGGAGTGAGATTATATGAACAATTTGAATGCCCATTTTGATACACACATCATCGGACTTTAGCCGAAGATACATACACTTGTATCTAATCATTAGTGAGATCTGAATTTCGGACTAAAGATGCATACTATAGGGAAAATTTCTTATACGTCAAGAAAAATTTATCTTTTAAATTTATAAAAATTTATGGTGTGAATGCAGAGAGTATTTGGTACCGGTTGGGAGTGTAATTGGGGTTTTTGTGGAGAAATTGTTCCGTGGGGAAAATTGAAGAAGAGGAAGAAGAGAAAGATGGGACACTAGAATGGTTGAAAAAGGAAGCCAGAAGGATAAAGATGATATAATGGGAGTGAAAACGAGTGGCATGTGGCCGTCTTCTCTTTCTCCCAACCCAAACCCCATCATCATTATCATCTTTATTTATTAGAATTATTCCATCATACAAAATTTGCATTTCATCACTAATAAAATGTTTTTATTTTTATTTTTATTTTATTTTTATTTTTTTTATCAACGATGAAACTTCCACTTTTTTTAACACCTAGGATTGTCACAAAACCATATTAATTAATTTTTTTTAGAAGTTAAAAGGTTTTTTTTTTTAAAAAAAGTTAAAATGGTATTTTTGGAACGATGGTTAAAGGCATTTTTTACCATTTAGTCTAATTCAATATGCATTGAGGTTCAAAATGTTTTGGGACGTTAATGTACTAGAGAGCACAAATTAAAGGACCAAACTTATTTATTTTTTTTTTAAAAAAAATGTTTTGTTAGTTTAATATTAGGGTTGGTTTACGCCAGCTATTTACAAATATAGAAAATTTTGTATAGAATTCTATTGCGATGAAATCTTTTTATATTTGATTTGGAGATCTTTTTAGATATGCATCTATAACATTTTTCCTTTTTTCCTTTATTTATTTCATTTATATTAGTTTGAGACCAATTGAAACAAATTTAAGAAAAAAATTATCTTTTTAGTCCCTTGTTTTTAGTCTTAGCACTAGTGTATCCGAAAAAATAAAATCAAACCGAAAATTTGGTTAATGAAGTCTGGATTAAAATTATATAGACTAATAAAATAGATGTTTAAGGATCCAAAAATTGTATGGTTGAAATTAAGTTGAGGGAGTAGAAAAGTAAATAAAATGGTTGGGGAGAGAAAATGTGTGTATTTATTTGTTTAATCATTGTTGTAAGACAGATGGTGGTATGATATGGTGGTGTGTGACATATAGTTTAGAATAATAATGTTTAATTATTTTTGGGAATGATAAAAGATATGGTTGATATTTGTCAAGTTATTTCATATTGTATTTGTATTAGGTGGAAGGAGAGAAGCAAAATTAAGGACCACCAAGTTCACCGACTTATGACCATTTTAAAGATCCATCTGCATTTTTCTCACTACCAAAATATTAATTTACCATATCATTTTCTTGCATGTGTTTGGAACTTCAATGCGATGGCTTGAAGAGATGGATCATAAAAGATATGTGGAGGTTGAAACTTCACTTTCAATATTATATAAAAAATTTATATACCTATGTGTTTCAATTTGAATGAGTTATACTTGAAATCAAGTAACAACTAAAATGAGTTAAATTTGACAAATGTTTCAATTTTTGTAGTTATTTGATTTTATTTTGTATTTTGGAAAGTTACTAAGTTTTAGCCTATAAATAACAACTTGTTTCTTCATTTGTAGCATCTCACTTCAAATTGAAGAATTCTCTCTTTTTTTTCTATCTTTCTTTCTTTTCATCTTATGTTGAGATTCGAGTAGTTCGAGATTGTAGTTCTACCGGAATTAGTCATTGTAAATAATTGTCATTAGGACAACGCTTATCAGAAGCGTGCTTCGACTACATTTTGAGTCTTTCAAGTTTTTTGTTATTATCATATGTAAGTCTTTTACATCATATTGTTGGTTGAATATCATACATTGATTGTATTATTTCTAGTTGAGCAATAATCAGTTTGTTAGTGTATTCAGTTCATATATATAATTTTTTCTAACATTTATTTATATATTATCTGTTGATGTCATGAGGATTGAAGCCCTCGAGGTTGAAGAGCGTCGGGTCGAGCTCAACTTGGTTATTTTTTTATTAGTATAATTTATTTAGCTAGGCTTGGGCTCGTTTGTGGCCTATAGGCTTGGTTGAGTTTGGATTCTCACAAAATAAACTACCCCCTCCTCATTTTCTTATCTTTTGGGCTTGCGACATAGGTTTGGAGTTCGGGTTAGTTTGTCTTAAAATGTCAAATCTATATCTATTTTATAAAGTTGTAAAGCTTAAAGTTTAATCAACACATTATCAATTTATTCTTCGAGAAAAAATAATTAGGTGCATACTGAGTTGTACCTATCTTTATGCAGTCAACTCAATTGTCCAGCAGTTGCTTGTGAATTTAAATTTTTTTTAATGTGTATTGATTGGAGTGGGTGCAAGGTACAACCCAGTCTCTCAAATAGTTCTTCTAAACCTTAACTTTTTAAGCCTACATCCTGAACATATTTTTTCAATACTTAGACCTTTTAAAAAAAGAAATCCATTATATAAATTTTTTTTACAATCATAGAATAATTTTCTTCATGGTGTCAATTATGAAGAAAACACTCTCTTAAACCTTGTGTACTACTCCCACCTTTTAATCTAACTCTTAAACTAGATAATATAAAAGGGAATTTAACTAGAGTTGGCACATTTCGAGATCAAAGTGTTTCTAATTGAGACAATTTAAAATCAAAGTTTATGCTCTTTTTATTGTTTGGAGTTCATCACTTCCTTGAGCCTTTTCGATATAGAATAACTGCACTTCTAATATTTTGTCAAATCTTAACACAACTCAATCTCTCAGATAGTTTTTCTAAACCCAAGTAGTACCCTCTAGTAAGCATTTGGAGAAAGAAAAAATGGTTTTAGGTATTTCTCAATTTCTCAACTCTAAACCCCTCAAGAACTCTACAATTTCAAGGTTAAATTTATATTAGGTCATCACATTTTGACCTCAAATTGGTTTTTTTTGTTTTAGTTTATTTTTTTCATGCAACAAATCATTTTGTTGGCACTCAGATCTCGTCCGTGTTGGATATAATGTTGCAGACGTCTCGTGGGCTTGACCTCTAAGCTGCTTCTCCTTGATTTGGTCTTGAGTTATTCTGAGCCGACCCGTGTAAAAAATCTTTGCACCAATGTTGTGCTTAGTCTACCACACTCTAATGTCTAAGTTAGTATAGAGAGTGTCTAATTCATCTAACCACACCAGAAATAAGTTTAGAGCTCTCCTTTAAAGATTAATTGCTCCCCCTCTTTGGGGTCGTCGAATGAGGCTATTTATAGGTCTTTCTCTAACACTCGTCTCTGGTTACGTGTAACTCCAACGATGTTAGGGTTGTTCCCGACTCTAGAGGTTGCAAGGTGCCAGACTTGGGGCAACTCGATTATTTTGCGATTGGTATATATTTACTTGCTTGGATGGTCAGCCCAAATCCTGATCAGGTGTTGACATTTTCCTTTTGGGAGGCACGTCTCCTTGTGCCACCTTCTGGTACTTTATGGGTTTGGGCCCGTCCGTGGACTTTGGACCTTGCCTTAAACAACGTTCAACACATTCGAATTGTCAATCTTATTAACAAACAAACATCCAATGGATCTATCAAAATCTCAACTTTTTCTTTAATAAATTCTTAAATTTCAAAATTTTCAATAATCTCGAGGAATGGGGACGGGATCATGCCTCGAGAACATGCATCTCCATCTTTGTAAAGTCTTATCTTCAACTCCTTTTGTAATTTTTATGGACCTCATTCCCCCACATTACGTGTTTGACACTGACCCTTCATTTTATTTTACTTCTAAGTTTCCTTTTTAGTACCAAACTTCCCCAGCAAAAGAACCACCGAATCTCAATCGTGTGTCCAACATTCAATCCATTATTGCGAGAATAAAAATAAAAGAAAAAAAAAAATTTATGGGACTCACTGAAATCTGTTTGGATGCCGAGAAAATCAAACTTTCTTTTCACGGAAAATCTGTTCCATCATCATCATCATCATCATCATGTGATCCAGCTGGTTGCATTTTTAGCCACTAACTGACTTCTTCAGTGCATTAATTTCTTTTCTTTTCCTTTTTTTAAAAAATATATATATTGTTTTGAGTTAAAAAAACAAGGGGCTAGAATTGGGTTTGGTAAATTCCATTTTTTAGTTTTGATTCATTAATTATGGTCAGAACCGAAGGGATTTGGAGTTTACTTTGAATTTTAACATTAATCTAATTTAATTGTATTTCATGGCAGCACTGAATTTTAATTTATTTTAATTATGTTTAGGCATACGTTTATTATGAATTCCTTTTCTTTCTTTATTTATTATTTATATTGATCAATTTGTACTCTCAAACAAACTCAGAAATAACCATAGCCACCCCACTTGACATATTTGGCTTTTGGAGTATTGTATTAGTGCAAAATTATTTTTATAATTTTATTCCCACGAAAATAAACAAACAAACAAAATTTTATGCATATTCAACGTTCAGTCTTAGGTTTTTTTTTTTTTTTTTAAATAGATTGTCAAAATATTATACTTTAAAATTTGTTTTATTTTAGTCTGTAATTTTATTTAATCTTAAATTTAATCCTCTAAAATTCATTTTTACCAAAATTGATTAAATAATAATAACAATTTTCATAGAAAAAAAATTACAATATGTGAATATGTTTTTTATAGTAAAAATGCTAATAGATAAAAAAAAAAAAAAAAAATTCTTTGTTTAAACATAAAATCTCGGAAAAAAGATAGAAGAGACAAAAAATTTCTGTTCTTTTCGTCTTTCATTTGAATTCTAAGCGCGACTGCGGAAGGGCTTTGGGCCATAGATTTGGGCTTTAATTTGTTCGCATTTTCAGTGGGCCTGTAATTCTGTGACCCAATTTCCAAGCCCACTCAATATAGTCCAAGTCATTGAAAAGAAGGCATTGAACCTTGGAATTGGAGTGACACTCAAAATTAGCCAAAATTAAGAACTAAAAAGTAATATATACACAACCAAATAGTGTATCGCAAAAATTTACTTAAAAATATTAATGCTATCATCTCTTTAGATATTAGCTTTAATCGACAACAAAAATTCACATAAAACTTGTATGAATAAGCTAACTTAAAATATCATATCTTCGAATCTCTTAATTTTAGTGAATTAAAAAACAAACTTGTACAAAATTTTAATAGACAACTTTCTTTTAGTTGCATTGGCATTCAAATCAAATGCACACATCATATAAAAGTAAAACAAATCCCTCGAAGAAGGGGAATAAAAAAGATTCATTTAAGTTGGCTTCATGTCATAAAACAATGAAACCCACAAGGAATGATAATCATCATCGGTTTCTATTCTTTCCCTATTACACCGGCAGCAAATATTTGGGCTTCCATCTCGTCCATCTAACGGCCCAGATACTCTTGGGCTCCGGCTTGGCGGAATCAGCCTCATCATTCTCCCTTGCGGCGGCCCATTCAATTTTGGGCTTTTACTCAAGGCCCAATCCGACATTCTCCCATCTAGAGGCCCAGATGTTCTTGGGCTTCTCGGAAACATAAGCGGGGGCCTCTCTTTCCTATCCAACGGCCCAGATAACTTCAAGCTCTTACTGCTCATCACGAACTTCTCGTGCGTTCTCCCGTCCAAAGGCCCCGACAACGACACGTGTTTACTCCGTCGTCTCGGCGGCTTGAGGACTTCCTTAACCTTGACCTCCTGCTCCTCCTCTTCCACGGTCGGCGGCTCAGGGGAAATCACCGCCGCGTCTTCCCGGAAAAGGCCCTTCTCGGGCCTGGCGGTGGGTAAAATTAGCTTTCGGAGGCAGTTTCTGAGGCAATTTTTGGTCTTGGTGAAGGCGGAAAGAAGGGATTTGTTATGGGTTTGTTGGTGGGAGTGGGATTTGGCGAGTTTGAGAATCTCGAGGCGGTGTTTGGCGATGGAGATTCCGATATTTTGAAGAAAATGGTGGTTGAAACGAGGAATGTCGTCGGGATTGAGGGCATTTCGGGCAAAAAGAAGGCCGTATTCGTAGGTGTGAAGTGGGTCGAGGCCGGTTCTTGAGAGCCAAGAGAACCAGTCCATTGGAGGAGCTTGATGAAGCTTTAACAATGCTTTTTCAGTTTAGGGATTGCGACATATATAGAGAGAGAGGGAAAATAATTAATATTGGGGAAAAATAAGTAAAAAAAACAAAATACCTTTTTGGTTTTTCTTTTTTTTTTTTTTTAGTTTTTAATTTCGTCCCTACATTTAAAAATATTACAATTTTACCTATTTAGATTTTGTTTCGACCAAATGCAAGATTTGTACTTTTAGGTTTCATTTGTTTATTGAATACTGATTTTCTTTTTTTTTAGTGTTAATGTTTATTAAATAATTTAAAAGAATTTAAAGAATTATAATTAATTAAATTTTACGATTTTTTATCATTATTAAATTTTAATTTAAAATTCTACTTTTCATTTTAAATTTATTAAAAGACATTAATGTAAAAAACTAAAAGTGTGTGTTTAGTAAAAAAATCGAGATTAAAAGTGTAAATTTTAAAATTTATAGACCAAATTAAAACAAAACTTAAATTTTCTCAAGGTTAAAATTGTAACATTTTGAAAACTAGGGATTAAATTGAAACTAATCTCAAAACTTAAGTACTAAAAATGTAACATTTTGAAATATAGGGAACATTTTGTCTTTTAAAAAAAAGTATAAGATTTTGAAACTTAAGGACCAAAAAGATATTTTTTTTTCGGAGAAAAAATATTGTGGCAATCCAAGCACTGTGTTTGTTTAGTTAAAGTAACTTTCAAAACTACAAATTTAGTCTCTAGACTTTTAACCCTTTTTTTAAAAAAAAAAAATCATGAATCTACTAGATACAAAATTAAAAGTTTAGGGATCTATTACATATAAATTTGAATTTTATGTCTAATAAATTTCCAAACTTTCAAATTCAATTCATCTTTAATTTTTTTAAAAAAAAATTATCTAAAACTAATTAGAAACAAAATTGAGAGTTTCATCACTATTAGATATTTCTTAAAATTTGTAGACTAAATAGTTACAAAACTTTAATGCTACTTATAATTTAACTTTAAAAATAAAAAAATCAAGTTCAAAATTCATTTATACTCTCGTAACCTCATTTTATATAAGTTCGAATGTGGAAAATTTTATTAAAATGACCATAATTGAATGGTAATTAATAGGTTGTTCTTAAATACAGAAAAATGAGCCTAAATATTTACAAATATAGCAAATTTTTACTGTGTATCAGTAATAGAAGTCTACCATAGTCTATTGACAATAAATTTTTTCTATATTTATAAATAATTTGATATTTTGTCTATTTATAATAATTTGTCGAATTAATACGTAGTAACAAATTGGTCGTGACATTTATTGGACCACTAAAATAATTTTATTAGATGAGAGTGAGGGAGAGAGAAGTGATATGGTGTATAGATCTGTTGCTTTCGGTATGGATCAATTATTTTATGTTAATTTTGGAAGTTTATTCAACATTGTGATGACCATTATGCCCCTCCCATAAATAATTTTTTTTGGAACCCACCCATTACAAAAATAATTACATAAAATCTTGATTTTGATTTTTCAATCTCAAAAAATTCTTTTAATGACAGTTTTGTTTGTTTTTGTTGATTTACAAAATGTTGCCATCGAAAAGAAAACTTTAAAAAAAAAATTACAATACCCACTTCTACTTAATGAGTGCCCAATCAAATCCATCTTAAAAATGGCTTCCACCATAATTAACCACTAATTAGTTTGCTTATTCATAATTAGTTTTTTTAACCTATTAATATTATGTGTTCTTTAATTAAAATCTACAGCTCATAATGAAAAAAAAAAAATACATACACACTATTATTAGGGAGAATTACAAATATATATAGCAATCAGATTCAAAGTATTAACATATATAACAATATTTTTAATAAAATTGCAAATATAGCAAAATCTATTAGTGATAAACTCTAGGTGGTTTATCAAGTCTATGAGCGATAGAAGTCTAGACTTGGTTATATTTGCAATTTTTTCAAAATATTACTATACACTTAGTTATTATCTCTAGAATTGCTACTCATTATAAGTATTCTTATTATTAGTTTTTAAACTATATGGAAGTCGAGTCGAATTACTTTAAATAATGATTTTACAGAACATGGGTCGTCCAATCAGAAGTAAGAGAGATGGGTATGAATTTTAGGGCATTAGTGGTTAGTTTTTTTTTTTTTTTTTTTGGTAGGGTAGGGTTTGCATGTGGATTGATTCAGAAGAAAGGAATAGGGTTGGATGTGTTGAATATAATTTGGTTACAATGTAGGGATGAAGTCAGAAATGTTATTATTATTATGAGATGCCATATTAAATTCAATGGCTATCCATTGTTGAACTTTAATTTACAATAAAGATCTAACCCTTTCTAACACTCCAAATATCAATTCAAAAATCACTTTATTTCCTACCAATGTCTCTATCTTAACTCATGAATCCAGTTATTTATTACTCAAATCAAAGTTTTCAACTACAATTGATTGCCTTTATTGTCTTCATAAAAAGAAATAAAGAATAACAAATAAATAAATAAACAAGTAAGACAAAAGAAATTGAATATTTGGTTCATTTTCTTTTGAAATATATATTTTTTTCCTATCAAATTTAAGCTTTTGGGTAATTTTCCTTAGTGATTTAATATACGAAAAGTTACCTTTTTAGTCCTTAAATTTGGAAGAATATGTGATTTTAATCCTTTGAATTTTAAAAATGTACCTTTTTAGTCATCGAATTTTTAAGAATATGTGCATTTGGTCTCTCAATTTTAAAAATGTAACTGTTTGATCCTTGAATTTGTAATAATATGTTTAAAAGGTCCTTAAAGTAATTTTTTTTAAATAATTATATAATATTTAAAATTAGAAAAATGATTTTTAAAAATAATTTTAGAGATAAAAGGGATAATTTTTAAAAACTATTTTTCTTATTTAAAATGTCGTATAATTATTTAAAATAATAATAAAAGAATATCGAAGAGACTTTTTAAACTTATTTTTAAAAACTCGATAACTAAAAAGCTACCATTTGAAAACTTAGAGACGCAACACTAATATTCTTAATAATTTGGGGGACTAAAAAGGTACATTTTGAAAACCTAATGACCAAATACACCTAATTTTTCAAAACTCAATAACTAAAAAAGTTTCTCTTTAATAATATAATATTGAAACGAGAGTTGACTCTAAATTATTTAGAGTCGAGGGAAATGAAGTTGCGAACTTCACTCTTTGTTTGGCGAAGGAGTTCATGGCCCTACAACTAAACAAATTAGTTTTTTACATCTTATTAACCTCTTACACTGTAGATCTTAGGAGTACACAACTCTAGAGACTTTCCGGCCCTAAACACTCCCTGAATATCATTTTCTTTTCGACCAATGTTGACAATTTACTGATAAGACTTTGAACATGCTTTAATTATTTTCAAGACCTAATTGGTGAGGAGAATTGTTAAATGATAAATTTATGTATTTTAAAGATGAAACATTAGCTAAAATGAGTCTTAGACATGTATGAAAAATAAAATTGAAATGTTTTAAACACTAAACTCAAGCCCAAGTTACTAATCACTTTTAGCTAATGGCCAAAGACAAACCCAAATGACTAAGGAATAATTTGATATATAATATGTTGAGTAAGTTGTTTTGCTTACCATATATAATAAAAGTTACCATTTTTCTTTCTTTTCTTATTTATATATTTCCTATTATGCAGAGCCAATCAAGGAATATAGTTTATGAGGTTGTTAGGAAAAGTTAAATAATAGAGATTTAATTAATACAATTTATTAAATTCAATAAACCTACTACCACATTATGCTGATATTAAGGGATTAAATGCTGCAAATGTTGGAGGTCTTTATGGCTCTAAAATGGCTACTTTTAAATAATTTAATTCTTAATTATATACTAAGAAAAAAATATAAATATAAAGACAAAAATACCTAACAAACCAACCTTACATGGAGCCTTGTAATAAAGATATAAAACCTACTACCATAAAAGAAAAAGAAAAAAAAGAATAATAAAGATTTGGTTAAAAAACACTTTTGGTCTCTAAACTTTTATGAAAGTAACAATTTAGTCCCTGAACTTTGATTTGTAACGATTTAGTCCTTGTACTTTCCATTTTGTAACAATTTAGTCCTTGAACTTTAATATGTAACAATTTAGTCCGTGTACTTTCAAACTTGTGACAATTTAGTCCCTAACGTAAAAAAAATCATCAAAATTATATGTCAATTTTTATTATTTTATGAGGTAGACTTTGTATTTTATAAAAGTATTGAGTCTTTAATTAGGTTATTGGTTTATTTATGTAATAAATCTCATTAAATCTTAACCTTAATTTCTACGATAGGGACTAAATCGTTAAAAATTTTAAAGTACAGGGATTAAATTGTTACTTAGTAAAGTTTAAGAACTAAACTGTTACAAAAATGAAAGTATAGGGACTAAATTGTTACAAAACAAAGTTAAAAACTAAATTATTACTTTCACGAAAGTTTAGGGACTAAAAGTAATTTTTAACTTAAAAGATTAAAACTTTTTTCATTAAAGTCAAAGTTTGAGTCTCTTCACTTTGTCTGGGGTTTCTGTTTATTGAAATAACTTGTCTCTTGCACTGAACTCTTGGATTGTTTAATATAACATTGAATTTTAGTAGTGGAAAAGTCTATAAAATCTTCTTATAAAAATGTGGAGTAGGAATAATATAGATATTTGTTGACTTGGTCAGTTGATGGGAAGGTATAAAGGTTGGGTCCATAATGGAAAATGTTAAAAACTTATTTCTTGAAAGCATTTAATTTATTGTCTTAATATAGAAGATTGACATCTCTTTTCCTTTTTTTTTTTTCTTTTGTGTCTCGAGTATGAGTGAGATATGAAAATTTGAAACTTTGATTTTAATGGCAAGAGTGTACACGTGTCAATTACGTTTGAGCATATCTCACTTCGATTGGAAGATAAAGATAGGAGTGTCAAAGAAATCTAATGACCTGAAAAATCTGATCAACCCAACTTCATCCGTATGGTTTGGGATATATTGGGTTCAAATAAATGAAAACTTTATAGGTTGGGTTGGTTCACGGGTTCATTTAAAATAACTTGAACCAACTCGATCTTATTATTAATTAAAAATAATAATTTTTTTTTCTTCCAATACCACTATATATACATATATTTATTTTAATTTTACTTAATTTCATGATTTTTTTTAGATTATTTATTCCCCAACAACTATTATAAGTAATTTTTTAACACCATGGAAATAAAATTTTCATAATATAAATTGAAATTGATTTGCTTAATCTTACTTCAATATGTGAAAATAATTAAATAAATCCTTTTACATAAATATTTTACTTGTTTCTTAAAACAAAATTTTAATAGTGACCCGTGTAACCTAAACCAACCCAACTTAAATGTTTCATGGTTGGGTTGAATTGGGTTCATTATTTAATAAGAGTTGTTTAGGTTGAAAAAACTTACAAGCTGAACAACTAAGTCGAGTCCAAAAAAATACTTCAACTAAATCCAACCCACGAATATCCGTAGATAAAGATCTAGAACTATTATCTAACCATAAGTCTAGTAGAGTTAGTGTAGGGATAAATAAATATACTGAAAAAAAAAAAAAAAAAAAAAAAAAAAAAACAAAGGGGATGAAAGAAAACTGCTTGCTTTTAGCATCTAAAACATAGATAAAATCAACCTACCAAATAACTAATAGCTGCTTGAATGAATGAAATCATAATATATAATAGATCCAGAAAATAATTGTTGTTAGGGAGATGGTGGTTGAATCATAGCCTCAGTCTATGATTTTGACATTGAAATATGAATACCACTTGGATATTGCTATAAGGTTGGGTACCATTAAATTTTGCTTTACAAGAACAGCATGCAATTTCATAGCACATGCTTAGAAAAAAAGCTGTTGTGGAGATTGTGGACTCAAAAAAGCACAAATATAGTATATAAATCTGAGTGGATATTAGATAGAATTCAACTATTGAAGATCCATTTGAGAACTGTATTCAAAAAAATAAAAACAGCTTTTTATTTTGGGAAATTTTTCTTTCTGATATCAATATCATGTTATTGACTCAAATAATGGTCTTTCAATTGTTTATTATTGTGGTAGTGATGTAAATGTCTCAATAAAAGCAAGCTATGAGTTTACCCATTCAAACTCTCATTACTTTTCCTCTACAATAAGTTGAATCATTGTCAAAAACAATAAATCCCATAAAATGACTAGCTTTCAGGTTGACCTATATATTCAAATATGATCAAAACATACGAAATTCCACGTCGTGGGGCTTGAAAATCGATGGATACTTCACGGCAATTGTATAATTTGAATTTGAGAAAAAATCTACAGAGGAAGAGCTTCTTTTGTAAGGTTAGTTTGGTTGATAAAACTTATATGATATAAATATTCACATTAATCTTCAGATTCATTTTTTGGATATTTGACGTCTGTAACCATGACAATCTCATCTGCTAATTCGTCGACTCGCTTTGTTTCCTTGTAATCATCGGGGAGCACGTTGCAGTTAATGATGTACCACACTGGTCTCTCTTCCTGGAATAACCTGCACAGTCATAATAAATAAGAGAAACGAAAACGAAAAACTGTATCTATCAATAAAATTGACATCTTGATGTGAACTCTTTTAAGTTGGGTCAACTTTCGATTCTTTTAAATTCCTATACTAGTTTCCTATCTCCTATTGGTTTGGCTTGTACACAATTGTAGAGCTACACGATTATAGAGCTACATAATTTAGCTGACAGCAGGTTGCTCTTTAAAGTGATTCGGTTGATACGGGCAGAGTTCTCCTTTTCTCAACTCCCCGTCACAAACTTATGCTTGCCAGTAACACTTAATTTCGTCGTTATATTTCCTCTAACAGTCAGAAAAACTGGATGTGTTTGTGTAGGTAATAGAGAAAAGAGAGCGAGAGATTTACGGATGCTTGCAAAGCGTCGGGCATCGCACTGTAAGTGCATACTTGCATGTTGATAGTTCTGTGATAGAATTAATCATGGCCCTGGGCTCCGAGCAAACAAATCTAACCTGAAATGTAATTAAGAATCAACATCAGTAATGGAAAAAAAAATAGTAATACTTGGATGGATGCACTCAATCTATATAATTTTAAAAAGAAATAAGAAGAATTTGTCACAACAAATTATAATTGGACAATTTGTTGATAATGCACAAAGATAGATGCTGCACGGGATGCACCTAAGTATTTTTCAAAGAAAAAAGGGTGACAAAGTAAATCATTAATTATTTGTACCTCAGTTTCTCGCGGTTGATTTGTGAGATCACACATGGTTCCATTTGTGTAATGATGAGCATGATACCTGAGAGAGTCATGTAGATCGGTCATTATTTTGAGAAATTGGGATTAGTTGTCTATTAACAAATAATAGATCTTATTATATCTATCGTACAATTCTTGTGTATGACATAACTCAACAAAGCACTAATCTTACTCTTGCACTGTTCAACACACTTGTATGATCAATCATTACGATCTTATTTAAACAGGATCTCTTCTATAAGTTGTACAACTGTATCCTTGAGTTCTACTAATATGATCAATCAAACCTTTCAAACACTAAATTCATACTAGCTTTCTGTTTCATGTCTTGAGTGTCATATTTGGCACATGTAAGAATTGACTACTGGAAGAAACACAGACAAATTAATAGTAGAACGCCGGATGAAAACTCATACAAGTTTTTGCTTTTTCATGTATGCCTCCAACTTACTACTTCTGAGAAGTGATAGAACTAGGAAAATTACAAGCTTTACTGCTTGAAGATTGCCTTTTCCTATTACTTAAAGCCTGTTCATAATATCTTTTCTCGTAACTAATGAAAATTAAAGCACACCTTTGGGATGCATCTTTTGAGCGAGGATCCTTCAAAGTAGATATATCAGAGAGATTCTCATTGAGATTAGCAGTTGCCTCTGCATCATAGACGCCCAATACAAATTCCTGAACTACCTGTAAGACAAAACACAGAAACGTCAAAAAAGTCTTTGCTACTTAACACAGCATGATTTTACGTTTTTAATTAACCAATAAACAATGACAGTTGCCTTCCTTATTCATAAGCTAAGATTAGAGAATCAGATATAGAATGGATTATAAAGCACTATACGAGACTACCTTTTCATCCTCCAAATGAAATTGTTTTAGTGTTTTCTGGTAACAAAATTCATATGTCCACCAACCCTCTTGCTGCAAAATGAAGTAGATGATGCAAGGTCAACATGTCAATTGTTCAGGACATAATCATCACATGTTTTACTTAAAAACGCATATATTTTACAACAAAAGACCTTAGTATTTAATAGCTTTATTGGTGTTGAGCGCAAGAAAGGCACCTTGTCTCACATGAGGCAAGGCAACCCCAAAGCACACACTTCACTTGCATTTTTTAAACACATTGTTTACTTTTAATACATATGTATTATTTAAAAATTACAGAAGAAAATGTCTTAATTTCTTTAGGCATCGTTTGAAATAAAATTAACCTTTCTTTAAGCCTTATTTGATAACCATCTAGTTTTTTGTTTTTGAAATTATGTGCACCTCAACTAATCTCTCGAGACAACCCGCTTGACCCTACAATATTTGGGTGTCAAAGAGACCAGAAGGATATTAAATCCTAGGTAGGTGGCCACCATAGAGAAAATTAAGCTTGTTTGCTCACAATTTCTATAGCATGGTTGTCATCTTTCTTAAGGAAGAATTTGGATTCTTAGTCAAATTCGAATTCCAAAAAAAAAAAAAGAGGGGTTTAAAAACTACATTTTTTAATTTTCAAAACTACTAATAGTAATGGGTGGAAGTAGTTTTTAGAAGCTTAATTTTCAAAAACCAAAAATTAAAAATAAAATGGTTATCGAATGGGCCTCAACTTTTTATTGGGATGCCAATTTCTCAATGCACACATTAAAAAACACAGCTTACAGCTTTACTTTTCTTTTGAGATATGATTCTAAAATGTAGATAATATAGTCATCAGACAATATTCAGCGATAGATCCTAACCCGGACAAAGCATTGCTCTTTTAATGCCTCAAGCAGCTCATCTGGAGTCTTCAATTTGACTCGCTTCTCAGATTCCACAATCATGCTACTCATGTTCACTTGAACAGTTGGCTTTCCGCTCTTGGACTTCTCCACCTTAGGCAAGTAACATAAGTAATTCTTTCCATTTTTATTGGGCATAAACACAGATTCCTGATCATCGTCCTGCAAAATCACAAAAACATAGTAAGTTCAGATGGCATACGACATACCTACATATTCTTGAATTCTGAAGACAGATATCATACAGCTTAGGGAACAAACATTCTGTAGGAAGTCTACAATAAGGAAAAGAATACGGTAACTTGTAAGGCAAATGGGATTGTAAATGGAAATGTGACTTTCCCACACACCTGGGTACGGGTACAGATTACAGGCTCAATATCTCAACTCTTCAAGTTGATGGAAAACATTACCGATAAAACTTCATGCACGGAGAAGGTGTTTTAAATTTGCACTTACATTTGCATCAGAATTTAGTACATACAATGACTTAATTATCAAGCCTAAGCGATACAGTGCATATAGAAGCCATCTTCCCAACTCCTCTTCCATAGTGCATCTTAACGACCAGTCTCATGTAGAGGCCATCTAAGAGGGTCCTAGAGTTCAAGAAATCATTTGCATACCAAATATTCCTACTGCTTAATACCAAAAGGATGAAACTACAATTTTAATTTGCTTCAAAATTTGGTGCCATGGATCAATGTAACACAGAAAATTTCTCGTCATTCATTTATTGTATTTAGTCGTGCCAAACAAAACAATCAACTATCAATCTCCAATGCCAAAATCTCCAATGCCCTTCCTCAAATCCTCTGTCTCAGAGAAAGAAAGCAACTAATGAATATATTTCACAGAGTGGGAAACAATCTATTGTATAAAACTAAAAAATTAGGCCAACAGAGAAAACATACGATGATAAACTCAAACAAAGAAACAGCAAAATAAGATAACTAGAGATTAATTAATGAACGTGTGCAGAAATGCAGAACGGATTGTTCCAACTCGATACCGTCAATAATTCTGGACTATTGAATGGGAACAAGTTCATCTTCGAAATCTTTTTCCCTTCCAATATTTTTCTATTGGAGCTTCCCTCATTCCTTTTATCGAACATAAGGATGCAAATCATGTTTTAATGAATTCTAATATGCAACGTCAAGCAGTCTCGCTTTCTTGGTCCAAAAAGTGCATTGTTGGAACTAGGTTGGAACGCCAAGTGGCTCAGGATTCAGGGGTTGCCGCTATACCCGAATACCCAAACACGGGGGAAAGATCATTTATACCAATATTGACAAGATCATTTTTTTGGGTAATGGGTATACTTGAAGAGTTTCATTAGTTATGTATCAACTTTCTAACAAAAAAAAACCTTGTATGCAGCAAAAGTCCCAAGTGAACCAGGGTAAATACATTAAAAAATGGCAAATTTTAGGTGCTGCTATAGTTGGTGGCAAACTTGCTTTGAGAAAAAACGTATTAGTAGCTTATATGTCATGGGAAGGTTACAATTCTGAAGATGCAGTACTACTTATCGAGATGCTGATATATGAAGATACCAGAATCTAAAATCTTTGACTTCGTAAAGATGTACAGTACTATATACTGGGTTACTTAATTGAGGATATTTGGAACAAAGTTACAGTACACTCCGAGTTAACAAGAAAGCGGGAGGGATGCCTAAGACCCAAAATCTACCCATATTATTACATCATATAAGCAAACAAGGTCCTATTAATATCAAGAATTAACAACTAAGTATATTAAAAAGCTTACAGGATTGTAAGGCGAGTCTTGTGGATGGAATTCTATATTGTATTTTGGCCCACGAGAGTTGCGACTAAATGTACCACCTGCTAATCAACAATCAGAAAGAAGAGAGAATAAAATTTCATACTAACAAGTTACTGTCATAATAAGCAAAAGTAATAAATGTTTCAAGTTTCAAGTCGTGTTAAACAACCTATGAAATACCACCCTCTGGAGTTCGCTAATTCCAATATGCGATGAAATATATTACGCAAGGAACTACCCACAATATAAATTCATCAATCACGTCTATTTCTCAAGTTTTCATGTGAAAAGTTCAAGAAAAAGAAAATGAGGGAGAAGAATTTCACCTAATTGAGCTGGGAAGATCTGATCAGCTAACGCAAAGTGGCAAAGATTACCAGCTAAAAGGATCAACCACATCAATTTCGTCATTTCTGCGTCCTGAAACAAACGTACAATGGTGAAAAGGAAGGGAGCAAAGTGGAAGGGTTAGGTATTTTCAGCTGGGGGCGGAAGGGCGACGACGGCGACGACGACGGCGAGAGGAAGAAGGAAGTGGGTCTTCGGTTTTACGGCCTGTGTTGACGATAGAGAGTGATGCACTTCCACGCATGCTGGACCAATGAATATTTGCCACGTCATTTGAAGAGTACTTGGATGGGCTTTCTCAAGAAAATGTGTTGGGTCCAGTATTTAGTGGGCTTTAGTTCCCCTTACATCTTGTTGATCGGACCAAATTAGGCCAGCTAAGGTGAGTAATTTTGAAATTGTTAAAATTATTTTTATCATTATAAAAATTACTTTCCTTTGAAATAGTGATGATTGGAAAATATTAAAATTGATTTTAGAAAAATTTATCATAATTTGAAATTAATTTTTCATGGTTGGATGATTGACTGAGAATCACTTCAAAGAGTGTTCTCCTTTTATTCCTTTATTGAAATATCGAATTTATCTTTTTTATTTAAGAATGATTTCTTTTTAAAATAATTTTTTGAATAGGAAATGTCATTTTTAGTAATTTGCTAATTCTAAAGTTACTATTAAAACCAAAGCTAATAATTTTAAAGGGAAATTGTTGTGTATAGAAAAAAAAAACAAAAGTAATTACACATATAGAAAAAAGTGCACCCTATGCTTTTGTATTTTCCACTTTTTTTCTATATGTGTAATTACTTTTGTTTTTTTTCTATTTGTGAAAAGACCCTTAATTCAAAATCACTTTTAAAAGCTTGAAATCAAACATCAATATAAATTAATTTTACAAAAAGCAATTGTACCTATATCTCTTTTTCTAAAAACACTTACTTTAACTATCACTCTCAGACATTAATCACCCAAAATTGATTTAATATTTAATTTTACACTTTTAAATGTAATTTTCATACGATCAAAATTGAGTTTGAATGTAAAAATATGTCTCAAAACAATTATAAAAAAAATTAACCATTTAAAAATCTATCTCAAACAATCCCTAAAATTGAAATACGCTTTTTGAAATATAGCTAATTGCAAGTTTTACAGAGCTCCACGTACTAATTTATTTTCATATATACTCTCAATGCTCTCTAGGGGTATTTGGCGTTTGAGCCAAAGATTTGGGTAATATGGAGTTGTGAAATCCACCTCTTGTTTGGTCCAAATAGTTCGTCGGTCCTACGATTAAAAATATCAAATTTATATCTTATTAACTTCTTACCTCGTGAATTTTAAAAATTTAAAATTTCATGACCGTTTGGAGTTCACAACTTTATTTTTTTGCTCCAACCACCCCCTTGACCAATTACGTAAATGTTTGATTTTCCTCCCGCTTGGGTCCAGTGTTGAATGGACCTCAATAAGTTGGGTCCAGTGTTTAATGGACCATCGCTTCAGTTTTAAATGGGCTTTGTCATTGGACTCTGCTTCGCAAATTGGATTGGTTTTGCTTAATTTTAGAATTTTATTGCTCGATTTCTGTAAACTTATTTTTAAAACATTGCTATTTAGCCAATTTTTAATGCTAACTTAAACAAGGTATTGATTCACCATTTACTTCCCTTTTTTGAGCTCAGTAATATATGGTATTCCAAACTTTAATTACTTAATTAGGATGCAAGATTGTATCTTTAAACTATGTTTATATTGATTTACTCAACTTTATAATTAATTCAATAATAGAAAGAAAAAAAAGGTGTTTGGTTCAAATTGATGAATTGCATAATAGATAATTATATTAAAAGAAAAAACTATACATTTTCATCGGTTAATATTTTATTGAATATGTGTTACAGTGTTTAAAACATAAATAATATTGAAAATATCACTTTTAGAAATGCAAGAAATTTGAACTATCATGGATTGGTCTAGTGATAGTGGGAACATTAAAAAAAAGTCAAAGAATTAAGGAGTTGTGGGTTCATGACCCTAATAACTAACTCAGTGTCTCAAACACTCTCTAAACTTTAAAAATGTCTAATATATCTCCAAACTTTCAATTTTGTGTTTAATCAATCTTTTCATATTTAGAATTTTTAAAAATTACTAGCTCAATATAAAATTGAATTTTTATTTTAATAAATTTGTAAATTGAACAAAAAAAAAAAAAAAAAAAAAAAGAAAAAAAGAAAGATGATAACTGTCCATTTGAAACAAAATTGAAATTTCAATACACAAAATTGAAAACTTACGCAACTATTAAATATGTTTAAAGTTCCCACTTTTGAAAATTTGAATATGTCAACCACAAACTTGTAATTCTTCTATTAGTAAAGACTGCTTGTAATTTCAAAGGGGGCGGTGACTTAGGATGCAAGGCAAAGCAGAAAGTGGGTGAATTCTGGTAAAGACGCCTAAAAAGGCTAAACAACAACGGACCAACGTCATTGGGTCTCACGAGTGGAGCGGCTGGTGCGGTGGTGGTGGGGCTTTGGCGGTGGAGCCTTGCCGTGTCCGTTAGTTCATGGCCACCGTTAAAATTAGTACCCTAAACTATAGAATTAATTTCAATTATTTTTTCATTTACAACACAATCTTTTGAAGGCTTTTATTAAAAAAAAAAATGGTTTTTATTTGTTTATGTGTTATTTAAATGAGTAATTCTAAATACATACGAAAAGTATATTTAGGTATATAAGAATAGAAAATTGAGGTGTGGGGCTAAAAGAAGGAAGATGACTATATGTATACTTTTCATATGCGTCATGCATTTTTTTTTTCATGTATGTATTTATTTTTGTCTACACAAGAAAATACAATCTTTTTTTCGTCTATAAATTCAATAACAATTTTTTTTTAAAAGTAATAGATTCAAAATCAAGAGATGTGAACTTCACAACTTGAAGTCAACTGAAAAGTTAAACGACAATCCAATAAAACAATCAACCCACAACACAACTTAAGGAAAAAATTAGTTCCAACGAGTAAAGTCACCATGAATCCTCTCTCAAAAGAAAATATTAGACTACACATTTAATAGCAAAACTTACAAAAATTGTTTAGAAACAAACTTAGGGTGTGTTTGGAATATATTTTCAAGTGTTTAATTTTAAAAAATAAGTTATTTTGAAAAAAATTGAAGTGTTTGCAAACACTCAAAATAAAATTTGAAGTGTATTTTAAACAACTTTTATAAAAAAAAAGTTTAAATAAAAATGAATTTTTTTTAAAAAATACTTTTTTCTCAAGTCAATTCAAACGACACTTAATCTTCAGAATTAAAATGAAGCTAAAATTTGAGTTATAATTGAAACCTATATATTCTTTTGGGCCAATTGCACGAATAAACTATTTGGAATTTATATTTTAAAAAAATGTCTAAAATCTTAAAAGGAAAAAATCAACTTTGTTATTGGCTAAATCATTTGAAGTCCAAGTCATTCTTGTAATTACTATGAGAAAATAGATAAAACATTTACCGATAACTTTCATAGTATCATTGAACCATTTTAGAAAATGGTTGGAAACTCAATGTGAAAGCCAAAATATGAGAAAAAAAAGATATGAAAATTTTGACATTACACAATTATTGACATTTAATGATAAAATTCTATTACACTAAATATAAAAAATAGAATATTCCAAAAGTTTGATGATAATGGTGGAATAAATTTGTAGCGAAATTTGGAAAATGCAAAAGTTGATTATTTTAGTAAAACTAACATCTCAATGTTGTATGTTATGGTTTTTAATTTTTTTAGAGCACTATTTAGATGATTTTAAGATGTGTTCATCTTTATGTACTTCACTACCGTTACATACACAGAAAATAAATTAAATTATTAAGCAAAAGTAAAAATAAATTATCATGTGATAAATTATGATTGGACAATGTAGTAAAATCATAGTGGAAAATTTCAGTCGAAATTTCGATCGATATTTCAATAAGGGAGAATTTCAATTTTCCCCCAATTTCTCGAAATTTCAGTTTTTTTTTTAAGATATGGAATTACCATCCCAAATTTTGATTTTCAACAAACCAACAAGAAAAACAACATATATCTATTTTTAACTTCATTCAAACATTTTACATTTAATTTTTATATCATTTCACCTTAAAATTGAATTGATATAAATTTTGTGTTTTTTTACCATCCAAATTAAAAGCCTTCATTTCCAAAAAAAAAAAAAAAAAATTGAGAAAAATAACATATATTTATTTTTAACTTCATTCAAATCTTCTCCATTGAATCTTCACATCATTTCACCTCACAATTAAATTGATGTAAATTTTATTTTTTTTACCATCAAATCTTTCATTTCTCCAGAACAAATATTTCATCTCTTTTAATTTTGCAATTAATTACCAATATTTGATATTATTTCGTAAATATTTTTCTATTTTTTTAAATTCATGCTCTCGCATCGATATTTACAATATACATCTAAAAGTTATCTTATTTTATAGAAATGATGACTAAAAATGGTCCATTATAGTCTAATTAAACTATAATCAAAGTTTTATTAATTAATTATAATAATTTTTATCAATTTCTATCTATTTATATAAAGTTTTTCGAAATTTCTATCGATGTCGATATTTTCATAAAATCAATACTTTGATATTGAATATGGTGTAGGATGGATAAAAGATAATTGCACTTCAGAATGCATCTATTTATATATATATTGAACCGTTTTGAAAGGTTAACTTCTGGGCCGGAGTGGGGCGTTCTGAAAGGCCCATTAAAGTTCTTTGTGATTGTCGTCGTTGGAATCGCACATGGCATATTCTGTTCATGTGGGGACCACCGCTCTATGGCCGACATAAGAAGGTGGGGTCCTGCAAAAGCCTGCCTTCCCCACGGCTATTTTGTCCGCATCTTTTAATTTTATTTATTTATTTTAACGATTTTTATCTTTTACATTTTAAATGGGAAAATGAATTTCTTTTTTCGCCCAAATTTGGTTGCAAATATCGATTTTCTCATAAAAATTAAAATTTCAATTTTCTCAATATCTATCTCCACTATACTAACTAATTTCAATGAAAAATCAGGGATCACAACAAAATTAAGCGCAATTAGCTAGGCACTTTAATTTATAAAATTGTAAAAGTTAACCTAATTTTTTTACTTATAAATCAACTCACCTCATGTTTATACTTTCAAACTTAAAGTCAGATATTCGATCTTCCACTTTACATTATTGTAAAAAAAATTATTTATAAATTTTGAAAGGTATAATAACCCTTAGAATATTTTTAGTTTCTAAATCAATATTGAGTTGTCTTCTCGAATTGAGAAAAAAAAAAAACTTCGTTTCATAAGGAATTTGATTTGAATTTTAAAAATATTGGTAGAAAATAGACTATATAACAAAGAAATTTATGGTGAAAATAGATTTTATTAATTTTTAAAAAACAAAAACAAAAGTAAAATAGCTGCCTAAATTTTTTTTAAAAAAATCAATTTGTGATAAATAGTTTAATTTCTTCTTTTCCAAAAAAAAAAAAAAAAAAGTTTAGATGGATTATAACACCCTTACTATTTGAGAGTTTTATTTGAACAATAGTTATAGTTCCAATAGTGGTTTGTGCATTTGTAATGTTAAAAGAGTTTGATTGCAATAAATTTATAATTTTTTTAGTTTAATAATTGCAAGCAGAGGATGAACTGTTAATTTTTAAAATAGTAATTTATGTTTTATCTACTCAATTATATTCGAAATGACGTTAAAAAAAATTAACAAATCATTTGTGTTTAATTTAGAAAATAAAGACTTTTTATATTCGAAATTCTAAATGTCTAAAAATAAAAGTTTGACATTTTAGATTATTACGTTTGTTTGGAAGAAATAATTTATAAAAATGTCGAATAATAATGAATATCTTAAAGTTTATGTATTTTTTTATCAATGACTTACTAATCTTTAGGCTATTTACATATTATTTTAGTCTAATTTTAATTTATATAATATTTTGGTATTTACTATTTTAATAATAATCACACACATATATATACACACATATATATAAAAAATAATTTAGATTATAAAAATAACTAAAAATAATATCGTAGTTGCATTAGATTGTAAAAAAAAAAAAAAAAAAAACTATATTTGTGCAATTGTTTTTTTTGTTTTTTTTTTTTGTTAAATAGATTAAAGATGGTTTGATCTTATGATTTTTTTTTGGCAAATTGAATTTATTTTGTGAAAAAAATTATGCCATTAATTATTAATTATTATTCTTATTAAATGTATGAAATATGAATACGTAATAAATATAAAATAATAAAATAAATAATGATCCATTGTAATAGAAGGCATCTTGCATTCTTTCTATATATATATAGTCTCATGTATTTGTTTCTTGACTTATTGGAAAGTAAAAAATAATTATTTTTCCTTTGTGGCAAATTAATCATTCATGGTATATGTCTCAATTTTCTTGATATTTATTTATTTTAATTTTGTAAATATTGCATATCATTGACAAAACGTGATTATAGTTTTTTTTTCAAATAAACTGAAAATCTTTCTGAATTTTATGACATTATATTTATATATAGGTTTCATGTATTATATTTTGACTAATTGCAAAATCACAATATATTTATTATTGTGGATTTTTTTTCACATTTATTTCATCTTTAATAGAAAAAAGTGGGATAATTGAGAATTAAATTTGAATCTAATAATGATAACATGTATTTCTTAATTAAAGTTAAATTAATATTTACAATATTAAATAAATGTTAATTGTATTTTTATTTTAAAAATTAGCCACGATTTTTAAAAACTGAAAATAATAAATAAAATAAAACAAAACAGATGTCGAATAAAATTAAAAAAATGTTATTTTAAAATTTTAAACTTAAAAGAATATCTATCTTAAATTACATTATACGTACATGATTTTGCAACTTCTTAAAACTATACTCAGCGATAAACAAATAATCCCTAATTATACCTTTTTTTTTTATAATTTCTTCTTATTCAAACATTTTAAAAAATCATATAATATTTGTTCACTTAAACCCATAAATTCTCGTAAAACACAAGTTATTCTCTAATTATAATAATAATTAATTAATATATGATTCTGAATCCTTTTTTCCCCTTAAAAGCATATGATAGTGTACTTTTATACGATAATGTCTTTTCAGGTAGCTTTTAGCACATGTAAAAAGAAAGCTCGGTGAAGTATTTTCACCCCAAAAAAAAAAAGAAAAAAAGAAAATACTGGTCCAGGCTAAATATCTTTACCAAAAAAAAAAAGAAAAAAAGAAAAAAAAAAAAGAGAAAGGTTTGCAGTTGACACAAATGTGTGTGATTGGAGATCAAATTTCAAACTCCGAAAATGATAATAAGTTTATACCGATTGAATTATGTTCATATTGACTTCTGACTCTCCTATTTAATTGAAATTAAAATGTTCTTATTCATTTGTCTATTCAAATCATTTACCACAAAATATACCACTAAAGTTTGAGGTTAAACTACAAGTTTAATCAATAAACTTTTGAATTTGTATATATTTAATTAGTTTTGAACTTTCGAGAATATCTAATAAATATTTGAATTTTTAACTTTGTGTCAAATAGGTTCACAAACTTTAAGAAGTAATATATATTAATTCTTAAATTCAATTTTATGTTATTACGTTCTTAAACACTAAAAATAGGAAAATTATTATAAATAGAAAAATCTCAAAGTATTTAGAAATATAGAAATTTTTTTATGTCTATTAGCGAAGTCTATCACTCAGGCGATAAATTTCTATCGCGGATAGACAATAAAATTTTTCTATATTTCTAAATAGTTTGACTCATTTTTGTATAGTTGAAAATAACCTAAAAAAGAAAAAAAAATGTCTAAACCTTAACTTTCAAGTTTGTAGATCTTCAAAAATTTCAATTTTGCATCTAATTTTTTTTAAAAAAATCTATTTGACATAAATATAAAATATAAAATTTAAGTTCTAGTAGACATAAAAAGTTAACTTTAATATAATTAATCAATTATCAATTAAATACAAAATAAAAATTTAAATCTTTGTTTTGAAACAATTTGTTTTTTAATTTTTAATTTTTGAAAATTAAACATGTAAACACTTCCTCCACCTCTAAATATATCTAACTTTGCTATTTACTTTCTATCAATATTTTAAAAAACTAAACCAAGTTTTGCAAAATAAAAAAAATAGTTTTTAAAAAGGGTTGTTTTCAAATATGGAAAAATGAGTCAAACTATTTATAAATATAGAAAAATTTCACTGTCTATCAATAACAGACCGCGATAGAATTCTATCAGTAAAATTTTCCTATATTTGTAAATTAATTTGATATTTTTTTTTGTTTATAGTAATTTTTTTTTTAAAATTTGTTTTTATTTTTAGAATTTAACTAAAAAAGATGAAAACTATTGCAAGAATCGAGAGAAAATAAATTTAATTTTAAAAAATAAAAAATTAATTGATTATCAAACTAGTCTTAGATACTTATTCAACATAGTTTGAACCGAAGGAAATTATTAAATACAAAATTAAAAAGTAAAAAAAAGCTAATGAAAGTTAAAAGACAAAATAAATTCAATCTGTAATTTAACCAAAATTTAACAATTAGCATGAGAAAAAGAAAAAAAAAATTTATAATATCATTATAAAAATGTGACTCTGAGCCAACAACCCATTCTCACGACGGAGAGATAACCAAAAGACTTGGAATTCACGGCAACCATGGGGCCCACACACACACATATTATATTTTCAGTTTTCGGGTCAAACGACAAACCAATATTATAAAAACAGTAAATTCTAATTTAATTAAGGGATATAAAAAAATAAATTAGAAATAAAAAAATAAAAAAATGATATAAAAATTATTATCAGCTTTTGCTCAGAATTTTGTGGCGTTCACGACAAGTTGTTGGAAATCTTACTCATTACAAAAGTACAAACGGATTCTACGGTTGGTTTTCAATTTCATTTCCCTTTGCTAAATATATTCCGTCTCTTTCAAACCCAAAATTTCTTCATTGTTTCTCACCCCGAGATTCTCCGGAATAATTTCAGAGGTTAATACATTTCTCAGATAAGTTTATATTCCTACATTTTCTCCATTTCTCCAGCACTATAATTCCACTTTCTTTCTGCTTATCATCCATATTTTTTTACCTCAATCGTCTGCCTTCTTTCTTTCTGAATTGGGTTTTTTAAATCTTTAATAAATTGCTAAAATTCCGATTCGGGGAGACCAAGAAATCTCTGCTTTAGACTGCTGAATTCATGAATGGAAGCCCCTGTTTGAATTTCTAGGGAATTTGAGCATTGTTTTACCCTTTTTTATTTTATGTCGGTTCAATTTGAGGGGGGGTTTTGTGCAATTTGATCCTGGGTTTTGTGGTTTCTGATATTGGGGTACTTTCTGCTGCATTGAACTACAGGGGAATTTTGTGTTTGGGTAGATTTTAGGCAATTTACTTACAAATATATATGTATTGTGTTGGTGTTTCTTGAGGGTTTAGAATTGTTTGTGGGGTTTGATTCTCTTCCTCTTGGAATAGTCTAGTTTAGTTGATTTAGATTCGTTTGAAGTGTGTAATTGTAGAAATTAGGTATTTTCGTCGGTTCTTAGTTCTTCATATTGTTTGATTTTTGATGGGGAAGCAAAGTGGGAAGAAGAAGCAGATTGGTGATAAATTCCGCAAGGCGATTTCGAAACATCGCCAAAGTGGAGATGGAAGTCCAAGTTATGACAAAGACCATGTTATTTTCATTACTATGTCTCAGGTTTTAAAGGAAGAGGGCAATAAATTGTTCCAGTCTAGAGATCTTGAAGGAGCAATGTTGAAATATGATAAGGCCCTTAAATTACTTCCAAGGAATCATATAGATGTATCGTATCTTCGGAGTAACATGGCAGCATGCTATATGCAGATGGGGCTTAGCGAGTATCCCCGAGCGATTCACGAGTGCAATTTGGCTCTTGAAGTTACACCCAAGTACAGTAAGGCATTGTTGAAGCGGGCTAGATGTTATGAGGGTTTGCGTAGGCTGGACTTGGCTTTAAGAGATGTTAAGGCAGTTTTAAGCATGGAGCCAAATAATATCATGGCTTTAGAAATATCAGAGAGATTAACAAAGGCTCTTGAGATGAAAGGATCAAAGGAAGATGATGCCGAGATCAAGCTACCTCTTGATTTTGTTGAATTGCCTTCTTCAGCATCGTCGCAAAAAGGACCGAAAGAAAAGAACCGAAAGAAGAAAAACAACCAAAAGACTAAGGAAACCATTGATGAGAAGAAGGCTGATGAAACAGTGGAGGAGGAAGAGAAGGCTGATGAAACAGTGGAGGAGGAAGAGAAGGCTGATGAAATAATAGTGGGGGAGGAGAAGGTCGATGAGACGGTGGAGGAGAAGAAGGCTGAGGATAAACTAGTTGTGGAGGAGAAAATCACAAGGACACAGGAGGAAACACCGATGAAAACTGTGAAATTGGTGTTTGGAGAAGATATTCGATGGGCTCAATTGCCAATTGATTGCACTCTATTGCAACTGAGGGAGGTTATACGTGATCGTTTCCCTACCTGCATGGCAGTCCTTATCAAGTACAGGGATGAAGAAGGTGATTTGGTAACAATTACTACCAATGAAGAATTACGATTGGCTGAAACATCTAAGTTGTCACAGGGTTCTGTTAGATTTTATATATTTGAAGTTAATCCAGAGCGAGATCCATTTTACAAAAGGTTTAAGAATGACAAGGCTGCCAAGTGTGAAGTTGAAGAAAATAGCATCTTTGAGAATGGTCATGTATTAAAAGCAAAAGAAATAAAGATGTCATCTTGCATTGATGACTGGATAATTCAATTTGCTCAGTTATTTATAAACCATGTTGGATTTGAATCTGGCCCATACTTGGATCTCCATGACCTTGGGATGAAGCTTTATTCTGAGGCTGTGGAAGAGACAGTAACAAGTGAAGAAGCTCAGGGTCTTTTTGAATTAGCAGCAGAAAAGTTTCATGAGATGGCAGCCTTAGCACTGTTCAACTGGGGAAATGTTATCATGTCAAGGGCGAGGAAGACGGTCTACTTCGCAGATGGTGGTTCAAAAGTTCGTGTGCTTGAACAGATCAAAGCTGCATTCGATTGGGTCGAAAAAGAATATGCTGAAGCAGAAAGGAAATATCAAATGGCGGTGGAAATCAAACCAGACTTTTATGAAGGCTATCTAGCTCTAGGACAACAACAGTTTGAGCAGGCAAAACTTTCTTGGCATTATGCAGTTAGCAGCGATGTTGATCCGAAAACATGGCCTTGCGCTGAAGTTATGCAACTTTACAATAGTGCTGAGGAAAACATGGAAACAGGCATGAAGATGTGGGAAGAATGGGAAGAGCAGCGTACTGGGGAACTCTCTAAATCTAGCAATGTTAAAACCCAGTTGCAGAAGATGGGGTTAGATGGGCTGATCAAGGATATATCAGTTGATGAGGCCGCAGAACAGGCTAAAAATATGAGGTCTCATATAAACCTCTTATGGGGTACCATGCTCTACGAGCGATCGATATTGGAATTTAAGATGGGGCTGCCGGCGTGGCATGAATGTCTGGAAGTTGCAGTTGAGAAATTCGAGCTTGCTGGAGCTTCTGCAACGGATATCGCAGTTATGATAAAGAATCACTGTTCAAGCAACAATTCACATGAAGGTACATTACAAATATTCTTTGTTTGCATCTCTTCATTCTGAGTTAAACATCTTTCTTATCTCCTCCAATTATACAGGTCTTGGGTTCAAAATTGATGAGATAGTACAAGCATGGAATGAGATGTATGATGCTAGAAAGTTGCTAACTGGAGTTCCATCATTCCGATTAGAGCCATTATTTCGGCGAAGGGTCTCGAAAATCTACCACGTGTTGGAGCAAGCTTGATTGCAACAAATTTTCAGGTTTTTCTTCCACATTAGAAGAAATAGTGTCAGTTTTGCTTCCTCCAACAATGAAACTGAACACAAGTATTAAAGGTAAGTTCTACTCACAAAAAAGGAAATACATTACAACTGCATAATTTTAAGTTTATCAAAAAACTAACAAATTACATCACTGTAACAATGGCTGCTTGCTCTTGTTCTGTTCAACAGGTTTCTTTTCTTCTTTCATGGTACAGATGTAGCTTGCTTCCTAAGAAATATTAGAAGATTGTTGTCCATTTCTGGTGTGTTCTTATGCATTCTTTCTCAATACAGGGCTGTTCTATCCATCCAACATTTGGGGACAATTTGAAATTGCAGGGGCTTCCATTTTAGTTAGTTTCTGCTCCACTTTCATCCTCTTGTCTCCTTAAGTAGTTTTTTCATGTATAAGCTCATAGTTAACATAATTTTTTATTGTCAAGGTCTCCTAGAAGACAAATTCTTTCATTATTTCTTATCTTGGTTTGCAATCTTTAGTGTAAATGACATTTATTTTGTTATCATAGTGAAGGTATATGTATATTCATTTAAAATCTTTATTAAATTCGAATTTTCGTTTTCTTTTTGGTGTTTGGCCTTGTATGTGCTCATATATATACCTATATCTTTTCGCTTAAAATACTATTTTGATACTTGTACTTTAGGTTTCATCCCATTTTATTTTCTTATGTCTAATTTTGGCCCCCATATTTTTAGTAAATCTACATCTTAAAAAAAAAAAAAAAAACTCATAATGTTAGTTTATTGTTGATATATATTTTTTAAAGTTAGACTAAATGAAAATAGTACAAGGATCAAAATAGAATTTAACTTTTTTTTTTTTTTTTTTTTTTTTTTCCGTCTTTCCTTAGGAAAATGTGATCTGGAGGATGCAGTGGTTCTAAATTAAAATTGTCTACATTAATCCCACAATTTTTTCTACATTAATTAGAAGTGTTAGCAATACGGTTTGATAAACTTATACCAATTTTTAACTTCCAATTTTATTAGATTGATCTTCAAGCTTAAATAAATGTGACAATTTAACCTTAAACTTGAATGTGTTAGCAATATACTTTGATAAGTAATTTTTTTTTTTGAACAATTGTTTGAAAAGATATTCTCATATAATTTCAATGCATTATAATACATATACACATGATTTCAATGAATTATGATTGAACATTTATAAAATTTAGAAAGGGACATTAGAGGTTTTTTTTTCTTAGTTAAAATTGTGAGTTTTAACAATGCTGCGAATATCTTTCCATATTTGGAAATTCTTGTCTGCAGTATTATTTGCAAATCTTTCACATTCCTTGTGCACGATTATTTTTGGAAGGTAGGGCAACTCGGTTGTTGTTTGCTATGCATATTTAAAAGCGTTGGGGTGAATTTGCAATTTATTTTTTATTTTTGAAAAAAAAAATCAATTTATTAGTCTTGCTAAATTTGTTTGATATACCCACTTCTCTTCCCCCATATCATCTTGTTAAAAAATAAAATAAAACTATCACATATTATAATATCAAATTTGAAGTATGGGAAAGTGTTCTAGCGTAGAAATGGCTTTTGAAAAAGAAATGGGAAATGCTCCTTATTCAAAAGGAAGTACCATTTATTCAAGAATTTTCAACTTTTTTTTTTTTTTTTTTTTTTTTTTTTAAATTTTTTTATAGTAAATTCCTCTTTATTATTGTTAAACTTTTTAAAATAAAATCAGTCTCTCTACAAATTTTGGTAGTACATTTACATTCTTAGTTTCTTTCTGTATGTATTTTACTAATTTTTTGTGACAAAACTCCAAAGTATTGAAAGTAGTGGAACTAAAGTTGATATTTTAATCACAAATATATTGTTTTTAAAACTCCAAAGTATTGAAATTTTGGTATGCAATTCTAATTAAAAACTAATAAAACAAATGGGAAGAGATATTTGATGGATTCATTTCAAACTTTAGGGCATAAAAGTCAAAGGTGCAACAAAATATTCTATGGAATCAGTTTTTTTTTTTTTAAGAAATTATAAATAATTGTAAAGAATAGACTATGGAAAATACAAATTCTGGAGAATGAACCTGGTTAAACTTCTAAAATTTAATACTATAAAACATACTTTAAAACAAATCTCTAATAATAAATTCTAGAAATTGAAATTGTTGAAACCACAAGAATCAAATTAAGATTATGTTTAAACTATATAGAAATTAAATTTAGAATATAAAAATCACAAGTCAAATTAAAATATTACATTCCTTTATTTCATACAATCCTTTATAAATTTAATTTGATAACCCACTTCTCTTCCATGGGTCTTCTTGTTTTTTTTCTTTTCAAAAGTATATCATATTAATATATATAATAATATCAATTTAGAGTAGGGGAAATCATCAAAGTACAAACGATATTAATTCAAACATATGGTGGGAAAATGGTCATTCTCATTCAAAGAATTTTGCTCCAACAAAATCCACTCCCACTTATAAATTTAAAACTACATAGCACTGTAGAAAAGAAAACAAAAATCCACAACTAACAAATAACTTTCTTATTCATCCGCTTCAATTAACCTAGAGAACTTTTAGTCTAAGAAACTTAAACGTTTTACAAAGCACAAATCTTCTTAATTATATCCATGTCAGCAGGAGGAATCTTTTCGAATATTGCAGGAGCACAATCACCGAGCTTAAAAATGGCTTTGCAACAAAAAGGATGAGGAGCAATTGGAAATTTAATCACATCGACCATACACAATGCTGCATCCAAAATAAATGGAGCACAACTTAAGAAAAAGAGATTTTGTTGTACTGTTGGACCGGACGTTACCGCTACTGTGCGTGCTGTCGCCGATGGTGCTAAAATGGCTACGCAAACAAGAATTACTCGTGCTAACTTCATTGTGGATGCGTTGGGTGACTTGACTGCCATGGTTTAGTTTGTAAAAAGATTATTGGGGAGGTCAAGAGAAGGAGAGAGATTTTGTTTTGTTGGTGTGAGAAAGTTGTGATTAGTAGAGATTCTTATATAGGGTAAGATATGGAGTTCACCTTTCTCTTTATGGCAGTAGAAAAATACAATTTTGTTGACGTAACTTTGTTCCGATGTTTTTACTGATTTTTAATTTCGAGGTTGATAGTACAAATTATATGTTAGTTTAATTATGCTCGTTTTTGCAATATTAAAAGATAATTATTACTTTCTTTAATTGTTAGTTTTATATTATTTATTTAACGTTAACACAAATAATTATGGACTAAAATATTACATCAAGTTAAAAGGATTTAAAATATTTTATTTTAATATCTTAATAATTGATAATGTAATAATTAACCAATTAACTATAAAATTTTAATTCTATATAAGGATTGTATGCAATAAAGAAATGTAACGTTTTAATTCTATTTAAGGATTGTGTGCAATAAAGGATTGCAACGTCTTAATATATTTTCTTTTTGAAAATGTAACGTTTTAATCCTATTTAAGGTTTTGTATGCAATATATATAGTAATAGATTAATATAATATTTTTTCATTAGAAGAAAAATTATTAGTGTGGTAACAAGGGAGAAAAAAAAAATGTAAATCAATTGATCGAAATGTTGTAATTATGAGTCTCATTTTTATAGACGACTGGAAAGAAAAGGTAAGAATGTAAATTAATTAATTAATAGTTGTCGAATCCACATAATAGGAAGTGCTCAAAATGAGATTGATTTCAAAGCTTGTGGGAGACTCATCAAATTACTCTTTTGGTTCCGAAGTTTCAAGTCGAGTTGGTTTTTACTAAAAAAAAAATTATCTTTTTAGTCCTTAATTTTAAAGAAGTGTTTTTGGTCCCTAAATTTCAACCCAAGATTTTAAGACTAGGTGCTTGTGGTTTCTAAGTTTTCAAAATGTACATTTTTAGTCCACAAGTTTTAAAAAAATTGATTTCAAAGGTCTCTCAAATAATTTATTATTATTATTTTAAATAATTATATGACCTTTTAAATTATAAAATTAATTTTTTTAAAAAATTCTCTCTTCTCACTTCTCTCTAAAATTATTTTTGAATATATATATTTTTTACTTTTAAATATCATACAATGATTTTAATCCTTAAAAAAAAAAAACTCAAGAATCTTTTAAACCTATTCTTAAAAATTCAGAGACTAAAAATATACATTTCGAAAACTAAGGGACCAAATGAATCTATTCTTAAAAATTTGAAGAGTGGATGATACATGTTTTAAAACTCATGGACGAAACACACACATTCTACAAAACTTGGGGATAAAAAGGTAATTTTTCCTTCCCATTTTATAGGTAGGTTTCAAAAAGTTACACTTTTACATTAGTTACACTTTTACCTTTGAATTTTGATGTGTAATTTCTATTAGGTTTTCAGTTTCAAAATTTACACTTTTACCCTTGATTTTACACTAAATACTCATTTACACTCAAAATTTAGGGGGAAAAGAGTATAAATTTTCTATAATTATTTTATTATTACATTTTAGTAATCACTATCAAAGCCAAATAACATTTTCATTCCCATGACGCTCATTTTTTCTTCAAAATTGGTGATTTTGGATCAAAAAGTTATAAATCCAATCAATAAGGAGAATAGAAAACAGGATCAGAACCAAGATAGAGTCAAAACGGGCCAAAGGAGGGGAGTTAGACCTTTGGGCCCAACTTCCCATTCGCTTCGGCCTCAGTGTGGTTAAAGCCAAGGAGGCCTACTTGGCCATTGAGCTTGAGTTGGGCCATTGACCCAAGCTTCCCTCGGCCTCGGCCTAAGAGGCTGAGGAACCCAACTTTCGCATAAACATGCCCCCGAGCCTAAGAATATCACATAAGATTCAATTAAGTTATTAGATAACTGGATATCGAAAGTAAACAAAAGAAGACCTAGATCAACCTCCTTTATATTACATCATTATAGCTCTATATGAGTTATCTTTAATCATACTCTTAGACTCCCTAGCTTTCACCTCTTTCACTCTCTAATTTAAGCATTAAAGTGTGTGTGCCAAGCACCACATCGGTGTGCAAGTGTTCTATTTTGCATGTCATGTTCTTTTCCCTTCAAACAAATGCACTACTGATGTTACGTGAATGTCAGGCCAAATTTTGATATCAACAAAGCCTAAGCTAAAAAAATAAAATTAAAACACAAACAAAAGTAGGTAACCCTTACTAAAATAAATAAATATGAAAAAGATCATTCTATTGCTATATATGATCATGGAGATACCAAATTTGTAAAAACTTTCCTTTTAAACTGTTAAAGGGCATAAAAGTCATAGTACAACAAAATATTCTATGGAATATAAATTCTAGAAACAATTTTTTTTTTTATAACTGGTATGTGTGTGTATATATATATAGAGAAGGTAGGGGAGTACATACTTGACTCTAGTCAAACTATACTCTTTTTGGCTCAGATTATAAAGTTTAAATTGGAAATTGGAGCATGTTTGATAACTAAAGGTGTGTTTGAAATACAATTTCAAGCGTTTAATTTAAAATGTAAGTCATTTTGATAAAAACTGGAGTGTTTGGCAACCATCTAAAATAAAATTTGAAGTGTATTTTAAATAGTTTTTGTCAAAAGAGTATGAATAAAAATGATTTTTTTGAAAAACATTTTTATCTTAAGTCAATCCAAACGAGCCTTAAGTAGATTTTTTTAAGATTTTTATATTATATCAAACACTCACGCTTAGCGCGTGTCTTACCATCCTATGGTGTGGTGTTGGATCACGCAATTATGTAATTTATTACATAGTTCAACTAGTTGATTTCCCCATCTGCTTTAATTTCAATATCTTTATAAAAAAAAACTAAAACAAATATTTTGAGTATAATTGTTATAAGCTTTCATTAGGAAGAGATATCATTAAAAAAATGAGCTAGAAGTTGGTAAGAAAACCATAAGTATCGTAAAGCTAAAAAAGTGGAAGAAAAACAGAGACAAAACAAAAACATGCAAATATTACTAAATAAGGTTGTAATTATTGATGAGATACCAATTTTGTAAAAACCTTACTTTTAAACTTTGAATAATAAGAATCATTTAAACATATACTAGGTTTAAAATTTAAACTATAGAGACCAAATTGAAAATATAAAAATTACATGAACAAAATTGAAACCATTATCTTAGAGTGTACTTTCAATTAAACCTTTTTACATACATTTGATAATACATTTCCCTTCCTAAGGGGAAATCTTTAGAGTACCAAACAACAATGAACAAATTAATGGTGGAAAAATACTCATTAATTCTCATTCAAAAGGATAAGAAACGATTTTGCTCCAACAAAATCCACTCATCCTACAAATTTTATAAGGACATAGTACTGTAGAAAAAGAAAAAAAGAAAAAAGAAACTCATTATTATCACATAACTTTCTTATTCATCATGTGCTACTTCACTTAGAGAACGTTTACAAACAATAAATAGCTAAAACGTTCTTACAAACCACAAATCTTCTTAATCACGCCCATGTCAGCAGGGGGAATCTTTTGAAAAATTTCGGGGGCACAGTCGTTTAGCTTAGAAATGGCTTTACAACAAGAAGGATGAGGAGCAACTGGAAGCTTGATAACACTTGCCACACACAACGTCGCCTCTAAAATAAAAGGAGCACATTTAGAGATAGGGAAATTTTCTGGAATTGATGGACCAGGTGCTGCAGCTGTCGTGCTGGCCATCGTCGATGGTGCTAAAATTGCTATACAAACAAGGAATATAAGTGTCAACTTCATTGTGGATACGTTTAGTGACTTTATCGCCATTGTTTGTAGAAAAATGAGTGTGGAGTTCTAGAGAATTAGAGAATCTTCAGCTTTGTTTGTGTGAGAAAGTTGTGAAGTGTAAGTGATCTCTTATATAGGAGAAGATATGGAGTTGGAGTTTTGACATATTTATGGCCATTGAAACTACCAATCTTGTTGATGCACTTTTGTTCTTTAAGGATTCCAACCTAAGTATAACTCAATTGTTAAGATGCATGACTTCAACCAAAATGTCAGGTTAACACAATTGCAATGGAGCGATATAAAATCATCTAATAAAGTATGTTGAATTAGTCGATAATTATTACTTAATAATTATTACTTTTTCTAGTTGAAGGTCTAATTTCTTATACCACTTTATATTATATTTATTGTTATGATATTTAGTTATAATGAATTCTATTTGAATACTTATTTATTAAATAATTACATAATTAACAAATGAAGTATATAATTCTAATTTTATATAAAGCTTAAAAGCAATAGATTCATATGATGTTATTTTATTAGTATAGAAATTATAAAATTATAAACAAGAGAGAAAATAAGTGAAGGTTAATTAATAACAAAAATGTAAGTTTTATTTAGAAACGTTAGATCTAGCGTTCAATTGGTATACAAGTGTGTTAGTAACTATTAAGTATGTGGTTTAAATCCTTCTACTTCCAATCGTACGAAAAAAATAATTATAAATTTCATCTTTTGGCGAGATAAATCAAATTTAAGAATTAAGTAATTAAAATCTTGCGGTCACTAACACTCTTATATGTCAGTTGAGTTATGTTCTCTAGGATTAGTAATAGACGTCACAACTACTATATATATATATGGTGATACCATATTTGTAAAACTTTCCTTTTAAAAAACTTTCCTTTTAAACTTATCTACATTCTAGAACCCGGTTTTTAGGGTTGTGTGTTTCTACTTGTTTTCTTTAATTTTTTTTAACAAGGCCAAATTGGTACCTACATTCTAATAACAATTTTTTTTTTTTTTTTTTTTTTTTTTTTTTTTTTTTTTTTTTTTTAAAAAAAAAAAGAAGTATTGCTATTTATTAGTTTCTATATTTTGTTGCCTACATTTTAAGAGTCTTTTCGAGATCAAAGCCAAATTTTGAAAATTATGACCTATTTATTTTTAATTTTTGAATTTTGAAAAATAAGTTTATTTCTTTTAAATTTCTTACAATGTTATTGAACTTTCTTAAGTAAAAGAATTGAATTTTTAACTAAGTTCTAAAAACAAACCAAATTTAAAAAAATTACTCTTTCTAATTTCAAAACATGGCTTGATTTGTAAAAATATTGGTAAAAAGTAGATAACAAAGTAAAAAGTTTAGATGTGAACATGACGATTATAGGGTTAATTTCTAAAAACGTACTAAAAACCAAAAATCAAATTGTTACCAAACGGAACCTAAAAAATTAGTTTTCAAAAACTTGTTTTTATTTTTGAAAATTGGTTAAAAATTCAAATGTTTATAACATAGGAAATATAAAAAACTATGAGTTAGAAATGGTAAGAAAAGCACAATTTTTTTAAATTAAAAACTAAATAGTTAACAAACATGACATAAGAATCTTAAAAAACAATAAATTTTTAAAATACAGTACGGGGTATAAACTCTACACAATAGAATTTTTGTAAGAACGGTACTAGAACAAAGTTCAAATCAAAGTTATCCAAGGTATAAGATCAATTTGAAAACATAGGTCCTGTTTAATAATCATTTTTCACACTTCGGAGATCTTTTATTGTTTTATCTCAGCTCGTTTGAATTTCACAGATTGTTTTATTTAGCTTTGAGTCTTTGTTTTGTTGTTTTATTTACTTTTTTTGAAAACTAAGGTTTTAAACACCGTATTAACCTATAAATTTCTTTTTTTTTTTTTTTTTTTTTTTTTTTTTTTTTTTAATTTGAAGTTTAAATATTTTCTTAAAAATATGAAACTTAAAGCAAAGAAAAGAAATGGGGAAAAACAAACATAATTTAAAAAACAAAATTTTTGCTTGTAACCTCTTGGTAAAAAATGTACATCTAATGTCTGCCAGTTCCTCGACAAATACCTACTACACAAGCATGCACCATTGAAAAAGTGTGTCATAGCTGAGTACTCTTGCACCGAAGATAAATGGGGCTAAATGATCTGTCGAAGCTGTGAGATGTAAAAATGCATCGATAGGCTTAGGGGGAAGCAAAGGAGGCTAAGAAGAGTAGTAAAGGCCAAAGGAATAGCACGATAGCTCTTATTTCATGTTTGTTCTAACTGTAAACAACTAATTTAGCTTATTCAAGAGCTCTCTAGTAAGTTTGGGCACTAGGTCAAATAAATGGGGTTTACTTTATTATTGCAATCCTTGCCGCCCTTCTTTCTTATTATTAGTAAGATAGGGTTCTAGTACACAAACAAGGTGGGCTAGAGTTTCTCTCTCAATCTTGTCCCACAGTTTAGTGGGTTCCATTACACAAACAAGGTGGATGGGTTTAGGGAAGACGATTACAAAGTGGACTACTCGTTTTGTGAGATCGAGAAGATCGCTAAGGATTTACAATCCATTGTTTTTTACCCTGCAAAGATATTAGCGGTTTATGGTATGAGATGGTGTAATTTTGATGAATCAAATCACTCGAAAAGGGAAGCGTAATGATCGGCATATCAATGTTCAGATTGTGACGCATTAAGATATGTCAATACTCAAAAACATACTAAGATTCGTTTTCCCCTTCAGAAGGAGTTTTTTTTTTTTTTTTTTTTTTTTTTTTTTTTTTTAATTTTTATTATTATTATTATTTTTAACAATTGTATACCAAAGGATTGAATTTTCATTTTTCAAATAACATCAACAGAGCCTAAGTTAAAAAAAAATTGAAAAAAACAAAACAAAAGTATGTAACTATTACCAAAAAAACAAATATGAAAAAGATACTTGATCGATTCAGATTATATTACTATACATGGTCGTGGAGATACCAAATTTGTAAAAACTTTTCTTCTAAACTATTAAAGGGCATAAAAGTCATTTTACAACCAAATATTCTGTGGAATCTAAATGTACACTTTTTCATTTTACAAACAAATTGATGTTAGGCTGAAAGTATAAAGTTTAAATTAAAAATTTAGGGTGTGTTTGGAATAAATTTTCAAGTATTTAATTTAAAGAATAAGTAATTTTAGAAAAAATTGAAAAATTTGACAATCACTCAAATAGATTTTGAAGTATATTTTAAATAGTTTTTAATCAAAAGAGTTTAAATAAAAATGAGTTTTTTGAAAAACTCCTTCTTAAGTCAATTCAAACATGCTTATAACCAAGTAGATGTTATTAAGATTTTTTTAAAGATAATTTTTTATTAAAATTTTATTAAGATTTTATAAGATATATCTTAGTATACGTATTTTAATTTTTGAATGAAAGGATGGGATAAGGATTTGGCTTATATTTTATAATGAAATGGAAACATTGAAACATCTTTCTGAATTAAACACCAAAAATAATTTTTTCAAGAGTGCCAACCTAAATTTAACTCATGATTGACCACTCGATTTTTTTTTCTAAAAAAAATCACTAAAGCCGAAATATTGAGCCCCTCCATTGGTTGTAAAATAATAAGAATAATTGTTTTAACAGATAAAAATGTTGAAAATATTTTTAAATATAACAAAATGTCATTGTCTATCAATGATAGACACTTATAGATACTGATGATAGATTATCATCTATTACTGTCTATCGTGATATTTTGCTATTTGTAAATATTTTGGCTCATTTTACTATATTTGAAAACAACTGAAATAATAATAATAATAATAATAATAATAATAATAATAATAATAATAATAATCAGTGCTTGTGGTCTCTAAGTTTTCAAAATGTACCTTTTTAGTCCACAAGTTTTTAAAAAATCGGTTTAAAAGGTTCCTCAAATAATTTATTATTATTATTTAAAATAATTACATGACATTTTAAATTAGAAAAATAATTTTTAAAAAAAATTATCACTTCTCAGTTCACTCTAAATATATTTTTGAAAAATATACATTTTTAATTTTAAATATCATACAATGATTTTAAATATTAAAAAAATAATACTTCAAGAATCTTTTAAACCTATTCTTAAAAACTCAGGAACTAACATTGTAAATTTTGAAAACTGAGGGACCAAATGCATCTATTCTTAAAAATTTGAAGACTCAAAGATACATGTTTTAAAACTTTGGGACCAAACACACACATTCTACAAAACATGGGGATAAAAAGATAATTTTTCCTTCCCATTTTATAGGTAGGTTTCAAAAAGTTATACTTTTACCTTTTAATTTTGATGTGCAATTTCTATTAGGTTTTCAATTTTAAAATGTTACATTTTTTTTCTTCTTGAGTTTGTAGTTTTGTTTCCATTTCGTCTATATGTTTTAAAATTTACACTTTTACCCTTAATTTTACACTAAATACTCACTTTATGTCCTTCATGTTAATGTATATTATATAATTTAAAATAATTATAATTAAATTTGTTTTCACTAAAAAAAAATTTACATCTAATTATTCTAAATTAATTAATTAAAAATTAATGTCAAATACCTAAAGTGAGCATTAGTGAAAAATCGAGAGTAAGAGTGTAAATTACTGAAATTGAGAGACCAAATAAAGATGAATTAAATTCAAAATTCGAGTGAAAATGTAACAAAAGAGTATAACTTTTCTTTAATTATTTTATTATTACATTTTAGTAAACACTATCAAAACCAAATAAAATTTTCATTCTCATGCCAGTCGCTCATTTTTTCTTTGAAATGGGTGATTTTGGATAAAAAAGATGAATTCAATCACTAAGGAGAATAGAAAACAGGATCATAACCAAGATAGAATCAAGGTGGGTCAATGGCCAGTCAGACCTTTGGTTCCAACTTCCCATTGGCTTCGGCCTCGATATGGTTGAAGCCAAGGAGGCCTACTTGGCCATTGGGCTTGAGTTGGGCCCTTGGCCAAAACTTCCCTCGGCCTCAGCCTAAGAGGTTGAGGAGCCCAACTTTCGCAATAAACATGTCCCCGAGCCCAAGAATCCCACATAAGATTTGATTAGGTTATTAGATAACGGGATATTAAAAGGAAACGAAAGAAGACCTAGATCAGCCTCCTTTATATTACATCATTATAACTCTATATGAGTTATCTTTAATTATACTCTCAAACTCCCTAAGTTTCACCTCTTTCACTCTCTAACTTAAGCATTGAAGTGTGTGCCAAGCACCACACTGGTGTGCAAGTTTTCTCTTTTGCAGGCCATGTTCTTCTCCCTACAAACAAATTCACTACTGGTGTTATGTGAATGTCAGGTGTGCTTTTTCTATCCAAATTTTTATATCAACAAAGCCTAAGCTAAAAAAAAAAAAAATTAAAAAACAAAACAAAACAAAATAGGTAACTCTTACTAAAATAAATAAATATGAAAAAGATTCTATTGCTATATATGGTCATGGAGATACCAAAATTAAAACTTTCCTTTTTAAACGGTTAAAGGGTACAAAAGTCATAGCACAACAAAATAATCTATGGAATCTAAATTCTAGAAACATTTTTTTTACAACTAACAATGAGTGGGGGAATACATACTTGATGCTAGTCAAACTATACTCTTTTTGGCTGAGAGTATAAAGTTTAAATTGGAAATTGAAGCATGTTTGATAACTAAAGATGTGTTTGGAATACATTTTCAAGTATTTAATTTAAAAAATAAGTCATTTTGAAAAAAAACTTGAGTGTTTGAAAACCATCCAAAATAAATTTTGAAGTGTATTTTAAACAGTTTTTGTCCAAAAAATAAAAATGAGTTTTTTTGAAAAATATATTTTTTTTCAAGTTAATCCAAACGAGCCCTAAGTAGATTTATTTAGATTTTTATATTGTATCCAAACACTCACCTGGCATAGTGGCTTAGAGTGTCTTTACCACCCTATAGTGTGGTGTTCGATCATGCAATTATGCGGTTCATTACCTAGCTCAACTAGTTGATTTCCCCACTCTGCTTTAATTTCAATATCTTTGAAAAAAAAACAATTATATATTGAATACGTAGTTTAAAAATATATGTCAACCCCATTTTTCACTTTGAATTGGTCAAAATATGCGGAATTTCTTACTTTTCGCAGAGGATTAGATCCAATAACCGGGGGTCTATGGTTAACCGATATTGCACACCATCATTTAGCTATTGCAATTCTTTTCCTGATAGCGGGTCACATGTATAGGACCAACTGGGACATTGGTCATGTTATAAAAGATATTTTAGAGGCTCATAAAGGTCCATTTATAGGCCAGGGCCATAAAGGACTATATGAGATCCTAACAACGTCATGGCATGCTCAATTATCTATTAACCTAGCTATGTTAGGCTCTTTAACCATTATTGTAGCTCACCATATGTATGTGATGCCCCCTTATCCATATCTAGCTACTGACTATAGTACACATTCATCCATTCACATAACCACATTTTTCTTTTAATATTTGTATAATGAAAGGATGAGATAAGGATTTGGCTCATATTTTTGAAATAATATATATGAGTTTCTAAGGTATAAAGGAAATAAACAAAATTTTAACTAAAAAATATTTTGAGTATAATTATTATAAGCTTTCATTAGGAAAGAGATATCATTAAGAAAAAAATGAGCTAGAAGTTGGTAAGAAAACCATCGGTATCATATAGCTAAAAAAGTGGAAGAAAAACAGAGACAAAACGAAAACATGCAAATATTACTAAATAAGGTTGTAATTATTGATGAGATACCAATTTTGTAAAAACCTTACTTTTAAACTTTTGAATAATAAGAATTATTTAAACATATATTAGGTTTAAAATTTAAACTATAGACACCAAATTGAAAATATAAAAATTACATGAACAAAATTGAAACCATTATCTTAGAGTGTACTTTCAATTAAACCTTTTTACAGATATTTGATAATACATTTCCCTTCCACAAATCATTTTCTTGTTTTAGAATTCTATCATATATAACATCAGTTTTCTTTAGTAAGGGGAAATCTTTAGAGTACCAAACAATAATGAACAAATTAATGGTGGGAAAATACTCATTAATTCTCATTCAAAAGGATAAGAAACGATTTTGCTCCAACAAAATCCACTCATCCTACAAATTTTATAAGGACATAGTACTATAGAAAAAGAAAAAAAAAAGAAAAAAGAAACTCATTATTATCATATAACTTTCTTATTCATCATGTGCTAGCTCACTTAGAAAATGTTTACAAACTACAAATGGGTAAAACGTCTTTACAAACCACAAATCTTCTTAATCACACCCAAATCAGCAGGGGGAATAATCTTTTGAAAAATTTCGGGGGCACAGTCGTTTAGCTTAGAAATGGCTTTACAACAAGAAGGATGAGGAACAACTGGAAGCTTGATAACACTTGCCACACACAACGTCGCCTCTAAAATAAAAGGAGCACATTTAGAGATAGGGAAATTTTCTGGAACTGTTGGACCAGGTGCTGCAGCTGTCGTGCTGGCGATCGTCGATGGTGCTAAAATTGCTATACAAGCAAGGAATATAAGTGTTAACTTCATTGTGGATACGTTCAGTGACTTTGGTGCCATTGTTTGTAGAAAAATGAGTGTGGAGTTCTAGAGAATTAGATAATCTTCAGTTTTGTTTGTATGAGAAAGTTGTGAAGTGTGAGTCTCTTATATAGGGGAAGATATGGAGTTGGGATTTTGGCATATTTATGGCCATTGAAACTATCTGTCGCCACGTGCTCGAGACGATGTGGAGCGGCCGACGTCCTCAAAAAGAGTTAATAAAAAAAAGAAAATAAAAGGAGTCGCCACCAATCTTTTTTACGGTGTGATTGGACACCGAAATAAAGTAAACAATTTTAAGTAAAAATCAAATAAAATAGTCTGCGAAAACTAGAGTTGAGTTTGGGAGTCATTTGTGCATGGGGAAGGTGTTAGCACCCCACAACACCCGTTAAGTAAAACGGTGGCCAATTTATTTTTATCTTGAAGAAAAAATTATTCTTTAAATGAAATCATTTGGGAAGAATTTTTTTTTTTAAAAACAAATGTCTTATTTTACCACTCATTACTCAAATATTGAAGTAATGATCCCATAAAATAAGTGGAGAATATTTCCGTTAATTAGGCTACACTAGAATTAAGGAAAAATTCTTTGCCTCAAGAAATTGAGAAAATATTACAGTTTCTCAAATCCGTCATCGGAATAGCCTTTTTATAAAAGGATTTTTTTAAAAAAATATTCATTAAATTCATTTTTTCTTAGGATCAAAATCTCGGACTCCCAAAGATATGATCCTTCACCTCAAGAATCTAGAAAAACGGACTCCTAGATATTTCTAGATTCCATCGTAGGATTTTTTTTTTTAGGAAAACGGTCCTAAAAACAGGTTATTAAAAAAATTGATTAGGAAACCTTATGAAATAATAAATTAATTTTTTTTAAAAGGTTAAAGAGAAATACAAAGGATTGTAAGAAAATTTTAAAAGATTAAAAAAAAATAGAGTTATAAAAAGGATTTAAAAAAAATATTATTGACACCAATAAAACATTATTAAGTAAAGAAAAGTGTAAAATATACAAGAAATATATAAATACACAAGTTGAATATAGCAATAGATAGTCAAAAGGTACCATAGAGTTGCTAAAATAAAATTAGTATAATCACAATAAAATGATAATAATGATAACAACATAAAAAAAAAAAGTTTATAATGATATAAAATAATAACAATAATAATAATGATGATAAAAAAAATAAAGTTTTTTTTAAATCACTTATGGATATTATTATTATGTAAAATAAAACAACTTAAAAAAAAAAAAAACAGTGATGAGATGGGTTCCCTCTTTTTTTTATTTAATGATAATAACAATAATAATAATAATAATAATATTAAGAATATTAAGAATCATAATAATAGTAATAGATAAATAAACAAATTAATAAGTAAATAAATAAAGTGATGGGACAATATCTTACCCCTTTTTCAACACATTATTAAAAGGATGAATAAATTGATAAATAAAAAAAAATAATTAAACTTTCACTTGGTTTTTCACAAATTAAATCACTTAAAACCTTTTTTTTTTGTTTTTTCAAAATGTTCTTTTTTTTTTTTGTTTTTTCTCTTTCTCTTCCCTTGCTTCTTCTTTATTTTTTTTTTCCTTCTAGTTTTCTCATTTAAACATATATTAAATTTAAAATTTAAACTATAGAAACCAAATTGAAAATATAAAAATTACATGCAAAATGGAAACCTTTATCTTAGAGTGTATTTACAATTAAACCTTTTTACATATATTTGGTAATACATTTTCCTTCCACCAATCATTTTCTTGTTGTAGAATTCTATCATATATAACATCAGTTTAATTCTATCATATATAACATCAGTTTTCTTTAGTAAGGAGAAGTCTTTAGAGCATCAAACAATAATCAACAAATTAATGGTGGGAAAATACTCATTAATTCTCATTCAAATGGATAAGAAAGGATTTTGCTCCAACAAAATCCACTCATCCTACAAATTTTATAAGGACATAGTACTATAGAAAAAGAAAAGAAAAAAAAAAGAAACTCATTATTATCATATAACTTTTTTATTCATCATATGCTAGCTCACTTAGAAAACGTTTACAAATCACAAATGGCTAAAACGTCCTTACAAACCACAAATCTTCTTAATCACACCCATGTCAGCAGGGGGAATCTTTTGAAAAATTTCGGGAGCACAGTCGTTTAGCTTAGAAATGGCTTTACAACAAGAAGGATGAGGAGCAACTGGAAGCTTGATAACACTTGCCACACACAACGTCGCCTCTAAAATAAAAGGAGCACATTTAGAGATAGGGAAATTTTCTGGAACTGATGGACCAGGTGCTGCAGCTGTCGTGCTGGCCATCGTCGATGGTGCTAAAATTGCTATACAAACAAGGAACATAAGTGTTAACTTCATTGTGGATACATTCAGTGACTTTGCCGCCATTGTTTGTAGAAAAATGAGTGTGGAGTTCTAGAGAATTAGATAATCTTCAGCTTTGTTTGTATGAGAAAGTTGTGAAGTGTGAGTCTCTTATATAGGGGAAGATATGGAGTTGGAGTTTTGGCATATTTATGGCCATTGAAATTACCAATCTTGTTGATGCACTTTTGTTCTTTAAGGATTCCAACCTAAGTATAACTCAATTGTTAAGATGTATGACCTCAACGAAAATGTCAGATTAACAAAATTGCAATGGAGAGATATAAAATCATCTAATAAAGTATGCTTGAATTAGTCGATAATTATTATTTTTTCTAGTTGAAGGTTTAATTTCTTATACCACTTTATATTATATTTATTGTTATGATATTAATTAGGTATAATGAATTCTATTAGAATACTTATTTATTAAATAATTACATAATTAACCAATTAAGTATATAATTCTAATTTTATATAAAGCTTAAAAGGAATAGATTCATATGATGTTATTTTATTAGAATAGAAATTATAGAATTCTAAATCAGAGAGAAAATAAGTGAAGGTTAATTAATAACAAGAACGTAAGTCTCATTTAGAAACCCTAGAACTAGCATTCAATTGGTATACAAGTGTCTTAGTAACATTAGGTATGTGGTTCGAATCCTGCTACCTCTAATTGTAATAAAAAAAATAATTATAAATTTCATCTATTGACGAGATAAATCAAATTTAAGAATTAAGTAATTAAAACCTCTTGGTCACTAACACTCTTGTATGTCAGTTGAGTTATGTTCTCTAAGATTAGTAATGGACGCATAGCTGCTATATATGGTGATACCATATTTGTAAAACTTTCCTTTTAAAGTTATCTACATTCTAGAACCGGGTTTTTAGGGTTGTGTGTTTGGTAACTACTTGTTTTCTTGATTTTTTTTAACAAGGCCAATTTGGTACCTACATTCTAATAACAATTTTGTTTAAAAAAAATAATAATTTAGTATTGCAATTTATTAGTTTCTATATTTTGTTGTCTTTATTTTTAATTTTTGGCTTTTGAACTTTCTTAAATAAAAGAGTTGAATTCTTAACTAAGTTCCAAAAACAAACCAAAATTTTAAAAATTACTTTAACTAATTTTCAAAACATGGCTTGATTTGTAAAAACATTGGTAAAAAGTAGATAACAAAGTAAAAAACTTGTTCTAACTGTAACCAACTAAGTTAGCTTATTCAAGAGCTCTCGGATAAGTTTGGGCACTAGGTCAAATAAATGAGGTTTACTTTATTATCGCAATCCTTGCCGCCCTTCTTTCTTATTATTAGTAAGATAGGGTTCCAGTACACAAACAAGGTGTGCTAGAGTTTCTCTCTCAATCTTGTCCCACAGTTTAGTGGGTTCCATTACACAAACAAGGTGGATGGGTTTAGGGAAGACGATTTCAAAGTGGATCCATTGTTTTTTTACCCTGCAAAGATATCAATGGTTTATGGTATGAGATGGTGTACTTTTGATGAATCAAATCACTCGAAAAGGAAAGCGTACTGATCGACGTATCAATGTTTAGATTGTAACACATTAAGATGTCAATAATCAAGAACATAATAAGATTCGTTTTTCTCCTTCTTTTGTACTAAGGGAGTTTTTTTTTTTTTTTTTAACAATTGTATACCAAATGATTGAATTTTCATTTTTCAAATCACATCAACAGAGCCTAAGTTAAAAAAAAATTGATAAAAAACAAAATAAAAGTATGTAACTATTACTAAAAAAACAAATATGAAAAAGATACTTGATCGATTCAGATTCTATTACTATACATGGTCATGGAGATACCGAATTTGTAAAAACTTTTCTTCTATACTATTAAATGGCATAAAAGTCATCAGACAACCAAATATTTTATGGAATCTAAATGTTAAACACTTTTTTCATTTTACAAACAAATTGATGTCAGGCTCAAAGTATAAAGTTTAAATTAAAAATTTAGGGTGTGTTTGGAATAAAATTTTAAAGTATTTAATTTAAAAAATAAATAATTTAAAAAAAAATGAAAAATTTGACAACCGTAATTTAAATAGTTTTTAATCAAAAGAGTTTAAATAAAAATAAATTTTTTGAAAAATTCAATCTTAAGTCAAACTACTCTTAAGCATGCTTGATAACCAAGTAGATGTTATTAAGATTTTTTTTAAGATAATTTTTTATTAAGATTTTATTAAGATTTTATAAGATATATCTTAGTATACGTATTTTAATTTTTGAATGAAAGGATGGGATAAGGATTTGGCTTATATTTTATAATGAAATGGAAACATTGACACAACTTTCTGAATTAAACACCAAAAATAAATTTTTAAAGAGTGCCAACCTAAATTTAACTCATGATTGACCACTCGATTTTTTTTTCCTAAAAAAAATCACTAAACCTGAAATATTGAGCCCCTCCATTGGTTGTAAAATAATAAGAATAATTGTTTTAACTGATAAAAATGTTGAAAATATTTTCAAATATAACAAAATGTCACTGTCTATCAATGATAGACACTTATAGATACTGATGATAGATTATCATCTATTACTGTCTATTGTGATATTTTGCTATATTTGTAAATATTTTGGCTCATTTTGTTATATTTGAAAACAACCCAAATAATAATAATAATAATAATCGGTGCTTGTGGTCCCTAAGTTTTCAAAATGTACCTTTTTAGTCCACAAGTTTTAAAAAAAATCGGTTTAAAAGGTTCCTCAAATAATTTATTATTATTATTTAAAATAATTATATGACATTTTAAATTAGAAAAATAATTTTTTAAAAAAATTATCACTTCTCAGTTCACTCTAAATATATTTTTGAAAATATACATTTTCAATTTTAAATATCATACAATGTTTTTAAACATTAAAAAAAATACTTCAAAAATCTTTTAAACCTATACTTAAAAATTCAGGGACTAACATTGTAAATTATGAAAACTGAGGGACCAAATGCATCTATTCTTAAAAATTTGAAGACTCAAAGATACAGGTTTTATAACTTAGGGACTAAAAACACATATTCTACAAAACATGGAGATAAAAAGGTAATTTTTCCTTCCCATTTTATAGGTAGGTTTCAAAAGGTTACACTTTTACCTTTTGATTTTGATATGCAATTTCTATTAGATTTTCAATTTCAAAATGTTACATTTTTTTTTCTTGAGTTTGTAGTTTTGTTTCCATTTCGTCTAAATGCTTCAAAATTTATACTTTTACCCTTGATTTTACACTAAATACTCATTTTCTGTCCTTCATGTTAATGTATATTAATTAATTTAAAATAATTATAATTAAATTCATTTTCACTAAAAAAAATTTACATCTAATTATTCTAAATTAATTAATTAAAAATTAATGTCAAATACCTAAAGTGAGCATTAGTGAAAAATCAAGAGTAAGAGTGTAAATTACTGAAATTGAGAGAAAAAATTAAAATGAAAAAGATTCTATTTCTATATATAGTCATGGAGATACCAAAATTGTAAAAACTTTCCTTTTAAACTGTTAAAAGTCACAAAAGTCATAGTACAACAAAACATTCTATGGAATCTAAATTCTAGAAACATTTTTCTTTTTACAGCTAACAATGAGTGGGGAATACATATTTGGTGCTAGTCAAACTATACTCTTTTTGGCTGAGAGTATAAAGTTTAACTTGGAAATTGAAGCATGATTGATAACTAAAAGTGTGTTTGGAATACGTTTTCAAGTGTTCAATTTAAAAAAATAAGTCATTTTGAAAAAAACTTGAACGTTTGACAACCATTTAGCATTAATTTTGAAGTGTATTTTAAAAAGTTTTTGTCCAAAGAGTATGAATAAAAATGAGTTTTTTGAAAAATATTTTTTTCTCAAGTCAATCCAAACGAGCCCTAAGTAGATTTATTTGTTAGACATATTTTTAAATAAAATATGTATAATTAATATGTGGGCTATGTATGTGGATTATTATTTTATCACATTGAGTTATTTTATTAGATTGGACCCTATTATGTGATCTAATTAATTAAGGCCCTAGGAATCCTAATTGAGTATGGACTTAATGGGTAGAAGCCTATTCCTAGATTGGTTAGGGTTTAATGGGAACCCTAATTGAACTAGTATATAAAGAGACCTTAGGGCTATGGTCCCCAATACACCAAAACAACAAGCACTCAGTCTTTCTTGAATCCCATCTAGAGAGAGATCTCACTAAGGCATTCAGAGTTTTGGTTGAGGAAGACAATAGTCTATTATCATCATAAAGTTATCTTCAATCTTTCAATGGAATCCGGTATGTTATTTATTCTTGACAATTTGGCATGAATGATCCTAAGGTTAATCTATAAAATATAGATTGAAAGTAATTATGCTAACAAGTGGTATCAGAGCGTTAATTTCATGTTGAATTGTTGGTTTACATTCGTTTATCCATTGATACTATGGTTCAATTTCATCAAAGCATGAAATTTAATTTGTGCAACAAAGCCAATTTGATTAAAGCATAGTGCGGCAAAATCAATTTGTTTCAAGTTAGTTAAATAATTTAAGTTTTTTTTTTTTAAGAAGAAACAATAAGTAGTGGTGCACTAGTTTTTTTTTTTTTTTTTTTTTTTTTTTTTTTTTTATACTGGAACACAAAGCCGAAATTCTATTCACAAGTTGGCCAAGTACGAACTCCGGTAATTGGCGGTGATATTTGTGTTTGTTCTGCCGATGCTTGTGAAATAGCTTAATTAAACAGATTTAATTTGGAATTGGTTGATAAGTATGTGAATATCGAATCTAAATATTTTGATTGATTATTCTATGAATCTGATTTAAGTCTAAATTGATTGATCATATTGTGGTTTCAAGTTTAATTGATCTTGTTGTGGATTTAGATATAAATTCGATTGATATTTTAAATTGATAATTTGGTGATTTAAATTTAAATCTTATCGATAATTTGGTATTTAAATTTAAATTTTATCGATAATTTGGAGATTTGAATTTAAAATTAATTGATAAATTTTGGTGATCTTTCTTTCATTATGTATAATAATATATTTAAGAATATTATATTATTGTGTCTTATATTTTGGATTGAATTGGTCAAAATAATATGTTACCAAAGTATCTTCTGTTATCTAGATTAATTTAATTCTAAAATATAAAATGTGCATATTCATTAATTTATGCGGATGATTATCGGCCCAAAGGAAGATAATTATTTGGCCAAATTATGGGTATGCATGTGGTAATGAGTATGTGACAATTATAAGGATTGCTCATGTGAAAAGTAGTCAGTCCAAAGAAAGGCTATTTTTTGACCGAGTTTATTGTCAATACTTTGATTACTACGTTGGGAGTACCATTTATAGTTGGTGTTTTTGCCTCAAGGCTAGACATCAATGTTGTGCTAGGTATCTCGTTAAAGGGGCCCACCATATACGTGAATTTATTTTATGACATATCGTATTAATTGTGAGTATATGCTTTATTTACTTGTTCCTTGTTACAGTTGGTCTTTCGCAAATATCTGGAAATCTTAGTTCAATCCCTAAGTTGAATGGATCGAACTTCAAGATTTGGAAGGAAAGCCTAGAGATACTTCTCAGTTGTATGGATCTGGACCTTGCATTAAGGATCGATAAACCTACTTTTACTAAGGAGCAACCGAATATGGCTAATATTGAGAAGTGGGAACGGTCAAATCGCATGTGTTTGATGATCATTAGGCACTCCATTCCGGAGTCTTTTCGCGGTTATATCACGGAAAGTGAAAATGCCAATAAGTTTCTTGCCCAAATTGAAAAATACTTTGCTAAGAATGAAAAAGGGGAAGCAAGTAGTCTTTTGACTTCTTTAACTTCCATGAGGTATAAGGGCAATGAGAACATAAGAGAGTACATTATGGAAATGTCCAATCTTGCAGGTAAATTAAAGGCACTAGATATCGAGATAAATTAAAATTTACTCGTACATCTGGTACTTATCTCTCTTCCTGCACAATTCACTCAGTTTAAGATAAGTTATAATACTCAGAAGGATAAGTGGAGTATTAATGAGCTTATCTCACAATGTGTGCAAGAAGAAGATAGGATTAAGAGAGAAAGGACAGAAAGTGCTCATTTGGCAACTGACTCTCGTGATAAGAAGAAAAGGAAATCTATGGGTGCTGCAGAAGGGACATCTCAGCAGAATAAAAGTAAGAAACAGGCTACTGAACATCCTTGTTTTTTCTGCAAAAAGGAAGGTCACTTCAAGAAAGATTGTCCTAAATACGCCAAGTGGCGTGTAAAGAAGGGTAAACTTCTTACTCTAGTTTGTTCTGAAGTTAATTTAGCTTCTGTACCTACAGATACTTGGTGGGTAGATTCTGGTGCTACTACTCACATAAGTATATCTATGCAGGGTTGCCTGTGGAGCCGGCCGCCAAGTGATGCTGAAAGATTCATCTATGTGGGCGATGGCAAAGCAGTTCAAGTTGAAGCTATTGGGAATTTTAGATTACTTTTAAAAACTGGATGCTATTTGGATTTTAATGAGACTTTTGTTGTACCGTCATTTAGACGGAATTTCGTTTTTATTTCTAGTTTGGACAAGTTTGGTTTTTCTTGTTCCTTTGGAAATAATAAAATTAGTCTTTTTCAAAATTCCAAGCTTGTTGGTACTGGTTTTTTAATTGATAATCTATATATGCTTGATTCTCTTACTTCATTTAATAAAATCCTGTTATCTAATTCATGTGGTACAAAGCGTAAATTAAATGAGAATTCTGCTGGGTTATGGCACACGCGTTTAGGTCACATCTCTAAACAGAGAATTCAGAGACTTGTGTCAGATGGAATTCTTGATTCCCTTGATTTAAATAACTTTGAAGTTTGTGTGGAATGTATTAAGGGAAAACAGACAAACATAAGAAAATTAGGTGCCAACAGATGCTCAGATGTTTTAGAACTAATACATACAGACATTTGTGGTCCATTCCTTACAGCTTCTTGGAATGGACAACAATATTTTATTACGTTCATAGACGACTATTCAAGATATGGGTACCTATATTTAATTCATAAGAAGTCTCAATCTTTGGATGTTTTCAAGTCTTTCAAAGTTGAAGTTGAACTTCAACTTGGAAAGAAAATTAAGGCTGTCAAGTCTGATCGTGGTGGTGAATATTACGGCAGATATGATGGATCAGGAGAACAACGTCCATGGCCCTTTGCCAAATACCTAGAGGAATGTGGAATCGTCCCGCAATACACTATGCTGGGCAAACCCAGCATGAATGGTGTGGCAGAAAGGCGAAATAGAACACTTAAGGACATGGTGAGAAGCATGATTAGTCATTCTTCTTTACCAGAATCTCTTTGGGGTGAGGCACTAAAGACTACAACATATATCCTTAATAGGGTACCTAGTAAAGCGGTAGCTAAAACTCCTTATGAGTTGTGGACAGGAAAGAAGCCTAGTATTAGGCATCTTCACATCTGGGGTTGTCCAGCTGAGGCTAGGCCTTACAGGCCTAACGAAAGAAAATTGGACTCAAGAACTATTAGCTGCTATTTTGTTGGGTATTTCGAGCGCTCTCAGGGTTTTAAGTTTTATGATCCCACTTCTAGATCACTGTTTGAGACGGGAAATGCCATATTTCTAGAGGATGTTGAGTTTGGGGGAGAAGATAATATAAGGAAAGTTGTCTTTGAAGAGGAATTAGTTTCTTTTCCTAATGTGGTTATAGATAATGTTCAGACTCCAATTCTTGACGTCACTATTGAACCAATTATAGAACAAGACAACAATGTAGTCCCCATTGTTGAACCTGAAGTTCAAACTCAACAACCTCAAGAAGTGCCACTAAGGAGATCTACTAGAGAGAGAAGAAGTGCAATTCCAGATGATTATATTGTGTTTCTTCAAGAACATCAGGATGATATGGGTGTAATGGAAGATGATCCAATCAACTTCCAACAAGCTCTACAAAGTTCTAACTCTCATAAGTGGATAAATGCTATGGAAGAGGAAATAAAATCCATGAAAGACAATGACGTTTGGGAGCTTGTTGAATTGCCATCAGGAGTGAAACCCATTGGTTGTAAATGGATATTTAAAACCAAAAGAGATTCGCAAGGTAAAATCGAAAGGTATAAGGCTCGTCTTGTTGCAAAGGGTTTTACTCAAAAGGAAGGCATTGATTACAAAGAGACTTTCTCTCCAGTTTCTTCGAAAGACTCTTTCAGGGTAATCATGGCACTTGTAGCTCACTTTGATTTAGAGCTACATCAGATGGATGTAAAAACTGCGTTTCTCAATGGAAACATCGATGAGACGATTTATATGGTGCAACCAAAAAATTTTATGTCAGGTAATTCAAAGTCTATGGTGTGCAAATTGAAGAAATCCATCTATGGTCTCAAGCAAGCCTCCCGTCAATGGTATCACAAATTCCATGAAGTAATAACCTCCTTTGGTTTTGAGGTGAATATAGTGGAAGATTGTGTATATCACAAGTTCAGTGGGAGTAAATCTATTTTTCTGGTGTTATATGTCGATGATATACTCATAGCAAGTAATGATGTAGGTTTATTGCATGACACTAAGAAGTTTCTCAAAAGAAATTTTGAGATGAAGGATCTTGGTGATGCATCTTTTGTATTAGGAATTGAAATACTGCGAGATCGTTCTCAAGGTATTTTGAGATTGTCACAAAGGAACTACATTGAAAAGATTTTGAGTAGATTTAGCATGAAAGATTGTGCACCAGGAGATACCCCTATCGCTAAAGGTGATAAATTTCATTTAGGTCAATGCCCCAAGACCATACTCGAGACTAAAGAGATGCAGAAGATTCCTTATGCATCGGCTATTGGGAGTCTAATGTACGCTCAAGTATGTACGCGTCCAGATATTGCGTTCATAGTTGGAGTATTAAGCAGATATTTGAGCAACCCGGGGATGGATCATTGGAAAGCAGCCAAACGGGTTATGAGGTATTTGCAGAGAACAAAAGATTATATTCTCACTTATCGGAGATCAGAAGTTTTAGAGATCATTGGGTATTCTGATTCCGATTATGCTGGATGCCAAGACACTTTGCGATCCACTTCAGGCTATATCTTCATGGTGGCTGAAGGAGCTATATCCTGGAAAAGTGTTAAACAAACACTTATAGCTTCTTCTACCATGGCTGCGGAGTTTATAGCATGTTATGAGGCTTCCAATCATGGAATATGGTTACAGAATTTTGTCACTGGGCTGCGGATAGTGGTTGGCATAGAAAGACCACTAAAATTATATTGTGACAATAAGTCGGCAGTTATGTATTCCAACAACAACAGAAGCAATACGAAGTCAAAGCATGTAGACATGAAGTTTCTGGTTGTGAAAGAAAGAGTTCAGAATGGTCAAATTTCGATAGAACATATAGGAACGAACTCTATGGTGGCAGATCCATTAACTAAAGGATTACCACCTAAAGTTTTTCATGAGCATGTTGCTCACATGGGTGTTAGTCACTTTTCTAATTCCATGGTTTAGTAAGAGTTTGTTATTAACGATGTTCTTTGACCTTATTTTGTTTATTTTCTATATAGAATAAAGTTGATGGTTTGTGTTTATTATCTGAACTTGTTTATCATGCATGCGGTTTAGCATAAAGTTTTTTTTTGAGATTGATCTCACTAAGGAATTTGGACCAGTTGGAAGCAGACATGATCTAGATCACTTTGCATGTAGTTTCCATGCTATCCATCCATACTTGATCTATGTCATTGAACGTATTGAAACTGGTGATCAAGGAAGGTTTAGTTACGAGGGTAGTGACAAAAGCCGCCTTGATTCCGTGTTAATACAGGAGATAGACCAGATTGAACTAAAGGGGAATTCTATTATTAAAATAACCTGTTTATGCGCGCTTAAGGTTTATGTGATTTAATTACATCACGTACACAAACATAGCCCAAGTGGGAGATTGTTAGACATATTTTTAAATAAAATATGTATAATTAATATGTGGGCTATGTATGTGGATTATTATTTTATCACATTGGGTTATTTTATTAGATTGTGCCCTATTATGTGATCTAATTAATTAAGACCCTAGGAATCCTAATTGAGTATGGGCTTAATGGGTAGAAGCCTATTCCTAGATTGATTAGGGTTTAATGGGAACCCTAATTGAACTAGTATATAAAGAGACCTTAGGGCTATGGTCCCCAATACACCAAAACAACAAGCCCTCAGTCTTTCTTGAATCCCATCTAGAGAGAGATCCCACTAAGGCATTCGGAGTTTTGGTTGAGGAAGACAATAGTCTATTATCATCATAAAGTTATCTTCAATCTTTCAATGGAATCCGGTATGTTATTTATTCTTGACAATTTGGCATGAATGATCCTAGGGTTAATCTATATAATATAGATTGAAAGTAATTATGCTAACATTATTTAGATTTTTATATTGTATCAAATACTCACCTGGCATAGTGGCTTAGTGCGTGTCTTTACCACCCTATGGTGTAGTGTTCGATCCTGCAATTATGCAGTTTATTACCTAGCTCAACTAGTTGATTTCTCCGCTCTGCTTTAATTTCAATATCTATATTTTTGAAATAATATATATGAGTTTTTAAAGTATAAAGGAAATAAAAATATTTTAACTAAAAAGTATTTTGAGTATAATTATTATAAGCTTTCATTAGGAAAGAGATATCATTAAGAAAAAAATGAGCTAGAAGTTGGTAAGAAAACCATCGGTATCATATAGCTAAAAAAGTGGAAGAAAAACAGAGACAAAACAAAAACATGCAAATATTACTAAATAAGGTTGTAATTATTGATGAGATACCAATTTTGTAAAAACCTTACTTTTAAACTTTTGAATAATAAGAATCATTTAAACATATATTAGGTTTAAAATTTAAACTATAGAGACCAAATTGAAAATATAAAAATTACATGAACAAAATTGAAACCATTATCTTAGAGTGTACTTTCAATTAAACCTTTTTACAGATATTTGATAATACATTTCCCTTCCACAAATCATTTTCTTGTTTTAGAATTCTATCATATATAACATCAGTTTTCTTTAGTAAGGGGAAATCTTTAGAGTACCAAACAATAATGAACAAATTAATGGTGGGAAAATACTCATTAATTCTCATTCAAAAGGATAAGAAACGATTTTGCTCCAACAAAATCCACTCATCCTACAAATTTTATAAGGACATAGTACTGTAGAAAAAGAAAAAAAAAAAAAAAAAGAAACTCATTATTATCATATAACTTTCTTATTCATCATGTGCCAGCTCACTTAGAAAACGTTTACAAACCACAAATCTTCTTAATCACACCCATGTCAGCAGGGGGAATAATCTTTTGAAAAATTTCGGGGGCACAATCGTTTAGCTTAGAAATGGCTTTACAACAAGAAGGATGAGGAACAATTGGAAGCTTGATAACACTTGCCACACACAATGTCGCCTCTAAAATAAAAGGAGCACATTTAGAGATAGGGAAATTTTCTGGAACTGATGGACCAGGTGCTGCAACTGTCGTGCTGGCGATCGTCAATGGTGCTAAAATTGCTATACAAGCAAGGAATAGAAGTGTTAACTTCATTGTGGATACGTTCAGTGACTTTGCCGCCATTGTTTGTAGAAAAATGAGTGTGGAGTTCTAGAGAATTAGATAATCTCTAGCTTTGTTTGTATGAGAAAGTTGTGAAGTGTGAGTCTCTTATATAGGGGAAGACATGGAGTTGGAGTTTTGGCATATTTATGGCCATTAAAACTACCAATCTTGTTGATACACTTTTGTTCTTTAAGAATTCCAACCTAAGTATAACTCAATTGTTAAGATGTATGACTTCAACCAAAATGTCATATTAACACAATTGCAATGTAGAGATATAAAATCATCTAATAAAGTATGCTGAAATTAGTCGATAATTATTACTTTTTCTAGTTGAAGGTCTAATTTCTTATACCACTTTATATTATTTTTATTGTTATGATATTTAGTTATAATGAATTCTATTTGAATACTTATTTATTAAATAATTACATAATTAACAAATGAAGTATATAATTCTAATTTTATATAAAGCTTAAAAGCAATAGATTCATATGATGTTATTTTATTAGAATAGAAATTATAGAATTATAAACAAGTGAGAAAATAAGTGAAGGTTAATTAATAACAAGAACATAAGTCTCATTTAGAAACGCTAGCTAGATCTAGCGTTCAATTGGTATAACAGTGTGTTAGTAACCATTAGGTATGTGGTTTAAATTCTTCTACCTCCAATTGTACTAAAAAAATAATTATAAATTTCATCTATTGACGAGATAAATCAAATTTAAGAATTAAGTAACTAAAATCTCGTGGTCACTAACACTCTTGTATATCAGTTGAGTTATGTTCTTTAGGATTAGTAATGGACGTGATGGGTTTTTAGGGTTAAGCCAAAATTTGAAAACTATGACCTATTTATTTTTAATTTTTCGCTTTTGAAAAATAAGTCTATTTCTTCTTAATTTCTTACAATGTTATTGAACTTTCTTAAGTAATAGAGTTGCATTTTTAATTAAGTTCCAAAAATAAACCAAAATTTAAAAAATTACTTTTTCTAATTTTCAAAACATGGCTTGATCTGTAAAAATATTGGTAAAAAGTAGATAACAAAGTAAAAAATTTAGATGTGAAAATGACGATTATATGCTCAATTTCCAAAAACGTACTAAAAACAAAAAATCAAATGGTTATCAAACGGAACCTAAAAAATAAGTTTTCAAAAACTTGTTTTCATTTTTGGAAATTGGTTAAGAATTCAAATGTTTATAACATAGGAAATATAAAAAAATATGAGTTAGAAATTGTGAGAAAACAAGCACAATTTTTTAAAATTAAAAACCAAATAGTTACCAAATATGACATAAAATTTTTAAAAAATAGCAAAATTTTAAAATATACGGGGTGCACTACAAGAATTTTTGTCTCTGCCCACGCAAGAAAACATCGACAGATCCTAAAAAAAGTGTGGGCAAATCCTCTACTGACTTTTTTTGCTGCAGAAGCCCGTGGACAAAGCTTCTACATTGCTACAAGAAAGTTTGTAAGAATAGTACTACAACCAAGTTTAAATAAAAGTTATCCAAGGTATGAGATCAATTTGAAAACATAGGTCCTGTTTGATAATCATTTGTCACACTTCGGAGAGATTTTATTGTCATTTAAGCTCGTCTGAATTTTACAGATTTTGATTTTGTTTTGTTTTTAGGTCCACTTGAGTTTTGACTTTGTTTGATTGAGTTTTATTTTGCTTTTTGAAAACTAAGTTTTTAAACACCGTATTAACCTATAAATTTCTTTGTTTTAATTTTTTTTTATCTATTTTCTATAATTGTTTTCAAAATTCAAGTCTTGAAGATTAGAAAAATAAAGTAGTTCTTTTTTTTTTTTTTTTTTTTTTGAATTTTAAGTTTAAATATTTTCTTAAAAATATGAAAATTAAAGCAAAGAAGTGTAGAGAAACAAACATAATTTAAAAAACAAAGTTTTTGCTTGTGACCTCTTGGTAAAAAATGTACATCTATTGTCCCCCCAGTTCCTCGACAAATACCTACTACACAAGCAAGCCACCATTGAAAAAGTGTGTCAAAGCTCACTAATCGAGTGCTCTTGCACCGAAGATAAATGGGGCTAAGCGATCTGTCGAAGCTGAGGGGTATAAAAATGCATCGATAGGCTTAGGGGGAAGTGAAGGGGGCTAAGAAGAGTAAGTAAAGGCCAAAGGAATAACCTTAGCAAGATAGCTCTTATTTAATGTTTGTTCTAACTGTAAACAACTGATTTGCTTATTCAAAATGTCTCTGAGAAGTTTGGACACTAGGTCAAATAAACGGGGTTTACTCTATTATCGTAATTCTTGCCTGCCCTTCTTTTTTATTATAAGTAAGATAGGGTTCCAGTACACAAACAAGGTGGCTTAGGGTTTCTCTCTCAATCTTGTCCCACACTTTAGTGGATTCCATTACACAGACAAGGTGGATGAATTTAGGGAAGATGATTTCAAAGTGGACTCCTCGTTTTGTGAGATCGAGAAGATCGCCAAGGATTTACGATTCATTGTCATTTACTCTGCAAGGATATCAACAATTCATGGTATGAAATGGTCTACTATTGATGAATCAAATCACTTGAAAAGGAAAGCGTAATGATTGATTTATCAATGTTCAGATTGTAACGTATTAAGATGTCAATACCCAAGAACATAATAAGATTCATTTTTCCCATTCTTCCGTCCCAAGGGAGTTTTTATTTTTTATTTTTTATTTAACAATTGTATACCAAAGGATGGAATTTTCATTTTCCAAATCATATCAACACAGCCTAAGTTAAAAAAAATTGAAAAAAACAAAAGAAAACAAAAGTATGTAACTATATATTACTAAGAAAACAAATATGAAAAAGATACCGGATCCATTCAGATTCTATTACTATACATGGTCATGGAGATACCAAATTTGTAAAAACTTTTCTTTTAAACTGTTAAAAGGACATAAACGTCATTGTACAAAAAATCTTCTATGGAATCTAAATGTTAAACATTTTTTTCATTTTACAAACAAATTGATGTTAGGGTCAACTTATAAAGTTTAAATTGAAAATTTAGGGTGTGTTTGGAATAAATTTTTAACTGTTCAGTTTAAAAAATAAGTAATTTTAAAAAAAAATTGAAAAGTTTGACAACCACTCTAAATAAATTTTGAAGTGTATTTTAAAGATATATATTAGCATATGTATTTTAATTTTTGAATATTTATATAATGAAATAATGAAAGGATGGGATAAGGTTTTGGCTGATATTTATAATGAAATGGAAACATTGAAACAACTTTCTAAATTAAACACCAAAACTAAATTTTTAAAGAGTGTCAACCTAAATTTAACTTATAATTGACCACTTGATCTTTTTTTTCTCTTGTTTTTTTTTTTTTTTTCTGAAAAAGAAAATCACTAAACTCCAAATATTGTTGTAAAATAATAAGAATAATTGTTTTAAATGACAAAAATGTTGAAAATATTTTTAAATATAACAAAATGTCACTGTCTATTAATGATAGACACTAATAGATACTCATGGTAGACAGTGATAAGTCTATCACTGTCTATCATGACATTTTGCTATATTTATAAATATTATGGCTCATTTTACTCCCAAATAATAATAATAATAATATTTTTGAGGAAATAATAATAATAAGTTTTGTAATCTTATCGGTGGGTTTTTCTTTTTGAAAGTTTATTATTGTTGGGATATATATTCTCTTTCTTGAATCGGCAAAATGAAATTTTGATCTTGAGGTTTGAGGTTCATGTCTATTTGGTCTCTAAGGTTTTAAATTAGACACTTTAGTCCCTCACGTTTGTAAAATGTTTTTAAATGGTCTCTGACTTAACTCTAAGTTAATGGAATGCTTACTAGATCGTTTTATGTTGACGTGGATGTTAATTGTATTGGATGACTGATTCATGCTATGAAATGCATGAAATTAGGCTTTTATTTTAGCGTTTTTAATGTGAAAAATGAACTATTGCATGACTTTTATCCCATATTTGGTCTTATTATGTTTAAATGAGCTTAACGATGACTAATCATGTATAAAAGATGATTTTTGTGGATTTAATGCAGATCTGGTACGTTTTTTACAGGTTTCTGGCTATTTTTCATGTGATGCGCCCACAGCAGCAAGTGATGTACTAGCGCTGTCGAGCCCTAATTTTCCAAATTCGATTCAACCCAGATCAGTTGCAATTTTCTTGGCTAAAAATCTTCGATTCTGCCTGGTGAATCTTCAGAATGCAAATCTCGGACCTCCTTAACAGATTTGGGGACTATAAAAGGCGAGGAAGCCCTACGTCTTAGAAGAACAACTCACCACCTCCGCAATCACCACTTTCTTCTCCATTCTACTGTCAAATTCCTAGCACCTTGGGCATTTTCTCAATTTCTTAAGTCAATAGTCTTAAGAACGAAAATTCTTATAAGGCGTAGCGGCTCTAGGTAATCTCATCCCGTGAAAGCGTGTGGTGAGAAACGATTCTTCCTTGAAAAAGTTGAATCAACCTAGGGAAAGACTAAAGAATTAAGGACTTGTCCCAAGATCTCTTAAGTTGTATTTTCTAGCATTTATATTTATTTATTTCTTATTATTTTCTCTTTTCTTTTCATCCGTTGAACATCATCTGTTTAACTTGTAGGTATGATTTTTGATTTAATAAAGTTTATTTATTTTATCATTAGTCATGAGCTAAATTCTCTAAGGGTTCAATTATGTGGATACCCTAGGGTTTTATGGCTTGAGCAATGTTTATGTTTCATACATTTTTGTCTTATGCGTTTTCTTTGTTGAGTTTATAGAAAATATTGTCAAGTTAAACTGATCACTTAATTTAGCAAACTAGTGGAGTCCTAATGCTGAGAAGGTTAGGATATAAACTGATGTCACAAAGGAATACGGGACTGGGAGCCTAGAAATAGGATAGTCATGTCACCTTAGAAATAAGGGACACCGTAGGATAAAGAATCTAAGCTTGAATTAATCTAAGACCCAGCTAACCATGAAAACATTAGGCATTAGCTGCTTCGATCTCCTAAAGGAACTTGACACAAGACCGAATAGAAGTAGTTTTCTGTTCATGCATATTTCATTGTCTTGGTATGATGCAGTCACATCACTTACAACATAGAACCCGAAAGGTTGGAACATAACTGCATCCCTGTTCAACATTTTTGTTTACTGCTTTTATCATTATTCAACCTCAAAATCATTTATTTACCGGTTACCTCTTGGTTTGTATAGAAAAACTCTTTCTTAGAAAAATTGAATTGCATAAATAGTCCCGTGGGATTCGACTCTTGGAATACTCCAAGATTGATTACTTCATCGACAATGTATGCTTGCACTTTAGACCATATTTATTATCATTTTTATCACTCATACACAACTGGCCGATCAAGTTTTTGGCGCCGTTGTCGAGGACTATTTCATATTCAATTTTTTTTTAGAAATAGTGATTAGATTGCAACCGCATTGTCTCTTTCTCATTAACTCTGATATTTGTTTGCTTTTATTTTGTAGGTTGAGCTTATTGCTTAAGCAAAAGAGCCTAAATTTTTTATTTTTAGTAGATTCAAATTGTTTAAAAAGATCCACAAAATGGACCCACATGTCATTGCACCATTAACGGCACAATTTGCACAATTTGCCAACATGCTAGAAAATCTATATGGGAGAAACAGTACTTCTATTGCTCCTAATTACAAACTTTCTGATACATTTTGTTTTGATTATTGCGAAGATCATTTTGGTGGAAGATGTCCATATTTGTCAATGTCTTATGTTTATTGTAGAGGAAAACATGTGTTTGACGATTGTCCTTATAATCCTGACTCTTGGTGTTATATAGGGCCAGAAGGTTGTCAAAGTTTGCTGAATCCTTTTCCAAATGAGCATAAGCAAGGATGGAGGGAGTACCCTAAGACCTCATGTGTTGTCCAATTAGACGCTGATAGCTTTGAATCAATGCTTAAATTGCATCCTAGACATGTCCAGCAAGAGGCACAAGTGTCAACAAGATTGAAGAGCTTTGTAAGGAATATAGGGCGAATATGAGTGTCAAGATTGAAAGTGAAGCGATATCTCAACAAATTTTGGAGACCCAGACGGAAGAGTGTGCAAATGAAGTGGAAATTACTGCACAAGATACCTTGTTCAACAACATACATACTTTGAATGAAGAAAAAGAACAAGGTGAAGCAATGACACTTACAAGTGGATTAGAAAAGGAATATGTAGTGCTCTTAGAAGAAGCAACAAGCACTCCAACACTTGAAAGCATTGAAGATTTAGAAGAAAGAGAAGAGATTATAGAAAAATCAACAGAAAAAACAAATAAAAAGAAGGAACAAGAAGAGGAAATTGTAGTGAGCCATGCGCCCGCAACTTCACAGCAAGCAACATTCAATGCGCCTTTGGCATTGAAATACCCTGAGGGAAGGAAAGAATATTATGCTTTTGCACTAATCAATACTTTTACTTGTGGTTTGCAGGAAACATTGAAAAGACTCAGGGAAGGAGTAGATGAGACAGTCATGGACGATGAATATATGCAATATGCAACTATGATGTACTCCATGATTAAAGCACATCAAATAAGACTTAAATCACGTCCAACATCAAGACCTAGGTGCAAAATGAAAGAACGAAATCTCTGTCTCGCTACTAGTGTTCTGATAAGTTAACATTCTTAGTTATTATTATTATTATTATTTTAAAAAAGGCAAAAAGCAAAAAAAAAAAAAAAAAAAAAGCAAATGAAAAAAAAAAAATAAAAGAACTCAAGAGTTTTTTGATTATCAAGTAATGATCTTAATGCAAGGGAACTTTGTCTAGGCTGGTTCTGGCTGAGGAAGAGGTGTTTAAGCTGACCATTGGAAACACCTCGAGCTGGGGACCTACCTGGGTGTTGAAGCAATTAAATTTCTAAGTTGATATTCAAAACAGAGAAAAACGTTGCTTATGGAATTTCCTGAACTTTTTAACCCTTTATCGTAAGTGTTTCAGGTACAAAAAGAAACCTAAAAAGAAACCCCCCGAAGGTTCCTGTTTCGATGAGCAAATGTCACTTCTCCACCACCATCTAATGAGTCGTTAGTCTCCCAAATATCCTATTTTCCCTTCAACACATGAACTCTTGCATGACTTTTATCCCAAATTTGGTCTTGTTATGTTTAAATGAGCTTAACGATGACTAATCATATATAAAAGATGATTTTTGCGGATTTAGTGCAGATCTGGTACGTTTTTTACAGGTTTCTGACTATTTTTCACGAGATATGCCCACAGCAGCAAGTGATGTACTAGTGCTGTCGAGTCCTAATTTTCCAGATTTAATTTTGCCCAGATCAGTTGCGACTTTCTCTGGTGAATCTTCAGAACGCAAATCTCGGACCTCCTTAACAGATTTGGGGCCTATAACAGGCGAGGAAGCCCTACGTCTTAGAAGAACAACTCATCACCTCCACAATCACCACTTTCTTCTCCATTCTACTGTCAAATTTCCAGCACCTTGGCCATTTTCTCAATTTCTTAAGTCAGTAGTCTTAAGAACGAAAGTTCCTCTGAGGCGTAGCGGCTCTAGGTAATCTCATCCCATGAAAGCGTGTGGTGAGAAACGATTCTTCCTTGAAAAAGTTGAATCAACGTAGGGAAAGACTAAAGAATTGAGGACTTGTCCCAAGATCTCTTGAGTTGTATTCTTCTAGCATTTATATTTATTTATTTCTTGTAATTTTCTCTTTTCTTTTCATCCGTTGAACATCATCTGTTCAACTTGTAGCTATGATTTTTGATTTAATAAAATTTATTATTTTATCATTAGTCACGAGTTAAATTCTCTAAGGTGTTCAGTTATGTGGATACCCTAGGGTTCTATGGCTTGAGCAATGTTTATGCTTGATACCTTTTTGTCTTATGCATTTTCTTTGTTGAGTTTATAGAAAATATTGTTAAGTTAAACTGATCGCTTAATTTAGCAAACTAGTGGAGTCCTAATGCTGAGAAGGTTAGGATATAAACTGATGTCACAAAGGAATACGGGACTGGGAGCCTAGAAATAGGATAGTCATGTCACCTTAGAAATAAGGGACACCGTAGGATAAAGAATCTAAGCTTGAATTAATCTAAGATCCAGCTAACCATGGAAACATTAGGTATTAGCTGCTTAGATCTCCTAAAGGAACTTGACACAAGACCGAATAGGAGTAGTTTTCTGTTCATGCATATTTCATTGTCTTGGTATGATGCAGTCACATCACTTACAACATAGAACCCGAAAGATTGGAACATAACTGCAACCATGTTCAACATTTTTGTTTACTGCTTTTATCATTATTCAACCTCAAAATCATTTATTTACTGGTTACCTCTTAGTTTGCATAAAAAAACTCTTTCTTAGAAAAATTGAATTGCATAAATAGTCTCGTGGGATTCGACTTTTGGAATACTCCAAGATTGATTACTTCATCGACAATGTATGTTTGCACTTTAGACCATATTTATTATCATTTTTATCACTCATACACACTTGGTCGACCAATGACGTGTAAAATGTATTGGATTAGTTGGAAATTCATTTAAAAGTTAGTTAATTTTAAATAATACTCTCAGTAGGTACCTTAAGTGTCGTACAAAGTTCAGAACAAGGTGAACGAACACGTTGCCGCGCCAGCCAGCCAACTATCATCGTCTACATTGTTTGTCGTCTGTCGGTGGTTGTTGTCTCTCCGTCATCATAGGTTTTTACTAGGGTAATGAAGCACCAATCTTTGGGCATGTCATCAATAACAAATTCTTTAATCCACGAGTCTTTCTCTTGCATCCTCCACACTTGAATGTTGTTATGAGTTATATGAGAAATATTGCATAAACACTGCCATTAAATTGTTGTATGTTTGCAGCCCCTTAGTGGAGTAAGGGTCAATTTCCAAGATAGCACTCAATTTAATTTTTTCAGTCTCAACATCAAGAACATATATGACATACTTATTTCGTCGATCTCTTTCTCTTCTCAACTAATAGATGACTCCATTCAAATAAGCACTTCTACGAATGTCAAAATACGGAAATAGGGAGTGAAGATTGTTAGAAAAGAAAAAAGGTGTGGATGACACAAATGTGGAGAAAGTGATTTCTTGATTCAACAAAGCATGCCTTTATATAGGCTTACAAACTATAACCATAGAATTTCAATGGTTAAGAAATCATAAATAATCTTACTTAATTCTCATAACTTCTAAACTCCCAAAGAGCTCAATAGACACTATTGGTTACAAAAACCAAAAGTCACAAGTCAAGTTTAATATTAAAACTTCCATTATTCAAATTAGCTCTTCATATTTTCAACACCCCCTTAAACTTGATTTGTTACACCAAGTAAACTCCTCATTTTGATGAAAGTCTCCAACTTGAGGGGCTTTGTGAAAATGTCCACTGCTTGGTCTTGTGACTTGACATATTTAAGTTCTACTTCTTTCTTCATAATGCAATCCCGAATGTAATGAAATCGAGTATCAATGTGCTTGCTCCTTCCATGAAATACCGGATTTTTGGCTAAAAATGGCTGATTTATTATCAACAAAAATCTCCATTGGATCCTCGATTTGGAACTTCAACTCCTTCCGTAAGTTTCTTAGCCAAATTGCATGACATACACATGAAGTTGCCGCTACGTACTCCACCTCACATGTTGATAATGTGACTATGGGTTGTTTTTTTGACATCCATGTGAACGCCATTTCACCAATAAAAAACACAAACCCCGTAGTGCTTTTTCGATCATCCAAATCACTACTCCAATCACTATCACAATAACCAACAATATCAAAATTTTTAGAAGAGACATAAGAAAGACCATACCCAATTGTCCCTTTGATATAGCGAAGTATCCTCTTTGCCATTTTACAATGTGTTGTTGTCGGCTCCTCCACAAATCGACTAATAATTCCAACTGAATAAAGAATATCCGGTCTTGTGTATGTCAAGTATCTCAAACTTCCAACCAAGCTTTTGAAGTACGTAGAATCTACCTTTTCTCCTCCATTTTGTTTGGTGATTTTGACTCCACATTCCATTGGTGTTCCAACCGGATTAGCATCATCCATATTGAACCTTTTGAGCATTTCTCTAGCATAGCCCTCTTGAGATATAAAAATTCCATATTCACTTTGTTTGACCTCGATCCCAAGATAATAACTCATAAGTCCAATGTCCGTCATTTCAAACTCCTTTGTCATCTCCCTTTTAAATTCATCAAACATGCAAGGATCGTTTCCAGTAAATATTAAATCGTCAACATATAAACAAATTATTAATATACTTTCACCTTGCATTTTGATGTATAGGGCATGCTCATAAGGACACTTCATATACTTATTCTCTCTAAAATACTTGTCAATCCTCGAATTCCATGCTCTCGGTGCTTGCTTCAAACCGTAAAGAGCCTTCTTCAATCAAAGTACCTTATCTTCTTCACCCTTGACTTCATAGCCCAATGGTTGTTCCACATAGACCTCTTCCTCAAGAATTCCATTCAAGAATGCCGATTTGACATCCATTTGATGTATCTTCCAATGATTATGGGCTGCCAAAGCAATAATCAAACGAATAGTTTCAAGGCAACAACAGGGGTAAATACCTCATCATAGTTGATGCCATGTTGTTGACTATACCCTTTTGCTACTAGTCTCGCTTTGTGCCTCTCAACTTCGCCATTGGTCTTTCTCTTTGTCTTGTAAACCCACTTCACTCCGATTGGTTTTTGTCCTTTTGGAAGCTTGGTCAACTCCCATGTGTTGTTTTTCTCTATCGCTCGAATTTCTTCATCCATTGCATCCTTCCATTTTTTATTTGCAATGGCTTCTTGGAAATTAATGGGCTCACAATCACCAAAAAGACAATAGAAAATTATGTCATTTTGATTTTCGCTTACCTCATTAAGTTCTTGTAGACTTCGGGTTCCTCTTGGGCCAATTTCATTCTCCGAGTCACTGGAAAGTGCCTCCGTTCCGTTGGATGATGCATTAGATGACTGATCGGTTGATTGAGGTGAAATTGGAATGGGCAAAACTTCACCCCTCTCCCTGGTTGGCTCATCGTCTTCCTCAAAGTATGGAAGAAAATCATACTCCTCCGTCTGTATATTCCAATCCCAAGAAGCTTCTTCATCAAAAACAACATCACGACTAATAGTTACCTTCCCATTCAAAGGATTGTAAAGGCGATAACCCTTTGAGCTTGCATCATAGCCGATGAATATGAGTTTTTCGCTTCGATCGTCAAGCTTGGTCCTTCTTTCCTCCGACACATGAGCATATGCAATACTTCCAAACACCTTGAAGTGACCAATTCCAGGCTTTCTTCCATTCCATGCTTCTTGAGGCGTCTTGTCAAGCACACTTTTGGTTGGTGCTCGATTTGTTAAATAAACCGCACAAGCTATGGCTTCCGCCCAAAATTCCTTAGGCATCTTTTTCGTCTTCAACATGCTTCTTGCCATGTTTAAAATTGTTCGATTCTTCCTCTCCACCACGCCATTTTGTTGCGGTGTCCTTGACACTGTTAATGGGCGTTGAATGCCTTTTTCATCACAAAACTGTTTGAACTCATTTGATGTGAATTCACCACCTCGATCTGTTCTCATGGCCTTAATTGTAAGGTTGCTTTCATTCTCCACACGCGCCTTAAATTTCTTGAAGATCTCAAATACTTCCGATTTTTCCTTCAAAAAGTACACCCATGTTTTTCTAGAAAAATCATCAATAAAGAGAAGGAAGTATTTACTTTTACCATGAGACTCCGGTTTGATTGCTCCACACACATCAGCATGGATGAGTTCTAGAGGTTGTTGGCTCTTGTCATAGACTCCTTTGGAAAACTACTCCGATGATGTTTTCCAAGTAGACACCCTTCACACACTTGGTTCGGCTTCTGAATATGCGGTAAACCCTACACCATCTTCTTCTTCGACAAGTCTTCTAGACTTCCAAAATTGAGATGCCCGAACCGTAGATGCCATAGCCAAGAAACATCCTCATAACACGTCTTCAAGCATTTCGGAACATCATTACATATATTCAAAGGAAACATTCGGTTTTTTGTCATGATGACTTTAGCAATAAGTCTCTCATGATTATCTCTCAAATAAAAACAATTATTTTTCATTTGAACTTCAAAACCTTTCTCTAACAATTGTCCTACACTCAATATATTATTTTTTATATTGGGAATGTAATAAACATTTGTAATATATTGATTTTCTCCATTTTTCAACCGAATGAGAATTTTACCTATTCCTTTGATGGCGGCCAAAGAATTGTCTCCAAAGGCAATATTACCTTTTTCCATCTCGTTCAACTCTACAAACATCTCTCGGTTCCCACACATGTGATTTGAGGCTCCCGTGTCAAGATACCACTTGCTATCTTGACTCTCTTCTTCTCCCTTTGAAACCATGAATAAGGTTCCGTTCTCCTCTGCATAATTGGACTGCCCTTCACGCGCTTTGGATGTGTTAGTAATTGATCGGTCATGTTGCTTTTGATCGATTGACTCTGATTGAGATGAGTAACACTCATTCGCATAATGTCCATATTTATTGCAATTGTAACATTTTACCTGAGATTTATCTCTTCCGGACCTTCCACCACGTCTTCCACGGCCTCGACCTCCTCTTCCTCTTGAGGATTCACTTGAGTTTGGAGAAACATTAGTGTTGGATTCACCTCTTCCACCACGGCCTCTTCCACCACGACCTCTTCCACGTCCACGACTATTCTCCTCCTTGAGTTTGAGTTGGAGAAGTTGTTCGATGGTCTCCGATTGCTCCATCTTTCTTTTCTTTTTCTCCTCGTAGGCTTGTAATGAGCCTATAAATTGTTCAATCGTCATGGTCTCGAGATCTTTTGTCTCCTTGATTGTCGTGGCAATGATCTCAAACTTAGTATTTAGGCTCCGTAGAATCTTTTCCATGACACGAACATCGGCGATTTCTTCACCGTTCCGTCTCAATTGGTTGACAATAGTCATAACTTTGGTGTGATATTCCGCTATCACCTCCGTCTCCTTCATCTGTAATGATTCAAACTCAGCACGTAAAGTTTGTAATCGTACCTTTTTAACACGATCGGCTCCTCTATGAGTCGATTGGAGCTTGTCCCATGCTGCCTTTGATGTTTTGGCATCACAAATGGTCTGAAATGTACTGATTGGTACAAGATATAGAGGGCCTTCTTGTCCTTCTTTCTTATCTCCTTTAGCGCATCTCTTTGCACTTGATCAGCTCCAGCTTCCGCCTCTTGGAAACCATTCTGCACAATCTCCCACATGTCTTGTGCTCCTAGTAATGCTTTTATCTTTATTTTCCAACTGTCATAGTTGAGCTTGGTAAGCATCGGCAATTGAATCGAACTCATCCCACCGTTGGCCATTTTTCTCTCAAATTTTACAATGGCTCTGATACCACTTTGTTAGAAAAGAAAAAAAAAGGTGTGGATGACACAAATGTGGAGAAAGTGATTTCTTGATTCAACAAAGCATGCCTTTATATAGGCTTACAAACTATAACCATAGAATTTCAATGGTTAAGAAATCATAAACAATCTTACTTAATTCTCATAACTTCTAAACTCCCAAAGAGCTCAATAGACACTATTGGTTACAAAAACCAAAAGTCACAAGTCAAGTTTAATATTAAAACTTTCATGATTCAAATTAGCTTTTCATATTTTCAACAAACATATCCATTACGATTTTAGATCCTTTATTTGTCTTAGTGACAATAAAATCTGAATTAGTAGCTCTAAATAATTTGTATTGCTTTGTTGTAGGGCTAAAACCAAATCCAAAGGCATAAATATCTTCATGGTATCTAGGAACTTGAATAAACTCATTAGTCATCGGATTGAATATGCCATCACACTCGATGTAATAAGTTTAGAGAAAATTGCATTAACTATACTCTTTTTGTCTCAGAGTATAAAGTTTAAATTGGAAATTGAAGCATGTTTGTTAACTAAAGGTGTGTTTGGAATACATTTTCAAGTGTTTAATTTAAAAAATAAGTCATTTTGAAAAGAAAAAAAATCTTGTGTGTTTGAAAACCATCAAAAATAGATTTTGAAGTGTATTTTAAACAGTTTTTGTCAAAAGAGTATGAATAAAAATGAGTTTCTTGAAAAACATTTTTTTCTCAAGTCAATCCAAACGAGCACTAAGTAGATTTATTTAGCGATTTTTATATTGTATCAAACACTCACCTGGCATAGTAGATTAGCACGTGCCTTTACCACCCTATGGTGTGGTGTTCGATCATGCAATTATGCAGTTTATTACCTAGCTCAACTAGTTGATTTCCCCACTCTTCTTTAATTTCAATATATTTGCAAAAAAAAAACAAAATTATATATTGAATACGTAGTTTAAAAATATACGTTTTCATCCATTCACATAACCACATTTTTCTTTTTAATATTTATATAATGAAGTGAGTTCAATCCATGGTGGCCACTACCTAGGATTTAATATCCTACAGGTAAGTTGACACCCCGCCTGTTGTAGGGTCGGGTGGGTTATCCGTGAGATTAGTCGAAGTGCGTATAAGCTGGCCCAGACACTCACGGATATAAAAAAAAATGTTATATAATGAAAGAATAAGATAAGGATTTGGCTCATATTTTATAATGAAATGGAAAAATTGAAACAATTTCCTAAATTAAACACCAAAATATATTTTTAAAAACTGCCCACCTAAATTTAACTTATAATTTACCAGTAGATTTTTCTCTCTCTCTCTTTTTTTTTTTGTTTTTCTGAGAGAAGAAGATCACTAAAGCCCAAATATTGAGCCCCTACTCCATTTTGTTGTAAAATAATAATAATAATAATTATTATTATTGTAAGGTAGATTTATCTTTGGAAAATTACTCTAAATAAAAAAATATCAAACTATTTACCTGTAACAACCCAAAATTTTAAGTAATTTTAATTTAATTATCTTAAATTATTTGGGTATTATTTTGAATTTTTAAGTCTTAATTGAATTATTTTGGAAAAAATAATTCAATTTAAATTAAATAGGATAAAAGATTTGAATTTAAATTCCATCGGTGAAAATTGAATTTTAATTTGGGAGATTTAATTTATTTAGTTGAATTGGTGGAGGGAAAAGAAATTTAATATGTATATACCTAATTTATTAAGGAATTAGGGTTTGGGATCGTATATATATATTATTAAGTGACTAGAGAGGGAGAAAAATACACCGAAAAATGGAGAATGGGAAAAACGGCAGTGTAGTTCGGTTTTTCTGCGACAACTCCTAGAAAATTTTTGTTTTTTGGAGTTTCAACCGTCGGATTGTATTCCAATTTTATCAGCATATTCGGGACATATAGAGCCTCATTCTGAACGGTTGGATCGTTATTTTAAGCTCTCATGTGTCCGTAATCATTGCCGAACAGAACCTGTAAAACTGGGTGAGTTTTGGGATTTTGGTCTCCATTGGTTATTTGATTTACTATCGAAAAATTTGGTTAATCTCTAATGTTGATCTTGTGTTAGGTTTGAGGTTTCTAAAGTTTTGGTTACGCTTAACAAGCCTTGGCGTCAACGTATTATTATTTTTTTTTTTGTGGATTTTAGGCAACAACCGTTGTGGGTCATAACGCTGGTGTGGATTGTAATTGGTACACAGGGAATTTCTGAGCGCGATTGTTACACTTATTTCAAGGTAAGTGATTCTACTGTTGGCAGGTCACAGCTTCACAGTATTATTTGACCATTGGCATATAAATCATTCAGAGTATTATTTGGCTATTGACTGGCTATTGGCAATGTTTGCATGTATGATTTGTCTGGCTAATGCTTGTCTGGCTACTTTATGATTTATCTACTGTTGAGAATTTATCAGTTGAGAATTTACCTATGCTATGTATGATTGAATCCGATGCCAACGCCCGTTGTCCCATGCTATATTATTACTTGAATCATCAAGTTCACCTCAAAACAGTTTTGACGGTGTGCCATCAGGCCACTAGACCTGTGTGGACCGACGGGTTCTCATCAGGTTCACCTCCAATTTCGACGGTGTGCCATCAGGCCACTAGACATGTGTGGACCGACGGGTTCACCTTCATGTTCACTGGTGTGTGTCATTAGGCTTACACCACAACATTGACGGCGTGCCCTCAGGCCGCTAGGCATGGTGACAGGGCAGTTGGCCTACAGATCTAGAAATCCCGGCAGTGGGATTACTTACTGAGTTTTATACTCATTCGGTTACAATTTTATGGATTTCAGGTAAAGACAAGGACAGACAGGCGAATGACAGGAAGAATCTGTGACCGTGCCATTGGGACCAGTCAATGCTTCCGCTCATATTTTTATGTTTTCATGTTGTTAAATCCAAATCTGAATGTTTAAATTAGAAATTTTAGTTTTGCATTCTTAGAGGTTTTATGCAAAACTCACAGTTCTGGTTTTATAATTTTTTTTAGGGGTACCCCGATCTAATATTTTTAATTATTTAAATTTAATGAAGTTATTTATTTGATAAATTTCTTTTATTTTAGTCAAATATACGAAATGTGTCGTTTTGAAATGTATGCATGCATGAAGTAACGACTTCTAGAAAGTCGGGTTGTTACAGTTGGTATCAGAGCCTAAGTTTTTAGGTTCTGTAGACTGACTTATTATATAAGTCCAGAATGTCCCTATGGCTCAACAACGGATTCTTCATCATCGTCAGGTACGCCTTGCAAGTAAAGTTTTTATGTAAAGTGGTGCATTAAAATATTTGTTTAGTTTAAATGCATCCACAATGTTCTAATGCTCAGTCGATGACTCGATAGAAGTTATTATGAGTTGTTTATTCAGCCATGATATTGGGAAAAGGAAATTTTTTTATAAGGTCACTTGGCGCTAGTTTATCTCATGAAAGGACTGTTAGAAAGGCACATATATTTCAGTGTAGAGTTCATAAAAGTTGATGAAACTAAGTAGAGTTATAACAGTTAAGGAGGAAAAGTATGTACTGATTAAGGCAGGGAATGAAATATTCCAGACAAGAATTCACTGGAGATTAGTGTTATGTTTTGCATTGAAAAAGTAGATTAGTGGTACCAAAAGTTGATTTATCACCACAGGACACACAAGTAGGTACGAGATTGAACTTTATAAGAAAGAGAAGAAGTGGAGACTATAGATTTATTAAAGGTTTCGAGATTTTAAAACCAAACATTTCAGGAGAAAGTTTGGAAAGAATTAATAGGACATGATCACTTTTCTGGTGCTGAAGATTTGTGGTTTGAGTGAGGTATGTGTTTTGGGTTCTTCAGGTAACGTGCCTAACGAGGATGAAAGATTACTAGTTGGAGTACAAGTGATAATATGCAAAACTCGCGGTAAGACAAAAGTAAAATGAATTCGTCAAGAATAATCATGATGGTTGAAAACAAATATTGATTGAAAGTGAGAAAATAAGTTGTTGGTTTGAATTATTGTCCCTAAGGTACTAAGGTTTGGTCTATGTTTGGTTGCGATGAAAAGACTCAAGTTTAATTACCTATGCCAATAGGAAAGATAAGTGTTCAGAGTTCAAAGACAATGTTAACTTGTGGAGAATACCCTGCTAATGTTTGAAGCTTGGAAAAAAGGATAGATTATGAAAGGGTTATAAATAGTTACATATATGAGTATAGAGATTATGTTTCACTTGGAAAAGTGAAAGGAGCATCTTGATTTTGTTTCAGTCTTACCAAAGATAAATGGGAGGAAAAGAAAAAGTATTTAGAAAATGTTTTCTTATTTTGAGAAGATAAAGGAAATTAATGTTTTGGAGACTACAAGTACATAAGTCTGGTTTGGCGTGTTAAGGAAGGATATGAGTGTTTACTAGCTTTGGTGTAGTAAGCAATACTGTTACTACTTGCAACTTTAGACCTTAGTATTTGTTGGTTGGAAGGATGACTTGCTTAAGCTATTGATTGTGAAACTCAGTATTAACATGAGAATTATCTTCTAAAAATAAAAGATTAAGCACAGACAGTCAAGCGTTAGAAAAGTGCTTGATAGACCTCTTTAAAATATAAAGAAATTGAAGAAAATAATATTTTATGTGAGGATTTTTGGTAACATTAGTTGCCAGGAACTATAGAAATGGAAGGTTTAAGCTTGGTTAGAGGATGAGTAAATCATTGAAGGTATTAGTAAGGTTTGAGAGATTTTTCATTTTGGGCGCAAATTAGAACAAGAAACTGGTATAACCATCAATTTGATTGAGGAGTGAAAGTAATTTAGCTCCAACTGAAGAACAAGCGGCACACCATTAAGGTTAAGTAATTAATCTAGATTTTCCAAGATGACACTAGCACAAAAGATGAACTGGAGAATAGAACACTTTCATTCCTAAGGATGCTTACAGAGTGATGCTAGCAGAGTTGAATAGCAAGTCATAGATACATGAACTATTTATAGAAGTTTTTCAGGCGCCTTAATGTTGCCTCTGGGTACATTAGTTTTGTATGCTTAGAAGAGAGTTAATGTGCTTATGTATCAACTCTATTAAGAGTTGATTATGGTAATATAACCAGGGTGCAGAGGAATGTTAGGACCATCAGGTGTCGAATCCATATTTATGAATCCTGAACTTGGAATGCCAGAAATAGTGTGCTTCTTCTAGTGTGGACGAAGAGTTGAACGACTCTATGAAGATGGATATTCTTAAGATGGATTTACAAATCAATAAGGTTTTATCTAAAAAAAAACTATCTTCAGGGATTGGATGTTGTTATTATGAGGTTATGGAGATGTGTTTTAGATTGACTAATGCTCTATAGTGTCCAAGAACTTTAGGAACCTTATTATGAAAGGGATTTCCAAACTTGGTCGTATTAGGGTTTAAATAGTGTTATGCTACTATTTAAGTCTAAGGAGTAACATAAGGTTTGGCGAGTAAGATTTATAGCCTTTAGCGATTTAAAGCTTCACGTTGAGTATCTAGGGAATATGAGATTTAGTTGGATAATGTTGTTTCTCACACATGTAGCAACTAAGGAGGGCATCACAGTTAAAGCTCTTAAGGTAGAAGCACTTTTCAGTTGACCATATTTTTTTTTCTTTACTACTCATCTTAAGGTTTCGTCGTGTCGTGTATGGCCAGTTGCTTTGCCTCACGTACAGAGATTTCTCTACATCAACACAATCATTTCAGATACATGTTTTTTAGTGAGTAAGACTTCTTAAGCTCACGACAGTTCTTAGAGTTCTCAGAGTGAATGTGTTAAAGTATTATTGATTTTTTTTTAGCATCTCAAGTTTCATAGTTATAAATGGAAGAGGTTGTCACACTTCTTGAGGTATGAGTTTTAGTATGTCCAATGGTGACTCCTGTTTCACATGCATTTTGGAGGTGTCTCTCGAAAGCATTGAGTACACAGTTAAAGTTTAGTACAGCTTCTCACAGACATTTTAACGGTTAAACAGGGTGTTTGAACCAAACTTTAGAGGACATGTTCCGCGCTTGTGCGATAGAGGTTTTCAGGAAGTTAGGACTCCTACTTGCGTTTCATGGAGTTTGCTTATAATAATGGTTATCAGACAATTGTTGGCATGACGCCTTTTGAGACCTTGTATAGAATGAGCTGTAGATCTCCTGTTTATTGAGATGAAGTTGGGGAATGAATTATTGAGGCATGAGTTAGTGCAGGCTACAAGTGAAGTTATTCAGAAGATTAGAGCAAAGATGTAGACAGCCCAGAGTAGACAGAAAAGTTATGCCGATGTTAAGCGTAAAGACATGGAATTCGAAGTAGGCGATAAAGTGCTCCTAAAAGTAGCACCTATGAAAGGTGTCCTGAGGTTTGGAAAGAAGGAAAAGTTAAGTCCATATTTTATTGGGTCGTTTGAGATCTGGGAGTGAATCAAAGTCTTGTGGCTTACCAGTTAGCATTGTTGCTGTCTCTTTTTGTAGTTCATAATATTTTTCATGTATCGATGTTGAGAAAGAACGTGATAGACTCATCTCATGTAGTAGACTTTGAGTCTTTACAGTTGAATGAGAATTTAAGTTATGAAAGGAAACTGATTCAAATCCTTGCAAGAAAACTGAAAGTTTTGATAGCATTGATGAAGGTTTTATGGCAGAACCATCAGTTCGAGGAAGTGACATGGGAACGAGGGGATGAGGTCGAAGTACCTTGAGTTTTTTTAAGATTAAACTTTCGAGGACGAAAGTTTCATAAGGAGGGAAGAATGTAACAACCCAAAATTTTAAGTAATTTTAATTTAATTATCTTAAATTATTTGGGTATTATTTTGAATTTTTAAGTCTTAATTGAATTATTTTGGAAAAAATAATTCAATTTAAATTAAATAGGATAAAAGATTTGAATTTAAATTCCATCGGTGAAAATTGAATTTTAATTTGGGAGATTTAATTTATTTAATTGAATTGGTGGAGGGAAAAGAAATTTAATATGTATATACCTAATTTATTAAGGAATTAGGGTTTGGGATCGTATATATATATTATTAAGTGACTAGAGAGGGAGAAAAATACACCGAAAAATGGAGAATGGGAAAAACGGCAGTGCAGTTCGGTTTTTCTGCGACAGCTCCTAGAAAATTTTCGTTTTTTGGAGTTTCAACCGTCGGATTGTATTCAAATTTTATCAGCATATTCGGGACATATAGAGCCTCATTCTGAACGGTTGGATCGTTGTTTTAAGCTCTCATGTGTCCATAATCATTGCCGAACAGAACCTATAAAACTGGGTGAGTTTTGGGATTTTGGTCTCCATTGGTTATTTGATTTACTATCGAAAAATTTGGTTAATCTCTAATGTTGATCTTGTGTTAGGTTTGAGGTTTCTAAAGTTTTGGTTACGCTTAACAAGCCTTGGCGTCAACGTATTATTATTATTTTTTTTTTGTGGATTTTACGCAACAACCGTTGTGGGTCATAACGCTGGTGCGGATTGTAATTGGTACACAGGGAATTTCTGAGCGCGATTGTTACACTTATTTCAAGGTAAGTGATTCTACTGCTGGCAGGTCACAGCTTCACAGTATTATTTGACCATTGGCATATAAATCATTCAGAGTATTATTTGGCTATTGGCTGGCTATTGGCATGTTTGCATGTATGATTTGTCTGGCTAATGCTTGTCTGGCTACTTTATGATTTATCTACTGTTGAGAATTTATCAGTTGAGAATTTACCTATGCTATGTATGATTGAATCCGATGCCAACGCCCGTTGTCCCATGCTATATTATTACTTGAATCATCAAGTTCACCTCAAAACAGTTTTGACGGTGTGCCATCAGGCCACTAGACCTGTGTGGACCGACGGGTTCTCATCAGGTTCACCTCCAGTTTCGACGGTGTGCCATCAGGCCACTAGACATGTGTGGACCGACGGGTTCACCTCCATGTTCACTGGTGTGGGTCATCAGGCTTACACCACAGCATTGACGGCGTGCCCTCAGGCCGCTAGGCATGGTGACAGGGCAGTTGGCCTACAGATCTAGAAATCCCTGCAGTGAGATTACTTACTGAGTTTTATACTCATTCGGTTATAATTTTATGGATTTCAGGTAAAGACAAGGACAGACAGGCGAATGATAGGAAGAATCCGTGACCGTGCCATTGGGACCAGTCAATGCTTCCGCTCATATTTTTATGTTTTCATGTTGTTAAATCCAAATCTGAATGTTTAAATTAGAAATTTTAGTTTTGCATTCTTAGAGGTTTTATGCAAAACTCACAGTTCTGGTTTTATAATTTTTTTTAGGGGTACCCCGATCTAATATTTTTAATTATTTAAATTTAATGAAGTTATTTATTTGATAAATTTCTTTTATTTTAGTCAAATATACGAAATGTGTCGTTTTGAAATGTATGCATGCATGAAGTAACGACTTCTAGAAAGTCGGGTTGTTACATTACCAATATAGAAAAATTTCACTGTTTATATCAGTGATAGAACGCAATAAAATTCTATCGCTTTCTATCGCTCAAGCAAATAAATTCTATCGCTTGAGCGAGAGCGATAGAAAGCGATAGAATTCTATCGCGGTCTATCACTGATAGACTGTAAATTTTTTCTATATTTGTAAATAGTTTGGCTCATTTTTCTATATTTTATAAACAACCCTTTATCTTTATCTTTTCTAGAATTTTAAACACCATCTTTATTTGTTAAGTTTTAATTCAGTCTTTGTTTCTTCTACAGAATTTAAAATGACACTTCATTATTCATTTATTGAAAGTACACGAACTAAATTTAGATATTTCAAAATTTTTGAAATAAATATGAGTTTCTAAAGTATAAAGGAAATAAACAATATTTTAACTAAAAAATATTTTGAGTATAATTATTATAAGCTTTCATTAGGAAAGAGATATCATTAAAACAAATGAGCTAGAAGTTGGTAAGAAAGCCATCAGTATCATAAAGCTAAAAGAGTGGAAGAAAAATAGAGACAAAACAACAACATGCAATTATTACTAAATAAGGTTGTTAATTATTGATGAGATATCAATTTCGTAAAAAACTTACTTTTAAACTTTTGAATAATAAGAATCATTTAAAGGGGTTTCTTCATAAATAATAAAATAATAAAAATATTTACAAATATAACAAAATGAAAAAAGTTTACTCATTCTAACGAGTTCTTTTAGTTATATTTGTAAATAGTTTCGTTATTTTGTCATTTGAAACAATTTCCTCATTTAAACATATATTAGGTTTAAAATTTAAACTATAAAGACCAAATTGAAAATATAAAAATTACATGAACAAAATTGAAACCTTTATCTTAGAGTGTATTTACAATTAAACCTTTTTACATATATTTGATAATACAATTTCCTTCCACTAATCATTTTCTTGTTTTAGAATTCTATCATATATAACATCAGTTTTCTTTAGAGGGGAAGTCTTTAGAGTACCAAACAATAATGAACAAATTAATGGTGGGAAAATACTCATTAATTCTCATTCAAAAGGATAAGAAAGGATTTTGCTCCAACAAAATCCACTCATCCTACAAATTTTATAAGGACATAGTACTCTAGGAAAAGAAAAAGAAAGAAACTCATTATTATCATATAACCTTCTTATTCATCATGTGCCAATTCACTTAGAGAACTTTCACAAACCACAAATGGCTAAAACGTCCTTATAAACCACAAATCTTCTTAATCACACCCATGTCAGCAGGGGGAATCTTTTGAAAAATTTCGGGAGCACAGTCGTTTAGCTTAAAAATGGCATTACAACAAGAAAGATGAGGAGCAACTGGAAGCTTGATAACACTTGCCACACACAACGTCGCCTCTAAAATAAAAGGAGCACATTTAGAGATAGGAAAATTTTCTGGAATTGATGGACTAGGTGCTGCAGCTATCATGCTAGTCATCGTCGATGGTGCTAAAATTGCTATACAAACAAGGAATATAAGTGTTAACTTCATTCTGGATACATTCAGTGACTTTGCCGCCATTGTTTGTAGAAAAATGAGTGTGGAGTTTTAGGGAATTAGATAATCTTCAGCTTTGTTTGTATGAGAAAGTTGTGAAGTGTGAGTCTCTTATATAGGGGAAGATATGGAGTTGGGGTTTTGGCATATTTATGGCCATTGAAATTACCAATCTTGTTGATGCACTTTTGTTCTTTAAGGATTCCAACCTAAGTATAACTCAATTGTTAAGATGTATGACTTCAACCAAAATGTCAGATTAACACAATTGCAATGGAGAGATATAAAATCATCTAATAAAGTATGCTTAAATTAGTCGATAATTATTACTTTTTCTAGTTAAAGGTCTAATTTCTTATACCACTTTATATTATATTTATTGTTATGATATTTAGTTATAATGAATTCTATTTGAATACTTATTTATTAAATAATTACATAATTAACAAATGAAGTATATAATTCTAATTTTATATAAAGATTAAAAGAAATAGATTCATATGATGTTATTTTATTAGAATAGAAATTATAGAATTATAAACAAGAGAGAAAATAAGTGAAGGTTAATTAATAACAACAACATAAGTCTCATTTAGAAATGCTACAACTAGCGTTCAATTGGTATACAAGTGTCTTAGTAACATTAGGTATGTGGTTCGAATCCTGCTACCTCCAATTATAATAAAAAAATAATTATAAATTTCTTCTATTAACGTGATAAATCAAATTTAAGAATTAAGTAATTAAAACCTCGTGGTCACTAACACTCTTGTATGTCAGTTGAGTTATGTTCTCTAAGACGCCACAGTTGTGTGTTTGGTAACTACTTGTTTTCTTGATTTTTTTTTTTTAACAAGGCCAATTTGGTACCTGCATTCTAATAACAATTTTGTTTTAAAAAAAAAAAAACATTAGTATTGCTATTTATTAGTTTCTATATTTTGTTGTCTAGATTTTAAGAGTCTTTTCAAAATCAAAGCCAAAATTTGAAAATTATGACCTATTTATTTTTAATTTTTGGCTTTTGAACTTTCTTAAATAAAAAAGTTGAATTCTTAACTAAGTTCAAAAAACAAACCAAAATTAAAAAAACTACTTTAACTAATTTTCAAAACATGGCTTGATTTGTAAAAACATTGGTAAAAAGTAGATAACAAAGTAAAAAACTTGTTCCAACTGTAACCAACTAATTTAGCTTATTCAAGAGCTCTCTGATAAGTTTGGGCACTGGTCAAATAAATGGGGTTTACTTTATTATCGCAATCCTTGCCGCCCTTCTTTCTTATTATTAGTAAGATAAGGTTCCAGTACACAAACAAGGTGGGCTAGAGTTTCTCTCTCAATCTTGTCCCACAGTTTATTGGGTTCCATTACACAAACTAGGTGGATGGGTTTAGGGAAGACGATTTCAAAGTGGACTCCTCGTTTTGTGAGATCGAGAAGATCGCTAAAGATTTACGATCCATTATTTTTTACCCTGCAAAGATATCAGCGGTTTACGGTATGAGATGATGTACTTTTGATGAATCAAATCACTCGAAAAGGAAAGCGTAATGACCGATGTATCAATGTTCAGATTGTGACGCATTAAGATGTCAATACTCAAAAACATAATAAGATTCGTTTTTTCCCTTCTTTTGTACCAAGGGAGTGTTTTTTTTTTTTTTTTTTAACAATTGTATACCAAAGGATTGAATTTTTATTTTTCAAATCACATCAACAGAGCCTAAGTTAAAAAAAAAATTGAAAAAAACAAAACAAAAGTATGTAACTATTACTAAAAAACAAATATGAAAAAGATATTTGATCGATTAGATTCTATTACTATACATGGTCATGGAGATACCAATTTTGTAAAAACCTTTCTTCTAAACTGTTAAAGGGCATAAAAGTCATTATACAACCAAATATTCTATGGAATCTAAATGTTAAACACTTTTTTTCATTTTACAAAAAAATTGATGTTTGGCTCAAAGTATAAAGTTTAAATTAAATATTTAGGGTGTGTTTGGAATAAATTTTCAAGTATTTAATTTAAAAAATTAGTAATTTTAGAAAAAATTGAAAAGTTTGACAACCACCCAAAATAGATTTTGAAGTGTATTTTAAATAGTTTTTAATCAAAATAGTTTAAATAAAAATGAGTTTTTTTAAAAACTCATTCTTAAGTTAATTCAAACGATCATTAAGCATGCTTGATAACCAAGTAGATGTTATTAAGATTTTTTTTAAAGATAATTTTTTATTAAGATTTTATAAGATATATCTTAGTATACGTATTTTAATTTTTGAATATTTATATAATGAAATAATGAAAGGATGAGATAAGGATTTGGCTTATATTTTATAATGAAATGGAAACATTGAAACGACTTTCTAAATTAAACACCAAAAATAAATTTTTAAAGAGTGCCAACCTAAATTTAACTCATGATTGACCACTCGATTTTTTTTCTCTTTCTTTTTTTTTTCCTAAAAAAAAATCACTAAAGCCCAAATATTGAGCCCGTCCATTTGTTGTAAAATAAGAAGAATAATTATTTTAACAGATAACAATGTTGAAAATATTTTCAAATAGAACAAAATGTTGAAAATATTTTCAAATATAACAAAATGTCACTGTCTATCAATGATAGATACTTATAGATACTTATGATAGATTATCATCTATCACTGTCTATCGTGATATTTTGCTATATTTGAAAACAACCCAAATAATAATAATAATAATAATAATAATAATAATAATAATAATAATAATAATAATAATAATAATAATAATAATCATCGTCGTCGGTGCTTGTGGTCCCTAAGTTTTCCAAATGTACCTTTTTAGTCCATAAGTTTTAAAAAAATCGTTTTAAAAGATTCCTCAAATAATTTATTATTATTATTTAAAATAATTATATGACATTTTAAATTAGAAAAATAATTTTTTAAAAAAATGATCACTTCTCAATTCACTCGAAATATATTTTTGAAAAATAAACATTTTTAATTTTTAATATCATACCAAGATTTTAAACATTAAAAAAATATACTTCAAGATTCTTTTAAACCTATTCTTAAAAACTCGGGACTAACATTATAAATTTTGAAAATTGAGGGACCAAATACATCTATTCTTAAAAATTTGAAGACTCAAAGATACATGTTTTAAAACTTTGGGACCAAACACACACATTCTACAAAACATGGGGAGAAAAAAATAATTTTTCCTTCCCATTTTATAGGTAGGTTTCAAAAAGTTACACTTTTACCTTTTAATTTTGATGTGCAATTTCTATTAGGTTTTCAATTTTAAAATGTTACATTTTTTTTCTTGAGTTTGTAGTTTTGTTTCCATTTTCGACTATATGTTTCAAAATTTACATTTTTAGCCTTGATTTTATACTAAATAGTCACTTTCTGTCATTCATGTTAATGTATATTAATTAATTTAAAATAATTATAATTAAATTCGTTTTTACTAAAAAAAAATTTACATCTAATTATTCTAAATTAATTAATTAAAAATTAATGTCAAATACCTAAAGTGAGCATTAGTAAAAAATTGAGGGTAAGAGTGTAAATTACTAAAATTGAGAGACCAAATAAAGATGAATTAAATTCAAAATTCGAGTGAAAATGTAACAAAAGAGTATAACTTTTCTTTAATTATTTTATTATTACATTTTAGTAAACACTATCAAAACCAAATAAAATTTTCATTCTCATGCCAGTCGCTCATTTTTTCTTTGAAATGGGTGAATTTGGATAAAAAATATGAATCCAATCAATAAGGAGAATAGAAAATAAGATCATAACCAAGATAGAATCAAGGTGGCAATGGAGGGGAGTCAAACCTTTGGTTCCAACTTTCCATTGGCTTCGACCTCGGTATGGTTGAAGCCAAGGAGGCCTACTTGGTCATTGGGCTTGAGTTGGGCCCTTGGCCCAAGCTTCCCTTAGCCTTTGCCTAAGAGGTTGAGGAGCCTAACTTTCGCAATAAACATATCCCCAAGCCCAAGAATCCCACATAAGATTTGATTAGGTTATCAGATAACTGGATATTGAAAGGAAACGAAAGAAGACCTAGATCAGCCTCTTTTATATTACATCATTATGACTCTATATGAGTTATCTTTAATTATACTCTCAAACTCCTTAACTTTCACTTCTTTCACTCTCCAACTTAAGCATTGAAGTGTGTGTGCCAAGAACCACATTGGTGTGCCTCCTTTCAAACAAATTCACTACTGGTGTTATGTGAATGTCAGATGTGTTTTTCCTATCCAAATTTTTATATCAACAAAGCCTAAGCTAAAAAATAAAATTAAAAAACAAAACAAAAGTAGGTAACCCTTACAAAAAATAAATAAAAATGAAAAAGATTCTATTGCTATATATGGTCATGGAGATACCAAAATTGTAAAAACTTTCCTTTTAAACTGTTAAAGGGCCCAATAACAAAAGTCATAGTACAACAAAATATTCTATGGAATCTAAATTCTAGAAACATTCTTTTTTTTTAAAAAAGTAAGAATGAGTGGGGGAATACATACTCATCTGGCATAGTGGCTTAGCGCGTGTCTTTACCATCCTATAGTGTGGTGTTCGATCATGCAATTATGCATCAGTTAGTTGATTTGTCCACCTTGCTTTAATTTCAATATCTTTGAAAAAAAAATATCATATATTGAATATGTAGTTTAAAAATATATGTTTTCATCCATTCACATAACCAAATTTTTCTTTTTAATATTTATATAATGAAAAGATGAGATAAGGATTTGGCTCATATTTTATAATGAAATGGAAAAATTGGAACAATTTCCTAAATTAAACACCAAAATATATTTTTAAAAACTGCCAACCTAAATTTAACTTATAATTTATCAGTCGATTTTTTCTCTCTCTTTTTTCTCTCTCTCTTTTTTTTTTTTTTAGAGAAGAAGATCACTAAAGCCCAAATATTGAGCCCCTACTCCATTTTGTTGTAAAATAATAATAATAATAATAATTATTATTATTATTGTAAGGTGGATTTATCTTTTCTACTAAGAGTCCAAGAATTTTAAACACCATCTTTATTTGTAAAGTTTTAATTCAGTCTTTGTTTCTTCTAGAGAATTTAAAATGACACTTCATTTAGTGAGAGGACAAGAATTAAATTTGGATATATATTTCAAAATTTTTGAAATAATATATATGAGTTTCTAAAGTATAAAGGAAATAAACAATATTTTAACTAAAAAGTATTTTTGAGTATAATTATTATAAGCTTTCATTAGGAAAGAGATATCATTAAGAAAAAAATGAGCTAGAAGTTGGTAAGAAAATCATCGATATCATACAGCTAAAAAAGTGGAAGAAAAACTGAGACAAAACAAAAACATGCAAATATTACTAAATAAGGTTGTAATTATTGATGAGATACCAATTTTGTAAAAACCTACTTTTAAACTTTTGAATAATAAGAATCATTTAAACATATATTAGGTTTAAAATTTAAACTATAGAAATCAAATTGAAAATATAAAAATTACATGAACAAAATTGAAACCTTTATCTTAGAGTGTACTTACAATTAAACCTTTTTACATATATTTGATAATACATTTCCCTTCCACAAATCATTTTCTTGTTTTAGAATTCTATCATATATAACATCAGTTTTCTTTAGTAAGGGGAAATCTTTAGAGTATCAAACAATAATGAACAAATTAATGGTGGAAAAATACTCATTCATTCTCATTCGAAAGGATAAGAAACGATTTTGCTCCAACAAAATCAACCCATCCTACAAATTTTATAAGGACATAGTACTGTAGGGAAAGAAAAAAAAACTCATCATTATCATATAACTTTCTTATTCATCATGTTCCAATTTACTTAGAGAACTTTTACAAACCATAAATGACTAAAACGTTCTTACAAACCACAAATCTTCTTAATCACACCCATGTCAGCAGGGGGAATCTTTTGAAAAATTTCGGGGGCACAATCGTTTAGCTTAGAAATGGCTTTACAACAAGAAGGATGAGGAGCAACTGGAAGCTTGATAACACTTGCCACACACAACGTCGCCTCTAAAATAAAAGGAGCACATTTAGAGATAGGGAAATTTTCTGGAATTGATGGACCAGGTGCTGCAGCTGTCGTGCTGGCCATCGTCGATGGTGCTAAAATTGCTATACAAACAAGGAATATAAGTGTTAACTTCATTGTGGATGACTTTGGTGCCATTGTTTGTAGAAAAATGAGTGTGGAGTTCTAGAGAATTAGATAATCTTCAGTTTTGTTTGTATGAGAAAGTTGTGAAGTGTGAGTCTCTTATATAGGGGAAGATATGGAGTTGGGGTTTTGGCATATTTATGGCCATTGAAATTACCAATCTTGTTGATGCACTTTTGTTCTTTAAGGATTCCAACCTAAGTATAACTCAATTGTTAAGATGCATGACTTCAACCAAAATGTCAGGTTAACACAATTGCAATGGAGCGATATAAAATCATCTAATAAAGTATGTTGAATTAGTCGGTAATTATTACTTAATAATTATTACTTTTTCTAGTCGAAGGTCTAATTTCTTATACCACTTTATATTATATTTATTGTTATGATATTTAGTTATAATGAATTCTATTTGAATACTTATTTATTAAATAATTACATAATTAACAAATGAAGTATATAATTCTAATTTTATATAAAGCTTAAAAGGAATAGATTCATATGATGTTATTTTATTAGAATAGAAATTATAAAATTATTAACACGAGGGAAAATAAGTGAAGGTTAATTAATAACAAAAACGTAAGTCTTATTTAGAAACGTTAGATCAAGCGTTCAATTGGTATACAAGTGTGTTAGTAACCATTTGGTATGTGGTTCAAATCCTTCTACCTCCAATTGTTAAACGAAAATAATAATTATAGCTCTGCTATATATGGTGAATAAAACTTGTTTTTATTTATAGAAATTGGTTAAGAATTCAAATGTTTATAACATAGGAAATATAAAAAACTATAAGTTAGAAGTTGTGAGAAAAGCACAATTTTTTTAAATTAAAAATCAAATAGAAACTCTACACAATAGAACTTTTGGAAGAACGGTACTACAACAAAGTTCAAATCAAAGTTATCCAAGGTATAAGATCAATTTGAAAACATAGGTCTTGTTTGATAATCATTTTTCACACTTGGGAGAGATTTTATTGTTATCTCAGCTCATTTGAATTTCACAGATTTTGATTTCGTTTTGTTTTAAAGTCCACTTGAGTTTTGACTTTGTTTTGCTGTATTTTATTTTGCTTTTTGAAAACTAAGCTTTTAAACACTGTATTAACCTATAAATTTCTTTGTTTTAATTTTTTTTTTATCTATTTTCTACAATTGTTTTCAAAATTAAAGTCTTGAAGACTAGAAAAAATGGTAGCTTTTTTTTTTTTTTAAGTTTAAATATTTTCTTAAAAATATAAAAATTAAAGCAAAGAAAATAAATGTGGAGAAACAAACATAATTTAAAAAACAAAATTTTTGCTTGTGACCACTTGGTAAAAAATGTACATCTAATGTCTACCAGTTCCTCGACAAATGCCTACTACACAAGCAGACACCATTGAAAAAGTGTGGCATAGCTCACTAATTGACTACTCTTGCACCAAAGCTAAATGGGGTTAAATGATCTGTCGAAGTTGTGAGATGTAAAAATGCATCGATAGGCTTAGGGGGAAGCGAAGGGGGCTAAGAAGAGTCGTAAAGACCAAAGGAATAGCACGATAGCTCATATTTCATGTTTGTTCTTACTGTAAACAACTAATTTAGCTTATTCAAGAGCTTTCTGATAAGTTTGGGCACTAGGTCAAATAAATGGGGTTTATTTTATTATCGCAATCCTTGCCGCCCTTCTTTCTTATTATTAGTAAGATAGGGTTCGAGTACACAAACAAGGTGGGCTAGAGTTTCTCTCTCAATTTTGTCCCACAGTTTAGTGGGTTCCATTACACAAACAAGGTGGATGAGTTTAGGGAAGACGATTTCAAAGTGGACTCCTCGTTTTGTGAGATCGAGAAGATCACTAAGGATTTACGATCCATTGTTTTTTACCCTGCAAAGATATTAGCGGTTTATGGTATGAGATGGTGTACTTTTGATGAATCAAATCACTCGAAAAGGAAAGCGTAATGATCGACGTATCAATGTTGAGATTGTGACGCATTAAGATGTCAATACTCAAAAACATAATAAGATTCGTTTTTCTCCTTCTTTTGTACCAAGGGAGTTTTTTTTTTTTTTTTTTTTTTTAATAATTATATACCAAAGGATTGAATTTTCATTTTTCAAATCACATCAACACAGCCTAAGTTAAAGAAAAATTGAAAAAAACAAAACAAAAGTATGTAACTATTACTAAAAAAACAAATATGAAAAGGATACTTGATCGATTCAGATTCTATTACTATATATGGTCATGGAGATACCAAATTTGTAAAAACTTTTCTTCTAAACTATTAAAGGGCATAAAAGTCATTATACAACCAAATATTCTATGGAATCTAAATGTTAAACACTTTTTTCATTTTACAAACAAATTGATGTTAGGCTGAAAGTATAAAGTTTAAATTAAAAATTTAGGGTGTGTTTAGAATAAATTTTTAAGTATTTCATTTAAAAAATAAGTAATTTTAAAAAAAAATTGGAAAGTTTGACAAACACTCAAAATAGATTTTAAAGTGTAATTTAAATAATTTTTAATTAAAAGAGTTTAAATAAAAATGAGTTTTTTGAAAAACTCATTCTTAAGTTAATTCAAACTACCCTTAACTAAGTAGGTGTTATTAAGATTTTTTTTAAGATAAATTGTTATTAACGTTTTATTAAGATTTTATAATACATATCTTAGTATACGTATTTTAATTTTTGAATATTTATATAATGAAATAATAAAAGGATGGGATAAGGATTTGGCTTATATTTTATAATGAAATGGAAACATTGAAACGACTTTCTAAATTAAACACCAAAAATAAATTTTTAAAGTGTGCCAACCTAAATTTAACTCATGATTTACCTCTCGATTTTTTTTTCTCTTTCTTTTTTTTTTCCTAAAAAAAATCACTGAAGCCCAAATATTGAGCCCGTCCATTTGTTGTAAAATAATAAGAATAATTGTTTTAAGAGATAAAAATGTTGAAAATATTTTTAAATATAACAAAATGTCACTGTCTATCAATGATAGACACCTATAGATACTTATGATAGATTATCATCTATCACTGTCTATCGTGATATTTTGCTATATTTATAAATATTTTAGCTCATTTTGCTATATTTGAAAACAACCCAAATAATAATAATAATAATAATAATAATAATAATAATAATAATAATCGGTGCTTGTGATCTCTAAGTTTTCAAAATGTATCTTTTTAGTCCACAACTTTTAAAAAAATCGGTTTAAAAGGTTCCTCAAATAATTTATTATTATTATTTAAAATAATTATATGACATTTTAAATTAGAAAAATAATTTTTAAAAAAAATTATCACTTCTCAGTTCACTTTAAATATATTGTTAAAAAATATACATTTTTAATTTTAAATATCATACAATGATTTTAAACATTAAAAAAATATACTTCAAGAATCTTTTATACCTATTCTTAAAAACTCAGGGACTAACATTGTAAATTTTGAAAATTGAGGGACCAAATACATCTATTCTTAAAAATTTGAAGATTCAAAGATACATGTTTTAAAACTTTGGGACCAAAACATGTTTTAAAACTTTGAGACCAAACACACACATTCTACAAAACATGGGGATAAAAAGGTTATTTTTCCTTCCCATTTTATAGGTAGGTTTCAAAAAGTTACACTTTTACCTTTTAATTTTGATGTGCAATTTCTATTAGGTTTTCAATTTCAAAATGTTACATTTTTTTCTTGAGTTTGTAGTTTTGTTTCCATTTTGTCTATATGTTTCAAAATTTACACTTTTACTCCTGATTTTACACTAAATACTCACTTTCTGTCCTTCATGTTAATGTATATTAATTAATTAAAAATAATTATAATTAAATTCGTTTTCACTAAAAAAAATTCGCATCTAATTATTTTAAATTAATTAATTAAAAATTAATGTCAAATACCTAAAGTGAGCATTAGTAAAAAATCGAGGGTAAGAGTGTAAATTACTAAAATTGAGAGACCAAATAAAGATGAATTAAATTCAAAATTCGAGTGAAAATGTAACAAAAGAGTATAACTTTTCTTTAATTATTTTATTATTACATTTTTGTAAACACTATCAAAACCAAATAAAATTTTCATTCTCATGCCAGGCGCTCATTTTTCTTTGAAATGGGTGATTTTGGATAAAAAAGATGAATCCAATCAATAAGGAGAATAGAAAACAGGATCATAACCAAGATAGAATCAAGGTGGGTCAATGGAGGGGAGTCAGACCTTTGGTTCCAACTTTCCATTGGCTTCGGCCTCGGTATGGTTGAAGCCAACAAGGCCTACTTGGCCATTGGGCTTGAGTTGGGCCCTTGGCCCAAGCTTCCCTCGGCTCCGCCTAAAAGGTTGAGGAGCCTAACTTTCGCAATAAACATGTCCCCGAGCGCAAGAATCCCACATAAGATTTGATTAGATTATCAGATAACTAGATATTGAAAGGAAACGAAAGAAAACCTAGATCAACCTCCTTTATATTACATCATTATAACTCTATATGAGTTATCTTTAATTATACTTTCAAACTCCCTAACTTTCACCTCTTTCACTCTCTAACTTAAGCATTGAAGTGTATGTGTCAAGCACCACACTGGCGTGCCTCCCTTCAAACAAATTCACTACTGGTGTTATGTGAATGTCAAGTGTGTTTTTCCTATCCAAATTTCTATATCAACAAAGCCTAAGCTAAAAGAAAAAAAAAAAAATTAAAAACAAAACAAAAGTAGGTAACCCTTACTAAAATAAATAAATATGAAAAAGATTCTATTGCTATATATGGTTATGGAGATACCAAAATTATAAAAACTTTCCTTTTAAACGGTTAAAGGGCACAAAAGTCATAGTACAACAAAATAATCTATGGAATCTAAATTCTAGAAACAACTTTTTTTTTACAACTAACAATGAGTGGGGAATACATACTTGGTGCTAGTCAAACTATACTCTTTTTGGCTCAAAGTATAAAGCTTAAATTGGAAATTGAAGCATGTTTGATAACTATAAGTGTGTTTGGAATACATTTTCAAGTGTTTAATTTAAAAAATAAGTCATTTTGAAAAAAACTTGAGTGATTGACAACCATCCAAAATAGGTTTTGAAGTGTATTTTAAACAGTTTTTGTCAAAAGAGTATGAATAAAAATGAATTTTTTGAAAAACATTTTTTTCTCAAGTCAATTCAAACGAGCCCTAAGTAGCTATATTTAGATTTTTATATTGTATTAAACACTCACCTGACATAGTGGCTTAGCGTGTGTCTTTACCACACTATGGTGTGGTGTTCGATCATGCAATTATGCGGTTTATTACCTAGCTCAACTAGTTGATTTCCCCACTCTTGCTTTAATTTCAATATCTTTGCAAACAAAAAAAAAAAAACAAACAAACAATTATTGTTCGCACGAGATTTCCGAAGAAATTTAATTCGTGGAGTTGAACTTGTTTTTATATAAGTTTGATGCGGATGTGATTCGATCTCTAGTACTTGATCCTCTGATTCTCTCTCAACTGTACGCGTACGCTTGATGTATGGAAGCGGAGCGCGTGGATGCACGTGAAGTTGAAGTCTTGGATGGATGTATGCACGCGCACGCTTGATGTATGGAAGCGGAGCGCGTGGATGCACGTGGAGTTGGAGTCTTGGATGGGTGTTTGTATGCGTACGCTTGATGTATGGAAGCGGAGCACGTGGATGCACATGAAGTTGGAGTCTTGGATGGGTGTTTGTATGCGTACGCTTGATGTATGGAAGCGGAGCGCGTGGATACACGTGAAGTTGGAGTCTGCGCGTGGATACACGTGAAGTTGGAGTCTTGGATGGATGTATGTATTCCAATGAGCTTCAGTCTTCAAGTGTGTGGTTCAGAGTCAGGAGTTATGGAGTCTTCTGATTGTAGGGAGAATTCTCTCGAGGCTCTCTGAGTGTAAAATTTCTGAACCCCGTAAATGAAGAGAACTTCTCTATTTATAGAGTTCTCAGGTGGGCCTTATGGGCTTGGACTTGATTGGTCCATGGGCCTGACCCATTGGGCCCAACTAATTGGATTTGGGCGTTTGGGCCCTTTGGGTCAAATTAAGTCTATTTTTTTTACTTGATAACTAATTTGATCCAAAAATAACTAATTTGATCCAACAATGAGGACGGAAACACGTGGCACCATCGAAATTGCCAATTTTCCGTTTCAAATTCAATTTAGGACACATGTAACATTTAATTAGTCCCAAATTTAATTATTTTATAATTTCGCCATTAATTTGATAAATGACGTGACGATTTGTGATTGATCCAAAATTTCTCTTTCAACAATTATATATTGAATACGTAGTTTATAAATATATGTTTTCATCCATTCACATAACCACATTTTTCTTTTTAATATTTATATAATAAAAGGATGAAATAAGGATTTGGCTCATATTTTTGAAATAATATATATGCGTTTCTAAGGTATAAAGGAAATAAACAATATTTTAACTAAAAAAATATTTTGAGTATAATTATTATAAACTTTCATTAGGAAAAAGATATCATTAAAAAAATGAGCTAGAAGTTGGTAAGAAAACCATCAATATCATAAAGCTAAAAAGTGGAAGAAAACCAGAGAAAACAAAAACATGCAAATATTACTAAATAAGGTTGTAATTATTGATGAGATACCAATTTTGTAAAATCCTTACTTTTAAACTTTTGAATAATAAGAATCATTTCAACTATAGAGGCCAAATTGAAAATATAAAAATTACACGAACAAAATTGAAACCTTTATCTTAGAGTGTACTTACAATTAAACCTTTTCACATATATTTGATAATACATTTCCCTTCCACAAATCATTTCCTTGTTTTAGAATTCTATCATATATAACATCAGTTTTCTTTAGTCAGGAGAAATCTTTAGAGTACCAAACAATAATCAACAAATTAATGATGAAAAATACTCATTAATTCTCATTCAAAAGGGTAAGAAAGGATTTTGCTCCAACAAAATCCACTCATCTACAAATTTTATAAGGACATAGTACTGTAGAAAAAGAAAAGAAAAAAAAAAGAAACTCATTATTATCAAATGTGCTAGTTCACTTAGAGAACGTTTACAAACCATAAATAGCTAAAACGTTCTTACAAACCACAAATCTTCTTAATCACACCCATGTCAGCAGGAGAAATCTTTTGAAAAATTTCGGGGGCACAGTTGTTTAGCTTAGAAATGGCCTTACAACAAGAAGGATGAGGAGCAACTGGAAGCTTGATAACACTTGCCACACACAACGTCGCCTCTAAAATAAAAGGAGCACATTTAGAGATAGGAAAATTTTCTGGAACTGATGGACCAGGTGCTGCAGCTGTCGTGCTGGCGATCGTCAATGGTGCTAAAATTGCTATACAAGCAAAGAATATAAGTGTTAACTTCATTGTGGATAGGTTCAGTGACTTTGGTGCCATTGTTTGTAGAAAAATGAGAGTGGAGTTCTAGAGAATTAGATAATCTTCAGCTTTGTTTGTTTGAGAAAGTTGTGAAGTGTGAGTCTCTTATATAGGGGAAGATATGGAGTTGGGGTTTTGGCATATTTATGGCCATTGAAACTACCAATCTTGTTGATGCACTTTTGTTCTTTAAGGATTCCAACCTAAGTATAACTCAATTGTTAAGATGCATGACTTCAACCAAAATGTCAGATTAACACAATTGCAATAGAGCGATATAAAATCATCTAATAAAGTATGTTTGAATTAGTCGATAATTATTACTTTTTCTAGTTGAAGGTCTAATTTCTTATACCACTTTCTATTATATTTATTGTTATGATATTTAGTTATAATGAATTCTATTTGAATACTTATTTATTAAATAATTACATAATTAACAAATGAAGTATATAATTCTAATTTTATATAAAGCTTAAAAGCAATGGATTCATATGCTGTTATTTTATTAGAATAGAAATTGTAGAATTATAAACAAGAGAGAAAATAAGTGAAGGTTAATTAACAACAACATAAGTCTCATTTAGAAACCCTAGCTAGATCTAGCTTTCAATTGGTATAACAGTGTGTTAGTAACCATTAGGTATGTAGTTCGAATCCTTCTACCTCCAATTATACTAAAAAAAAATAATTATAAAATTTAAAAATTAAATAACTAAAGTCTCGTGGTCACTAACACTCTTGTATATCAGTTGAGTTATGTTCTCTAAGATTAGTAATGGTCTCTAGGATTAGTAATGGACGCCACAACTGCTATATATGGTGATACCATATTTGTAAAACTTTCCTTTTAAACTTATCTACATTCTAGAACCGAGTTTTTAGGGTTGTGTGTTTGGTAATTTTTTTTTTTTTTTTTTTTTTTTTTTTTTTTTTTTTTTTTTTTTTTAACAAGGCCAAATTGGTACCTACATTCTAATAACATCTTTTTTCTTAAAAATTTTAGGATTGCTATGTATTAGTTTCTATATTTTGTTGTCTACATTTTAAGAGTCTTTTCAAAATCAAAGCCAAAATTTGAAAACTATGACCTATTTATTTTAAATTTTTCGTTTTTGAAACTAAATCTATTTCTTCTCAATTTCTTACAATGTTATTGAACTTTCTTAAGTAATAGAGTTGAATTTTTAATTAAGTTCCAAAAATAAACCAAAATTTAAAAAATTACTTTTTCTAATTTTCAAAACATGGCTTGATATATAAAAATATTGGTAAAAAGTAGGTAACAAAGTAAAAAATTTAGATGTCAAAATGACGATTATAGGCTCAATTTCCAAAAACGTACTAAAAACAAAAAATCAAATAGTTATCAAATGGAACCTAAAAAATTAGTTTTCAAAAACTTTTTTTTCATTTTTGGAAATTGGTTAAGAATTCAAATGTTTATAACATAGGAAATATAAAAAACTATGAGTTAGAAATTGTGAGAAAACAAGCACAATTTTTTAAAATTAAAAACCAAATAGTTACCAAACATGACGTAAATTTTTTTAAAAAATAACAAAATTTTAAATATACGGGGTGCACTACAAGAATTTTTGTCTCTACCCACGCAAGAAAACGTAGACAGATCCTAAAAAAAGTGTGGGCAAATCCTCTGCCGACTTTTTTTGCATGGACAGAGCTTCTGCCCACGCATGTTGACATTGCTACATCAAAGTTTGTAAGAACAGTACTACAACAAAGTTTAAATAAAAGTTATCCAAGGTATGAGATCAATTTGAAAATATAGGTCCTGTTTGATAATCATTTGTCACACTTCAGAGAGATTTTATTGTCATCTCAGCTCGTTTGAATTTTACAGATTTTGTTTTGTTTTTAGGTCCACTTGAGTTTTGACTTTGTCTTGTTGGGTTTTATTTTGCTTTTTGAAAACTAAGCTTTTAAACACCATATTAATCTATAAATTTCTTTGTTTTAATTTTTTTTTCTATAATTGTTTTCAAAATTCAAGTCAAGTCTTAGAAGATTAGAAAAAAAAGTAGTTCTTTTTTTCTTTTTTTGAATTTTAAGTTTAAATATTTTCTTAAAAATATGAAAATTAAAGCAAAGAAGTGTGGAGAAACAAACATAATTTTTTTAAAAATTTTTTTTGCTTGTGACGTCTTGGTAAAAAATGTACGTCTAATGTCCCCCAATTCCTCGACAAATACCTACTACACAAGCAAGCAACCATTGAAAACGTGTGTCAAAGCTCACTAATCGAGTGCTCTTGCACCGAAGATAAATGGGGCTAAGCGATCTGTCGAAACTGTGGGATATAAAAATGCATTAATAGGCTTAGGGGGAAGCGAAGGGGGCTAAGACGAGTAAGTAAAGGCCAAAGGAATAACTTCAGCATGATAGCTCTTATTTCATGTTTGTTCTAACTGTAAACAACTGATTTGGCTTATTCAAAATGTCTCTGATAAGTTTGGACACTAGGTCAAATAAACGGGGTTTACTCTATTATCGTAATCCTTGCCTGCCCTTCTTTCTTATTATAAGTAAGATAGGGTTCCAGTACACAAACAAGATGGGTTAGGTTTCTCTCTCAATCTTGTCCCACACTTTAGTGGGTTCCATTACACAGACAAGGGGATGAGTTTAGGGAAGATAATTTCAACGTGGACTCCTCGTTTTGTGAGATCTTGAAGATCACCAAGGATTTACGATTCATTGTCGTTTACTCTGCATGGATATCAGCAATTCATGTTATGATATTTAGTTATAATGAATTCTATTTGAATACTTATTTATTAAATAATTACATAATTAACAAATTAAGTATATAATTCTAATTTTATATAAAGCTTAAAAGCAATAGATTCATATGATGTTATTTTATTAGAATAGAAATTATAAAACTGTAAACAAGAGAAAAAATAAGTGAAGGTTAATTAATAACAAAAACGTAAGTCTTATTTAGAAACGTTAGATCTAACATTCAATTGGTATACAAGTGTGTTAGTAACTATTAGGTATGTGGTTTGAATCCTTCTACCTCCCATTGTACGAAAAAAATAATTATAAATTTCATCTATTGACGAGATAAATAAAATTTAAGAATTAAGTAATTAAAATCTCGTGGTCACTAACACTCTTGTATGCCAGTTGAGTTATGTTCTCTAGGATTAGTAATGGACGCCACAACTACTATATATGGCGATACCATATTTGTAAAACTTTCCTTTTAAACTTATCTACATTCTAGAACCGGGTTTTTAGGGTTGTGTATTTGGTAACTACTTGTTTTCTTGATTTTTTTTAACAAGGCCAAATTGGTACCTATATTCTAATAACAATTAAAAAAAAAAAAATTAGTATTGCTATTTATTAGTTTCTATATTTTGTTGTCTACATTTTAAGAGTCTTTTCAAAATCAAAGCCAAAATTTGAAAACTATGACCTATTTATTTTTAATTTTCGGCTTTTGAAAAATAAGTCTATTTCTTCTAAATTTCTTAGAATGTTATTGAACTTTCTTAAGTAAGTTAAATTCTTAACTAAGTTCCAAAAACAAACCAAAATTTAAAAAATTATTTTTTCTAATTTTCAAAACATGGCTTGATTTGTAAAAACATTGATAAAAAGTAGATAACAAAATAAAAAGTTTAGATATGAACATGACGATTATAGGCTTAATTTCCAAAAACGTACTAAAAACCAAAAACCAAATTGTTACCAAACGGAACCTAAAAAATTAGTTTTCAAAAACTTATTTTTATTTTAGAAAATTGGTTAAGAATTCAAATGTTTATAACATAGGAAATACAAAAAACTATGAGTTAGAAATTGTGAGAAAAGCATAATTTTTTTAAATTAAAAACGAAATAGTTACCAAACATGACATAAGAATCTTAAGAAACAATAAATTTTTTAAAATACAGTACCAGGTGGAAACTCTACACAATAGAATTTTTGTAAGAACGGTACTACAACAAAGTTCAAATCAAAGTTATCTAAGGTATACGATCAATTTGAAAACATAGGTCCTGTTTGATAATCATTTTTCACACTTCGGAGAGATTTTATTGTTATCTCAGCTCGTTTGAATTTCACAGATTTTGATTTCGTTTTGTTTTTACGTCCACTCGAGTTTTGACTTTGTTTTGTTGTGTTTTATTTAGCTTTGAGACTTTGTTTTGTTGTGTTTTATTTTGCTTTTTGAAAACTAAGCTTTTAAACACCGTATTAACCTATAAAGTTATTTCTTTTAATTTTTTTTTTATCTATTTTCTATAATTTGAATAGAAAAAAAAGGTAGTTTTTTTTTTTTTTTTTTGAATTTGAAGTTTAAATATTTTCTTAAAAATATGGAAATTAAAGCAAAGAAAAGAAATATGGAGAAAGAAACATAATTTAAAAAACAAAATTTTTGCTTGTGACCTCTTGGTAAAAAATTTACATCTAATGTCTGTTAGTTCCTCGGCAAATACCCTACTACACAAGCAGGCACCATTGAAAAAGTGTGTCATAGCTCACTAATCAAGTACTCTTGCACTGAAGATAAATGGGACTAAATGATCTGTCGAAGCTGTGAGATGTAAAAATGCATCGATAGGCCTAGGGGGAAGCGAAGGGTGCTAAAAAGAGTAGTAAAAGCCAAAGGAATAGCACGATAGCTCTTAATTCATGTTTGTTCTAACTGTAAACAACTAATTTAGCTTATAAGTTTGGGCACTAGGTCAAATAAATGGGGTTTACTTTATCATCACAATTCTTGTCGCCCTTCTTTCTTATTATTAGTAAGATAGGGTTCCAGTATACAAACAAGGTGGACTAGAGTTTCTCTCTCAATCTTGTCCCACAGTTTAGTGGGTTCTATTACACAAACAAGGTGGATGGGTTTAGGGAAGATGATTTCAAAGTGGACTCCTTGTTTTGTGAGATCGAGAAGATCGCTAAAGATTTACGATCCATTGGTTTTTACCCTGCAAAGATATCAGCGGTTTATAGTATGAGATGATGTACTTTTGATGAATCAAATCACTCGAAAAGAAAAGCGTAATGATCGACGTATCTATATTAAGATTGTAACGCATTAAGATGTCAATATTCAAGAACATAATAAGATTCGTTTTTCCCCTTCTTTTGTACCAAGGGAGTATTTTTTTAACAATTGTATACCAAAGGATTGAATTTTCATTTTTCAAATAACATCAACACAGCCTAAGTTAAAAAAAAAAAATTGAAAAAAACAAAACAAAAGTATGTAACTATTACTAAAAAAACAAATATAAAAAGGATACCTGATCGATTCAGATTCTATTACTATACATGGTCATGGAGATACCAAATTTGTAAAAACTTTTCTTCTAAACTGTTAAAGGGCATAAAAGTCATTATACAACCAAATATTTTATGGAATCTAAATGTTAAACACTTTTTTCATTTTACAAACAAATTGATGTTAGGCTCAAGGAATAAAGTTTAAATTAAAAATTTAGGGTGTGTTTGGAATAAATTTTCAAGTATTTAATTTTAAAAAATAAGTAATTTTAGAAAAAATTGGAAAGTTTGACAACCACTCCAAACAGATTTTGAAGTGTATTTTAAATAGTTTTTAATCAAAATAGTTTAAATAAAAATGAGTTTTTTGAAAAATTCATTCTTAAGTGAATTCAAACAAACTTTAAGCATGCTTGATAACCAAGTAGATGTTATTAAGATTTTTTTTAAGATAATTTTTTATTAAGATTTTTTAAAGATTTTATAAGATATATCTTAGTATACGTATTTTGATTTTTGAATATTTATACAATGAAATAATGAAAGGATGGGATAAGGATTTGGCTTATATTTTATAATGAAATGGAAACATTGAAACAACTTTCTAAATTAAACACCCAAAATAAATTTTTGAAGAATGGCAACCTAAATTTAACTCATGATTTACCACTCGATTTTTTTTCTCTTTCTTCTTTTTCTAAAAATAAAAAATCAGTAAAGCCCAAATATTGAGCCCCTCCATTTGTTGTAAAATAATAAGAATAATTGTTAACAGATAAAAATGTTAGAAAATATTTTTAAATATAACAAAATGTTACTGTCTATCAATGATAGACACTAATAGATACTGATGATAGGTTATTATCAATCACTGTCTATCGTGATATTTTACTATATTGGTAAATATTTTGGTTCATTTTGCTATATTTAAAAAATAATCCAAATAATAATAATAATAACAATAATAATAATAATAATCATCGTTGTAATCTTACCGGTGGGTTTTACTTTTTGAAAGTTTATTATTGTTGGTATATATATTCTCTTTCTTTAATGGACAAAATGTAATTTTGATCCTGAAGTTTGAAGTTCAAGCCTATTTGGTCTTTGAGGTTTTAAATCAGACACTTTAATCTCTTACGTTTGCAAAATGTTTTTGAATAGTATCTGACTTAACTTTAGGTTAACGGACTGCATACTAGGTCGTTTTATGTTGACCTGGATGTTAATTGTAGTGGATGACGTGTAAAATGTATTGGATTAGTTGGAAATTCATTTAAAATTTAGTTAATTTAAAATAATACGCTCACTTTGTGCCTTAAAAGTGTCGTACAAAATTCTGAAGAAGATGAACGGACCCGTTGCCGCCAACCAGCAAACTATTATCATCTACATTGTTTGTCGTCTGTCGGTGGTTGTCGTCTCTCCTTTGTCGTTCACCGCCGCCAGTCATCATGTCTGTTGTTCACTGGCCACCAGTAAGTCTCCATTGACCCGACACTTCAAGAGGAGGCCACATAGCTATGAAACCACACACCTCATTCAATTCCTTACTAAGTCTTCTAACCAGGATTGACAAAAAGAAAATTCATTCATTGTATGCATGTCTAAACAAAAAGAATATTCCAATTGTTAAATTTGAGAAAAAAAATAGACAGAGAAAAACCAAAAGAACATGAAAATAAACTCCTATGCATGTCTAAACAACCAATGAGAAAAATAATAAAAATTATCCGTAAAACATTAAGAAAAAAAATCTTCACAAAGCAAAGAAAATCATAATCTAAAATCTTCTTTTCATTAGTCTGGTCTGTTTCGTTAAAGGATTATACAAACAAAAAATGTCGTTATTAACCCTACACAATATCTCTCTCTTCAATCCATGAGCCTTTCTCTTGCATCCTCCACACTTGAATGCTCTTATGAGTTATTGTTGGGTTGATGAGAAATATTGCATAAACACCGCCAATTATATTGTTGTATGTTCACCTCCTTTGGTAGAGTAACGGTCAATTTCCAAGATAGCACTCAATTTAATTTTTTCAGTCTCGACATCAAGAACATATATGGCATACTTATTTCGTTGATCTCTTTCTCTTCCCAACTAGTAGATGATTCCATTCAAATAAGCACTACTACGAATGTCAAAATACGGAATTAGAGAGTGAAGATGCCTCCATTGGTTTTTGTTAGGGTTGGTTCCAAAGGTCAAAATATCCATTATGATTTTAGATTCTTTATTTGTCTTAGTGACAATAAAATTCGAATTAGTAGCTCTAAACAATTTGTATTGCTTCGTTGTAGAGCTAAAACTAAATCTGAAGGCATAAATATCTTCATGGTACCCAAGAACTTGCATAAACTCATTAGTCATAGGATTGAATATGCCATCCCACTCAGTGTAATTAAGTTTAGAGAAAATTGCATTACCAATATGTAGTGGAAGTCCCTTAGCCCAATTCATAATCTCTATCGCTTTTATAGATTCAGAATTAAAGAAATTAGAGTTTTTTTTTTTTTTAATTTTCATTTTCTTTTATTCCCAAACTATCCCCTCACTTTTATTATGTTGATTTTTTTTTTTTTTTGTTTACGGTAACTAATTGAGAGAAGAATCACCTTCTTCCAAAGGGAGTTTTCTTCTGCATAAAAATGCTAGAAACAGGGGACGTCCCAAAGATTAGCAAGTACAACAGCATGAAATCCCGTTAGAGATCCATTATAAAGGGTATGATTGGTTTAATGCCAATATGAGCTGGAAGATGAACAATGGTGAAATGCTCTTTTTTTGGAAAAACAGATGGAATTCACAGGGCCCATTAGCTGATTTCTTTCCTAGACTTTTTGCTCTTTCACAGATTCCTAATGGTTCTGTTAAAGAAACTTGGAATATTAATTCCTTGTATTGGGACTTTCGTCCAAGAAGACCTCTACGTGAGAGAGAGATAGCGATCTGGACTTCTGCTAAGAGAATTTAATTCCCTGCAGGGACAAAGGAAGAGACAATCCCATTTGGAAGCTAACCACCGATGGTACTTTCAAAATCTCTTCGATCAAAGATGCTCTCTTCTTGCAATCGGCCAATGAAGTTGCTCGAATTGAGCACGACAAGTATAAAATTTTATGGAAATCTTACATTCCAAAAAAATGTAAATTTTTTCTTTGGACTCTTTCTCACCAAAGTATCAATACAGTGGATACCCTCCAAAGAAAGCTTCCCAAGCTGGTTCTCAATCCAAACTGGTGCCCCCTCTGCAAGAACCATGGCGAAAACATGGAACACTTTTTATTTCTTGTAACACGACTGCAGCTCTATGGTCTCAGCTGGTTTTTAAAATTGGGTGCCAAGACAACATTAACTCCATCAACGAGCTTTGTCAATGCCTCTTCAATATCAATCAAAGCTCTCAGAAATGGATCATTCTCTTCAATATGGTGGCAGCAACATTATGGACCATTTGGAACGAAAGAAACAACCGCATCTTTAAAGATATAAATAGAAGCATAACAAACATGTGGGAAGACATTTGCTCCCTCACGGGCTGTTGGTCCTAGAGGGCCCCTCTTTTCAAAGATTACAGCCCGTCTACTATTGCCTTAAATTTTCAGGCTTTTTGTAACAACTAGATTAACTGTTTGTACGTATGGGCTTTCCTTTAGTCCTACACTGTACTTCTCTCTTTGTGCTTATTAAATATCAATGAAAGGGAGATTATGAAGGTGCTAAGATGGTGTCCATCTAGTAGAGATGATCGGGTGCACCCCTAACCCAAATTAAAGTATCTTTTTCTAAAAAAAAACTAATTGAGAGATTTATTAGGGGATAGAATTTTATTTTGCAACTTGTATGCCTAATTGAGTTGGGAAGATCAGGTCAGCTAACGCAAAGTGGCACAATTAGTCACTAGAAGAAACAACAATAGCAATTTCCTAATTTTATTTCATTTTTTTTTATATAATTTTGGAATATTGGTGAAAATATTAACTTGTTTTTTTTTCTTCGGAAGCGAGGATGAATAAAATTAAAATATTTCAATAATAAGATTCAAAACTATCATAGATTTCTAATAAGTTTAAAAATTAGGACAAAATATAACTTTAAAATTTTGAAGTTAATATCTATTTGGACTTTGAAGTTTCAAACAAAAACTTTAGCCTTCTAGATTTGGAAAATAGTTTTAAATGGTTTATAACGATTAAATGATGTGACATTAAGGTTGCAATGTTTGCTAATTTTTTAATTAATGTGAGCTTATGTTGCTAATTTTTTTAATCAACTTCGAAATCCATGAAAAACTATGACTTAAGCATTAAATATTAGAGATAAAATACATGCAATTTAAATACAACTTAAATTTCATAAATCCATCAAAGAGAGATGAATAAATAAAAATGATTGATTATGAAAATATAAACATGAATAACAAGCTTGCCACCAAAATTTGGACTCAAGCATGGTTATACTATATACATAGGAATTCAACATATATGGCAGAGAAAACATGGTCATACTACACACTGAGTAATCTCAAGGCGTATAACAGAGCAAATGTGATCATGTGTGTGGAGCAACCCTCAAAAGTACATAGTTACACAACCCGAAGCTTTTATGTGTGTTAAAGTGGGTCTCAAAGACCTCATGTATATCATGACTAAACTATATAAATACGCTCACGTGGGTGACAATCACTATGGACACAACTTTAGTGATTTGAAAATCAAATCTTGAAACATACTTTGCCACTTTAAAACACTTAAAATCACATCCAACCAATACTAGATTTCATAATAAACACATAAAACATCTCAAACATATGTGAAATAAAACTTATATTTAGAATCATGAAAATCACAAATATAAATCTTGAAATTAGGTATATAATTTTTCATGAAACTTGTATTTTCAATTAAATAATAATATTTTATAAAATAAACCACTCACCAAACTTCGAGTGTAAAATTCGGATTATAAGCCTCTCTGATCTCGATTTGTCCTAGAACATTGATTCAATTACCATATCGGTAATTACTCATATGATCACTCATTTAAACCAAATATGACCATTTGAACTAATGTACATTGTATTCTCTAATTATATCTCTCCTCATTAAACTTCACACTTTTACTTTATATGACACAACAATAATTTTGTTTCTTGGTGCACCCCTAATCTCTCCTACCTTGTGAATATTTTTTTTAAAAAAAAAAAAAAAAACTTTAAAAAATTCCTTAACTTCCCACTTTTCATGAGAAAATTTATAGTGATGAAAATTTCCATACTATCTTCATTCATTGCTTGCCATAAAAAGTAGTATTTAAATATTAATTAAAAATACTTCAAGTATTTTTAAATCTACTATATTAAAACAAAGTTCAAATCATACACAGGAAATCTAAAATTTTAAAACCACAAGAAAACCAAATCAAAGTTATGTTCAAAGCATAGATATCAAATCGAAAATGTAGGCTCTATTATTTAATAATAATTTTGTTTTCTCTAGTTTTCAAAAATAAAAGTTATAAATACTACATTCACCGATAAAGTTTTGTAACTTTTGTTATTTAATTTTTAAAAATATTTTTACAATTCAAATCAAGTTTTGAAAATTAGAAAATTTTGTTTTTATTTTTTTAAATTTAATTAAGGATTCAGATGTTTCCTTACCATATTAAAAAAATTAAATGCAGAGGGAAAGAAGCATAATTTTACAAAATAGAGTAGTAAAAACATAATGATTATCAATTACCAAACAATGGCTTAAAAATCGCATGAACAAAAAATTTAGACTATTAGGGAGAAGTTGAATTTGCAATTTATTTGTTTATTTTGAAAAAAAATCAATTTATTAGTCTTGTTAATTTTTTTTGACATACCTACTTTTCTTCCCCATATCATCTTCGTGTTAAAAATAAGATTTAAAATATTGATGTCGATGGAAATATTGAGATCTTAATTTTACCGAATTTTTGATGAAAATATCGATAAAATATCGATTTCGATGAATATTTCTAAAAAATTATAAAAACAAAAATTCAAAAATTAAATTTTAATTAGTAAATAAACATTTTATTATTTTCAAATAAGTAAATAGGTCTATTATTTATATTATATTTATATTAGTGACATTTTGATACTTATTTTTCGTGTTTCGTGAATTTTTCTACGATATAATAGAAAAATCAATTCATCCCTCATATCGATATCGAACTCATGAAAACATGGAAATATCGATGAAAATTTCGACATATCGATGGAAATTTCGTACTATGGTTAAAAAAAGCTATCACATGTTATAATTGTTGGGTTTGATGCCCTAAAACTCGTAGATAGTAAATGTTGTATTTTGACCGTCATTGATAAATGATTATTCATTATTATTCAATAAATGTTATTGATTATTTTATCTTGTTTTAATAACCCTAAAATCCAATAAACTAACATCCTAGGTTGTTTTATGAGTCTTGAACAATATGTAGAGACATATAGAGATCAATGTTCAAGTTACAACCTAAAGGGTCTATAGTATAAAGATAGGGTTGGGTACCTTATCCTGGTAACACTATGGATACGGCTCACTTTGTATTTGATACAAACGCAATGATCCAACGCGTTCATGTAGGAGACATGCGAGTGGGGGTATCCTATGCAATGAGTTTGCATAAGACTGGACCACGAAATAGTAATCACTAGATGTAACTCCGTTGACTGGTTAGGTTTCTATTTCAATAGGTTGACCTAGGCAACTTAGTCTTAATCTTGAGTATATTGTGAACTCCTGTTCACGAGGGATTGTCCTTTGATTTGTATGGGTGAGAGTGGCCTGTTTGTCGACTCGATATGCCTACCATTTTGTGGACAAGACTGAGTGGGGAGCTGGGAACATAATTATACAAGATGGATTTCACTCCTTCTCGACTGTAGGGTAAGTAGATAAGTGTTCCCTTAAGTGGTGTCTCCGGGACTTGAACATAGGGCCCTATCCTCTCACTAGCCCGAGAGGGGTTTCTGTTTGATGGTTGGACCATAAACAGGTTGTTCATTAGAGGAGCACTGGTACTTATGGATTTAGAAATAACCCAGGGGTATAACGGTAATTTGACTCAGCTGGTGTTACGAACACTTGTGAAGGACTAACTTGCTGTCATTGGTCTATATCCGTGGACACAAAAATATATCTACAGTGAGAAGAGTGCAACTGTGGGTCTTTAGTGGAGTGTACCCACAGTTAACGAATATTGATTAATGTGGTTAATGAGTTTAGCCCGTTAGTCTCATATCGTTGGAGCTTCTGATCTGTAGGTCCATTAGGTCCCCTTCCTAGCTCGTAAAGAATATTGAGGTTATTATTGGTTGAAATTTGAATAGTTCAAATTTTCTAAGGGAAAAGTATAATGTATAATGATACATTATAATATAAAGTTTATTTTACAAATTAAACTTTATAGTATAAATATAATTTTGGATATGATTCAAAGTTAATTTGTAAGAGAATTAAATATTTGAAATTGTTCAAATATTATTTTATTAAAACTATAGGTTAAAATTAATGCGCATTAGATGTACATTAAAACTATAGGTTATGAGAGAAATGTATTTGAATTTGATTCAAATGCAGGTTAAAATTAAATATTTGATATTTAATTTGGTAATTAATTAATTGGAGAATTAATTAGTTATTTAATTTAATCTAATTTAATTAAATTTGATTTAATTAAATTAATTGAATTAAAACTATAGGTTATGTGAGAGATGTTCATTTAAATATGATTTAAATGAATTGATTAATTAAATTAGATTTAATTAATTATTAATTATTAATTTAATTAATTATTGATTTAGTTAATTAATTTAATTTTAATTAATTAAGTTTGTTGTAACTCCCACGTAGGGGAGTTACTTAAGACGTGGGATAACACCCAGGTTTCCCATTTTTCTCTCGCTTCTTTATATAGTGCAAAAACAGAATTTTGTTTGGTGTGAACCATTCTCTCAACAAAAAACAAAATTCTCAGCGTTCTCTAAAAAAAAAACATATCCAGAAGAGTTCTGTATTTTTTTTCCTGTGCCAAAAAGGTTCCACAAACCTTCCCTCAAGATTCAGAGAATAGGAAGGTCTCCAAGTGGTGGTGACACAACATGTAAGAGTTTTTATTCTCTAATTTTTTTGCTTAACCTAGATTAATTTAAGTTTTTTTTGTCAATGTAAAAGTATTTCAAAATTATTAAAATTAATTTTGAGATACGGTTCTGATACGTTTTCGCTGCGTTTTGGGTTTTAATCCCAGCAATAATATGAATTTTGAAGTATGGGGAAGTGTTTTAGTGTAGAAATGAAAAAATAGATGGGAAATGTTCCTTATTCAAAAGGAAGTACCATTTACTCAAGAATTTTCAACTTTTTTTTTTTTAATAAAATTCCTCTTTATTGTTAAACTTTCCAAAATAAAATCAGTCTATTAATCTACAAATTTTAATTTGGTAATACATTTACATTATTTTTTCCTGTATTTATTTAATGGATTCATTGTTCCAAACTTTAGGGCATAAAAGTCAAAGGTGCAACAAAATATTCTATGGAATCAGTTTTTTTTTTTTGAAGAAATTATAAATATTGTAAAGAATAGACTATGGAAAATACAAATTCTGGAGAATGAACCTGGTTAAACTTCTAAAATTTAATACTATAAAACATACTTTAAAACAAATCTCTAATAATAAATTCTAGAAATTGAAATTGTTGAAACCACAAGAATCAAATTAAGATTATGTTTAAACTATATAGAAATTAAATTTAGAATATAAAAATCACAAGTCAAATTAAAATATTACATTCCTTTATTTCATACAATCCTTTATAAATTTAATTTGATAACCCACTTCTCTTCCATGGGTCTTCTTGTTTTTTTTCTTTTCAAAAGTATATCATATTAATATATATAATAATATCAATTTAGAGTAGGGGAAATCATCAAAGTACAAACGATATTAATTCAAACATATGGTGGGAAAATGGTCATTCTCATTCAAAGAATTTTGCTCCAACAAAATCCACTCCCACTTATAAATTTAAAACTACATAGCACTGTAGAAAAGAAAACAAAAATCTACAACTAACAAATAACTTTCTTATTCATCAGCTTCAATTAACCTAGAGAACTTTTAGTCTAAGAAACTTAAACGTTTTACAAAGCACAAATCTTCTTAATTATATCCATGTCAGTAAGAGGAATCTTTTCGAAAATTTCGGGAGCACAATCATCTAGCTTAAAAATGGCTTTGCAACAAAAAGGATGAGGAGCAATTGGAAACTTGATCACATCGACCACACACAATGCAGCATCCAAAATAAATGGGGCACAACTTAAGAAAGAGAGATTTTGTTGTACTGATAGACCCGGTGTTGCCGCCACCGTGCGGGCTGTTGTCGATGGTGCTAAAATGATTATGCAAACAAGAATTACTAGTGCGAACTTCATTGTAAATGTGTTCAGTGACTTGACCGTCATTGTTTAGTTGGTAATTGTTGGTGTGAGATAGTTGTGATTAGTAGATGTTCTTATATAGGGTGAGATATGAAGTTTACCTTTCTCTTTATGGCAGTAGAAAAATATAACTTTTGTTGATGTAATTTTGTTACTTTTTTACTGATTTCTAACTTCGAGGTTGATAGTACAAATTATATGCTAGTTGAATTATGTTCATTTTTGCAAATTTGATTTACTTATACTGTTTTATATTATTTATTTAACGTTAACACAAATAATTACGGACTAAAATATGCTTACATCAAGTAAAAAGGATTTGAAATATTTTATTTTAATATCTTAATAATTGATAATGTAATAATTAACAAATTAACTATAAAATTTTAATTGTATATGAGGATTGTATGCAATAAAGGAATGTAACGTTTTAATTCTATTTAAGGATTGTAGGCAATAAAGGATTGCAACGTTTTAATTCTTTTCTTTTTTTTTTTTTTTTTTTTTTTTGAAAATGTAACGTTTTAATTCTATTTAAGGATTGTATGCAATATATACAGTAATAGATTAATATGATGTTTTTTCATTAGAAGAAAAATTATTAGTGGGGTAACAAGAGAGACAAAAAATATGTAAAATAATTGATAGAACGGCTGGAAAGAAAAGGTAAGAATGTAAATTAATTAATTAATAGTTGTCGAGTCCACATAATAGGAAATGATCAAAATGAGATTGATTTCAAAGTTTGTGTGAGACACTAATTTATTTTAGGAAAAGAATACTCTTTTGGTTGCAAGGTTTTAAGTCGAGTTAGTTTTCACTCGAAAAAAATATTTTTTTAGTCTCTTAATTTTGAAGAATAAGTGTTTTTGGTTCCTAAGTTTCAACTCAAGATTTTAAGAATATGTACTTATAGTCCCTAAGTTTTCAAAGTTTATATTTTTAGTCCACAAATTTAAAAAATCGATTTAAAAGGTCTCTCAAATAATTTTTTAATTATTATTTTAAATAATTATAAGATATTTTAAATTCAAAAAATATTTTTTTAAAAAATTATCTCTTTTCAGTTTACTCTAAAATTATTTTTGAAAAATATATATTATTTTTATTTTAAATATCATACAATGATTTTAAACATAAAAAATACTTCAAGAATCTTTTAAACTTATTCTTAAAAATTCAGGGACTAAAAATGTAAATTTTGTAAATTGGGGGACCAAATGCATATATTCTTAAAAAATTGAAGACTCAAAGATACATGTTTTAAAATTTAGGGACCAAACACACATATTCTACAAAACATGGAGATAAAAAGGTCATTTTTCTTTGCCATTTTATAGGTAGGTTTAAAAAAGTTACACTTTTACCTCTGAATTTTGATGTATAATTTCTATTGAGTTTTTAATTTCAAAATGTTACATTTTTTTTCTTGAGTTTGTAGTTTTGTTTCCATTTCGTCTATATGTTTCAAAATTTACACTTTTATCCTTGAATATACTCTAAATACTCACTTTCGATCCTTCATGTTAATGTATATTAATTAATTTAAAATAATTATAATTAAATTCGTTTTCACTCCTTTTCTATCACTAGTAAAATTAATTAAAAAAAATTTACATCTAATTGTTCTAAATTAATTAACTGAAAATTAATGTCAAATACCTAAAGTGAGCATTAGTAGAAAATCGAGGGTAAAAGTGTAAATTACTAAAATTGAGAGACCAAATAAAAATTCATTAAATCCAAAACTCAGTGAAAATGTAACAATATTTGAAAACCTAGAGACTAAATGAAAACTAAACTAAACATTTAGGGATAAAAGACATTTTAAAATTTTGCGACTAAACGGAAACTTTGACTCAAAATTTAAGGGACTAAAAGAGTATAAGTTTTCTTTAATTATTTTATTATTAGTAAACACTATCAAAACCAAATAAAGTTTTCATTCTTATGCCAGACTCATTTTTTTTCTTTAGAATGGGTGATTTTGGATCAAAAGGATAAATCCAATCAATAAGGAGAATAAAAAATGAGACCAAATCCAAAATAGGAAAATGGCGAGCCAAAGGAGGGGAGTTAAACGTTTGGGCCCAACTTCCCATTGGCTTTGGCCTTGGTGTGGTTGAAGCCAAGGAGCCCTACCTGGGCATTGGACTTGAGTTGGGCCCTTGGCCCAAGCTTCCCTCGACCTCGGCCTAAGAGGCTGACGAGCCCAAATTTTGCATAAACATGCCTCTGAGCCCAAGATTCCCATATAAGATTCGATTAGGTTATCATATAACTGGATATTGAAAGAAAACAAAAGAAAATCTAGGTCAACCTCCTTTATAAATTCATCATTATATCTCTATATGAGTTATCGTTAATTATACTCTCAAACTCCCTAGCTTTAACTTCTTTCATTCTCTAACTTAAGCATTAAAGTGTGTGTGCCAAGCACCACACCGGTGTGCAAGTTTTCTCTTTTGCAGGTCATGTTCTCCCTTCAAACAAATTCACTGCTGGTGTTACGTTAAGGTCAGATGTATTTTTTCTATCCAAATTTTGACATCAAATCAGTTAAAAAAAAAATTAAAAAACAAAACAAAAGTATGTAACCCTTACTAAAATAAATAAATATGAAAAATATTCTATTTCTATATTTGGTCATGGAGATACCAAATTTGTGAAAACTCTCATTTTAAACTGTTAAAGGGCATAAAGTCATAGTACAACAAAATATTATATGGAATCTAAATTCTAGAAACAGTTTTTTTTTTTTAATTTTTTTTTTTACAATTAACACACATATGGAGTGGGAAAATCCAATATCTAATCACCTTAAAGTTGATAATACATACTTGATAACTATACTCTTTTGGCTCAGAGTATAAAGTTTAAATTGGAAATTGAAGTATGTTTGATAACTAAGCGTGTGTTTGAAATACATCTTCAAGTGTTTAATTTAAAAAATAAGCCATTTTAGAAAAAAATTGAAGTGTTTGACAACCATTCAAAATAGATTTTTAAGTATATTTTAAATAGTTTTTATCAAAAAAATTTAAATAAAAATAAATTTTTTGAAAAATATTTTTTTCTAAGTTAATCCAAACGAACTCTAAGTAGATTTATTTAGATTTTTATATTGTACCAAACATCCATCTGGCACAGTCAATTATGCAGTTTATTATTTTTTTTTTTTTTTAACATTTATATAATGAAAGGATGGGATAAGGATTTGGCTCATATTTTTATTTTATAATGAAATGGAAAAATTGAAACAAGTTCCTAAATTAAACACCAAAATATATGTTTAAAAACTGCCAACCTAAATTTAACTTATAATTTACCAGTCGATTTTTTTTTTTTTTCTGAGAGAAAAAGATCACTAAAGCCCAAATATTGAGCCCCTACTCCATTTGTTGTAAAATAATAATAATAATTATTATTATTATTGTAAGGTGGGTTTATCGTTTCTATTAAAACCCTAAAAATGCTATACAAACAAGGAATACAAGAGCTAACTTCATTGTGGATGCGTTCAGTGACTTTATTGCCATTATTTGTAGAAAAATGACTGCGGAGGTCTAGAGAATTAGAGAATCTTTAGCTTTATTTGTGTGAGAAAGTTATGTAAATCGTGAGTATCTTATATATAGGAGAAGATATGGAGTTGGGATTTTGGCATTTTATTATAATTGAAACTACAATTCTTAATGATGCAATTTTGTTCTTTACGGATTCCAACTTGAGTATAATTCAATTGTTAAGAAGTATTGCCTCGATTAAGAGGTCAGATATTTGAAATCTCCTCACCCACATATTGTTGAAGTTTGTTCAATGTGTTGTAGAAATCCAAGTTGAATGATAAGACTAATATAAAGTTAAAAAGGTAAGGTATTTATTACTTTTTTATTTTTCAAGATAAATACAATGGAGACTGTCGCCACGTGCCTGAGACGACGTGGAGTGGCCGACGTCCTCAAAAAGGGTTAATAAAAAAAAGAAAATAAAAGGAGTCGCCACCAATCTTTTTTACGGTGTGATTGGACACTGAAATAAAGTAAACAATTTTAAGTAAAAATCAATAAAAATAATCTGTGAAAACTAGAGTTGAGTTCTGGAGTCATTTGTGTATGGGGAAGGTGTTAGCACCCCACAACACCCGTTAAGTAAAACGGTGACCAATTCATTTTTATCTTGAATAAAAAATTATTCTTTAAATGAAATCATTTGGGAAGAAATTTTTTTAAAACAAATGTCTTATTTTACCACTCATTAATCCAATATTGAAGTAATGATCCTATAAAATAAGTGGAGAATATTTCCGTCAATTGTAACCAATTAGGTTACACTAGAAATAAGGAAAAATTCTTTGCCTCAAGAAATTGAGAAAATATTACAATTTCTCAAATCCGTCATAGGAATAGCCTTTTAATAAAAATTTTAAAACATTAATTAAATTCATTTTTTCTTGGGATCAATATCTCGTACTCCCAAAGATATGATCCCTCACCTCAAGAATCTAGAAAAACGGACTCCCAGATATTTCTAGATTCCATCATGGGATTTTTTTTAAGAAAACGGTAGGTTATTAAAAAAAAAAATTTGATTAGGAAACCTTATGAAATAATAAATTATTTTTTTTAAAAGGTTAAAAAGAAATACAAAGGATTGTAAGAAAATTTTAAAAGATTTAAAAAAAATAGAGTTATAAAAAGGATTAAAATATATATATATATATATATTATTGACACCAATAAAACATTATTAAGTAAAGTAAAATGTAAAATATACAAGAAATATATAAATACACAAGTTGAAAATAGCAATAGATAGTTAAAAGGTACCCATAGAGTTGCTAAAATAAAATTAGTATAATCACAATAAAATGATAATAATGATAACAACATAAAAAGATGTTTATAATGATATAAAATAATAACAATAACAATAATGATGATAAAAAAAATAAAGTTTTTTTTTTTTTTTTTGAAATCACTTATGGATATTACTATTATGTAAAATAAAACAACTTTAAAAAAATAATAATAAAATAGTCGCCCATCCCATCTTTTCCCCTCTTTTTTTTATTTATTAATGATAACAACAATAATAGTAATAATAATATTAAGAATATTAAGAATCATAATAATAGTAATAGATAAATAAACAAATCAATAAGTAAATAAATAAAGTGATGGGACAATATATATCTTATCCTTTTTTTCAACACACTACTAAAAGGATGAATAAATTGATAAATAAAAAAAAAAAACTTTCTCGTGGTTTTCCACAAATTAAATTACTTAAAACCTTTTTTTTGTTTTTTCAAAATGTTCTCTTTTCTTTTTTTTTTTTTTTCTCTCTCTTTCTCTTCCCTTGCTTCTTCTTTATTTTTCTTTTTTTCTCCTTCTAGTTTTCTCATCAAACTTTCCTTTTGTTTTTTTTAACAATTCAAATAGTAGCCATTTTTTTTATAAATATAGTAAGAGCAAATCATTCGAAGGTATGATAATCTCACTTTTTACCTTTCGTCTCTTTTATTTTTTAGACAGTAGAGAATTAAAAAAAAATAAACATGAACAAAAAGAAATCAAGAGAAATACAAAAATGATAGATCTAAAGCATAAACGAAATTTATATAAAAAACAAAAAAAGGAGTGATGAGGGAACATGTTGTTTATACCTCTTTTCCTCTTTTACTACTTGTAGGTGCTCCAAACGAAGAAGATGAAGGTTCGGAACCCGGAACATAAAGGTCGTTCGTTGTTTGAGGTGCGGATCCTCGGGACCAAATGCCCTACCAAGTGCAACCTCCATGAAAACTAAACCTTATGTTGTATGAGTTTTTTTGGAAAAGAAACTCTCTTATTTTCTTTTGTATTTTCTCTTTTTTTCGTACTAGATCTAGGGTTTCTTCATCAAAACCCCTCCCTTTTTTAAAACTAAAACCAACCAATTTATAGCCAACCAAGAACATCTTTTAATTAGGAAAAAAAATCAATCAACTAGTTTTAAAAGGAAAAAATAAAATATTGATTAATGAGATTATTTTTTTTTAAACAATTTTAAATACAAAAATTTCCTAGATAAAAGATTCTTCTATTAAAGAGAAAAAAAATCCCTCCTACATATAATGTTACCTTAATCATTAAAAGGAATTTTTTTTTTTTAATTATTATTATTACTAAAATTTTTATTTTAAAAGATTAGTTATTAAAAAAGATCTTTTATTTAATTATTTACTTATTATTTTCCAAATCAAAATTAGCATACAATGAGAGAAAAATAAAAATAATAAAATAAAAATAAATAGAACAAAAATAGGTGGCTACAGAGACATCAAACTATCTTTCTTTGAGACGATAATAAGTGTCTTATCCATTAAAATATGTTCGAACTAGTCTGTATTCATTACTTTTTCTAGTTGAAAGTCTGATTTCTTACCCCACCTTATATTAGTTTTATTGTTATGATATTTAGTTATAATGAATTCAATTTGAATACTTATTTATTAAATAATTACATAATTAACAAATTAAGTATAAAAGTCTAATTTTATATAAGGATTAAAAGCAATAGATTAGTATGATATTTTATTAGAATAAAAATTATAGAACTATAAACAAGAGAGAAAATAAATGAAAATTTATTAATGATAGGAACGTAAATCTTATTATAGACACCAGACCGAGCACAACTCAATTGACGTACAAGTGTGTTAGTAGCCACGAGTTCTGTAATTCGAATGTCTCTATCCCAATTGTACTTAGAAAAATATACAATAAGTCTCCTTTATAGACGAGATAAATCAAAGGTAAGAATTAAATAATTAATAAAGTACAATGGAAGTTAGTATGGAAATTCGAACAATAAACCTTGTAGTCACTAACACTTTTATATGTATGAATTCACTAATTGATTTTTTTTTTATTGCATCAACAAGAAGAAAATTAAATTTTCATTTTCAATTTTTTGTTTTGTTATTTTTTTCTTTACCTTTTGTTACTCTTATACCCTTGAGGCAAACAAACAAAAGAAAACTAACCAACTCTCAATAAAAATGCAAATGGGAAAATGATTTAATAGATTCAAATTTTATTACTATATATGGTCGTGCAGATACCATATTTCTAAAACTTTCCTTTTAAGCTTGAATCTACATTCTAGAACCAAATTTTTAAGTTCATTGAACCAAATTTTTAAGTTCGTGTTTAATAACTATTTTTTGTTAAATCAAAGAAGACCAAACAATTGGTACCTCTACTCTAATAACATGTTTCTTTTTGTTAAGAAGTGCTAGTTAGAGATGCACGTGTGACTTAAAATATTTATAATGTTTATGACATAATTTTTATGATAAAATTTAAATTTTAATTGAGAATTTATTATCCTTTGAGTTATTGTGAATGTAAAACTATATATTTATTGTTTATTGTATAATATATTTATTAAAAATTATATCATGTAATTCTGGATTTTTCAATAATTTTATTTAGCTTAGAAATAAAATAATTCTGAATCATTAGTTCGATAAAACTAAAAGGTGAAAATAACCCAAACAATCTAATTTGGTATAATAATCATTAGTTCAATAATTTGTATAACAACCAAAACATTCTACTTTTTAAAACAAAGATTAAGATTGTGAAAATTAAATATATCTGTTTCTTCTTCATTCAAATGAAAATATAAATAACAAATTTGTTGTAGAAAATTTTGAGACATAATTTTTAATGCAAAAATAAGATTTTTTGAATGTACATACTTATAATTGAGTTTAAATTTTAATTATTTGACGTGAATAAAAGTAAAAAAAGAGAAAAAAAATTATAAAGTAGATGGAATGAATAAAATAAAAAATATACATGAACTGTAATTGAAATAAAATTTGTAAAGTAAAATTGATTAGAAAAATAGACAAAATAACATAACTTATTATTTGATCTTATTATGTCATGGGTAATTATTTGACGCACTTCTCGAAATGGAATGATTTATAGAGACATAAAAAGAAAGAAAGAAAGAAAAATATATAATTTTTAAAATTGATTAAAAAAATGTGCATGAGTTCACAATTAAATTTACTAATTTGGAAGAAAAAAAAATACAAAATCAATATTAATGCCCATCTCGTTCTCTTTTCTTCTTAAGAGAAGACATGTTTAAAAAAAAATAAAGTAACCCACAAAAATGAGAAGATAAAGTACGAACAATTAAAATTGAGGGTATGATAGATATTTATTTAAGGACAAATATAGGAAGATAAAGATTCACCTCCCTCATAATTTATTTTATATTAGTATATCAAAATAAAATAAAAAATAGAAAAACACTAAAAATTTCTTTTAATCCCCCAACCCTACGTTGCTTATCAATCCAAACTAAATGTTAAACCATAGTATTAGAGTTGATTTTCTATTATATTTCGTGGTTAATTATGTACTAATTGATTTTTTTTTTTTTTTTGTTAATAATTGTCCAGTGTCACGTTGACATGTTATCTTCCCTTTTGTATTTTAGATTTTGTATATATGCTTCTTTATATTAGGCATCTTCAATTTTGATGGAATAATATACATAAAATTTTTCCTCGAATCTCTCAATCTTTTTAATTATTTTTACTTAACATCTTCTGTTCTATTTCTTAAAAAGGAAGAAAAAAGGTTTAGAGAGAAGAAACTTACCCAATTTCTATTACAAATGAAAGAGCCATAGAGAATTCCCTTCGAGACTTCACCGTCTAGTGAGAACATTGGGTGGCGGTGGCATTAGAAATTTACTATATATATAAAAAAAAAAGCGACCAACAAAACAAAGAAATAGAGGACGATTCCAACCCTCTTGAAATGAAGAATGAAAACTTCAATACTATCATTCTAAAATTCTTTCTATCATATGGCATTTTGAAAATGGAGATGGGGTCAGAGAAAAAAAATTGTATTTATACTCTGAAAAAATTTGTAGTTACAATGTGTAGGGATGTGTCTATAAAATTTATAGTTATGATGTGAATGGATGTATCTAGTTATGATGTGAAGGGATGAATCTAGTTATGATGTGAAGGGATGAATCTATATGAATTTTAGTTATTACGTGAACTGATATGTCAAACCGAAAAGGTCTGATATCCTTTTTCCAGGAGATGTGTACATTTAACTGTGGTGAAAACCAAAAAGGAATTATTCAAAATATTATGAAGGGTTGTGAGGGCAAAATAGGAATTCTCAAAAGCTTTAAGGGCAAAAAATGGAAGAGAAAAATTATCCCCTTATTGCCCCTTTTAATATAGTATAGATTTCTATTTATTAGTTTCTATGTTTTGTTGTCTACATTTTAGGAGTTTTCAAAATCAAAGCCAAAATTTGAAAACTATGACTTATTTATTTTTTTTTCGGCTTTTGAAAAATAAGATTATTTCTTCTCAATTTCTTACAATGTTATACAACTTTCTTAAGTAACATAGTTCAAATTTTTAACTAAGTTCCAAAAAAAAAAAAAAAAAAAAAAAAAAACTAAATTTTCAAAAATTACTTTTTTTTTTTTTTTTTTTTTTAATTTTCAAAACATGGCTTGATTTGTAAAAACATGGGTAAAAGGTAGATAACAAAGTAAGAAAATGACGATTATAGGCTCAATTTCTAATAATGTACTAAAAACCAAAAACCAAAAGGTTACCAAACGGAACCGAAAAAAATTAGCTTTCAAAACTTATTTTTGTTTTTGAAAATTTGTTAGGAAATCAAATGTTTATAACATAGGAAATATAAAAAAACCATGAGTTAGAAATTGTGAGAAAACAAGCACAATTTTTTAAAATTAAAAACCAAATAGTTACCAAACATAACCTAAGAATCCTAAAAAATAGCTAATTTTTAAAATATACGGGGTGAAGACTCTACACAATAGAACTTTTGTAATAAATGTACTACAAGAAAGTTCAAATCAAAGTTATCCAAGGTTTGAAATCAATCTAAAAACATATGTCATAATCATTTGTCACACTTCGAAAAGATTTTATTGTCAACTTAGCTCGTCTGAATTTCACAGATTTTTATTTTATTTTATTTTTAGATCCACTTGAGTTTTGATTTTGTTTTGTTTTGTTTTATTTTGCTTTTTAAAAACTAAACTTTTAAATACCGTACTAACCTATAAATTTCTTTGTTTTAATTTTTTTAATCTATTTTCTATAATTGTTTTCAAAATTCAAGTCAAGTGTTGAAGACTAGAAAAAAAAGTTTAAATATGAAACATGATTTAAAAAACAAAATTTTTGCTTGTGAACTTTTGGTAAAAAATGTACGTCTAATGCCCCATAGTTCCTCGGCAAATACCTACTACACAAGTAGGCACCATTGAAAAATTGTGTCATAGCTCACTAATCAAGTGCTCTTGCACAGAAGACGAGATAAATCAAATATAAGAATTAAATAATTAATAAAGTACAATTGGAGGTAGTAGAGAAAATCGAACAAGAAACCTTGTAGTCACTAACATTCTTATATGCCAATTGAACTATGCTTCTTTTGGATTAACGATGAATACCACTAATTGATTTTTTTTTTATTGCATCAACAAGAAGAAGAATAAATTTTTATTTTCAATTTTTTGTTTTGTTATTTTCTTCTTTACCTTTGGTTACTCTTATACCCTTGAGGCAAACAAACAAAAGAAAACTAACCAACTCTCAATAAAATGCAAATGGAAAAAATGATATTTAATAGATTCAAATTTTATTACTATATATGGTCGTGCAGATACCATATTTGTAAAACTTTCCTTTTAAACTTGAATCTACATTCTAGAACCGAGTTTTTAAGTTCGATAACTATTTGTTTTTCATTTTCTTTTAATCAAACAAGACCAAATTGGTACCTAGATTTTAAAAATAGGTTTATTTTAATAAAGTATTTCTATTTATTAGTTTTATGCTTTATTGTCTACTGTTTAGGAGTGTTTTCAAAATCAAAACCAAAATTTTAAAACTAAGGCCTATTTTATTTTTTATTTTTAGCTTTTTAAAAATAAGTCTATTTCTTCTCATTTTCTTACGATGTTATACAACTTTCTTAAGTAAAATAGTTTAATTTTTAGCTACATTTAAAAAACAAACCAAGTTTTAAAAAAAAATATATTTATTTTTTTTAGTTTTTACAACTTGGTGTGATTTGTACTTAAAAAAAATAAAAAAATAAAAAAAAAAAAAAACTTGCTGTGATTTGTGAAAATATTGGTAAAAAGTAGATGTGAAAATGATGATTATAGTTTTAATTTCCAAAAACATACTAAAACCGAAAACCAAATTGTTGTCAAATGGTCGGGACCTAAAAAAATAGCTTTCAAAAACTTATTCTTGTTTCGTAGAATTTGGTTAAGAATTCAAATGTTTATAACATAGGAAATATGAAAACAATAAGAAAATATTGTGAGAAAACAAGCACAATTTTTTAGTATTGAAAACCAAACCGTTACCAAACATGACATAAGTATATCTTAAAAAATAGATCATTTTTAAAATACACAGGGTGGAGACTCTACACAATAGAATTTTTTAAGAACGACACTAAAACAAAGTTCAAATCAAGGTTATCCGAGTTGTGTGTGATCAATTTGAAAATTTAGGTCCGATTTAATAATTACTTGTCACAGTTCAAAGAGTTTCTATTGTCATCTCGACTCGTCTTAAGTTCAATAGGCTAATCTAGGACAGGTGTGACACTATTTGAGTTTTGTATTTGTCTTGAGAATTGAGCTTTAAAACAGTGTGTTAACCTATAAATTTCTTTGTTTTAATTTCTTATGTATTTTCTATAATTTTCAAAATTCAAGTCAAGTCTTCAAAACTAGAAAAAAAAATAGTTTTTTTTTTTTTTAAATTTTAAATTGAAGTTTAAATATTTTCTTAAATATATGAAAATTAAAGTAAAGAAATGTGGAGAAACAAACATGGTTAATTATGGCCTCTCGATAAAAAAAAATGTACATCTAATAAAGTCCTTTAGTTCCTCGGCGGGTACCTACTACAGAAGCAACCACGTACACCCTTAAAAGAGTGCATAATAGCTCACTGATCTAGTGCTCTTACGCTGAAGATGAATGGGGCTAAGCGATCTACTGAAGCAGTGAGATGTGAAAATGTATCGGGCTTAAAGGGAAGCGAAAGGGGCTAATAAGAGTAAGCAAAGGCCGAAGTAAAATACCTTTTACACAATAGTTCTTATTACATGTTTGTTGTAACTGTAAACAACTGATTTGGCTTATTCAAGAGCTCTCTGTTTCATGTCATGAAATACATTAAATTAAGCTTTTATTTGGATTTTTTTTATGTAAAAAATGGGTTCTTGCATGAATTTTATCCCAACTTTTGGCTTAATATGTTTAAATGAGCCTATTGAGATTTAATTAAGCTTAAAATATGGTATTTGCTGATTTTGTGCTGATCTGATATGTTTTTGGCAGGTTTTTGGTTGTTTTTCATGTGATGTGCCCACGGCATTAAGTGATGTACTAGCACCGTCGAGCATAAATTTCCAGGATTCGAACAAGTCAAGAACAGTTGCGATTTTCACGATTTTAACGGCTGGGCACCTTCGATTTTGCTTAGTAAACCCTTAGAACACGAATCTCGACCCTCCTAAATAGATTTGGGACCTTTAAAAGGCGAAAAAGCTATCCATTTCGGAAAACAACTCTCCATTGCTGAGACCATCACTCTCTTCACAATTTTTTTGTCATTTTCCAGCACCTTAGATTTCTTCTCAAAGTTTCAAGTCAGTAGTCTTAAGAACATAAGTTCCTCTAAAACGTAGCGACTCTAGAATTTCTCTTCCCAAAGAAGTGTGTGTCGAGGTTGTTGGGTTTTATGCCCTAAAACTCGTAGATAGTAAATGTTGTATTTTGACCGTCATTAATAAATGGTTATTCATTATTATTCAATAAATGTTATTGATTATTTTATCTTATTTTAATAACCCTAAAATCCAATAAACTAACATCCTAGGCTGTTTTATGAGTCTTGAACAATATGTAGAGACATATAGAGATCAATGTTCAAGTTACAGCCTAAAGGGTCTATAGTATAAGGATAGAGCTGGGTACCTTATCCTGGTAACACTATGGATACGACCCACTTTGTATTTGATACAAACGCAATGATCCAATACGTTCGTGTAGGAGACATGCGAGTGGGGGTATCCTATGCAATGAATTTGCATAAGACTGGACCACGAAATAGTAACCACTAGATGTAACTCCGTTGACTGGTTAGATTTCTATTTCAATAGGTTGACCTAGGCAACTTAGTCTTAATCTTGAGTATATTATGAACTCCTGTTCACGAGGGATTGTCCTTTGATTTGTATGGGTGAGAGTGGCCCGTTTGTCGACTCGATATGCTTACCATTTTGGGGACAAGACTGAGTGGGGAGCTGGGAACATAATTGTATAAGATGGATTTCACTCATTCCCGACTTTAGGGTAAGTAGATAAGTGTTCCCTTAAGTGGTGTCTCCGGGACTTGAACAAAGGTCTCTACCCTCTCACTGGCCCGAGATGGGTTTCTGTTTGGTGGTTGGACCATAAACATGTTGTTCATTAGAGGAGCACTGGTACTTAAGGATTTAGAAGTAACCTAGGGGTATGATGGTAATTTGATCCAGCTGGTGTTACGAACACTTGTGAAGGACTAACTTGCTGTTATTAGTCTATATCTGTCGACACAAAAATATATCTACAGTGAGAAAAGTGCAACTGTGGGTCTTTAGTGGAGTGTACCCACAGTTAACGAATATTGATTAATGTGGTTAATAAGTTTAGCCTGTTAATCTCATATCGTTGGAGCTTCTGATCTGTAGGTCCATTAGGTCCCCTTCTTAGCTCGTAAAGAATATTGAGGTAATTTATTCTTGGTTGAAATTTGAAGGTTCAAATTTACTAAGGAAAAAGTATAATGTATAATGATACATTATAATATAAAGTTTATTTTACAAATTAAACTTTATAGTATAAATATAATTTTGGATATGATTCAAAGTTAATTTGTAAGAGAATTAAATATTTGAAATTGTTCAAATATTATTTTAATATGTAGATTTTTATTAAAACTATAGGTTAAAATTAATGCGCATTAGATGTACATTAAAACTATAGGTTATGAGATAAATGTATTTGAATTTGATTCAAATGCAGGTTAAAATTAAATATTTGATATTTAATTTGGTAATTAATGAATTGGAGAATTAATTAGTTATTTAATTTAATCTAATTTAATTTAATTTAATTAATTGAATTAAAACTATAGGTTATGTGAGAGATGTTTATTTAAATATGATTTAAATAAATTGATAGAGTATAATTTTTTAAAATTTTTTTGCTTATTTTTAGAAATATAGATTTCAAATTAGCATATTCTTGGTAGTTGACCCTAATAATAATAGGGAAATTATGAAGAATAACTACAACAAATGGGGTAGGTCCTTAATATTTGGGATTGATTGATTTATAAAAATATATATATTTAAGAAAAATAACAGAGCGGTCTATTATTTGTTAAATTTAAGTTGGCACTTATTAAAAATTTATTTTGGTGTTTTTTCTTTTTTTTCTGAGAAAATTAAAACAGACAACAACTATATAGCCGCCGAGGTCAAATCAGTCTCGACCAAAAGACCCAGTCAAAAAAGAAAATTATCCCACGCCAACAATAAGATTGTGACTCATACGTTGTCCAACGAGCTAACCCATCTGCCATCGAGTTTTGTGACTATCTCTAGTTGGGCCCCCATGAACAGAATATCGCCTGCCAATGAGATCTCACAAGAGTAAGTACCTCCCCCACTCCATCAACAAACGCACAACTATGACATTGTTCGACTCCCACCGCCAAAGACATTTGCACACCCTTGCAGCCATCTCCTGCAAACTAGTCATGATCCCACGGACCTATACAAACAACACATCAAACGAACCCTTCATAACCCATCCCCCAACTGCAATGAGAGCCCCTATCATGACAAAGCACCCAACCAATACCTCTCTTACATCCCGAAGCATCCCAAGCAACATCACATGATAATGTCAATCAGTGCTTAAGGGGACTAATCCACCCAACCTTGTCACCTGCGTTTGTCAGCCCTCCCAAGCTCGAGCCACGATCTCCACCCACCAATCCGATCTACTCCCACCAACGTCTAGCCAAAAACGGATGCAAAAGAACCCTAGTTCGAGTCAATCAAGATCTACAATGAACAATCTCCCCTACCAAAAATCATGATTACGCCATTATCACATACGCCATAGCGCCACAAAAAAAAAAAATCATAAATCTGCCAATGTGCTGTGCTCCTGCATCCACTCAAAGTAGTCTAATGTCGTCCCTCTAGCCCTGCCCAAAAAAATGATACAATATTAGCTGAGAAAAGATAGGACAAAATAGCTTTAATCCCACAACATCTCCAGAGCAGATGAACCATCGTCTCTGGCTCACTAGAACATAGAAGGGCAAGGAGTATCCAACCTGATGCCCGTATTGGCCAAATTCACTCTCTTAGGAATTATGTCATTAAGAATCTTCCAGTAGCAAATCTTCCCTTTGGGAAGCAATGGGCATTGCTACAACCATTTCCAAAGTCCCACCACAAGCAAATCGTTAGACGTATATCCCTTACTTGCATAAATCAATGAGAACCCCAATTTGTATGCGCTCTTAACCGTGAACCGACCCTTCTCATACACTCAATACACCTCATCATTTTGTCGCAATCCATGCAAAGGTATATCCAAAATCAGATCTACGTCTCCAAATAGAAATCCTCTCCTCACCTGTGTCTTCAGCCTAACCTCCCGCAAGCATAGCATAGTATTAAATTTTCATTGATATGTCGAAATTTCTATCGAAATTTCTATGTTTTCATGGGTTCGATATCAATATGAGGGGTGAATCGATATTTCCATTATATCGTAGAAAAATTCATGAAATACGAAAAATAAGCATCAAAATACCACTTATATAAATATAATATAAATAATAGATTTGTTTACTTATTTGAAAATAATAAACATGTTTATTTACTAATTCAAATTTAACTTTTAAATTTTTTGTTTTTATAATTTTTTTCAGAAATATCCATCGAAATCGATATTTTATCGATATTTCCATCGAATTTTTGATAAAATTAAGATCTCGATATTTTCATCGACAGCGATATTTTAAACATTACCCATCAATGATGTCACTGACTCCTCCTTTAGCAACTCATGCACCCAAAGTGGAGTACCCTTCGCCACCCCTAGTATACAAGGGTCGTCTCAAATACTAATAAAATGGTCATTACCCAAGCGATTGTTAAGCTCTTTTTTTTTTTTTAAACAATTTTGTTCTTGAAAATTATGTCTTAGTTTCTCTCCCTATTTAATTTCTTTAATTACTATTAATTTCTTTTTTTTTTTTAAGATAGCATTTGAAATTTATAGTCAAATTCTAAAAACAAAACAAAGCTTTTAAAACTAATTTTCTAGTCTTCAAAATTTAGCTTAAATTTTGAAGGAAAAAAACTGAGAAAGTAGATAATAAAACATTAAAATTTATAAGTTAAATAGTGTTAATAAGTTAACTTTGAAAATAAACAATCATAAAAAATCAATTCGTTGTTAAACCAGGCTTAAATTTTCAATTTAAATTTTATACTTTATGAGCCTAACTTTAATTTGGTTACTGTAATTTTTATTCTTCAAAATACTTAAATACCTAGATTGGTGATGTTATTAATGGTGACCCTTTTGTTTCATTACCATATGAAATTATTTTTCCAAAAAAGAAAAAAAATACTTAAAAAGCTATTTCTACAATTTAGATTCCATAGAATATTTTGTTCCACTATGACTTTTATGCCCTTTAACAGTTTAAAAAGAAAGTTTTTACAAATTTGGTATCTCCATCTCTCCATGAACAACATATGGTAATTAAAATCTGAATCCATCAAATATCTTTTTCACATTTGCTTTTTTTAGTAAGAGACATAATTTTGTTCTGTTAGTCTACGTTTTATTTACATAAAATAGTAAAATTTTTAGATAGTTATGATAGATGCGGATAGAAGTCTATCAAGGTCTATCAATAATAAAAATGATAGAAGTCGATCATTGTAGATGCTGATAGAAGTCTATCAATGTCTATCAATGTATTTTTTTTCTATTTTTTATAAATAGTTTGAAATTTTTTTATTTGTAAAAATTTTACTATTTATTATTATTATTATTATTATTATTATTATTATAACTTCAAGCACTACTTAGGATCCGACGTTTACTTCAAAAAGTTAGAGAGGAAATACATGAGATTGAAAACTTTCATTCATTTTGATAGTGTTTACTAAAATGCAATAATAAAAGGAAGGAAAAAAATATGTCTTTCGAGATTTCAAAATATATATTTTTATTTCTCAACTTTTAAAAGATTCTATTTGGTCTTTGGATTTTCAAAGGTTAATTTTTATTCTTTAGTTTTGAGTTTAATTTTCATTTGCTTCCTCAATTTTAATATTTTAATTTTTATTCTCGATTTTTCACAAATGTTCACGTTAGGTCTTTGATATTAATTTTTAATTAATTAATTTAAAATAATTACAATGTGAATTTTTTTTAATTAATTTTAGTAAAGATTGAAAGTTAATGAAAACAAATTTAATTATAAGTATTTTTAATTAATTAATATACAATAACACAAAGAACTAAAAGTATGGTGAAGAATTAAGCGTAAAAGTGTAAATCTTGAGACCTAGAAACGAAATGGAAACAAATTTCAAACTCAAGGGCAAAATAAGCATCTTGAAACCTATGTATCAAATGAAAACTAGCTAGACTTAAAACCTAGGGACCAAAAAAATGAACATAGTTGAACATAAAGTTTGTACTATCCTCGAGGTTAGATGTTCGATTCTCTCATCCACATATATTGTAATTAAAAAAAAAAGGTTTTCTACACATATAACTTAATTAAATAGGCACAATAACAAAAATGTCTTAGACTCCTTATTTTTTTCTTAAATAGCCTAATGAGATGAAATATTACATAAAATCTGGCCCAAATGTCTATATCACCCTCCACAAATTTCAGACAATTGGAAAAAAATATTAATAAAAAAAAGAAATACGAAAAAGATACATATGGAAAAAAATATACCATATTCATGTGCCTTAAATACTTTTTTCAAAACTGTTTTATTTTCAAAACCAAACACAAAAGGAAGTTTTCCTTCATTTGCGAAATTATTCACACATTCAACCAAAATCAATGATTGATGAAGGTTTCAAACAACTTGTTGTTAGGTATATCCAACACAAAACTTAGAACGTCGACAAGGAGAAACTTCTTCAACTGGTAAGGTTTTGAACAACTTGTTGGGTATATTTGGAAACAAAACCCTTATGTCTTCGGTATATTTGACAATCCCTCCTAATTTGTTACCCATTCAAGAATCAAAACTTGGCGTTGGAATTCCCCAAACTTCTACGGCATAGGCAACGTCTAACCCCATCCGTCAGCACATCTTGTTTATATGGGATTTATTTTTACATTTTTGTTTCATTTTCAATTATATATGGGTTTTATTTCAAATAATATGAGGATGTCATCTATCATAGTTTATGTACATGTACATTTATGACAAAGTATGTGGAATATATATCTCAATTTAAAATATATACATATGTATATATGACAAAATATGTGGTATATATATATATATATATATATATATATATATATATATCTCAAAATAAACCAGACTCAAATTAAAATATGGAGAACAACCTTAAATCTATACTTGTTCTAAATACATTTGGAATTAATCTTATATATATTTGAAATATAGTTTGGTATATATTTGAACAAACCTCAGATATATACATAAGAAACGAATCACAAATAACATCAAAGATTTGCAATCATAATTTTACATTAAATGCAATCTACCCAATTTGGAAATTTTGAATTTTAAATCAAAATTCCAAAATATGTATAAAAAAATGGGGACTTTTCATAAATAGAAAAAAAATAAAAGTAATTACACATATAGAAAAAAAAGTGGGAAATACAAAAGCATGGGGTGCACTTTTTTCTATATGTATAATTACTTTTGTTTTTTTTCTATACACAACAATTTACCTAAAAAAATTGTAAATAGCTAGAAAACAATATCCTTCAGAAAAAAAAACTCCTAAAATCATGGATACGATACTATGACAAATTTTGCATTAATTGAATATAAAACAAATTTAATAAATGCCACTTTAAAAGTCAAAATTTGGATTGACAAGAATAAGGAAACAAAATAATATTACAAACTTTCAAAAAAAAAAAAATGAAAAAGGTTAATTTTGTCTAAAATTGTGAGTAAATGATCTTAATGAAATAATTCAAACTTATAAGACACTTATGAAATATAAGGTGTAGAGTTTTCGCGTAAAAGTTTTAAAAAAATCAAATTCTAGCATACATCAATAAGAGTTGTTGCTTTCTATTGCCATAAAAGAAAGGTGAACTCCATAACTACCCCTATATAAGAACCTCCACTGATAACAACTTTCTTACACAAACAAAACAAAACTTCTATCATTCTCACCTTCCCAATAATTATTTTTTTTACAAATTAAAGAATGGCGGTCAAGTCACTGAATGCATCCACAATGACGTTAACATTTGTATTCCTTGTCTGCATGGTTATTTTAGCACCATCAACGATGGCTGTAGTGCCATATCCATCAGTGCCACAAAATTTTCCTTTCTCTAGTTGTGTTCCATTTATTTTGGATGCGACATTGTGTGTGGTAGATGTGATCAAGTTTCCAATTGCTCCTCATCCTTCTTGTTGCAAAGCCATTTTGAAGCTTAATGACTGTGCTCCTCAAATTTTCCAAAAGATTCCTCCTGCTGACATGGACGTGATTAAGAAGATTTGTGCTTTATAAGATGTCTAAGCTTTTTAGACTAAAAGTAAAACATAATGAATAAAAAAATTAATATGATAATTATGTCTTTTTTATTTCTCTACAGTATTATGCAGTTATGAATTTATAAGGGGTAGTGGATTTTGTTGGAGCAAAATTCTTTGAATGAGAATGAGCATTTTCCCTCCATGTTGAATATCGTTTGTACTTTGATGACTTCTCCCTACTCTACAATCGATATTTATAATATATTATATATGATAAAGACTTTTGAAAAAAAGAAGACATTTTGAAAAAAAGAAGACGACCCATGGAAGAGAAGTGGGGTTATCAAATTAAATTTATAAAGGATTGTATGCAATAAAAGGAATGTAATATTTTAATTTGACTCGTGAATTTTATGTTCTCAATTTGATTTCAATATAGTTTAAACATAATTTTAGAGTGGATTTGGTTTTATTTACAAGTGTTTTATTTAAAAATAAGTCATTTTTTTTTAAAAAAAAGTGGTAATGTTTGGCAATCATTCAAAATAGTTTTTGAAAAAATGTTTTAATGAAATAAGTTGGTTTAGGATAAACACTTGAAATCAATTTTTAGAAAAATGATTTTTGAGTGTGTTTCCTGGTTAATCTCTCCCTAATTTATATAAGTCTTAAAATTACCAAAATGCCTTCAAAATCATTCTACCCCACTTTTACTATGTTGTGGTGACAACCACCACTATTAACTCTAGCGACAACCACCCTCATACGACCAACTTTGACAACCAATATTTTAAATTATTAATTCGGGTAATCGCGCTCGTGCAAAAAAAATCTAATTTTTACTACCTTTACGTTCAAACTTTTATCATTTTTGTTAAAACGTTTCTATTAAATTCAGATCCATAATTATTCGATTAATTAAATATTTTGTCCCTTGTTTCCCATTTTCTTCCGTTGGGAGTCTTCGCATTGCCCTAGTCACTTCTTCAACTTCTTGATCTACATGAGTCTTTTCCAAAAAAAAAATATATATATATATCAATTTTACGGTTTTCCTTCATTGTTTTCTTCTATATTGTGTTCTAAGTATAATTTTCGACAATTCCATTCCTTTCTCCGGCGAGTGCATGCTTGAGTTGGGAGGTTGTGTTAACCTTGGGGAGCAACTGACATACGCAATTTAGCACCAAGGTCAGACCGAAATTTACTTTCAAGGCAGTGGATCTTCCACGACAAAACACCGATTGACATTTTGTTCTAAAAATTTGAAAGCAAAATTTCCTTTTCTTCCTTTCAAATACTGATTAGAAACGGTAAGGTCCTCCCCTATTTGTCTAAACTGGAGCCCTATTAGATAAAGCATGTTGAGGATCCCACATTGGAAAAATTAAGGGACCTCACACTCTTAATAAGATAGATGTTCTACTTCTCTCTAAAGCCAATTGGTTTTGAGATGGAGACCCATACTATTTGATATGGTATCAGAGCCCATAAAGCCCAAACGGGTATTCGGTCCAATAAAATAAAATTGGGATCCGATCAAGAATGGTGAATCCAAAAGAGGCACCATCTTGAAGGGGGCGTGTTTGAGATGGAAGTCCATATTCTTTGATAAAGCAAACGTCCTTACCACACAATATCCTGACAAGATGGTTCTTGCGACCAAAATAGTGCCCTCGGACTATTATGGATCAATTCATTGTGAATCTGGTGCCGAATGTGCTATGAAGGTGAATTGATCACTAATTCAGTTAGTTTCAGTTAACTTGGAAAAGAAACACATGAAACTGGTAAATGTTCTGTATGTGTAGAAGCTAAGTTTACCAAGGGTAAACCTTTTAAACCTGTCACCATTAGATCCATTAGATTTACAGAATTGCTTGAATTAGTTCATACTGATTTAGCTTATTTCAAAAACACTACTAGTAGAGGTGAAAAAAATTATTATATCACTTTTGTTGATGATTTTTCGGATATACTAAAATTTATCTGTTAAAAACAAAGGATGAGACAGGTAATATGTTCTTGAAATATAAAGCAAAAATAGAAAATCAATTGGATAAAAAGATTAAAAGGTTAGATCTGATAGAGGAAAAGAATATAGTGATAAATCACTAAAATAATTTTGTGAACTGAATGAAATTATTCATGAAATGCTTGCACCTTATTCTCCTCAACAAAAAGGTATTGTTGAACATAAAAATAGAACACTAAAAGAAATGATGAATGTTATGCTTTTTAAGTTTGGATTATCTGATAATATGTAGGGAAAGTTGTGCTTTCTGCCTATTTCATTCTTAACAGGGTCCTTCACAAAAAACTGGATAAAACGCCATACGAACTATGGAGAGGTTACGCATTTAACCTCAACTACCTGAGAGTGTGAGGGTGCTTAGCTAAGGTAGCGTACCCTGCATTCAAGAAACCTACCGGTAAGATCTAAAACCTTTGACTATGTGTTTATTGGTTATGCCCATAATAGTGCTACATATAGATTTATATTTCTCAATGATAAATCAATATGTAAATTTTTTTAGCATGTATTTCCCATGATCAAGGTAGATAATGAATAAGTTAGAACATCTAATAATGGTAAAGTATCTGTCTCTTTACCTTCTTCTTCTTCTGATTGTATGCATGAAATTAAACCTAGAAAAAGTTCGAGGGTATGCATGAAATTGAACCTAGAAGAACTAAGAGAGACAAAGAATTGACAAAAGTTTTAGTTTTGATTTCTTAACTACATTTTTAGTTGAAAGGTTAGATGATATAGACAATCAATTTTCATGCATGTATCTGATAGATGAGGATCCCAAAACTTACCAAGAGGCGGCCTTAAGTTATGTAGACTCTAGCTTATGGAAAGAAGCTATCAAGAGTGAACTAGACTCTTTAACTATGAATCAAACTTGAGACTTGGTACATCTCCCTAAAGGAAGCAAACCAATTAGATGCAAATGGATTTTCAAAATGAAAATTAGACCTAATGGTTCAATTGAAAGATACAAGGCTAGATTAGTAATAGTAGAGTATACATAAAAACAAGATATTGACTACTTTGATACGTATTCTCCTGTGACTAAAATAGTTACAATTAGAGCATTGATTGTCCTAGCTGTCATCCATGGTCCACAAATACACCAAATGGATTTAAAAACAATCTTTCTTCATGGTGATCTAGAAGAGAAAATATATATGATACAATCTGAAGGCTTTACAATTGTCAGTCAGGAGAATAAAGTATGCAAACTTAAAAAATCTCTTTATGGTCTTAAGGAAGCTCCCAAACAATGGTATTTAAAATTTAATAATACTTAAACAAAAATTTGAAGGTGAATTCCTCTAATACGTGTGTTTACTCAAAATTATTTGGAGTTGAGTGCGTGATTATATGTTTGTACATTGATGATATGCTTATCTTTGGAACAAACATAAATGTAATCAATAAAACCAAGTTATTGTTATCATCACATTTTGAAATGAAAGATTTAGGAGAAGCTGATGTAATAATTGGTGTTAAGATAAGAAAAACTGAGAACGGATTTTCTTTGTGTCAATCACAAATACATTAAAAAAAATGTTAAAGAGATTTGATAGCTTTGATGACTCTCCTATAAGAACACCTTATGATACTAGTATGAGCCTTAAGAAAAATAAAGGAGATAGTGTTTCTCAATCTGAATATGCAAAGATTAGAGGAAGTGTTATGTTTTTTTTTTTTTTTTTTTTTTTTTTTTTTTTTTTATGAACTACACTAGACTTGATATTGCATATGCTGTGAGTAGATTGAGTAGATATACATATAATTCTTATAAAGATCATTGGATTGCTCTTCGTCATTTATTAAGGTATCTTAAAGGTACAATATACTATTGTTTGAATTTTAATAAATTTTATGTCGTATTAGAAGGGTATTTTGATGCAAATTGGGTAACAGACACCGATGAAATAAGCTCCACTAGTGGATATGTGTTCGTACTAGGCATGTGAGCTATTTCATGGAAGTCTACAAAAAAGACTTTTATAGCAAGGTCCACCATGGAGTCTAAATTTATTGCTTTAGAATTTGTAGGAAGAGAAATTGAGTGGCTTAGAACCCTACTGGGAGATGTACCTTTGTGGGGGGCATCAGTACCAACTCTTACCAAGAATATTGTATATAATCGCAAAAGTGGAGTTGTGAAACAGTTGTTGAAAGGAGGAATTATCTTCTTGGAGTTTGTGAGGTTTGAATAACATTTGGCAGATCCTCTAACCAAAGGCTTAACGAGGAGAATAATTCTAGAATCCTCAGTGAGCATGAGACTCAAACCCATGAAATCTCCATAGTTCTTTATTTAGGTGAACCTAGTACGAATTTGATGGATAAAACTAAAATCTTTTAAAATTCCATGACCCTTTCTTTGGGTGGTCCTGGTATGGACTTGATGGACAACTGTAAAATTTCATAACTCAGTTTTGAGTTATTTATGTCTTCGACATACTTGATGAAGTTGGTCCTAGTACGGACTAGATGTTGAAGTCTTCATCGCTCAATTTTTCAAGAGTTTGTCTTTGACAGACTTGGTGAAGCAATTAATGTAATTGTGAAGGTATGGACGCTTTCTATGAAAACGTTTCAGGGTCTTTTCCTAAAGCTTTCACGTCGACCAGAGGTTTATGTGCATAGCCTTAGATAGCAGCATTATATCGTGGAATCAAGGAAACTTAAGCAGTAGAACGTGTTGTGGGGGTCTCAACTGTAGTTACTAAAATTTCAAGAAGTTATTCACTCTTTCTAACAAAGTTGTTGCCCTACTTCCCTATGCATCAATTCAAATTGTAATATATTGATGCTTAAGTTTATTCTCCTATCTTTACTCAGAAACATTTTTTTCTAAATTTGTTTGCTATACCAATCATTCGTAGGGAATTATTGGAATGACTTTGGGCCAATGCCCAAGAAAAAACCAGAGGAAGTGAGAAAAGAGTTGTCCCAAATTAGAAGTTTTAGCAATGTCAAATGGGTATAAATATAAATGCATGCAAAAGAGTTTATAACTTGTGGATGTGGTGAAAATAGAGAAAAAGGATCTAATTTTTAATTACTTCCTTTTCGTTCAAAATTTTACCCTTTTTATTAAAACATTTCTATTAATTTCAATTCCGTAATTTTTAGATCTAATTAAATATTTTGCCCCCTTTTTTTGCTCGTTTTCTTCCGTTAGGAGTCTTCCCATTGCCGTATCCACTTCTTCATTTTCTTGATATATAGTGAGTCTTTTTCCAAAAAAAAAAAAAAAAAAAGATATATCGATCTTCCTTCTGTTACTTACTATTTTCCTTCATTGTTTTCTTCTATATTGTTCTGAATATAGTTTGCAACTATTCCATTCCTTTCTTCGGCTAGTACATACTTGAGTTGGGAGGTTGTGTTAACCTTATGGAGCAACTGATATACGCGAATAATAATTTATGTGGTCTACATAAAACATGAGAAAAAGTTTACCATACCTATATTTTAAAAACAATATATTTGTGATTAAAATATCACATTCAGTTCCACTACATTCAATAAACCTACTTTGATGTTAGTTGTTACAAAAATGAGTAAAGTAGAAGACAATAATTTCATTCCAAAACGTGTAGTCAAGAGAGACTAAATTTTATTTTGGAAAGTGTAACAATAAATTAAGAGGAATAAGGTGGTGGTTTATTAAATATTAAATAATAAAAGTGGTGTTGAATTTCTTTTTAGCAAAATAGTACTTTAATTTCCTTTTGAATGAGAAGCAGCACTTTCCCATACTTCAAAATTGATGTTATAATAATATATTTATAGATTTTTTAAACAAGAAGCTGATATGGGCATAGTAAAACATTTCCATTGAAATCTGGAAACTTCGAAGGCCTCTAAATTTTGATTAGGAAAATTTTCATTTTCCTCCCAATTTCGATGCAATTTTGAAATTTCGAGAATATTTCAAAAAAGTTTCAATATTTCGAGAATATTCTGATTCTTCCATTTTGACTAAATTTCAAAATTTCGAGAAAATTTTGACATTTCAAAAAATTTTGATTCTTTTCTTATTATGTTAGTTTAGTTCAAAATTTTCAATTTTATAGTTTGATTACACATAATTCTATAGTTTCACACACCAATGTCATTTTCGACAAAGGATTAAGCATTTTTTATGTGCTACTTTTTTTAATTTTCAACTTTTCTCAATATTTAGCTTTATTTTCCATCCAAAATTTTCATTTAAAAGAAATTGAATTTGAAAAAACCACAAAAAGATAATCTATATTTATTTTAAAGCTCAATCAAACTTTTTTCCTTAAATTTTCACATCATTTCACCTTAAATTTGAATTGATGTGAGTTTTTTCTTTTACCATCCAAAACTTTCATAATTTTCACATCATTTTACCTCAAAATATTCATAAACTTTTTATTATTTTGTAATTATTTTTTTATTTCTTTTTTAAATTTCTGCTCTCGTATCAACAAATCAAATATTTACAATAGACATCTAAATATTGTCTTATTTTATAGAAATTGTGATTAAAAATGGTCCGTTATAGTCTAATTAAGTCACAATCAAATATATTATTATAACCATTTCTATAAATTTCCATCAATTTTTATAATTTTTTCAAAATTTTCATCGATATCAATATTTCTATAAAATCGAGACCTCGATATTCCATCGACATTGATACTTCGAATCTTCGATATGGGGAAGAGAAGTGGGTATGTCAAATCAATTTAACCAGAGTAATAAATTGAAAATTTTCAAAATAAATAAGTTGCAAATTCACTTCACCCTGGTCTTGGCATTGTTTGGTAACGAGTTGTTTTTAGTACTCTATTTTTTAAAATTATGCTTTTTTTCTTCTCCATATAATTATTTTAATAATGGTTTTCATATGGTAAGGAAAATTCGAATTCTTAATTAAATTTCAAAAACAAAAAGAAGTTTTTAAAAATCAAATTTTCCAGTGGTTTGACTTGTGAAAATACATTTAAAAGGTAGATAGTAAAACTTTCAAAATAATTAAATTTATATATGAAAATAGTATCTATAAACTCTATTTTCAAATACTAATTGAAAAAAATAAAATAAAATGATTATCACTTACATTTTCATTTTGATATCTACACTTTGAGCATAAGTTTGATTTTTTTTTTTGTTTTTTTTTTGACAAGATGTAGGGGGAAGGAATCGCGCCTTTTTTCTTTGAGGTTGATAATACAAGCACTATCCCAGTTGAGCTATATTTATTTTAGCAACACAATTTTTTTTTTGTTTTAGTGGTTTTCAAATTTTAGATTAATTGTATATTTAGGCACTCTTTGATGACCATTTTGTTTTTGGATTTATATCTTTTAAAATTAAGCTTATAAACACTACTTTTACATAATATTTAAATATTAATGTCGATAGAAATATCAAGTCTCAATTTTATGAAAATTTCAATGAAAATATCATTAGAATGTTGGTCGATGGATATGTATGGAAAAATTATGAAATAATTGAAATAATTTATTTAAATTAATAAATAAATATTTTATTGGTTCTAAATAAGTTAAAATGTTTATTGTTTATATTTTATTCATATTAATGACATTTTGTTGGCTATTTTTTTTTTATGTTTTTAAATTTTTTTATTATATAATCAAAATGTCGATTCATTCCTCATGTCAATGTCCCCATAAAAATGTGAAAATGTGATGGAAAAATCAACATGTAACAAAAATTTAATATCATGCTTCTACCGTATATTTTTTTTTTCTTCTACTTACTTTTTAAAAAGGGCTCTTTTCAAATATAGAAAAATGAGCCAAATTATTTATAAATATAGAAAATTTTTACAGTCTATCTGTGATAGACCGCGATAGAATTCTATCGCTTTCTATCGCTCAAGCGATAGAATTCATGTGCTTGAGCGATAGAAAGCGATAGAATTCTATCGTGGTCTATTACGAATAAACAGTGAAATTTTTTTATATTTGTAAATAGTTTGATATTTGTTCTGTTTATAGTAATTTCCTTTTTAAAAATGATTTTATATTTCGAGTCAAAATTTGAAAATTAAAAAATATAAATTAATTCATAAAAGGGTTGTACGATCCACAGACTAAAGAGTGAAAATGAGACTGATAAAATTAGTAGTGGGACCCACTTAATTTATTCTATTAGTCCATTTTAGTAACCATAATCAAGAGGTCGAAAATTTTCATTGGCATGCAACAAAAAAAAAATGAAACAAAATAATGCAACTCTTACCATAAAAGCAAATGTGAAAAAGGCATTGAATGAATTCAGATTTTATTACTATATATATGATCATATATCAAATTTGCAATATATGATAATTAACTTTCTTTTTAAATCATTAAAAGATATAGGCAAATCCAACCTAGCTCAATTAACATATAAGTATGCTAGAAACTGTTAGGTTTGTAAATCGAATTTCCCTACCCCAATTGCAGTAAAAAAAACCTATTAAATGGCATAAAAGTTATATCCACCATAACCATTTATTTTTTTTAAAAAAATAATTATTACTTTTCTTTCTCTTTTTCTTGTTACACTACTAATAAGTTTTCTTCTAATGAAAAAAAACATCATATTAATCTAATACATTATTGCATATCATCTTAATATAATATTAAAATTTGGAAAATTATTATAAATGGAAAAAAATATCAAATTATGTATAAATATAGAAAATTTTTACTGTCTATCTATGATAGACCGCGATGGACTTCTATCGCTTATGATAGAAGTTTATCGCGCGATCTATCTCCACGGATAAAAGTCTATTGCTGATAGACAATGAAATTTTTCTATATTTGTAAATATTTTGGCTCATTTTTCTATATTTGAAAACAACCTTAAAATTTTATATTTATTTAGTTAAATATTGAATTATTAATTATCAATTTATTAAAATAAAATATTTTAAGTCATTTTTAGTTGATGCAATATATTTTAGTTAGTAATGATTCAAATAAAATTTATTATTTTAAAATTTCATAACACAATAAAATCGAATAGTATAAAATTGGGTAAGAAACCGAACTTTCAACCATATAAAGTAATAAGTTATAACTTGCCACCCTACATAACATAGGGGATGAGACACTTATTACCATTTCAAAAGTCGATAGTTTGATTTTCCTTCTCTACAATTATTGGACTAAAAAAAACTAATAATTATCTTATCCTTTTAATTTTGAATTAGCTTTTGCATTCTCGAGTTGGAGTTCTATAATGCATGGAACTACTCTGAAATTACACTTTAATTTTGTAAGTATAAAGAACAAAGTTAAACAAAATATGAAGGTGAAAAGATTCGAACATCTGACCTATTGATTTAGATCATAACTTAACTATTAATTAGCTACCCTCATATTAGCTTCTCTAGAGAACAAATGTCTTACAACAACAATCTAAGAATTGTAGTTTTCTATTACCAAATAAAGATGACAAAATCCAAGTATTCTATATCCTCTCCTATATAAGAACCTCCACATTTCCAACTTTCCTCACACATACCAAACAAAGCATATCTCATTCTCTACATAGCCACACTCATTTTTCTACAAAACAATGGAGACCAAGTCTATGAGCACATCCACAATAAAGATATCACTTATATTACTAGTATGCATAGCTATTTTTGCACCATCAGCGACGGCTCGTACGATGGCAGCAGCACCTAGTCCATTAGTACCAGAAGATTTATCTTTCTCTAACTGCGCACCGTTTATCTTAGAGGCAACAATGTGTGTGGTAAGTGTGATCAAACTTCCAACTGGTCCTCATCCTTCTTGTTGCAAAGCCATTTCTGAGCTCAACGACTGCTCTCCCGAAATTTACCAACATATTCCTGGCATAGATGTGATTAAGAAATTTTGTGGTCAGTGAGACATTTTCGATTTTTTAGACTAAGAGGTTCTCGAGGCTAATTGAACCAGGATGAATAATAAAGTTATATGATTTCTTTTTCCTACAGTACTATGTTGTTATAAATTTATGATGGAGAGTGAATGTTGTTTGAGAGAAATTATGTTTCCTATGAATGAGAATGAACATTTCTCACCATTTGTTGAAGGTCATTTTCAAAATGGTATTTAAAAATATATATGCACAAAAAAAAATCAACAAACAAAAACAAAACCTGAAAACAAAAATAAAAACAAAAACATGTCCCACCTTCCCTCCAAATGAGAATTTCTCGTATAAAGTTGACAGTTAAATTTCTGACTGTACCATGTCAATTTTGGAAATTATTATTAAGATAATAATATGTTTTCAATAATGTTCAGAAGTCATAGGTTTGGAGGATTTGGCAAATGTTTGGTACAAGGAACAATTATTGACATTGTTATAAACTATTGACTTACCTTTGTTGATTTTGTGATTTCTGTGGTTGTTTGCTCGTTGAAATTATTATATTATTTAAGGTTGTGTGATCTGAAATTAATATGATTAGCCACACTGTTATGTCTCTCTTTCTAGTGCATTAGCTCTCAACTTTATAATTAACATTTACTGTTTTGTTTAAGGTTGGAGGTTTAAATCTCTGTTCCTACATTGTTGTACTCAAAAGAAGAAGAAAAAAACTTTACTCGGATAAAAATAATATAATTTAAATTAATATATTTATTATCTTAGCCAAATTAGCAAAATCAAATCAAATGACTTAAGATGCCTTTTGAAACCATACGTCTCCATCCCTATAAAATTTCTCCCAACAGTATACTTTTGCCATATATATATTGAGTTTTTTTTTTTTAGCATATATATATTTTTATTCATCATTATGATTATGAATGTTTTTCGTTAAAATTAAAAAGGAAAAAAAAAACTCCAAATAATGTAACTTGTACAACATTATGATGCTATACTTAAGCCCAAAATTTTGTAACTCCAAAAAGTCCAAAGTTAACATAAAAAGAATTGCAATTTTCATGGATGTCAAACGTTTCAAACTTCATATGTTTCCCTATATCTAACCTCCTCAGCCTCTAGTTTTCTCCCACAAACTCCTTCTCTTAACCTTTATACTAAATTTAGTACCAACAATGACAACAACACCCACCAAGTTACCACTTGTACTTCTACTCTGCTTTGCCATTTTAGCATCATCATCGATAACGGCTCGCTCAAAAACGATGCCAACAGTAGCGCCTGATCCATTTGTAACTGAGGATTTCTCTTTGTTCTCCTGCATATCATTTGTTCCTGAGGCAACAAAATGTATGATTGATGTGCTTAAGCACGCAGTTGCTCCTCATCCTTCTTGTTGCAAAGCCATTGCTAAACTCTATGATTGTTCACCCGAGTTTCTCAAAGGCATTCCCTCTACCGATATGATTTTGATTAAGGGTGTTTGTGCTATGTGGGGAGTTTCTATTTCTTAGACTAAAAGTTGTTTGAAGTTAATTTGATGAAGATGAATAAGAAAGTTATCAATTGATGATGGATGACTTTTTTTTTTTGTCTTTATTTTTTAAGTACAAGGCTAGATTATATGCTGAGGTCAGTTTTTTTTAGAATAAAACTATACTCCATTTGATGTTATATATTATATGTGATAAATTTTAGAAACAAGAATGTGATACTCATTGTGCTTTTACTATCAACTTTGAAATCAGAAAGTTTGATTCCCTCATCCTACATATTATCAAACAATGATACACATTGTTCATGAGAAGAGTGTGTTTTAACCCTTGGCTTTTCTGGTTATGAACAAGGATGACGGGATGAGAGCTAAGTAGCGAATCAAATTATAATTCTTTTTAAGAAACTTTATTTATCATTAATGTCAATTCAATAACTATATCGTCATTTTGGTCATATTTTTAATAAAAAAATTAATGAATTAAGATATTTTAAAACTAATTTACCATAGCTCCATGGTCATCTTTTCACGTTTGGTTTTTAAAATTTGCGCTTGTTTTCTCTAATTTTATACTCATGGTTTTCACATTTTCTATATAAATATTTGAATTCTTAACTAATTTTTAAAAACAAAAACTACTTTTCCAAACTATATATATATATATATATATATATATATATATATATATATATATATATATATATATATATATATATCATAAAAAGAAAAAGAAAAAGAAAGAGTTGATAAAAAAAAAAAAAAAGAGGAAAAAAAAAAGAATAACTCTTCAATATTAAATGTATTGAGCATATTCTTTTCAATAAATTTATTCAACGTATTTTTGTGTTGAATATTGTGATAGAAAAATGACATAAATAAAATGGTGGTCCTAGTTTAAGAGTGCATATTTAAAAACTTTACACATTTTAATCAAGCATATGTGCATAAATTAATTGAGTTATATTAATATTAAGATGAATTAACCAAATATTCATAATGGTATTGATTAAAATGAATGGAAGAGTTTTTTTTTTCGTTTTGTTTAATAAATGTGTGGATATAGAGATTTAAACGTCAAGAATGAATATAATGTCAATTCCTTCTAAATTATATCCATATTCGCAAAATGAGAAATAATTATAGAAAATAACTAATTTTAAATAGATCAAATAGTCATCAAGAACAATATTATACTAATGTCTCAATTGTTTTGTTTGTTATTTTTTAAAAGAAAAATATGTATGATATTTTAGGAATACGAATAAACTTTTGCCAACATGTCAATGATCAATATTTTTATCACTACTTTTGTATCTTCATAGGTTCAACATCGACATAAGAGATAAATTGATATTTGTATTATATATTGTAAAAAAAACAGTAAAATGTAAAAAAACAACAAAATGTCATTAATATATTTAGTTAGTAATTTAAATATACTTGCTAAAAAGTTAAATATACTTTTTTCAATATTTTTTGTTTCTATATAATTTTTTTAGAAATACTCATGCATCGCATTCGATCAAGTTTCCATTTTTTTTTTTTTTTACATTAGATGTGACAAATCTCTTTTAAAAATTGTATTCAATTTTGTAAATTCAAAGTGACTGTTACTTTCAACAATCCGCATGAATGAATCCATCAACAATAATAATAATTGCATTAATAATGACTGTTTCCTTTGCTTAAAAAAAAGGTTACCCCAACAATATAATTGTTGTTTATAATTGCCATAATGACCCCAAACGTTTCAAAATTTAATATTTCGGTACAACACCATTTTCTCCCACCAACCAAACACAGCCTAATTCAATCTTCTCTTAGCCATTTTCACTCCCAAATTGAAACCATGACCTCAATGAAGCTAGCACTTATATCTCTAGTCTCCATAGCCATTTTAGCATTACCTGCGATGGCACGTACCACAGTGGCAGTGCCTAATCCGAATCCGTTCACAACAGAGGATTTATCATTATTAGGTTGCACATCATTTATTTTCGAGGCAACGAAATGCGTGATTGATGTGATGTAGAATGCAGTTGCTCCTCATCTGTCATGTTGCAAAGCCATCTCTAAGCTCAACGATTGTTCCTCCGAGTTTCTCAAAAACGTTCCCTCTGCTGACATGATTTTGATTAAGGACATTTGTGCATTGTGGGGTGCTTGATCAATTTCTTTAGTCTAAAGATCGTTTGAGTTAATTGGATCATAGTGAATAAGAACATTCTCATTTTTTTTCCTTACATTAATTCTATTTTATATATTTGAGGAAGAGTGGATTTTGTTAGAGAGCAAAAGTGTTGCTTAATATCAATTTGAATGAGAACTTGCATTTTCCTACTGTTTGTCCAAAGGCCATTTAATTTTGTACTTTGAACACTCCTCCATACTTCTAAACCAACAAGGATAATCCATGGAAAATTATTTTACCAAAAACAAAAAATTACAAATTTAGTTCTGAGTATAGTCCCACTTTGGGTTTTTAGTGATATTTTAAAACTTTTAATCAATTTCATCTTTATGGTTTGTACATATAGTTTGATTTTTTAGCAAAAACAATTTAGAGTGGAGATTCGAACATTTGGTTTCTTTGTAAAGTATTGTAATTTAGTGCTAATGGCCTCCATGCATTGTTAATTTAATTTAGTAAATACAATTTTTAATTTAGTCGATTTGGACCGACCTTATAAATTGTTTAAATTAGAATTGTTTTCAAATATAGAAAAATAAGTCAAATTATTTACAAATGTAGAAAAGTTTCACTGTCTATCAGCAATAGGCGATAGACTTTTATCGCTAGACCGCAATAGACTTCTATTGTTGAGTGATAGAAATCTATTTTTTCTATTTATAATAATTTTCCTTTAAATTGTCACCATAAACTCCGATGCACAATTAAGTAAACATAATTACCTAAATAGAAAATTTTATATTCTTATGCTTACTATGTACAAACAAATAGGAAATTCAGGGTTTATTTGGACCAAAACATTGAAATAAAAAATGAATTGTCAACTTGAGCCTTACTTATTTGGGAAGCTGCTTTCATCTTTGTGTGATTTCACCTGTTGCAGTTAGGAATGCTTTGCTGAATGCTTGGAGAACAAAACTAAATTTCAGCGTCCAAAGTTTTGGCAAGAATTTATTTTTATTCAAGTTTTTTTTTTGCCAAGATAGGGATTTTTTTTTTTTTTTTCAATTCATTGAGGCTGAATTTTACGAACTATACATTATTTAAAAGGGCTAAGGGGATAAATATTTTATTTTTCTTTTTTCCCTCTTTTACTTGATGATGACATAGATCTAATTTCTTCAATTCAATTCACGTTAAATGATAAGAAATTTTCAAAAAAAAATCTCATCTTTTCTAAGATGCTTAAAGAATATCATTATATTCAAGTTAAATGCATAATTTTTTTTTTTTAAAAATCTCAATTTATTTAATAATATTTTTCTCTATAAATGGTCTAAATTACGCTTGCAATTTTCTAAGACATCTCTCTTTCTTTTCTTTTTTCTTTCTCTCTTTTTTTTTTTATATTTTGTTATAGTTTTTTTTCCTTTTCATGTCTTTTCTCCCACTATTTGGGATATCTACACCACGGTCTCTCATGTCCTCTTCCTAAACTCTACTGCTACTATTTTTTTTATATTTGATATATGTTCTACTGTATTTCCTATAATGTTGGAGCCCTTAATGTTTGAGGGATTTACATACGCTCTCTCAACTTTGCTTTTCTCCAATATGTTTTCTTTTTGGGTACTTTCCGTTTTTCTATTGGCCTTTTCCATTTTTTTCTTCTTTTATTTGTGTTCGGAACTTTCATGTTAACAAAATGCAACCTTGAGAATCCATTAATTTATTATATTTTAATTAGATGGAGATTTATTTGATTATGAAAAGTCAACCACCTTGAGAATCCATTCATTTATTTCTCCTATTATTGTTATTTGAACCCAAATGTTTATGCATTTTTGTTTACTTTTTAGAATTTTATGTCTCAAACACTTAAATCATGGATTTGCATGAATAATTTAAATTGTGTTGGAGGAGCAAATTGGACTTTTTTTGGTAAATCGTTTATTTGTATCAATTTTTTAAGGGCAAAATACACTTTTAGTCCTTGAGGTTTGAGATAAGTGTCTATTTGGTCCCTGAAGTTTCAAAATAGACACTTTTAGTCGTTGAGGTTTGAAAAAAGATTTTAAATGGTCCCTGAAGTTAGTTGACCGCTAGTTGATTAACAGAAATGTGACATGGACATTATTTGTTATTTAAATTAGGCTTATGTGGTAAAATATATTAATTTTATATTGTGTTTCTTGGTATTGGGTTGTGACGTGGCAAATGGCACGTCTTCTTCCTCAATCTCTTTTTTTTCTCTCCTCCCCCTTCCATCTCTCCGACGAAGCTCGCAATTGCCCGCCCTGCTCCTTGCTTCTCATCTTAGTGGTGTCACAACGAATTTTAGATCTGAATCAAATGCCCTCATTTTACGTTGAAGCAACGCAACATTTGTGACTTCTAGCTAAATCTGAAAGGTCCAATTTGGTAACTTACCAATGTTTAATGTACAACGAATTTAAGTGAAACTCACTACCAAAATTAAAATATACTTGAAATAGAAAAACTAAATATCGTGGTAGCAGAGTAAAAACTCTAAATCTCTAGAAATTTGTTATGATGTGTTTCGATATTTTGAAGAGAGAAAAATTTAGGAGGTGAAGCACGAGAAATTGATGATTGAAAGAAATAGGAGAGTTTTTGGTTTGCCTTTCCTGGTATTTTTTGGGATCAAGTGCAATTGATTACAAGTAGTTTCTGTTAGGTCTTGAGAAATTGAACAAAAAATGGGTACTGAATTGAAGTTCCCTCCCCTGGCAAGACATTTTAATTTTTATTTTCAATCTCTAAAGAAGAATATGATGGTGAGGTTCTTGTGAAGAGCACGCTTCCAAATTTTATGAGATTGTAGTGTATCGGTGGGTCATGGAGGGAGTAGTGGAACAATTTTCCAGCGGAGAAGAGAGAACGAAGGGCGGGGAAGGTTCACAAAGAAGAGAGATGAGAGGATGTTGAGGAAAGGAAGATGCTATTTGCCACATCACATTGTAATTACCAAAAATATATAAAATAAAATTAATAATATTTTGCCACATAAGCCTAATTTAATTAATAAGTAATGTCCATGTCACATTTCCGTTAGTCAACTAGCGGTCAACTAACTTCATAGACCATTTAGAACCTTTTTTCAGGACTAAAAGTGTCCATTTTGAAACTTCAGAGACCAAATAGACACTTATCTCAAACCTCAGGGACTAAATTTGTATTTTGCCCATTTTTTAATTATTTTTTTTAGATTCTTAGCCATTGAAATTAAAGTTTTTTTTTGTTAGATTTTAATTAGACGAAGATTCATTTGATTATGTATGCATTTTTGTTTACTATTTTAGATTTTTATGAGTGAAAAACTTAAATTTTGGATTTTCATGGACTTCAATTGTGGTGGAGAGCAAATTGGATTTTTTTCCATTAAATTTTTCATTTGTATCAATTCTTTTTTACATTAATTTTTTTAATTCCTAGCCATTGAAATTAAACATGTAAATGAGAATTTTTTATTGTTAGATCTTAAATAGATGAAGATTTAGGAAAAATTTCACAAATAGAAAAAATATCAAACTATTTACATAATATAGCAAAAACAATAATGATAGACATTGATAGACAAATCAACATCTATCAATGATAGACTTTTATCATTTCTATCACTAATAAACCCTGATACACTTCTATCAGCGTCTATTACAACTATCTAAAAATTTTGCTATTTTGTGTAAATAGTTTATCTTATTTTTCTATTTTTAAAAACTCCTCGAATATTTATTTGATTAACAAGATTTTAAAAAAAATAAAAAAATAAAAATTAAATATCGTGTGAGTAGGCATGCATTGAAATGAAAATTTTAGAATATGACAATGAAGTAAAATAAACATAAATTGAAATTGAATATATTATAGTTTGATATGTCGAATTAATTGAGATATTTCTATCAATGTTTGTATTTTGATTTTGTCACTTAAATGAAACAATTAGATTAGATATTAAAATAGTTAGACTCTATTTTTTAACGTACTTAAATGGTTTTTTTGAATGACTTCTTTGTGTATTCCTTTATAAAAGAGTCTATTATTTAAGAAAATAATTTTTTAACGAATTTAAAGTAATAATTATTAGTTAGCTATTATTAATTCTTTTTAGTATGTATTACTTCTTATTTTTTTATATCGAAATAGAAGAGGAGTTAAAAATATTAAAAGAGATATTAGGTAAAAGTTAAAGTTATTTACTATTCTTCTTTTTTTTTCAAAGTTTTATTGTGTTTCCATGATTGTTTTCATTCGTTCCCTCTATTTTTCATTCCATAATATACGTTTTTTTTTGTTTTTTTCCACAACATAAATTTACAGATATGTTAAAAAAATTTTAACTTTTCTTAAATTAATGAAATAGAATAATCTTATAATCTTATTCACTTAGCTATTGTACTATTTGGAATTTGGGACACATATATCAAATGATAATTATTTGGAATTTGGGACACATATATCAAATGATAATTATATATTTTTTTAAATAAAATACAATGAAAAAAAGACTTTGATGGGAGGTTTTATATAGAGAAATTACTATAAACAGAAAAAATATCAAACTATTTACAAACATAGAAAAATTTTATTATCTATCAAGGATAGACTGTGACAGAATTCTATCATTTGAGCAATAGACTTCTATAGCTGTCTATCGCGGTCTATGGCGGATAAACAGTAAAATTTTTCTATATTTGTAAATAATAATTTAGCTAATTTTTCTATATTTAAAAATAGCCATTATATATATTATATATATATATATATATATATATATATATATATATATATATATATAACAATTTAACCAACAAACTTTTTTTTTCCGAAAACAAGAAGATTAATTTAACATATAATTTTGGCTTTTATTTAACTTTGTCCTCCTACTACTTTCAAAGAACTATAAAAGAATTAACCCATAAAATAATAATTCAGATAGGTTATTACGTCACTTTTATAGCAATTTTATTTTACAAATTTTATTTCAACATATATTTTAGTTTTATTCGTCCATTTATTTTTTTGTAGTTTTAAATTTCTTTTCAACTATTTAAATTTTAAATTTGATTATAAATATATGTATATTCATTCAAAAAAAAAAATTATTTCCCTTTAAAAGTTGTCTAAAAAATTTTCTAACAACATTGAAAATATCTCATATCCATTATAAATTAACTTGAAACAAGAAATATATAGTTTTAGACACTATTTTTAAATTAGTTCATTTCATGTCAAATATTTACTATTAAACGCGATGAATATTGAATCAAAATTTTATGTTAAAAATTAATTGATTGACAATTTAAAATTTACGAATAAAACTTATGTCAAAAAAATTTTAAGCCATGTGCACGTGTCTTCTAACTAGTTCATAAAAAAGTTGTAGGGTCCACAAAATTAAGAATAAAAATGATAAAATTAGTAGTGAGACCTACTTAATTTACTCTATTAGTCCATTTTAGTTACCATAATCAAAAGGTCGAAAATTTTCATTGGCATGGAAAAGAAAAAAAAAAAAAAAACGAAACAAAATAATGCAACTCTTACCATAAAAGCAAATGGGAAAAATGCATTTCATGGATTCAGATTCTGTTACTATATAATATCATACACCAAATTTGCAATATATAATATTTAACTTTCCTTAACTATTAAAAGACATAGTCAACTAGCTCAATCCTTCCAACGAAATAAAATAATGCAACTCTTTCAACTAGCTAAATTTACATACGAGTATGTTAAAAACTACGGAATATGTAGTTCGAATCTCCATAACTCAATTGTACTAAAAAAAGTTAAAGGCATAAAAGTCATAGTGCACCATAACTTTTTTTTAAAAAATAATTATTATTACTTTTCTTTTTCTTTTTGGTTATTACACTGCTAATAAGTTTTCTTCTAATTAAAAAAACATCATACTAATCTATAACACTTTATTGCATATCATCCTTATATGATATTAAAATTTTGTATTTATTTAGTTAAATATTGAATTATTAATTATCAATTTATTAAAATAAATTATTTTAAGTAATTTTTAGTTGATGTAATATATTTTATTAGTAATTGATACAAATAATATTTCATTATTTTTAAATTTCATAACAATAAAACCGAATTTCAAAAGCTAGTTTGATTCTCTTTACCTATAATTATTGGACTAAAAAAAAGAAGAAGAAAACCTAATAATTACCCTATCTTTTAATTTTGAATTAACTTTTACTTGGAGTTCTATAATGCATGGAACTACTCAGAAATTACGCTTTGAAGTAAGTCTAAAGAACGAAGCTAAACAACATATAAAGGTGAGAAAATTCGAACATCTGACCTATTGGTTTAGGTTATGACTTAATCATTAATTAGCTACAACCATCATGGGTTGGCCTAATAGTCGTAGAGGGAACATCGATAAAAGATCAAAGGACTAAGGGTCACAACTTCAATCTATGGTGACCACTTACCTAAGATTTAATATCCTATAAATTTCCCTAAAAGCCTAAAGGTGGGAGATTAGTAAATATAAAAAAAATTATTAATTAGCTACACTCAGATTAGGGTTCCCTAAAGAACAAATGTTTTGCAACAACAATCTAAGAATGGTAGTTTTCTATTACCAAATAAAGATGACAAAACCCAAGTACTCTATATCCTCTCCTATATAAGAACCTCCATATTTCACAACTTTTCTCACACATACCAAACAAAGCTTCTCTCATTCTCTCTAGATCTCCACACTCATTTTTCTACAAAACAATGAAGACCAAGTCTATGAGCCCATCCAGAATAAAGATATCACTTATATTTCTAGTATGCGTAGCCATTTTGACACCATCAGCGACGGCTCAGACGGTGGAAGCAGCACCTAGTCCATTAATATCAGAAGATTTATCTTTCTCTAACTGCACACCATTTATCTTAGATGCGACAATGTGTGTGGTAAGTGTGATCAAACTTCCAACTGGTGCTCATCCTTCTTGTTGCAAAGCCATTACTGAGCTCAACAATTGCTCCCCCGAAATCTACCAACATATTCCCGGCATGGATGTGATTAAGAAATTTTGTGGTCAATGAGGCATTTTCAGTTTTTTAGACTAAAAGGTTCTCTGGGCTAATTGAACCATGATGATAATAAATTTATATGATTTCTTTTTCCAACAGTACTATCTTGTTATAAATTTATGATGGGAGAGTGAATGTTATTGGAGAGAAATTATGTTTCCTATTAATGAGAATGAACATTTCTCACTCTTTGTTATGAAGGTCATTTTCAAAATGGTATTTAAAAATATATATAAACACAAAACAGAAAAACAAAACAGAAAAACAAAACCAGAAAACAAAAATAAAAACAACAATGTCCCAGTGTATACCACCTTCCGTCAAAATGAGAATTTTTGTTTCAGGGAGGAAGAGATTATTGACATTATTCATCAAAAAAAAAAAAAAAAAAAAAAAAAAAAAAAAAAAAAAAAAAAAAGGAGATTATTGACATTATTTTAAACCATTGACTTTACCTTCTGTGATTTTGTAATTTCTGTGTTGTTGCTCGTTGAAATTATTATTTAAGGTTTTGTATTTAAGATTAATAATTTAAAATGGTTTATAACCACATTATGTCTCTCCTTCCTTATACGTACTAGCTCTTAACTTTATTCGTAAGAGTCAATGTTAAGCTAGTTTAATAGTAATTGATATGCATTTTTTCTTTTGAAATTAGAAGTTTGATTCATCATCCATATAAAAGTTGCGCTATGAAAATAATACTTATCATAACTTCGCGATAATTGACATTTACTAGTTTATTTGAGGTTTGAGGTTCAAATCCCTACTACTCCAGTTGTACTAAAAAAGTAAAAAAAAAAAAAAAAACAAAACTTCACTCCAAAAAAAAAATTAATAAATTGTTTATTTTTGCCAAATTAGCAAAATCAAATAAAAGTATCAAATGACTAAGATATCTCTTAAAACTATATGTTCCCAACAACAATCTAAGAATGGTAGTTTTCTATTACCAAATAAAGATGACAAAACCCAAGTACTCTATATCCTCTCCTATATAAAAACCTCCATATTTCACAACTTTTCTTACACATACCAAACAAAGCTTCTCTCATTTTCTCTAGATCTCCACATTCATTTTTCTACAAAACAATGAAGACCAAGTCTATTAGCACATCCACAATAAAGATATCACTTATATTCCTAGTATCCATAGCCATTTTGGCACCATCCGCGATAGCTCACACGGTGGAAGCAGCACCTAGTCCATTAGTATCAGAAGATTTATCTTTCTCTAACTGCACACCATTTATCTTAGATGCGACAATGTGTGTGGTAAGTGTGATCAAACTTCCAACTGGTGCTTATCCTTCTTGTTGCAAAGCCATTTCTGAGCTCAACAACTGCTCCCTCGAAATTTACCAACATATTCCCGGCATGGATGTGATTAAGAAATTTTGTGGTCAATGAGGCATTTTTTATTTTTTAAACTAAAAGGTTCTCTAGGCTAATTGAACCATGATGAATAATAAAGTTATATGATTTTTTTTTTCCTACAGTACTATGTTTTTATAAATTTATGATGGGAGAGTGAATGTTGTTGAAGAGAAATTATGTTTCCTATGAATGAGAATGAACATTCATTATAAGAAAAGATGTCTATTGCAGGAGTTTTTTTTTTGCAGTGGTTTGACAAATGTTGTTGCAAACGATTATAACACTGCAACATTTTTAGCAACACATGACCAAACCGCTACTGATCTTGATACAATTTGCAGCAGTTTAGTCACAGCATTTATTAAAGTGTCGTGATTGAGATTCAATTACAATGGTCGTACTAACGATGTATTTACAATCTGTTTATTGCAACACTTATGTTGCAACATTTGTTTTTAATGTAGCAATAAAGTCAACTGCAATTGTTAATTTGCAACAATTAGTACATTACCAAGATAATTTAGTGCAACTACGATAGTTCAATAGCAATGTGTAAGATCACCGTGTTCGTGTTATAGTTCAAATTGAAACTTGGGAAATTTGATATTTTTCTTAAAATAAAATAAAATTAAATTAAATAAAAGAAGGGGAAATAAAAGAAAAGAAAAAAAAAAGAAAATATCTTTCTTTTTTTTATTTTCTTATAATTAGGAAAAAGAGAAATAAAAGAAAAGAAAAAAAATATCTATCTTTTTTTATTTTCTTATAATTAGAAAAAAATAAAATATCTTTCTTTTTTCTATTTTTCTTATAATTAGAAAAATAAAAAAAATAAAAAAAGGAAAAGGCAAAAAAAAGAAGCGAGAAGGAATAGGGAAAGGCAAGAGATTTAGGGCGGTAGACCATTTGTCTTCCCTCATAGCCTCCATTCACCCCTTGGAATCCTTATGGAATAGTGGAAGACGTGAGAGATTTCTCTTCAGCATCAACCTTTCCCTGTATTCTCGAGTTGCTGCCATAACAAACAGCTTATTGAATTCAGGTTTGTGCTAGATTGTGGGTTTTGATTAACATCAAGGTTATATGTTGTTTTGGATATAGAATTAAGAGTTTTGGATAGTTTTATAAGTTGAGTTAAATGTTTGTTTTCATATCTTGTATTGTGCAATTTGATAGTTGATCTTCCTTGGGATAAACCCCTCTCTATCTCTCTCATCTCCAATTTGTGCCTTTGCTTTTTACCAATTTTTTTTTTTTTTTTTTTTTTTTTTTTTTTTTTTTTTGTTAAAAATAGAATATTGTAATCTATTAGTTACAGAGACTGAGCATCAAAATAGCAAATTATTAGTTGAATCCCAATAACTAAGAGTGTTAAGAACATTAATATATGGTCAAACTTTTGAATTCCTATCATGCTTGTTGGGTTGGGGATATATCTTCAGCATTCAATAGAAATTTCAACACATGGGTGGGTAAAGAAAGTTTCATGATGTTATTCATATTATATATGTCCTTTAAAGAGAAAGGAAGTTAAAGAGGGGCCTTAACTTGAAAGCTAGTAAAATAATAATAATAATAATAATAAAGGGTAGATTTTTCACATGTGCTTGGATTGGAAAACAAACTTTGAAACTGAAATTAGAGTGAGTAAAGTTTCTTTTTTCATTTTTTTTTTCACAACCACCAACCAAACAGTACATCGTTTCCATTAATGAGTTATCATATTTCTGAGTCAAGGATCTCAAACTGATGTGCCCTTCATTTTAATTTCCTTCCAAAACCATCTACCAATATAATATTGCTCTTGTACCTACTTCTGAATACATATAATCCATTTGGATTGTGAAACTAATCTAATCGAATACAATCCACAAAGATAGATTGTCAAACTCAAAATGGATCATTATTGTGGGTTCACTCACTCACATTTTCTGTATTTTATTTTTCATATATTTCATCCAAAAGACAAGGGCCAAACGTATTTCCATGCAATATTGTCTCTATGTTATGAGTCTTATGACTAATGACAATATTATAATTTTCTTTTTTTTTTTGTCTTTTGTATTATGACTAATTCTTTGCTCCACATGGCAGTGAGACTTATTATGGATTTTGCACAAGTGTGAAGAAGCTAAGTAGCTAGTAGTTGGGAGGTAGTTATATATGTCATTGAATTGAGATACTTATTTTATTATTTTACTGTAGGAATATTGTACTCATAATGATATTTTATTTTGAGAGTATTTTTCATACATCTTATATTGATTTTATTATATCAAATGATGTATATGTGTATTAAATACTTTAAGTGCATTCTCTCATAAGTTTGAATGATTTTTTTTTAAAATTATGGTAGCTAGATATTATTGTTTGCATAGAATGGTTTGACAATATATTTTTGTCTCTTAATTTTGTTTACCTTATTTTTATGTTTATGTATTAACTACTATATTTTATTATTAATGTGGTAGATTAATCATATCAATGGACAAGAGTTGGATTGGTAAATCTAGAGTTAGTAGAGAATATTTAGATGGAGTAGCTTCATTTATGAACTTTGTTTTTGAGAATGCATCTCAAGATGGAAATATTTTGTATCCGTGCAAAAAATGTGGAAACACATTTTGGCTTGACAAAGACAATGTCTATGATCATTTAGTGTGTAATGGATTTGCTAGAGGATATACTTGTTGCGTTTTTTATGGTGAATCTACTTTGGATCATTCAGTTGGTAAAAATCAAGTTACGAATGAATCTTCTATTCATGAAGGTTTAGATGTAGATGAACATGATAGCATACAAGACATGCTACAAGAGGCTTTTGGATATTTTGATGAGAATTCATTTCAAAGAGTTGGAGTCAATGTTGATGACATGAACGGTGAAACACCAAATATTGATGCATCAAATTTTTGTGACTTGGTTAAGGATTGTAATTGTGAATTATATCCGGGATGTAAAAAGTTTTTCCAAACTTTCATTTATTGTACGCTTATATCATATCAAATGCATGAGTGGTTGGAGTAATAAGTCTTTCTCATTACTTCTGGACATATTATGTGAATCATTTCGAGAGGGAATCCGGTTGCCCAAAACTTTTTATGAAGCAAATAGAATAATCAATAAGTTAGGACTTGGATATGAAAAGATCCATGCATGTCCCAATGACTGCATGTTATATTGGAAAGACAAAATAGGTGATGAATCATGCAGGATCTGTGGTACTTCAAGATGGGTAGAATAAAAGGGTGTTGAAATATCAAGGCCTCAACCAAGGAAAAAGAAGAAAATTGCTGCTAAAAATTACATTACTTTCCGTTGAAGAGTAGATTACAAAGGTTGTACATGTCTTCAAAAACTGTTGAACACATGCGATGTCATGACCAAGTACGAACTAAAGATGGAGTTCTTAGGCATCCAGCTGACTTAGAGGCTTTGAAAACATTTGATTTGAAATATTATGATTTTTCATCAGAAACTCGTAATGTCAAATTAGCATTGGCTAGCGATGGCTTTAATCCTTTTGGGATCATGAGTTGCAATTATAGACAGTGGTCAGTCTTACTTATGCCTTATAACTTACCTCATTGGATGTGCATGAAACAACCATACATATTTCTTTCTATATTATTTCCAGGTCCTAAAATTCTTGGAAATAATATAGATATATATTTGCATCCCCTAATTGATGAACTCAAAGATTTGTAGAATACAGGTATTCCTACCTATGATGCATTTAAAAAAGAAATGTCCACGCTTCTTGCATCTTTAATATGGACCATTAGTGACTTTCCTTGATATGATAGCTTATCTGGATGGAATACTCATTCTAAATATGCATGTCCTTCTTGTGGGTTCAACACTTCCTCATTACGATTAAAGAAATGTAGGAAATTTTGTTTCATGGGTCATAGAAGGCTTTTAGAGTTGGACCATAAATTTCAGTATGATCGAAGATTTGAGGGAACTATTGAAGACCAAATAGCCCCTGTGACACCTTCAGGCTCTACAATACTTGAACAATTACATTCTGTTAATGTGGTTTTGGGTAAAAGTGCAGTATGTGGGACAAAAAGAAGACTTGGAGTAGATAATGTTCAGTATTGGAAAAAAAAGAGCATTTTTTTTTCACTTCCATATTGGGAGTTTAATCTTATTCGTCATAACTTGGATGTCATGCACATAGAAAAAAATGTATGTGACAATCTACTTGGAAGGATGTTAAATGACCCAAATAAAACCAATGATCATTTGAATGCTCGTCTAGACCTTTAATTATTGGGTATAAGACATGAACTTCATCCTCAATCTGGTGGATCAACTAAGTTATATTTACCTCCTACTTGCTACTCATTGACTACTGAAGAAAAAGATATCTTCTGTCGTGTGCTTAAAAGTGTCAAAGTTCCTGATGGCTATGCTTCAAATATCTCTCGATGTATCGATCTTAAGCAGAGAAAGTTGTTAGGACTTAAAAGTCGTGATTTCCATATCATTATGGAGCAACTTTTGCCTATAACCTTACGAAGTGTGTTGTAAAAAAATGTCAATATAGTTTTGATTGAATTATGCTCATTTTTCAAAGAGTTATGTTCTCATGCGCTCAATGTGGATGACCTTATAAAACTTCAGTCTCGTATTATCATCGCGGTTTTGTCTCGTATTATCATCACGCTTTTTCTATTGGAAAGAATATTTCCTCCATCATTTTTTACAATAATGGTTCATCTAATTGTTCATCTACCCCAGGAGACCAAACTTGCTTGGTCCTGTTTAATATAGGTGGATGTATCCTATCGAGAGGTACTTACAAAATTTATATTTTCTTTCATAATTATTATGTGCTTTCCATAACTTATACAATGTATTACGTAGGTATTTAGGAAAATTTAAGTCATATGTAAAAAACAAAGCACACCTAGAAGGCTCAATTGCGGAAGGTTATGTGATAGATGAGTGTGGAACATTTTGTTCAAAATATTTGGATGGTGTTGAAACAATTTTTAATCGTCCAAGGAGAAATGATGACTTGGTTTTAGAAATTGAGGCACATAGCTCATCATTATTTCCAATGTTAGGAAGACCAATTAAGAGTGGTGTAAATTGTACTTTGGAATACATGTCTTGGATTCAAGCACATCGATATGTATTGTTCAATTATAAAGGAATAACCACCTTTCGTAGGTAAATTTTTTATATTATATTATATTATATATGTGTATATATATTAATTTAGTTAGCCAAATTATGTGTGGAGAGTATGAGACAATAGTGAAGAGACTCAATCGCAGTCGTCTACCATCTCGAAATGAAATTGATAAAATTATCAATGAATCATTTCATGAGTGGTTTCAATCACATGTAAGTGCATATAAAAACTTCTCAACTCATATATATTTTATGAATGATTAATGTGTACCTATACTTAGTATTGATTTTGATACCAGGTTTCAAATTTAAGAGATAAAGTTTCAGATGAAGTTAAATGGCTTGCTCGAGGTCCTAATAAAGTTGTAAAAAAGTATGATGCATATAATATAAATGGGTTTGCCTTCCGTACAAAGGATAAAGTTGCATCCATGAAGACACAAAATAGTGGAGTGTCAGTGGTAGCTCAAATTACAAGCAATGCTAGTTCACGAGACAGAAATCCAGTAGTAGGAGATGTTATATACTATGGAATCTTAAGAGACATTATCGAATTATATTACTATGATCGATTCAAAGTTGTTTTGTTTAAATGTGACTAGGTGGATCCAACTGTAGGAATTGAGAAAAAAGTTGACATGTATAATTATAATTTAACCAACAAAATTTTTTTTCCGAAAATAAGAAGATTAATTTAACATATAAATTTGGCTTTTATTTAACTTTGTCTTCCTAATTAAGTCACTACATTCAAAGAACTATAAAAGAATTAACCCATGAGATAATAATTAACATAGATTATTATGTCACTTTTATATCAATTTTCTTTTACAAATTTTATTTCAACTACGTCATATGTATTTTAGTTTTGTTCGTCCATTTATTTTTTTGTAGTTTTAAATTTCTTGTCAACTATTTAAATTTTAAATTCAATTATAAGTATATGTATATTCATTCAAAAAAATTATTTCCCTTTAAAAATTGTCTAAAAATTTTTCAACAACATTCAAAATATCTCATATACATTATAAATTAACATGAAACAAAAAATATATAGTCTTAGACACTATTTTTAAATTAGTTCATTCTATGTCAAATATTTCTCGATAAATATTGAATTAAAATCTTATGTTAAAAATTAATTAAATCACAATTGAAAATTTATTATTAAAACTTATGTTTAAAAAAATTTGAAGTCACATGCATTGCACGTGTCTTCCAACTAGTTCATAAAAAGGTTGTAGGGTCCACAACATAAAAAATAAAAATGAGACTAATAAAATTAGTAGTTAGACCCACTTAATTTACTCTAGTAGTCCGTTTTAGTTACCATAATCAAAAGGTCAAAAATTTTCATTGGCATGCAAAAAAAAAAAAAAAAAAAAAAAAAAAAAAAAAAAAACAAAATAATGCAACTCTTACCATAAAAGAAAATGGGAAAAACGCATTTTATGAATTCAAATTCTATTATTATATAGGATCATAAACTAAATTTGCAATATATAATAATTAACTTTCCTTAACTATTAAAAGACATAGTCAACTAGCTCAATTCTTCCAACGAAATAAAATAATGCAACTCTTCCAACTAGCTCAATTCACATACGAATATGTTAGAAACTACGAGATATGTAGTTCGAATCTCCATAACTCATTTGTATTAAAAAAAAAATTAAAAGACATAAAAGTCATAGTGCACCCTATCTTTTTTTTTAAAAAAAAAAAAAAATTAACTATTACTTTTCTTTTTCTTTTTCATTTCTTGTTACACTACTACTAAGTTTTTTTCTCATTGAAAAAACATCATATTAATGTAACACTTTATTGCATATCATCCTTATATGATATTAAAATTTTGTATTTATTTAGTTAAATATTGAATTATTAATTATCATTTTATTAAAATAAATTATTTTAAGTAATTTTTAGTTGATATAGTATATTTTAGTTTGTAATGATACAAATAATATTCATTATTTTTAAATTTTATAACAATAAAATAGAATTTCAAAAGATAGTTTGATTCTCTTTACCTACAATTATTGGACTAAAAAAAAAAATCTTTTTAACTTTGAATTAACTTTTCCATTCTCGAGTTGGAGTTCTATAATGCATGGAACTACTCTAAAATTACGCTTTGATTTTGTAAGTATAAAGAACAAAGCTAAACAACATATAAAGGTGAAAAGATTCAAACATATGACCTATTGGTTTAGGTTATGACTTAATTATTAATTAGCTACAACCATCATGGGTTGATCTAGTGGTCGTAGTGGGAACATCAATAGAAGACAAAACGACTAAGGGTCACAGCTTCAATCTATGGTAGTCACCTACCTACGATTTAATATTCTATGGATTTTTCTAAAGGCCTAAAGGTGGGAGATTGGTAGATATAAAAAAAAAAAAATCATTAATTAGCTACACTAGATTAGGGTTCCCTAAAGAACAAAGGTTTTGCAACAACAATTTAAGAATGGCAGTTTTCTATTACCAAATAAAGATAACAAAACCCATGTACTCTCTATCCTCTCCTATATAAGAACCTCCATATTTCACAACTTTTCTCACACATACCAAACAAAGCTTCTTCTCTCATTCTCTCTAGATCTCCACACTCATTTTTCTACAAAACAATGAAGACCAAGTCTATCAGCACATCCACAATAAAGATATCACTTATATTCCTAGTATGCGTTGCCATTTTGGCACCATCAACGACGGCTCACACGGTGGAAGCAGCACCTAGTCCATTTGTATTCGAAGATTTATCTTTCTCTAACTGCACACCCTTTATCTTAGATGCGACAATGTGTGTGGTAAGTGTGATCAAACTTCCAACTGGTGCTCATCCTTCTTGTTGCAAAGCCATTTCTGAGCTCAATGATTGCTCCTCCGAAATTTACCAACATATTCCCGGCATGGATGTGATTAAGAAATTTTGTGGTCAGTGAGGCATTTTTGGTTTTTAGGTTCTCTAAGCTAATTGAACCATGATTAATAATAAAGTTATATGATTTCTTTTTCCTACAGTACTATGTTGTTATAAATTTATGATGGAGAGTGAATGTTGTTGGAAGAAATTATGTTTCCTATGAATGAGAATGAACATTTCTCACCATTTGTTATGAAGGTCATTTTCAAAATGGTATTTAAAAATATATATATTCACAAAAAACAAAAAACAAAAAACCCAGAAAACAAAAATAGAAACAAAAATGTCTCAATGTATTCCACCTTCCGTCAAAATGTGAATTTTTCTGTTAGAGGAAGAGATTATTATAAACCATTGACTTGACCTTCCTGTGATTTTGTAATTTCTGCGTTGTTGCTCATTGAAATTATTGTTTAAGGTTGTGTAATTTGTGATTAATAATTTAATATGGTTAACCACATTATGTCTGTCCTTCTTTATACATAAGAGTCCGCTCTTACCAAACTAGTTTAATAGTAATTGACATGCACATTTTCTTTTGAAATTAGAGGTTTGATTAATCATTCATATAAATGTTGTGCTATAAAAATAATAAATTTCGCGTTAATTGACATTTACTACCTTATTTGTGGTTTGAGGTTCAAATCCCTGCTACCACATTGTTGTACAAAAAAAATTCACTCCCAAAAAAAAAATTAATACATTTATTATTTTTGCCAAATTAGCAAAATCAATAAAAAATACCAAATGACTAAGATATCTCTTAAAACTATATGTTTTCCATCTCTATTAAATTTCTCATGACCCCCAAGAATTAAAACTATACTTTGCCATAAATATATATGTTGAGGTTTTTTTTTTTTGAGCATGTATATATATTATCATCATCATTATGATTATGAATGTTTTTCATTAAAATTCAAAAGGAAAAAAAAATACTCCAAATGTAACTTGTAACAACATTATGATGCTATATTTACTCCAAATTAAGCCCAAATTTTTGTAACTCCAAAAAGTCCAAAGTTAACGTAAAAAGAATTGCAATTTTCATGGATGTCAAACGTTTCAAACTTCATATGTTTTCCTATATCTAATCTCCTTAGTCCCTAGTTTTCTCCCACAAACCAAACAAAGCTTTTCCTTGACCCTATTCAATCCTTCTCTTAACCTTCATACTCAATTTAGTACCAACGATGGCAGCATCAACCACCAAGTTACCACTAGTACTCCTACTTTGCTTTGCCATTTTAGCATCATCATCAATAACGGCTTGTTCAGAAACGGTGCCCGCAGCAGCACCTGATCCATCTGTAACGAAGGACTTCTCTTTATTCCCATGCATATCATTTGTTCCTGAGGCGACGGAATGTATGATTGATGTGCTTAAGCATGCAATTGTTCCTCATCCTTCTTGTTGCAAAGCCATTGCTAAACTCTATGATTGTTCATCCGAGTTTCTCAAAGATATTCCCTCCTCCGATATGATTTTGATTAAGGGTGTTTGTGCTATGTGGGGAGTTTTTATTTCTTAGACTAAAAGTTTGTTTGAAGTTAATTTGATGAGGATGAATAAAAAAGTTATCAATTGATGATGGATGACTTTTTTTTTCTCTTTATTTTTTAAGTACATGGCTAGATCATTATATGCTGAGGTTGGTTTTCTTTTTTAGAATAAAATTATACTCGTTTGATGTTATATATATATTATATATGATAAATTTTAGAAACAAGAATGTGATACTCATTGTGCTTTTACTATCAACTTTGAAATCAAAGAGTTTGATTCCCTCATCTTACATATTATCAAACAATTATACACATTGTTCATGAGAAGAGTATATTTTAACCTTTGGCCTTTTTGGTTATGAATAAAGATGACGGGATGAGAACTGAGTAGCGAATCAAATTTTTTTTAGAATACATATTGTTCGTGCAAAGAGTTAATTGGATCATAATGAATAAGAAAATTCTCATTTTTTTTCCTACATTAATACTATTTTATGAATTTGAGGAAGAGTGGATTTCATTAGGGGGCAAAAGTGTTGCTTGATCCATTTGAATGAAAACTAGCATTTTCCTACTGTTTGTCAAAGGCCATTTAATTTTGTACTTTGAACACTCCTCTTTCATTTCAAGGAGTTGGAGTCAATGTTGATGACATGAACGGTGAAATACCAAATATTGATGCATCAAATTTTTGTGACTTGGTTAAGGATTGTAATTGTGAATTATATCCGAGAGGTAAAAGTTTTTCCAAACGTAACTTTGATTTATTGTACGCATATATCATATCAAATGCATGAGTAGTTGGAGTAATAAGTCTTTCTCATTACTTCTGGACTTATTATGTGAAGCATTTTAAGAGGGAATCAAGTTGCCCAAAACTTTTTATGAAGCAAAGAAAATAATCAATAAGTTAGGACTTGGATACGAAAAAATTCATGCATGTCCCAATGACTGCATGTTATATTGAAAAGACAAAATAGGTGATTAATCATGCATGCCTTGTGGTACTTCAAGATGGGTAGAAAAAGAGGGTGCTGAAATATCAAGGCCTCAACCAAGGAAAAAGAAGAAAATTGCTGCTAAAATATTACGTTACTTTCAGTTGAGAGTAGATTACAAAGGTTGTACATGTCTTCAAAAACTGCTGAACACATGCGATGTCATGATGAAGGACGAACTAAAGATGGAGTTCTTAGGCATCCAACTGACTCAGAGGCTTGGAAAACATTTGATTTGAAATATTATGATTTTTCATCAGAAACTTGTAATGTCAAATTAGCATTTGCCAGCGATGGTTTTAATCCTTTTGGGATCATGAATTGTAGTTATAGCATGTGGCCTGTTTTAATTATGCCTTATAACTTACTTTCTTGGATGTGCATTGATCGACCAGGTGTGTATAAGTGATAAAAATGATAATAAATATGGTCTAAAGTGCAAGCATACACTATCGATGAAGTAATAAATCTTGAAATATTCCAAGAGTCGAATCCCACGGGACTATTTATGCAATTCAATTTTTCTAAGAAAGAACTTTTTTATGCAAACTAAGGGGTAACCAGTGAATAAATGATTTTGAGGTTGAATGTTGATAAAAGCAGTAAACAAGAGTGTTGAACAGGGATGCAGTTATGTTCCAACCTTTCGGGTTCTATGTTGTAAGTGATGTGACTGCATCATACCAAGACAATGAAATATGCATGAACAAAAAACTACTCCTATTCGGTCTTGTGTCAAGTTCCTTTAGGAGATCTAAGTAGCTAATGCCTAATGTTTCCATGGTTAGCTGGATCTTAGATTAGTTCAAGCTTAGATTCTTTATCCTACAGTGTCCCTTATTTCTAAGGTGACATGACCATCCTATTTCTAGTCTCTTAGTTCCATATTCCTTTGTGACATCGGTTTATATCCTAACCTTCTCAGCATTAGGACTCCACTAGATTACTAAATTAAGTTATCAGTTTAACTTAACAATATTTTCCATAAACTCAATAAAGAAAATACATAGGTCAAAAAGGTATGAAGCATAAACATTGCTCAAGCCATAAAATCCTAGGGTATCCACATAACTGAACCCCTTAGAGAATTTAGTTCATGACTAATGATAAAATAATAAACTTTATTGAATAAAAAATCATAGCTACAAGATGATGTTCAACGGATGAAAAGAAAAGAGAAAAGTACAAGAAATAAATGAATATAAATGCTAGAAAAATACAACTCAAGAGGTCTTGGGACAAGTCCTCAATTCTTTAGTCTTTTCCTAGGTTGATTTTTCTTTTTCAAGGAAGAATCATTCCTCACCACACGCTTTCATGGGATGATATTACCTAGAGCCGCTACGCCTCAGAGGAACTTTCGTTCTTAAGACTACTGACTTAAGAAATTGAGAAAATGCCCAAGGGGGGCTGACGGTAATGGTGGAATTGGGGAGAAAAGTGTGGTGAAATCGTAGATGGAGAGTTGATTCTTCAATTAGAAGGGTTCTTCTCCTTTATATAGGCCAAGGTGGTTTAGATATGGCCTAAAATCAGGTGTTGAACGATTTTCCAGATTTTTAGGCGTTGAATAACAATTTTGATCAAGAAAATAGCAACCAGACTTGACTGGGCACGAATATGGAAAAATCGGGCTCAGTAATGTGGGCGCATCACTTCTGATGCGATTACAACACATCTGATGCGGCCACAACGGATAGGGCTGGTACATGTCTTACTACTATGGGCACATCAGATAGAAAATCTATAAAAACGGCCTAAAACCTGCCAAAATTCACCAAATCAGCACTAAATAAGCAAATAACAACTTTTAAGCATAATTATTGCTTAGTAAGGTTATTTTAACTAATATTGGGCATTTCGGATCAAAATATCACATAAAGTATCTTTTTACCATAAAAAAGTAATAAAATAGATGGTAAAAATATGCATTTTTTGACATCTATCATGCATGAAACAACCATACATATTTCTTTCTATATTAATTCCAGGTCCTAAAATGCCTGGAAACAATATAGATATATATTTGCAACCCCTAATTGATGAATTCAAAGATTTGTGGAATACTAGTATTCCTACCTATGATGCATTTAGAAAAGAAATGTTCACGCTTCATGTAGCTTTAATGTGGATCATTAGTGACTTTCCTGGATATGATAAATTATTTGGATGGAATACTCATTCTAAATATGCATGTCCTTCTTGTGGGTTCAACACTTGCTCATTACGATTAAAAAAATGCAGGAAATTTTGTTTCATGGGTCATAGAAGGTTTTTAGAGTTGGGCCATAAATTTCGTTATGTTTGAATATTTGAGGGAACTATTGAAGACCAAATAGCCCCTATGGCACCTTCAGGCTCTACAATACTTGAACAATTACATTCTGTTAATGTGGTTTTGGGTAAAAGTGTAGTATGTGGGACAAAAAGAAAACTTGGAGTAGATAATGTTCAGTATTGGAAAAAAAAGAGCATTTTTTTCTCATTTCCTTATTGGAAGTTTAATCTTATTCGTCACAACTTGGATGTCATGCACATAGAAAAAAATGTATGTGACAATCTACATGGAACGATGTTAAATGACCCAAATAAAACCAATGATCATTTGAATGCTCGTCTAGACCTTCAATTATTGGGTATAAGACGTGAACTTCATCCTCAATCTCGTGGATCGACTAAGTTATATATTTACCTCTGCTTGCTACTCATTGACTACTAAAGAAAAAGATATCTTTTGTCGTGTACTTAAAAGTGTCAAAGTTCCTAATGGCTATGCTTCAAATATCTCTCGATGTATCGATATTAAGCAGAGAAAGTTGTTAGGACTTAAAAGTCATGATTGTCATATCATTATGGAGTCCCTTTTGCCTATTACCTTACGAAGTGTGGTGTAAAAAAATGTCAATATAGTTTTGATTGAATTATGCTCATTTTTCAAAGAGTTATGTTCTCATGCACTCAAAGAGTTATGTTCTCATGCGCTCAATGTAGATGATCTTATAAAACTTCAGTTTCGTATTATCATCACGCTTTTTCTATTGGAAAGAATATTTTCTACATCATTTTTTACAATAATGGTTCATCTACCCCAAGAGGCCAAAATTGCTTGGTCCTGTTCAATATAGGTGGATGTATTCTATCGAGAGGTACTTACAAAATTTATATTTTCTTTCATAATTATTATGTGCTTTCCATAACTTATATAATGTATTACGTAGGTATTTGGGAAAACTTAAGTCGTATGTAAAAAACAAAGCACACCTAAAAGGCTCAATTGCTGAAGGATATGTGATAAATGAGTGTGCAACATTTTGTTCAAAATATTTGGATGGTGTTGAAACAATTTTTAATTGTCCAAGAAGAAATGATGACTTGGTTTTAGAAATTGAGGCACATAGCTCATCATTATTTCCAATGTTAGGAAGACCAATTAAGAGTGGTGTAAATTGTACTTTGGAATACATGTCTTGGATTCAAGCACATCGATATGTATTGTTCAATTATGAAGGAATACCCCCCTTTCGTAGGTAAATTTTTTTTATATTATATTAATTATATATGTGTATATATATATATATATCAATTTAGTTAGCCAAATTATGATGACAAAAATATCATAACAAGTATTGTTATGTGTAGAGAGTATGAGACAATAGTGAAGAGACTCAATCGCAGTCCTTGACCATCTCGAAATGAAACTGATAAAATTATCAATGAATCATTTCATGAGTTGTTTCAATCATATGTAAGTGTATATAAAAACAACTCATATATATTTTATGAACGATTCATGTGTACCTATACTTAGTATAGATTTTGATATCAGGTTTCAAATTTAGGAGATAAAGTTTCAGATGAAGTTAAATGGCTTGCTCGAGGTCCTAATAAAGTTGTAAAAAAGTATGATGCATATAATATAAATGAGTTTGCCTTCCGTACAAAGGATAAAGATGCATCCATGAAGACACAAAATAGTGGAGTGTCAGTGGTAGCTCAAATTACAAGCTATGCTAGTTCACGAGACATAAATCTAGTAGTAGGAGATGTTATATACTATAGAATCTTAAGAGACATTATCGAATTATATTACTATGATCAATTCAAGGTTGTTTTGTTTAAATGTGACTGGGTGGATCCAACTATAGGAATTGAAAAAAAAGTTGACAGGTATAATTATAATTTAACCAACAAATTTTTTTTCCAGAAAACAAGAAGATTAAGTTAACATATAAATTTGGCTTTTATTAAACTTTGTCTTGCTAATTAAGTCACTAAGTTCAAAGAACTGTAAAAGAATTAACCCATGAAATAAGAATTAAGATAGATTATTATGTCACTTTTATATCAATTTTATTTTACAAATTTTATTTCAATTACATCACATGAATTTTAGTTTTATTCGTCCATTTATTTTTTGTAGTTTTAAATTTCTTGTCAACTATTTAAATTTTAAATTCGATTACAAGTATAGATATATTCATTCAAAAAAATTATTTCCCTTTAAAAGTTGTCTAAAAATTTTTCAACAACATTCAAAATATCTCATATTCATTATAAATTAACTTGAAACAAGAAATATACAATTTTAGACACTATTTTTAAATTAGTTCATTCCATTTCACATATTTCTCCATGAATATTGAATCAAAATTTTATATTAAAAATTAATTAAATCACAATTTAAAATTTATTATTAAAACTTATGTCAAAAAAATTTGAAGTCACGTGCATTGCACGTGTCTTCCAGCTAGTTCATAAAAAAGTTTAGGGTCCACAACATAAAAAATGAAAATGAGACTGATAAAATTAGTAGTGAGACTCACTTAATTTACTCTATTAGTCCATTTTAGTTACCATAATTAAAAGATCGAAAATTTTCATTGGCATGCAAAAAAAACGAAACAAAATAATGCTAATTCTTACCATAAAAGCAAATGGGAAAAAGGCATTTCATGAATTCAGATTCTGTTACTATATAGGATCATAAACCAAATTTGCAAATATATAATAATTAAGTTTCCTTAACTATTAAAAGAAATAGTCAACTAGCTCAATTCAACAAAATAATTCAACTCTTCCAACTAGTTCAATTCACTTGCAAATATGCTAAAAACTACGAGATATGTAGTTCGAATCTCCATATCAATTGTACTAAATAAAAAAAATTAAAGGCATAAAAGTCATAGTGCACCATTTTTTTTGAAAAAAAAACAATTATTATTATTATTACTTTTCTTTTTCTTTTTCTTGTTACACTACTAATAAGTTTTCTTCTAATAAAAAAACATCATATTAATCTAACACTTTATTGCATATCATCCTTATATGATACTAAAATTTTGTATTAATTTAGTTAAATATTAAATTATTAATTATCAATTTATTAAAATAAATTATTTTAAATAATTTTTAGTTGATGTAATATATTTTAGTTAGTAATGATACAAATAATATTCATTATTTTTAAATTTCATAACAATAAAACCGAATTTCAAAAGATAGTTTGATTCTCTTTACCTATAATTATTGGACTAAAAAAAAAAAGAAAACCTAATAATTACCCTATCTTTTAACTTTGAATTAACTTTTGCATTCTTGACTTGGAGTTCTATAATGCATGGAACTACTCTGAAATTACGCTTTGACGTTGTAAGTCTAAAGAATAAAGCTAAATAACATATAAAGGTGAGAAGATTCGAACATCTGACCTATTAGTTTAGGTTATGGCTTAATCATTAATTAGCTACAACTATCATGGGTTGGCCTAGTAGCCGTAGTGGGAACATCGATAAAAGGCCAAAGGGCTAAGGGTCACAACTTCAATCTATGGTAACCACTTACCTAAGATTTAATATCCTATAAATTTCCCTAAAAGCCTAAAGGTGGGAGATTAGTAAATATAAAAAAATCATTAATTAGCTACACTCAGATTAGGGTTCCCTAAAGAACAAATGTTTTGCAACAACAATCTAAGAATGGTAGTTTTCTATTACCAAATAAAGATGACAAAACCCAAGTACTCTATATCCTCTCCTATATAAGAACCTCCATATTTCACAACTTTTCTCACACATACCAAACAAAGCTTCTCTCATTCTCTCTAGATCTCCACACTCATTTTTCTACAAAACAATGAAGACCAAGTCGATGAGCACATCCACAATAAAGATATCACTTATATTCCTAGTATGCGTAGCCATTTTAGCACCATCAGCGACAGCTCGCACAGTAGAAGCAGCACCTAGTCCATTAGTATCAGAAGATTTATCTTTCTCTAACTGCACACCATTTATCTTAGATGCTACAATGTGTGTGGTAAGTGTGATCAAACTTCCAACTGGTGCTCATCCTTCTTGTTGCAAAGCCATTTCTGAGCTCAACAATTGCTCCCCCGAAATTTACCAACATATTTCCAGCATGGATGTGATTAAGAAATTTTGTGGTCAGTGAGGCATTTTCGGTTTTTTAGACTAAAAGGTTCTTTGGCTAATTGAACCATGATGAATAATAAAGTTATATGGTTTTTTTTTCCTACAGTGCTATGTTTGCAACAATTTATGATGGAGAGTGAATGTTGTTGGAGAGAAATTATGTTTCCTATGAATGAGAATTCACATTTCTCACCCTTTGTTATGAAGGTCATTTTCAAAATGGTATATTTAGAAATATATATAAACACAAAAAGAAAAACAAAAAAACAAAAAAACAAAACCAGAAAACAAAAATAAAAACAAAATGTCCCAATGTATTCCACCTTCCGTCAAAATGAGAATTTTTCTTTGAAAGAGGAAGAGATTATTGACATTATTATAAACCATTCACTTTACCTTCCCCTGATTTTGTAATTTCTGTGTTGTTGCTCGTTGAAATTATTATTTAAGGTTTTGTATTTGAGATTAATAATTCAATATGGTTAACCACAATATGTCTCTCCTTCCTCATACGTACTAGCTCTCAACTTTAATCGTAAGAGTCAATGTTGAGCTAGTTTAATAATAATTGACATGCATTTTTTTTTTTTTTTGAAATTAGAAGTTTGATTCATCATCCATATAAATGTTACGCTATGAAAATATTACTTATCATAACTTCGCGGTAATTAGCATTTACTACCTTATTTGAGGTTTGAGGTTCAAATCTCTACTACTACATTGTTGTACTAAAAATGTGAAAAAGAAAAAAAGAAAAAAAAAATTCACTCCAACAAAAAAAAAAATTAATATATTTATTATTTTTGCCAAATTAGCAAAATCAAATCAAAATATCAAACGGCTAAGATATCTCTTAAAACTATATGTTCCCATCTCCATTAAATTTTCCATGACCCTCCAAGAATCAAAACTATACTTTGCCATAAATATATATGTTGAGATTTTTTTTTTTTTTTTGAGCATGTATATATATTATTATCATCATTATGATTATGAATGTTTTTTATTAAAATTGAAAAGGAAAAAAAAAACCTCCAAATGTAACTCGTACAACATTATGATGCTAAATTAAGCCAAAATTTTTGTAACAAGTCCAGTTAATATAAAAAGAATTGCAATTTTCATGGATGTCAAACCTTTCAAACTTCATATGTTTTTCTATATATAACCTCCTTAGTCTCTAGTTTTCTCCCACAGACCAAACAAAGCTTTTCCTTAACTCAATTCAATCCTTCTCTTAACCTTCATATACTCAATTTAGTGCCAAACAATGGCAGCATCACCCACTAAGTTACCGCTTGTATTCTTACTTTGCTTTACCATTTTAGCATCATCATCAATAACGGCTCTTCCGGAAATGGTGCCACCAGCAGCGCCTGATTCGTTTGTAACACATGATTTCTCTTTATTCCCGCATATCATTTGTCCCTGAGGCAACAAAATGTATGATTGATGTGCTTAAGCACGCAGTTGCTCCTCATCCTTCTTGTTGCAAAGCCATTGCTAAACTCAATGAATGTTCAACCAAGTTTCTCAAAGACATTCCCTCCACTGATATGATTTTGATTAAGGGTGTTTGTGCTATGTGGGGAGTTTCTATTTCCTAAAAGTTGTTTGAAGTTAATTTGATGAAGATGAATAAGAAAGTTATCAATTGATGATGGATGACTTTTTTTTTTGTCTTTATTTTTTAAGTACATGGCTAGATTATAGGGTGAGGTTGGTTTTTTAAGAATAAAACTTAAAAAACTAAACTCCCTTTGGACGTTCATAAGCAAACATAATCAAAACTTTTTTCATAATCAAAATTACGTGTTATATATTATATAAGATAGATTTCATAAATAAATTAAAATAACATTTACTTTGTTTGTACTATCAGAAGTCAGAGATTTGATTCTCTCATTCTACATATTATCAAACAAAGACACACATGGTTCATAGGAAGAGTGTACATGTTCATTTTATTTTTAAAAACTATTAATTTTGGTCAATTTTAGCAAAATCTTATCATTAATACAAAAACACAATGAATAACTATTTAATATATCATCGAAAAGAAAAAGAAGGAGTTGAAAAATAAAAGAAAAAAAAATCAATAATTTTAAAATGTATTGAGCATATTCTTTTCAATACATTTTTTGAAAATATTCTTGTGTTAAATATCATGATCGAAAAAAATGACATAACAATATGGTGTCCTAACTAAGAGTGTATAATCAAACTTTAGACCTTTTAATAAGTATATACATAAATCAATTTAGTCATGTTGATGTTGAAATGAGTTAATCAAATATTAATGATAACCTTTTTTCAAAAAAAAAATAATAATAATGATAACATTGATTAAAATTAATGATAATAAATTCAAATATGAAAAAGGAAGCTCTTTTTTTTTCAACAAATGCATGAAAGATAGAGATATGAACTTCAAAGAAATGAATACAGTGTCCATTACTTTTAAATTATGCTCATGTTCGCAAAATGAAAAATAGTTACACCTTACAATTATATATAAAACTAATTTTGAGTAGATCCAACAGTCATCAAATGTCTCTATTGTTTTGTTTGTTATTTTTATTAAAGAAAAACATGTATGATACTTTAGGACTAAAATAGATATATATATATATATATATATATGAAGCAAAATTATTAATTTATTTATTTATTTGAAGGAGCAAAAGTTTGCTAAGACTTTATGTTGTTATTGTTAACACCCATATTTTCATCAATACTTTCACTTATTCATGCCGATATAAGGGACAAAATGACAATTCTATTATATTGTAAAAAAAATCAACAATGAAACATAAAATGCAACAAAATGTTATTGATAAATGTAAATATTATATAATATAACTAATAAGTGAATTTTTAAAAATAGAAAAATAAGGAAAACTATTTACACTAAATAACAAAATTTTTAAATAGTTGTGATAGATGCTGATAGAAGTCTATCAGTGATAAAAATAATAGAAGTCTATTAAATAAATATACTTGCTCAAGAAAATTAAATAACTGTTTTTGAAATTTTTGTTTTTATAATTTTTTTAAAAAGTATTAATGGACATCACATTTGATCAAGTTTCCACTTTCCATTCTTTCTGACAGTGGCGCCATCTCAAATATTGTCCTACAAATATTTTTTTTTTTTTCTTTCTTAACATTATAGATGGAATGAATCCATCAACATTAACAATAACAATTGCATTAATAATGACTGTTTTCTTTGCTAAAAAAAAAGTTACCCCATCAATATAATTGCAGATTTAATTGCCATAATGACCCCAAACGTTTCCAAATTTAATATTTCCCCCCTATATCTAACCCTCCTTTACTCCACCATTTTCTCCCACCAACCAAACATAGTCTAATTCAATCCTCTCTTAACCATTTTCACTCACAAATTGAAACCATAGCCTCAATGAAGCTTGCACTTGTATTCCTAGTATGCATAGCCGTTTTAGTATTATCCACAATGGCACATACCGCGCCAGTGCCTGATCCATTCACAACAGAGGATTTTTCATTGTTGGACTGCGCATCGTTTATTTCTGATGCAACGAAATGTGTGATTGATGTGATGAAAAATGCGATTGCTCCTCATCCGTCATGTTGCAAAGTCATTTCTAAGCTCAAGGATTGTTCCTCTGAGTTTCTCAAAAACGTTCCTTCTGCTGACATGATTTTGATTAAAGGCATTTGTGCTTTGTGGGGTGTTTGATCAATTTCTTTAGTCTAAAGATTGTTTGAGTTAATTGGATCATAGTGAATAAGAACATTCTCATTTTTTTCCTTACATTAATTCTAAGAGTGGATTTTGTTAGAGAGCAAAAGTGTTGCCTTGATATCAATTTGAATGAGAAATAGCATTCTCCTACTGTTTGTCAAATGCCATTTAATTTTGTACTTTGAACACTCCTCCATACTTCTAAACCAACAAGGATGATCCATAAAAAAAATATTTTACCAAAAAAAATTAATTTTAATTACAAATTTATTTTGATACATGCTATATTGTGTTTCCCACAATGTTGGAGGGATTTATATACACTTTCTCAACTCTGTTTTGAAAGTTAACAAAAGGCAACCTTGAGAATCCATTAATTTATTTTTACATGTAGAAGAGGTAATATTGTTATTTCAACCCTAAATCTTTTTTCATTTTTGTTTACTTTTTTAGATTTTTATGTTTGAAACACTTAAATCTTGGACTTTCATGGATTTAGATTGGGTTGGAGAGAAAATTGGAATTTTTTATTAAATCTTTCATTTGTATCAATTTTTCAATTAATATTTTTTAGATTCCCAGCCATTGAAATTAAAGTTTTTTTTTTAGTAAATTTTAATTAGATGGAGATTCATTTGATTAAGAAAAAACAACCGGTAGCCTTGAGAATCCATTAACTAGATGTAATGTTGTTATTTCAACTCTAGATTTTTATACATTTTTATTTACTTTTTAAATTTTTATTGAGTGAAACACTTAAAACTTGGATTTGCATGGATTTATATTATGACTGGAGCAAATTAGATCTTTTATCACTAAATCTTTCATTTTTATCAGTTTAATTAATTTTTTTAGATTCCTAATCATTGAAGTTAAAGTCCTTTTGTTATATTTTAATTACATGTCAAACGCTTAAATCTTGGATTTTAATGAATTTAAATTGTGTTGGAGGAGCAAATTGGATTTTTTATTTTTTTTTGTTAAATTTTTCATTTGTATCAATTTTTTAATTTTTTTTAAGACTCCTAGCCATTGAAATTATAAAACAAAAAAATTGTTTGATTTTAATTAGGTAGAGATTCATTTGATTATGAAAAGCCAACTTGGCAGTCTTGAGCCATTCATTTATTTTTGACGTATTGTTGTTATTTCACTACAAAATATTTATGTATTTTTTTTTTTACTATTTTAGATTTTTATGAATGAAACACTTCAATCTTGAATTTGCATGGATTTAGATTGTATTGGAGAGCAAATTGGATTTTTTCCATTAAATCTTTCATTTGTATCAATTATTTTTTACATTAATTTTTTTTTTTTATCCGGAGCCATTGAAATTAAACATGTAAAGGAGAATTTTTTATTGTTAGATCTTAAATAGATGAAGATTTATTTGATTAATAAGATTTTAAAAAAAATAGAAAACGAAATTCAAATATCGTGTGAGTAGGCATGCATTAAAATGAAAATTTTAGAATATGACAATGAAGTAAAATAAATATAAATTGAAATTGAATATAATATAGTTTGATATACCGAATTAATTAAGATATTTCTATCAATGTTTGTACTTTGATTTTGTCACTTAAATGAAACAATTAGATTAGATATTAAAATAGTTATAGTTTATATTTCAACGTACTTAAATGGTTTTTTTGAATGGCTTCTTTGTATATCCTTTTAGAAAAGAGTCTATCATTTAAGAGGAAAAATTAACGAATTTAAAGAAATAATTATTAGTTAGCTATTATTAATTCTTTTTAGAACATATTACTTCTTATCTTTCGATATTGGAAGAGGAGTTGAGAATATTAGAGAGATATTAGTTAAAAAGTAACTTAATTTTCTTAATTTTAGTTTTAATGTTTACTCTTCGTTCTTCCTTTTTTTTTTTCCCAAAGTTTTATTGTGTTCAATGATGGTTTTCATTCTTCCCTCCATTTTTCATTCCATAATATAAGTTCTTTTGTATTTTTTTTTTCCACAACATAAATTTACACATATGTTAATTTTTTTAAAACTTTTCTTAGATTAATGAAATAGAATAATCTTATAATTCTATTCACTTAGGTATTGTATTATTTGGAATTTAGAACACATATATCAAATGATTATTCTATATTTTTTAAATCAAATACAATGAAAAAAAATGAAGGAATTTAACTGCAGCGAAAAAAATTAATCGTTTTGTGATTTTAATTATTCAATCACGAATTTAACGTAATAGATAAAATAAGAATGAACCAGATAAACCAACATACTTTTAGAAAAAAAAAACTTTAAGGGAAGAAGAAATTATTTACCCTTGATGAATTTCCTTCTTCTCGTAGTTACCTTTGTGATCACGAACGCTTTACATACACAATGAACCAAGAATGATCCGGGACAAAACTATCCGTGAGCACCCGCTATTCTCAAAGTTATAAAAAAAAAAATCACCGAAGAGTGGTCTCCCACCTGTCTTTTTAAAGGAGGAGAAAGATGAACTCTTCTTCTTGTATAGAGATTTGTCTAAGAGAGAGAGTGTGGGGAGGGGAAGTTATAACTCCCTCCCACTTCAAGTTATTATTATTATTAATTTAATTTAATTAAACTAATAATATAAATTAAATTATATATATATATATATTAAATCCATTTTATATATATATTAATAATTAGTTAACTCTTAACTAAATTTTCTCACATAACCTGTAGTTTAATATGAATCATATTTACATTATTTTAAACTTATAGTTTTTATATGAATCTCATTCATATAATATTTAATATTTGGATCTTATTTAAATATTTTTCTCTCACATATATTATAGAGTTTAATTTTTGCACTTCATACAAAATTATCTTTATATTATAATGTATCAATATACATTATTTAAATATCTCATACAATTAATTTCCTTAAAATACTTTGAACAATTCGCAATCCAATCTTATACATGTCTCACATGTATAGGATACCCCCACTCACATGTCTCCGCATGAACTTTTAAGATCTAAACGTTTGTGACACTTTACAACACTTGTAACAATCACAAAGTCGGTCGTATCTGTAGGGTTACCAAGATAAGGTACCCAGCCTAATCCATCGAATACAAACCGTTTTAGGTTATCACTTAAATACGATCCACTCGTATGTCTCTACATACGTGTTTAAGTTATAGCTAATAACCTAGAATTTTAGTTTATAGTTTTGGATTAATGCAACTAAATGTCAAGTACAATAATTATTATTTTATTAAATAAATAATTTTTTTGTACTTAAGAGTTCACAAATTACAAGATCATGACATTTAGGACATCAACCCCAACCAAAAAGACTTTATGGAAGGTTTTATATATATAAAACAATTTAACCAACAAACTTTTTTTTCCGAAAACAAGAAGATTAATTTAACATATAAATTTGGCTTTTATTTAACTTTGTCCTAATTAAGGCACTACATTCAATGAATTAAATAATAATTAAGATATGTTATTAGGTCACTTTTATATCAATTTTCTTTTACAAATTTTATTTCAACTACGTCATATGTATTTTAGTTTTGTTCGTCCATTTATTTTTTTTGTAGTTTTAAATTTCTTGTCAACTATTTAAATTTTAAATTCAATTATAAGTATATGTATATTCATTTAAAAAAATTATTTCCTTTTAAAAATTGTCAATTTTTCAACAACATTCAAAATATCTCATATCCATTATAAATTAACTTGAAACAAGAAATATATAGTTTTTGACACTAATTTTAAATTAGCTCATTTCATATCAAATATTTACTAAATAAACTCGATGAATATTGAATCAAAATTTTATGTTAAAAATTAATTAAATCACAATTTAAATTTTATTATTAAAACTTATGTCAAAAAAATTTTAAGTCACGTGTGCACGTGTCTTCCAACTAGTTCATAAAAAGGTTGTAGGGTCCACAATATAAAGAATGAAAATGAGACTGATAAAATTAGTAGTGGGACCCACTTAATTTACTCTATTGGTCTATTTTAATAACCAATAATTAGAAGGTCCAAAATTTTTATTGGCATGCAAAAAAGCGAAACAAAATAATGTAACTCTTACCATAAAAGCAAACGGGAAAAAGGCATTTCATGGATTCTGATTATGTTACTATATAGGATCATAAACCAATTTTGCAATATATAATAATTAAGTTTCCTTAACTATTAAAAGAAATAGTCAACTAGCTCAATTCAACAAAATAATGCAACTCTTCCAACTAGCTCAATTCACACAAGTATGCTAGAAACTACGAGGTATATAGTTCGAATCTTCATGCCCCAATTGTAATTAAAAAAAAGTTATTAAAGGCATAAAAGTCATAGTGCACCATAATTTTTTTTTTTAAAAAAAAATTATTATTATTATTACTTTTATTTTTCTTTTTCTTGTTACACTACTAATAAGTTTTCTTCTAATAAAAAAAATCATATTAATCTAACACTTTATTTCATATCATCCTTATATGATATTAAAATTTTGTATTTATTTAGTTAAATATTGAATTATTAATTATCAATTTATTAAAATAAAATATTTTAAGTCATTTTTAGTTGATGTAATATATTGTAGTTAGTAATGATACAAATAAAATTCATTATTTTTAAATTTCATAACAAGAAAATCGAATTTCAAAAGACAGTTTGATTCGCTTTACCTACAATTATTGGTCTAAAAAAAAGAAGAAAACCTAATAATTACCTTATCTTTTTAATTTTGAATTAACTTTTGCATTCTGGAGATGGAGTTCTATAATGCATGAAACTACTCTAAAATTACACTTTAATTTTGTAAGTCTAAAGAACAAGGCTAAAAAAACATATAAAAGTGGGAAGATTCGAACATCTTACCTTTTGGTTTAGGTTATGACTTAATCATTAATTAGCTATAACCATCATGAGTTGGCCTAATAGTAGTGGAAACATCAATAAAAGGCTAAAGGGCTAAGGGATCATGGCTTTAGTCCATGGTGGGTACCTACATAGGATTTAATATCCTACGTGTTTCCCTAAAGGTTAAAGGTGGGAGATTAGTCGAGGTGTGCGTAAGCTGGCCCAAACACTCACAGATGTAAAAAAAATCATTAATTAGCTACACTCATATTATGTTCCCTAAAGAACCAGTGTCTTGCAACAACAATCTAAGAATTGTAGTTTTTTATTACCAAACAAAGATGACAAAACCCAAGTACTCTATATCCTCTCCTATATAAGAACCTCCATATTTCACAACTTTTCTCACACATACCAAACAAAGCTTCTCTCATTCTCTCTAGATCTCCACACTCATTTTTCTACAAAACAATGGAGACCAAGCCTATGAGCACATCCACAATAAAGATATCACTTATATTCTTTGTATGCATAGACATTTTGGCACCATTAGTGACGGCTCGCACAGTGGCAGTAGCACCTAGTCCATTAGTACCAGAAGATTTATCTTTCTCTAACTGCACACCGTTTATCTTAGATGCGACAATGTGTGTGGTAAGTGTGATCAAACTTTCAACTGGTCCTCATCCTTCATGTTGCAAAGCCATTTCTGAGCTCAACAACTGCTCCCCCGAAATTTACCAACATATTCCTGACATGGATGTGATTAAGAAATTTTGTGGTCACTGAGGCATTTCTGGTTTTTCATACTAAAAGGTTCTCTAGGCTAATTGAACCATGATGAATAATAAAGTTATATGATTTGTTTTTCCTACAGTACTATGTTGTTATAAATTTATGATGGAGAGTGAATATTATTGAAGAGAAATTATGTTTCCTATGAATGAGAATTCACATTTCCACCATTTGTTATGAAGGTCATTTTCAAAATGGTATTTAAAAATATATATAAACACAAAGAAAAAAACAAAACAAAACAAGAAAACAAAAATAAAAACAAAAATGTCCCAACGTATTCCATCTTCGGTCAAAATGAGAATTTTTCTTTCACAAAGGAAGAGAATGTAATAATCATTATTACTTTTCTATTTATAATTATTTGGATTAACTAAAAAGTAAATGTTTTTCAAAATTTCATTTTCATTTAAACACTTCTGATAAATAAAAATACTAATGGTTTTCAAAATACATTTTAAGTGGTTGTGACAAACACTTGTATTTCTTTCAAAATGACTTATTTTTTAAATTAAACACTTAAAAATGTATTCTAAACACACTCTTAATTTATAAAGTTGATAGTTAAATTGCTAACTGCACCATGTTAATTTTGAAAATTAATATTAATAAAATAATATATTTATTATTTTTGCCAAATTAGCAAAATCAAATCAAAATATCAAATCACTAAGATATCTCTTAAAACTATTTGTTCCTATCCCTATTAAATTTCTCATGACCCCCAAGAATCAAAACTATACATACTTTGCGATAAATATATATGTTGAGTTTTTTTTTTTTAGCATGTATATATATTATTATCATCATCATGATTGTGAATGTTTTTCATTAAAATTAAAAAGAAAAAAAAAAACTCCAAATGTAACTTGTACAACAATATGATGCTATACTTACTCCAAATTAAGCCCAAATTTTTTTAACTCCAAAAAGTCCAAAGTTAACATAAAAAGAATTGCAATTTTAATGGTTGTCAAACGTTTAAAACTTTGTATGTTTCCCTATATCTAACTTCCTTAGCCCCTAGTTTTCTCCCACAAACCAAACAAACCGTTTCCTTAACCCTAGTCAATCCTTCTCTTAACCTTCATATACTCAATTTAGTGCCAAACAATGGCAGCATCACCCACCAAGTTACCACTTGTACTCCTGCTCTGCTTTGCCATTTTAGCATCATCAACGATAACAACTCGTCTGGAAATGGTGCAAGCAGCAGCGCCTGATCTGTTTGTAACAAAAGGTTTTTCTTTATTTCTCTACATATCATTTGTTCTTGAAGCAACAAAATGTATAATTGATGTGCTTAAGCATGCGGTTGCTCCTCATCTTTCATGTTGCAAAGCTATTTCTAAACTCAATGAATGTTCATCCGAGTTTCTCAAAGACATTCCCTCCACCGATATGATTTGGATTTAGGGTGTTTGTGCTATGTGGGGAGTTTCTATTTCTTAGACTAAAAGTTGTTTAAAGTTAATTTAATGAAGATGAATAAGAAAGTTATCCATTGGTAATGGATGACCATTTTTTTTTGTCTTTATTTTTTAAGTACATGACTAGATTATAGGGTGAGGTTGGTTTTTTTCAGAATAAAATTAAACTCTCTTTGAACGTGCATAAGCAAACATAATCAAAACTTTTCTCATAATCAAAATTTGATGTTATATATTATATAGGATAGATTTCGAAAATAAAAATAATACTTCATTTTGTTTGTACTATCAATCATGAAGTCATAGATTTGATTCCCTTATTCCACATATTGTCAAACAAAGATACACATGGTTCATTGGAGGAGTATGCTTCAACCCTACAGGTTCATTTTATTTTTAAAAACTATTAATTTTGGTCAATAATATTAGCACAATCTTATCATTTATTCAAAATATAATGAACTATTTAATATATCATCGAAAAGAAAAAGAAAGAGTTGGAAAAAAAAATGACTCAATAATATTAAAACGTATTGAGCAGATTCTTTTCAATAATATTGAAAATATTCTTGTGTTAAATATCATGATCGAAAAAAAGACATAAAAATATGGTGTCCTAACTAAGGTGCATAATCAAACTTTATATACATAAAATCAATTTAGACATGTTCATGTTGAAGGGAGCTAACCAAATACTAATGATAACCTTTTCTAAAAAAAATGATAAACATTTTTTAAAATGAACGATAATAACAGTGACAGATCTATGAAGGGTCGGGGGCACGTATCCCCTCAAATGGTCGAGTTTAATAAAAATGTATATTATTTTAACTGTAAATCATCATTGGTTGGTCTCGTGGTAGTAGGAACATCAAAAAAAAAAAGTCAAAGAGCTTAAGGGGTTGTGGGTTCAATATATAGTGGCTACCTACCTACTTAGGCAGATTTAATATCCTACAAGTAAGTCATTTTTCAATATATATATCGTTTAAACTTCCAAATTGCTCATACATATTTCTAATTTTTCAACATTAGATATATTAGAATTTTCACTACATAACTATCAAAGAATACATAATATTTATTAAAAAAAAAATACTTTGTTGTTTTCTAAAAAGCTATGAATGTTTAAGGTTAATCTTTTGTTTATATATTTATGCGAATAATCCTAAAAAAGTTTGTAATAGTTTTTAATTAATATTATTTAATCTAGATATCATATATTAGTGCATTTAAAGTTACATATTTATATGAATGTTAAATTACAAAGTTTAATCTCTAAGTTTTGAAAATTGTGACTAATAAATTCCTAAACTTGTAATCTTAAAAGTCACCTGAAAATGTCAAATAGATTTATAAACTTTCAATTTTAAATTTAATAAATTTTATAAATATTAAAAAAATTTAAAAATTAACCATTTCAATAAATAAATAAATAATTATTTTTAGACCTTAAATTTTCAAATTTTTAGTTAATAGATACGTTTAGTTTTTAAAATTTTGAATATGCAAGAGACTTATTGGATGCAAAATTGATATTTTGAAAAACTATTGAACAAAAAATCAAGAATTCATAAACTTGTAGAAATTTTTAAGTTCTATGGACCATATATAAACATAAATCTAAAAGTTCGGAATGATGCAACATAATGTCCCGTGACATGTATTCTTGGATCCACCATTGGATAATAAGTTCAAATATAAAAATGAAGCTCTTTTTTCTTTCAACAAATGCATGTGAAATATAGAGACATGAACTTCAAGAAAATGAATACAACGTCAATTACTCTTAAATTATGTTCATATTAGCAAAATGAGAAATAGTTACACCTTACAATTATATATAAAACTAATTTTAAGTAGATCAATAGTCATCAAGGACAGTATTATACAAATGTCTCTATTATTTTGTTTGTTATTTTTATTAAAGAAAAACATATATGATATTTTCGGACTAAAATAGAGCACTATATATATATATATATATGAAGCAAAATTGTTAATTTATTTATTTATTTGAGGGAGCAAAATGTTAAGACTTTATGTTGTTATTGTTAACAACGATAAATTCATCAATACTTTCACATATTCATATTAACATAAGGGACAAAATTAAATATACTTTTTTTTTAAAAATTGTTTTTATAATTTTTTTTCAAAAGTATTCTTTGGCATCACATTTGATCAAGTTTCCACTTTTCATTCTTTCTGATGATGGCGCAATCAAATATTGCTCTAAAAATATCACTTTTTTTTTCTTAGAAATGGAGAAATTCAACCTCAAATTTTAGGGCACAATTAAATCCATGACTTTCTTAAAATTAAACTTCAATTTTTCCAATTCAAAGTGACTGTTACTTTCAATAATCCGCAAGAATAATAATTCCATTAATAATGACTGTTTTCTTTGCAAAAAAAAAAAAAAAAAAAAAAAAAAAAAAAAAAAAAAAAAAAAGTTACCCCATCAATATAATTGCAGTTTTTAATTACCATAATGATCCCAAACGTTTCCAAATTTAATATTTTCCCAGATCTAACCCTCCTTACTCCACCATTTTCTCCCACCAACCAAACATAGCCTAATTCAATCTTCTCTTAACCATTTTCACACCCAAATTGAAACCATGGCCTCAATGAAGCTTGCACTTGTATTCCTAGTCTCCATAGTCGTTTTAGCATTACCCGCAATAGCATGCACCGCGCCAGTGCCTGATTCGTTCACAACAGAAGATTTCTCATTGTTGGGCTGCACATCGTTTATTTCCGAGGCGACGAAATGTGTGATTGATGTGATGAAGAATGTGATTGCTCCTCATCCATCATGTTGCAAAGCCATTTCGAAACTCAATGAATGTTCCTCCGAGTTTCTCAAAAACGTTCCTTCGGCTGACATGGATTTGATTAAAGGCATTTGTGCTTTGTGGGGTGTTTGATCAACTTCTTAGACTGAAGGTTCTTTGAGTTAATTGGATCATAATGAATAAGAACATTCTCATTTTTTCCCCTACATTAGTACTATTTTATAAATTTGAGGAAGAGTGGATTTTGTTAGAGAGCAAAAGTGTTAGCTTGATATCAATTTGAATGAGAACTAGCATTTTCCTACCGTTTGTCAAATGCCATTAAATTTTGTGCTTTGAACACTCCTCCATACTTCTAAACCAAGAAGGGCGATCCATGGAAAATTATTTTACAAAAAAAAAAATTAAATTACAAATTTAGTTTCACTGTAGTTTCAATTTGTCACCGCCCGCTAAGATGAGATGTGACGACAATAAACCTCGTACTAAGTACAAAGTTTCTTGTCAAACTACATGACTTGAACACAATTTGGTTCTTAGTGATATTTTAAAACTTTTATTTTTATCTTTCTAGTTTGTACATATAGTCTTGATTTTTTAGCACGACAATTTAGGGTGGAGATTTGAATTACCTTTGATTTCTTTGTAAAGAGTGTACGTCTTATGTCAGTTAAGTTATATTCATTTAAGCGTGCATAATCTTTGTTCCTAAGATAAGTATTGTAATTAAGTTCTAATGGTCCCTGCATTGTTAATTTAATTTTTAGTAAATAAAATTTTTAATTACTTTGGTTGATTTGGACCAACCTTATAAATTTTCTATAAATGGTCACTTTAAACTACACAATTAAGTTATAATTACCTAAATAGAACATTTTATATTCGGTAAAAATAGGAAATACTGGGTTCTTGTCAACATGAGCCTTGCCTAATTGGAAAGCTGCTTTAGTCTCGTGTGACTTCACCTCTTGCAATTAGAAATGTTTGAAAATTTAGGATCCATTTGGATTGACTAAAAAAAAATTGATTTTCAAATTTTTTTTATTCTTTTGATTAAAACTGTTTAAAATGAATTTTGAAAGTGTTTCAAAAGCTATTTTTCAGTTGTCAAACACTTCAATTTTTTTCAAAATGATTTATTTTCAAAATTAAACACTTGAAAGTTAATCCGAATACATCTTAAATTTCAGTGTCCAAAGTTTTGGCAAGAATTTATTTTTATTCAAGTTTTGCTTTTTTGCCAAGATAGGGAAAACTTTTGAATTCAATGGAAATATTGAGGCTCAATGATAAAAATCTAAATCTATACATCTACATACTATCTAAACTGGTTAAGGGGATAAACTTTCCATTTCTTCTTTTACCCTTTTGATTGATGGTTATAGAGATCTATTAGGTAATTTCACATTTAAATTATTAAATAATTTCATTTTATCTAAAAAAAACTCCATTCGATTCATATTAAATGAAATAAAAAATATATATATATGGTATGTTATCTTAAAAAAAAAACACCATTAAATTCACGTTAAATGATAAGAAATTTTCAAAAAAAAATTATTTTTTCTCAAATCCTAAAATAATCTCATTAAATTCAAGTTAAATGCATACGAAATTTTCAAAAAAAAAAAAAAAATCTCATTTTATCTAATAATTTTTTTCTCTATAAATGCCCTAAATTAAGCCGGCAATTTTCTAAGGTATCTCTCTTTCTTTTGTTTCTCTTTCTTATTTTTCTTATTTTGTTATAGTTTTTTTTTAGCTTCATGTCTTTTCTCCCATTTTTATTGTGTTTGAAATATCTACACCGGTCCTATGCGTTTATCTGATCTAATTATCCTTTTTATTTTGTTAACGATATATTTTCTTTCTACCACTTGATAGAACTCTATTAAAGGTATCTTTTTTTTTTTTAATCTTTCATTAACGACTATGTTTTCTTCTTTTTGTACCTCTTTAGGTAGACCTTTTCTAAAATTTCATCATTTTTTTAAAGAAAAAATATAGTCATTTTTTAAGAAAATTGAATAGTAGTTATTTTAGAAACAAGTTTTTAATTCTAATGAAAGTGGTCACTTTTATTTTAAAGTATTGTTATTATAAATATAAATATTGTTAGTTTGTTTGTTATATTAATATCAAATATTTAAACTGATAAAGAAAACCAAAGATTTGCACTGCAACTGCTCCAATCATGGACGCACTCATTTTTACATAAACTAATTAAAACTTTTTTCTAATGTGCCAATTAAATAAATTAATAAACTTTTTGCTATAAAGTAATTTAATTAATAATTTCATATATATAAATTCAACCCAAAATGATTAATAAATTGACATTTACAATTTCAAGCCTCCAATTTAATTTTCATAACAAGATTGATAATAAATATAGAAAATAAATTCTATTAACATAAATAATAATTTGTGAGCAATTAATTTAAAGAGCAAAAAAATTGTAATTAATTGCATGCAACAAAATATAATAACAAATTAATTACAAAAATAAATTAGCAGAGAGATAGAGAAATTGAAACGGTGATTTTATAGTGATTCGGCACAACTCGACCTACATCCACTTTCCAAGCTCCTCTTGAGTACTTCACTAGAAGTCGTGGACTCTTTCCACGACTTAGACCGCTACAATGTTCTTTTTTCGGGAACAAGAAAAAACTCGATCCTTTCCACGGTTGAGGATGAAACCGTTACAACAACTCTTTTGTCGGGATCAAGAGGCAACCCTTACAAAAATTTGGAAATGTTGAAGAACACTCTTACAACTCTCTTAATAGAGTGAATTTACAATTGTTACTCACAACAAAATAATCCTCACCACATAAACTATCTCTCTCATGAATAAGATGAAAAGAAGAAAATTAATGAAGTTTAGAGAGAGCAACAATAAAAGCTTTGTGTTTTTTGAGATGATTGAAAATTCTAAAAATTGTTATTGAAATTTGGAGAAGATGAAATGCTTAAAACGAGAGGGAAATAGGTGAAAACCAAATTCAATTTGGGCATTTAGATCTTTGTAAAAGAAAATTGAATGGTTGAGATTAAAAGTAAAAAGTGGTTTTTTTAAATAAAACAAAACCAACTAACCGTCAGATACAAACATATAATAATATTAAATTCATTTTCTTTTAAAATTAACTAGCCTTTAGACACAAATATATAATTAAATGCATTCTTTTTAAATTTTTTTTTTTTTTAAATCCAATCCAAAAAAACAAAAGCCCACCATGTATCATTTCTTCCATGCTCCAAGTGGCACCTTTCAATTGGTCCACTTTGATGAAAAAAATATGTCATGTTATGGACTTGAGATTTTTGTGCTAAGCTTGTTTAAGCTATATCTTTTTCTTTTAAGCTTCGATTTGAGTGATTCAAATTGCGTTAAAACTGTTATTCTAACCTCTACGCCATTGATACTTCAAAACTCTCAAATTGTTAATAAATAAAAACATATTTGTTATCATCAAAATATTAATTAATTTGAGATTAAGGGTCAAAAAGACAGGTGTTATTCGGCGTTCCGATCCCATCTCCATGGTGAAATTGACCCTTCAACGTTCTCTCATCGGTTCCAACATCAAGAATCCTCTGAAATCTACTCAAAATTCTCTCTCTGGACCTTAAAAACTCCCAAATTTGATGATTGTGGACGGCCAAAACCCCTAGGTCTTATAGAGAAAAATTACCAAAAATATAAAAACTTTCCATTTTTGCATCACTTGGGTCGCGACGCTCTTTGACAGTACCGCGACGTTCTGTGTAAAGTGTCACGCCACTGTACTGCTCTTTGGTTTTTTTCCTCTTTTTCTTCCCTCCAATGTTTGGCTCGATTTTAACCTCTTTAGACATATTTCAGTCATTTCTTAGCTCTTTTAACTCCAAACCTCGATCTTTTACTAAACCATTGGCAAATGACACTAAATCTAATAAAATAATTATGAAAACTATCCTAAATCAAGGCAAAAATAGCGCACATTTTAGTTGTGTTCCATCAATCTCAACATTCGAAGAAGTTGCAATTAATTCTGAGACCTATGATGTGGAGCTAGTCTCTAGCTTTAACGGCTTCAGCGTATGAAGGTAAGGATTTTATCTGTTTGTAGTCTTGTATCTTTACTTTGCGAACCTTTGTAGTTTTGAGTAGTGTCATTTGATTTAATGTCGCTAAAAGCAAGCATGTTGTGAAATGTAATCCATCCGTTTTTATCAAAAAAATTTGAGATCATCAGGCAACATTTGCATCCTTTATCATCAAGTCGGTAGATTTCAGCAATATAGCCTTTCTTATCAAAAGTCTTCTCTATCCGTAAGATGCGAGCACCATACCTTTTTTCCTAAAAAAAAATCAGTCATAATTTCATAGGATTTTCAAGAGAGCGTTGTGAAGGAAGCTCGTAACCAATCGAGTGAGTCGGGGTATACGAACATAGAGAAAGATTTGTATGCTCCATTTTCATAACTAACACATGATTTAATTTCCTCTAGATTTCTTATCTAACGCAAGTGAGAACTCCTTCCTCTCTATAAGTATCGATCGAGGCAGATGTTGATGGAGGACCATCGACAAGTCGCACTCTCAGTCGCTCTCCCTCCCTCTCTCTCTAAACGTTCAACACCTAAATTGATTAATAAACATTTTATTTATTTATTAAATTGATAAATAGACATTTATGCTTTTTAAACAAAATAAAAAATATTTTGATTTTGATTTTTTTTACGATAGAATGTCAATATTGAATCCATAAAAATGTAGAAATGTCGGTGAAAACGCCGACAAAAATTTAATAACATGCTTCTACCTACACTTTTCTTGCTTCATTACTTACTTCTTAAGGGACTCTTTGGCACGCTAAGTTGATTTCATATGTTTGTATTTTGGGTGTTTGAGATGCTGAGTTCATATGACAGAAGTATCTGATGCATTTTTTTAAACATAAATAATCTGTTTTCACGATGATTATTTTTGTTTGGAAACTTTTTAATTAAATAATTCTACATATATTTTTTTAATAAACTATAGACTGCACTTTATTTTATTATTTTTTAAGCATACATGTATTGTTGGGAGTTTTAGAAAATGGAGTTTAGGGTTTAGTTTTGGATCATGCATTTCAATTTTATTTTTTAAATTTAAGCCACCATTTTACAAATTAGTGCATGTGACATTTCTAGCTAAGTCATTTTTATTTTAACACTTTTGATAATAAACTTTCCAAAAATAAAAATATTCATGTGTCTGACAACTTTTTCTCAAAAGTATTTTTACATACAAGTTTGTTTCCTTACATGATAAAAGTGATTTTATTAATGTTAAATTACTATTAAATAACGACTATAAGATACTATGAACTGATTAAAAAATTGAGAATTCAACATTTTGACGGAACTTACGTACTTTTGTATCAACACATGTGTTTTTATTGACAATTTTGTGCGTCAACGTAAATATAAACATTTATTGATGTTTTACATGTAATTTTTTAATTAATAGTTATTTTTTAGCTTTAAATTAAGATTTTATTGATGATTTTATGTCACAAAGCGTCAACAAAACAAAAAATATATGTGTCAACAAAACTCAAATTTGTAGTACTCATAATTTGAAATAATGGTCGTCGGAGTTGGTGGAGTGACCAATGTCGAAGGTCGCTGGAGTTGGATGTCAATAGTGGTGGTTGGATGTTGCTAGAGTTAGTCGCGGGCAGTGATCGCTGGAGTTGGCTGTCAGAGGTGGTCGTCAGAGTTGGCCATCGAAGGTAAACATAATTACCTAAATGAAAAATTTTATATTCATTGTTACTATATATAAAAATAGGAAATTCAGGGTTGATTTGGACCAAAATATTGAATCCAAGATAAATTGTCAACTCGAGCCTTACCTAATTGGGAAGCTGCTTTCATCACCTGTTAGCAATTAAGAATGCAACTAAATTTCAGCGTCCAAAGTTTTGAATATTTATGGAAAAAATTATATTAACAAAACAAATTAAAGAAATTAATTAAATGGATCAATAGACATTTTATGTTTGTAAACATGTTAAAAAAGGTTTATTATTCATATTATATTTTGCTTTTTTATGTTTTTGAAGTTTTTGCAATATAATGTCAATATCGAATTCAGAGGAAATATCGATGAAAATGTCGACAAAGATTTAATAACATGCTTTTACTTTACATTTTTTCTTGCTTTTGTGGTTACATTTTAAAAGCGTTTTCATAAATTAGCAAAAATTTGAAAACTAAAATATATAAACTAATTTAGAAAAAGGTTTGGAGTCCGCAAAAAAAAAAAAGAATGAAAATAAGTTTGATAAAAAGATTTTTACATAGAAAATTCTTTTTGCATCGTGTACTTCATAAATGTCCTAGATTTTTAATTATTAAAAACATTTTAGCTTTACTTTTGACTAATTTATCATTTTCACCATTATTTCAAAAATTTCTAAATATTTAATTCTTGGCTAAATTATAAAAAATGTCATTAAACTTTGTATTTGTGTCAAAAATACCATTGAACTTTAAAAAAACTTCAAAAATACTCTTAAACTTTCAAAAATAACCTTACCGTTAGTTTTGTAGGTAACTATTAGGCGTGTTTGGATTCTCAACTTGAAGTTGGAGTAGGTTATTATAGCCCACTTCATGTTTGGGATCCAAATATAATAGTATCGTTTACAACTATTTATAACTTACAATTAAGTATAGTAAAATATTATTTCACAGCACTCTCGGCTAAAGTTGTTACTATTTTCACTCATCTTCTCTCTTCCTTTTGTCATAGTTGTTTACTATAATTTGTACTCCAAGTACGGACTATTATAACCTAGACTAAAATAGCATGCAACCCAAAACACATCGACTATTATAAATTTTTTTTATTTTTGTTATTTGTTCATTTAGTTTTTCGTGGGTTACTTTTTAAAAGTATTTTCATAAAACGAGTAAAATTTTGAAGACTAAAAAAATACAATCTAATTCAGAAAAAGGTTATGGAGTACACAAAATAAGGAATGAAATTAAGATTGACAAAAGAGATTTTTTACACAAAAAATCCTATGTACACCATATATTTGGGAAATTGTTATTTCTAACCTAAAAACTTTTTTGTGGGACAAAAGTAACCCCTTTTTTAAAAATTTCTTTTTCTAACCTCTTTTTAAACTTTTCAGATTTTCAGTGGTGGGCCCTACAACGTGAAATGACTAAAATACCCTCAATTTATTTCTCATCTCCCCTTTTTCAATTTTCATGTCTTCCCGAGAGGCGGTTCAGAGTTACAATTAATATACCTTTGCCAGTTCAACTCCCAAACGGTTCAAATCGTTTGGCATTTCCGAAAGCCTTCCCGAATTCTTTAAAAAGAGGTTAGAACAAGAAGTTTTTAAAAAACGGGTTACTTTGTCCCACCAAAAAGTTTTTAGGTTAGATAGCAATTTCTCCATATATTTCATAAATGTTTTAGATTTTGAATTATTTCGTCATTTAATTTTGGACTAATTTAACATTTTCACCATTATTTCAAAATTTCAAAATATTAATTCTTTATTTATTAACATTATTTTCAAATTTTAACTTTGTTATTCTTATTTATTCATTTCAATTGATATTTATTTAATGCAGAATATTTCAAATTAATGTTTCTCATTTATTTTCTTCCATATTCCTAGATTAAAATCGATCACCTCTCTATTGAGATCTCAAATATATGTCTAATATACTAATATATAATATATTTGAAAATGCAAATATACATTGCATATGTCATTGTTTATCTTTTAGTTTGTTTACAAAGATACTGAAAAATGTAAATGTATATAGCATATATTGTTCGGTAAATAAAACGATATATGGCACAAATTGTCTTGTTCGTGCACTTATCAAATATAATTTGCTTTAATTCTAGAAAATTCAAATATATATTGAATATTTGTGATGTATATATCAAATATACATTTTTTTCCTTCAAATCTTCTTGCCAATTTTTGTTTTCACTAATGAGGGAAACAATCTTCGAATTCTTGAAAAAACTTTCCTTACTTATGTAGGTTTTGAAAATATAGGATACCTTTTCGGAAAGTTCATAACCATGAGAAATAGTCCTTATATGTAATGTTTGGTATTAATTTTTTTATTTATATTTTTTAAAAAACTGAATGGTAAGGGAGGTTGAAAAAGTAAATTGATTCATACTTTTGTGTAAAATAATAGTTCATTAAGTTATTCATGTAAAAAATAGAAAAGTTTAGACAATTGTGTTATTGATCCTGTTCTATATATATATATAGAACACTCGATTTTTCTTTTTTTTTTTCCTTTTTTTTATATTTGTGATTGTCAGGCTAACTTATGCGCACCTAAACTAATCCTACGAGACAACCTGACTAACCATACAACATTTGGGTGTCAAAGAAATCTGTAGGACATTAAATCTTAAGTAGGTGGCCACCACGCATTAAATCCGTAATTTTTTAGCCTTTTATCAAAGTCATGCTCTTAAAATAGGTAATAGGTCCGACTAGTTAATTCCATTAGTCCATTTCATGTAACCATATCCAAAAAACGAAAATTTTCATTGGCATGCTAGAAAAGCAAATGAGGAAAAAGCATTTAATGGATTCAGTTTCTATTACTATGTATGATCACGGTGATACCGAATAGTTTTTCTTCTATAATTCATTCTAGTACGTATAATCCTTATATAATATTAAAATTTTGTATTTATTTAGTTAAATATTAAATTATTAATGAACAATTCATTAAAATAAAATATTTTAATTCATTTTTAGTTGATGTAAAAATATTTTAGTTAGTAATTATTCATTATAATTAACTAAATAATTCAAATAAAATTCATTATTTTAAAATATCATAACAACAAAATAAAATAGTATAAGGTAAGAAATCAAGCTTTCAAGTTGAGAAAGTAATAGCCAAAATGAACATAACTCAACTGATATAGTGCTTGTACTATCAACCTCAAAATTAGAGGTTCGATTTTCTCATCTCATATATTGTAAAAAAAAACACGAGAAAATATTCAAGCGTCACACAAGGAATAAAATAATAGGTAATAATTACCTTATTCTTTTAACTTTGAATTAGCTTCTACAACCCATCAAACCACTCGAAAATTACCCTTTGATTTTATAAATTTAAAGAACAAAGTTCAACAACATATATTGAGGGTGAAAAGATTTGAATCTCTGACCTCTTACTTATGATTATACATTTTGATTTTATAAATCTAAAGAACAAAGTTCAACAACATATACATTGAAGGTGGAAAGATTTGAATCTCCAATCTCTTACTTATGATTATACTGGTTAGCATCCCGAAAGAAACAAACTTACACCAACAAGAATTGTAGTTTTCAATGACCAAACAAGATGTCAAAACCCCAAGTACTGTACTCCATATCCTCTCCTATATAAGCCAACCTCCACAATTCAACAATTATCTCACAAACCAAACAGGGATTCTCTACGCTCAAACCAAACAGGGATTCTCTCATTCTCTACATCTCTACGCTCATTTTTCTATAAACAATGAAGGCAAAGTCTATGAGCACATCCATAATAAGGTTAGCACTTGTATTCTTAGTCTGCGTAGTCATTTTAGCCCCATCGGTGACAGCCCGCACGATGGCAGAAGCACCAAGTCCATCAGTATTAGAGGATTTATCTTTCTCACACTGCACGCCCTTTATTTTAAAGGCAACAATATGTGTGATAGATGTGATCAAACTTCCAGTTGCTCCACATCCTTCTTGTTGCAAAGCCATTTTTGAGCTCAACGACTGCGCCCCTGAGATTTATCAACATATTCTTGACATGGGTGTGATTAAGAAAATATGTTACATGTGAGTCATTTTCGTGTTTAATTACTAAAAAGTTCTACGAGCTCATTGGATCATGATGGATAAAAAAGTTATATCATAATAAATTGCTTCTTTTTTCCTACAGTACTATGTTATAAATTTATGGAGGAGAGTGAATGTTATTTGATGAAAGATGGAATAAGAAAGTTATCCATTGATGATGAATGTTCTTTTTTTTCCCTTTATTTTTCAAGTAACTAGCTTGATTTTCTATGGGGAAGTTAGTTTTTTTGGAATAAGACTATACTCTCTTTGAATGTGAAAATAAGCATTTCTCCACAAAGAAGAATTATTTTTTGTCAGTTTTTTCTATAAAAAAACAAATGAATTAATTTTTTTTAAATTATTTTAAAATCTAATTTAAATTCTCAAGATCTACTTGTTATACTTAAAAAAAAAAAAAAACTAAAATGAAACTTAGACTCTGTTTATATTTGCATGAGACATTTATCAAATTTCTTTCTTTCTCCTCAGGGAAACATTTATCAATGGTTTTAATTCTCAAATGACTACATTTTGTTCATTTTATTTTTAAAAATATTCATTTTTGGTCAATATAATTAGTAAAATCTTAACATTGATTCAATATACAATGAAGAATTCTTTAAATATGTCATCAAAAAGAAAAAAAGATGAAGAGAAAAAAGAATAACTCTTTAAAATTAAAATTTATTGAGCATATTCTTTTTTATATAAAATTTATTGAATATATTATTGTGTTATGATAAAAAAAAATAGCATAAAAATACAAGATGTCTCAATTCAACTATGTTCATGTTGAAATTAATTAACTAAATATTAGCAATATTGATAATAAGTTTGGATACTGAAATGAAGAATTTTTTTTCGTCCTAACAAATGTAAATAATATGGAAATTTAAATTGAAAGGAAATTAATATGATGTCAATTACTCATAAATTATGTTTATCTTGGCAAAATGAGAAATAGTTACACCTTGCAATTATATAAAACTAATTTTAAATAGATCTAATATTCATCAGGAACTGTATTATACTAATGTCTCTATTGTTTTGTTTGGTTTTATGTTTAAAGAAAAACATGTATGATATTTTAGGACTAAAATAACGCACTATTAAGAAGAAGAAAAAAAAAGATATATATGAAGAAAAATTGCTAAAAAAAAATTTATTTAAGGGAGCAAAAACGGTTCATATTTTATGTTATTAACACTTGTTAAATTTTTGTCAACATGTTGATATTTTAATCAACATTTTCGCACATTTATAGGTTCAACATTTTCACATATTTATAGGTTCAACATCAACCTAAGAGATAAATTGACATCTCTATAATATTATAAAAGAATCAATTAAACATAAAAATACAACAAAATGTTAATAATAATGTAAATATAATATAAATAATAAGCATATGAGTTAAAAAATAATGTCCTAGAAATATTACTCCTTTTTTTTTTTACCATGTATGTGGAATTGAGAAATTGAATCTCAAATTTTAATTTTTTTTTTTTTTTAAAAAAAGAATTTCAAATTTCAAAGTTGATATATATAGTATATAGGCTTACAAACACAAAATTAAATTCATAATTTCTTCAAAACGAAACTTCAATTTTGTAAATTCAAAGTGACTGTTATTTCAACAATCGGTATAAATGAATCCACCAACATTAACAATAACAATTGCATTAATAATGACTATTTCCTTTGCCAAAAAAAAGTTACCCCAACAATATAATTGCAGTTTTCAAATACCATAATGACCCCAAACGTTTCCAAATTTAATATTTTTCCCCCCATATCTAAGCCCTTAGTCCTCATTTTCTCCCACCAACCAAACAAACTCTGTGGAAATCATGGTGAAACTTGGTGGACAACTCGGTCAAACTCGGTCTAAATCTTAGTGAATCTTAGTCAAATTTGATGAAACTCGGTGTACAATTCGATGTAAAATGGGACTCTCAAGCGTGCTTGGATTAAGCAATTGAACCGAGATTTAGACGAAGACTGGGATTTAGACCGAGTCACTTAATTTTAATCGAGTTTTGGACTGATATTTAAACAATTGTATCGAGATTTAGATGAAGTTTCATCACATTTGGTCGAGAATCATGAAATTAAATCGAGATTTAACCTTTGAAACTGAGATTTGAACGAATTTTTTTTAACTTTAAACGAGTTTGATAACCATTTCAAGATTTTAGCCGAAAAAAAATTAAATAACTTTAATAATAATATAAGAATGTACTAACAATATCTTTATCAATACTTTGACGATAACGATAACTTAAATAACTATGTGGGAAAGATCTTCTAACGTTTGTAAAGATAAAAACCGTGGTGATTTAAATTTGGGAGAGAAAATAAAATGAGTTTGATAGAAAATTATGAACAAAACGTAGGAAGGATGAAAAGTGAGGTTGGTGAAAAATTAATGAGAATTTGGTGAAACAATTAAAACAAGAGTACAAGGGGCTTGAAAGTAATTTCACATCCTTACTAACATCATCAGCCAGGGGTCCAAAAACAAAATTTTCAAAATTGGGCCCCTTTTTTTCAATTTCCCCAATTTTTAACATCTCCCAAGAGATCACGCCCAAATTCTCGTCCCCAAAAGTTTCAGACTCTCTTTCTCACTACCGCAGATCTGCCAATAGCACGCCAGTTCTCGCCGTCTCTCGACCATAAATCTGCCAAAACCACACCGGTTTTCACCGTCTCTCGACCACCGATCTGTTGCAGCACAGCTGGATCTCGCTGAATCTGACCGCACCTCAGCTCGATATCGTCGGATCTGCAGTCCATCTCGCCGGATCTGACCGCAACGCACTCAATCTCGTCCATTACGCACAAACTTCGTGGGTAATGTTGCTGAGAATATGGCTGACGAGGAGGGTCGCAGTCTATTGAAGAGTTGTGATAAACTTCTTCACAGTCTATTAGGCAAGTGGTTTGTGTATATGCATTATTATGTTGTATCTACTTCCTTTCCATTCTTATTTTGTTCTTTCTTTCTTTCTTAAAGAAAACCCCAGTCTGATTTTGGGTTCCTTCTTATACACAGAATTTCATTCACTGGATTAATGTATTGTATCTACTTCAGTCCATTTTGCAATTTTTTCACTGTTGAAGCTTCTTTGAATTCCTTAGATAATGTTTATAGTCTAATACAACTTTTCTCCTTTTATATAAGGATATCTTTAACTCTTTCACGCACTCAAACACACACTATACAATCTCCCAAATCAACTATTGATGAGAACTTTTCATTGCTTTGCAGTTTTAAACTTGTTAAACTGAGCACTCATTTACTTACTAGTTTCACATTTTTTTTTCTTTAATGTATATTTTTCTCCGCCTTGTTTTAGTGAAAGTTTTATAATAAGACTTGCTAAATAATGAGCTATTAAGTTATATTTATATTTAATAGTATTAGAACTTTACTATGTTGATTAAACCAAGTTAGAACTATCACATTTTGGTGAAGTTTTTTTTGTTTTATCAATACTACAAAATCTGCATTATTTAACCGTTGCAATTTTTACTTATTTGACGTTTTTTTTTTCAGGTAATGACCTTTTTAAAAAGAAAAAGTCAAAGAATATATTAAAAAAAAAAGTAGAGATTTCACAGATATTTTCAAACTTTTTTAGTTAACTATTTTAAAAATGTGAAGTTTAATTAACTTTTCTGTGATAAGATTTACATATGAAGAATAATTTTGACTCTTTGCATTTTTAATTGACATGTTTTAAATATCAAGAAGAATATTAATTTTTAATTAAAAATATATATTTCATTATTTGATTGTGTGCAGCCCTAATTTTTCGTTTCACGCGTAGTTGGGCGCCTCCACAATCTCAGATTTTGCAAACCCTCTTCCTTCAGATCCTTCAAAATCTCAGCCTTCAAATTCTCTGATTCGACTCCAAGCTTGGAAATCGTTCGACCCTAGTGAAGCTTCCAAGTCGTTCGAATCCGGTGAAGTTTAAGTGAGGTTTCCGTTCAACTCAGGTGGTTCTGTTCTCACTTTGAAATCGTTCTCACGGTTAGAAAAAAAAAGAAGGTGTGGATGACACAAATGTGGAGAAAGTGATATCTTGATTCAACAAAACATGCCTTTATATAGGCTTACAAACTATAACCCTAAAATTTCAATGGTTAAGAAATCATAATAATCTTACTTAATTCTCATAACTTCTAAACTCCCAAAGAACTCAATGGACACTATTGGTTACAAAAAACCAAAAGCCACAAGTCAAGTTTAATACTAAAACTTCCATTATTAATATTATATCTTTTCATATTCTCAACACCCCTTAAATTTGATTTGTTACGCAAGTAAACTCTTCATTTTGATGAGGGGCTTTGTGAAAATGTCCGCTGTTTGGTCTTGTGACTTGACATATTTGAGTTCTACTTCTTTCTTTATAATGCAATCCCGAAGGTAATGAAATCGGGTATTAATGTGAAGAAAGAAATAGAACTCAAATATGTCAAGTCACAATACCAAGCCCCTCATCAAAATGAAGAGTTTACTTGTGTAACAAATCAAATTTAAGGAGTGTTGAGAATATGAAAAGATGCAATATTAATAATGGAAGTTTTAGTATTAAACTTGACTTGTGCTTTTGGTTTTTTGTAACCAATAGTGTCCATTGAATTCTTTGGGAGTTTAGAAGTTATGAGAATTAAGTAAGATTATTATGATTTCTTAACCATTGAAATTCTATGGTTATAGTTTGTAAGCCTATATAAAGGCATGTTTTGTTGAATCAAGATATCACTTTCTCCACATTTTGTTTGGTGATTTTGACTCCACATTCCATTGGTGTTCCAACCGGATTAGCATCATCCATATTGAACCTTTTGAGCATTTCTCTAGCATAGCCCTCTTGAGATATAAACATCCCATATTCACTTTGTTTGACCTTGATCTCAAGATAATAACTCATGAGACCAATGGCCGTCATTTCAAACTCCTTTGTCATCTCCCTTTTAAATTCATCAAACATGCAAGGATCATTTCCAGTAAATATTAAATCATCAACATATAAACAAATTATTAATATACTTTCACCTTGCATTTTGATGTATAGAGCATGCTCATAAGGACACTTTATATACTTCTTCTCTCTAAAATACTTGTCAATCCTCGAATTTCATGCTCTCGGTGCTTGCTTCATACCGTAAAGAGCCTTCTTCAATCGAAGTACTTTATCTTCTTCACCCTTGACTTTATAGCCCAACGGTTGTTTCACATAGACCTCTTCCTCAAGAATTCCGTTCAAGAATGCCGATTTGACATCCATTTGATATATTTTCCAATGATTATGGGCTGCCAAAGCAATAATCAAACGAATAGTTTCAAGGCGAACAACGGGGGCAAATACCTCATCATAGTTGATGCCATGTTGTTGACTATACCCTTTTGCTATTAGTCTTGCTTTGTGCCTCTCAACTTCGCCATTAGCCTTTCTCTTTGTCTTGTAAACCCACTTCACTCCAATTGGTTTTTGTCCTTTTGGAAGCTTGGTCAACTCCCATGTGTTGTTTTTCTCTATTGCTCGAATTTCTTCATCCATTGCATCCTTCCATTTTTTATTTGCAATGGCTTCTTGGAAATTAATGGGCTCACAATCACCAAAAAGACAATAGAAAATTATGTCATTTTTATTTTCGCTTACCTCATTAAGTTCTTGTAGACTTCGGGTTCCTCTTGGGCCAATTTCATTCTCTGAGTCACTGAAAAGTGCCTCCGTTCGTTGGATGATGCATTAGATGACTGATTGGTTGATTGGGGTGAAATTGGAATGGGCAAAACTTCACCCCTCTCTCTGGTTGGCTCATCGTCTTCCTCAAAGTATGGACGAAGATCATATTCCTCTGTCTGTATATTCCAATCCCAAGAAGCTTCTTCATCAAAAACAACATCACGACTGATAGTTACCTTCACATTCAAAGGATTGTAAAGGTGATAACCCTTTGAACGTGCATCATAGCCGATGAATATAAGTTTCTCGCTTCGATTGTCAAGCTTGGTCCTTCTTTCCTCCGACACATGAGCATATGCAATACTTCCAAACACCTTGAAGTGACCAATTCCAGGCTTTCTTCCATTCCATGCTTCTTGAGGCGTCTTGTCAAGCACACTTTTGGTTGGTGCTCGATTTGTTAAATAAACCGCACAAGTTATGGCTTCCGCCCAAAATTCTTTAGGCATCTTTTTCGTCTTCAACATGCTTCTTGCCATGTTTAAGATTGTTCGATTCTTCCTCTCCGCCACGCCATTCTGTTGCGGTGTCCTTGGCACTGTTAATGGGCGTCGAATGCCTTTTTCATCACAAAACTGTTTGAACTCATTTGATGTGAATTCACCACCTCGATCTGTTCTCATGGCCTTAATTGTAAGGTTGCTTTCATTCTCCACACGCGCCTTAAATTTCTTGAAGATTTCAAATACTTCCGATTTTTCCTTCAAAAAATACACCCATGTTTTTCTAGAAAAATCATCAATAAAGAGAAGGAAGTATTTACTTTTACCATGAGACTCTGGTTTAATTGCTCCACACACATCAGCATGGATGAGTTCTAGAGGTTTGTTGGCTCTTGTCATAGACTCCTTTGGAAAACTACTCCGATGGTGTTTTCCAAGTAGACACCTTTCACATACTTGGTTCGGCTTCTGAATATGTGGTAAACCTCGCACCATCTTCTTCTTTGACAAGTCTTCTAGACTTCCAAATTGAGATGCCCGAACCGTAGATGGTATAGCCAAGAAACATCCTCATAACACGTCTTCAAACATTTCGGAACATCATTACATATATTCAAAGTAAATATTCGATTTTTTGTTGTGATGACTTTAGCAATAAGTCTCTCATGATTATCTCTCAAATACAAACAATTGTTTTTCATTTGAACTTCAAAACATTTCTCTAACAATTGTCCTACACTCAATATATTATTTTTTATATTAGGAGTGTAATAAACATTTGTAATATATTGATTTTCTCCACTTTTCAACCGAATGAGAATTTTACCTATTCCTTTCATGGCGGCCAAAGAATTGTCTCCAAAGACAATATTACCTTTTTCCATCTCGTTCAACTCTGCAAACATCTCCCGGTTCCCACACATGTGATTTGAGGCTCTCGTGTCAAGATACCACTTGCTATCTTGAATCTCTTCTTCTCCCTTTGAAACCATGAATAAGGTTCTGTTCTCCTCTGCATAATTGGACTGCCCTTCATGCGCTTTGGATGTGTTAGCGATTGATCGGTCATGTTGCTTCTGATCGATTGACTCTGATTGAGATGAGTAACATTCATTCGCATAATGTCCATATTTGTTGCAATTATAACATTTTACCTGAGATTTATCTCTCCCGGACCTTCCACCACGTCTTCCACGACCTCAACCTCCTCTTCCTCTTGAGGATTCATTTGAGTTTGGAGAAACAACAGTGTTAGATGCACCTCTTCCACCACGGCCTCTTCCACCACGACCTCTTCCACGTCCACGACTATTCTCCTCTTTGAGTTTGAGTTGGAGAAGTTGTTCTATGGTCTCCGTTTGCTCCATCTTTCTTTTCTTTTTCTCCTCATAGGCTTGTAATGAACCTATAAATTGTTCAATCGTCATGGTCTCGAGATCCTTTGTCTCCTCGATTGTCATGGCAATGATCTCAAACTTAGTATTTAGACTCCGTAGAATCTTTTCCATGACACGAACATCGGTGATTTCTTCACCGTTCCGTCTTAATTGGTTGACAATAGTCATAACTTTGGTGTGATATTCCGCTATCACCTCCGTCTCCTTCATCTGTAATGATTCAAACTCACCACGTAAAGTTTGTAATCGTACCTTTTTAACACGATCAGCTCCTCTATGAGTCGATTGGAGCTTGTCCCATGCTGCCTTTGATGTCTCGGCATCGCAGATGGTCTGAAATGTGTCTTCGTCAACTGATTGGTACAAGATATAGAGGGCCTTCTTGTCCTTCTTTCTTGTTTCCTTTAGCGTGTCTCTTTGTGCTTGATCAGCTCCAGCTTCCGCCTCTTGGAAACCGTTTTGCACAATTTCCCACATGTCTTGTGCTCCTAATAATGCTTTTATCTTGATGCTCCAACTGTCATAGTTGAGCTTAGTAAGCATCGGTAATTGAAGCGAACTCATCCCACCGTTGGCCTTTTTCTCTCAAATTTTACAATGGCTCGGATACCACTTTGTTAGAAAAGAAAAAGGTGTGGATGACACAAATGTGGAGAAAGTGATATCTTGATTCAACAAAACATGCCTTTATATAGGCTTACAAACTATAATCATAGAATTTCAATGGTTAAGAAATCATAATAATTTTACTTAATTCTCATAACTTCTAAACTTCCAAAGAACTCAATAGACACTATTGGTTACAAAAAACCAAAAGCCACAAGTCAAGTTTAATACTAAAACTTCCATTATTAATATTACATCTTTTCATATTCTCAACACTCACTTCCGTTCTCAGCCCTCCAAATGGTTCTCAGCTCCCTCACACGTCGAAATTGAATAAAAATAAACCTTGATTCCTTGAATCTTCATCCTCTTCTTTTAAGAGTTGGGGAGAGACGATTTAGCAGGCAAAGATTCTTGATGTGCAATTAAAAAGGAAGGGGAGGGAGTTCATTTATTTTGTTAGCTTGTTTTTTTATTTTTGAACTCTTCTTCTTCTACTGTGTCTACTACCGAGTAGTGTGCGACGAGAATGGAAACGTGAAGTCGAAATGCCTTCCAATTAGAAAACAATTTGCCATTGAAGAAATTTTAGCTCGGGTATGATTTAGTCATGTTCTTATCATCGTACATTTATGTTGGTTTCTGATGATGTGGTTCATTTTAATTGTGAAACAAAGAGATTATTATTTGAAAGTGCTTAAGATGCCTGTAGAATACTGTATTGCTTATTGAATTTAACTTTATAGGTGGATTATGTGGAAGATGCTCCATATTACTCAAGCATGCTGATTAGTTATATTTGCTTTTTTTTTTTTTTTTTTTTTTTGTTGCGTTTGGCATTTGTTTAGGTCTTAAGGAAGCTAGTGAACAATGTTTCAAAGTTTTCGAATGATAAAGTAACTGAGGTTGTGGTGGTATAGTGTCTGCCTACTTCAGTGATTCTCAATTAACGACCACAAAGGATGCTGGTTGTAGTGCTGGTCTTGAAGTTTTGTGTATTATCAATGAACCCACTAGCGCTTCATTAGCTTATAGATTTGAGAAGAGCAATGAAACTATCTTGGTGGGATACATATCATGTTAGAACAGTGAGTAATTTTAGGGGTACTTTCTGGAGTTTAAGTCTAGAGGGAATGCACTTTACATTTTGTTAGAACAGTGGGTAAATTTATGAGTGAAAATTCAACCAATATTTAAGTTTAATGTTCCATTTAGCTTGTCAGCTTCCCACATTCTTTTGCTTTTTGATTAAAGTAGATAGGTATATCCTTTGATATTCTATCTGGTACCGCTGCCATATAAGCACATTAGAAACTTGTCATCTGTCATTTACATTTTTCTCCAATAGAAGATGACTTCTATGTCGTTTGCACCTTAATTTGGTCATCAAGTTCATTCTACTTGTAAGCTTAATAGTTTTCTTCTGCAGTTGATAGATTTTTCTGTCTCAAGTTTTGTTTGTTTTCTGCAGGCTATAACTCAAATTTTTAATCTCTAAGCTAATGTAATTTTCAGACCCTAAACATCAATATACTAGTTGTAGGTCTGACCTTATATTGTTTTGTTTGTTTGTTGCATCTGTAGTTGTACTTTGGGCTATTGGTTTTTGTTGGCTACATTTTTTGTTGGCTACATGGTTTGAAGTATTATGTTTTGGTGAAGGTTCTCCGTTTCTTTTGCTTTCATGGCAGGTTGCCTTGGCCACTCTTCCATTTGTACTTGTAAGTCTCTAATCTCGAACTCATGTCATTGCAAACTTAGATTCTAAAGAAGGTTGGTATTATTTAGCATTTTTAAGCTCTTCTTGGGTGATATTCTTGTACAATCTGGTCATTGAATGAGTCTTTGATTATGAGATATGATCTGCTTTCGATTATTAAAAGTTTGTGTATATTTTTAATGTTTTGACTGTTGAAACTTTGGGGATACATTGAGAGGATGCATTTTTCATATGGTTTTTGTTCTTTGATTATCTTTAGTCATTGGTCTGATTGTTGATGTTGTTGACTTATACTTTGGATTATTTAAGAACGGTTTGGTTTAAGGTTTTATAGATGTTTAGGAATAAAAGTTATCTAATTGTGTTTGGTTGTGCAGGAGAAATGCTATTAGAATTTTATGAACAAAAAAATATGTTTGTATTTAAGTTGTGGAATTAAACATGACAATCTTATATAATTGTACTGTATTAATTCATTAAAGAATCAATAATAATTTTAATTATAAATATGTAAAAATGGAGTAATTTATAATTAAAATTAACTAATTAATATATTTAATAAATGTCGTATTAATTATAATTTAATACTTAATCATTTTTATAATTTAATATTAGTAATTTTAATTTTAATTAAACAATATAAGAAAATATATTTTAATAAACCATATATTATATAAAAAGTGAAAAAAATGAGATAAAAGAAAGGAAAATTTTTAAAAATAGAAAAAAAAATATTTAAACAAAATAGCAAAATTTTTAGAAGTCTATCAGGGCCTATAAGTGATAGAATTGATAGAAATCTATCAGGGTGTATCAGTGATATAAATGATAGAAGTCTATCAGGGTGTATCAGTGATAGAAATGATAGAAGTTTATCACTGATAAATAGTGATAGAAATGATAGAAGTCTATCACTGATAGATGGTGATAGAAATGATAGAAGTCTATCAAGGTCTATTAGTGATAGAAATGATAGAAGTCTATCACTGATAGATATTGATAGAAGTTTATCAATATCTATCAATGTTTTTTTTTTGCTATTTTTTGTAAATAGTTTGACATTTTTTCTATATGTGAAAATTTTCCATAAAAAAATATATGATAATAAAGAATATTTAAAAAGTTTTATAAATATGATATGTTAATAATGAATGAAGTAATAAAAATTAATCATAATAAATAATTAACTTATTATAAATAATCAGTAATGATTATACTATATACTCATAATGAAAGATCAAATTAAATTAATTATTATTATTAATAATAAAAATAATAAGACATTAGTTATTATTATTGCAAAATGAATTTTTGTACTAACAAAATTTTAACTAATTAAATATATTTAAAATGTTTTTAGCTAATGAATTAATAATTGATGTAAATAAGTAATTGCATTCATTTAATAAAATTTTATTGTAAAAATAAGTTAAGTAAATGTTTTAATAGAATATTATTGATTTATTAAAATAAATATTTATATTAATTTTGTTAAATTAATACCAATTAATTAATTAATTAATTAAAAATGAAAAACAAAAGAAAATGGGAAAAGAGAAAACTTTGAAAGTTAATTAGTCCCACGTGATGACAGTAATTAAGCACGGCTCTTGATTCTATTCAAGTGTTTTCATTCAAATCTTTGTTGGAATTCTTTTCTAAAGTTTCTAAAGGGCCTTAATGGCTTAATCTTTGAAAGTTCATACACCTTCTTTGGCATTTTGTGTTAAATCTTCATGGTTTATTTGATATCTAACAAAGAAAGAAGAAAGATTCTTTACTCTCTGTCAAACGCCATTCTGAATCTTGGCTAATTAGTATTTAGTTTCCATTTGGTGTGGGAAGTTTAGTTCAAACTTCCTTTTCAGTTTGATGTTTCTTGTTCTATACTTAAAGCTGCAAACTTCCATCTGAAGAAGACTGTTCTTTTGGGACTCTGTTATTCTGGTGTTTATTTAGTGTTGTGGTTAGACTTACACAGAAATAAGAAGGGACACACTGAAAATCTGTATTTCTTGGTTTTGTTTCTTCTTTTGCTGGTTAGCATTATCATACCTTCTTCTAAATTTGAAATTGTTCATCAGGTTGTAAATATATATTGATAATGATGAAGATATGAACTTTGTTGAAGATATTGGTGGAAAGTTGGTTTAATCTTGAAATGAAATTGAGAAATAGGATCTTGCTAAGGTTTGTATTACTTTTTTATTTTTAAATTTGTGCTTGTATTGGTTTTTAATTCTTGTTTAATTTTGCGATTGTTTTAGGAGCACAATAAGTAGATGGAGTTCAAACTAGCATGCCGTACTTTTTAAAAGGTAATATTTATAATACATTCTTAAAACTCTAGTTTATTCTAAAGTATTAGGAGTGCTATGACTATCTTAAAGTTATGGTAGTCATAACTTAATTTATAAGTTTAGTTGTTGTAAGATTAATAGTCTCATTATAATGGTTATGTTTTTCTCATCAATTTTATGGAGTTTGACCAATCCTTGCATGAATTACTAATGATCCAAATAAGTCCAACATTAATTCCTTCGGACATGTCAATTTGGTAAATGCGTCCATAATGACTAGGAAGGATATCTTGTATCCGAAAACTAGTAGTTTGCACTGTATTGACATTAAGAGTATATTGATTTTTCGCCAATCACCAAATACTTTTGTCTGGAAATACTACATATTTGATTTCATCTATAAATTTTCTACCCTATGAGTTTGAGCTTCAATAAGACAATATGTTGCTTTATACCCCATCCCAAATATTGATTTTTCTATAGGGTGGATTTCATATGTTTTATTTCATACATATATAAGTCTTTTTATTATATTTTATATATGATATGAGACAAAAATGAAGAAATGGCAAGATAATTTGTGTATACCAATGGAGGAAGTAAATAAAAAAAATGTGAAAAACAAGAAAGAGATTCTCTATATATAAGTAGAAATCAGGAAAAAAAAAGAAATTATGTAAAATTTCTTAATAATAAAAGAGTAATACCAATTCTCTTGAGAAAACAAGAAATTGGTTATTGCTCCACCAACCTTCAAGAACTCATATATACCAAGACAGAAGTCTTATCCATTGATAGATGGAACTTCAACAACAGCTTGGTCTAGAGAGAAGTTGTGAGCATTACGTTCATGCATAACTTCCATAACAAGGTTAGCACGGTTAATACTTCCATAACAAGGTTAGCACGGTTAATAATATCAACTCAGATATTAATTACACGACATTGACTATCAACCACAAATTGGTTAAAATGGAAACTATTTAAGTTGATGTTATAAGATTAATAGTCTGATTATAATTGTTATGTTTCATCAATTATATGGAGCTCCTCTTATATATAAAAATGTTGCACCTTGTAGTGGAAAAATCTTCAACCACCCTCTTTGGAACTTTTCTAAGGAAGTACCTGAACTACTGATTTTAGTCCATCATGCTCTATTGGACAATCTTCTTTATGTTTGAAGGTATCCAATGGCTGTCAACTTCCAAATTTTAAACAAAACTTTGCTAATTATGAAGAATTTGAAAATGAGTTCCACTTGGTGGATGGAGATGTCAGTTTCTTCTAGTTGGTCGATCCAGAGAGAAAAAGAATTAAATTTGTAGAACATGCCTTGGACAAATTGTTCCGTTTAAAATATTCAAGGCATCCTCCAAATTCTCTTGCTATTTCCTTGGATGCAAGATTGGCATATGTCTGTAGGGTTCAAATAACACTTTGTAAGGTCTACTGCTGTGGTCATGAAGTCAATGTCTCAAATCGGGTGTTGCACCATTTTTTTCAAGACATTGATAATTTTTTTTTTTTTATCTTTTGTTGATGTGGAGTGAGATAAAATGTGTTCGACTGATTAATTGCCACGAATTCTTAAGAGTGGGGATAATAAAATTGATGTCTACAGGAAAATTTTCTTGTTCTTAGAAATGTAGTTATCGGTGATAAAACTTTTAAGTTTCTTGCATTCTCATCAAGCCAATTAAGAGAATTCTTTGTGGATGTTTGCTTCCAGACTTGGCCTTGATGCAGCTGATATTAGGACAAATTTGGCTAAGTATGCTGCTAGTGGGCCAATCGTTCGACTTATTGACAAAGATGCTTTCGGTTGCTAGACATGAAAGGAAAATTATTCTTGACATAGAGGTTCAATATGGGGGAGTCAACCATGTCTTTTCTAATTGAATTGGAAAAATATAAAGTGATTTCGCTAGAAGGGTCATTGCAAAATTTGGTTTCCAAGTATTGACCCCTCATGCATTACAAATTCCTTATGACAGATATAAGGGTGTTGTTGCTGTTGAACTACGCTCGTTTATAAAATTATCTCTGATAAAGAGTATGTGTAAATTTTAACCCGACAACACAAAACTAACCATACTTCTTTAATCGTTAATTGATTATTCTTGACTACTCTAGAAGTTAAAGATGATATTTTTTAGAAAAAAATAACATAAAGGGGTAGAACATGAACAATTGGATGTCATATTAACAGATCCATTAAAAGCTCAAGAAGCCTTACAGTTGAGGTTTTCTAGAGAATATTCTCAAGGAAATGCTCAAATGTGCATAAACCACATGTTGAGTCGTATCTATCAATGATGTTACAGACTTTCTGGGAATCAAAGTTGCTTGAATTATGCATCAAATCAAAAATCTTTATTCCGAGAAAACGATGATGGGATGTTTTGATGAGACTAGAATCTTGGAATATGAGCAGTATTTGTGCACAAACACTTACTCATATCTAAGGCTCTAGTCTTATCAAGACATCCTATTATCACTCAACCATTCATGATAAAGATTCTTGATTTGGTGCATAATTCTAGCAACTTTAATTAACGAAAAGTCTGTAACATCATTGATAGATACGTTTGTAGCCACACTTAGCATTTCTTGAGCATTTCCTTGAGAATATTAGTATTCTCTCCTCTAAGGCTTCCTAGGCCTTTAATGGATTTGTTAATATCACATCCAATTGTTCATGTTGTTTTTTTCCTAAAAAATTTATCTCTAACAACTAGAGTAGTCAAAAGAATAATTTGTTGACGATTAAGGAAGCATGGTTGATATTTGCTATAGTCTAAGACATCAACTTTTGTGTTGTCTGATTCAAATTTGCCCATATTCTTCTTCAGAGATAATTTTATAGACGAGTGTGGATCAACAACAACAACACCCTTATATCTACCATAACAAATTTATAAAACCAAAGGGGTGAATACTTGGAAACTACATTTTGTAGCAACCCACCCTTCTGACGAAATCACTTATTTTCCAATTCCATTATAAAAGACATAGTTGACTTTCCCATGTTGAATGGAATAATTCTCGTTTATGTCTAGCAATCAATAGTGTCTTTGTCGATAAGTCAAATGATTGGCCCAATCTAGCAGCATACTTTGTCGGATTCTTGATATGCCGAAAATCACTTATTCACGATCTAATATCAACTACATGAAAGCTCGATCTGGAAGCAAACATCTACAAAGAATTATCTCTTAATTTTCTTGATGAGAATGCAAGAAACTTAAAGGTTTTATTACTGATGACTATGTCATTTCTAAGAACGGAGAGAATTCTACTGTAGATATCAATTTTATTATCTTCAGTCTTAGAAGACATCCATGGCAATAAATCTGTCGATTGCATTTTATCCCAGTCATCAACAAAAGACACAACGAAAATTATCAATATCTTGAGAAAAATAGAGCAACACCCGATTCGAAACATTGACTTTAGTACTGTAGAAGTATACCTTACAAGATGTTAGTTGAATCACACCAATCCTACTATCTTCGACTAATGGAGAGCTTGTTAGTTGGTAGGAAATGTTGTTGTGCTTCGAACTCATTAGAATTAAAATTCCTACACAAGAAGTTGTTCATTCAACAAGAGAAAAGTAGATCTGAAATACTAAAAATCTACTAAATCTTTGAAAAGTTAAAAGAGTGATTTGATAACCAATTCGTTTTTTGTTTGTTTGTTTTTTTTTTTTTTTTTTTGTAATCTATTGAGTTTTTTAAAAACAATTTTCGTTTTTAAAAAACATGTGTGCCTTTTGCTCAGAGGTAAGAATATTTGTCCTCATCCTTCTAGTCCCAGGTTTAATCATTAGTGTATATGTTTTTCTTTTAATTTTTCAGCGTTTCTACTTAATAACAATTGTTCTAATCACTGCAGATATATATATGGTGTAGCCCAATAATTAATAGAGATGTCTATTTAACCTATGGGTTGCGTGCCAAATGGAGTTGGAAATCCCCAATTAGACAAGGAGTGGAAAATTTCATATTGGCTAAATGAAGATGGCGACGAGGATAATATTCCCTGCCCCTACTTCAATATATATATATATATATCCTACCCATTCATAAAACTAACCATATTAGCTCCATGCAAATTTGAAAGTCACATTTAACATATTCTTTGTGTCTACTATTTTATGTGTAAACAAAACAAATAAGGTAGGTTTTAACAATTTTTATTTTTTGTATGCTATTTTTGAAATCTATTGCTGTTTGTTTTTCTCAATTTTAAATGATAGTATTCAACATTTAAAATTTCTCAACTTGAATTGATTTTTTAGAACAAAACATAAAAAATTGTGGTGTATGGCTCCTTTCATAACCTTTTAATTATTAAAAATTAAGTAAATAAACACGATTTATACTCATATGTTTCTATGTTTTGTTATTTGTTTTTTACTAATGTTTTAAAAATCTAGTCAATTTTTAAAACAAAATATTCAAATTTTTGTTTTTGTGTGTATGTATATATATATATATATATTGAAATTTGACTAAGAATTCAAATATTTCTTTAAAAAATGTGAAAACTATAGTATGAAATTTATGAGGAAAAAAAACAAACATAAATTTCACAAGTAAAGGGAAAAATACATTTTTGATCCCTAAGTTTTGAGTATAAATTCTATTTGGTTCTTAAATTTCAAAATATTATACATTTAATCCTTAAGTTTTGAGTTTGGTTTTAATTTAGTCTCCCAATTTCAAAATGTTAACAATTTTATCCCTTGAGATTTGAGTTGTGATTCAATTTGGTTCTTAGGTTTCAAGATTTTACGCATGTTTAACTTCGATTTTTCATTAAATACTTATTTTCAATCACTAATATTAATGTCTATTAATTCAAATAAAATAATTATGAAGTAAAATTCTAAATTTAAAAGTGATTAAAAAATAGTTAAACTTAATTAATTTTAAATCTTTTAAATTTATTTAGTGAAAAATGAATATTTAGTGAGTACTTATATTGACAGGAAAGGTGAAAAATGAGTATTTAATGAAAAATTTATGTTAAAAGTGAAAAGCTTCAAATCTATAGACCCAATTGAAACCAAACTCAAATGTAACATAAAATTGTAATATTTTAAAACTTAGGGACTAAATTAAAACTAAATTCACTAAATGTGTCACATTTTCAAAGTTGAGAGAACAAATGAAAATTATACCCAAAATTTAGGAACTAAAAAGATACCTTTTTCAAAACTAAAAGTAAAAAAGTTCCCAAAGATAGTGTAATAATGTTTATAACTTTAATTTTGATAGAATAAAAACTAAAAATAGTTATTAGACAATATGTAAAATATAAATTACTAAATGATATAAAATACTCTTATACTTTGTACTATGTATAAAAAATGTCTTTGAATTTTTGAAAGTTTTAAAAATACATTTAAACTTTTAAAATGAGTTCAACAATACCTTTACTCTTAGTTTTGGATTGAAACTATTAATGTTTTGTATAAAAAATATTCTTAATCTAAAAAAAGGTTAAAAAAAATAAAAACTTTACCGTATGAATAGAAATCGGTTAATACCTTTTACTTCTCAATTTTTCGTCTTTCTTTTCCCATCCCTTCTTTTATTACCCTCTTACCCTTTTTTTATTAACTGTTTAACATTTGTTTATCAACTCAATTAAGAGACATGAACTAAACAACAGGAGAGAAAATAGTGAAATCACCAAGGAATTTTAGGATTTAAATGTTTTAACAAGATTGTACGTAAGTAGTTTAGTGTATATTAATAGTCAAATACAATTTTTTTTATTTGACTATTTATCACTTTGGTATGTTTTAAGGGGAGATATTAATTTTAGAATTTTATGAGATTTTGTGGGATTTTATGTTTTAACTTAAAGTTTTGGTTTTTATTTTGGTAGCTGAGAAAAATTGTATAAGAATTAGTAAAACAGGAAAAAAGAGGAAATTTTCACAAATAGAAAAAATGTCAAACTATTTATAGAAAATAGTTTAAAATATATTGATAGACATTGATAGACTTTTATCGGTATCTATGAATGATTGACTTCTATCATTTCTAATAGACCTCGATAAACTTCTATCCACATATATCACATCTACCTAAAAATTTTATTATTTTGTATAAATAATTTTTCTTTTTTCTTTTTAAAAATTTCTCTATAAAATGTGAGTAACTAAATCCCGCCGATAGCGGCGGCGGTGCAATCAAATATTCAACGGCCATCTCCCTCCGTTTGAGTTACAGAAAGCTCCGGTCGCTAACTTCTTCGAAATTAAATCCAAATCTGTAGCTCCAAGAATTGCAGTTTTTCTGTTCCCATAAACATGCCAAACGTTTCCAAACTCAACATCTTCCCCTATATCTAACCTCCTTACTCCTCATTTTTCTCTCAGAAACGAAACAAAAACCCTAATTCAATCCTTCTCTGAACCTTTACACTCAAAATTTCCACTAATAATGGCGGCAAAGTCATTGAACGCATCTACGATGAATCTAATCCTCGTATTCCTAGGCTGTATAGCCATTTTCACACAACCAGCGACGGCTCGCACGGCGGCGGCGCCAACTCAATTTGATCCATTCGTAACAGAGGATATCTCTTTTTTCCCCTGTATTTCATTTGCTCCTCATCCCGCTTGTTGCAAGGCCATTTCTAAGATGAGCCATTGTTCTTCATCGTTTTTCAATGGCATTCCTTCTGCTGATATAATTCTGATTAAGAGTGTTTGTGCTTCGTGGGGCGCTCCAATTTCTTAGTGGAATAAGTAATTTCACATGATAAGATTTTTTGGGAATATGTTTTTCTTTGGGGTTGACAGAAAAATTTGATTGAAAAGTCAAATTCAGCTTCCTCATTTTCTTCTAGTCTCTAATTTTATATTATAATTGTATAAGGCTCAGATTCAACACTGTGTATTTCTCGAGATTGCTGTTGAGAACTCCAATTTTAATTCTAAACCCATTTCACTCTGTATTTGATTGAACTCTGTTTTCCGATCGGAACCAAAGAACGCCGTCGTTTCCAAAACCACCAGCCATGGCCGGAACTAACCCTTCCGGCACTGTCCAAGATGTAGCTTCTAAAGGGGAAGTCCCGGAAAGATACATCCATAAAGAAAGCGATCGAGGAGCTCTAAATGCTCCTTTAATGGCAGCTCCTGTAATCGATATCGCTCTCCTCTCCTCTTCATCCAAATCCGGACCGGAACTGGAGAAACTCCGACATGGACTTCAGTCATGGGGCTGCTTTCAGGTTCAATTTCTGTTTATTTTTCTCTCTAAAACCCTAATTGGGGGGGTAGGAATTTCTATAAACCCTAATTTCTGTGGACTCTGTATCTCGATCCCATTAAATATCAAATTGAAGAAATTAGTAAGTGTTTGTGGTGTTTTTATAGGCTATAAATCATGGAATGTCAACTGAATTTCTTTATGAAGTTCGTCAATTAGCGAAACAGTTCTTTGGTCTTCCAATGAAAGAGAAATTGAAATACTCAAGAGAAGAAGATGAAATGGAAGGATATGGCAATGACATGGTTCTTTCAAACGAACAAATTCTTGATTGGACTGATCGTTTATACCTTACTGTATATCCACAACAAAGCCGTCGTTCCAAGTATTGGCCAACCAATCCTGAAAGATTTAGGTACTTTTCTTTCTCAAATCTTGTTTTCTATATCATTTTTTTTTTATGAATAATGTAAAAGAATCTGCTAGATTGATGAACATTGTAGGGAAGTTGTTGATGAGTACACTGATAATGTGAGGCTGATAAGTGAGAAAATTCTTAAGGCCATGGCAAGGTCATTGGATTTAGATGAGAGTAGCTTTCTTAACCAGTACGGTGAGCGAGTTAAGCTTGACGCACGGTTCAACTTCTACCCTCGATGTCGAAATCCCGATCTTGTTCTCGGTGTTAAGCCGCACGCTGATGGATCGGCAATCACCATTTTGTTGCAGGATAAGGAAGTAGAAGGTCTGCAGTTCATGAAAGGTAACGAGTGGTTCAATGCTGCAATCATTCCTGACGCTCTTCTTGTCAATGTCGGGGATCAAGCAGAGGTAAACACTCTGTACAAAACGAATAATTAATTCTAAAATCACTGTCAAACATGTTGGTAAATGTATATTGTGACAGATCACAAGTAATGGGATATTCAAGAGTCCAGTTCATAGAGTATTGACAAACTCAGAGAGGGAAAGGATATCTTTGGCAGTGTTTTATCTTCCAGATTCAGAGAAAGAAATTGAACCATTAGAGAAACTGATTAACGAAACTCAGCCTAGATTGTACAAGACTGTCAAGAACTTTGTTGGGCTTTACTTTGAGTACTATCAACAGGGCCAGAGACCAATGGAGGCTGCAAGAATCTAAATTTGTACTATGGTATCTCTACCTGTCATTCTCTACCTGCTATTTCCATGGTTGATTGAAGTCATTTACACAAAACAAAAAAGCTTATAATATCTATATTTTAGATCATTTTTGTCCTTGTATTTTGGATTTAATTCCATTTTAATCTATGTAATATGAAATATCCAAATTTAGCTCTTGAAATTTAAATGAACATAGTTTGAAGTTAGCTGTTATCAAATTGGTAAAGTTATGACAATAATTTTTGTTTAAGAATGTGAAAATATTTCCAAAGTTATTGGAGAGGGGGAGTAGAAAGAAGCTTAGGAACTAAATTTTCTTTGGAAAGCTTAACAATAGAGAGGAATGAGGTGGTGTTGAAAATTCTTGAATATTAAGTAGAAGAAAGAGGATATAACAAGAATATGACAATCTTTTAAACATATCACAATAAATTTATGCATATATAAGCTTATGAATTAGTCCGGTTTATTACGCTCTCATTTTTTAAATATATATATGTGTAGTATACTTAACGAGTCATATATGTGTAGTATACTTAACACATGTTTAATGCATGTCCAACAAATGTTGAACTTACTTGGACTTTATATAATTAGTGTCTAACATATCTATTTCACTAACAAGTGTCTCATTCGTGCCTAACAAATGTTGGAGTGTCCAAGTATTTGACACACATTGGACAAGCTAGCCAAATTAGATTATTTGTGTTTGTGTGCAAACTTTGCTTGAATTATGAAAATATTTCTGAAAAAGTAGATAACAAACCAAACCACAACATCGTAAGGAGTATTTATAAAGTTAATAAAGTTAATTTAAAAGAAAGTAAAAAAAAAAATCAAATGACTATGAAGTGAGACCTGATGTAATATTTGCTAGTTAATAAATTCAAACCAATGAAAACTACTTATCAATTCAAACAAGTAAGCCTAACAAAATAAAAGAAAAACTAATAACAAAACAGTTTTCATTTGGCAAAATATATAAATATAAATAAAAAAAAACTTATAAATATAAAATTAAATTAATTTGAACAAATACATAAATATAAATAGACACCATAAACAATAACTAAGTTATGACTACCATAACTGTAGGATAGTCAAAACACTCCAACACATTCTAATTTAACACTTTAGAAAAAAACTAGATTTTTAAAAAGAATGTCATATAAATATTACCCGACGAAACTGTCCACACTGGCAGAAACCGCCGACGGTTTGACATCAGTCTAGCCTCACAGCATGGCAGCACGGCGGCAGCTTATTCAGCCTGGAAACCGTCAAACATCTGGTTGGTGTCAATTCATATTTTAGACATGCTAGCTACAATTTGAGTTAATTGTGACAAATTGACAGATAAGACAATATGACTTTGACACTGATATAATTATTTTTCATAATTAAAAATTTTAAAATTTCCTAATTTAATTCCTATCCTATTTCAAATAAAATAGATCAAAATCTAATTGATTCCTAAATTATTCAACTACTTTTTTATATTTCATAAATATTTATATTTGATAATTGATATGATGAAAAGGAAAATTGGATGTTAAATTTTTTTTTTTTAATTTAAGGTTTATTTTGGTTAAAAAGTGGAATAATTGATAACATATTCATATTCTTACAAAAAAAAAATGATAAATAGAAACTGGCCCAAGAAAAGAAATGTATTAATTCTTAAGGAAGGATTGAAAAATTGAATAAGGAAGGGAATTGAAATAATAAATATAAATAAATTAATATATAATTATTAATTATATATAACAAATATCCAACTAGAATTGGAAGGTGGAAAGGAAACTGCAAAGTAGAAAGAAAGAGAAATGAAAACCGCGGTTTGACCGTTCAGGCCGGCGCGATTTTCCCCTAAAAATCAGTTGGCAGATTGGTTTTAATTTTTTCTCTAAACCGACCTACAAAAACCCCTATCATAATCTATAAAGTCAAGATAGTATAAATTTCAACTATAACTAACAAGTTTATTTATGCATGTGGGTTGGTAGTGTTTATTTATTTATTTATTTTTGGATGGGTTGGGGATTGGGGAGAGCAAAAGAAGGGAGGGAACGAAACAAGGGCCTAAAAAAATTTCAAATATTGTATACCTTTAGTGACAATGTAATATGTTGATAAACGTTTGTAATATTTAACCGCGGACATTACAATAAATAAATGTAAATCAAAACGATAAACCAATAGCCTAGCTCAGTTGGTTAGAGCGTCGTGCTAATAACTTTGTCACTAAAAATCATTGCCTTTGTACAATGCTTAGGTGCAAAAAAATAATAATTTTGCACATTACAATTTTAATTTGGTGCAACAAGAGTTGCATAATAAATTAGTTTAATAATTTTTTTGCTTTGAGTAATACTTAGGTGCAGCCTGCTCCACCTAAGTCTTATGCTCCCTCTTCTTATATACACCCAAATATAAGATTTTAATAATATTTTTTAAAAAAAAAATTCGTGTCAATTTGTAATTGGTTGTAGCCAGTTTTGTCTACTTTGAAAGGTGCGGTCTATGTTGCCCCTTCTTTTACGCATACCAAGAAATAATTTTTAATAAATTTTAAAAAAAAATGAATTGACATGTGACAATATTTTATTGGGAGCAGCGCAGCTGCACAGTAGATAGGTATAGCGTGGCTGCATCTAAATTTTTTCCTAAACTAATTGAGGGTTGGTAGTATTTTTCTTCACCTGCTCATTTTGTTTGTTCTTTTAATCATTTTTAGTTAGTGTTTAATCTCTACGAGCACTCAAGTTGGAAACTCCAGTATTCATTTTCTTTCTTGGTGAGCGTGTCTCTATTTTCATAACAAAGTTTTCTTCGTAGGGTTTCGTATCTGCATCTGAATTGTCATTGACTTATATCGTTTCTTTTTCAACTCGTTGTAGCAAGGGTTGTACAATAGATAGTGCAACAAGTTTTTTTTTCCCTTCGAGCAATATTTAGGTGCGGTTTATGCTGCACCCAAATCCCATTCTCCTCCTACTTCTACATGTACACTAAAAAATAATTTTTTTTAAGAAAAAATGAATTGTCACGTGACAATTTTTAATTAAGTGAAACAGGGGTTGCATCTCCTGTTGGACTAAAAAGTGAATAAAAAAAAGAAAGATATCTAATTTACTATAGTTGAATGCTTATTCTCTTTTGTGTCAAGTTTTATCTAGAAATTTACCATGGTACAAAATTTAAATTTAGTTGATATTTAAAAGTAGATTCCAACATAAATCACTTTATTCTCAACTATTCAAATTCATGTATGCATGTGAGTTTGTAGTATTTTTCTTTATTTTCATTTTATTCTCAACTACCATTCAAGTTCATGTATTTATGCAAATTTCTAGTGTTAAGGGTTTAAAATTTATTTGTTTCATTAGCTTTAAATATGAGTATTTCATAACACTATTCAATTATTGAAGGAAATTTTATAATTGCAAAAAGTTTCTGCTTGCACCCGGGTGATATTTGTGTATTAGAGGCTATAAATATAGCTTTGTTGTACCAAGGTCAAAGTGAATGTCTTTTATAAGACAAAGATTGAAGTTTATTGTAGTGTCTATGAAAATTGAGATAAAATGTTGGAAAAGTGATATTTTAAGAAGAAACATAATTTGAGTTATCAAGTCAAAACATGTCATTGCTTGTGTGGAGATACCCAATTGTGACATCGCGATCCAATTGAATAGGAGTAAAATCCATTAACAGAATTGGTCGAGGCAGAATCAATTCAGTGTCCCAATAGATAAAGTAAATATCACCATCTAAATCACTACCCAAACATTTAGATGAGGCCTAACTTAAAAAGTTAGGCATCTAGTTCAAAACAAAATTAGACAAGCAATTTGTCACCACATCAATTCTAGAAAATATATGTTGGCATTTTCTATTTTGAAATTGAACATTGAAGCGGATTTCTTGCATTTAAAGTTGAAAACAAATCTTATTTTCCAATCAAGAAACAACTAGCATTGGTCAATTTACTAACCTTATCTTTTTTTAGGAAAAACTACATAGTCAACCATATGGTACAACAAAGGTATATTTACAGCCTCTAATACACGTACATCACTCAAGTGCAGGCACATACTTTTTGCAACGGTAACATTTTCTTCAATAATTGAATGATGAACCACTAATATCGAATGCAAAGGAATTAGATAAATTTTGACGTCTAGACTGGATATTTGCACAAATACATGTCCATATCTAAGGCCCTAGTCTCAGACATTCTGTTATTGTATTTCAATTCACTACTGATACAAAAGCTGAGTTGATCATTTCGTTAGCTAATGATTAGAGCTTATCGTACGATTCTTCTTATCTTAAGGTTCAACCAACCGAATTTGATATTGAACCAAACCTTAGGACATATGTGTCCACCTTGAAGGACTTGCCACCGTGCTTTGGCGGTCAAGTTTCAAGAGAAAAGTTTCATGTTCTATAAGAAAGAAATGTTGATTTGGTGACCTTGAATTGAAATGCGAAAAATGAACTTCCATTTCAAACATAATTCCATAAAGTATATGCTCGAGCTACAGTTAAAGAAAATTTGGCAAATACAACTCCACCATTCAAGCATTAGTCTATGAAATATCTTCTATTCCAAGTTTTGTGATTATTTTATTTTTAAAAGAATTATTTCAATTGTTGCTAGAACGAACTATTCACATTATTAATAATATTTTCAAGAACATCTTCTGAAACATTATTAATCTTATTAGAAATAACAATAGGAACACATTTGATCTCAACAAAATTACATGCAAGATTCACAAAAATAACATAATTTTTTTAAAGAAAAAAAATTTGCACGTTGAAATTTTAATTTGGTCCAACAAGTGTTGCACAATAGATGAGTATAAACATCTATGTCCCAATCCCATGCTCCCTTTTTCCACACACCAAAAAATAATTTTTTTAATAATTCGTTTAAAGAAAAATGAATTGTGAGGTGACAATGTTTAATTGGGTGCAGCAAGGGTTGTACCCAAGTTTTTTCAAGAAATGTGTGAAAAGTTCTTTTGAATCTTATGGGGAAGACAGTTCATATTAGTAGATTTGTTTTAAATGTCATGATAGATGCAAGAAGTTTTTGGAAGAATGATCTGCCTATGTTATTAAGGTTAGACAACCTAAGAGCGAGGAAGTAGAGTATATGTTATTGTATTTCAATTCACTACTGATACAAAAAGCTGAGTTTGATCATTTCGTTAGCTAATCATCAAAGCTTATGATGTTGATTTGGTGACATCGAATTGAAATGCGAAAAATGAACTTCCATCTCAAGCATAATTCCATAGAGTATATGCTCGAGCTTCCGTCCAAGAAAAATTGGCAAATATAACTCCACCAGCAACATTAGTCTATGAAGTATATTCTATTCTAGATTCTGTGATCATTTTATTTTTAAAAGAACTATTTCAATTATCGCTACAACGTGAATTTCTATCTTCTAATCTAGGATCAAAGTTGTTCACATTATTAATACCAGTAGACTTGTTCACATTACTAATAACATTTTCAAGAACATATTCAGAAACATTATCAATATTATTAGAAATAACCATAGGAACACGTTTGATCTCAACAAATCACATGCAACATTTACAAAGACAAAAAAAAATATTAAGTGGAAGCTTCTTCCCATCAATACAAGTAGGATTACCTTTTACTATCGCTAAACAGACAAAAATAAGATCACTTCTTTATCAGCTGAAGATATATATTTAGGCAAAGCATTATCAATATTCTCTTTAAAGTCAAAAGACTTATATGCCTCAAATGAATGTCTTCGTCCAAAGCATTATCATCATCAATCTTCAGTAATTTTAACATGCATATACATGCATCACCAATTTATATATGTGTGTATGTGTGTATATATGTGTGTATGTGTGTATATGTATGTGTATATATATATATATATATATATATATATATATATATATATATATATATATATATATATATATGTATGTATGTATGTATGTATAGCTTTGAGAAAATCTTCAAGGAAAGAATAAATCATCTTTGTAAGAAAACAACTGCAACCCACTAAATTTGCAGGCCAGCAAATGTGCACTACACATATTAACCTATAAGAAACCAATCTCAAAGAGAATCTGCACTACATATAACATATTACAAATGTTTGAATTTTTCCTCTAATAAAATCAACCAATTAGAATGTAGAAACAAATTCCCATTTTAGCTAACCAAATCAATCAAATATTTACTTTTTTTTTTACCCTAACCAAATCCATAGTCAAATATATATAAAAGGTTATCGGAGGGAATCTTTGTATCTCTATTTTACTGTTATATCTTTTAATAAGTACATATATTTTTGTCTTTCATTACAATTATTATTCACATCATAGTGATTACATCCAAAGTGGTATATTCTTTTATGTATGAATGTGACCTAAATCATATATATGAAACATCAAGATTTAACGGTAGAAATATATTTGAAATGAGAGTCACGCTAGCCTCATTACAATTATATTCAAGTTGAAGTGGTTATGTACTATGAAATTGTGTATCCTTTCTTGTATGAATGTGATATGAACGAAGGAACCTAAATCATAGGTTATGAACATCAAGAAAGATGCCAAGAATGCAAATTATGTGTTATCCAAATTCACAATGAAGAACACTTGTATCTATGTGAAGTCAAGTGGAATTTATGAAAAATCAAACTTCATTTATGGAACAAAGACTTCAAGGGGCTTCACAACTCAAAAATGGTTACAAATTGATGGGTTGTTGATTAAAAGTGAATATTTTCGAATTTATTATAATAATTAAATGTAATTTTAAGTTTTAAGTCATTTTAAGTGATTTTATGTTACATTTAGATCATGGTGCTAATGGTCATCAATTGTGAAAGTTACAACTCTTTAAATGCCTCATATAATGTCTAAGAGTTATATTTTGAGGCCTATATAATACCATGTAATTATTCAAAAAATGGGAGACTTTGGAAAATGTAGTAAAAAGAGCCTTTTAGCTTTGTTTTAGCTTTGAGCTATGTTTCCTTTGCAATTCTATGGTGTTTAGATTGCATGTTCAGGATTCGAAGATCAAGGGTCGATGGGAGCCACAAGGTTTGTCCGATCCATGGTTTTGCTGATGGTCTAAGTAATCCGTCGTCTAACCATTCTTAGGGGCTGAGATCGAGTTGATTTGGGGTCTTTTGCGATTAAGTTCTAAAGGTCTTGTTCGTCAACAAGATTGTTAGATCCAACTGATCGAGGGTTACTTATCAGAATGTGATGTAGACCATAGATGTATGAAACATCATAATAGTAGAGATATGTATGAATGGATAATCACATCCTTTACCCTTTAAATTATCATAAATACTATTTTATCTTTCTTTACAAATAATTATAATTATTTGAGTCAAATAATATTAACGATTGTTTCATTAGTTAAAATATATATATTTTTAAATTTTCATGTACTATTAAATAAAACTATTTTTTCTTTAAAAAAAAGAAAACTATTTTTTTAAAACAAAAAATTACAAATTCTTCACAACTGTCTGATTTTTGTGATCATCATTAAAACAATGTTTAGTAATGATTTTTTTTTGTATGCTTTTAAATAAATAATTTTTAAAAATTAAAAGAGTGTTTGGTCCACCCACTAACTTTATAAGTCGGTATTAAATAACTAACTCTAAAACTTAAACAGTAATCATTATTGAAGTTGGCATATTTATTAAAAAAAAAATTATTTCTCTTTTTCCTCTCTCCCTCTCTCTAATATTTCATAACTTTAAATTAAACAACTCTACATCTCACAGACAGGCTTACTAACTCTATATTTCAAAACTCAACACCATATCCTAAACAACTTTGAACATCTCGTTTGGACCATGTGTTTTACTTCAATTGGGTATGTATAGTATGTTGAATGACGTGGCAGAAATTACAATAAAAATGTTGCCACGTGTCTCATAGAGTTGTGTTGAGGTCATGATTTAATTGTGCCACGTCTAGAGAGATGAGTTGAAGGCATTTATGCATATCTGAATTATGAATGTATAATAAGATAAAGTCATTAATTAGACAGCCACAGCTCCGTAAGTAGTTTTCTTAGAATTCCATAAATTAAAACATAGCTAAATATAGTAAAAAATATTTAGTATAAACAAACCAGTCAACAATATTATAGACACGAGGATTCGAAGTTGTCATTAGCCATCCCAATCTTCATTCCTATGCAATAAATAATTTGAGCTTAACATGAGTAGTTTTCTAGTTTTCAATTAAAACATGTCATTCATTAATTTTAAGATCCAAAGCTAACATCCATCAAACAAGGAAAAAATTTGGATGCAGTGAAAAATTACCACGTGACAATTTTAAAGTAATGATTAGGTGCAGCCTAATCATACTAGGAATATTCAGAAAATCTGATGACTTAAAAATTTTGATCAACTCAAACCAACCTATACGGTTTGAGTTGGGTTATCAATTCATTTGGGTTAGGTTAACTTATTATTCTTTAAAAAGTATATTGTTTTTACTTATGATACAATTATTTTTACATATATTTATTTTTATTTTATTTTATTTCATGATTTTTCTTTGTTAATTTATTCTTCAACAACTTCTAAAATTAATTTTTAGTATTTTGGAAAGAAAATGTTTACCATATAAATTGAAATTGAAATTGAGCTATTAATCTTAGTTAAATAAATGAAAATAATTAAATATAATTTTTATATATTAACATTTTACCTATTTTTAGAACAAAAATTTAAATAAAATAATCCGACTAACTCAAACCAACCAAATTCAAGTATTTCATGGTTGGGTTAGGGTTGGATTCACTATTTAATAACAGTTATTTGTGTTGAAGAAATTTACAACCCAAATAATAGGGTTGAGTTTAAAAAGTGTTTCAATCCAACCCAACTCAACCCACAAACACCTTTATCCTATACTCCCCATTTTTATATACACAAAGAAAAAAAATTAAATCATTTTTTAGAAAAATCAAAATTGCCATGTGGCAGAATTTTATTATGTAGCTCCTAAGGATGCACATAGATAGCTGCAGCTTTTGGAGCACCTAACTATTTTTTTAATATTTATTTTTTTATTTTTATTATTATTTTTCATTCTCTCTCTTTCAAACTTCCAAATTTTTCCTCCCTTTTTTATTTTCTCCTTCTTTTTTTTTTCCAGCTTCTCCAAGAAGCCTCTTCCCCCTTACCTTTTTTCTTTTCCAATAATGCCCATTCATAATTGCTTTGGGTAAACGTGGCTACTTTGTAGCCACTTTTTTTTCTCTAAATAACATTTCCAACCAAATACATCCAAATCCAATTTCAATTCTCAATTATCCTCTTCCAATTATAGAAACCAATTTAACTTATCAATTTCAAGTTTCTCTTGTTTCTATTTACTTCAAATTTTCACGTCAAATAAAATTTCAAAATGTAATCACCAATTTATAAATCTCAAATTATACATTTTTTTCACAAAATTAAGTAACCAACATAGTATACCTCTATCCAAATGTTAGAAAGCCAACATGGGTGTTACAAATATTACCCTTTTCAAGAATTTTGTCCTCGAAATTCAAACAAGTCTATTATTATATGATCCATTTCAATTTCATTTGTTTTGTTGCCTTTTTATGAAAAATTTGTACAAGTAATCCAAAAATTCGGTGAAAAATGTCGTCACCTGGATTTTTAAAAAAATGTCAAACGACCCTTTGCTGACGTCAAGATCATATGAAATTACCAAAATGAACTAGTGCACACAAAAAAACCCATCTCGCTCTCGCTCTCTTTTCTCACTCACAATCACTCTCATCTTTCTCGCGCTCGCTCTCGGTCACTCTGCTCTCGCTCACTTTCACTCACTGTTGCTCTCGCTCTCTCTCTCTTACTGTCGCTCTCACTCTCTCTCTCTCTTACTGTCGCTCTCACTCTCGCTTATCGGAGTTGGTCGCGTCTAAGTTGCTCATGTGACATGTCGTGCCGGAGAAGAAGAAGAAGTTGTAGAAGAAGAAGACGAAGAAGAGGGAGAAGGAGGATTCTGGGAAGAAGAGAAAAAAAAAAAGAAGTCAGAACGCTGGAGAAAGGAAGGAAGAAAGAAAAAAAAAGGTAATGGTGTAATTTCACGTGATCATGACATAATCAAAGGGTCATTTGGTATTTTTTTAAAAAAATTAGGTCATTTGTCATTTTGAGCTTTTAAAATTGACTTTTTATATAATTATTTGATCGGTTCATTATATGTTTATTATTATTTTTTGAAGAAAAATAATTATAATATTACAAAGTGTAACTAAAAGTCAGTGATTTGAATTCTCTTACTCTTAATTATTAAAAAAAATGATTGGTTTCAGTTTTGGTTTATTTATGGCACTTTCTTTAAGTATCTCTATCTACATCCATGGAATCCCATCGACACAAACATGGCAGAAAATTCTGACCTCACACAAACACTCCAAGAAAAGCTCCTCATCAACGGCGGCGATACGCCGGAAAGTTATATTTACAAAGGCGGCTACTGCGGTGGAGATTCCAACAATAATATCAATCCGCTTCCATTAGCAGAGATTCCGGTCGTTGACTGTTCTCGACTTTTATCGACGCCGGCGGGCGAGGCTCCGTTGAACGAGCTCCGGTTGGCTCTCAGTACTTGGGGATGTTTTCAGGTCAGTTTTCATTGGATCTCAACTCAACGACCCATCTCATGATTTTAATCAATTAAATTTTTGTTATTAGTTATCAACCCACAATTTTGTTCTAATTTTCTGCTCTAATTTCTAATTATAGTCTTTAAAAATTTTTTATTAAAAAAACACACACAAACTTGAATTTCTTGCAAAATTTTGAAGAAAGAAATGAAAACTATCATTTTTGTTTTATTTTTCAAAACTTGTTGGTTGTTTACATCATTCGTGGAGATGGGATGATAAAGCATACAAATTTAGAATTAGTCTTAAGTTTATTTATAAAAAAACAAAAACCATTTTCTAAAAAAACCACAAAAAAAAAAAAAAAAAAAAAAAAACCAAAACTAAGGTCTGATGGGCAACTATTTGGACCCGTTTGATTATGTTGATGCCAAAATTCGAACGAAAAAAATGCACATTGACTTTTACATGACAACAATGGTAAATTTGTAATTTGAAGAAGGGAGGACCTAGAAAATAAAGAAAAATAATTCTGATATCAAAGTCAGAAAATTATAGAATGGGGAAAGGGCAAAAGTTTCCGTTCTAGAAGTTCTAGATCTCAGATTTAGTTCCCGTTACCTCATATGCAGTTATGTACTTACAGGCAGAATGAGATGAAGTAAACCCTTTTTTCTTTTAGGATTGGATGAGATGGATTTTTCCTATCATAAGTAAGTTAAGATTAGATCTGATTTGATAAATGATTAGTTGATACTTTGACTTATTTGAATTCAAGTTCACTTTATCTTGTATTTATCTTTCCATATCTTTTTCTAATTCTTGACTTATTTGTCAGGTCCAATTTCACCTAGAACAGATAACCATTTGAATTTTTTATTTTTTTTGTTTTTGAAAATTAAGCTTAAACACTCCTTTCACCTCTAAATGTTTTTATTTGTTATCAAATTTTTATCAATATCTAAAAAACCAAGGCAAAATTTGAAAACTAAAAAAAAAAAAAGAAAAAAAAAATTCAAAACTTACTTTTGTTTTTAGAATTTGGCTAACAATTCAACTCTTGTATTTAAGAAAGATGCAAATCGTTGTAAGACATTGAGACCCTAATTTTTAGAAGAAAGAAAGAAAAAATAGTTTTCCTAACCTTGTTTTTTTCTATAAAAAAATTGACTAAGAATTCAATTTTTCTTTTCAAGAAATATAGTTTAGGAGAAAAACAAGAATAAATTTCCAAAAAAAAAAAAAATAGAAAATTCATTATTCTTTAAGCGCCCGTTTGAATTGACTAGAGAAGAAAGTATTTTCAAAAAGCTCATTTTTATTTAAATTTTTTTAACAAAAAGGGTTTAAAATAGACTTCCAAAGCTATTTTAAGTGGTTTTCAAACACTCTAATTTTTTCTAAAATGACTTATTTTTTAAATTAAATACTTAAAAATGTATTCCAAACACACCTTAAATAGTTATGAAATGAAAAGTAAACGAAGTGATTATCGTAAATTAATTTGGAGAAATTAATGAAGTTAGTGTGTGGTTTCAGGCGATTAATCACAATATTTCAAGTTCATTTTTGGAGAAGATGAGAAAATTAAGCGAGCAATTTTTCTCACTGCCTATTGAAGAGAAGAAGAGATGTAGAAGAGAAGTTGATGGAATGGAAGGATATGGAAATGATTTGATTTTATCAAACCAACAAATTTTAGATTGGACTGATCGGTTGTATCTTATAGTAAATCCTCAGGATCAAAGAAAACTCAACTTTTGGCCTCTAAATCCTCAGTCTTTCAGGTCCATTTCTCGTTCATTTAAACTCTAACTTTTTATAAGTACGTCAATTTATATTATTTGTTGATGATTTAAATCAGCTCAAACTTATCTAAATAAAACAATTCTTCTCAAAAAATATCCGCAATAAAAATTATCATACAATTCTTTATAAATGTGCAAAAGAAGTAGAGGAAGACAAGTAGATGAAAATCGTTCAAATTTTAATAAATATTTGCTACTATTTGTTTTTGGAGAATTTTTAAAAATAAAAAATAAAGGAAACTATTTACACAAAATAGAAAAAAAATTTAGATAGTTGTGATAAACGTTGATAGAAGTCTATCAGGGTCTATGAGTGATAGAGATAATAGAAGTCTATCAATGTCTATTCGTGTTTTTCTTTTGCTATTTTCTATAAATAGTTTGATATTTTTTTAATATGTGAGAATTTCCCTTTGTTTTCTAGTTTTACAAGCATGAATCCTTTGGTTAGTTTTTAAAAATAAAATAAAAAATACACACATGTGAAAGTTATGCAATAACGATTTTAAAAATGAAACTCTATTGAGAGGTCTAAATTAATTCAATTATTAATTAATTTATAATTTTTATTGACACAATCCTACAAGTTTAGACTTTTATTCGGGTTGTTTTTATACTTTCAATTTTTGTTCAATTTAGTCTCTAGATTTTTTAAGAATTAAAATATTGATGTCGATATCAATAGTGAGATTTCAATTTTACGAATAACAATAAAATATTGATGTCGACGGATATTTCTATAAGTCAAAAGAATTATAAAAATTATTTAGATTAATAATTAAGTAGTTTTACTTTTTACTTTCAAATTAAGCTATGGATATTTTTATTAGTATATTTCTTATCATGTTGTACTAAATAGATGTATTTTTTTATGTTTTACGAGCATTTATAAAAGATATGAAGATATCATTGAATATTGAATATTGATGTCTAACCCTTCTCAAAAATAGGTGAATCTAATACAATCCATACAGAAGCACAATGTTATCACATACCAAACGACAAGAGACATGCATATTAAAAAAGTAGAGACAGAGAAACACACAAAGATTGGTAACTTAGTTTGGTGTAAGATCGCCTACTCTAGGGGTAGTGTGATCGATGGAAAGAAACTTCATTCTTAAAGAGAGTTAAGTAATTATAACAAAGTATTTATCTGTTAGACTCAATGACTCACGTACAACTAACTTCGTAGTTTCAACTTAAGCTTCCCTGATCTTCTTACTTCTACAGAAGCAAACTTGATATTTTAATCCTTGTTATTTCGGTCTATATATATATTAGCTTTATGCTCTTAATAACCCAAAAACAAATTACATACACAACGAAAAAAATTTTAAAATGGGAATTATTAAATGCTTACCCTCAACCAAACAGGGAAGATCTACACGAGTTTACGGTAAAATTAATGGAGCTAATTGAATTAGTGCTGATAGCCATGGCAAGATCCTTAAACGTGGATCCGAATAGCTTTACAGAGCAGGTGGGGAATCGCCCAACTTTAATGACAAGGTTCAATTTCTATCCGCCGTGTTCGACGCCCCATCTTGTTCTTGGACTTAAAGAACACTCCGATGGATCAGCTATCACCATTATTTTACTCGACAAACAAGTCGAAGGGTTCGAATTGCGAAAGGATGATCAGTGGTACAGAGTCCCTGTTCCTACCATTGCTGATTCTCTTCTCATCAACATTGGGGAACAAGCCGAGGTAACAATGTTACACACTACTTTTTGAGTTTTGAATTTTGATTTTGCATCTTGGGTTTTTAAAGGATTATTGTTCTATGTCATGTGTGTGGAGATTATGAGCAATGGGATCTTCAAGAGCCCTGTTCATCGGGCGGTGACAAATTCAGAGAGGCAGAGGATTTCAGTGGCATGTTTCTGCTGCCCAGAAAAAGAAATAGAGATTAAGCCGATCGAGGGGCTGATCGACGAGAAGAGACCAAGGATGTTCAGAAGTGTGAAAGACTATTTGCAAACTTATTTTCTAAACTACCAGACGGGAGAGAGATCAGTTGATGGATTGAGGATTTAGAGTCTCCTTGTTTCTGTCGTGAACTCTGTGTTTTCATGGTGTGTTTGTAAAGATAGAACATATAACAAGTTCTACTGGTCAGAAGTTTTGGGTTCTTTTGAGCTTTTATAACACACACCTCTGTTTCAGAAAATGTTTTAAATTGTAGTTTTAAGTCTTTGTTTCCAAAAACTAGATTTGGTTTGGCCTTGTAAATCTTAATGATTAATATGTACTTGGAAGTTATTATTCAATTAAAATGTCAAGTGAACACTGAATTCAAACAAGACTTTTAACATAATTATCATCCAAACATGTTTGTTTGAAAAAGTAGACACAACTGTTTGCTTTTAAAAAAAAAAAAAAAGTAGAGATTGTTGAAAAACAAACTTCTAAATAAAGCTATTAAAGTTGAATTATTTTTAAAATAATTGAACTGGAAGGTTGGTTATGAAATGAATGAAAAAAGCAAACATTAAATTTCACAGTTTTGGTCCTCAGAATTCAAAAAGGAACTCAGCATTCAACAAGAGAGAAAAATAGGGTGGGGGAATAACAATAATAGCCTGTTCTCAATTGGGAAAAAGAGAATTAAAATCGCAGTCTCATTTCACAAGATTTGACCAATTTTATCTTCTTATCTTCTTCTTCATCATCATCATCAACAACCGATGAAAAGGGTGGGTAAAAAGGCTCTGCCACTTGAAACTACAAGTTTCTCAAAGGGAATCAAAGAGCTACAGACTTGGAACATATAATAATATGGAGTCTAAAAAAAAAGCATTGAAAATTTCGTAGAGGAGGAGAGGTTATGTCAATGGAGGGAGGGAGGGAGAAAGGATGTAATGGCGCACAAAGATTCCTCTTGCTTCTTAGAAGATCTTGAAGAGAATACCACCGTGGCTGGCAAAGAAAGGAGCAAACACAAGGGACTCCACAGCCATCAACTTGATGAGAATGTTGAGAGAAGGTCCGGATGTATCCTTTAGCGGGTCTCCGATTGTGTCACCGATAACAGCGGCTTTGTGTGGATCTGATCCTTTCGGGCCAAGGGTTCTAGCATGCTCAGAGGCACCAGCCTGTCCATGAAAATTGAGACCAACTTGTCATTACATCTAGTACCATAAAATCATTACAACATTGTACAGAAAGATGACTATTCGATTTGACATACCTCGATGTATTTCTTAGCATTGTCCCAGGCACCTCCGGTGTTGGATGCAGAGATAGCAATCTATAGTTGAGCAAAAACAAGAATCATCAGTTGGATGGTATAAGGTTGAAGCAAAAAATTTTAGACTTTTAGTAGTTCCAGGTTTCAGCCCATCACATACCTGCACACCAGAAACAAGGGATCCAGCCAGGACGCCAGAAAGTGTTTCGACTCCGAATAGGATACCAACAATTAGGGGTGTCAACATGACAAGGGCACCAGGTGGGATCATTTCCTTGATAGAAGCATCAGTTGAAATCTTGACACATGTAGCATAGTCGGGTTTGGCGGTACCCTCCATGAGACCTGGGATGGTGTTGAATTGCCTTCGCACCTCCTCAACCATCTTCAGGGCTGCACTCCCAACACTCTTCATTGTCATGGCAGAAAACCAGTATGGCAGCATAGCACCCACGATCAAGCCAATGAAAACTTTGGGTGTCAAGACGTCAACAACATGGACACCAGCACGGCTAACAAAGGCACCGAAGAGGGCAAGGGACACAAGAGCAGCTGAACCAATGGCAAAACCCTGGAAAATGCAAATAAAGAATCAAGTTTAGACAGAAGTTCAAAGGGTGGTTGTTTTTACTAATGACGCAAGCATAGTCTTCATGCACAAATTACTGCAATTATCATTGGAAGGCTTTGGAAGAAAGACTTAACAACGAATATATTGGGACACTGTTGCCTTCTGGACACACTAAGAAGACCAAGACCAATGCCAATAAAGAGACAATCCAGACAGTATGCTTTAAACGAAAAGAATAAACCAAAAAAAAATACCTTTCCAATGGCTGCAGTTGTGTTTCCAGCAGCATCAAGGGCATCGGTTCTCTCACGAATTCTGTGGCTCATGCCAGCCATCTCCGCAATGCCTCCAGCATTGTCACTGATTGGACCATATGCATCAATGGCCAAACCAGTAGCAATTGTGCTCAACATTCCAAGGGCAGCAACGGCAATGCCATACATTGCAGCAAAGGAGAAACTCACAAAAATGCTAACTGCAATTGCAAAAATAGGGATAATGACAGATTTGTATCCCAAGGCCAAGCCAAAAATAACATTTGTAGCGGCTCCAGTTCGGCAAGAATCAGCAACATCTTGCACAGGGCTGAAGAACCAGACCAAATACGTGATCAGATGTTCATTTCTGTATACAATAAATCGAATCATTGAGAATTGACTGGGTAAATGCCAATATATCAATTACCTGTATGCATTGCTAGTATAGTACTCTGTCACAAATCCTATTATAAGCCCAGCCCAAAGACCAACAGCAACGCACAAGAAAAGTTCCCTGAAGGCCGAATATTTTCTGGTGAATCAAACCACTAGTGATAAATAAAAGCAATTGTAAGACAATAATTCAAAGGCACTAACCAGTTCTGTACAACTTTTTGAGTTCCAAAATTGAAGATGGTGAATGTTGATGGAACAGCCAGCCAAGTAACAAGTGCAATTCCAAAAGTCATTATAACAGTGGAAATTATGAGTTGCTTCTTCAATGCTGGCTCAATTTCCTTAACAGCCTTGATCTCAAAGAAATCAGTTGCAAATAAAGTGGTGATCAGGCAAACAAGGATACCCATGGAACTAATGATGAGTGGATAGAGCATTGGTGTGTACTCATGGTTGTTGCCGAAAGAGGAGATAGAAGCAACAACAAGAGCAGCACAAGACGATTCAGCATATGAACCAAAAAGATCTGATCCCATACCGGCAATATCCCCAACATTGTCACCCACATTATCAGCAATCACCTGCCAAAACATTGAGTGAATAAATTAAGAAACAAAAGTATCAGCACTGAAAAGATATCTAGAGCAACGATCATTACAGCTGGATTTCTTGGATCATCCTCAGGAATGTTCCTTTCCACCTTGCCCACAAGGTCGGCACCAACATCCGCAGCTTTAGTGTAGATACCACCACCAACTCTACCAAATAGAGCCATGGAAGATCCACCAAGACCATACCCAGTGATAGACTCAAAAAGGCCACCCCAGTCATCACCATAGTACAATTTGAAGAGGTTAATGGCAATAAACAAAACCAAGAGACCATTGGCAGCTAGGAGGAAGCCCATGACAGCACCAGACCTAAACGCAGTAATAAATGCCTTTCCAACACCTTTTCTTGCCTCCAAGGTGGTTCTGGCATTTGCATATGTAGCAATTTTCATTCCAAGGAAACCAGAAACCACTGAAGTTACTGCACCAAGTACAAATGATATAGTGCTGAACGCAGCTGTAGCCAAAGCTGGCTTACAAGTCTTTGTTTTGTCATATGAGCACGCTTGGGGCTTGGTACTAAAACCCTCCACTGACCCAAGGAATACAAAAATCAAGACTGCAAACAATATCATAAAGATGCCAACATACTTGTACTCCGTGAAAAGGAAGGAGGTTGCCCCTAATACATCAAAGAATTAAAAAGGTTAGAAACAGCTCAAATCAACTCAATGAGAGAGTATATAACCATACGGTTTTAAAGAACTAACATTCTGATCAATTAGAGAAAAAGGAACTGGTTCCATCATCTTACACCTTTCACATTTCTACAGATGTGTCTAAGACAAGAACACAATACTTCTCACTTTTTCTTCATTGCAAGGAAAACAAAATTAGCTAAGAGTTCTCATTTCTGGAAGATGACACCTTCGATAAAAGGAATTCATAAATATCAAAGGGCAACAGAAAAGTTTTTAGAAGCCAATGACAGAGAAACTTCAACAAAAATAATTCATAGAAAGGTTTCCCATTTTTTAACCCAAAAAATAAATGTATTTGATATTGGTATATATGATATTAAACTCATAGAAAGGTTTCCCATTTTTTAACCCAAAAAATAAATGTATTGGTATTATTTTTTGCACAGGTATATATAAAAACAAAAATTACATAAGTTTAATATCAAACGGGACAAACAAAAGACTAACGTAGAACCTGATTCAAAAAAACAGGAATCTCATGAACTAGGAAGAAATGCCGAATTAGCTCTAGATGTGGTGATGCATCTCTCTATCCTCTACCCAAAAGAGAAGCACTACAAACCCAAAAAGGATAAAAACGACACCCATATGAAAGAATATGTTCCAAAGAATCTGCCAGTGCGTCTTGCTCTGTTTTTAATAAATTGAAACTATTCAACCACAATTTCCTAGATCTCTTCATAAATTCACATTTTCTTAATTGCTCTGAAGAATCTTGAAAGAATCTACCCTACACAAAAAACTATAACCAACCCCTCCCCTACCCCCAGCCCAGCCCTAGAGAAATTAAAAATAAAAAAAAATGCTAAACCAATGAACTACATGTGTTACAGACACGATAACCAATGAAAACAAAAAAATTAATTCGTAATTAGTGGCTCCGTAACCTATACATGAAAATGCGGAAAGACCAGTCAGTGACCCAGCTTTCACGTTCAAGCAGGGGATGGATAGCCATGCCGCAGATTCCATCATAACGTAATAGCTAAAAGACAACAAGCAAACGGCCAATGTAACATCTAAACGTCTACTAAACACGATATTAGCGTAAAAACTACAAAACACGTAACTTCTTACAGAAGAATCCAAACTGTATGTTACCATCTAACCGAACAAAAAAAATCGCTCCAGAAATTAAGAACGAAGCAAGAAACAAGAAATAAAAATTAGATAAAAACCCTAACGCGTTCATAAAACGAAAGAAAAAAAGAAAAAACAAAATCAGAGAATGAATAAATCTAAGAATCCAACATCAGATCTAGCAATAAATAAGTCTCAAACAAGAGAACAGAAAACAAATCTGAAACGAAAAAAGAAGAATAAGCAAATTTTATACCCTCAGAGATAGCGTTCTGAATTTCGGCACATTTAATAACAACGTTATGGTCGTTGACACCTTCTTCCTCCTCAATAAGGTAGTCGGAATAGCCATTTTTAGCAGCAGCGGAGTTGTTATTAGCGGAATCTCGACCAGGAGAAAGCTTAACTTGTGAAACGTAGTACCACTGCACTAAAGAGAAGAGGATTCCGACAATAGCACAAACAGGAATGAAAATCTCAGCCCCGAGATCTGGAAGAATGGTGACGCCCATGGCGGAAACAGAGAGAGAAACGAACCCCACGAAACGAAATAGAAGGGAAGAAGAAACGAGGGTTTTGGTGGGGTGGGTGTTCTCACAGGGGAAGAGTGAGTGTATGGAACGAAGGGATTTTTGAGGCTGAGATGTGTTGTGGGGAAAAATGGGAACTCAGATTTATATTATCGTGAGAGAGAAAACGGGATAGGATGTGCGTGTTCCGCGCGTGAACAAACAAATGTGGCTAATTACAGATTGGGATTGTTTGGGTCATATTAATTTTCTATTCTCTATTCCTTCTAACTCACTCTTAACCCGATTAACTTAATTCTCTTCCTTTTTACTTTTCTCTCCCTTCTATTTTTAGTTTTTCACCTCCTCGCTTTCCTTGTAATTGTAACCAAACACTCACCTTTCTCTTTTTTTCTTCTTTTTTTTTTAATCTAATTTTAATTAACCATCGCCATCAAAATCGTCCATAGAATTCTTCGTATTTACTTTATCTTGCCATCCACTTGATTTCTTTTTTAATTATTTTAATAACTATCTTTTCTTTGTGTTATTTATTAAATTTATGTGATTAGACGAAACCCTATGACCTTTGCGTACTTCAATTTAAATCCAAGTATATTTAGATTAATATAATTTATAAACGATTTAAAGTTTCACATTCCACCCTATAATTATAAAGGCAAATATTAATTTAAATTCCAAACTAATATTGGTAACAATTTAAACCCTAGACTTTTATAAGTGTATTAATTTAAACCCTCAATTACATTTTGTTAAGATACACTCATGAAAGTTCATGATTTATATTAATATATTTATTGAAGTTTAAGGCTTAAATTGATATACTTACGAAAGTTCAAAGTTTTAATTGATACAATTTTTAGTTTGGATTTAAATTGATTAAAAAAAACCCTCAAAATTCAAGGTTTAAATTGATACAATTATTAGTTTAGAGTTTAAATGAATTAACTTCTAAAGTTCAGGTGTATAAATTGATATTTACCCTTATTATAATAATGACGTGGTTGTAATCTAACGTTGATTTGTGCTTTTTTTCCTCCTCTTTTAGAATTACATTCTAAGTTTTGTTGATGAGAATGTCGGGTTATTTAACTAGTCTCTTGTACTTGTCAAAGCAAGTGTAGTTTAAGTGGCATATAGTTTGTCTTAACGATTAAGAGACATATGGTTAAATCCGCTCATTTCTATTGTACTAAAAAAAAGGAAAAGAAAAAAAAACTTGTCTCGCGCTTTAAGAAAAATAATAAAGTACAGACATGTTAAATTTTTAAAATTTGACCGATTGTAGTTATATTCTTTTTTTTTTTTCTTTACTTCATTATAGACTTTCGATTACATGTTCAATAGATCCTTGTTTTAAATGATAAACACAATTAATTCAATGTGCTGCATAGTGTTAAAATTAATAAATAAAAAAATTGAAAGTGCATTAATTATTATTATAATTTTAAATTACCAACAACTATATAATTCTTAAACGCAATTCATCCAATGTGCTGCATAGTGTTAAAATTAATAAAAATTAATTTATAATTCCACGAAATTGAAACTGCATAAATTATTGTTATAATTTTAAATTACCAAACTAAATCAAACATAACTTTTAAAACAATAAAAGTAAAACAGAGAATCTGAACCAAATTTATAATTAAGATCTTTTTAAGTAAAATAAATAAATAAATAAATAATCACCAGTAGAGGTGAGTGGTAGTGACGTAATTTAGGAACTAGGGGCAGGCAGAGGTAAATATATAAAAAAAATCCATTGAATTTTGATGGAAAAATCAATAATAAAGGGATACTTTATTTTATTATTAAAAAATAATATTAAAGTATTGTTGTTATTATATTTTCATTTATTATTATTTATAATTTGAAAAAAAGAAATTCCAACGGCCATGGAGATGAGATTGGGGGAGTGGAAGTGATTCAGACAAGACAAGGAAAAAAACGACAGCGTTTTGGAACAAACCATTTTTAATGATGTTAACTGTTACCTGACCCTCTCTCTTTCCTTTCGCTCTCTTTTTCCTTAAATTGGAAGCCTTCTCTCCGCCGTTGTTCTAATTTTCCTCCTTTAATTATTATTATTTTTTAATTATTATTATTATTATTACTATTTTGTATTTTTATTTTATTTTATTTTATGTGATGACGTGGCAATGGTTATTCGGATAACTCCTGTCAAGATAGAACCCAACCCGAAGAGAGAGAGAGCGTAAACCAAACGCATCCAACTATTCATCCGAATCACCTTTTCTTTATCTTTCACTTTCTTTTTTTCTTTTTTTTTTCTTTTATTCAAATATATTCTCTCTAATCTTACCTTCATTTACACCTAATTACATCTTATCTTTTCATTAATTACCCCTTTTTTTCCTAATTTCATTACAATTATTTCATGTCTATCTCATACATTTCATACCAATAATTTCATTACAATAATTTATAGTAATTTCCTTTATTATATGTAATTTTTAGGGTTGTTTTCAAATATAGAAAATGAGCCAAACTATTTACAAATATAGAAAAATTTTATTGTCTATCAGCAATAGACCGCGATAGAATTCTATCGCTTGAGCGATATACGACAATAGAAGTCTATCGCTTGCGGTCTATTGCCGATAGACAATGAAATTTTTCTACAATTGTAAATAGTTTGATATTTTTTCTGTTTATAGTAATTTTCCTGATTTTCACTTTTAAAAAAGGGATATTTTCAAATATAGCAAAAAGAGCCAAAATAGTTATAAATACAACAAAATGTCACTGTCTATCAGTGATAGACCTTGATAGACTACTATAATTTATCCGTGTCTATCATTGTCTATGATTGATAGATAATGATATTTTGCTATATTTAAAAATATTTTCAGCAATTTTATCGTTTAAAACAATTACCCTTAAAAAAACAAGAGAAATTTTATGGCATAAAATAAAGTATTTACAAATTTATATATAGAAAATGGGAGCTTTTTGTAGATTTGTGTGGATAAGGTATCGAATGACGATTTAGTTTATTTAAGTTATCTTTATTCTTTATGTAGTAGGGGAAAAGTATAGGGAATGAGAACTAATTTGGTTTGAAAAGTGAGATTCTTTTTCAACGATGGTTAATTACCATCTATGTTTTTAAAAAGTTTTAAGCTTGATATTTGATAGGTATATTGATAACTTAAAAGCATTCCTATACCTAAAATATACTCGAATAAATCGAACTATCACATCAGTAATCTACTCGAAGAAATATTTAGGACCGAAGTGTAATTAATTACCTTTCTCAATCTAGGGCATATCATGATTAAAGAGTCGTGTCTTCTTGTTCTTAAATCAATGATTGATCTAAAAGTTTAAGCTGATGAGTGAGGTTAAATTTAATATTATATCATCTAACATTTACATTGATGTTACGACCTCTCTCCGGCCTTCATATACATATCATCTCTTATATCATTATTTATTTTCAACATTTTACTTTAATATAAAATAGATAAATGTTAATCTACAAAATATTTAAAATGTATAAATTTCATGATGGAATGATTTATTAAAATTGTTAATAGACTCTAAGGTTTAGTTTATAAAATAGTATAATTTTAGCCGAGTAAAATGTGTTATCATATACTATTGCACACGGATTTAGAATGGGTGTAGTGATGGCCTGAAATGATGTAACAAATTAACGTTTAGTATCAATTTTTGTTATTGATTCCAGTTTTCATCCAAACATTCGAACAAGTCTTTATTTTAAAGTTAGTTTTTTAAAACGTTTATGAAATGTTAAAATCATACAATATTAAACCTTCAAAAGGTTAGGGTTTTTTTTTTTCTTTTTAGAAACTATTTATACAAAATAACAAAATTTTTAGATAGTTGTGATAGACGCTGATAGAAGTCTATCAGGGCCTATCAGTGATAGAAATGATAGAAGTCTATCACTTATAGATATTGATAAAATCTATCAGTATTTTTTTTTCTATTTTTTATAAATAGTTTGACATTTTTTCTATCGATAAAAATTTATTTATTTTTAAATAAATTGCAAAGTTCAAGGAGGTTTTTAAATACAAATAAAGCTTCACATTTCTCACCATTCAAAATAAACCTTTTAAACAACATAGATATAATTAAACTAAAACAATCTTTAATTTTGCCTTGAATTTTCTTTGATGTAATAATCGCTTTAATTACCTACGTCTAAAAATATTAATTAATAGCTCAAATTTGGTAAGACATATTAATTATAATAATTATTATTTTAAAGTAGAATGACACATTAATTAAATTAATATCATTCATGGACCAACCAGAAGGGACTTAACTAAAAATATCATTTAAGTGAACTTCAATTTTTTAAAAAGCACATTTTTTTAAAAAAAAATTTGTACAGTGCATCTAACCAAATAAGATAAAAGAGGGAAAAAAAATATATATATATGATGAAGTAATAAATTTCATAATTTCTTGTGTTTGAACCAATATAATAAACATTTGGTTTTAAAAAAAAAGTAGGAAATTTATCGTAAATAGAAAAAATATTAAACTATTTATAAATATAGAAAACTTTTACTATCTATCAGCGAGCGATAGAAATTTATCGCCGTTTATCGCTAATAGACAGTGAAATTTTTCTATATTTATATATAATTTGACTCATTTTTCTATATTTGAAAAGAGTAAAAAAAATGTAATATATATTTTGCCCTAATATTGTTGAATGTATAAATAATTTGAATTGGTAGTTTATTTAAATTGATTAAAACTCGACTCCAAAAAAATAGACAGCTACGATAAAAATGAATTTTATAAATTAAATTTAAATTTACTATATTTTAGGGTTCTTTTCAAATATAGAAAAATAAGCTAAATTATTTACAAATATAGAAAAATTTTATCGTCTATCACTGATAGACCGCGATAGAATTTTGTCGCTTTCTATCGCTCAAGCGATAAAATTCATTTCGCTTGAGCGATAGAAAGTGATAGGTGAAATTTTTCTATATTTGTAAATAGTTTGATATTTTTCTATTTATAGTAATTTTTCTATATTTTATATCAATTAAAACACGATCACTAGATATAATAGACATATTATTATCTTTATTAAAATTGAGAGTCTTTATCTCATCTTTCAATTAATTGTTGGGACTAAAAATATGTCACATATTTTATCAAATTGCATGAGATTTATTTATGTATTATTGTCACTTCCAAATTTCCAAATTTATATAAACATAATTTGAGACTCAACAGGGTTATATACACGCATGCAAATATATATATGTATATTGATTAATAAATATTCGTTAAGGTAGGACTATAGCTTAGTGATAAATAACACGTATTTTCTATTAAATTAATGTTTAAATCTTTATACCCCTATTTGTTATACTTAAAAAAACATGTTAAATGTTTGAGAAAAAAATTAATATTCTCTATCATTAAATTAGTCAAATTATATCTCTTTTTATTTGAACTTTTTATTTCATCAAAATGTACCTCCAAATTTAGGTTAATGTAGTTATTTTAACCTTCAAAATTCTTTTAATGAATTATAAAACATAGGTATAGTACACATTGATAAAGATATAAAAGAACATGACATTCTAGCTAAAAAGTTTTGACGAAGTGATTTAATGGTAAATTTATTAGAAAAAAAAGGCTTTAATATTATTGGAAGGTTAAATTATAAAAAATGCCCATGAACTATGCACTTTATGTCAAAAGTACCCCTAAACTTTCAAAAGTTTCAAAAATATCCTTAAACTCTCAAAAAGAGTTCAAAAATACCATTATCGTCAGTTTTGGATGGAAACCGTTGAAGTTTTGTTTCAAAAATACCCTTAAACTTTTCAAAAGTTTCAAAAATACCCTTAACTCAAAAAAAGTTAAAAAATATACACTATAAGTTTATGAATAGAAACGGTTAATACCAAGTTGCAAAAATAACTTTAAAATAATAATAAAAAAAAGTTTAAAATTGTTCCTAACATTAATATGGTGATCAATTTATTTGAATTTTTCTTAAGTTTGGAAAGAATGAACTTTAAAACAAATTATAAAGATATCCTATTTTTTTCAAATTAATGTGCTTATCGAGATTATATATATTTTTGTATTAGTGTTGAATTTGATAAAATGGAAAATTTTGGGTGAAAATTGATAGAGTGTGACAGTTAATTTGGGAATAAAATTTGATTTTTTCCCCTAAATGTATGGAATTTTATCAATTGTCCATCCTAAAATCAAAGGAAAAAAAGGATAAAATAATCTTAAAAAGCAAACATCAATATTCCATCATCATTTGTTTCCTCTCTTTTCTCACCCTCTCTCTTAAAGAGGGTGGTTCAACCATCTTTGGGAAAGAAAACAAGAGGTGAACCCTTAAAAAGTTATTTAAAACTTTTTTTTAAGAAACCTTTGAAGTTGATGGTTGAGAAAAATAAGGAACTTTGGCTTGTTTGATATTACTTTGAGAAATCAAGTAACCTTTGAACAATATTTTTCAATATAGACATTAGCTAGCCGTTAGTAATTTATTTATTTGGACATATGAGGTTCTACTATATTAGATATGTAACGCCTCGAGTTTAAAAGGGGACATGAATGAAACGATGTCACATGTGAATGAGAGGGATTTTGAGAACATGAAAGTATGGTTAAGAAAGGCTTAAAAGAATTGAAAGTTACTGCTTATACCAATAAGGTGTTTTTCAATGGCTCAATCATAAGAACTCTACAACTAAGCATCCTTAGCTTGGAGCAATCCTATGTTAGGTGACCTCCTGGTGATTTTTCTAGAATGCATGTGAGTGAGGACAAAACATGCTGAAAGAACTTCTATTGGATTGTGGGGACAACATTCACTTTTAGAAGCATTCAAGACAAGCATGGTTGACGAAGCTGGGTCGCAGGGGATGCCAGGGTCATCAGGTGCATAATCTGGATTCTGAATCCTGGGCCTGGGATGTTACAAGACAGCATGAGGTTCATCCCAAAACTAATTGTTAATGAGAGAAGTAACTCATCTATCTTATTAAGAATGTAGGGTCCCTTAGTTTTTTCAACGTGGGATTCTCAACAAAACGAAATCCAAAATTTAACTTAATTCTTTTTTTATATATATATAAAGTAAAGTAAGCATGATTGGTAATTATATGCAAAGCATGAATGATTGGGAAGAAAATGAGTGGGTGATGGGAAAAAAATGTTAAATTTGGTATGGGAAATTTGATTGAAGTTATGATGGTGTTTGAGGACTGAGGTTTAAGTCATTCCAAAAGCTTAGACACTTTGATTAACTTTATTTATTATTGCCTTTAGTAATGCAAAGTACATATATATCATATGATATGATATATATATATATAGAGAGAGAAACACTCACAAAACAACTCAAATCATCAAATGCCCTACAAGTTTCTTGGAAGCAAGCTGAAGGTACACCCAACAAATTAGGTCACAAACACACACCTTCCAATGAAAATTGTCCCAACAACTCATTCATTATTTCTCTCTCTCTTCTCTCTATTTATTATTATATCTCAATATTGCTTTCTTTTACTCTTTTCACATCGAAAAATACTCAGGTGCATCTCGAGAAGCACTCATCTTTGGCATGTGACAAACTATTGTTATTTATTTTTAAAAATATTTTAATTATTTTTTGGTGTGAGTGATAAGAGGGAGAAGCATAGAGATGAGTTCATCATTGGATGTACCCAAGTATTACCCTTTCCCTTTTCCATATATTTATCTTTAGGTTAAAAACACTTTTGGTCCCTAAACTTTCGTGAAAATAACATTTTAGTTCCTGAACTTTGATTTGTAATGATTTAGTCCATGTACTTTCCATTTTGTAACAATTTAGTCCATGAACTCTAATATGGAACAATTTAGTCCTTGTACTTTTAAATTTGTGACAATTTAGTCCATAACGTAAAAAAAAATCATCAAAATTATATGTCAATTTTTATTATTTTATGATGTAGACTTTGTATTTTATAAAAATATTGAGTCTCTAATTAGGTTATTGGTTTATTTATGCAAGAAATCTCATTAAATCTTAACCTTAATTTCTACAATAGGAACTAAATCGTTAAAAATTTTAAAGCACAGGGATTAAATTGTTACATAGTAAAGTTTAAAGACTAAATTGTTACAAAAATGAAAGTGCAGAGACTAAATTGTTACAAATCAAAGTTCAGAAACTAAGTTGTTACATTTTCGAAAGTTTAGGGACCAAAAGTAATTTTTAACCTTATCTTTATTTTACCACTCATATATTTGTTTTAAAATGATTTCAAATACACTCTTGTACTATGTTATTTTGTCACATTTGAGTAGAGGGTAGGTTGTAAATTTTTGCATCCATGATCCATCCAAAGTTGTTTTGTTTTTTTTAGTTATTGAAATCAGAGGAATAGATTTATAATTTGGGGACCATTTGATAACTCTTTTTTTTCAAAAGAAAAAAAAAAGTACAAACACTATTTTGACCTAAGTTTTTTTTTTTTTTTTTTTAAAGATATTTTGTAATTTTTTATCTTAAAAAATTGAAGCTAAAATTTAAAGACTTCATTTGATAGCTAATTTTTTTTTATAATTAAACTTATAGACACTACTTTAATATATGTGTTTGTTTATTTCGTTATCTATATTTTAGTAATATTTTCAAAATTCAAAACAAAATAAAAAATAATAGTTTTTGGAATTTTGTTTTTTAAAATTAAGTTTATAAACACTGCTCTAATCTATTAAGTTAGTTTTGTTTTCGTATCTATTTTTTTAACGAAGGTTTTCAAAATCCAAACTAAGTTTTAAAAACAAAAAAAAAAATTAGAAAAAAGGTTTTTAAAATTTTGTTTTCTATTTAGGAAGTTAACAAAGAAGTTGAATGTTTCTTAAGAAAGTTGAAAATCACATTAAGAGAATGGAGAGAAAACGAAACACAAATTTCAAAAAAGAAAACTAAAAATGAAAAGCTTATTACCTAGAGTTAGTAATTTTATAAACTCATTTTTTGTTTGAGGAGTTTGACTAAAAATTCAAATGTTTCTTTAAGAACAACTTAGGAACCAGATAATAAACTACATAGAAGCAACACTGACGCTTTTCTCAAGCTTGGACTAAGATCCCCTCGATACAACGTCAACTACTCTTCTCGAGTTATACTCACTTACTCCCTGAGTGATTTACTACTCTCATAAACAATTGACCTCATTTAATTGACTCTGTTGATAACACATCAAAGTACATCAAGTTCAATAATAGTGCATAAAGGTTGAGACTTAGACAATCTCTAAACTAAAAAATTAACCCTTAATACACACACTCTTCTATCACAAAAAGAGCTAGTATAAACTAAAACAAAACGCACAATATATATATGACTCATCAGAACAACCTTGAAAAGATTTTTAAGGAAATAAATTATTCTTTGCAAGAATATGGTAGCAAATCAAAGAATTTGCATTGCACACTTCAACCGATAAGGGAAAAATCCTCCGGTAGAAATTGCAAGATATAGCACACATTGCTCGACATAGTACAAGATATATAACAAAACATTGTTTCACAAGTTTTTCCTCTAACAAAATCAGACAATCATACGGTAGAGTAACACCAATTATGATGATCATTGCCCAAAATTCTAAACTATCTCATGAATAGGACGAGTCATAATTCTACTAAAGTCGATATCAATTATCATTTCAAAAGTTAATAGTTTAGTCTCCCTCCTACCATAATTAAATTTTTAAAAAATTGTCTAGACTCCATTCTGACTAATTGAAATATGACACGTTCATGTGAGAATCTACATTTATTTTTTTCTTCAAAATCAGAAATATCCATTTATTAATACTAATTTAATACCGGAAAAGACGATGAATAATTTCTTTAATGAACAAAGTGATAAAATAAAATATATTAATATATAGGTAAAAAAATATTTATTGAAATTAAAAGTATAATTAATGAAATTATCTTAGAGCATACTCAATGTGAGAGAGTGATAATAATGGTTAAACGAGAACAAGCTGACCCAATAAAGGCATAATTTATAACTAATTATAAGATTAAGACAACCTTGGCCTTAAATTAGGGACCAAAAGTAAAGGCTCAAGTTTCCATTAAAAACTATAATGTTCAGTTACATATTTTATTATTCTCTATTTTGTCACTTTCCTTCTATTTTTAAACTATATGTTGTTCTTAGGGCTACTTGCAAAAATATGTTTTAATTTTTTTTTCGTCGAAATTAAATTTATTCGCTAAAATTAAAGGATCATTAATAAAATCTAGGTTAAACAAAATGGATAATTTATGTCTTGTTTGATAATAATTTGGGCATGTTTGATAACTATTTGATTTTTTAAAATTAAGCAAATAAACAGTATGTTCCACCCTTAAATTTCTTGTTTTCTTATTTACTTTTTATCAATATTTTTTAAAACTAAGTCAAGTTTTGAAAACTAAAAAAAATGTAGTTTTCAAGAATTTGGTTTTATTTTTAGAATTTAATTGTGAATTCAACTCTTTTACTTAAGAAACATGCAAGTCATTGTAAAAAATTGAAAGAAAATAGATTTAATTTTTAAAAACCAAATACCAAAAGAATTAAATGGTTACCAAACAAGTCCTCAGTTTTTGTTTTTTATTTTTGAAAATTGTACTTGTTTTCCAACAAATTCCTTGCATGGTTTTCATTTTTTTTCTTTCTAATTAGACATTTGAATTCTATGTCAAATTTAATAATAATAATAAAAACTGTTTTTTTAGTTTTTAAAACTTGGCATGATTATTTAAAACCTACATACAAATAACAAAACAAACAAATCAAAATGTGAAAATAGTATATTTAAGCTTAATTTTTTAAAAATTAAATAGTTATCAAACGGAATCTTAAACTTTGTTTGATTACGATTTGGTTTTTATTCTTTAACTTGTTAAAAATTAAATTTATAAGTATTACTTTTACCGTATTATGAAGAAATTGCAACTTCCACTTGCATAAGTTTTTTTATTTTTTTTATTTTGTTATCCATATTTTTACCAATACTTTAAAAAATAAAGTCATGTTTTAAAAAATTAAGAAATATTTAAGAAAAGTAAAAAACCATCGTTAAAAAATTGAGAAGAAACAAGTATAAATTTAAAAAACATAAAATTTAAAACAAAATCATTATCAAATGTGATTTATACTCAATATTTATTTAGTTTTTAAACTTACCTTATAATTTTACTTTTAAATATTTCGTCCTGTTTTGTGTGTTTAAATGATATTAATGGTTAATTCCCTCACTTTAACATTTACATGACACATTGATCATACTAAATAAAAAGATTACATGAGGCAACTGAGTATTGGTCAACTTACTAAAGTTGATTTAGAGATTAGAGAATTTAGAAATTCTCTAATATAATTATAATAACAACAATATGAACATAATTCAATTAACATAAAATTTGTGTTATCGATTTTAATGATAAAGTTCGATTCCCTCATTCACAAATTCCCATAAAAAAAAATCAATTAGTCACATTTTTCAATTCATCCACCTTCAATTGCAACAACCTACCATACAATTTATAAAGTTAAATATTTATTAATAGACACAAAATTACTGGAGTTAAAATAGATAATTATTAAACACCAAAATTGAGAATTCAAAATATAATTGAAAATTTTCAAATTTTACAGAAAAGTCACAAATTATATTATAATTTAACCTAAAATTTAAACTAAGAATAATTCAAGAAACATTGTGAATAAAATATTAGGAAGAAAAAAACTATATCATACAATGAACTACATGACAATAAAAAGTAATTTAAGCTACACTAATAGAAATGCATAATTAATAAAGTGGAAATGTGGAGGGGTAAAATTGGAAATCAAATTTTGTATATATGAAGGTTGTAGATAAGTTTTGAACGTGAATATAAGTATACTTCAATTGAATTTGTACTATCAACTTCGAAATATGAGGTTCGATCTCCCAACTAGTATGTTGTCAAACAAAAAAATTGAAACCCTAAGTGAACTTGAAAAAACTTCTAATACTCTCGTAATACCATATTCCCTATGTTCACACTATAAATTTACTTTCATAAATATTTGTGAATCCCACATTAATGTTAGTGGGCTCCACCTTATTTTTAAAAGTGTGTTGACTTGACACACAATAAATGAAGGTAGTATAGTATAGGAAAATTTTACAGTAAACTTAGCCGATAATTGTTACAAATTCTTTTGTTAAATTCAATGGTTTAAATTTGGCCGGTACATTTATTCTTACTTTTTTTTATGGGTTATTTTCAAATAAAGAAAAAATGAGTCAAACTATTTATAAATATATAAAAATTTCACTGTCTATTAGACCTTGATAGAATTCTACCGTCAAGTGAATTTTTTAATATTTTTTCTTTTTATAATATTTTTTCTTTTATTATTATTATTATTATTTATTGAAATGTGAAAAAAAGAAAAAAGAAAAGAAAAAAAGATGCGAATTGTTTTGTGGGACGCAGCTATTGGCTGCTTTTTGGTGCCACTGAAGTGGGTATCAGTTTGGGACAGAGTTTACATAATCACAACTGAATTAATATATTATATTTATTTTTATTTTTAGCTTCCCTAGGGAAATTATTTTTATATTTCAATTAAAATTTATCCTCACATTCTTTTCTTTTCTAGCAAAAAAGAAAAAAAAATCAATTTTTTTTTTTAATTCTTATTAGTTAGATTTGTGTTAAAATTAATTTTTTAATTCGTTCTATTTTAGTTCATAAACTTTAGTTTATTTTTGTCAAATTTATATTAAAGTTAAATTTAAATTTGAAATTTTGGAAGAAAAAAAAATGAATATAATTGGGAAAATGGGTGGAGTTCCAAAATAGAAGGCAAGGTGGCAATTGATAGAACGAGATGCAAAAGAATAGAATAAAGAAAATGGGTTTGAAAAAGGGGATTCAACTTTCTCAAAAAGAAAATTCTGAGTTTTGTGCCCTATTTTATTTTATTTTATTTATTTATATAAAATATTATGCAAGCATTTGACAACAAACATAACAATCATAGGATTCTTTCTTTGTCTTTCTTTGCCTTCCTTCTTTTTCTTCCTCACCTTCTCCTTTCTTTTCCATAATTCCATACCTTTTTTTTTTTTTTTTTTTCTATATGCATCAATTAATAATAATATTATCATTTTTACTATATATATATAGAATTGTTTTGTACTTTCTTCATTGGAAGATTTTGGAGTTCTATTTTGAAAATAAATCTTTTGTTTAAATACTACTTTAGTTTTTATATTTTTTGTTTTGGTTTATTTTGGTCATTGTACTTTTAAATTGTTCATTTCGGTCTTTATACTTTCAACTTTAGTTCATTTTGGTAATTATACCTTAAAAATGTTCATTTTAGTCCTTGTACTTTTAATTTTGGTTCGTTTTAGTTCTTATATTTTTATAAAAGTTATCATTTTAGTTCCTTTATTTTCATTTTTAACGGATAAAACTGGTCATTTTTTTAAAGTTCAAGGATCAAAATGAACAAAAGTTAAAAGCACAAGAACTAAAGTGAACATCTTTAAATTATAGGGACCAAAATAAACAAAAGCCAAAGTACAAGGACCAAGTAGTATTTAAACTTAATTTTTTTAAAAATCTTTGAGTTTTTTAGTAATAAATATGTTCACAATCATTAAAATTTCAAAATGTAATCTTTTAGTCCTAGAATTTCATGAATGAGTTTAAATTTTAATATGACATTTTAAATTATAATAATACTTAAAAAAATATATATTTTACCTCGCTCATCCTCCTCTTTAATTATTATTTTAAATTTAATAGAGTAAATCATCTCTTATTCATAAATTTTAAAATGACAAATTTTAATGCTAAAAAAGCATAGCTCAACTACTATAAAAAAATGTATTTTCTTCGACGTCAGAAGTTGATTCTCCCTACCGGTAATGTCAACAAAAGTAAAAAGAGGACAAATTCTTATATATTTTTGGGCAAATATCAATTTATACTTGTGAACTTTTGGGGGTTTATTAATTTAAATCTCAAACTAATAATTGTATCAATTAAAACTTTGAACTTTTATAAGTATATCAATTTAAATCTAAAATTTTCATAAGTATAATAATTTAAACCCCAAACTTTCACAAGTATTTTAAAATAAAACATAATTGAGAGTTTAAATTGATATATTTATGAAAGTTCAAGGTTTAAATTGATACACTTATGAAAGTTGAGTGTTAAAATCGATACAACTATTAGTTTGAGGTTTAAATTGATACAAGCCTCAAACTTTAAGGGTATAAATTAATATTTGCCCTATAATTTTTTTTTTTAAAAAAAAAACTTTTAAATCCTTTCTATGAGGGGGTGTTGACTCTTAATCTAAATTAATTAATTAATATTTTTTTTATGATAACAAAGATTTTATTTGTATTTTAAGTGTTTATCGTGTAGGAATTTATAGGACCACAAACTGGAACTTTGTACTATTGTATACATTAGCCTATGGTTTCCATTAAAAAGCTTCAAACTGGATTTTTTTGTCATTTAAGGCCATGAAAAAAGAAAACGACCATTTTTGTTATTTAAAAGAAAATAATAATAATTAAAATCCTCCTCAGCTCCAACTCAAAACAAAACTCACACGTGTTAGAAATTAAATTCCCCCACAAAAATCCACACACCCACTTGTACTTCCACGTGCGTGTCGATCGAGAATCCAGATGTGTTTTTCTTAATTATTTAATTAATTAAATTCCACACCAAATCTCAAAGATATTTCGCCATTAATTTATATAAAACTAAGAAACAATAATTAAATTGTAACTCAAAGAAAAAGAAAAAGAAATAATAATAATAATATTAAATTATAAGATAATATAGTGAAAGGTTGAGCTGTAATATTAATGGTTGGTTTGGTCTGGGGGTGGTGGGGCCCAGTTTAATGTCGGTGGCACAGGGCGGAGGGGCTACGGTGGCTCCTCCTCCTCCTACCAGATCTCACCCTAAATCCTCGATCTACAGCTGGCAATGTGGGTCCACACATTAAAAACCTCCGTTACCAACAAAATTATTCATTTATTCACGTCAATATTTTATATTAAAATAAAAAAAAAATACATTTTTGTTTTTTGAATTTTTTCCACCTAGAAAACATGTCAAACTATTTACAGAAAATAGCAAAGAAGAAAAAAATATTGATAAGCATTGATAGACTTCTATTAGCATCTATCAGTGATAGACTTCTATTATTTTTATCATTGATAGACTCTGATAGACTTTTATAGTATCTATTACAACTATCTAAAAATTTTGCTATTTTGTGTAAATTGTTTTCTTTTTTTTTTTTCTTTCTATTTTTAAAAATTTTGGATTTAATTTTTATTTGAGTTTTGAAATGTTACCCAATTATTAATTAAATTTTGAGTTTGATTTCAATTTAGTCTCTAAGTTTCGTAATGTAATAATTTTACTCTTGAGGTTTGAGTTTTGTTTCAACTTGGTTTATGGATTTCGAGACTTATACTTTTAACCTCGATTTCTTTTTAAAATTAAAAGCTCATTTTTAATCTTTAGTGTTAACGTCTATTAATTAATTATAATTCTTTTATGTCTAATATTTTAAATTAATTAATGTCTAACATTTTTTCATTACTATTAAAATTAATTTTTAAAATTTCACTTCATAATTGTTATTAATTAATTAATAGAAATTAACGTAACAAATTGAAAATGAATATTTAGAGAAAAATCGAAGTTAAAAGTGTGAATCATGAAACCTAGAGACTAAATTAAAACAAAATGCAAATATCAAGGATAACATTGCAACATTTTGAAGCTTAAAGACTAAATTGAAACCAAACTCAAAACTTAAGAAATAAATGTATGACATTTTGAAACCTGGAGACCAGAAACCGATCCTAAAACCTAGAGTCAAAAAATGTATTTTTTCCTTATATTTTCAATAAAAATTACATTTTGTCATTCAAAATTAATTTTTATCAAAATTGTTAAATGATAATGATCATGATTTTCATTCAATAAAAGACATTGTGTGAATATATTTTCATAAGAAAAATACTTTGGTACATACCTATATTTGTACAACTTATCCAAGTGCTTAACTACAAGTTGATAAGTGACTATTTTTTAAAAAAATATATTCTATAAACAATTATTCCCTTCCTAATTGAAATGAATGCATGGAGATGAGTTGCACCAAATATCTTGCTCTTTTCACAATTTATAAAAAATAGTAATAGTGGCTATTTTTAAATTAAAAAAAAAATCAAGAGTAGAAAGTAACTTTATGGTGTCAAAATGAGCATAGCTTAACTGACATCAAGTATATACGACAATCTCAAAGTTAAAAGTCGATCCCCACTTCAAATATTGTTAAAAAAAAAAAAAAAAAAATCAAACTCTATACACTAGTTTTAAGATTTATTAAAGATAAATTACTATAAACAAAAAAATATCAAACTATTTATAAATATAGAAAAATATCACTATTTACCATTGATAGGTCGCGATAGAGGTCTATCACTGTTAGATAGTAAAATTTTTCTATATTTATAAATAATTTAATTCATTTTTCTATATTTGAAAACAACTTATTAAAAGTATGTATTAAAACTAAAAAAACAATAAATTTCGCGAAGATAGGATAAGAGAGCGAAACTTTAATATACTAGGCTTTTTTTATTGGATTTTGTCTTGAATTTTTAAAATATTTATTTTGATCAATTTATTTCATTTCATGTATGCTGTCATTTTATCATTTGATATCTGCACACTAATCCATGTATGTTTTATACACTTTTGAAGTCATATTAACCCTCTCTATTTGTTATTTAATTAAATTTATAGCTGGATTTAATATAATCTAAAAGGAATTAAGTTAATCCACTCAATTAAGTGAATGTGTAAATATATATATATATATATATATATATATATTAAGTCAAAAGCCAAGGCTGTTGAACTTTTTAGTCTTTTTAGTTTTTAATTTTTAAAAATTATACCTATAGACATACATTTTATCTCTAAATTTTTTTACTTTATTATCTATTTTTCACTGAAAATTTAAAAAATCTTGAAAACTAAAAAAAATAGTTTTTAAAAATTTATTATTATTTTTAGAATTTAATTAAGAATTTAACTCTTTTACTTAAGAAATACACAAACAAACTTAATTTTCAAAAGTCAAACACCAAAAACTAAATAATTAGCGAAAGAGATTTTAAGTTTTTACTTATTTATGTTATAATATAGAGTTTATTTGGACTTATTTTTCTAAGTGTTTAAAAATATATTTTAAAGAGAAAAAAATATATATTTTCAAACACTTCCAGAGTTAATCTAAACATATTCATAGTATTATATATATTTTTAAAAGAGTTAATATATAACTTACTAATTTTAGATGTTTGATCGTCATTATTAGTAAGTGTTGTTGTGCATAATGCATTCAATGAACTCTTGCCATGATTAATTGATAATCAAAATTCGTTTGATTATGTCATAGAAAAAAGAGAAAAGCTAAGCAATTATTGCCATATTTAGGAGGGAAGAGACATATCAACTTTTTTTTTTTTTTTTTTTTTTTTTTTTTTTTTTTTTTTTTTTTTAGAATGTTTGATAGACATTAACATATCAACCATGTTAGAATGCTTGGAGAAGAATACAACGATAAAATATCGCAATCAACCCTAATTGAAGTATAATGGATTTTTTTTTAAACACGAATAAAGAGTAACACGTGCCATGTACGTGAAATCTTATAGTTTTAATTATTTTTTAAATAGTATTTTTTTTATGCAATAAATAAATATTATATAGTTTTATTTTAGTTACCATCAACTTTTAAAAGTTACATAATGTAACAATTTTTAATTTAATGTTTTCATATTATCATATTTTTAAAAAAATATTATTCTATATGGTATATAGAGAGAATATTGTGCTAGTAATTAACTTGTCAAATAAGTATGTTAATATTTTAGTATAGCAATATAGATAATACAATAATTTTTATTTTACTGTTTTCATGTATCTACCAAGAAGTCACTCCTAAGTCTCTCGTACACGAAATGATGCATTGTTTCATTGTCTCTCTAAAAATTTTTTTTATACCTTTTTGTAAACTTTGATGACATGAAAGAAATTATTTCTTTGAGCTTGTTTGGATCGCAGATATTGTTTCATGCGTATGGATATTAAATATTTGAGATTTAAATGTATGGTTTTTAAATGTTTGGGATAATTAATGTTTGTGTTTGGATAGGTAAAATAATTAATGTCTGGAAGTTAAGTATATGTGTTTGATTTACCCATTTTCTTTTATATAAAAACCAAAATTAAATTATTATTTAATTAAATGTAGGAAAACATTTCATGTAACCATAAATTAAAGGGAAATTACTATGAACAAAAAAAAATCAAACTATTTATAAATATAGAAAATTTTATTGTTATCAACGATAGACCATGATAGTTCTATCGTGGTCTATTGCTGATACACAGTAAAATTTTTCTATATTTGTAAATAATTTGACTCATTTTTCTATATTTGAAAACAACCCTAAATTAAATTTCGCATTATTTAATATTTTGTTAATTTTATTAATTATTTAATCACTTAAAATAAAAAATATGAATAATTTTATATTAAACATCTTAATTAATTACTAAAAATAATTAAATATATATAAATTAATAGGTAATTGTTTTAAATGGCAAAACTGTTCAATTTTTTTTTTAAATATAGCAAATTGTCACGGTTTATTTGTGATAGACACTGATAGACATCTATAAGTGTTAATAGATAGTGATAGATGATAGTAGTCTATCAATGTCTATCACTATCTATCAGTAAATTTTGCTATATATATAAATATTTTGGTTCATTTTGCTATATTTGAAAATAGTTCTAAATTATTATAAAATTAATAATTGATAATAAAAATTTATATTAAACAATTAAAGATATTGTATTAGTTCAAAAATATATTAAATCTAAATAATATATTTATATTTATTCTAAAAAAATATATATTTATATTTAATAATTAATTAAAGTAATAGTAATGATTAATTGATATTAATTTATTATGCTATATTTTTACTATTCATCTCGCATGTAAAAAAATTTTACATGTATGGATGGTATAGAAAACTCATGTCAGATGAGATTTAAAGTTCCCTCGATAATATCTTGAGTTTTAAAAAGTGACACTTTGTAACAAACAAAAACATTAAATGTCTGTCTGAAATCTCATGAAAAAAAATGTGTGAAACAAACAGTCCTGGGAATGTAAACACAAATTTTTTTTTTTTTTTTACACATGCATCTTACACATACAATATGAAAAAGTTTGTCACCAGTTCGATTGTTTAACTACCTACACCACGAACAAAATGCATTTAATTGGTATCGATCACATCTATCGGGCTCAATAAAAAAAAATACTATGGAGGAGTCACTTCTCATTTTGAAGAGGTACATCCCTTCAACATTAATTGCACCTATTCGACTTAACTTTAATTTAAAATGAAACAAACTTATACAGCATAGGATACACTCATCACTTCTGCAGTACAGACAATACCCAATAATAATGTGCCATATGACAATTTTTTTTTACAAAATTGTAATTATTTTTATTTTATTCTTCGTATGTAAAGAAAAAGGGAGCATGGAATTTGATATAGCCGTACCTAATCATTGCCCTTTTGAAATATATAAATTTAATTTGAAAATTAGAAAGGTCATATCTAACGTCTTTCAAACGGACACCTACATTCGAAAAGTCACATCCACTTAACAATGGGCAACATAATAAAACTGTAAGGATAAAATGTGTATGTAAATATTTTCCCTCATAGTCCCTACTATATACACTATAGAAGTATAGACAATATTGGGACTTATATAAAATATTTTAAACAATGAGTAGAGTATTATAAATATAACTTCAAATTGTGTTATTTTATTTTAGTCTCAAACCTCAAATATGTAGATCTTATATTTTACCTTAAAATATTTGAGACATTGCCATTAAAACAAATTTTGTTTGAATTCCATTTTAGACATTAAAAATTAATCATTTTTATCATAAAGTTTTAAAAGATATTTCAAATCATTAAACTATATAGGAAAATAGTTATTTTATCATATTTTTACGTCACCTATGATCTGCCAAACTTTTCCTTGACTGTTTATTGAAACATGAGTACATCTACCTACCAAATTTCTCACCAGTTTTAAGAGTTAGAACACTTTAAATTGTGTTAAATAAGGATTTTATTTTTATTTGTTTATTTTTAAAATTTATGCTTATATTCTTCTAATTCTTTTATTATAATTTTTACCTATTTAAAAAAAAACATGTAAAGTATTGGTCAAATTTTAAAAAGAAAAAAAACAAGTTTTTGAATATTATAATCCGATTTGGTAACCATTTGATTTTTTATTTTTCAATTTTGAAAATTAAGTCTATTTCCTCTTAATTTCTTATAATATTTTTCATCTTTTCTAAGTAAAAGAGTTGAATTCTTAACCAAATTAAAAAAATAAGTTCTTTTTTACAAACTATATATATATATATATATATATATATATATATATATATATATATATTTTAATTTTCAAAACTTAAATTAGTTTTTGAAAATATTTGTAGAAAGTAGATAATAAAACAAGAAATTTAGAGGTGGGATGGATGCTTATAGACTTAAAATTCAAAAGCTAAAAATAAAAAACCAAATGGTTATCAAACAAAGCATTTCTTTTAGTTTTAAAATTTGTATTGCTTTTTGAAAACACGAATAAAAAGTAGATAACAAAACATAGAAACTTATGAGTGAGAGTAATGTATATAAATTTACTTTTTAAAAATTAAAAACAAAAAATTTATGTCTCAATTGATAACCGGTTGGTTTTTGAATTGTGTTTTTTCCCCTTACAGTTATTACTCATAGTTTTCATATTTATTGGATAAACATTTGAATATTAAGACAAATTCAAAAAACAAAACAAATTTTTTTAAAGGATTGTATTTGTAAATAGTTTGATATTTTTTTCTGTTTACAGTGATTTTTCCTTTTTAAAACTTATTTTTTAGTTTACAAAAATTAGTTTTAATTTTGAAAACACTCATAAAATATGGACAAAAAAACATAAAAACTAATAGATGAAAGTGGTGTGTATAAGTTGAATTTTTTTTTAAAAAATAAATAGTTACCAACTAAGGAAAAATAATATACTATATTAAAAGAAGCTAAGAGGGGAGAATTTTTAACTTCCCTCTTTCCCCTTAACTTTTTCAATAATGACTTTTTTGCCCTCACTCTCACACCCCTTTACGGTCTTCTACATACCTTTCATACATTTTATTAATAAAGAATTAGTAAAAGCGAAATTTAAAACAAAAATTTCTCCACACAATAATTACACACTTCTCTTTTTTGCATCTTTTCACATAATAAATACATACATTTAGTTTTTTTTTTTTCCCAAACTTCATTTTATTAGAGGGCTCAAATTCTTCTGAATGAAAATTAAAAATCTTTGTTCTTCATATGAGGAACATTGAAATGTGATCAAAGCAAGATAATTTAGAATTTTGTTTTGCTCGATAAAAAGATATGGTTAGATTTTATGAACTTGCAATTTTTCAACATAAACATAATTTATTTTAAAAAGTATGTAAATATGAAAAATTAAAGGTTAGTAGATAGTTTATTATTAATTTTTTTTCTCATATAATAAACAACTTTAATTATGCAAAATGTTAGATTTTATGGATGTTAAAAAAGTTCAAATAGATCAAGATTCTGTATCTAACCAATCTTTTTTTTTTTTTTTTTTTTTTTTAAATTTTAAGAAGATATAATTATTTACACAATATTTTAAAAGATACGTGGTTCCATCTCAAAAAATAAGAGCTCTAGTGGAACAGAACAAACAATGTCGAGTCAAGAGCATCTTCATTCCTATATAATATAAAAATGGTGATTTTTTTTGTTATAAAAAATTCCAAGTATATATCATTACTAAAATTATTGATAATTTATTTTTACTCAAAGTCATTTAAAATTATAAATGAAAATATATTACTTCATTTAATCTTATATTTTATATTTAGTATTTTCAAAAATTATATTTACTCAATCATTTATATTTTACTATATGAAATTAGTCTTAGTCGTCGTCTCTTTCGTTACTTTTAAATTTCACGATAGATATTTAAAAAGTATCTTTATCCAAAATTTTAATCTTAAAGATTTTGAATCACATGTAGGACACGTGTCTTCTAACTAATATTTTTAAAAAATAGCACAATGGAATTAATATAAAAAGAGGAAGAATCAAAAAAATATTCGAAAGGAATATACATGATAGAGCCATGTAGAGGAGAGGAATGAAATTCCGAAAATGGTATTTGAATGAATGGTGATTACATAATTTCAGTTGTGGAGAATGTGTTGGGACATTAAAAAAATAATAATAATAAATAAAGAAACAGAACGTTTATGACAAAGTGGGGCCACTAAATTACGGAAAAGGGTAGTGGTCTTTAGCCGAAGAAGAAAGAATAGAGGTAGGTAGAAGGGACAAGGGAGTAAATTTGAGGGTCTTGTCTGTTGGAATGAAGGGCATTTTGGACTATTCATTTGTTAAGCTGTCCCAAAAGATAAGGGATCCTATCCCTTCCTGCGGTTCGAGGATAGAGCAGAACCAAGACCTTTCTTCAACTTGCGGTCTTGTGTTATCAATTATAACCTCCGAATTTTTGCCGCTTTCAATTTTCTACCTTTTTTTTTTTTTTAAAAAAAGAAATTTAATAAACACGAAAACGAGTATTTAGGTCCGATTTGATAACTATTTGATTTTGATTAAACTTACATATTGAGGATTAATTTAGGCAAGACCTAAAGCTCACGAGAGGGTTCAAATCTAAAGAAAATTGAGAGGTGACATGGAGAAATGCTCGTCTTAAAAGGAGAAAGTTAGAGTCTCGGGTTCTGAGTTGATTAGTCGAGCCGTTAAATATATATCAATCATGAAATAATTGAGTTGCACTCGGTTTAGCACTCTGCAGTCTTGACTCTCGAACGATGTAAACAACCTTGACATTGTCGAAGTTATGGGTAACCATAAGTGCCTGTTAGAGGGAGGGCACTATATATATTACCATCCAATGACTCCAAAGGAGATGTAATTTCAAAGAAGGGTAAGTAATCTCCAAAGAAGAATCATGATCTTACTTTTGTGTGCTTAATTGAATTATAAGCTCCATATATGCTAACTTAGGCATCAAATTGTAGTAGGCTCGATAACAAATTGATGCGAGGATCTCCCAAACTCTCGCGTAGGTTGACTAGGAAAGCGAGACTAGACTAGAATAAGTGGGCTCACGACAAAGAACGCATGTGAGATTCACATGCCAACATTACAAATATACTTGCTATGAGTTCCTTTTTCACGTAATCTATTTTTTTTAAGTGTTTTAAAATAAATCAAGAAAATAGTTTTCAAAAACTTATTTTTGTTTTTAGAATTTAGTCAAGAATTCACACATTTGTTTAGGAATTATGAAAAATATCATAAGATATGGTGTGAAAATAAACACAATTTTTTCTAAGACAAAAAAAAAAAAAAATCAAGGTCGCGCTTGATAATCCTTTGTTTTTCGAAAATTAAGCTTATAAACACTTGCCGATTTCTTGTTTCGTTATCTAATTTTTAGAAGTGTTTTAAAAAACATAAACGATGTTTTGAAAACTAAAACAATAATTTTTAAACCCTTGTTTTTTATTTTAGAATTTGACTAAGAATTCAGGTGTTTAGTTAAGAATGATGAAAATCATGATAAAGAATTTATAAGAAAACAAACATAATTATAAAAAAAAAACCAAATGGTTAATTATCAAACATAACCTTAAAGTTCTATTAAATATAAAATTCAAATTCATACCTAATAGTTTAATTAACTTTTAATAATTTTGAATTTGTCAAAGATTTAACTTGATACATAATTAAAAATTCACAGATTTATTTGATTAAAAAAAATCATTTAAAAGTTTAAGAACCAAACAAACTAAAAACTTAAAAGTTCAATGTCTAAACTTATAATAGGATTTTTTATAATTTGATTTTCAGAGTTGTAGTTTTGTCTATTAACCATTACAACTCTATGTATGTAATTAAAAGTTTGTTTGGAATGATTTTTTGAGTGCTTGTAAACTCTTCTTTGCACTTTAAAACAGTTTTTTTTTTTTTTTTTTTTTTTTTTTGTAAACATTTATACAGTCAATTCAAACATGCCCTAATTTTAGTTTTAGTTTCACTATTAAATTATCTCATTGAAGAGGAAAAAAAAACTTTCAATCTTTATTTTATGTTCACTTTTGTTTCCATTTTGTAAGTTTAACAAGTAGCTCTCATGAGACTTCAACTTCTAATATGTTGGTCGAGAGTATATATGCTTTAAGCAATTGAACTATGTTAAGGTTGACACTCGAGTAATGTGTTTCTTAAACATGTCATCTTAACCATATTAAACAAACAAAACTTTGGTCCATAAACTTTCATGAAAATAACAATATGATTTATGAACTTTAATTTGTAACACTTTAGTCGCTATAATTTTAAATTTATAACAATCATTAATTATTATTGAACTTTAGTATGTAAAAATTTAGTAAATTTAGTCTTTACCCAATAAAAATTGGGGTCTTTTCACAAATGGAAAAAAAACAAAAGTAATTACACATATAGAAGAAAAAAAAGTGAGAAATACAAAAGCATGGGGTGTACTTTTTTCTATATGTGTAATTACTTTTGTTTTTTTTTTCTATACACAACAATTTCCTATAAAAAATTTGTACTAATTTAGTTTTCAATAGAAAAAAAATATCGTGAAGATGCAATAAAAAATCTTATATATTTAGATAAAAAAATTGATTAAGACCGAGTGTTGTTTATAAAATTGATTAGTCATTACATAATTAAAATCGACACTTAAGTTTGATAAGGCTTTTCAAATAAAATATATTTTGAAAATACAATATAATTAAATTGCAACATTGTTGATTTTGAAGAAAAAATTGCTACATATTAAAATTCAATTACCAAATTGTTACAAGTTTTAAAATATGGAAACTAAATTGTTATATACTAAAGTCTAATAACCAAGTCTTGCTGTCAACAAGAAAGGGAGGAGGAGCGTAGCTCTCCAAACGTTTCTTTTTCTTTGTATTCTCCTCACTAAAATGATTGTCTGGTGAAGTTGGAGAAATCAAAGCTTTGCAGTTTCTCAACCCTCGCTCAATAAGCTGGAGAAATCAAACATTGCTCTGCTTCTGGATCCTCCATTGCTCTTGCTCCTCGATCAATTCTCGAGGACATTTCATCTTTATCTCCTTCTCTCTCATATGCACACACAATAAACTTAACATTGATGAGTACATAGTTGCAAAATTGAAGAACGAAGAAAAATGGAGGGGAGGTTCTGAGAGGAAGAAGGCAACACAACACAAATAAGAGTGAAATGCTTTGAGGAGCGAGGAGCAAGAAAATCGGTCATGCTTAATTAGCTTGGTCTTTTCAGTAATTTTACCCGACGATGATGCAAGCAAAAAGTCAAAATATTGCGTGTGTACAAAAGAAAATCTTTCCTAATTTTGAATTAGGCAATAAGGTCACTCAAGTTGAATGTTTAGTTGTAAATTCAAAATACTATTAGTGGTTGTCTCAAGTAAATAAAATATAATTGCAGTTTTATTTTAAAATAATTGAGCTTGATGTTTTGAGTTTGGTGTTTACACTATTAAATGTCATTATTTATTATAGTTCATGAAGTTGGCATAAAATTATGTGGGAATAGAGGGAGGTTAACACGTGATATTCACACCTAGAAAACGATGTATTAACAAAACAATTTATACAAATCTTAAATCATTTCGTTTAATTAAATCAACAATTGTGAGTGGAATACAACAACCCACCAATTTTCCTTGTCAAATAAAATAAAATACAACAAAGGTCAAATTATAATTTTGATTTTCCTACTTTAGATTTTGTTGTATTTTATTCTTTCTATATTTAATTATTTAATTTTCATCTATGTATTTTCAATAAATTTTAAATTTAATCAGAAATTGGTTAAATAATAACATTTTCAGGTAAGATTAATAATGTGAATGTTTTTTTTACTATTTATATAGAGGATGCTCATAGAAACTAAATTGTTTAGAGAAAAAAAATAAAAAACTAATTATCTATCTAATTGTAGTGATTAATTTTAAGTATTTATTGAAAGTATTAAGACTAAAATTGAATAATTAAAAGTATATGAATCAAAATGAAATAATATTCAAAGTATTGCGACCAAAATAGTATTTTACGCCAAAATAAAAATATCTTAGACATGAAAAATATCAATTTCACAAATTCATATTTGTTGCGTGGAAGATTAAAATAATGGGAAAAATCAAGAGAGAGGTCAAATAAACCACAAATATTGTAATTGGATTGACTAGGTCGTAGCCGCCAATTCAACAAACGTGTCCACGTATGATCTTAATCCAAAGGTTTATTTTTAATTTTTTAGGGCTTATCATAATCCAAAGCTTAATGAATAATGAAACATGATTAGTCTGTTTTTTTAATATACTACTTAAAAACAAAAATTTTTAAATAAATATTTTCAAAAACTAAATTCCCAATCGAGAACTATTAAAGAGATTTGATCTTTAATTTTTTTAAGGTTAAAATATCATTATGATCTATATTTTAAAATTTGTTCAATTTTAGTTATATATTTTCAATTGTTCAATTTTAGTTTCGATATTTTTAATAGTGATTAAAATTGAACAAATTTCAAAATATGCGGAGTAAAATAGTATTTTAATTTTTTTTTATACATAACCTAAAAGACGTTTTAATTTTAATTTAAAGTTTACTTTCCTACGATAATGTTGGGCTTAGCTTTTGTGGAATGGGCCAGAAAAGTAGGCCCAATAGGCCCACGTTAATAACACAAAGCGGACATCAGTGCAAAAATGGCAGCAGCATCGGTCTCGTATTAAACTTTCAACTTCAATTTTTTTTTTTTAGTAAGTTTCAAGTTCAATTTTAAGACTTTATTATTAGATTAAACTAATAAATGATGATTTGACGTAATATGACTCAGATGAGTAAGCTCAACGTGATTAAATAAGAGCATGAATACAAAATCTTATGCTCTTATTAGTATTAAAATGTCATGTTAATAATCAAATGCTAATTTGAACAAAGATTAACCAATGAAAATATTGTAGATCTGTTCGAATACTCACCTATATATTGTTGAATTAAAAACATAAACAACGTGAATTAATAGAAAGAGAATTGAAAGTTTTTTTTTTAAGTTCAATAACTGCATAGACAAAGAATTGAATCTTCAATTTTTAGGGAGAAAGGTCATGCCAATTACCTTACTTTGATAAAAAAAAATTGAAAGTTGAGGAATTCATTAGAAAATTATGTTTAGTTTGTGATTTAGAGTGCGTTTGAATTGACTTTTTAAGTGTTTATAAGTGCAAAAAAAAAAAAAAAAAAAAAAAAGATTATAAACACTTAAAAGTCAATTCAAACGGATCCTTAAACATTATTAATCTTTATGGAGCTAAACTAGGAACAAGTAATATAAAATATAAATATTCATAAAAAATGTTATGTCATGTTTAGATAATATAATCTAAAAAAGATGGAGCTAATCTTTTCTTTTTTTATTATTTTTATTATTTTTATTTGTGATATTTAGATATAAAGATATGTTTTACAATTAAAATTTAGATTAGAATACATGTACTTTTTTTTAAAAAAAATAAAATTTGATTTTTTTTTAGTTTAGATATAAATTAAAGTTATTTTTAACCATATTAAATTGAAAAAAGATTATTATACTTATACAAATTACTAAATTTCATCAACGGAAATGTATTAATATTTCAAATTTAATATTTGTTGGGGGTAATGATATATAGGAATTGAATACACTAACAAATTGATTATACCTCAACTAGATACAAAAACACACATTATATACGATAATAATGTTCAAATTCAAAAGTAAGACAAAAAGTATAACCAGACTTAAGAATTGAAATAACCAAGAACCTCAAGATACTATAAAGACGTCAATAGGTAGTCGAGATACGCTTTTGATAAGTGTTGTTCTAAAGACAATTATTCGTTATGCACTGGCTGCAAGCCGACTACAATAATCATCTCGACATGCAGGATATAACGACCTTGAACTACTCGAATTTAGCAGAAGTACTCTTGGATACTTGCTTTCGATTCAACTCAAGATCAAAAGAAAGAATGAAAGGAGAGAATTCTTCAATTTGGAATAGGATACTACAAATGAATAAACAAGTTGCAATTCATAGGTTATCAACTGAATAACTCTCTAAAATACAAAATAAAATCAAATAAATACAAAATTAAAATATTTGTCAAATTTAACTCAATTATGTTGTTACTTGACCACAATCAAACATAACTCATTCAAATTGAAGAAACTACAAATTTAACATATGTTAAATTTGTACATTTAAACATCACCTAATTTGATGGTTTCAATCCAATTTGAAGTTTCTAATCATGAATTTAGGGCTCGCTTGAATTGACTTGAGAAAAAAAGTGTTTTTCAAAAAACTCATTTGATTTAAACTATTTTAATGAAAACTACAATACTGTTGACTGTTGTTTAGCTATTCTCAATTAGAAGTAGTCTGTTTGTGGTTAGAATAAAACTAATATTGCTCTCATCCCTAAGGTGGCACATTTTTGTCCTATTAGTCTCTGTAAGTTCTCTTATAAAATAGTCATAGAGATCATTGCTAACCGATTGAGACCGATCCTTCAGTCTATCTTTCTGATGCCCAGTTAGCATTCATTCCTGGGAGATCAATTTGTAATAATGTGATTATACAAGAACATCTACACTATATGTAGAGGCGTAAGACCAGGAGAATGTTGGGGTTGATGCCCTAAATCTCGTAGTCTTTACATGAGTATGAGGATGGTTTAGGTCAATGGTAAATCAGCGTTATTGTTTTTGCCTAATGTGTTGATTGACTGTGGAGACTATCTGAGTAATATTATTTAGGTTCAAGCTATTTCGTCCCTCAAAAACTATTTGGGTATGTCCTCTTCTTGCTCTCGTTGTAATGTTTCAGATTTTTATCTACGGTTGTCTAATTTCCCCCATAGTTGTTATATGCTTGTTTTTTTTATTTTTCTTCTAGGAGTCGAAAGACTCGTAAGGTTTTTGTGAGTTTTTTTTTTCTTTTTTCTTTGTTTTGTGGAATAAAAAAAAAAAAATACTAAAATACGATTTTAACTACACGATGAATCATTCTCATTAATCATATGTCAATATTTACCTCTAAACTTATTAATCACATTTACAAGTTTGAGACCCATTACATTATGTCCCATTGAATGTACCTTAAAATCATGTTTTTCCAAAAATAAATAAATCAACAATTCAATAAAAATAACAAAAACCATTGGGATTTCGATTTTCTAAGGGCATCGGTCAAAAAAAAAGAAAAGGGAATAATAAGAAAAAGGGATAAAAGTCGAATAAATCATACAACAAATCAATTGTTCCTCTCTTCTAGTGATTTCCTTGAACCGTAAATCCTCAAGCATCTGCAATATATGAAATCCACTGGGTTTGTGTTTCTGCTTCAAAAAGGCCCAAAACCATTCATTCAATTCAATTCAAAGATCATCATCGCCTAAATTTAACCTCCAAATTATATTAATCCTCACTCTCCTCGCTTTATTAACAATCTTAATCACTATGGGAAAGCGCAAGCGAGGCTCTGATCAGACCCACCACGATCCTCCTCTTCATCTTTCCGGTATGCCCTTTCTTTCTCTGATCATCATCATGCCCTGTTTCTGTTTGTTAAAATGCCTGAAAGGAAAGATTTCTTTGCGTCCATACACTGTTTTTCTTATGTGGGATTTTGCTCGAGACGATGAATCGTCCTTCTTTGAGCTTTGAAAATTAATGGGGTGCCACAGATGGATATGGGTTTTCTAAGTAATTGGCATTTTTGGAAGTGCAATTGGGGTCTATCTTCAAGAACGAAATTTTGGAGAGTTGGGGGAAATAAAGAATGAATGTTAGTTTTTCTTTGCCTTTTTTAAGTATTTCAATTCTACTAGAAGATAAAGGGGGTTGGTATGGGCCTTTTTTAAGGATGCATTCTGTTTCAGAGATGTAGTTTGTTGACCAATCTCAGTCAATTGGCTACTTCAATACCTTTGGAAATTAGCTTTGGTTGGATGCATTTGTGTTCTCTTTCTTTTGATTACATGAAGATTGAGATGTGTTATTCTAGATATCAAGGTGGAGTTGAGTTAATTTTACGCTATAGAACTGATGATTAAGTTAACTCTATTTGCTATGTTTTGAATGATGAAATGGAACATGTTTCGTACTTATTTTGCAGGTATAGTTCCCTTTTCCAATCAAATGGATGTGCGGTCAGAAGAGGTTTGTACTCTTTTGTTGCTTAAGTGAGTAGGCAAAAGAATACTTTAATCCTTTCCCTTAGTAAGAAAATATTTAAGTCGAATTAAAAATTTGGTCCCTATGATAAGGAGGAAGTTAGAATTTAGTCCTTTCCGTTCGTATGGTTTGATAAGACCTCATAAGTAGTTCTATGGTTTGATAAACCTCTCATAATGGTAGAACTATTTATGAGGGGTTTATCAAACTATAGAGACTAAATTCTAATTATAAACCATATGTACCAAATTTGAATTTAACCAAGCATTTAAGTTAAGTTTTTTCCTTATAGTCAACCACAATCTATTAAACTTAGGTTGTATTGAACCAGCAGGATCGGGGTCTTGCTCGTCCAGTATTCATGAAACGTTCACGTCATCAGTATAGCCATCAGTATTGTCGGCGAGGTTCAACCAGTCAAGCAAATGCATCTACGTCTCATGAAAACCGTGTCAGAACCGTACTTGAAGAACGACCCGCTTTTAAACTTGGTGCTCATTGCAACTCAGAGTTTCCAGACCATATAGGTACCCTTTTTGAAGTTCCTAAACATGGTCGTTTATGTTTTCTCTGGGAGTAATGAGAGTACTTCTCACGATGGCATATTAAATACTTATATGATCTTTAAATGTTGCAAAGATATTTTAGAATTCATACTCTATAAATTATGTGGCTCTCTCCAATCAGATGAAAAGACCTGAAAACCTAAATAATGCTAGAACTAAGTGTTTTGTATGCCACATCTCAAATTAATTAAATTTCAACATTTCTTCTGGTTGGATGACTAGACACCTTGCTTTGAATTAGATTTCGACCCTCTTTGGAATGACTTTCTAAGTGCTTAAGAAAGTCTGTTTTTCAGCATTTAGAAAGCCATTCCACACGGGCCATTGGCGTTCTTTGTGACGTAAATATATTGAATATCAGTTGCCTGTTTTCTTATCTCATTTATTTGCAGTTTTGGTGATTTTAGTACTTGAATTCTGGATAAAGAACAGTCAATTGTGTGGCATGAAATTACAAGGGAAATGTCCTAATAATATAGCATAGACCTGAACCAAGTTGAAATTTTCATCAAGATGAATCCTAATGACTAAATGACGATGAAGTATACAACTATTAGCCTCTCGATGGTGTGCTTTTGCTCTATTGGGGGAAGATAATTGCTTCTTCTAAATTGATGATGTTGTTCTTCTGTATTATCTCAAAATTTGTCTTGATTTTAGAAAGCATTGAGAGCACCTTTTGGGGGCCAGAAAGGATAAGGTTCAATTCCTTGGGGAAGGATGCAATTTCATCTCATGGAATGAGAATGGTATGTGGAATTTGTCAGAAGCTGATGAGACGAAAGCTTTGCTTTCTCGGCAACACACTTTCTTCCAGCGAACTTCCCGTTGCTGCGGTTTTAGTTTGTGGCCATGTCTATCATGCAGAATGTCTGGAGAACAGGTCGAATGTCGAAGATAGAAGCGATCCACCTTGTCCATTGTGCATGGAACCGCCTCCCAAAGTCGACGATTCAAAAGGAGGAGAACAGGAATGAGTTGATTTGTACATATGTTATCACATAGGCACCAACATAGGAAATAGACTTGGTTCTGACTTGAATGGGCAGCTTATAAGGTGGAGTTTTTACAACCTCGACTATTTTTCCATAAACTAATCACTGTGTGTTTTTTTTCTGGATGGCTGTGATTTAGAAACAGAAAATAGTAGCATTAAATCACAACCATTCAGAAAATAGCGATAACGAGTCGAAAGGTAACGATGATTTGCCGTCCATAGATTTCTTTTTGTGTAGAGCTAGATTGACAAGTCCAAGTCTTCTGTTACCTTCTGGATTACTGTTATCTTGTAGTAGAATCAGAGGATTTTAGTTGAGACATCTTCATGGTATTTTGTACTTCTTTACAGCAATGTCTAAAACAGTATATTTTAGAAAGTTCTGATGTTAGCAAAATTGTCTTGAAAGTAAATTCTTAGTGGATGATTTTGTTGAAAAACTTGTTTTTGCTCAAGTCATTAACTTTATTTATGTTTAAAATTTTCTACACAACAAAAAAGGGAAGAGCCAAAAAAAATAAAAAAAAATACATAGAATTAATTACCTTTTGAAGAATTTAAGAGGTAGTTTTACTCCCTACATTGGCAACAAATGCAGCAATTGGAATTGCCAAAGTACTAAATTTGAAATTTGTTGAGATCAATGTTTTTTTTTTTTTTTTTTTCCCTTCTTTCTTGACTATTTTAAAGTTTATCTTTAGATTGTGTTTGTTTGTGATTTGGCACAACGGTGATGGTGAGTAGTGATCGAAAATTAGGAGAATTTCGATAAATGCATAATTAAAAGGGAAACTTTCACCTATAGAAAAATTGTCAAATTATTTACCGAAAATAGCAAAAAAAATACTAATAAACTTCTATTTTTTCTATTATTGATAAACTTCTACGAGCGTTTATCACAATTATCTAATAGTTTTCTTTATTTTTCTATTTTAAAAATTTTTTCTAATTAAAAAGAGTATTTATTCGAGTAAATTATAAGTTTAGTAGGGAGATTGTTGAGTATTTATATTTCGTTGGAGTTAATTTTCATCTCAATCTTATCAATAAACTCCAATAATATTAGTAGGTAGTATTTTACTCCCATCCATTTTAATTTCACTTTTTTTTTTGTGTGTAAAACTAAAAGAGGGAAATATCACTTAATAACTTTTATAAGCAATAGGTAAATGAGATTAATTTTTTTTTTTTAACCTAAAACTGAAATTTTAGGCATTAGGAATAAATGAATATTGCAATTATTTTTCGTTTGATAATTAAAAGCAAGGAATGTTAATCTCTACATGGTTCTTTAACAAATAAAAAGGAGTCTGGTTTTATTTCCAATAAAAGAAAAAAAAAAAAGGTTTTGTGAGAGATAATAATATTGTATAATAATTATGAAAATTGACACTGTACACCAAGTGACCGCATAGCGCAGTGGATTAGCGCGTTTGACTTCGGATCAAAAGGTCGTGGGTTCGACTCCCACTGTGGTCGTTTAGTTTTTTCGAATTTTTCCAAAAAGTATCCAATTTATATGTGATTTTTTTTTTTTTGTCTTGAATAGATTTTTTTATGGGAAATTATTATAAAGAGAAAAATATCAAGTTATTTACAAATATAAATATATTTTACTATTTATCAGCATAAATCGTGATAGAATTCTGTTACTTAAGCGATAGACTCTTGCAAGTGTCACTTCTCCATTGCTCCACATGTCAGCCTTTAAGTGTGTCCAATTTGATGGTTTGGTCGCCACGTCATCTTCTCGATTTATTTTCTTTGTTAAACTGGTTTCGACTATAACTTCTTTGTTTGAGCTCCAATTTGAGTGATTTAAATTGCGTTAGAATCGTTAGTCTAAGCTCTATGCAATGAACTATTCAAAACACTAAAATTGTTAGTAAATAAGAGCATATTTGTTATCATCAAAACATTAATTAATTAATTTGAGATTATGGCACATGAGATAATTATTTCTAGTTAATGGATGTTAATCATAGTCATAGCTAGATTGTAACGTTTTGGAAGAATTAAAATTGATCTTTAAAAAATAGGGTTGTTTTCAATTATAGAAAAATGAGCAAAAATATTTACAAATATAGAAAAATTTCACTATATATCAGCAATAGATTTAGTGACAGATTACTGATAAACAATAAAATTCTTTTATATTTGTAAAATAGTTTGATATTTTTTCCATTCATAATAATTTTCCTAAAAAATAACTGTTTATTGGGTTTAGTATAACAAATGGTTAGTAAATCTATTAAAATTAACTTTTAAAAGACACGTCCATTTCACAAAATCTTTAAAATCGGTTCCTCCTATATTTTAGATTTTGATAGACTCAGATGTCACTTTTTAATAGTTTTTTCAATTTTTCAATTGTTATTTTTATCATTCAAAATCAAGATTTATTATATATATATATATAGTTTTTCTATTAATTTCTTTTTAGTGACAATTAATATAAGTCATAAAATGATGACACTAAAAAAATAGTCCTAAAAAGTCCAAGAATCTAAAATTTCTCATTTTTCCCACAAAAGCATTTTCTTTTTCAATTTATTGACTCTAACTAACTATCACTTTTTAAGGACCGTTAATTCTAGTCATAAATTTGGTGACACAAATAAAATATCCAAACAGTTGAGAAATTTGAAATTTTCTATCTTTTCCCGCCAAAATGGCACATTTTTTGTTTTCTTACATTTATGACGAAAAAAGAACTATCATATATTTCGAAAAATCAAAAAATTCCATTTTTAAAAAAAAAAAATGCATGATTTTGGCTTTAATGACTGTTTTTTTTCTCTCTACTCCCTATATTTACCACTGTTTATGTGTCAAGAAAAATCAAATTTGTTGTAATTTTTGTTTTTAGGTACGAAATAAATATCTATTCCAAAAATTAGCAAAAAGAAAAAAAAAGGAAAAAAAAATCAAGGAAGAAAGAGAGAAAATAAAAGAAAACTCTAATTGGTTTCTTGAGTGAAGGAAAGTGAAATTCATAGTACATAACATTCTCTTTCCTTAGTGAAGATTTATAAACTTGTTAAGCATTATTTGGAAAAGAAATTCATCAGCTTCGTCATGTACTTACTTTGCTCTATTCAAGAACTTCAACTTCGACGATATCCAATCCGAAAAGTTAGCAATCATAAATCCCAAAAATACCTAAAAAATAAAATTGTTACAGATTATTTCACTTAATAAATTGATAAATAAGTAGTATATATAAGTAAAAAACAACATCAACCTCTAATATATATATATATATATATATATATATCATTACTCACTTGAAGGGTTCCAAAAATGTAAACGAAAGAATAATGGCGGCCATGAAGGACCATATCTCCTAACATGGCAAGTGGTATGGTTAGAGAGGCACCTAAAGCAGCTACGAGTGGGCTTGTCCAAACAACACCCATTGCCCTGAAATTAATTAACCATTAATTAAACTTAATTAACAATTAAAACTCATTTAAAAATGGATTAATTAACTTTAATTTGATGAATTTTACTTGAGCTGAAATTTATAGTTAATTACCAAAAGTAATCTGAGAGAAAATTTGAGACAAAGCAATTGGCAAACACAACTTCTGCGACTTTGGTGGATTGAGGTATCATAAATTTGGGCTCTATTCCAATGGCTCTCAATGGCCATACTGAAAAACAAACATACAATATTAATTTTTTTTTTTTAAAAAAATAATAATAAACCCAAGTTTAATTGAGAATTTAAAGAGAGAAATTAAAAAAGAGAATTTTTTTATTATTATTGAGATGATTATTAATGAATATTTCTTCTTACTTAGCCACCAGAGAGTTGTGAGAGTGAATAATCCAACATATCCCAAAAATTTCTGCATATCAACCTTTTCTCCTTCTTCCCCTGCATACTTCTTTAAAAGCACTGCATGAAATCTTTTATATTATTATTATTGTAACTATAAAACCATCAAATTAATTAGGACTACTTTAATTTAAATCCCATTTTGTTACTACAATTTTTTCATTATTTAGAATATAATAACTACTCTGGTCTTTAATTTTAATATTTTACTTTAAACAAAGAAAACATCTATTAGGTAGCAAAATAATAATAATAAAAAAAAGTTAAAATCACTTTTGGTCTTTTAACTTTAATGGAAGTATCAATTTAGTTTTTATATTTTTGTTTGTAACGATTTAGTCTTTATCGTGAAAATTATTATTAAGATTGAATGAAATTTCTTACGTATGTAGATTAATAAAAGAATTAAGGGTCAAGTTTGTTTATAAATTACGAACACTAAATTGTTGAAAATTTAAAAGTAGATATACAAAATTATTAAAAGTATATAAAAACTAAATCATTATAAATCAAAATTTATAGTAGAGTAAAGTGAAGAGTTAAAAGATGAAAAACTGACCATAGTAGAGTCCGTCCGTTAGAGCAGAAAGTAGAGCAAAAATATCTCCAACAAACGAGTGCTTTCCATGCCTAAAAACCGAGCATACATAATTGTTGAGTCGATGTTTTTTACTTTGTCTTGTATTAATGAAGACGTTCTTACTTATAAATCTAAACGAACGTACCCGGAAGAGGAGGATTGGGGTTCATCTCGAGCCCAGGTCTTACCAACGGTAGTCATGGCGACACCGGCCATGCTAACCACGACTGCAACAACATTGACAATGGTTAAAGATTGTCTTTCAAAACATGCATCGAGTATGAGTGTGAATAGGCCTGAGGTTGAGAACAATATGGTTGTGGTTGCTACACTTGTTCTTGCCAATGCTGCATTTGTAAAATACTGCAAAAATTACAAAGTTTTGTTCATAATTTGGTCAGTTACAAAAATTCCTTTAATTTCAAGTAATTTAATTGTAATACAACTTCACAAATATTAAGAAAGTTGTAATTGAGGTAAGTAAAGTCTTAAAAGCAGTTGAATTATGGTTAGGTTGAAATTAAATATGCTAATTATACGAAAGGGTTCTTAATTAATCTATGTTTTAATTAATTTCTAATTTCGTCCTTTAATCTTTACAAATTCTTAATTGGGTCCTTCCAATTTTTCTCTTTTTATTGAAACCATCATTTTAGACACGTGAAATCCAACTTGTGACATGTTGGACATGTGTTACTAATTTCATTCATTAATAAAGTCCATTTCTTAGTTGTGACATGTTACTAAATTAAATATGTTAATAAAAAAAAAAAATTAAGTTAGATATGTTACTTATCATGACTAAGGCATATGTTCGATGTTGAACTCAAAATTAAAATAATAATATGAATAATATGTCTAAATTAAAGGTGAAATTGAGAATTTAAGAAAAATAAAAGACGAAATTGAGAATCAAATATTTTGACCTTTTATGTATACTGAGTTTAAAATTTTTGTGAGTTGTAGGGTCGAGTAACATGTGTGGTTTAGATTTTTTGGTCGAGAATATATGTCTAAATTAATTGAGCTATGCACATGTTGACAAAAATAGTAGATATAAATTAAAAAAAAAAAAGTGAAGTTTCCTTAAAAGAAACGGAACAAAGAAACAAAAATTACTAACCTCAGAGACAAACCAAATGGGACCAATGGCAAGAGCCAAAACAGCAATTTTCTTTGTACAAAACTTTGTCTCCTCTGTTTTTAATATTGTCATCTCCAAATTTTCAACTTCACATTCACAGCCACCATTATTATTATTAACTCTCAAATCTTCAGATTGAATAATGTTCACCACACATTGAACATCGCTATTATTTTCCACCTCTGAAATTATATTATTATTATTATTATTATTATTATTATTATTATTATTATTATTATTATCTATAGAAGATTCATCTGTTCTTTCTTCTAAAGCTGGCAATGGCGACTGAACTTCTGCAACTTTTCTAGAGTTTCCATTTCGAAAATGGCTTCTAATCATCTTCATTATGCATTCCTTGATGAATGCAATTGCAAGATAAGCCACCAACATGGAGGTTCCAACATATGTCACCACAAATGGATGCTCGTAGTCCGTAAAAATACTCTATCAAACACCGAAACATCAAAACCGTTACAAATATAAATAAATAATTGAATTTAAAACTTCTAAATTATCGGTCTATTTAACATGATATCATAATAATAATAATAATAATAATAAACGTAACCTAACTATCGACTTAAACTTTTAATTTAAGAAGAATAAGTATAAAAATTACCTGTGTGATCTCGGCAGAAGCAACCCATATGACTACAACGGCAACAAGAAGAATCAACCCTACTTTATACTTCCACGCCATGAAATCAAGATGATATTACACACAAATAAAGGGTTATAAAAAAAACTATTCAAGAAGAGAAAAATAAAAGATATTCTCTCTTTTGTTTTATGAAGCCCTTTAATGGTATTGTGAGAAAATAAATTCAATGGTCTTTTTCTTAAGAGCTTTCCTCCAAAATCACTCTCTTTATATAACCATTCCCTTACATGCTTGTTTGCTGAAAAATATTTAAAAAAAATAAATAATTTTTTTTAATTTTTTTATTTTTTATTATTATTATTTTGGGTTCAAAGGGAAGATTTGGAATGTTGTGGTGAAGGTGGAGCTGCCAAAAGTCTAAAATGGCCTTATTGAAAAAAATGGATAAATGTGATTCAGTGGATTTATTTATTTTCCTTCAATTTTACTCAGTTTGTGTTAGTCTCTGTGGCTAGTCGTATTTGAAGCCAATATGTTCTTTTTCTCTATTTCTACGTATTTCTATTTACTATCAATTTTCTCCATCAAATTATTGACTAAATTATCCCTACTTGACTAGGATGTAATAACACATCCATTCCTATATCTTTACATTAATATTAAAATCTAAGCTCACGTAATTATATCTTTGAAATTTTAGTAATTAAAATGGTTTTTTACGGCCTAATCTAGACGTTCTAACTGGTAGACTTTGGTTCACAATTTTTTTTCTTTTGTGAATTTTACGATTGGGAGAGTGAATGAATATTACAATGGCTTAAAACAAGTTCTTTTGAAAAAATTTAGAGAAAACGAGTTCTTTTCTTATCTTTATTGGAATATTTTCTCTTTGAGAGTTGCATTTATTTGAAAGTTTGATTGATTTTTTTTATTACTTTTTATTTTTTATTTTTTATGAGAGATTGTATTTCCTTTTTATATTAATAAAAGGAAATTTTTCACATATAGAAAAAATATCAAACTATTTACATAAAATATCAAAAAAGACACTAACAGACATTGATAAACTTCCATCAGTATCTATCAGTGATAGAATTCTATCATTTCTATTACTGATAGATCCTGATAGACTTCTATCAGCGTCTATCATAACTATCTAAAAATTTTGCTATTTTATATAAATAGTTTCCCTTATTTTAGTTAAAAAAATGTCGTTGGAAACACATCCCTCCTTTGTCATTTTTTAATTAATTGTGAGAGATGATTGCATCCCTCACTTTCTTTCTTCTTTTATTTTTTCTTCTTTTTTAATTGTTTTTTTTATAAATCATATATAATTTTATAAAGTTATTTACTAAAAGGTTTATTAAATGCTATTTTTTTCTATAAAAGAACTTGGTTAACAATGTTTTGTCCTCATGTTCAAATGATTTTAGTAAATGATATTAGTGTAATTGAATTTTGTTTATAACTAGGTCGCAAATAAAAAATAACAATTATTATTATTATTATATTATTATTTGTTTTTTTTTTTTTTTTGACATAACATAAAAGGAGAAGACGGTAGGACCAGACCAACTTTTGACAATTATGACGTCATTTTTCAATTTCGGTCCATTCATCTCTTGACCTCTCTTTTTGTATAGACATGTAATTATGTTTATCTTTTACCCAACTTTAATAACTTTTGTTTTCTTTTTAGTCCCTACCTAACTTAATAATTTATGTTACATTTTAAATTCAAACGAAGCTCATTTTTTAATAGAAAATTAAAAAAAAAACTCTATTAATAAAATATTTACTATTTATTACTATTTTAATGATCGATGGTACCTTCGTAAAAATAAAAATAAAAACAAAACAAAAGAATTTCCGGATTGCTCAAAAAGAAATTCATATTCCTTTCCATGACAAATGCGTAATTTCTTTAAATATTTATGGAAAGAAAATCTAGTGAATTTTGGAAACAAGTGAAAATCACTTTTAAAAAATATCCAATTAATTTAAAATCTTATTTTCGAATAATAAATTTGAAGTTTTTTTAAAAAAATTACTTGAGATTGATGAACTAAAAATAATTTTATATAAGTTATTTGACACATTTGTTAGTCGTATTATTTTTAGATATAATGCAATTAAATAAACTTGAGATTATTGATTAAAAAAAAAAAAGTTAACAAGCCACATTTAAATTTTAATTTAATTCATGTTTATAAAAATAAGTTTTAAAAATATTCTTGAAAAAATGTGTTTAAATCAGAATGGGATGCTAAACTCATCCTCAATATTATAAATAAACATTTCTCTAGGATATATAGATTATTGTGGAATATTTTAGTACTTAAAAAATATAGTTATTGCAAAATATATTTTAAAAATATAGCAACCTAATTTAAGAAATGAAAGCATCTCTTTAAAATATTTGGAACAAAGTCAAAGGAGTGACAATGACACATGAGAAGGGAAAACTAATTTCTTAGAGATATTTTGATTAGATTAATATTTTTCTACCATTTATTAGTTTGAACAATTTATTTTACAAATAAAAAAAATATCAAACTATTTATAGAAAATAAAAAAAAACATTGATAAACTTCTATCAGCATCTATCAGTGATAGACTTCTATCAATTCTATCACTGATAGACCCTAATAGACTTCTGTCAATGTCTATTACAACTATCTAAAAATTTTATTATTTTGTGTAAATAATTTTTCTTATTTTTCTACTTTTAAAAATTCTCCAAAGTTTTATAAGAATTAATAATTACATTCAAAATGATATTTCATATAATATTTGAGATGTAGATGGATGAGAGTAAGAAATACATTTTATATTCCCTTTTTCAATTATATATAAGAAAAAAATCTCTCTTCCATATCCAATATGCATATGGCATTTTATTATAAAAACATTGTTTGTCCCATTAGAGTTGGTCTCAATTGAGCTGTCTTTAGGAGAAATTTGGCTTATATATATATATATATATATATATTTCCATGTGAAAATTTCTCATATATCATGCAAAGAAAATTAAGTAGACAATAATAATTTAGATTTCCTTTGGAGTATCAATTTTCTTTTATCTTAATTAATTCTGCATTTTAAGAAATTGCATCAAATGAACTAAACTTAAAGTATATTTTCAAAAATGTCATAATTTTATTTTTTATTTAATGAGTTTTTACCACTTTTTTCTTTATCTTTTTATCTTATCAAAATACTCTTATTATAGAGAAATTATTATAAATAAAAAAATATCAAACTATTTACAAATATAAAAAAATTAATTTTGAAATATTTTTGAATGGTCACGAGTAGTATTTATTAATTTTAAAAAATACATTTTTTAAAAATATAAAAGATAAAATTGGAGTATTTTTCTTCTATAATTTAGGCTTTTTTTTTTTTTTTAATACAAATATTTAGTCAAGTTGAGACAGCAAAAATGGAAAGAATGAAAAATGATGTGTTTGGTTGGGACACGTGCAAGCACAGGTTATCCCCCTTGCAGCTTTTCTTGATAATAAAAACGCCAGCTTTTAATTCTCTAGTTTTTCACTTTGACCCAACTCTTAATCGTTGCATGAATTTTTTTTTGAAAAATAAAAAAAAAAATTATAAAAAATTAGACTTTACAAAGTTTGAAATGTCTATGTCTCGATTTTATATAAATATCGATGAAAATATTGATATCAATAAAAAAATTTTAAAACTTATGGAAGTTGTTGTAAAAAACTTTATGGAAGTTGTTATAATTAGTTAATGAAATATTGATTGTGATTTAATTAGACTATAATTAACTAATTTTAATCACCATTTCTATAAAGTAAAATATATGTGTAAATGTCAATGCAAGAGTAAAAATTTAAAAAAGAAATGAAAAATAATTACAAAATAATATAAAAATAAATAATATATATATATATTCTCAAATTTGGTTTTTTGGAAATGAAAGTTTTGGATGGTAAAAAAAACAAAACTCACACTAATTTAATTTTGTAGTGAAATGATGTAAAAATTCAATGGAAAAAAATTGAATAAAGTTAAAAACAAATATATGGTTTCTTGAAAATAAAAATTTTGGATGGTAAAAGAAATAAAATTTACATCAATTCAATTTTGAGGTGAAATTATACAGACGTGTGAAACTATACAATGCGTGTAATCAAGACAAGATCATAAAATCGAAAATCTTTAATTTAGCTAGCATAGCTAATTGTTTAAAAAAATCTTGAAATTTTGAGAAATTGGGAGAAAATCGAAATTTTCCACCCTGAAATTTCGACGGACATTTTCTACCATCCACTTTGCTTTGCAAGCTAAACATTTAACTACAATATAAAAATGTCTATGTATTGCGTATTTGTAAGTATTGAAACCTTTCCATATTTATGTAATATTGTGTCCAATTTTCACTCATTTATAAATATACAATATAATAGGTTTGGATTTAGGAAAATTATTATAAAGAGAAAAAATATCAAATTATTTATAAATATATATAATTTAGTCATAATGATATTAATAATAATAAATAATAACGTTATTTTTAAATATATAAAAATAGTCAAACTATTTACAAATATAGAAATTTTTCTATATTCGTAAATAGTTTGATATTTTTTTTTATTTATAATAATTTTTCTAAATAATATGAAAAAGGAAAGCAAAAACTTGATTATAATTCTACTACCACCACTTCTTTATTTCATTTTAAAGGAACCTTCCTACTTGCTTTTGCACACACACAAAGACAAAGCAAAGAATTTAATGGCCTAATTTTCAATGTTACAGAGCCTTTCCCCCACAATTTTCTTATAGACTCCTAAAGATTTTATTTTATTATTTTATTTATTATTATTTTTTTTGTTGAGAAATGTGGCCTCATAAAGTTAAGTCTCTCCCAAGTCATTTATGTTTGGACCCATCATTTTGTTCAGTCAATCCTATTATTATTATTATCATTCTTTTGTTTTTATTCACTTTTATATTTATATAAATTCTAAAAATAAAATATCAAACATGAACAGAAGTGTTTGATTTGACTATTGTGTTCTTTTACCAAATCGGAATCGATAGAAAAAAAATTATTAACCTTATGAGAAATTTGATTACAGAAATCTATAGAAAGATAAGATTTGATTAGATATTGGTAACTAATAGACCATTCAGACTTTATTTTCCCCTTCTTTTTCTTTTTCTCTTTTTAGAAAGAACCAAAATATACAAAAACTTGAGGGCAAAAATTCCTCCTTGGCAACTATTGGTGCATACAAGGGAAGTAAAAATCGAAAAAGATATTATCGATTGACAATTTTACCGTAGTAGATGTAAGAGAGAAAAACTATATCTAGTGATTATTAGAAGACATGCAAATTTTCAAATGCATATCCAACGGCTATAAAAAGTCACGTTGAGAAAGCTTCGTTGAATAATTTTTCATTGATAAGACAATAAAAGAGGTTCAAACATCTCGTTTGTCTCCACATATTATTTATGAGCAATACTTGGGTGCATTTTAAGATGCACTCATCCATATACATCACAGTCTCATCACACACATAAAAAATGTATTAAAATATTTCAAAAAAAAGAAGTAAGAAAAATTGACATATGACAAATTAAGATTAGACAATTTGGTGGGATGCACAAAGTAAGGTAGGTAACGGCCTCAAATGCACTTAAGTATTTTCCTTATTTTATTAGGGGTTGTACTAGATGCACGAAATGTTTAAAAATGAAAACACTTCAACTAAAGATCTAGGGGATGTTTGGTGGCCCGTAATGGGATGAGAATGTAATGTAATTTTATTAGGGGTGTTGGATTGAGCGTTTAGGGTCCGATTTGTTATACGAAACTCATTTCGTTCTAACAATTTCTAATCCAACCATCTTTCTCGTCATTTTCATGTCTCATAATCTCATTGCCGTTCTATCTTCGATTACACACGCTTTCCAACACTCCTCTAATTTCTAGTAATCCTGATTACATTTCAATTCTCCAAACACTTCCTTAAAGTCTTTCATAATAAAACCTAGCTTAAATCAGTTTTCATCTTTATCAATGATTTAATCTATCAATATTTAAGAGCCAAATATCTAAGAGTGAAATTAAAAAATAAATAAGTGTGAGATTTTCAAGTGTTTGACAAATAGATTTAAATCTCCAACAACAATTATTTATAATGTTGATAGTTAAAATAAATTTAATTATATCAACAACCAAAAAAAAAAAATCCTTCACTTCTTGAATTGAAATATTTGTAAAAGATCCAACTAGTGAAACTCAATATTTATTGAAGAAGAATTGACATTATATAAATATGAACATATAATTTCGTGCTCTAATACCACGTTAAATTACTAATCAACTCAAAAGTTTAAGCTGATTAATTATTTCAACACTTGAATACCTCTCTCTTGGATGCCTGCTGAAGACTTAGAGAGAAGAACCCATTGTATTGATTAAGGTCTTGTCAGATGGCTTTCTTACATTGACTATAAGTTGCCAAAAAGCATTTTGTCTCATAGTATCAGTCCAAAGAACTGCATCAAAACAAGACCTGTTTCATTATCAGACCAATCAACAAGGAACACCAGAAGCTAAACAAGTTAAATATCACAATTTATTGCAAATCCTTCAAACTTTTGATCTAACAGAGAAATTAACCTTCTTTGCCAAAGCTTTTGACCAATTAAAATGAGAAGATGTGGCGATAAAAAAACAACACATTATCTTGCAACACTGTCAACCAAAGCGGGCGGAAACGATTATGAGTCCGTCGCCATTCTTTCTAGAAATTAAGGATTATGGGGGTATTGATACATTGCACATTCTCAAGAATCAGGGAAAATTCACTTTTGAAAGAAGTGTACGAAACATACATTACAGAGGTCCGAAAGAAAGTGATTGCAGTTGGGAAGTTGTTCTTGACACCTTGGATGCGAAGTTTTGAGAGAACCAATCTGAAAGATTTGCTATTACAAATCCCAAGAATACCTATATCAAGAGACCAGATTCAGGATTTAGTAACAATCGATATCATATGAATGAGAATATAGGGAACACTTGAAGTAATGAATAATTGTTTTCTTCCCTTCTAATTTAAGTGATAAATTTGAGATGCAAACACTGAACAAACAAAATGTTGAATTACATCGAAAAATTATTTGATGCGACAGTCATAGTATAATGCACTCTACTAAACCTTTTGATATATGCTTAAGCTATAATTTTTTGTTTTTCTCCTATTTCAACATTATAAGCTCTGCTAGTCTATCGTTATTCCAACCTTTCCAAATAATTTCTCCTAATAGTGCGGATTGTTACAGTTTTTAATTAATACAAGATAAAAGAACAATAATAATAATTGATCAAAAGAATAATAATAATAATTGGATCTCTCTAATCCCATTTGAACGGACTTTTCATAATTCTCCTTTGTCTGTTTAAGTTTCTCAATTAATCACTGTTCTTTGCTTCCATTATTTCTATCTTTTTCAAAATAAAACCTTTATTCTCAAAGTGATCTAATTTTTCTACCAACCCCTCTCTCTCTCTCTCTCTGCCATTATTATTTTTAAAGAATTTTTGCTACCAACCCTAGTGGCGACGATCTACTCAATCCTCATACAATGACTACACTTAAATCCTCTCTCTAGATTTCCATCGGGTGTAGTTATATATTATAATTAATGAAGTCAATAAGTTATTGCCTTCCCGCTCTTTCTTTATAGTCTAGTATTCTCAATATTGGATTATTAATTTTCTCAAAAGAAAAGAGAAGGAAAGAAAAAGAAAACGAAGGGTGGTCCTAAACTATTCCATTTAAACAAGTAATAATGATAACAAAGAGGAGGATCCAGATGGTTAGACATTCTGAATATAGTTGAGGGGATTACAAGTTACAACTATTAGAAAGTTGATTGAAGTATTTGATTGCAAAGAAGTTGAACTAAATATTAAAGTAGAGGTCGGTAAGAATCCCAAGGATACCATATAAAACAGGGCAAAGAATATATCAGGACTATAGTGTCATAATCAACAATAAAAAATTATATTTAGTTTCCATCCAATGGTTCATAATTTAAATCCTATTGAGAAAACTAGTCATTGTGAACTAAAACAAGATAATTCACCCATTTATGCGTCATTTGGTAACCATTTAGTTTTTTATTTTTTATTTTTGAAAATTAAGGCTATAAACACTCATTCCACCTATAGGTTTCTTTGCTTTTTATCTACGATCTACATTCTACCAATGTTTTTAAAAATCAAGCCAAGTTTTGAAAACTAAAAAAAGTAGTTTTTAAAAACTTGTTTTTGGAATTTACCTAAGAATTCGATTCTTTTACTTTACTTTTTCTTTTTTTTAAGAACTCTTTTACTTAAGAAACATGCAAACCATTGTAAGAAATTGAGAAGAAACAAGTACAACTTCCAAAAACAAAAAATCAAAAACCAAAAACCAAATAGTTACAAAACAGGACCTTGGTAGTAACTTATTTGACGTAATCAAATTACATACCTGAGCTGACCCAATGATATAAACTACAGAATATTGCCGGCCATGGATGACCATATCCTCCAACATTGCAACGGGTATAGTAAGGGAAACACCAAGAGCAGCTACAAGAGGGGAAGTCCAAACAACAGCCAAAGCCCTGTGTGCACCATAAAATTATAAATCAGGAGACACAAAAACAGATATAATTGAATAATGCTGAACACACACAAACACACACATCCTAAAAAAAAAAAATAATAAATAAAAAGATCTATAATGAAAGGCTTTCTTCTGTGATTACCAGAAATAATCGGACAAAAAACTTCCAACAAAAGCATTGACAAGTATAACTTCTTCCACATTAGTAGAGTGGGGAAACGTGAATCTGGGTTCAACGCCCATGGCAGTCAGAGGCCACACTGAAGAGAAAAATTTGGAAGTATTTTTTAGTATACGATGTAAGTAGTTCTTTTTCTTCCTATAGATGTAGTTTGGTTCTTCTAAAGATGCAAGATTAGTATCAGATATATTTGGACCAAGTTTGTCTATCCTTCCTGAAATTGCACCTGAATGCTGAACCTTTTTTTTTTTTGAAAAATCCTTGCCTTATGGAGAATATAGTCTTCCCCTTTGTATTCTTTAATGAAATCATTCCTGATAATATATGTATTGAAGAAAATCTTTCTTCCTTTTGGACAGAGCAACTGTCTGTAACTGTGATCGGAAATTACCTTCAATAATACCCATTCCCCCTCTTTCCGAAAGATAATAGTAAAATAAAACTAAGAGAGAGAGACAAAAAGAAAGTAAACTGGATAAAATGATAAATAAATAAGGCATTTGATCATTAAACTAGAGAAAATTTTACCCTTACCTAGCCACCAAAGAGCAACAAAGGTGAAAAGTCCAATACAGCCAAATAGCTTTTGCATATCTAAATTTTGTCCTCCTCCAGCAAACTTTTTGAGAAGCACTGCAGCATCCAAGAGAAGATGTATAAATGAAATGAATCAGAATATGGCAAATATGTCTTTGCTGAAGTTTAGTAGATGTCAACTGCTGATCATAAGAGAAGTTCAGATATCTGACCAGTGAAGAGGCCATAAGTCACTGATGAGAGGACTGAAAAGACATTCCCCAGAAGTGCATGGTTCTCATTTCTGAAGACAGTTTTACCCATTTACTTTAACAAGATTGAAACCAAAATTTGATTAAACAAAAATTATGATGCCACCATTAATTTCAGAACGTGTCCTGCGAGAATGGTCTAAATAATTCACCAGAGTAGAGGAGAACTGGCCTACCCATTCGCATTCTTCTGTAATTCATCTGCAGCTGAAGTCTTCCCAAATGTTGTCATCGCAACACCAGCCATGCTAACAACAACAGAGACAACTTTAATTACATTTATTGTGTCTTCACCCAGCAATGCACCAATCAAAAGAGTGAACAACCCTGAAGTGGAGGATAGCAATGTGGTACTCGCAACGCTTGTTCGTGCAAGTGCAGCATTTGTTAAGTACTGCATATATCACAATAAATTTTCAACGCCTTAAGTCATGGTCTGGCCTTATATTGAATAAATGCCTTGTTTTCCATGTATGTTTGCTTTCTTATACTGTCTTGTAAAAAGTAATAAAATAAGACAATAACCTAACATAACATTACTTAGTTCTATTCAGATCCATCCTAAATACTTGTGACTCTAGTTTACTTGGTATCTCATCAAGCTCTATTAGTATTCCTATAATCAAAATAGATCAACAAACAATGGTTCGTCGTTAGTAACCTTTCAGTGATTAAAAATTATTTATAATTGACATTGAGTTTGTTTCTAAAATCCTCTCTTCCTCTCTCAATGTTCTCTTTTTTTCCTCTTCCTACCGATTGATCATATTTTTTAACAAAAATAGAACATAAGAAGATAGAACCGAATGAGCTAAAATGGCACGCGATAATGCACTTCATCCTTTAATTAATATTAAAAAAATCCTTAATATTGCAATATCTACTCATCACATTGCTTATGAGTTTGCTTTATCAACAAGTGCCTAAGTATAACATAACTAGGGCCACTAAATGATCTTAATTTTAGCTTTACAGTATGACAACAATGACTTGGGGATACTACAGTTATATCTCAGATTATACAGTTCGAAACCATAATTTAATAAGAGAGATAAGTTTGAAGACATTGAAATTAGTATCTTAAATAGATCATGAATAAAAAGAATTGTATACGTCAGCTCTGACCCTCCAAGGAAATGTGTTAGCCCATGAGAACTAACTTTAGAAACTGGAAATCATGAAATCGGTATCTCACCTCTGTTAAAAACCAGATTGGAGCAACGAAAAAGCCAAAAGCAGCAACTTCCTTTGCAGTGAACCTTCGGTCCTTTTTCAATGTGTTTTCTTTACCTATATGTATAGCCACCAATGGTGTTCCCTCATCCTTACTATATACGTCTATGGTACAGTTTTTACAACTTAACTGTCCTTGATCTTCTAATTCAGAAGCAAAATTCACTTCATTTTTCTGCAATTCTACGGATGATTGGTCAACCACACTGGGATTATCACCACGTTTAGAATTGTAGCGATACAAAAAACTTAGTAACCAGTCCTTAAGCAATGCTATTGGAAGATAAACTATCAAAAGTGATGTTGTAACATATGATATTGCAAATGGTTGCTCATAATCTGCAAAAATACTCTGTCAAAACATACTGGTCAGTTGCTGCATGAGTCAGATTGAGAATTCAAGTAATGTACTGAACACGCCGTAGATAACAATTCAACTGCATGTTGAAAACAGAGTATACCACATCCATTAATCAATTGCAAAAATTATAGGGTAATTATAATGGGTAGCATTTTTAAGGCTAATAATTAAGTACATAGCAACACTTTTAAAGAATTGCAAATATAGTCAAATCTATTAGTTATAGATTCTATCACTAATAGACTCCGAGAGATCTAAATTTTGCTATATCTACTAATACATTGGACCTAATTAATATATTTGCAACTACCTCTAAATTATATATCCGGGGCTCATAAGTCAAGAATGATTGTAAACTTGAGGCAAACAGAATAAAGAGGGAACATGGATCTCATTGTCTAAAAAAACTCTACCAGTGTAAATCCGTAGTTGATAGTATCCATCTTCACTACTTACCAGTTTTCAATTTTAATCAAATAGAAGAAGCTCACTCAATGCAGACATTTATCAAGAATACAAATTTCAGGATAACGAATGCCAGTTCATGACAAGGCAAGAAGAGAAACTTACCTGGGTAACTTCAGCAGAGGAAACCCACATGATCACGACACTGAGAATGAGAAGCAACCCAAGCTTGTATCTCCAACACATTTTCATCACAATTGATTAATGAAAAACTTCTACCTACAGAGCTATTTTTGCCTCTAAATGCTTCAATCCTTTTCCCCTTTTTCCTTCAATAACTCACGATCATGCCAGATTCTCCATTTATGGAAAACATGGACTTCTAACTACGTAAACATCACTCGATTCATCATGCAATCAGCAAATTGGAAAGATGATGGCAGATTAAATAAATGATTTGTCGGGCTCATACTTCTACATAAACCATTAGTGCTTTTCTAAATGGAGAAACTCTTTCTCCACTTTTGACCTAGTGCACCAGCTAGGTTCACCACAAAATAACGATCTTTTGGCATATTATTAAACCCAAATACTCCAAAAACTTCAACAGAGAACACTATGCAACTAAGCATAGACACGGAACAATATTTTGGAGGAACAGTAACAGATAAATGTGTATGTTCTAGATTGCTGGAAAAAAAAAAAAAAAAAAAAAAACCACACTAATGATCCGTAAAGCAAATGACTGTTACATCTATCCGGAAATACCACCATGGCATCATTCAATAGCTTGCACGACAGGTAAAACTAAACAGAAAAAGAGTGCCATGTTCTAATTCAAAGAGGAAACGTAAAGTAAAGTAGAGGCCAACAAATTAAAGTGACAAATTTCCAACAATGCGTTTGTGGGACCAGGAAACAAGGAATTTTCAATAATTGGGTCAGAAGCATTAAAGCGGATAATACAATTGATAAAGCATAAGCACTACAAAAAACGATTATATAATGGAAATCTCATCAGTGTGTCTGTCTCATAAAGAAAAGTGAACCAAAAGCTAAAACCTCACTCATTTGCACGATGCAAGAATTCAAAAGAAATTCAGGGAATTCCAGCTCAATCATAGCAATCGAAGGACAGATTTAAGTAAAACTAATGATAAAGAGATGAATAGAAAAGTAATAGAAAAGAAAAAGAAGAATAAAAAAAGGAAAAGGGACAAAAAAGAAGATTGAGAGATTAGGAACACGACAAGACAAGACAACAACGATGTCGTTGGAATATGGCAGTGGAGGACGCACCATCCGGATTCAGTTGCGACAGCCCGGATTGTTGGACTGCAACTCCGGCATTTGATACTGGTGAAATTGCTTAGTTCTCCGACTCATTTACTTCTAAATCATTCTCTTCCCGCCATTTCAGACTCCGGTCCGATTCTTGAATCCGTCGTAGCTTCTCACTCATTTCAGAATTCGGGATTTGATCAGCGCGCACGAAATGAAAGTGAGTTGAAAAGTAACCGGAGGATTTGAGCGTCTCCGGTCGGCGGAATTTCGACTGTGAGTTTCGATTTCGAATGGCTATGGTGTACCAGTGAGTGAGGTAAGTTTCCTGCCATAAATAGAGAAGAAGGAAACTTTCAATTGCAACTTTGCCAAGTTTGGCATGAACTCTGTCTCATGAGTTTTAGTTTTACAATGTTTATATTGCCATAGCTAGTTCATATCAACTGTATTTGTATTTCACAAATATTCATTCGATCCTCCCATCTTAAAGGTGGTTGAATGACTCAAAATAATGGGAAGTAGAGATTATTTTTAACCCCTTTTCCTATTAAAATTATTTACAATTTGATAACTTCACTCCTTCCCAACTAATTCTAAGACTATATTAGTCGACCAACTCTGGCAATCATTCTACATGGCCAATTCCAATCACCTCCAACAACTAGCTTCGATGATTATCTTCGTTGGCCAACTCCGACGATCACCTCAATGACCACCTATGCAACAAACGCCGACATCTACTTTAGCAACCAACTCTAGTCAAGACTATCTCTGACCACAATATCATCAACTAGCTCCAATGACTCCTCTCGACAATCAACTCCGACGACTAGTTCGTAGTGTTTAATAGTTTTTTTTACTTTAGTAGAAACACTTTGAGTATAGCAAATCAAACAAACTTGTGTATAAAAATACTTCTGAGACCAACATGTATATAAAAAATACTTTTGCGACCAACTTGTATAACATTTTGAAACATGCTATCAAAAGAAAATTAAACTCAAAACTTATGGACCAAAAATAGTTTTTTTTTTTTTTCATACTATTTTTTTCTTTTTTTGTTGCAATTTAATTATTAAAAAATAAAATCAATAAAATTAAATAAATTTTCATACTTATAACTGTGATTGTTAAAATTGGGCTTTAAAATTGTTATGAATGGTAGGAAATAACATATAAAAAAAAATTGTAGAAAAATGACTACTTCTTAGATTTTTATAAAGTCAAAATCAATTATCAAATGCAAGGGTGGATCTATGATGCCCCTCAAATTGTGATGTTTTACATATTTGTATATTCACTTTGATTAAATATTAAATTTTTTAGTTATATTTAATATATATATCAAGTCGCAAATGTTGAAAACTTGGCTTCAGTAGCATTGAGGGCTCATGTTTTCAGCCACTTGGTGTCAGGTTGTGGGTTTAATTCCTCAGTTGCCTACTTTTCATTTCAATTTTTAACATATTACATTTTTCTTACATTTTATTCTATTTTTTTAAAATATGTATATAATATTTTAATTTTTTTTAATACGCGTACGAAAAACCTAATTCTATTTTAATTTTCTTGCATATATGTATACAAATATATAAATATTTATAATAATTTTATAATTAATATTATTTAAATCTAGATATCATATATTAATGCATTTAAAATTACATTATATAAAGATTAAAATACAACTTTAGTACCTAAGTTTTGAAAAATGCTATTAATAAAGCTTTAAAATTTTAATTTTGACTATAGTCTCTTAAAATGTCTAATAAATCTACAAACTTCAATTTTATATCTAATAGATCTCAACAATATTAAAAATTAACTGTTTTATAAGAGAAAATAAATATTTGGTGTCTAATTAAACTTTAAGTTTTAAATTTTATACTTAATAAATAAATTAATTAAAAAAAATATCTAACCGTATCTATTAATCAAGAAGTTAAATTCAATGTCTAATATAAGGTCTAATTTTTAACATTTTCAAATATGTGAGAGGTCTATGAATGCATAATTGATATTTTAAGAATCTATTAAACACAAAAATCGAGAATTAAGAGAATTGCTTAATATTTTTTTAAGTTTATGAACTATATATAAATAAAAATCTAGAAGTTTATGAGCTAAACTTTTAACATTATATATACATTTGTGCCCCCTCTGATTTGAAGTTCTCGATCCGCCACGGTTCAACAAACAAAAATTTTAATTAAAAAAACTTTTTTTAAAAAGTATGTAACTAACTAAAAGTTTTGGGGCCCAATTTTAATAGTTGTATAAGTTTGAGTGTCCTAAATTTTTTTATCTTTTGATTACAAGTTTTATTTATGTGGTTGAAAAAAATATGATATTTAAGGTACCATTACTTATATAATAAAAAAAAATAGTAGAAAAAACTTAAACCCGAACTAAAATAAATAGGACCCCAAACACAAACCATTATTAATCCATACTAAAATAGTTTACACCAGATTTTTATAATTCACATACTATAATAATCAATTCAGCTCTCCAAACAATCTATTAATTGTTGAGATAATTGTATAAAAGCCCTAAAATTAAAATAAATAAATAAAGCTCAAAATGGATTTTGCTTACTTTTTTAAACTTAAATTTTTTTGGATCATGCATGCCTTGGCCCAAATAATCATTTTATATCTAAGATATGACTAAAGGAAGGTGGGTGGAGGCCGACCCTAGCAAAATACCAAACGGGGCACGCCTCTCTATGCCTCAACCCAATAAGTAAGAGGATAAGACGAACACAATTCTAAAACCCTAAGGAGAAGTTCCTAGGTCAACTACACCTATAAACACATTATGATAGCTCCAAGGAAAAGGAAGTTAATTCCAATACTCAAACTCTCTACTTGCTACACAGTTATATTTCTGTTTCGTATACTTATGCCCCTTAGGAAAGGACAGACATTGTATAAATTTTTATGCTCAACGCTGCTTAGTTATGGTGGATATGCGTCAGGAACCTTAGCTGAATTTTCAAAAAAAGATTTGGTTGGATATTCCCGACATGACCAAAGATCCGAGAATGATCTTAGAGGAGCTAAGTTCGATATGATTATAATGTTATGGGTGATTTTGGACCAAAAAGCATAATCGATATTAACTTCGAATAGAAACAACAAAGTCAAGAGAATAGCATGATTCGGGTCGAAAGTGGCAACTTAGGACCAAAACGGACCTAGGAAAAAAGGTTGGCTTAGTCGGCCTCAGCAAAGACCGAGCCTGAGCCTCACCAAATGCTTAATAGGGCATGTCTCGTGCATGTCCTAACATAAAGAATCATCTTAAATTCAAGATATAGCTAAAGGAAGGTGCTCGCTGAGGCGAGCCTAGCAAAATACCAAACAGGGCACACGCTCGTACACTCCAGTCCAATAAGTCAAAGGATAAGCCTAACACAATTTTGCAACCTTAAAAGGAAAGATTCTAAGTCAACTACACCTATAAATACATTATGATAGCTCAAATGTTAGAACCATTCCCACCATGCCAAATGTTTATGGCCAGCCACCTTTTAACTTAAAGCTAAAGGTTTAGATCACATACGACTCTGGGTGACCCAGGAAAATAGGGGAGCGTATGGGGTTGGTTTTCGATCAAATCCTCTCCATCTCGTTTTAAATTGTTGTTAGCACTTGTAATTGTTGTGAAAGATGGCAATGCTCACGTAGTGGATGAAAAATCAGAAGTTGAAGATTAAAAAAAAATAATTTAGAATCTTAATTTAAATGAGTCTACAATCAATCCCTCATTTAACGGGACTCCTTCATTTTAAGATATTTGTATTTGATTAAAAATTTACAAGTGACATAATCCCAAATGAGCAATAATTAGGGCTTAGGTTGCACCTAATCTCATTGTTCTCGTTCTCTTTATAAAAAAAATAACTTTTTAATCATTTTTTAAAAAAAATAAAATAAATTGTCACGTGATAAATAACTTATTAGTGCAATAAAACAGACTGGCCTAAATTTTTCTCATCTCAAAGAAGAATAACTGCATCTAATTTCATGCTCCACTTTCGTTTAGCCTTCCAGTTTTAGAATGGGCACAAAAACAAAAAAAATCACAACTGAAGTTGGTAACTAGTGGACTATATGCATTGGGCTCTGTAGTCTAAGGGTAAATGGGCCGGGTTGGGCTCAATTTTAATATTAATTAGCCGTGACAACCTTTCCATTTTCTTAATTTTTTTTAAAAGCATTTTCTTAATAATATTAAACAAATATTTTAGAGCTATTTTCAAATATAAAAAATTGAGTCAAACTATTTACAAATATAGAAAAAATTTATTGTCTATTAACGATAAATCATGATAGAAAGGAGTATAATTCTAGCAATAGAATGCGATAAAATTCTATCGCGGTCTATCGCTGATAAAAAGTAAATTTTTTCTATATTTGTAAATAGTTTGATATTTTTTCTGTTTAGAGTAATTTCTCTATATTTTACTCAAATCAGAAATAATACTTCATTTTCTCCTAATTTTTCTTTCTTTTTAGGTTAAAAAATACTTTTAGTCCCTAAACTAAAAGTAACAATTTAGTCTCTGACCTTTAGTTTGTAACAATTTAGTCTCTAGACTTTCAATTTTGTAACAATTTAGTCCTCATACTTTAAAATTTGGAACAATTTAGTCCCTACTGTAGAAATTAGTGTTAAGATTTAATGAGATTTTTTGTATAAATAAATCGATAAACAAATTAAAAACTCAATATTTTTATATAATACAAAGTCTACATCATAAATTAATAAAAATTAGCATCTAATTTTAATGAATTTTTTTTTACGTTAGGAACTACATTGTTACAAATTTGAAAGTTCAAGGACCAAATTGTTATATACTAAAGTTCAAGGACTAAATTGTTACAAAATTGAAAGTATACGGACTAAATCATTACAAACCAAAGTTTAAAGACTAAATTGTTACTTTCATAAGAGTTTAGGGACCAAAAGTATTTTTTAACCTTATTTTTATTCATTGTGTTTTTTTTATATATATAATAATGAAATTTGGCAAAATGCGTTCTTTAAAGCAAGTTGTCTAAAAAACTACACATATTTCTTTCAAACAATACTCACATATTATTTTCAAATAATACTTTCATTGATGCTGTTTACCTAGTTTTATTTACTTATATTTGGAATTCGAATGAAAATTGATCTTATCCATTTTATATTTCTAATCAATCCATTAATTTTTTTTTTACTTATTCATATTTTTATATTTTTACTTATTCAAATTTTTATACTTTGGAAATAGTTTAATACACAAATTAAAATTCTTAAAAATGTAGGATTTTTAAAATATAAAATAGCAATTATTTTCAATTTCACTCATCTCATTTAATTTTATAATATCAATCTTGATATATAAATACTTTGAAAAGAAAAAAAAAAAATCAATGAGATTCTCCATCAAGATTATGCTTTTGTTGAAAAGTAAAATCAACCTTTACAAATTTAATTTAATGAGATAATATTATTTTATTTCTTTAAAAAAAATATTTATTTATTTATTTTAGATTAGATTGAAAAGAGAAAAAACATAAGATACAAACGTAACGAGTTTCAGTGTGGTATGTAGAGTGTTTGTCTTTTACATTTTGGTTTGAGCAATTAAGATTTCTATAAATCAAGTTATGCTATATATGATTGGGTTTCTAATCTTTCACATTCAAATTGTGAAAGTGATTCTCGTTAGCTTTAACTTAATATTACAAAGGTGAAGGTATTTATAATAACTCGTATAAGAATTACAATGCTAATAAAATAATAGTTAATTCAGTAGTTCACTACATCACATAACATCCTCCACAAACTAATCGATTTTAAGATATAGAGAAAGTTTTTTAGATTCGAAATAATAAAAGTCGAGAGTATGGAGAAATGAGAGGAATATAAAATATAAAATAATTATAAAAAAAGTTGAAAAATTATTATAAATAGAAAAAATATCAAACTATTTATAAATATAGATAAATTTCACTATCTATCCACCGCGAAAGACTTCTATCACTGAGTCGATAGAAGTCTATCGCAGTCTATTACAAATAGATAGTTAAATTTTTCTATATGTGAAAATAATCCAAAAAAGTTTGAAGAAGATTAAAAGATAGAGAAATGACAGATGTTGTAAAATATACATAAAGAGGTGTGAGTCCTCGGGATTAGAGAATGAGAGAGAATGATCACAATTTTAGAAGAAATCAAGAATCAAAAAGAGAATTCCCGAATTTGATGTGAGACTCACGTTTTATTCCCATTCTTAACTTTGGTAAACACTATCAATAGAAATAAAACGAATCTAATATTTTTTATTCTCATTGTTTGATTCTCATTCTTGGTTAGTAAACCATCTCCTAAAGTAAACTTTCACATATAGAAAATTATTTTTTAAACATCAAATTCAAAACAATCATGTTTTAAATTAATGGGAAGGAAAATTAAACTTTTAGTCCTCTAAGTTTGATTTGGATTGCGATTGAAATTTAGTGTTTTCGAACCCAACAATTTTATTATTAATGTTTGCATTTGGTAGCATTATTGGTCTCTTCATCAATTTTTCGATCATTACCTAACAAAAAAATGACTTGACACCTATTTTTTTTTATTAATTTTTTAATTAATAAACATTAAAAAAAAAAAAAAAAAAAAACTTTGTTTTCTTCTCTTCTTTCTCCCTATTTCTTTCTTCTCTCTACTTTCTCCCTCGCCTCCTTCCATCTTCTTCTTTCTCTTTATTAAGTGCAATCACCATTAATATATATTGAAATAAAGAGAGAAATTTTCATTTATTTTTTAAATTAAAATACAAAGTAGAAACGTTTTAGGGGTGTTTAGATTCGTGAATGGAGTGAACTATTATACGCCGCGACCCATTACAATAGTTAAAGTTTTCAACTATTACAACTCACATTTAGCTATTATTTAAAGACCCTCATTGTCTCTATTGTTTACTATTTGTAACCATCATCTCTCATCATCTGTAACCTAACTAAAATAGTTTGCACTCTAAACACAAAGTATTATAACTCGTAAATTATAATAACCACTTATAATAATAACCAACTTAGAGCCCCAACACAATCCTTTAATGTTGAAAAAATTTGAAATTCCATTCATTTCAGTGTTTCGAAACAATAGAGAAAGGAGGAGAAAGAAAAGAAGAGGAAAAAAGAAGAAAAAAAACATTGTCGACGGTCGCTAAAAGTCGACAGCTAGCGGCTATTAATGAGAGGAAGGAAAAGATAGAAAAAGAGAAGAGGAATAAAGAGAGAGGAAGTAAAAATATATTTTTTACTTCAAAAAAATGTATATACATTTAAAGAACATAAGTGTCATGGCAACTTTCCGTTGTAATTAATGGAAAAAATTAATGAAGGGACCATAATGTTACTAAATATAAACTTTATGAAAAAAAATTGTTTAGTTTGAAAACTCGTTGATCCAAATAAAACCTCACCAACATTTTATGGACAAAAAATGTTAGTCGCTTAATTATATGATAACGTCATCTCACATCTCAAATATTTAGTAATTTCTTATTTATACCAAAGTACTCTAGGGAGATCTTTGTTTACAAAGTTTGAAGCAAAATAGATGCTTGTAAAATTGAGATTTCTTCACATGAATCTTTAATAAATCAATTAAAGTAATAAAAATAAAAATAAAATATTATTAAGCAAAATTTAGTGCACTCGATTAATTCAATCAAGTAATTAGCAATTAAAATTGAATTAACAAACAAAATAAACATCCTTTGCTATTTTTTAAATACATTTTCAAGTGTTTAATTTAAAAAATAGAGTATTTAGTAATCACTCAAATAGCTTTTAAAGTGTATTTAAAATAATTTTTTATTAAAAGAGTTTAAATAAAATGAGTTTTTTAAAAAACATTTTTTTTTAAGTTAATTCAAACGGACCCTAATTGTGATAAACTTTGAATTTTGAATTCTCTTCGATATGTGTTCAACTCCTAGAAAATAAAACCAAAACCAAAACATCAATATACTAATTGATTCCATGATTTACATTCATTTTAAAATCTTCTTCAAACTATAAAGTAATCATTACAAATTTTAAATCCAAAAATTAAACACAAACTGCATAATCTAAAGTAGGAGTCATTCAGACTCATTATATTGACCAATTTAAAATGGATTACATATCTTGATAACTGCGTTTTTAACTAACCACAACAATACTTCTACCGATGGATTCTTTTACCAAAAAAAAAAAAAAAAAATCTTCCCTGTTTTTATCATCTTTTACGCAATATCCAACTATCTTTTATGCCATTTATTTTTAAAAAATTACTCTAAACAGAAAAAATATCAAATTATTTACAAATATAGAAAAATTTCTTTACGATAAACGAATGCTATCGCTCAAGCGATAGAATTCTACTACGGTCTATTACTCAAATGATAGAATTCTATCGTGCTGAAATTTTTCTATACTTTTAAATAGTTTTGCTCGGTCTATTACTCAAATGATAGAATTCTATCATGCTGAAATTTTTCTATACTTTTAAATAGTTTTGCTCATTTTTTTATATTTAAAAACACCATTTATTTTAAATAAACTATTTTAATTACCAGCTCATTTGAACACATTTCAATCTATCTCGAGATATGTCTAAAGTCGAATGGTTAGAAGTTCAAATCTTCCCTACTTAAAAAAAATGGTGATTAAAAAGAAACTAAATTTTCAACCCTAAAAAAAAATTAGTTACACTCAAGATTTAAAATTTTACGAAAATTTCGATGAAAATATTGATAAAATATCAATTTTAATGGATATTTTTGGAAAAATGATAAACAAAAAATTTAAAAAATAAATTTAAATTAATAAATAAACCGTTTATTATTTTTAAATAAGTAAACATGTATATTATTTATATTATATTTATACTAGTGGCATTTTGATGCTTATTTTTTGTGTTTTGAAAATTTTTCTTATATCGATTCATCCTCGTATCGATATCAAACTCATGGAAACATGGATAGATAGAAATTTAATACTATGCTTACACTACCTTGATTTACATTTGATTCTAACAAGAAACTATGACATCCACATATTCACAGAGAAAAGGGATTGATGAATGTTCATCCCCAAAACAAAATTTGAACTTACGCACCCGATTCTTCAATCCACCATTCAAGAACACAAACCAATCCAATCTTAGTCACAGTTTCAGATCAAGGACTAGAACCCCACAAAACCTCAGCAATTATGGTGGCCGCTTCAGCATCAGAGACACAAGCTTTTCTAACTCTCTTCAAAATTTCTGGCTTAATGGCTCTCTTTTCCCTCTTCCTCAACCCTTCTCCAACCTCCAATTGCACTGCAAATTTCGCCACACAGCTCGCAAATGGATGGCTCTCTAAGAACCTCTTCTCTCTGCTTTCTCTTCCTCCCTCCACCCCGCCGCCGGCCACCTCTCTACTCTCCTCCGCCGTTTGTTTCCCCAATCCGATCAAATCCCCGCCCAATTCCGACCTCTGCAACTCCACAAGCCTGTCTATCAAGTCCTCTTCCAGCATAGCATCTACAGTATCTTTGCGGCCAAAATACCCAATTTCAACTATGCAATCCATGGCTAAAACCCTAATTTGCAGGTCTTGACAATTCAATAAGCTTATTATTTTAGGTATATCGCCGTTTGATTCGATTTCTTCCACCAGCGGAGACCTAATCAATCTAATTAAAGAACAGAGGATTTTTAATGAGTGAGAAGAAGCCATTTCAACTAGGGCATGAATTGTCGGTCCCATTAGTATTTGACCGACGAATACGTCTTTATTGAAACGGACCATAGCCCCAATCACATACGCCGAATGCTCCCGAATCGTTTTCGAGAAATTAGGGTTACAAACGATCGATTCGAGCAACGAAAACACCTTCGATTTGAGCATGAGATCCTGTAACTCACGGTTGAAACCTTGAGCGAGTCGATTCTCAAACTGAGTCAGTAACTTAATCGATTCGTTCTCATCGATTGAAGGCTCTTTAAGAGCTCGAACCAGAGTCTCCAAGCTTTTACGGTCAATCCAAGCTTGAATCTCCGATTCGATTGAACCGGCGACTTGAGATACAGAATTCGTCGCGAAACGGCGGGTGAGGAACGACCTGAGGCTGTAACCTCTGGACTTCTGAAGCGTCTCCACCAAGGATTTTAGGTTCGCGAGATGCTGAGAGAGAGTAGAGAGATTTGGATCACTGGAAAGGATTTTGTCGGATTCAACCTCGAGTTCCAGCAAAGCTTTAATGGCGGGAGAATTGAACTCATCGGAACGAGGACTTGGATTTGATTGCAATTCATGAGAAGCTTGTTTGAGAGCTTCAAGAACTTTAAGAACTCGCGGGCTATCGTCTTTCTTCGAAGAATCATCCATGGGAGTGCTCCTTCAAGAACACGAATGAATTGATTCACAGAAATGGAAAGACGGAGCGAGTTCCAAATCTGGACGCGGATTCTTCGAGAGAGAACGATCTCAAGCTCTAGGCTCTACATATGAACAAAAGAAGCAAAACAACAGTTATAATTTAGAAAGTCGAGGAGTTGGACTTTTCTTTTTCTTTTTGTTCTTAATAATAATGATATGTTTTCAAATTTATTGAAATAAAATAAACATGTTGGCGATGGGAGCTGCCTTGGAAAATTTCGTTTTAAATACACTTTATTGCTATTATTTTAAATTTTACTAAAATTACCTTTTTAGTCTCTAATATTTGTCTATTTGATCTTGAGTTTTAAAAATCTAAACTTTTAGAGGTATTTAGAATAAGAAGTTGGGAAGTGTGGAGCCTTAAACTCCACTCTTTGTTTGACTCAAAGATTTCGTGGGTCCCGCATGTGTCTCGCTGTTAAAAAACATTAATTTTATGTCTTATTAAGGTCGGTAGGTCGAGGAGTTCACAACTCTCCAGACTTCATAACTTTTTAGAGTTCACAACTCTACTCTTTGCCCTCATGGTGTTTGAGGCACCAAGTTGGTGGAGTAGATTCTACATGTTTGCCAGACCAAATATAATAGTGATTTTTAACTATTTATAACCTATTAAATACTATTTTAAAATCCTCTTTACTAGAGTATTTACTATTTGCTATCGTATTAACTATTTTCCATTCGTCCTCTCTTTTCTTCCGTGCTAGTGTTTAATATTTTCTACTCAAACACAGACTATTATAATCCACAATAAAATAGTTTGCACCCCAAACATAAATTATTATAACACACATACTATCCTAACTCACTTATTTAATAACCAACTCGGCACCTCAAATGTCCTCTTAATCTTTAGTTCTCAAATTATTAAGAATATGTACATTTAGTCTATGAATTTTTCACAATATATGAATGAGTTTAAAAGTTCTTTGAAGTATTTTTTTTTTTTTTTGAAAATAATTATATGATATTTAAGATTAGAAAATTATTTTTTAAAAATAACTTTAGAAATAATTTTAGAGAGAAGGGTAATTTTTTTCTAATTTAAAATGTCATATAATTACTTAAATTATTGACAATAATTTATTTGAAGTACCTTTTATACCTATTTTTAAAAACTTTGGGGACTACAAAGAAACATTTTGAAAATTTAGGGACTAAATATTTTTATTCTTCAAAATTGGGAGACTAAAAATGTAAACTTTCCTAAATTTTAAAATTTGAGTATTCCGACCACCTTAAATTCACCTCAACTAATCTTACCGAGTAACTTGACAATCCTAAGATATTAAATTTTAAGTAGGTGGTAATCATAAATTAAACATATTTCTCAAATATTTTATTAAACTATTAGTCTTTTATTGACCATTAAGCTAGGTTCAACTCATGATGATGATTTAAAATATTAATTAAAGATATGGTGGATATCTAATAATTAAAAGGTTTAATCATTAATCAATATGATTTAGTTTAATTAAAAAAAAACAAACAAACGATCTAGTTTGAAAAATAAAGAATGAAATCTTGCCAACTTATTCACTTAAAAGAAATTTATTGAATGCACCAAAAAAAACATTAAATAAATTTATAACGAAAAAAATTCAGATGTAAAATATTCAAGCCACCAAATGAGAAAGGGAGAAATCAATCATATACATCAAAATTCTAAACTTGATCATAATTTAACTTATTATGACATTTAACCACAATTAAAAAGTTGTATCCATTGTTGAATCTGTTTTATATGGCAAAGACTATGGGATATCGATTAATCAGTTGGATTGGGTGCGTGAGCACAATAGTTGGGGAGATAGATCTTAATTTGATGATTGTGACGTTATGGCGGATTTGAACCTTACGTAATCAAGGGTGTTCCGTAGATGAAGCGTCTCAAATCCTTTGTTGGTAGATCCCATTTAAGTTTTGTTCTGAGTTCGAGAGGCATGTGCGAGCGGTGGAAGATGGGTAAGGCCTCGGCGGAAAGTGGTCCATCCCAAATGGCTTAGTCCCCCTCCCTAATTCATGTTCTATCCTGTGATGTTGGATGGCGACAAGATGATGGGGTGCAGGTTCTAGGGTGGGTTTTGTGGGATCATGAAGGGCGGCTCAGAGGCTTGAGATGCATGCACATGTGTGGGGAGTATGATTCTTTGCTTGTGGAGGTGTGGGCCATTGCCGATGGGATAAAGATTGTTCCATCTCGAGGCTTTGATTCGAACAGAGTGGAGTTAGATAGCCTGACAACAATACGATTGTTGAAGATAGAGGTGATCAATTTTACTGTTGTGAGGTTCTTTATGGAGGAGATTCTTGAGCTAAATGTGGGTGGGATGATGGAGCAATTCCAGCATATTAACCGCTCACAAAATCATATAGTAGATCGTTTAGTCTCTTAGGCACTGAACAAGTCATGTTCTTAAGTATCGTGGGAAGCTTTTCTTTATTGGATTTGCTAGCTTGTTGAGGTAGGTTATAACTATTAATTCTTATAAATTTTTTATGTATGTTCTAAAAAATGATTAAAAAGTCCGTTTAAATTTATAAAAATGTTAAATTACAGAATTAGTTTTTAAATTTTTAAGTTTGTGTCTAATACGTCCATTGACTTTGAATTTTGTGTTTAATAATTTATAACATATTAAAAAAAATTTTAAGACGACAAATTCAAAAGTTTTTAATTTAATGAATTCATTAGATATAAAATTAAACTTTACATTTAATTGAACTCTAACTTTTAAAATCTATATCTAATAGGTTTGTAAATTTTAAAAGTGTAAGATTGGTCAAATACCTTATATTAAACAGCAAAAATAAAAGTTCAAATATCTTTTATCTTATTTTATTTATACTTATTTTGAATTTAATATAATATTTAGATAAAAAAATTCGAACCTATAACGTCTTGTTTGTATAAATGCTTAGCAAGTTAACAAATTTCAATCTATCGCCCCTAAGATTTGCATTTTTGTAGTTATAGATATTTTATTAGAAGAAAAAAAAAGTCTTCATTGATATAAATCTGATGAGAAATTATTGTCATTTTATAATGAGAAATGTTCACATGTAGAAAAAATGTCAAATTATTTACAGAAAATACAAAAAATACTAACAGACATTTAAACTTCTATCATTTTTATTACTGATAGACTTCTATCAGTGTTTATCAAAACTATTAAAAAAATTTACTATTTTATGTAAATAATTTCTCTTATTTTTAATTTTTAAAAATTCTCCTTTTATAATTATCATTTCGTGAATAATGTAAACAGCTAATTGTCACCAACTATTCATTTTTATATAAAAGTCAGACGACAGTGAAAGGAATAATTTCCAAATGCGACAATAAAGTTGAATGGTAAAAGTGTAAAACAATACACTTTGACTTTTATGCACGTGGAAATATTTTATGCTAGCTAACAAAGATGTCTTTTAAAAAAAAAAAAGTTTTAAATAATAAAATTACTGAAAATATTTTTAAATATAACAAAATGTCATTAATGATAGATAATGATATTTTGCTATATTCGTAAATAAATTAGCTTATATGATAGGAATATACCATTACTAAATGATAGGGGAAAATACATTTTTGACACAAGGATTTTGAGTTTTAATTTCTATTTGGTTTTTAGATTTCAAAATGTTTCACTTTTAGTTCTTAAATTTTGAGTATGATTTCAATTTAGTCCTTAAGTTTCAAAATGTTTTAATTTTACCTTTGAAATTAGAGTTTTGTTTCAATATTTAATCTCTAAGTTTCAAGATTTACATTTTTAACATCGATTTTCAATTAAATACTCACTTTTAGTTTTTATTGTTAATGTCTATTAATTAATTTAAAAGAATTAAACATAATTAAATTTTATTATTTTTTCATCACGATTAAAATTATTTTTAAAATTTCACTTCGTAATAATTGTAAACTAAGGAATATACTTTAACTTCAAATACTGAACGTGAGTATTTAGTGAAATTTGAGGTTAAAAATGTAATTCTAAACATTTAGAAACTAAATTAAAACAAAACTCAAACTTCAAGAGTAAAATTGTAATATTTTAAAACCTATGTATTTATTCAAATCAAACTTAAAACTTAAGAACTAAAAATATAACATTTTAAAATTTAAGAACCAAATGAAAACTATATCTAAAATCTAAGGATGAAAGAATTTTTTCCGCCTAGAATGATATTAATAACTTCAATTGTTGGTCTAAGGTTTTGGTTCTTCGATTTACCAAAATGAGTAATGATTAGGTGCAACCCGTCTAATCTCATACTCCCTATTTTTACGCACAAAGAAAAAAAATTTAAAATTTTTTTTTTAGAAAAATATAAAACCGTCATATGGCAGTTTTTTATTGGGCAGCTCCTTAGAATACAGAGAAATGTGTACCCAAATATTGTTTAACCAAAATAGCACGTGAGTAAAAAAAAATGAAAAAATTACAAATTATCTGGAAAAATGGCATACTACTTTACTTAAAAAAAATTAGTATGAAGATTCGTTGCAATTATTTGGCTATGGCAAGAAGATCCTTCGAATATGCCTGCTCCATAATGTGGCTGCCACGTGGCTTAAAGTAAACAAATCATAAACTCTAATACTACAAAAAAAAAAAAAATTCTATATTTTTTCATTTATTGTATGCTACGTAAATATGTTTTTAGAAATAAAAGTTGATTTATTGACATTAATATGAAGTCTACTAATATTTATGGAAGTAAAATTATTGTGTGAACAAAGAAAGTAAGATATTACTGTAATACTAAAAATTTTCTCGTTTGTTTTCCTTAATTGCATATTGGTTTGACTTAACAATTTGCGAGTTTTAATAATATATTAATAATACCACTTTTCAAATAATAATAATAAGTTTCAAACTTAATATTGTCGTAAATTAGCTCATCTATCATGGATGGAATATTAATTAGAATCTCATATTGGTGGGTTCAATTTTTTACCTCTATTATTATTGAAAAAGATATCGTGTTGTTAGAAGGTAATTTTTCTAATATATCTTGAACGTGAGACTTATAAATATGAGTACTAACAAAATAAATTTTGTATGAGTTTTTTTTATAAAGAAAATCAAACTTTTTCAAACAAATGATTGATATGAGAATTATTCTCTTTTTGAAAAAGTGTCTTGTATTATTAAATTGTCTCACGGGGTAACAAAAAGTCTCGTATACATCCTTCTCAACTAACCGAAGGAAGTGAGAAGGAAAATTAGATATCCAAACTCCTAAGTTGTTATTATCCCTCATAGTTTTTGTAATAGAATCAACAAAGACATTAAAAAATGAAGAACATGACAGAAATCAACCTTATCAAAAGCTTCAACCCTGAAAATTACTTCTTCAACCCAACAGTTAATTTCATTCTTGGAGGAAGCGAGTCTCTGAATAAGTTTGATAACTGTCAAGCAACCAGATTCAATAATGATCCGCTTGCAACCTAGGTTCGAAGCCAGTTTGAGACCTTCAATGATGGCGAGCATCTCAACAAGGGAAACGGCAAAATTAATCTAAGAATAGATAGATTGAGATGATAATTATATAAAAATTATAGTCAACATATCATCATTATTTTTAAGTTATGTGTAGTTAGAGAACCGATCATTTTAACAATTTAATTGTAGCATGTAAAAAACTAATTTAACTATGTACATATTGTAATCAATTTAAGTTTATATTTTCATATAAAATAAGTAACTTCCTCGGAAAGAGTTTTTTCTTTTCTTTTTCAACATCCAATATTAGTTTTATATAGTACATTTAGTTACACAATAATATAATATGTGCTAGTGCAAATGACACAAAAATATTAAAGGGTATTTGGTTCACCAACTTTATAAGTTGGTTTTAAATAACTCAACATCAATAATGTTTGCTATAAAGCTAAAAATTGAAAAAAAAAATTAGAAATTATAAAAAATAACACATAAAAAAAGCTTAATCTTTTATTGAAAATGACATTGATATGTGTAATCAAGACCATAAAATTAAAAAACTTGAATTAAACCATTTTAGTTAATTTTAAAAAATAATCAAAAAATTTTCGAATTTTCTCAAAATCTCAAAATTTGATCGAAATAAAAAAAAAAAAATCAGCAAAATTGGAGGAAAAACGGAAATTTTGCTAATTAAGATTTGAAGGCGAAATTTGGATGGAAAATTTGGTAGTACACGGTTGTGAAGGTCAATGGTGACTGCTTGTGTCCGTATCTTTTTTCATTTAAAAAAATTGGTACACGGTTTGTTTAATACACAAAAATTGGGGTCCACTCAATTATACGAAGAAATTGGTAACGTGACGTATGGTCTCACATCAGCATACAAGTCTGTGACAAAATTGTCAAATTTTTATATGTACAAATTAATTGCCTGCTTTTTAAGACCACGCTCGTTGCTGGACTATGGGCTGGATAGCTTAAATGAGCACCATCCTCCTCTCCTTTTCTTTTCTTATTTGGGTAATTGTAATTTTAAGGTTAATAATTAAAGGGTCGATGACATCTAAACACTCTAATCAAGACTTTATATTATATTTATGTCTAATTTTTGGGTTTATTAGAAAATGTGGGTAGTTTTAAGAAAAAATTGGTAAAAAGGGATGGTTTTAAAATTATTTAGGAAAATAGGATAGTTTTTTTTGTCTTTTAGTGAAAACACTTTTTGAAAGTTGGAATGGAACCCACATTATGAAGGAAATGATAATTATTTTGATTTTTTATTTTACAAATTAATTTACTTTATTTTTGTTTAAGGAAATATAATATCACTTTTTTTTTATAATTGTTATTTTATTATATCATGTAATTTTCTTTCATTTTTTTAGCAAGATTAAATTTAATTAAAAAAAATATTACATATTTAATCATTTTATTTGTAAAATAATAAACTATTAAATATAAATTAAGATAATACCACTATTTTTTTTAATCTTACATCATATTGTAGTTTTATTTTAAAGCACGGAGAATTGTAATAGATAGCAAAATCAAGGGAAAAAATCTAAACATATAGCACTTCTTTAAAATGTTTGCAAATATGGCAAATGTTGACAAGTCAACTTTTAAATTTTTTAAAACTTTTAAATTTGTCCTTGTTCGTATGTTAGGGAGCACATGTTTCCATCTTCTTCTTCCTTTTTTTTTTTCCTTTTTTTGGTTGTTGCAATCCTCGATTTCATTATACTCGCTCATATTACACCATTCTGTTTTTCTTCTCTTCATCTTCAACTTTTCCGACTTGAACCATGAAATTTCAAGCTAATTTTTAATTAATTTTTTCAAAATTACAAGTTTCCCCTTCTTCTTCTTCCTCCTCATTCACGCAAATATTAGAATTGTCAAAACCCAAAAGATCAACAAGATATATTGATTGAGATTAATTTTAAATTTATCCTTCATTATAACATATAATCATTATAGATTATTTATAATCAATTAATTATTTATTAGGATTAATTTTTATTACTTCATTCATTATTAATATATCATATTTATAAAAAAAATTAGTATTATTTATTAACATATCATATTTATATCATATTTTTATTTGTTTCACTTTTTTATATAATCTATTATTTATTAAAATATATTTTTTTATATTATTTAATTAATATTAAAATTACTAGTGTTGAACTTAATTAATTATAAAAATGATTAAATAATAATATTATAATTAATATGATGTTCATTAAATACATTAATTGGTTAATTTCAATTATAAATTACTTAATTTTTAAATATTTATAATTAAGATTATTATTGATTCTTAATTAATTATTTTTTTTATCAATGTATTGAATGATGTCTATTGTTTAATTAATTAATCTATTACAATTATATAAGATTGTAGGCTTAATTTTATAAATGCTTAAACTAAACGGCCCCAACAGTTCTTTTATGTAAATGACTAAAATTGAGCATTATTGAAATCTCAGGGACAAAAGTGTTAGATTTTAAAACATAGAAACCAAATAGAAATTAAATCCAAATCTAATAAACCAAAAGGTATTTTTTCGAAAAATATAACTATCCACTAATTTTACTTAGAAGGATTAGTAATATATTAGAAAAAATTAGAACTTTTGATATTTCCACGTAGGGTTTTAGAATTTTACTTATCTATGTAATAAATTTATTTTACTATATCATATTGTAGTTTTCTTTTTAAATATTACATAGTTCACAAATTTAGTAAAATAAAACAACAATGTGATGTAAAAAAAAAAAGTAGTGGTATTATCTTTATCCATAGATAATAGTTTATTATTTTACAAATAAAATGATTAAATATATAATATTTTTTTAATTAAATTCAATAAGATAATAATTATAAAAAAAATGGTATTATGTTTCCTTAAAAAATTAAAGAAAATGAATTTGTTAAAAAAAAATATCACAATAATTATCTTTTCATTAATCATGTGGGTCCCATTCCAACTTTCAATAAAGTTTTCACTAAAAGACAAAAAAAAAACTACCCTATTTTCCTAAATAATTTTAAAACTACTCCTTTTCACTAATTTTTTTTCTTAAAACTACCTTCATTTTCTAATTGACCCCTAAATTTTTTATTATTTATAAGAATATCTAAGTGGACTTCTTAATTATTTAAATATCAGAGACAACTATCGTTTTGTCCTCAACTTATAATCAATTACACTTATTTAAGAAAAAGAAAAAAACTTAAAAAGTTTCTTTGATTCACAAGCATTTTTTATTTAAACAATATTTTTTTTCAAATCAGACTCTCCCTTTAGTAGACTGACGTGAGACCCCCTCTCAGACTCTCTCTCTTTCTCTCTCTATCCCTTGTTCACTGAGCCCACCGTTCACCACGCGAGACTCGTCGTCCACCACTGTCATTCCTTCGTTGCTCATCACTTGCCCAAGCTTGTTCGCCGTCGTTCTTCACTGCAAGGAGCCGCTGCGTAGGGGAGGGAGCCTGTCTCTCTCTTTCTCTCCAGAAAACCTCTCTCACACATGGCTCTCTCTCTAAGATCTATGTCATCTACTAGAGGTGTTCAAAGAATTCGAAGACCTGAAAAACTCAATTAACCCAACCCAACCCATACGGCTTAGGTTGGATTATCAACTCATTTGGATTGAGTTGCGTTCAAATAAATACAAATCGTATGAGTTTTGTTAGTTCATGGATTTACCTAAATAATCCAAACCAACTCGAACTAACTCGAAATTATTATTAATTTTAAAAAAAATACATTCCTTTACTTACGATACAAATTATATATACAAATATTTGTTTTAATCTTATTTAATTTCATATATTTTTCACTCATGAAAACAATTTTTTAGCACTTTGGGAATAAAATTTTCATAATATAAATTGAAATTGAGTTGTTAATTTTAATGCAATATATGAAAATAATTAAACAAAATTGTTACTTATTAACATTTTTGTTATTTTTAGAATATAAATTTAAATAAATGACCCGAGTAACCCGAACTAACCCCACCCAAAGGTTTCATGGTTGGGTTGGGTTAGGTTCATTATTTGATAAGGTTTATTTGGGTTGAAGAAATTTACAACCCAAGTAATTGGGTTATGTCTAAAAAGTGGTTCAGACCCATCCCACGAACACCCCTAGCAGTAATTTGTCGTCGATAGCGCCGCCTCCCTCAGTCCACCTTGCCACCGTCGACGTTGTTGCCCTACTCAGACCCAACGCCGCCCAGTTCTCCCACTCGCCGACCAGATCCTTCCACCTGCAACCAGATTATCATGAGTTTCTTTGTTCGGTTTTGTGATATATGTACTTCTTATTCTTCGATTTTGCGAAGCTTTTGTAAGATTTTTTTATATATATTCTGAATATTTGTTTATTTAATATAAATTAGGTGTGAAAGACGATTTTTTACTTAGACTTCATGTTTTATGATATGCATGCTTTTTATATATATATATATATGTTTTATGTTGAACATTGAGTTCATCTATGATTTATATACTATGGTCTATATATTTGTTTATTTGAAAATTAATTTAAAACTATTAAATTAATAGTGAATTATGTTAAATTTTGATTTATTGGGATTCTAGCTACTTAAATAGAATTTATGATATATATACTGTGGTATAAATGGAATTTATGATATATACTGTGATTTATGTTGAATATCGAGTGATTTATATACTGTGGTATAACTGATAAATAAATTCAATATGTACTCTTAATTTATATATTGTATTGTCATATTGATACTGTTATATCGAAACGTTCGATGGTATAACCATCTATGTAAGTAATTTCAAATATACTTACAAATAGAGTAATGCCAAACAAATATATGTTTTACAGTCTATTTCATTATATAACAAATCTTAATGTATTTCATATATTGGTTAGAATATTTTCAAACATCTAACATAATGTTCTAAGGTATATTTTGACATAACCATGAATTCGCCATAAGAAAGAAAAAAAAACAATTGCTGTGAAACCAACAAGCTCACAACGCCATAAAAAATGCTTGATACATGAAATGAAAAAAAATAAAATCATATTAATTGCAAATGGGAAGAAATCTCAACTAGGGGTGGTCGTGGGTTGGGTTGAAACACTTTTTATACCCAACCAAATTGTTGGGGTTGTAAGTTTTTCAACCCAAATAACCCTTATTAGATAATGAACCCAACCCAATCCAACCATAAAATATTTGGGTTGGGTTGGTTCGAGTTAGTCTCGTCATTTACTAAAAATTTTATTCTAAAAATAAGTAAAATGCTAATGTATAATTCTTTTTAATTATTTTTAAATATTGAAATAAGATTAACAACTCAATTTCAATTTATATTATAAAATTTTTCAAAAATTATGTTTAAGAGTAGTTGGAGAATAAATTATCCAAAAAAAATCATGAAATTAAAATAAACATATGCATATATAATTGTACCATAAGTAAAAAAAAAATTAATAATACGTTCGAGTTGGTTCGAGTTATTATAAGTGAATTCTTGAACCAACCCAACCCAACCCATAGATTTTTCATCTATTTGAACTCAACCTAAACTCGAAGGAGTTAATAGCCCAACCCAAACCATATGAGTTGGGTTAGGTTGATCAGGTTTTTCAGGTCCTCGAGTATTTTGAACACTTCTGATCTCAACTAATTAGTACTCTATAATAAATGCATATTCTCTCATACAGTAAGGGATCCTCATAAATATGGAAATTATTTTCCTAACAAATAGACACACATACACCAGCCAACCACTTCAAGAATTTGGATATTTATGAAAATAAGTTTTAAAAAAGGATTGAATCTCTAATAATCCCATAATTAAATGTATAGCAATATTGCAATGGATAACACTTTTAAAGTTAATAATTAAGTATATAACAATATTTTTAAAGAATTACAAATATAGCAAAATCTATAAGTGATAAACCTTATGGCTGATAGACAATTATTAGCGATATGGTTTATCACTGATAGACTACTCTTGGCGATATGGTCTATCACTGATAGACTCTTGCTATATCTGCAACTTCTTTTGCATTGTGCTATACTTGCTAATACTTTGAGTCTGATTGCTATATTTACAATTGTCCCCTTCTTATAATTACACCTCAAAATATGGATATAAATTTTATAAGGAATGCAGTTTAGAAAATATATTGTGAATTCAAACATAATTCAGTAAATAAGTGTTCGAAAAAACCTCCCACTACTATTGTAGGAATAAACATAAAATAACAGAGAAATTAAAAGAAAACAATAAAACTAGGATACACACGAATTTATGTAAAAAAATCAAAACTCGAAGAAAAACCATGACTCACTAAAAAGAAATCTACAATGTGAAAAGTTGTTACAATCACACAAAATATAATTCTTTCTCCGATGCTAATTATAAAAGTACTTTCTCAAAACTTTTACACCACTCACTCTTTAATTTCACTCTCAAACTTGAAAAGGGAATTTAACTAAAGTTAGCATACCTAAGCTTAAAGTGTTTCTAATTAGACGATTGAAAACTAAAAGTATAGGTTCCTTTTATAGTTCTTAGAGCTCATTATTTTCTTGAATTTTTTCGATGTATGACAAGTGCATTTCTAATATTTTGCCAAAACTCAACAATAAGATGTCAACTACCATATTAAAAAATGAATAAAATGTCATTGATGACATAGGATGATACCTCAAATCAAGAGGAAAAGGAGGAATGAGATCACATATTTTCATGTAACTTCACTCACATCAATCTTCCTTGGTGATTGAGGTGTTGGATTCGACTAATACATTTTTAAGGTCTGTTTGAGAGACTGGAATGTAATGAGTTTGTAATGGGTTGTAATTTCAAGCCCACGTTTGATTTCCCTATTAAATTCACTTCCCACTAGTTTCAGCTCAACCCTCTTTCCCACCGTATTGACACTTTATGTTTCTATTCCAACACTGTTTTTAATATTTCATCATAATTTTGATTTTCAATAATCATGATTACATTTCAGCTTCCAAACGTATCCTTAAGTTTTAAATTTTGCTCAAAAGAATAAAACACATATATATGCACTTTTAAGTTATGATATCTCAATAAAATTAACAATATTCGTGCAACTTTTATGTTACTTGATGCATGATTTGAGTCACATGGGCATGCCGGTTCGAATGATTGAGGTGGCCTGCTAAACAAATATTTCATATTGGTGTGGTGCTTTGCTAACATGTTCCTTTTTATGGTTGAGTTTGTATCGAGATTGAAGTGGTGAATTATACCTTGTATTGGGGAGTAGACTCCCATACTTATACTAGTTCTGTCGGCATACTTTTCAGATCTCGTACATGGGACCACAAGTGTCAGAAGGGACTATCTCAAAATTATACCTGTGACCCTAATGGGCTTTATGGGCTTGGGCCCAATATCACATCAAGCTAAATCAACCTAACAATGTTGTTCACGAATGACTCATATTTTTATCATATTTGTTTTTTTATATCGTTATTATTATGAAAAACATTTATATTATATTATATTTTATTTTTTCTAGAAAGCGAAAAACATTCAAATTAAGTCATTCAAGTGATTACTATTAATTTACCAAAGTGAGCATAACTCAACTGACATATGAGTGTGCTAATGACCACGAAGTATATAGTTCGAATCCTCCCACCCCAATTGTATATAAAAAAAAAAGTGATTGCTATTAATTTTTGTTGTTGGCAACTTCATTAGAAGATTAAAAAACAATTAAAAAATATAGCCTTCACATTAGTCTTCTTTGTCAATCTCATCCCTCATAATTTATTTATTTATTTTTTGAGTTCAAGTAATCTCTAGCTCTATTGCACGTCATACAACATTAAATGAAAAATTATCCTCTTTATTTAAAAGATTTTAACAAATTGAGAATTATGAAAAGATAATCCGGTAATTAGAATTTAATATCATAAGGATCTTAAGATTTTATATTCTTTTCCACCTCTTTACAAGAGAAATTCGAATTATGAAAAGATAATCAGGTAATTAGAATTTAATATCATAAGGATCTTAAGATTTCATATTCTTTTCCACCTCTTTACAAGAGAAATTCAAATTATGAAAAGATAATCAGGTAATTAGAATTTAATATCATAAGAATCTTAAGATTTCATATTCTTTTCCACCTCTTTACAAGAGAAATTCGAATTATGAAAAGATAATCAGGTAATTAGAATTTAATATCATAAGGATCTTAAGATTTCATATTTTTTTCCACCTCCTTACAAGAGAATTTGGACTATTGACTTTACAATCTTTAAATAAATTTACTGTGCAATTTTATTCTTTTAAAAATCATTGCTCATGCATTTTCTTTATACTATATTATAACATTTTGACCTTTAAAAAGAATTATGACCATAAATGACATTGAAACAACGTCATTAAACATATTTAGTGACGTGAAAAAAATTAAGATGTTTATTAAATATGAGACGTTTGACTCTTTTTTTTTCTTATGAGATAATTATAATTCAACTAAAAAAATGGGAGATCGAACCACTTACTTCAAATAGAGGAGTGCATGTCAAGTACATCAGAGCTAGATTTACTTTCTCATTCAGTCACCCACCTGATTGCGAAAAAATTAATAGTATTACCGTAATACCTACCACTCCCATTCATTATTTGACACGTCGTTAAATGATATATTAATTTATTTTGAGGATCTCACATTATTGTTAAATGATGCTATCATGGCAAAGCAATGAATGATGGTAGTATGAACAATTCTCCATACTACTATGGTAGTGCTAGATTTTTTTCTCTACAATAGCATCTGATATATGCTATGAAGATGCTTAATAGGGGAAAATTTTTCATACTACCTCCATTTATTGTGTGTTACATCAGCATGCTTTTAAAAATAAGGTAGTACTCATTGACATTAATGTAGAGTCTATAAATATTTATAAAGACAAATTTATAGCATGACAAAAGAATACTACGGGAGTACTAAAATTTTTTTCCACTATAAGAGTTGGACTAAAAAAAATGCTTAGTAGGAAAATAATGTTTGCTATATTGTTATCATGTAACAGGTTGTTCAATGCATTAAAATAATGGGAGAGAGAAAAATGTAAACTCAGCTACTTACTAAGGGATTTTTTTTTCTCACTCTCTTAATAATTAAAATATTACAAATTAATTTTTTTAATCATCCAAAAAATAATAGTTGATTGAATTTTGAAATAGTTAAAATAATTATTTTTATTTTTATGTTTAAACTCATTTAAAAACTCACTCTTAATTATTTAAACTCAATTTAATGTTTGATTTTACATTTTTAAACACGATTTTCATATAATTAAAGTCGATTTAAATGATTGAAAAATGTACCAGAATAATTTTGAACACGACAATTGTATGATCGTAATTTAAATTATTTTAATTTTAGTTTAAATTTTATTTTGGCTTTATACATTTAAGATTACTATATTTTTGTCCCAAACTTTTAAAATATACATTTTGATGATTGAACTCTACATTTTAAAAAATATTTATTTTAGTACATCTCTATTGTGAAACGAACTATAAATAAATAGAGTAAGATTACAGCTAAAATAGATTGAGAATAATAATAATGAAGAAGAAGAATGAAGAAAATAACACATAGTGATTTTACATGGAAACCTCCTAAATAAATTAGGGTATATAAAAATCACGGATAGAGATAGAAGAATTCCACTATATATAAAATAGGAAAGAAGAGTTACAAACTTTCTTTTTTATAGAGGAATAACAAGTTCTCTTATAAGAAAAAACTCTCTTTACTTTATCTCTCATAGTTTGCTCACTTGTTGAAGAATTTGAGATGGTTTGATAACTATGGGCCCCACCAATTTTTAGCCTAAAGAAACTTGGCCATCAAACAAATCTATTGACTCCAAATTGTCCTTAATAGATACGAAGGATCTAATGGTTCCAATTTGTCCTTGATCAATGTGAAAGATCTAAGAGCCACAAAGTCTTCAACAAAGTGTAAGATCCAATGGGCTAAAATTATCTTCCAAAACTTTTCTGGAATAATAAATAAGTTTCTTGAAAAATCTCGATTATTTAACCACCTCAACTTAAAAACAACAATAATTTTTGTCCTTGTTTTTTTATTCTTTTAACAAATGGAAAACGTAAGCTCTAAGTATATTAGTTAATGTGTTAACATTGTTGTAGATTGATGTGACATAGGGTAGGTTGGCTTTGATATATTATCTAAGTGAATATTAAGTGATAATATAAAACGTTGGTGCCAACATTTAGACAAAGAGATTGATTTAACTTCAAAATGACAACAATGGTAAATTTGTATTTTAGAGGAGGAAGTTGGCCACACACACTTCAATGCCTAAGTTAGAAAGTCCGAAGATTCACCGTCAAATGTAATTGCTAGGGGAGAGCTCACCCCTTCCTTATTTATAATGTTGGGTGGCAGAATCCTTTCTCCCTTTGGAATTCATCCCTAAATCTAGGGATGTCTCTTTTCACCCTAGGGTACGCAACACTTTACGATTAGGTTCAACTCGACCCTTGCCAAGGCTAAGGGTGATTAGGCTGAATTGGCTTTGGGTCAAGTCAACTCGTCTCTCATAGCCCATAAGCGCTTTTACCACATTTGAGATGCATGATTCGCGGGGCTCGACCAAGGTCGACCATGCTTAATTGGCCTTGGACCAAATTTGTTCCCTTCCTTTGGCACATTTCCTCTTCTTGGTATAGTTGCTTGTTCGTTTGTTGTCACTTTCTTGGCTCAATAGCTTCTCTTTTCTTCATTGTGTCACTTTTACTCTCTAGTGTCGAAAATACTCACAACATAAAGTAAAAAAGAAAAGGAAAAGTTTAGTAACCATTTTGTTTTTAAAAACTATACTTGTTTTTCTGTTTAAAAAAAAGTTGTGCTTGTTTCCTTTCAATTTCTTATAATAGATTTCATCTTTCTTAAATAAAAGAGTTGGATTCTTCACCAAAATAAAAAATAAAATAGATTTTAAAAAGAGTTGTTTCCAAATATAGAAAAATGAGTCAAACTATATACAAATATAAAAAAATTTTATTGTCTATCAATGATAGACCGCGATAGAATTTTATTACTTGAGCGATAGAAGTCTATTGCTCCAGCGATATAATTTTATCACGATCTATCAACGACAGTAAAATTTTTCTATATTTATAAATAGTTTGATATTTTTTTTTTGTTTGTAATAATTTTTCTTTTAAAAACTTTGATATTTTTTTGTTGTTTGTAGTAATTTCCCTACCTTTAAAGTAAATGCGTTTTTATAAAATTAATTTTAAAGTTTGAGAATCGATTTCCGAGGTCTTAAAAGAAATTTATTTTGTCCAATTTTGTCGGAATTGATTTGCCATCTAACCTGACAGAATATTCCCGCAAAGAGGAACGAGATGAGAACGGCGTTCTAACCTACGCCATATCAATGGTTTCTTCGCTGCTAATTTACGCCTCAACTTTGCTAGTCTACAAGTTTCATCTTCAACCCAACGATCCACTCATCGGAGGATCTTATCTCCTCTTCGTGTGATCTAATCCATCGTCTTCACTGCACCTTCTTCCACTCTCTTCCCTGCAAATGCTTTCAGGTTCTTGCCTGCATTGTCTTTGCCTATAATCTCATTGAAATTCACTTGCTGATTGGTTTTCAATTGTTAATTACCGTTGGTTTTCCATCTAAGTGAAAATATGTTGTGAGATTTTTGTCCGTTTCGCGTTTTTGTATGTGATTTCATCCTATAGAATGAAAAGTATGCTGTGGATGCTGCCACTTCGCGGGGGAAATGTTACAGGTAGACGCGAAATGGAGCTAGGTTTGAGACATGCGGTTCGAGTTGTGGTTTTGTGATGATTTGGCATTCGTTATATGAATTTTGTAATTAACTATGCCGTTTGATTGATATTTATAACGGTGCATTGCTTTCTTCCTTCTTATTGACTGAGGTTGATTGTAGAACTCGTTGCCTATCTATGTTTAATGTAAAATTTTGATGTTGGCCTGATTTTGAATTTTGCTGCTTTCGTACGTTGTCTTCAATCACTCTCATGGGAACTCCCTTCTGTTTTTTTTTCCTTCTATGTTCTCTTTCAATCATCTTTTAACTGTTGAAGTTCATCCATGACGAAACATTTCTTTTTTGTCTTGATGCAGTTGGTTGAGTCACCAATCATGATGGGGAGTTCCAAGCTGCAGTTCTTGTTTCTTCATCTTGCATTTTCTTTGTGCATATTTATTAGCTGTCTGAGCTTTGGGGACGCAGGGATCACCAGTACATTTATTCGATCAGAGTGGCCATCCATTGATATACCTCTCGATAATGAAGTATTTGCTGTTCCAAAAGGTTACAATGCCCCCCAACAGGTAAGCTCTTGATATTTTTGGTACTAAATTTCATTTTGTGTATTATATAATAGTGGCTATTGACTTAGCTGTCCTTCCTTTTTCTAAAGTTTCTATGGCCGAATATGTTACTAGCATAACTAGAAAACAGGAATGTTTGCATTCTCTCTCCTTGTACCTGATTCTCGAATCAATTATGGCCTTGGTTTAAAAACAATCTTTTAACCCCAGTTGCTTTAATGCTTCTTTTCTTGATAGCATGTTATTTTAATCCTTTGCCATGTGTCTGGATGGTCCATTTCCACGTTGGTTATTTGGCTTTGTAAGGTTTAAAGGGAAATAAAAGGATTTACAAGTTTATTCAAATTTTTTGTCATGATTTTCCTTTTTTCTAAACTGAATATTGGATGGGAGGGAATACACAGTCTGAAAAATAGACTTAATGTTTGGTTTGGAGCTTCTCTTGTCTTTGGACTGCAATTTTATGGAGATTCATTTATCGTTTCTTTTACAGAATTGTGTTTTGAGTTGTGACTCCGTGTTGCCTAATGCCTTTCCATTATCTGGTCAAATGGGGCACGTTATTCTTCTTACTTTCTGTGTTTTGTTTCTTGTGGAAGTTTTCTATTTTTTTTTTTTTCCTTGCAAAGAATAATAAGGATATTCCCATCATTTCCTTGTAGGTGCATATCACCCAGGGTGATTACGAAGGCAAGGCCGTTATTATCTCATGGGTAACACCTGATGAGCCAGAGCCCAATAGTGTACAATATGGCACGTCAGACAGAAGTTATGAGTTCACTGCAGAGGGAGCAGTGACAAACTACACCTTTTTTAAATACAAGTCTGGTTACATTCATCACTGTCTAGTTGCTGACCTCAAGGTAACTGAATGTAGTTTTATGAGCGATGGAAATATTAATCTTATAATTTCAAGCTGGCAATTGCATAGGGAGTTCAGAGATTAAAAATTACCACATATACATACTGTTTTAATGTATCTTGACTTTCATTAGGCTCTCCCTCTCACTGATGCGAATGGTTTATCGTCTAAATTTTGACATGAACTCATGATTTTTTTTTTGACATGGAATCTTAGCTAATTTGACATGCCGTATATGTGTTTGCTTCCATGATTATTGCACCTCTCTTCCTCTCTTGACTAGAAATACGCGCTGTCTCTCTGAAAATATGTTCCATTGATGATTTTAATGGTGTCCGCCTGATCCAGTATGATACCAAGTATTATTACAAGATTGGGAATGGTGATTCTGCTCGAGAATTCTGGTTCCAGACACCCCCAAAGGTTGATCCAGATGCTTCATACAAATTTGGGATAATTGGTGAGAATTCAGCTTTGGTGTTTTATTTCTTTCTTTAAAGTTAGATATAAAGTTTCAATTTTTTGGGTACATTTTAAGTTTGTGAGTTTGTATTTTAATGTTGTTTTAAGTTGCATTTTTTTTTAATTTTAAATAAAAAGAATAAATTAATGATTAGGGTTCATTCGGATAAGTTGTTCTTATATAAGGGTGAACTTCCATGTCAAGTTCACATCACTGCCTTTTGTTTTATTTCAATTAGAAGTTATTTGTTCATCTCTTTGAATCCACCCTTTCATATTTTCCATTTCTTCTCTTTGTTGAACAAACATTGAAAATTTTATTATTGTTTCTGCAGGGAAATTACTATAAACAGAAAAAATATCAAACTATTTACAAATGTAGAAAAATTTCACTATCTATCAGCGATAGAATTCTATTGCTTGAAGTCTATCGCTCAAACGATAGAATTATATCGCAGTCTATCGCTGATAGACAGTAAAAACTTTCTATATTTGTAAATAGTTTCTCTCATTTTTCTATATTTGAAAACAACCATTTTTTTAATCTATCATTGTTTCTCAACAAAAGGGTTAAGTAATTTAATGTTTTTAAATGATACCATATTAAAATGAATATTAGTTATATAATTGTAGAATTTTATTCATCATGTTTTCTATAAATTATTACTAAATGATAGAACTTTTCATCATTTGAGTTGATGAAACTATGCAAATAACAATCTCTGTAATAAGGATACATTAGGATATTAACTTTTTATTAAGGATACATTAATATATAAATTTTGAGTTGATTGCTCAATATATTAATACATTAATACATTAATATATTAACTTTTTACATTAATATATAAACAATATCTGTAATAAGGATACTTTATTATCATGAGCAAATTTTTCTCATGGTTTTATTTGAAATAACGTATTGATAAATCATAAAGCATAAACAAAAATTTACAACTGAAATAATAAATGGAGGTGATCATGGTATTAAACAATCTCATGAGGGGCTTAGAAAATCAGTGGCTTCTTCTCTCAAGTCACTTTCATTTTATATGGTATGTGCCTGGCTCCCTCCCCCCCTGTAGTCTCCCCAAAGAAAATGAAATCTTTTGTTAAACTTACCAAGTAGGCTGATTCTCTTTTCCTCGTACATTTCATATCTTGTTCAATCTACTTTTGCATCTAGTAGACTTTTGTGGTCATTTATTTTATCCCCTTGCTTCATTTCTAAATAGCTATTCTATGCTCTAGGTGATCTGGGTCAAACGTTCAATTCTCTTTCTACTCTTAAGCACTATATGAAGAGTGGAGGGCAGACAGTATTGTTTCTTGGAGATCTCTCTTATGCTGATAGGTATCAATTTAATGATGTTGGTCTAAGGTGGGATACATGGGGTCGATTTGCGGAGCAAAGTGCAGCATATCAACCTTGGATTTGGTCTGCTGGAAATCATGAAATAGAGTACATGCCTTACATGGTAAAAAATTTGAAATTGATTTTTTTTAATCTTTTACTTCTATATGTGTAGCTGACATGTTTACCATTTGAAGATTCAATCATTGAATAATATAATTTCAATCACAACTCAATAATTATATTTTGTAACCGTATTTTCCTTGTTTGATGTGTTTGCACATTTAAATATTTTATAGATAATTATTCTATGTGGACATGTAAATATTGTATTTATGTTATCTGTATAAATAAATTCTCTTCTGAATTTAAACACTGAATCTGCCTCTGAGTTATTGGCATGGAAAATGGGGAAAATATTGTGTCCTGCTGAATTAAAACATACGTTATGTAATTTCCTAAGTGCTCTAAGTTCATCAAGCTTTATGATGGAATAACTTAACATATATCGGCTTCATTAAGTATGGAGTCAACTAATTGTAATATTTATTGTGTTTTTTTTCTTTGATTGAATTCCTTTTTTCATTTATTTACTTTTAATTTGTAGGGTGAAGTTGAACCTTTCAAGTCCTATATTCATCGATATTTGACACCTTATTTAGCATCCAAAAGCAGCAGTCCTCTTTGGTACGCAATCAGACGGGCATCTGCTCATATTATAGTATTATCTGCGTACTCTCCATTTGGTAAATACTAAATATACATATTCTTGCCTTGCACGACTAGTTGAGCCTTTTTATTTGTACATCAACATTAGGTTTGCACGGTAATTACTAATTGCTACCAAAGTTGGAGATCAAGAGATTTTTTAATTAAACTTTCCTTTCCTTTCTTTCCCTCTTTTTCTTTTTGGTTGTGGGGGTGCTTGGGTTCCCATAATTGTATCCGTACAAGATAGTATTATAGCTTTTAAACATATATTTGAGAAATTGGAAAGATATGTTAGACCATCACAGGGAGGATTCCAATCATTTCAACTTCTCAGCAAAATGGATCTAATGATGTTGGTTTTGCCCAATGAGCCTCAAATCTGTTGATGTTGTAACTTCAATTCGTGCTAGAAACTTGTTCACTGCATACACCGAATTTGGACTGTTGACATGACGATCAATATATGCCAATTTCTAAGTACACGTGATTAAGCTATTGAGTTGTCGAGTTTAAGGATTTTCCATGTAATGTAACAAATTGTTTTATTTAAGAATGTTGGAGCCAAATTTGCAGTTCTACCCTAGCATTTTGAACGGTCAATGTGTCCGAAAAGATTACTAATTCAAACATTGCAACATGAGGATTAACTTCTTTTCCTCCATGTAACTGTGGTATGAATAGCGTAGTTCAGTCTAGCTTTGGGAAAATTTAACATGCTAGTTTCCAGCTAATTTGAACACATCAACGGGTACTTATGAGCTCATGTCCATTATCCCGTCACATCTTATGTTTTTAATTAATAATTATGAAGGCTGGCGATTTTCAAGTTTTTTTTCCCTTTTAGAAACTTCACAATTATTTGTTTCAGTGAAGTACACACCTCAATGGCACTGGCTTCATGAAGAGATGGAAAGGGTCGATCGGGAGCAGACGCCATGGTTGATTGTTCTTATGCATGTTCCCATCTACAATAGTAATGAAGCACATTTCGAGGAGGGTGATAGTATCCGGTCAGTATTTGAAAGTTTGTTCGTGAAGTACAGAGTTGATGTTGTCTTTGCCGGCCATGTCCATGCTTATGAACGATCAGTATGTTGCTCTTTTCCTTTTTAAGCCTTATGGTGATTATGCATAGATTGGTACAAATTTTTCTGCGAGTGCAACTTTGTTAAATAAATGCTTATTTTACCTTGTTGCTTTGTTATAATGCCATTCAAATTTTGTAGTCGTTTATCACTCATATCATGATACTTTGGGAAATTGAGATTCACGAAATGGTGTAGTTGATAAACAAGCAAACTTCATTAGGCAGATATGGTCTTACTCCCATACTTTTGACCAAAAATATTATAATAGATTGTTCAGTAGTTGCCAGGGTCTGGAAGGTAAAATTTTGAGTAAGATGGCTTTAATTTATGTAGTTTTGTTGAACATTGCATGTTGTATCATAATCTGCATGTACATTATTATACTTTGACAACGTTATCAGCTAACCTCAATTATTAGCCAGCACTGGATGAAAATTTTTAAACAAGTTATTGAGTTCTTACTACTACCTTTGATCTGTTCTATAAGTTGTACAACTGTCTCTTTGAGTTCGAAGTTATTGTATTCTTACTCCACAAAAAGCATAGATTCTGGTTTATTCTTTTAGGTCACTCAAAACTTCATTCAATCACAGTGGTGATGTTCAAATCAAATATTTCAGAGGTCATCATATAGTGTTTCCTACTCTGTCAGATAGATAGGGTGGTCTACATATATATTCCTCCTCCTCTACATTCTCTTATACTTAAATAAATGTGTGCACTACGAAGTTCATGTAACAATAACGTACCGTCTTCTCCTATTACAATTGTTGCCTTATTTGGATCCGAATTTTATTTCCCTCCTTTCTTCTTTCTTATATTTTAGTATCGAATTTCAAGTGTACACAACAATGTAAGTGGGTATCATCACACCGTACCAGACAAATCAGCTCCTGTATACATTACAGTTGGAGATGGTGGTAACCAGGAAGGTCTTGCTGGAAGGTAAATTGGATAAGCATTCACTAAATTTGCTCATTGATGTTTAGATACAGGATTCAATCTGTTTAACGTGTGTTATGGTCTGTCCGTCTGTATTAGGTTTAAAGATCCACAACCAGAGTACTCAGCATTTAGAGAAGCCAGCTATGGCCATTCAACTTTGGAAATAAAAAATAGGACTCATGCATTGTACCACTGGAACCGAAATGATGATGGGAAGAAAGTGGCAACAGATGCATTCGTACTACGCAATCAATACTGGTTAGTGTACTTTCGTGTTATTGTGCTCTCGTTTTATAATTTCTTTCTTCTTCTTTCCTTCTTTTTTAAATGAAAATTCAAGCTTCCATCGAGAAAATGAGACGGATGAGAGAAAAAGGAAATCTCAACTCAATGAGTCAAAAACAAAACCCTATGCTACGAAAGGGCTCCCAATCAATCAGAATTACAATTTAAATGGTAAAGAAATAGGAAAGCAAGTCTTCTGCAAGTGACTTGCGGACGTGTTTCTGGAAAGGGATCAAAAGTGGAGATGTGTTCATCTCGAAGTTTATCAGTAAAATTGATTTCAAGTCTTGATTCAGTTGAAATGGAGAGATTAGATGATTATTTCTTTTCCTGTATCTCACTTTACTAGGGCATCTCTTCACAATCCAAGGAAATAGAATTTATCATCGGAGTTGTTTGCTCATTCTGAAGAGAGGAATTAGAGGGAGAAACATACCATCTATAGAACAATTTTCTACCCTTTGCTCTTTTCTCCCACTTCTCCTTATCAGCATTTCTCTCTGCTGTATACTCTAAAAGTCGGCTACTTTACCAGAAATGAGCCCACTGCTAGGAGGAAGGATTTTAGCACGCATTAATCTTAAGGCAAGCCTATTCCATATTGTTTCTAATTAAACGGCTAAATGAAACAAGACGCCTTGAATCTATTGTCCTACATCTGAAAGCAATAGGAAAGTCATTAGTTCCAAGTGGTATAAAAGGATAGCTTTGATTTCTATTCATATTTTGTCTTGCACGTTATTTTGTATTCTATATTCGGTTCTCCACAGAGATAATAAAATTGATTTTTCCTCTACCTATGGAAAGCTAACACATCGTTAGTGAACCACATAAATCTGTGTGTCAATGTTTAGTTTTTTATTCGTTGCTTGTTGGTTTGTTTCTGTCATAACATCAACAATAAAATTTGATGCAGTTTGTGAAATTTCTTGCCATTGATCATTAACAAATGTCTGATATGCAGGGCACGTAACCGCCGAAGGAGAAAACTGAAGAAACATATTCAGATGGTGATTGATGAGGACATGGCCTCTTGATATCAGACTTTAAGTGCCTGAGGTAAAAAAGCTTAAAACTGCTTGTGTAAGGAAGTAAACTTTTAATATGCCTTTCTTTTACAGAGATGGTTAGATCTGGCTTTTCAAATGGGTTCATTAAGCTTGGGAATATATATTGTTTGGATGGATCTCAAACTGTTTATTGAGCCTTTGCATGTACCTTATATAGTTCACTTTTAGCAGGTCAGCTTTTGAATTGAATTGAATAGGTTGCTATATTAGTGGTACTCCCCAGCTTCTGTGTAATAATTAAATCTGTTATTATTCTTGTTACTTTTCATGGATGTCCTTTTTATTTTTATCATTGTTTCTTGTTTAAAAATAAAACTAGGTTCATGAATTGAAAACCATTATGATGAAAATGAAAGTAATTCAATTAGATCGACTAATATGCAAATTAAAACGCATTTTATTGCACCATGAGCTTGAAATGCAAAAAGTGGCCTGACACGAAAATTTTTGCAATTGTTAGAACATTTCATCTACTGAGATTTTTTTAGTACTACGAGAGTACCATACTCTCTTTATTTACACTATAAATTTGTCTTTATGAATATTTGTAAACTTCATATTAATGTCAGTATGTCCCATCTTATTTTTAAAAATGCGTTGACCTGATATACAACAAGTGAAAGTAGTATAGAAAATTGTCCACACTGCTACATCTAATAAGAAATCGAGGAAGTGCATATCAAACAAGTCTTATGCTACCACAAGTTTGGAATGCATAAAGTGGTTGAACATATGACCTTTCAATTGAAAATCTTACATTTTCATTTATTTTTAATTTAATTTATATAATTGTTTATTAGATGCAACGTTAGTAACAAAATAGTTTATCAAAATTTAGAGTTATAATCCCAATAAGTTAAGAATGTCTTCCACTAAGAAGTTGTTGATGAGTTAAACTGAGAGTAATGGCAATAGATAGTATTTTTAGGGCCACTAATTAACTGTATAACAACATTTTTAAAGAATTGTAAATATAGCAAAAATTTATCAATGATGGATTCTGAAAGTTGGATCTAAAATTTGTTATATTTGTAAATTCCCAAATTAGTTTTAACAAATTTTAGATATGAGTAATTTGCAAACAATTTTTGCCTTTTGGAAAACACCAATAAAATAATATATATATATATATATATATATATAAGTTCAAATAATGTTATACATTGGAATGGGATAAATTGTTGTACAAGAATTTAGTTTGAATCAAGGGAAATTGCTTCTTGTAGCACTAATTATACTTTCATTTGAAAAAAATATCAATTTATATCCTTAAATTTTAGGGATTATATCAATTTAAACTTGAGATTTTATAAGTGTGTTAATTTACATCCTCTATTATATTCTGTTTGAAAAAACTTAGTGTAAAATTTATAATTGTATCAATTAAATCTCTAAACTTTCATAAATGAATCAATTTAGACTCTTTAAAGGGAGTCATCTATGCATTTATTCTAATAATCTATTTTGTAAAACCAACATTCGAAGAAGCCTATGCACATTTGAAGATTTGAGCATAAATGACTTTCAAAGATAATAGTAATAAAGAATCTAAATTGATTGAATTCTAATTTCTTTCAAAGATAATAGTAATAAAGAATCTAAATTGATTGAATTATAAAAATTAGAATTTAATTTACTCAAATTATAAAGTTTCACGTAACATTAGATCTGGAGGAAGGTTTTAATTGATACACTTACAAAAATTTAGAGAAATTGATACAATTATTAATTGATACACCCTCTAGAAGTATAAATTAATATTTATCCTAGTTTTTTTTTTTTTATTTTTTTTTTATTTTATGAAATCCTAAAATTTGTCTATTTTCAATTGTAGACAATGAAAGTAAGACCACAATCTTATACACCAACAAATTGGGAATGTAATTTCTTTTTATACAATACTCAAAAGAGAATTTTGATAGGCTTGAATCCTAGACAAAAATTATATATTGAAACAAGATAACTGATTTAAACAGGGGTTGAGCGAACTATGCAACTCTAATGACAGGGTAACTGAGTAAAATAACAAACGTGGAACAGAGTTGTGTGGAGGTGAACTGCAAATGACATGGTAAATTAATGAAATCACACGATCCTCTTTAAGGCAATCTAGCTTTTTCCTTCTTCTGTGACGATATATAATCTGCTCTTATTGCCCATAGCTGCTCCCCAACTAACTTCATGTCTGGACGGTCCGCTCGAACTGGTGCTGCGCATTGGATTGCCAATTCGAACATTTTGACAACAATCTCTGCGTCCACAGTTTCCTCCATTAAAGGATCTAAGGTTTCCAGAATTTTGTCTGAACTGTACTTGTTGAAAGCCTGCACAATACCAAAGAGAAACAAATGAAAGCTTGCTCCTTCTGAAACAATGAATAACGTCGTACTTTTAGAAAGAATTCAAATGATAATTTGCAGTACGGTTCAACCACAACACAAAGGTAACTAGTTTGTATGCTATCTGGTAAATTTATTGAACTTCTTAGCAGAATGAGATCAGATGTGAAATTTGCATCCTAAAACGAAATGAACATTCTAAACTTGTGAGTAGTTCTGTGTGCTTCATATTATCCTCCCTTTCCTTCACCCCTCAAGGTAAAAAAATAAAAATAAAAATAAAAACAAAAAAAGTCTAAATGGAGAACATGATAACATAATTCAATCAGTCAAAAGAGATATAAATCAGTAAATCATGCCTATAGATATAGATAGAGCTTGATGCGGCATCAGATTCTTGATGAAAAGGATCTAATTTTTTGGATCCATCTATTGGGGGATAGCAAACACAGAGCAATAGGTCCATCTTCTTTAAAAAAAATTATCTGACCTCAACAAGGTTCTTACAATTCCAAACAGAAGTGTCCAAGAACATGATTAGAATGTTTAACTCACCCATCTTATTGTGACCCGCTCGTCTGGAGGCCTCTTCACTTCCAATGGACGGCGTCCTGTTAGAATTTCTACGAGTAAAATCCCAAATGAGTAGACATCACTCTTAGTGGTAAGTTGATAGGTCTTCATATACTCCGGATCAAGGTAACCGACTGTCCCTTTCACTTGGGTTGAAATGTGCGTTTGTTCAGTACCCAATGTGCCAAGCCTTGCAAATCCAAAATCCGCCACCTTTGCTCTCATGCTTTCGGTAAGAAGAATGTTGGTAGATTTCACATCTCTATGAATAATTTGCTTCTCTATCGTAAACAAGAAATAAAGGTTAACTAGCTGGAAAGCCAAAAAATATCCAATATCATCATCCCAAACAACACTTCAAGAAATCTGAGCAGGGAGATTTGGTTCCGTGTAAATCAATCATTGATTCAATAATTATAAACGAACTCCTCTAGTTGAACAGTTGCTAGTGTGTTACACAAAGGAATTGTTGAATAGTTATTCAATTATATTTAATAATTTACTAATTTAAAGAAAAAAATCAAAAGGTTGTTTAGAAACGGCTTTTCTGAAGTAATACTTCATTCTTTTAGATAGAAGTTCAATAAACACAAATTTGAACAATGGTTTTTTAGAAGTTATTGTCTATGTTGTCTGTTACCATAAAATCACCCTTGGTTGGCCTACTGGTCAATGAAACAATAATAAAATACTTAAAGGAAATGAGTTCAAGTCATGATGACCACTTACTTAAGATTTAAATTTAATATCCTACCAGTCTTCTTGTCAATCAAATCCAGGAAGGTCAAGTAGTTGTCTCATGAAATAATCGAGGTGTGCACAAATTGACTCAAATACTTTGGAATATAAAAGAAAAATGTACAAGGAATTTTGAATAGTAATTGTAAGTCCACGAAAATTTCAACTTAGATAGTCATCTCTCAGAATCCATTTTAGAAAAAGAAAAAAAAAACTATTTTCGATCTAGTGTCTCAAATAAGCCCCAAATATCTACTTTAACAGAGTAAACAAATTACTAAATAAACATACTTTTACTGTATTAGAAAATACACACACAATCAAATTAATATGTTGCGTTGGTAATTTTGTCCACTTTCAAAGTTGGCCCTCCCGATATAAAAAAATGACTGACATTTCCAGAACGAGCCGACTAATAAAAGAGTTTCTAACCTGCATATAGATGGAGATAAGTTAGTCCATGAGCAATGTCAATGGCAATTTCAAGTCTCTGATTAAAATCCAACACTTTCCCATGCACACCTACAAGGAGAAAAGCGCAGTCACTAAGCCTTGATGAAGCCATCAGCATTAAACAAAACAATAGTTTAATTTGTCTTCCATAGGGTAGAAACATTACCATCCAAATGTTCTCTAAGAGTTCCGTTTCCTACATATTCCGTAATGATAATGCGCTCATTTCCATGGTCAACATAACCTAGCAGCTTAACCAGACTCCGATGATCAATTTTGGACAGTAATTCTACTTCACTGCCAAAGTCAGTTCGTGAATTCTCAAATTGTTCCTGCAAAATAATTGTGTTAGAGATACAATATCAATCCCCAAAGAACTATTATAGAGGTAATAAAATAAAATGGATAAAAAAAACCTTTAGAGCTGGCTTAATAATAAGCTCCTGGACGTTATACAGTGCACAAATTATCTTTGTAGTACCTCATTTAATTATACGAGAAGCCATTTTAAACTAGAAGCCAGACTTTAAGAAACTCTTTCTCAACATTCTTCTTTACTAATCGCATCAAACATGGCCATTATTATATGTCAAAAAAATCTAATTCTTCCTCAAATTTTATTTAAAATGAAAAAGATAAAACTAAAGTGTTCTATTTGTTAACTTTTTTAGCATTAAAAAGGACAAAAAGACTATTTATACCCCATAACTTTAGGGGTGGTATCAATTAAAACTCCAAATTAATTATTGGATCAATTAAAACCTTAAAATTTCATTAGTGAATCAATTTAGACCATCTGTTAGGATTTTGTTCTAAAATCATTAATACATAATTCTCCCGAGTATAAGACTTCTTCAAATGCAAGGACTAACAAAATATTAGGGAAAAAAATGTTAGAATTAAATGGATAGCAACAACTTTCATTTATATGAGTAATTTTTCATTTTTTCTTCTCACTCTATTTTTCTCTACATATTTGGGAAAATTTGCATGACAAATTTTCTTTCTAGTTTGGTAGTACTCTAGGCGAAGAATAATTTTATTTATGTGATTTTAACTTGATTTTAAATAGAATCAAATGAAAATAGTTATAATTCACCAATTTTTACTTGGTATAACACCCAAAGTTTAGGGGTACCAATTTATTTTTTCCCTATTAAATATTGAGGATGATTTACTTTTCATTTGCTAGTTTCTGTTTGGACAAAAATCAACCAAACAGATGAAGACGTCCATTATTGCAAGTGACTATATGATACAAAACAGATGAAGACGTCCTCATGACTTGGCTCAACTCTTTTCACCTTCATGTTCAAAGACAGTTTGGTAAGATCTTTCTTCATGAAAATCATGAAAGGTACTTCAATATTTTCCTCCCACTTTACAAAGGCTCTTTGGAATTGTAAGGTCCCTAATAAGTGTAAAGACTTTGTAAGGACTCTTACCCTTGCCCTTAAAGGACTCAACAATATGGATAGAGTTCAGAAAGTGAATCCCTCCATTGCCCGAAGCCTGCGTTGGTGCTCCTTATGTAAGAGGGAAGGGACTCTGAGAGGATAGTTTGTTAACTACAGAGCACCAATAATTTGTTAACTACTTCCTTATGTGTACAGAATCTTGATAATTATTTCCTTGCCCTTGGAGGACTCAACACATTGGATAGAGTTCAGAAATTATAACTATTTCCTTATGTTTTAAAGTTCATGATTAACAAGATTCTGTTTTACGGAAAAGATTCAATTGTGAACTCCATAGTCAAAGAAGATTAGAAGACTTTGGCTAGAAAAGACTAAATATGTGTACAGATTTGAAATATTATTTCCTCTAGGTACGTGGTCCTTTCAACCATTCAAGAAGCATCCATACTAAACAGGAAATCATCATGATTCCTTCTAATCGAATCTAGATTCAAACAACCTGCAATAGGCTCTAACTTTTTTCCCTTCATAATTTGCCCGCATAGTCAGTGGACCGAAGAGAGAAAAGGGGAAAAGCCAGATATGGATCTAAAATTAATCTGTTCAAGTAAGGGAATGAGAAGTCTAACATGATCCTTATTACTCGATCCTGAGAACCATGTGAAGCACATGATTTTAACAATTAACATAGTGACAAGAATAGGCTGAGTAGCATCAACGTTACTCTTTCATGCAATTCTAAGCCTTCCTTATCACAGAGGGCGCATTCCCAAGATGCCTTAGAGTAGACTCACATGTCACTCTAAATTATATCGTGCTTGACTGGCTACTGAGGCCTATTGACCACTTAACTGGATGCTCTAGGAAATATATAACATTGTCCTTGTAATGATGTTGTTTTGAACCTAAGGTTAACAGATTAGATGTGCAACATGTACCCCACTTACTGTTGCTGTATGGGGAATTGGGTCCATGCATGAACACTAATATACATAGAATTTGAGATCTTACGATATACTATCATCACCATAAGATAGAAGCAAAGTACATAAAAACATCATAAAGACTTGGTACTTGCCTTTTTTGCATGTTTTATGGCAACTATCTGCCCATCTTCCAGCTGTGCTTTGTAGACAGTTCCAAAACCTCCTTCGCCTATGCGTAAAGCTGGTGAGAAATCCTGAGTTGCTCGAGCTACTTGGCTCATGTTAAGATGAACTGATCCAAGCCGTTTAAGTTTTGGAGATGGAGAATATCTAGGACTAGGTGGTACCCGAAGTGGACTGGCTAGAATCTTCTCAGGAGCAGAGTTTATCACTTCAATGGTGGAGGCTAAATGCACTGCAAGAAAGGATTAATAACTCAACATTTCAAGTACATTTGATCCTCGCCAGGTCATGTCAAAGAAGGGCAATGTCTTCGTGAAAGAAAGACATCAAATACACAATTTGAACATACTGTATGCATTGACACAGAGAGAAAAATGAGTGACTGAAGAGTGAGTATAAAGGCACAAATGAGAAATAAAACAACAACCCTGCTATAGCCATTCTTAGTAGAAAACAAAAATTCTAAATTGAGTTGCCACTCTCAATTTAACCTTTAATAGGACATGGGTGACGTAGAATCCATAAGTAACAATACTCCTAATAATCACGAAATGCAAAAGAATTCAGGTTGGACCAATGACTCACCTGACTGATGTTCTATTTCTGAAACTTTTTGAACAGTGCGTCTCCTTTTCCGATAGAAACAAGGACAGAGGACACCACAACATAAAACGAAGGTTCCAGTTACTGCAATTCCAATGTTTTTGGGGGTTGCAACAGATTTCGGATCTTCTTTTGCTCTCTGATGAAGATACTGTCCATCTTTAAGATTAATGTATTCCTCCTTCCGTTCTTCTTTTAACAGTTTCCTTGATGCTTTGACTCTCATACCAGCTGCAAAAAAGTTACACTCCTATTACATATATATATCCATGTAGAGTCAGCTAGAGCACATCTGAAGTTGACAAATAGGAATTCTAAAACTTCCATAATTGAAGTTTCAAAATGAAAACCAAGATAAAGAGTTCTTACAGAATGAATTATCCCAACGGCATCCATCACTTCCACCGGAATTCTCAAATATGCAAGGATATCCATGCAAAAAGTGCAGCAGCTTACAGAACACAATTTTATCCATAGGAATCCCCTTCATGAAATAACGTTCACAACCTTTCGAAACTGAATAGGGAATCTGATTACCTCTTGAAACCCCTGATTCCATCATAATCTCAGAAGCAAATACTCCTGGCGATCGCACCAACAACACGACCGTAATGGAAGCTATTATCGATGACATAACAAGAAGAAAAGCCATCTTTGAAAACTAAACACTAATAAAGCTATACGACTATATAATCAATTTATTCCATCCCGATCATCAAGCTGAGCCGAAAGTGGGAAACATCTACAATCCGGTACCAGTTTATGTCCAAACTTCAACGAGCGAGTACAGTCATTCGCCGGCGCAGTAAGCGCAAAGCCAAATTCTATGATGTCCAGTTCAACAAATGACTAACAAGACGCAACCGAATCGCAAGGTAAACACGAGGTCAAAAAATCAAACGATATAGTAACTATGACTTCAAACAGCATCTAATGAGAAAATTACGCGAGTTCTATACGGGGAAGCATTTATTTCTCTTACTGCCAGCAAAATCCCATCAAAGTTCAGCCAATTCCTTGAAAAATCAGTCCATCTTTGTGAGAGAGGGAGAAAGTCCGATATCACAATAGCAACAATTTTCCAAAGTACCTCCCAAAATTGCGCCTAAATTCCACAGCAGCAAAGCTTAGTCGAAGTCGGAGACGATCGAAACTCGCTTTGACAAATCGCCTAAAACTCAGAGGCCAACCACTTGAAGTTCCGATCAGAAGAACAGCAGCAAGAGAGGCATCGCCGGCGAATCAGACAAAAAAGTGGATAAGAACGAATTGGAAGGCAATAGCCGACAGAAATAAGAAAGAATCATCGAGAGAAATCCGGTTGGAAGGGATGAAGAGAGTTGAATTTGGTTGAAGAAGGGGAAGTCAGAGTCAACCTTTTGCAAAAGAATGGGGTTGGACAAAGTTGACTGCTCGGAAAACACCACTTCCCCAAGAACCCTCTTCTTCAGTAGTTCTTTCGTATATAACTTTTTTTTTTAATTAATTAATGAATTGTTTTTAAATAGACCAAAATGAGTTAAATTATTTATAAATATAGAAAATTTTTACTGTCCATCAGTTCTAGATTTCGATAGACTTTTAAAATGATAAACTGTCTGGTCTTGAAATTTTTCTATTTATAAATAGTTTAATATTTTTTCTATTTATAATAATTTCTCTTTATTTATTTACAACTTAAACTTCTATAATATATTCAAGATAATTTTGGAGGAATTACTAAGTTTCATTCTCAAAATAATGTTTGATTTAGGTTTTGAAAACAACAAAAATAACTTTGATGTTACACAGTTTTAAGTAAGAACGAAAATAGAAGAGGAAAAGTTCTGATGTGTGAAAGTACTATTATTATATTAAAACAATAGAGAAGCACAAGAGTGAAGAAGGAAGAATCTTAATGTGTGAGAGCACTATTATTAAATTAGATTAGTTGAGAAGCAAACGCCTAGAGTAACGCAAACAAAAGATTATACATCTTTATTTTCAAATTTTAGTTTAAGAAGTTTGACGGGGAAATTTGGGTCATTGATACAAAAAAAAAAAAAAAGGGCAAAATTGCAAAAATCACTTTTGAAGTATGGTAAGTTGTAATTACACCCTTAAACTTCCAATAGTAAAAATGTAGGTTGAGTTGGGTAAGAATTTGATTTTTTAAAATTAAGTCTATTTCCTCTTCATTCATTACTATGGTTTTCATCTTTCTTGAGTAAAAGAGTTGAAACTTTGGCCAAATTTTAAAAACAATGACAAATTTTCAAAAAGAAAAGAAAAATCAGTTTCCAAAATTTGGCTTAGATTTTGAAAACATTGGTAGGAAGTAAATACCAAAACAAGAAATTTAAAGGTGGAAATGGTGTTTACATACTTAATTTTTAAAAGCTAAAAACAAAAAATCAAATGGCAACTAAATGAGCCTTAGAAATCTAATTTGAATTTAACCCAATTTTTTTAAAAATAAAATTGGAAAAAAGAATTAAAGATTGAGGGCATTTGGGGGCATTTAGAGCGTTGAGTTGGTTATTATAGTCAGGGTTATAATAACCCGTGAGAGAGTGTTTGGAGCACCAATTTCAAGTTGGTGGAGTGGACTATTATAGTTCATCTCATGTTTGAAGCTCCAATTGTAATAGTTTGTGTTTTCAACTATTATAACTCACAATTAACTACAGTATTTCAAATTTCTTTTTGTTATCGTGTTTACTACTTGTTACAATATTTACTATTTCTTACTCATTCTCTCTTTCTATCATTGTTACAATGTTTACTATTTTTTATCCAAACTAAAATAGTATGCACCAGAAACACAGACTATTATAACAAAAGCTAAAATAGTTTGTACCAAAACACAAACTATAATAACTACCTCAATGCCCCACATACCCCCTAAATTATAGTAGTATGTGTTTGACGACTATTTTAATTTGGGTTATAATAGTATATGTTTTAGTGCAGACTATTTTGATTTGGGTAGTAAATAGTAAACATGGTAACAAAGAGAGAAGATGAGTAAGTATTAGTAAACACAATAACAAAGATGGATTTCAAATAGTATTACTGTAGTTAATTATAAATTATAAATACTTGTAAGGAAAATTTTCACAGCTAGAAAAAATGTCAAACTATTTACAGAAAATAGCAAAAAAAAAAAAAAAATATAAACATTGATAGACATTGATAAACTTCTACCAACATCTATCAGTGACAGACTTCTATCATTTCTATCACTGATAGACCCTGATAGACTTCTATCCGCGTCTATTAAACTATCTAAAAATTTTACTATTTTTAATGAGAGATAAATGGTTAGTATGAGGGGCTTTCATTCCGTACTCTTTTTTATTCTAAAAAGATCACCAGAGACAAGGGTAGGCAGAAGACCGAGGGTTTGGAGGGAACTACTAAAGGGATGCGCATAAAAAGGTCCATATTTTCCTGAAAAAAATAATTTTTCTTATTTTTCTATTTTTAAAAATTCCCCTAATGGTAAACATCGCTATTATTTTTTAAACTTCAAATATAAATTAGGTTATAATTCTAACAACTCATATTTATCTTTTATCAATTGTGTTTAAGACAATGATTTGAAGTTTGAACGCAGTTTTGGTTAGTCCACCGTTTTTAATTAAAATTATTATTAATCATATTCCCACTTCTCTTCCAATTGTTTTATTTAGTACCTTGAGAGGATTTAGTTATTTATTTTAAAGGACCTTGAGGGCAATTTTTAAATATGCGCCACCTAAGCTAGTGCTCAATGATGTTGATAAATAATTGCAATAGTATCATACTTTTTATCTCATATTCATCACCTTTAGACTTTGAATGAACATTAAAGTAAACATTAGTGAGATGATATGATTTTAGTTTCTTTCTTTAAATTTTAAAAAGTAATACTTATTTTCTTTGTTTAAAAAAAAGGTAATAGTTTGTAGATCTTGTGATCCATATTATTTGCACATCAATGTTATGTTATTGATAAAAGAAGAATGCATGATGTTAACTATAGTTGCGCTTTGAAAACACGACTGCTAAATTTGATTGACAACTATGGTTAACTTTAAAATAGTATGAAAGCAACTTTTTAAAACAACAATAATTGCGAGTTGTCTTTGGAGAAGACTCAAAACCCATGGGCACGCCCAAACTCAAGAGAAAACTGTAGGCGACATGGAAAATGCGCGTCCCATAAAGAAAAAGTTAAAGTCTAGAATTTTGGATCGATCAGCCGAGCTTGAGAATATATACAATTTAGAAAATAACTGAGTTGATCTTGACATGGCGCCCTACAACCTCGAAGGCTACAACCACCCTGATATTGTCGACATTACACGTAACCAGAGGTGAGTGTTAGAGAAAGAGCACTATAAATAGGCTCATTCAACCATCTTTAAAAGGGAAGAAGTAAGTGATATCCAAATGAGAGCTCTGATCTTACTCTCCTCGGTTAGTTGAACTATACACTTAGACATCGGAATGTGGTACACTGGACACCACATCACTGTGGCAGACAAGTCCACATAGGGTTCACAACAACGAAGGAGAGCATGATTCTTCACCGCACTTACCTTCTTTATTGTTTATTAAGAAAGAAAAGAACTTTTACTCTTAAACTTCTTGTTGCTTTGTTGTATCACAAATATATTCACATACTGTATTTTCTTGTATATAAAAATTATTAATATAATTGAACCAATTTTGATTTTTTTTTAAAAAAACCTACTTTGAGTGACTAAGTTTAAGATTTAAGTTAAATCACAACACTTTAGTTTTTATTTACCAAACACCATAACATAGTTTTAATTTTTAGATTTAAAATTAAAAATTCCAAACATTTTTTTTTTCTAAAAGCACAACTACAAGTAATTACTTCAAAAGTTTTAACAATTTCAAACTAAAATTTAATCCACGTGTTTTGAAAAGTTACTCATAAATAGACTAACCGCATTAAGATTTAAGGAATTCCTAAGGTGGATATTTAATTTCCATCGTCTAATTAAACATTCAAATTGATTCTTCTCAAGGTTGATAGATTGATATTCTTCATTATCGACCATCAATCCAAAATATATTTTATAGCTCAAACCCAATAGCAATAGAGTACTAGCTAGAATACCAACCGTCGAAGCATGTGGTAAGTGAAGGCAGAGAGAGCAGCGAAACTGAGACTGCCCACGACGGCAAAGCAGGAGGAAATGAGACTAGATCTGGTTCTTCTTTGGAAAAATTTGGGCTTATAGATGATGGAATGACCCCCTATATTAATAATTGTATCAATTTAAACCCTGAACTTTCATAAGTATATATATCAATGAAATTGGAGAAAGATCCTCCTAAGATGAGCGTGAAAAGGCTAATGATTTTAAACAAAGTAGCACCAAGAAAGGTGTCACGGGGTTAAAAATCAAAATTAAAATTTTTACCTTTCACCTCGTGCGGCCACTAAGAGAAGGTTCCCACGTCAAGGTATATGAGATTGTTATATATAATTTTACAATCTCTCTTCATTGTTGATCTTTATTCTAATTGCTTCTTTTGAGTTGCTGCAGCCATCAGTAGGAGTACCAATGTGAAATTAAATCATCCGTGCCAACAATAATAAAATAAAATATGAATGCTAAGTATGTTTTATTTTCAACTAAAATGACGTGTTCAAAATACAAGTCAATTTTCATTTTTTATACAATGTAATTTATCACATCAAAATTAATAGAATAAATTATCATTTTCTCGTGTTGGTTTTAAATATACATAAATAACTTAATAAAGTTAAAATTCTACAATTTATTTTGGGGCACGTTGGAGAATTATAATATTGTTGATGCTAAAAAAATGGATCAACCATAAATTTATTTTATAGGAAAAAAATGTTCAAATTCCTGCAAGACAAAATAGATTAAGCACTGGTATGATGTCAAGTCACACACATTCTGGTGTTCAAGTCAGTCTCGAGTTTTGATAGTATAAAATAGTACGGTATTTTAGGCATACCTTCGACCAACTTTGGTCGCTTGTATAGAATAACATAGCATAATAGTCACTCGGGCTCATGATTGCCGCTCATACATTTTTGGAACCATTGAGTTAATTTGCTGGTCGATTATACCATTACTGCAATTGATGCGTCCACGCTCAAATTCTCAACATCTCTTTTATGACATGTCCATTATGAATCCTTTTTACCACACTAAGGTCCTGCTGAGGACTTCCATGAGTCCTCCAAGGTTCCTCATGTAACTCATAGGCTCCCTCTCTAGGCTCCTCATGAGTACTCTGAGCTCTCTTCATGAGTTTTTTTAGCTCTCCTAGGCTATCTTCACGAGTCTTCTAAGCTTTCCTAAGCTCTCCTCATGAATTCTCTGAGTTTTCTTAGGCTCATCCTAAAGGTCCTTTGAGCATCACTAGGCTCATTCCATGGATCATCTGAGCTCTTCTAGGCTCTTCCCATGAGTCCTTTAAGTTCTCTTAGATTCTCATGGCTCTACTAGGCTCATCTCATGAGTTCTCTGAGCTCTACTAGGCTCATCCCATGAATCTTCTGAGATCTACTAGACTCATCCAATGGGTCCTCTGAGCTCTCTTAGGCTCTTCTCTCAAGTCTTTTGAGCTCTCCTAAGCTCTCCCCATGGGTTCTCTGAACTTTCCTAGGCTCATCCCATGAGTCCTTTGAGATCCACTAGGCTCATCCAATGGGTCATTTGAACTCCACTAGGCTCTTTCATGGGTCCTCTAAACTCCACTAGGCTCAGGCTTTTCTAAGCCCAAACCCTTCTAGGTTCTTCATGCCTAAACTCGACCTATCTTGATAAATCTACCCATAATAAATATGATTGATAAAAAAAAACAATTTAAAGAGATGGGTGACAAATTTGATTTCCATAAATATAAGTATGCCACAGAAAAAAGTTACAAATATGATGCTTTTTTTAAATTCTTTGCGTGTGGATTTAGACAAATTAATGTATTTTTTTCATTTGTACCATTTTTTATAATGCATCACTAATGTCAAAGATTTCTTTTATTAATAATGTTTTTTTTTAATTTATTATAATTATATTAGCATATTTGAAACTTATTACAAAAATGTTGTCGTTTTGCAGAATCTTCCATCTTTTCAAAAGATGAGGTTTAACTCTTTTTTTTTTTTTACCGATCTTCGTCTTTTGAAAAGATGAGAAAGAAAAAATATTAAAAAATAAATAAATCTAAAGCATCATTATCTTAATAAGACGATGATGTTTTTACTATAAAAAGAAATGGTAATTGGTAGAGTGGTCGGGATCTTGGAAATCATAAGGGTATTGTGTGAGTTTATGTTCTACCGGAGCTCAAACTCACACCCTCTTGAATTCCAACTTTTTTTCACTGAAGGGTAAAAGTAAAATGAGGATACTCTCAACCTGAGAATCTAAAAAATTTCTGCATGTTTCAAAAAGACATCTAAAACAATTGCTCACCTTAAGGTGTATTCTAGAATGCCGAGAATTTCCACAGAACAAATGCGGTAATCTAGATAGTCATTCCGTGGAATCTAGGATATCTGCAAAACAAATTATCCTTGAAGGTTATTTTAGTTATTTTGAATAAATGGACTTCGCTAAGTTGTCAATAATAATAACATTATTATTATTATTATTATTATTATTATTATTATTATTATTATTATATAATCGGTAACGACACTGCAAACTACATATCTCTCAATTACTAACATAATATTATATCCTAATTGAGTTAAAGCAAGTTTTAGTTATTATTATTATATTTACAAATTAATTTACTGAATTTGCTATTAGATACTTCCATGTTTTCTATATGTTTTCAAGTAAAATTTGCTGAGCTTCTTTATACTTTAAAAAAATATATACTTATCCTACAATGAGTTTGATCCACCTATAAATTATTTAAAAACTACTATTGTTCTTTAACTTCATTATTATTGATGGCATGATTTTACGATGCGGTCATAGTGAATGATTAAAATATCGATATCGAGATTTTAATTTTACTAAGATAGTGATGGATATATCAATAAAATTTGATGTAAATTAAAAAAATATATTAAATTAATAGTTAAATTGTTTTACTTTCAAACTAAGTTATTTATTTTGTTATTGGTGTTTGTATCTTCTTATCGAAATTAATAGATGACATCTTTTTTTAAAAAAATATATTAATAGATGACATGTTTTTTATATTTTAATATTTATAAAATATATCGAAGATATCTTATGGATATATTAATAAATGGACGAATCTTTTAATCATCAATCTCTTAAGCAAATTTGAAAATCCAATCATACAATCAATTTTATATTAACTAACAACAACAATAATATAATAATTACTACGCTACAAAATGAAGAGCAGCGAGGGGAGCTTGGTTCCAGTCTGTGATTGGACCGCTAATCTTCTTGATTTAATTTAAAAAAAAAAAAAAAAAACACATTAAAAAAATTCATCAAATTGCATATGTGGCCATCTTAACCCTAAAATTTAAAGAATATAATAATTTTAACCCTTTAATAAATAATTATTCTAAATATCGTTGTTGAATTTAATGAATCATAAAACATACCTGTGATATGAAATTGAAAACAATTAAATGAAAACATCAGTTTTTTTCTTTCTTCTTCCTTATTAAAAAATATGAATTTTGGCAAAATTATGCAATAGTTAATTTGTGTATTAAGTAAACTTATGTTTGTACCAAACTTTATTTTATAAAGATTTATACATTGTTTTTTATAAAAATTGGTAAAAAAAAATTAGTGAAAATTAAATAGAGAGTATAAAAGTTATAAAACACATTTAAGTTTAGAGTCAAATTCGGTTAAAATGAAAGTTTATGATCAAATTGATAACTTGATGGAGTTTACAGTCAAAATTATTTTTTCCCTTAAAAAATTGATAAATATAGAAAACTAATTTGAATATTAAAAAGATAAATCATAAAAATTTGAATTGTTTTTAAATATAGAAAAATGAGTTAAACTATTTACAAATATAAATTTTTTTTTATTATATATTAGCGATACATTGCGATAGAATTCTATAGTTTTCTATGACATATAGATAGTGAAATTTTTTTATATTTATAAATAGTTTGATATTTTTTCTTATTATAATAATTTTCTTAAAAATTTTGTTATTTAATTTACATAACTTAATAATATTATTAATAGAAAAAAACAAATCCAGTTTTTCCTTCAAGATAATGCGACAGTTGGAAGGTAGTTTTGTTTATATATATATATTCCCGCGGGAAAATTCAATCTACAAGCCAAAGAAAAAATAATAATAATAAAAAATCCGACGTGGCAGATACGAATGTGGACCCCACCAGCTTCATATTTTTACGAGCTAGCCTTTGCCAATTTCTCTCGCTTCTCTTCCTCTCTCTCTCTCTCTCCTCGTTGGTGGAGCCTCCATTCCCTTGATCTTCCTTCTCTCTCTGAATGCCCATGAAAAAAAAATTTCCCTCTGCATCGAAATCTTAATAAAATTCTTCTCACAATGGTGATTTTGTAGGGTTGGCTTTTCCTTGAATTTCACCCATGGGGTTTGGGATCAAACCAGGTATTCTTGTTTCTAATCTATTTCATTTCATCTTTCTCATTTTTTTCCCTTTTTGTTGGTGCTGAAAATGTTTGTAATCCGCCGATTCTTCGTCGAGAAAGTGAAGGGAAATGGATTTGTTAGGGTTTCGTTATGGATGTTTAGGGAATTCGAATGTTAAGGGACTAGAGTTAATGCGGGTCTTATGGGATTGAATTGTAACTCTTGGGATTATTGATATCCGCCTTGGTTGGAAGAACGATTGAGATAGGGATTTAATTTCTTCTTTTTTTTTCCTTGCTTTATGGTTTAATGGTATTGATGAATTAGAAGAAACTGTAGTCATTTTGATTCTAGGGTTACCACATTGCCTATCGGGGATTATTTTGATTTCTTAGGATATATGAAATGATTTTGATTGGATTTTTTGGGTATTAGGCATGAGGGACCTGGAGACAGGGTTGCGGCTTTCATCCAGCACTAGCTGTCTGTATGAGTTGCAGCCTCTGGCTTCTCCGACAACACCAACTTTGGTGCTGTCCAATTCAAGCAAGACCTTGCTTGTATCAAATTCCAGTAAGTCTCTGGTTTTATCCAATTCTGGCAAGAGGTTCGATAAGAAAAAGTATGTGAAGCAAGTGACAGGCAGACACAATGACACTGAGTTGCACTTGGCGGTGCAGCGGGGTGATTTGACTGCTGTGAGACAAATTTTGGGTGAAATTGATGCTCAGATGGTTGGTACTCTGAGTGGAGCAGATTTTGATGCAGAGGTTGCAGAGATAAGGTCGGCTATTGTGAATGAGGTGAATGAGTTGGGAGAGACGGCGTTGTTTACTGCAGCTGAGAAGGGGCATTTAGATATTGTGAAGGAGTTGTTGCAGTATTCCACCAAGGAAGGCATGACTATGAAGAATAGGTCTGGTTTTGATCCTTTTCATATCGCTGCAAGTCAAGGTCACGAAGGTATCTTACTGGTCCAATATAAGCTTCTTTTCTTTTGTTTCTGTCATTTTTGTTACTCCTAGTTTGTCTTTCATGACAGGTTTTGCTGCGTGTATTTATTGTTGAATTGAGTTTTCATGACCTACTCTTGTTGGGAAAATGCTAATCCATGAACTTGTACCATTCCAACAGTCCTGATCGACTAATTTTCGTAATGGGGGCCAGACATTGAATCCACCGATCTATTGCTTCATTCATGTGTTGAAATTCATGTCAAACTGATTTGTCCATAAATGGACTGAAGCATGGTATAGGCCTTCAATCAATAAATATGGATTTAACTATTACTTACCGCACATAGAGTTACAATCTATAACTAATGTATCTCACTATCCTTACCTTAAATTGTGCCACATTTTCAGTTCAGTGCTACTAGAAATGAGACCTCCTTTGAGAAACATGGGTCTCCAATAAATTTTAAACAAGCAAGCATGATTTGGATGATACTGTTGTAGTTTCTAATAACATATAATGACGTGTTTCTTCTATTGTATGTGGTTGTACCTAGATGAGCATCTATCTGATGTAGTTTGAATTCAACTTAGTTAGTAATCATCTTTTGCAGCCATCGTCCAGGTATTGTTAAACCACGATCCAGGACTGAGTAAAACAGTTGGCCAATCAAATGCAACTCCTATTATTTCCGCTGCTACAAGAGGCCATATCGGAGTAGTCAATGTATTACTTTCAACAGATTCTAGCTCGCTAGAGATATCTAGGTCCAACGGGAAGAATGCATTACATTTATCTGCTCGACAAGGGCATGTTGAAATTGTGAAGGCTTTAGTTCGTAAAGATCCACAACTAGCACGGAGGAATGATAAGAAAGGGCAAACAGCATTGCATATGGCTGTAAAAGGAACTAGCTGTGAAGTGGTGAAGCTGCTTCTTAAAGCAGATCCAGCTCTTGTTATGCTTCCTGACAGGTTCGGCAATACTGCACTACATATTGCAACCAGGAAAAGGAGGGCAGAGGTATCAATTGGTATTGCAAAAAGTAATTACGTACAGTCATGTATTTTATCGTATTTGACCATGGTTATGAGTTGAATATTTTTATTGTTTGACTTTCTTGTTTTGGTTTTTAGTTTTTCACTTGAGTTTGAGCACATGGTTGGGCATAAGAAAATGTATATATATGACTGATCATGTCAGAGACCAAGCTCAACTCAAGTCAACAGGAACTCAATAGTAGAAGATTTGGTATCTAAATGCGGGGGATTTTGGACGTTTTGTAGTTTATTGAATTGAAATGGAAAGAAGAGATACAAAGGTTTCTAAGCTTCCGAGACGCTTAGATCTCTCCCACGAGATTTTCCAAATTGCCGTAGAAGACTTATGTTTTGACTTCCCTCCATAACTGAATCATATCAGGTAGTTTAAGGTACTTAGTCTATTTAACCAATTCTCAGGCAATTGAAGTCATGCATCTGAGTTTGCCCTATTAGCCTGAGCCTGCTCAACAAAATTACAAACTTTTAGCAATTGATTTTGATAGAATTTGTGGTAGAAATACATGGACACAATAACCCCAAGGGTGCTACAATGGTAAAAGCTTTATACGTTGATATAGGATAGAAAAAACACTGCCTTGGGTAGAGCCTCCTAACTAGAACATAGAATATCCCTGTTCACCAAATGTTTCAAGATTTGCCCAGGCTCCAAAGTCTCTAAACATGATGATTGGATGGTGATTTCTAGGTATAAGAAAGGTCTTTTTTGCTAGGTTCTTGTTTGAAATTGTATGACCATAACTTTCTTTTTCTAAGAAAACTGATGGTTTGTTTTGTTTACTAGTTGTTTTTGTTTTTGTTTTGGTTTTGGTTTTTTGTAAACATGGAAGAATTAAAAATTTTGTGGAACCATTTTGGATATCGAATGATCTTAGATAAATAATATTATTGCAAATTTTTTATGAACTCTCATGAATACTTATAACTCTCGCAGATTGTCAATGAATTAGTACTACTTCGGGATACAAATGTGAATGCATTGTCTAGAGATCTTAAAACAGCCTACGACATAGCCGAAGGACTTCCACTATCGGAAGAAACCTCAGAGATAAAAGAATGCTTGGCACGTTGTGGAGCAGTAAGCGCAAATGATCTCAACCAACCCCGAGATGAACTAAGAAAAACAGTGACAGAGATAAAAAAGGATGTCCATATTCAGCTTGAACAAGCTCGCAAGACAAACAGAAACATGAATGGGATTGAGATGGAACTCCGGAAGCTCCATAGGGCCGGAATAAATAATGCAACCAACTCGATCACAGTCGTTGCTGTGCTCTTTGCAACAGTTGCATTTGCAGCAATTTTCACAGTTCCAGGTGGCGATGATGATACTGGGATGGCTGTGATGGTTAGCAGTCCATCATTCCAAGTGTTCTTCATATTCAATGCCATCGCCCTATTCACATCCTTGGCAGTTGTTGTGGTACAAATAACAGTTGTGAGAGGAGAGACCAAATCAGAGAGACGAGTTGTAGAAGTGATCAATAAATTGATGTGGTTGGCATCTGTCTGCACTACAATAGCATTTGTTTCTTCATCTTACATCGTCGTTGGTCGTCATCATAGATGGGCAGCTGTTCTCATCTCCATCATCGGTGGGGTAACAATGGCTGGAATTCTGGGTGTAATGACATACTATGTGATTAAGTACAAACGCGTCCGAAAGGCGAGGAAAAAGATGAAGCTCATGAGGAATGGAAACAATTCATGGCGTCATTCGGAGTCTGATTCGGAAGTAAATCCAATTTATGCCATATGATACTAAATTCATTTCAAACACGGTTATGTTGTGAAATCACCTGCCCCATTGCAGTTCAGCACCAAGGGAACTTGTGTTGTGCCAAAGGATGTAATACTACTACTCTTGGTTCCCATTCCCATTTTCGAACCATCATTCTTCATCGATGCATACATTTTTTGAGCAGATGATGAAACATATCTGATCTTAAAGCTCATTGGGTTAAGACAAGGCCTATTGGATGTCTTTGGAGTGTGAAACATACGACTTTGGAGGTTGAGTTGTATTGAATCGTCCAAGCCAGCCCGAAATATCATTCATAATGACTAATGCATATATTATGCTAATGTAATTAATACATAGAGAATAATGTTATTCATGGCTAAAAGAAAACTTAAGAAAAGAAAAAAAGAAAAGAAAAAGGCGGAAAAATAGTGAAGAGGATTGCTTGCTTGTAAAGTGTAATTTTGTACCTTTGTTTTGTTCTTTCTTTTCATGAAGAAACTCATTGTCAGTGAAGACTGAGGATTCAATTTTGACAATATTAACTTCATTTAAAATATGTTTAAATGTATTCAATGTCTTCCCAATTATATCATTTTTATATAATTTTTAAATGTGAGATGTTACCCTTTATGGTTAAATTTGGTTGCAAATTCATTCTTATTCGTTCTCCTTATTGACTTAACATGTTTCTTTAGTACAATAAGGATGAGAGGTTTGAACCACAAACCTCATGGTCATTAATACATATTACATATGCAAGTTTTATACTCGTTTTGGCATTTTTCTTGACATGATGATGATAAGGATAAGGTTGGCCACACGACACATGGCATACCCAACCCAAATTTTGACCTAGGGGTCATGTATGCACAACACCTTATCTAAGGCCATTGGATATCATGATACTAGAGAATTTGTTGGTCGATTCCAACTCCTTATCAAATAGCGAGACTTAGCTCATAAACATGTACGTGAAAATATTTTGCTCACCTTGAGAATACCTAGGAATCATTATTTTAAGCATTGGAGTATATTTGACAATTAGCATAACATTGCACTCAAATACCTATGACAACTAATCAAATTATATTGTATTTTAAATAGATTAAAAACCCCTATGAATTGCGACAATCGTACTTTTTTTCTTACTACAATAAATGTGGGATAGGAATTCAAGCCTCTAAAGAAAATGAGTAAATTCTTTAACCAAATATTCACTCTATCTTGTCTTACTTGTTAATTGTTGGTGCGTGGATCTGGTCAGTTTGAATCAACTCTGAAATTAGTGATTTGGATTAGTTGCAAGGCATTCAACCTCTTTGCTGGCTAAGACTTTTCTTTCATTTTATGCGTGGGCTTGAACTCATGGGCTTATCAATTTGGTTAACTCTTTACATTAATCTCAAACTTAGAATTGATAGTATAAGTTTTATGTCAGATGAATTATGTTCATGTTGACATTTAATCTCATACATTAAAGTCATATATATCAATTTTCTATTAAACAACTTAATTTAGCATAAAAACACAATAATCATAAATATTATATGACAATGAAATGAAAAAAACATGGAGGTAGAGGACAAAAACTATACTCTCAAACAAACCATTAATCTTAAAATTAAGGATGCTGTGAGATTGAAGGACATAAAAAAGGGTGATGTGGGAGTGATGTGGAATATTTGTTGCGTACGTGGTCAAGTTATAGTAAGTTAAAATTATATGAAAGGCCGAGTATCGTCCTTAGGGAGCAAATGTAATAGTTTTGTTTATCTATTTTAGAATCGTGTCAATTTTAACTACAGATTGAAAACCGAATTTGAATTTTGATTTTTGAAAACAATGATTAAAAATAAAGACAAGTGTGGAAATTCAAGAGATAAAGCGTTCTAGTATGTTGATTTCACCAATTACTTCATTAAATCATGCAAAGGTTCTATGGAAACTTGTGGAATTAAGATGTTTAAGTCTAGAATCTAAGTTCCGATTTATTATCTTTCAACAATAAACTTTTCTCATGCAAGCTTAATTGATTACTAATTTATTGAAATCAAAATAAGAAGCATGACATTAAGCAAAGTCATTAAACAACTTTCATTATTATTAACCTAACTATTTTCATGAGAGATTAACAATGATTCAATACTATAGGTCCAGTTAAACATGCAATCTTTAAATTGAACATTCAACCTAATATACATCAATGGCCAATCAACATAAATTAAGCACAATAGTATTGAAAAACATCCAACAACACAATTTGCATAAAGGGTTAATGCATTGATTTAAAAACATAAGAAAATCCATCAACACCCTAAAACTAAAGAGTCTAACCACTCATGGTTGTGAAATACATACTTTCATACAAATTCAACAACATAATAAGCAAATAGAAGGAAAAGAATGAGAAAACACCACTCTCGAAGTGATTTTCCGTATTTGGATTCTGCCAAATTGCTTTGATCAGCACCTCGGGATCTCGAACGGCCTCCCAAATAATTTCCTCGCACTCTCTACTCTCTTTTGTAGCACAAACTCACTTTTAGGGCTCTAAAATTCTGTCCCCTCAACTGCTGAAAAACCTTTCAATTTATAGAAAAACGTTTACTTGGTGAGAAAAAATTTTCCACAATAGCCTAAATTGCCAGATAAGAAAAGTTGATGTCGTGGCGCTGTCCTACTAAAAAGCCTTCGAATGCCAAGTTGTCGCATCGTCAAGCGACACCACGATAGAGCGTAGCGGTGCTAGTGCACAGCACTGTAGTATTGCAAACTGTGCTACACAATGCCTGATTTAATGGTCTCAGGTTTTGGTGCCGAAGTCAGCGTTGCACAGCTCTGCGCCGCTACACTGGTTTCTTGGCAACTTTGACTTTTTCTTCACTTTTCCTTGCAGATTTGGTCCGATTTGGTTCTTTTGACTTCCTACACTTGTTTTCTTGATATGGAAAATACTAACCAACACATTAAATCTAATAAAAAAAATCTATAAATAAGAATTGAAGAAAGTACTTTTCAAATGCTTTTCACGGAAAAACATAAATGTTGTTTTTTGAAGAGTTTATAAGCACATGACACAGCAAAATTCAAACCAAATTTCATTGAAATCTAAAACAGTCTCTCCTTTGTTCTCAACTCTGAAAACTTTTAACACTCTTTAAAACGATGAATGGACCTTTATAATGTACTATATCTGACCATGAAATTAAAATGGAAGTATTTAAAAAGTAAGTTCAAAAAGTAACCCCACACACCAAACTCAACTCTCCATCCAAGGTGTGTGGGACAACTTCTTAGGGTTGAGCTGTGTGGATGGAACATACTTGGAAAAAAAAAAAAGGGTAAATACATGTGTATGTTTTTGTTTTATAGAACAAGTTGGTCTCTATTTTTATTACAAGCAGCATTTAGGCACTAAGTTGGTTATTATAGTGAGTGAGTTATAATAGTTTGTAGGATATAATAATCTGTATTTGAGATACAGACTATTTTAGTCTGAATAAAAAATAGTAAAACACTAAAACAAAGAGGAAAATATCGAGATGATGAAAAGGAAAAAGTAAATATGGTAACAAATAGTAAACACTTTAACAAAGTGGGATTTGAAATTGTAATTTTGTAGTTAATTGAAAGTTATAATAGTTGGAAACATCAACTATTACAATTGGAGCCCCAAACATAGAGTGAGCTATTATAGTCCATTACACCCATCTGAAGTTGGAGGCCCAAACAACCTCTAATAAGTGGCTTCCACTAAAATTAATCGGTAGCTAGAAAGTACTCTTATTGACTGTTATTGGTATGTAATTACATATGTCTTAACCATAGAGTTATCTCTCAATTACTTATCAAACAATTAAAACATCACAAATGAAAAAAAAATTATTATCATATATTTTCATTCTAATTATCTTCCAATAAACTCGATGTGAATCGAGACAATGGCCAAAGCCCAAGCCTTTTGTGTGCCTGTGGAGACACCATCGTTGTGGTTGGCAGTGCTTGCCTTTGAGCGGGTTTTATCATCTACATGTTCTTGACATTGATGTGTGCACTCCCATTTTGACCTGTCTTGAAACACGAATACTCCTAACATGTGTGTAAGTTAACAACATTTCAAATCAGTAAACACTAGGGGTGTTCAAAAAACCTGATGACCCAAAAAAAGGATCAACCCAACCAAATCCGTGTGTTTTGGGTTGCGTTATCAACTCATTTGGGTTGGGTTGAGTTCAAATAAATGTAAATTTTATAGGTTGGGTTGATTCATGGGTTCACCTAAAATAACCCAAACCAACCCGAACTTATTATTAACTTTAAAATGTATATGTTTTTTACTTGTGATACAATTATTATATACTTTATATTTATTTTAGTTTTATTTAATTTCATTACTTTTTAGGTAATTTATTCTCCAACAACTCCTAAAAATAGTTTTTTTTAGCACTTTGGAAAGAAAATTTTCATTCTAAAATTAAAATTGAGTTGTTAGTTCTTAATTCAATATATAAATATAATTAAATCAAATTTTTGTGTGTTAATGTTTTACTTCTTTTTTTTAACAAAAATTTAAATAAATGATTCGAGTAACCAAAATCAACCCAACCCAACCCAAATGTTTCATGATTAGGTTGGGTTGGGTTCATTTTTGAATAAGGGTTATTTAGGTTGAAGAAACTTACAATCGAGAACAATTAAATTGGATCTAAAAAATCATTCAACCCAATCCAACTAAACTCACGAACACCCTTAATAAATACAACTAAGACAAGTAGAAGAACCAATATATTATATATTTTTAAAATATATGATCATATATTAGACACAAAATTAAAAATTCAAAAATCTAAATACTCTCGATCAAATAAATACAAATATCGAAACTCAAGGGCTAATTAAAGCAATTATTTTAATAAAGAAAAATCACTCAATCAACTGTTTGTATTATAATACGTGACAAATACGTAGTTGTACACACCCGTACCATCAACAAATGTATAAGAAGAATCAAATATTAAATAAAATATGCCCTGCCTTTAAATGCCAGGAGAATAATTACGTAACTTTTTGGAATTAATTAATTGAAGTACAACTTTAATTAATTCATTGACCAATTCTACCTAGACTCAGACAAATGGTATAATTTAATGCACTACGTAGCTTATTAAATATTTGTGATGTACAGTATATACAATGATTATGTAGGCTCTCTTTTGTAAAAAAAATGATTATGTAGCTTTATCCAATAAGTAATTAAATAACAAGGAGAAAATCAATTTACCTCCCAATGTTTTTTTTATTATTTTATTTTATCAATTAAAACTCTGAACTAATAATTATGTCAATTTAAATCATGAATTTTTGTATATGTATAATGTTAAATTTTGACAAAATATTAGAAGTGTAATTGATCTACATTGAAAAAATTCAAGAAAGTTATGGGCTCCAAAGATCCTGGGTGTTTGTTTCAAAGGTTGAGATTGGATTAGTTAGGCATCCTAAACCCAACCCTTATTTGGAGCAAGGATCTAGAAAACTTTGGCTTCCCACACCTTTTTTCATGGGTTTGCATAGTAAACACACTATTCAAATCCCATGGGTTCCCCTTTTTTTTTTTCTAATTTAAACCAGGAAGTTCATCGACTAACTTTCGAACACCACCTCCGATGACCACTGCCAGCCAACTCTAGCCGCCACCTTAGGCAATCCCCCCTCCTCCGCCAGCCAACGTCCAACTGTCACCTCCAGCGATCGCCACTGGTCAATCTTGAAAAACATTAATAAAAACACTCTTAGTACATAACAAACCAACCAAACTTGTATATATATATTAAGAAAAGTTGTCAAACACGTGTGTTTTTATCTTAAGGACTTTTTATCAAAAGTGTTTAAATAAAATTGAATTTTTAAAAAATATTTTTTTAAGTCATTCCAAACAGGTAATTAGGTTGCAATTGTATAATTAGGTATATGTATTTAGGTTGTATGTGTAGAAAGCCATAATTTCATTTAATAACAATTTTTTTTTGTCAATTTAACCAACTCGAAGACTTATAATCAATATTTAACGTAAAGGTTTAAAAGGTTGGAGACAACTTAGTGGCCAAATAAAAATTAAAACTCAAAATTTATGATTTTTTTATTCCTCAAATGTAATTTGATAAAAAAAAATTATATTTTTCAATAATTGAATTTAATATTAAAATACGAGTTTATTTTAATTTTAAGTTAGTGTATTATGGTAAATCTGAGAATTATTGTTGTATTTGACAGAGTGAGGACTTTTGTTCTTGACTAAATAAAGTTCTTCCATATGGCTTCAAAGTGGATGTAGGTGACCTTTCACCGAACCACTATACATCCATGTGTTCATCTTCTTCTTTTTTCCATGATTCTTTCTTAGCATGCTTGATTTCTTATCCTTTGATCTTCATTCTTTGTTGGAGCACCTAAAGGAAAGAAAAATATGAGAAGAGAAGAAGAAGGTCAGAAAACCTTTCTGTGAAAGTGATAGACTGAGTAGAGAAGAAAATAATTCCTACCCACGTGACAAGCTTCCAGCTACATGGCTTCTTCCTGATCACACACAGCAACAACTTTTCTTTCGGACTGAAATTGTATTTGGGCTTTATTTTGATTGTTTTTAAGGCCCATTAACAACCATAGACCAAGAGCATAAATCTCGACGATCCAACCAAAGTGAGAATAACTCAAATTGTTGTTAATTTTGTGGTTGTTTTAGTGTTTGTCTGTGCCTTCCATTTAACATCCACTATTTAAGTGGTGAGATGTCTTATTGCTTTTTAAGGAAAAAGAAAATTTTCTTACTTGTATAAGTTTTGAAAAGAAAACTGTTTTGGGAAGTTCATAACCACAATAAAACTTCCTTTACATGCTTCTTTTAATATTAATATTATTATATTTTTTCTATCAAAAAAAAAAACTTTATGGTAAGAAGGGGTGCAAAGGTAAATTAGGTCAGACTTTGAGTAGGAAAATTTAGACAATTGTATAACTATACCTATTTATTTAGAGTATACACGTAGAAAGTCCTAAAAAAGATTTTCTTTTTTTTTATTAAGATTTATACATAATTGAAAGCTTAAGAACATATTAGATATCATCTAGAAAAGTTTATTATTTTTTAATTTAACTTAAATATTAATTTAAAAAAATGCTTGAGAAACTCGTTCAATAAAAAGCCCAACAAACTAGTTTACAGGCCAGGCTTCACTTATTTTAATGGGCCCATTTTAATTTCCCGGCAGAAGCCCAACAAACACGTCGTAACTCTACAATAGTTTTTTTTTTTTTTTTTTTTTTTTTTTTTTTTTTTTTATTTCCTTCCCTTCTCTATTTTCGAGAAACGTGATTCTAAACTCATATCTGGTAAATCCTGAGATAATAATTATTGGGAAATTTTTAAAAATAGGAAAATAAAGAAAACTATTTAAACAAAATAACAAAATTTTTAAATAGTTGTGATAGACGTTGATAGAAGTCTATGTCTATCTGTGATAGAAATGATAGAAGTCTATCACGGATAGTTGCTGATAGAAGTTTATTAATGTCTATCAGTATTTTTTTTTTTTTGTTATTTTCTGTAAATCGTGACATTTTTTCTATATGTGAACATTTTTCATAATTATTAGTATTTTTTATAATAAGTTAGTTTTGTTTGAATTGACTAAGTTATTTTATAGGTCCTAGATAATTCTTAAATACCTCTTTTGTGATAAGTAATGAATGAAGATAATATGAAAATTTTCTCATATTATACTAGAAATTTTCCTATAAAAAAATGAGTGGTCATATTAGTTTAAGTTATATTAGAGGGAATAATTTGTTTGGAAAAACCTTCCCTTACTATCGTAGGAATAAACAAAAATTAAAGAAAAACAATAAAACTAAGAAACACAAGAATTTACATGAAAAACCTCAAACTTGGAGAAAAATCATGACCCATCAGAAAGAAATCTATTATGTGAAATATTGTTATAATCACATAAAGTAATTCCTTCTTCCGATCTTAATTATAAGAGCATTTTCTCAAAACTTTTATATTACTCACACTCTTTTAATCTCACTCTCAAATTAGAGAATAAAAAAGGAAATTTAACGAGTTAGCACATCAAACCCATTTTTCCACCTCAAAACATAGAGAACTTGTATCCCATAGCATCTGAGAGATATCATTTTTTTTTTAAGGATCTCATAATATAATTATGAGAATAAAGATTCCAACTATGTTAGCTTCATATTTGAATAATTAATTATAATTTAGTATTATTTTGTTTCTTATACATTCATCATTAGCTCATTTTAACCACATTATATTTTTAAAATGTACATCTTAGCTATTATACTAATTTCAACTTTTATCTATTTTAGTCTATACTTTACGTTTTGATCTTTATACTTTTGAAAACGAATTATTTTAATTTCTTATCATTTTCATATTGATATCAATCAAAAACATAGTATTTAACTTAATTATAATAACGTGATTAGTTGAATAATTTGGTTTCAATTAACACATAGCTAATTATTTATATATATAAAAAAAACCAATAATTATAGCTCTCTTTCTTTTCACAAGCAAAACAACAAGAGACGATATGTTTTGTTCAAATCTCAAGTGTTCCTCACAAAAATCTTGAAGCATATATATCCATAGTACATTTATTAAAAAAAAAATTCTGGATAAATATGAAGATCATATAGTAATTTAGATATGCAAGAGAATTGACTAAATATCAAAAATTGATAATTTTGATAAAATATTTGTGAATATGGACAGAAGATGAAACTAAGGAAAGGGATTTCTGTGATATATCATATTCACACATTCTTTTACAAACAGCACCAACCAAGTGAGGCTTATCCAGAATAGGAGAATAGGGTTTAATTTCCCCCACTCCAATAAAAATTTTAAATACATCTCTTCCTCTCTTTTTAAATTTCATTTTCAGTTTCCAGTTATATATATAGAGGATATTTTTTAATATAGCAAAATGAACCAAAATATTTACAAAATATCACTATCTATTAATGATAGACACTAATAGACTACTATAATCTAACACTAATAAACTCTGATAGACACAGACTATGACATTTTATTATATTTGTAAATATTTTCAGTAATTTTGTTATTTAAAGTAGTTGTTCTATATATTAGGTATTTTTCTAAAAAAAATTAAAAAAAAATAAATAAAAAAAAATAAAACTACAACTTCACTTACACACAATCATTTTCTAAGATACCCATAGAAAGAAACTGCACTTTTTCTTTCTCACATGCAGTCACCTTTCTTCCAGGTGTTCATGTCTATTCTCCCACTTTTATGTTTTTGTTTTTTTTTTTTTTTCTTATTTAATTTTCTTTTCACTTACTGCCAAGTGCCAACTAAATTTTAGTTTTTCCCATCTCATCCCACAAAATAATTCTTTTGTCAAAAAATGTTAAAATAGTTTTAGAGTGTGTTTGAAATATATTTTTAAGTGTTTAATTTAAAAAATAAATCATTTTATAAAAAATTGGAGTGTTTGACAACTATTCAAAATAGAAATGAATAAAAATGAATTTTTTGAAAAACGCTTTTTTCTCAGGTAAAATCCAAACGCATTTAATTTTTCAATTTAATCTAGAGTCCATCTACTTAAGCATGATTCTGTACCCACAAAATAAATGTTAGATTCGAATTCACATTTTGCACATAATTTATCTTAAATCACCGATTGACCAAAAAGAGTAAGTTTGTGGGTATTGACAAATTTAATTGTATATCATCTAACAATTTAAGTGAACCTGAGTGAAATTTTAGGATGTGGTTCCTCACACGAGACACATATGTCACACAAGACGTCCTAGCAAAGTCAGAGACAACAGTAAAGAAACAAACAGTGAATCAATAGTAACACATGAGAATTGGTAACCTAGTTCAGTGATAACCACCTACGTCTGGGGGGGCATGTAGTGTGCCCGAAAAAGATAATCCACTAATATATATAAGTCAAGCGATTACAACGTTGTATTTATTTGTAAAGAATGATGATTACATCGACACACGTAGAGCCTAACTTAGCTAATCACCTAGGCTCCCCCTAGATGTGAGACTCCCCTCTCACTCAAACTTAGACTCTCCCTAAGTATGTGAATATTAGTGATGTAACACTTACGCTCCTTCTAAGTGTGTGAGACGCCCTCTCACTTGAAGATATTTTTCCTCCTTCTTGTGAACTCCCTTCATATGAGAACTTAGGCTCCCCCTAAACCTTAAGAACTTCTTTCTCGATGGATAATACCTCAGGATCCCTCTAAATTTGAGAAATCCTTCCCAATCAGCTTTGTCTTAGGCTCGCCCTAAGATTGAACAATACTTCATAATATTGAAACGTTCATTGTAAGAACAATATGAAGAGTATGCTGTCACTAGCAAAAAATAATACTTTCTCCTTCAAATAAGCACTATGCAAAAAGTACTCTTTCAAACTCAATTCACGATCTCATAGAACAATACATGCGGCAACCCTAGCAATAAGACTTCTTGGGCTTAAAAAGCATAGCTGAAAGATGGAAAATATCCCCACTCAAAATCAGCAATTCACCAAAAAGGAAAACATCCTGGAAAAAATATTCTGCAGAATAATTTAAGTAAGAAAAGAAATATTCTACAGAGTTAGCATCTTGAGCCACAACCTCTAAGACAAGTTCCCAAAGAAATATAATCTGAGACAACTCATAAAAAACCCAAAGAGCAAATGTCAATAGTCTTTAACAAATATATATAGTCAATATCACATATCTAACACTGGAAAAAAAAAATGTGGATTGTCTAATTAATTCTATAATTTAAAATTGTTGTATTTAATTGATTTTTTAACTTTTAATTTTGTATCTAAAAAGATCCTTTATGACTTATTAAACGGTCTTTTAAAAATAAAAAAAAGATCATATACCTCTTAGACACAAAACTACAAAGTTGTTAAATTTAAAATAAAAAATGCATTAACATATTAGATAGGGAAAAACAATGAGTAAATTTTTTGTCATTTTGTTATATTTGTAAATAGTTTTATTATTTTATTATTTATGAAAAATTCCTATTAGATATTCTTTGAGAGATCTATTGGAGCCAATTGAAACGTTTAAGAATTTGAAGTTTTTGAAGGACATGTTTAGATTAAAAAATAAAATAGAAACTAAACTTGTAATTTAATTAAAGGTTTTCGACTATAAAATTAATTTTAAGTTTGCTTATCTATTCTCCGAGGTGCTTGTAATGTGCTCAAAGAAAAAGCTTGAAGTATATTTGTTACTCTTTTTTAATTTTTTTAATGATTTTGAGTGATATATGTTTTGCTAACATGAGTATAACTCAACTACTATAAAATTTTATAATTTAGAATTATTAATACTTTGCTAACATGAGTGTTGATAGCAAAATCTAGACAAGAAAACTCACCTGATCTTTATATGCCTTCAACGATAAATTTGTAGTCTAAATGAAGAAAGACGATTTGCAAATTAAAATAGAAAAGAAGAGAATACCGATATGGTGTCTACCACAGAACCTTTGATGCTTAAGTCAGTAATCAGCAAGGAGTCTTAATCCAAAAAGAACTTGGAACTATCTTATTTCTAGAGGGGTGAATCCTAGGGTTCCTGATCCAAAAAGGACTTGAAGATGTCAATTCCAATCTTACCCATAACGCTCTGCTCTCTTAAACTCGATAGCTCTTGGTTCAAAATAATCTATAACAATGAGTTTAGCTCAACAAGTCTTATACTTCGATTTTGAAATTAGAAGTTCGATTCTCCCACTCCACATATGGTAAAAAAAAAATTATAAATGCTTTGTTATTTGAATTAATTTGTGTAAATCTCATAAAAATTCTATCAAACGTCACTAAAACATGGTTGGTTTAAATGTCCCAATATTGCATATAAGTCAGGGGCACATTGACATAGCGTCTTCTAAATTTGTATATCAATCAGTTGTGTATGTGTTTGAGATTTATTTATTTATTATTCAAAATCTCTTTTGAGATGATAAGTTGTGTTAAGTTATTATAACTTTTAAATTTTGGTTAAAATTATATATTAGTCTATAAATTTTAAAAGTTGTACAAAATAAAAGTTTACGATTTTATTAGACAAAATTTAAATTTCTATACAACATATCAATTAATTTTTAAAAAAAATTAAAATTTTCAAAGACTTATTAAAAATAAAATTAAAAATTTAGAAGACCTATTAAAATAGACACAAATTTGTTGGGGAAAATGATATATAAGAGCTGAATACATTAGCAAACTGATTACACCTCAACTAGAAACAGTATACTCAATGTATAATATTCAAACTCAAACGTAAGCTAGATGGTGTAACAAGACTTAGATATGAAAATAATCAAAGACTTGAAAAAATCTCAAAACCTTTGGAGATTCAAAACGTATTTGAGACACGCTTCTGATAAGCATTATCCTGAAGAAAATTATTCGCTCTGCATCAGATGCAAGCATACTACAGCAATCATCTCACCAAGATACAACGACTAACTTCGGTAGAACTGTAACCTCAAATTACTCGGATCTGGTAGAACTCTTGGATACTTGCTCTTAACTCAACACAAGATGAAAAGAAAGAATGGAAGAAAAGAAGAAGAAAATTCTTCAATTTGAAGTGAGATGCTACAAATAAATAAACAAGTTGTTATTTATAGACTAGCAGCGTAGTAACTCTCCAAAATACAAACTAAAATCAAATAAATACAAAAATTGAAACATTTTTCAAATTTAACTCAATTTTGTTGTTACTTGACAAAAATCAAACATTATTCATTCAAATTGAAGAAAATATAAATTTAACTTTCATACATGTTAAATTTGTACATGTAACATCATCTTAATTTGATGATTTTAATTTAATTTGAAGTTTCTACCAATAAATTTAATTTAATCTATACAATTAAATCTATTTTTTTTATGTTTCAAAATATATATATGTCCAACCGTGGCCAACCGAATTATAATATCTAAGTTGATGCATATGTTTCCTTAAAAAAAGAAAAAATAAAAAGATAAAAAAAGTTGAGCCATAAGTGACACGACTTCAATATGACGTGGCCTCCATCCAACCAAACATTGGTTGTCATATTAAAAACATACGCTTAAGGCAAGCTAAGTTGAATAATGTTAGCTTAACAAATAATATAAATATTTTTCAAATAAATAAATAAAAAATAATATCACCATGGGAGAGATATAAATAATTAAGTGTGAATAATTTAATGGGGTTACATTTAAATAGAACGAAGAGTGGGCACACACGTGTCACGACAAGATGAGTGATGCCCATTCAAGAACTAACTCAATAAAGGATCGAGAGAGAGAGAAAAAAGTTCAAAATATCCATATAAAATCTAAAATATTGATGTGAACGAAAATATCCAATCTCAATTTATCATAAATATCGATAAAATATCAATCAACGAAATGTTGAATGAGAATCTCAATTTATCATAAATATTGATAAAATATCAATGAATGAAAAATGATCAAAAAGATAATTAAAATATCTAAAAGGTTAAATTATATAAAATGCTCTTAAATTTTGTATTTTTTGTCCAAAATATTTTTTAACTATAAAAAATAGTTTAAAAATATCATTACCATTAGTTTTGGATAAAACCCATTAGTGTTTTATTTAAAAATCTTCTTGAACTTTCAAAAGTTTTTAAAATATCCTTAAATTTAAAGAAAAGTTCAAAAATACTCTTAATGTTAATATATGAACAAACATTGTTAGTACTTCGTTGCAAAAATACCTCTAAACTTTCAAAAGTTACATTAATACCCTTACCTTAAAAAAAAGATATACTTTGACCGTTTACCTACACCTATCTTTTCTCTATTTTCTCTATTTTTTTCTCCCCTCTTACTCTCCTTGTCAACGGTGTGACCTTTTTGTCTATCTCATCACAAAAAATTGCTACCTTCAGTTAAAGTATATAGATTATAACAAAAAGAAAAAAAATGGAAATATCAAAGAGATCTTAGGACTTATATGTTTTAACAAAGTTATGTTAGTAGTTGAGTGTGTGTTAATTGAATATATATTTGGCTATTTATCGTTTTGGTAAGCTTTAAGGAGAGATTTTTATTTTGAGATTTTGTGGGATTAATGCTTTAATTGGTGAAAGAATGGGACAAATTTGAGAAAATTAAAGGTATCTAAATGAAATATATATATATATATATATATATATATATATATATATCTTTATAATTTGTTTTAAAATTGATTTTTTTGGAACTCAAAAAACTTAAAACAAATTGATTACTATACTAACGGTAGAAGCAATTCTAAACTTTTGTTTTAAAGGTTAAGAGTATTAATACAACTTCTGAAAGTTGAGTGATATTTTGGTAACGAGTATTATGAGTTTGTGTTCATATACATATACTAACAGTAAATTAGGAATTTTTGAAATTTTTTAAATTTAAGAATATTTTTTAAACTTATTAATAAATAAACATTTTTCTTTAGGTAAACAAGTGAAAATGTCTATTCTATTCGATATATTGTATTGATATTAATTTGCTTATTTTTGTATAGTTTATAAATTTTCTATTATATAATGTCGATTTACTTCGTATAAAAAATTTAATACTATATATAAGAAACTAAAAGGGAAAAAAAATTCAATATTCAATCAAACGAATCTGGGGCCTGTCTAATTTATCGAAGACAGAGTTTGATAAGATTGTTGACTAATATGAGGCCAACTTTAGTTGGATGGTTTTTCAACGGCTGAGCTTCAATTCTTTTCTTTTCTATAATAAAGTAATTCTTTCCCTCACCATGTGAGTTTGGATCCACGAAATTTTTATTTTATAATACAAATTTGTAGGGAAATTGCTCTTATTTATTGTCGCCACCCAACATTATTTTAAAAAAAAAAAAAAATCATTTATGACTCAATTATACCAATTAAAACCCTCCATCATTATTTTCTTTAAAAATATAAATTATAAATTAAATAAGTGTATCAATTTAAATTATGAACTTTTGTAACGGAATATATATACACATATTTTTAAATTTTGTTTCAATTAAGAATAACATGTGAGACTTATAATTATATCAATTGAACTTCTAAATTGTCATAAGTATTAAACCTGAAGTTTGTTATTCTAGTATGTTATTCTGTTATGTTTTACTTGCTGATGTATTATGGCTATATAAGTCATCTCTCTTAACTAAATAAAGTAAGCAAGAAGTTTATTTAGACTCAGTCTTAATATGGTATCAGTTGGTAATTCTTTCCTACCCTGAGGGGTTTTTTTTTTTGTCCGCTCCCATTTCTTGCGTATCTCTTCGTCAATGGCGGCAACCAATCCTATCGATTCTCTGATTGGACCGAATGATCCCACCATTATCTCATCCTCATCACCTTCTCAACCTCTGCAACAATCTGTTGTTGAGCACTACATCAATCCCTATTTACTTCACCATTCTGATAGCACAAGCTTGATCCTCGTCTCTGATCTTTTGACTGAATCCAACTATACGTCCTGGAGTCGAGCGATGATTCTTGGACTTACCGTCAAGAACAAGCTTGGATTTGTGGATAGATCATTACCGAAGCCTTCCGGTGAGTTACAAAGCTCTTGGATCATCTGCAATAGCGTTGTAACTGCTTGGATCTTAAACTCTCTCTCGAAAGAGATTTCTGCCGGTGTAAATTTCTCTGATTCGGTAAGAGACATTTGGATTGATCTTCAACAACGCTATCAAAGAAAGAATCGTCCTCGCATCTATCAGCTCCGTCGAGAACTATCAAACCTGATGCAAGATCAGAGTTCTGTTACGACTTACTTTGCTAAGTTGAAGACTCTTTGGAATGAACTTGCTTCCTATCGACCAATTTGTTCATGCGGTCGTTGTTCTTGCAGAGGTGTTAAAGATCTCATTGATTACTTCCAGACCGAACATGTCATGCTGTTTTTGATGGGATTGAATGATTCTTTTGCTCAAATTTGGACTCAGCTGTTGCTCATGGAGCCTGAGCCCACGATCCAAAGAGCATTCTCTCTGGTTGCTCAAGAAGTTGAGCAACGTGCATCAATCTCTGTCTCGATTCCACCTATCACTAATGCTATTGCTCTGCTTGCAAATTCTTCTCCACCTAATCCTTCTACACGTCCTCAGTCGACGTCTGCCAAGAAGAAAGAGCATCCGTTGTGTACTAATTGCAACATACTCGATCACACTGTCGATCGTTGCTACAAGGTACACAGATATCCCCCTGGCTATCGGAAGAACACTTCTTCTAAAGCCGATAATTCGCCCATTAAGGCTGAAGATGCTCTGACTTCCTTGAGTTCAGAACAATGCCAAGGCTTGCTGTCTCTGTTGCAGTCTCACCTTGCAAAGTCTAAGCAGCCTACTACCACTGTTGAGGCTACTCCTAGTTCATCTCATGTAGCAAGTACTTGTGGTATTCTATCTTCCCATTCTTCACATACTTGGATCTTAGATTCAGGTGCCTCTTCACATATATGTTGTTCTCGGGAATCTTTCACATCTTTGGTTCTGTTCGTCTTAATCCCGATCTGTTGCTCCGGAATGTGCTGTTTGTTCCATCTTTTCGGTTCAACCTTCTATCAATCAGTGCTCTCACTACAGATTTACCTATTCTGACTCAGTTTGTTGATGATTCTTGTCTCATTCAGGACAAGTTTTCTTTGAAGACGATTGGCAGAGCTAAACTTTCACAAGGATTATACTTTCTTGAAGCTGATTCTCTAAAGTCTTTGAGTTCAATAAAGGGAGTTTCTGATCCCACAACTGTTAATTCACTTGCTTTCTCTTGTTGTTCTTCAATTACATGGCACAGTAGGCTTGGACACCCTTCAGTTAAACATTTAGAAGCTATTAAAGATCTTTTGCCTGATGCTTTACTTAATGATGTCTCTAGTCACCCTTGTTTGATCTGTCCGCTTGCTAAACAACAAAGGTTGTCTTTTCAATCTCACAACCATATAGCTAATAACAGTTTCGAGTTATTACAATGTGATATTTGGGGTCCATATGAGTCTTGTACACATGCTGGTCATCATTATTTTCTCACCTTAGTTGATGATTTTTCTCGCTATACATGGATATTTTTAATGAAAAACAAGTCTGATGCAACACGAATAGTCCCCCAGTTTTTTCAGTTTGCAGAAACTCAATTTGGGGCAATTATAAAACAGTTCAGATCAGACAATGCCCCTGAACTTGCCTTTACTAATTTTTTCCTATCTAAAGGAGTAATCCATCAGTTCTCATGCGTTAATAAACCCGAAAAAAATTCAGTAGTGGAGCGAAAACATCAACATCTCCTAAATGTAGCTCGTGCTTTGATGTTTCAGTCAAGACTTCCTATTGTTTTTTGGGGAGAGTGTATCTTGACAGCTTGTTTCTTGATCAACCATACTCCCTCATCCGTGTTGAAGTGGCAAACTCTTTATTTTCGTCTTCGTGGCAAGAATGCTGATTACAGCTCTCTTAAGACCTTTGGATGTTTGTGCTTTGCATCTACATTACCAAGCCATAGATCCAAATTTCATCCTCGGGCCATTCCATCAGTATTCATGGGTTATCCACCAGGAGTGAAGGGGTATCGTTTGTTTGACATTGAGAATAACAAGTTCTTTGTTTCAAGAGATGTAGTCTTTCGTGAAGATGGTTTCCCCTACCATCAGGTCACCACTACTGCTGAGATTAATGATCCATTTCTGGATCTTGTGTTGCCAGCCTCTTTCAGCTTTGGTACTTCTGATAGCACCTCTCCTATGAATGGTAGTTCCAATTCAACTTCAAGAGCCCTTGGTATGCAAGAACAAGTTTCTTCTCTAGTTATAACTGATCCTTTGGTGACAGATTCAGGAGTTCCTGTTTCCCAGGATCAAGATGTCCTAGTTGCAGCTGATCCTTTGGTAAGAGATTCTATTGACCTATGTAGTGGTCATGACCAAGGTTTGATAAGATGTCCTAGTTGCAGCTGATCCTTTGGTAAGAGATTCTATTGAGCGCAAGTTGCACAAGTCCATATACGGGCTAAAACAAGCGTCACGACAATGGTTTGATAAGTTCTCAAATGCCTTGCTTATGCTCGGTTTCAAGCAATCCAAATCTGACTATTCATTATTCACTAAAGCTGTTGGCACCTCTTTTATTGCACTTCTTGTGTATGTCGATGACATTATCATCACTGGCTCATCTCTAGAAGATATTGATAACTTGAAAGCTCATTTGAATAGTGCCTTTAAGCTCAAAGATCTTAGTCCTCTGCGATATTTCCTAGGCTTGGAGTTAGCTCGTTCAACTGCTGGAATTTTTCTCTCACAGAGGCAGTATACTTTGCAACTATTAGAAGATACTGGCTTATTAACATGTAAGTCTTCTGTGCTCCCAGTGGATCCAAATGTTAGGCTTTCATCTTCTGATGGAATGCTCCTTGAAGACCCCTCTGTTTACAGACGACTTGTTGGCAGATTGTTGTATTTGACTATTTCGAGGCCTGACATTACATTTGCAGTACACAAGTTAAGTCAGTTTGTTTCTCAACCCAGACAGCCTCATCTTCCTGCAGTTAATCATCTTCTTTGCTATTTGAAAGGATGTTCTGGACAAGGTGTCTTTCTTCAGGCTGCTTCTTCGCTCCAGCTTCGAGCTTTCTCTGATGCTGACTGGCTTCATGCGTGGATTCCAGAAAGTCTACTTCCGATTTTTGCATATTCATGGGTGAATCCCTTGTTTCTTGGAAAGCCAAAAAGCAAACCATGGTCTCCAGGTCCTCTGCTGAGGCTGAATACTGTGCCCTTGCTGCCACAACTAGTGAGCTTATATGGCTGGAGCAGCTGCTTCGAGATCTACATGTGGATGTTTCTTTTCCAGCTACAGTTTTTTGTGATAACACTGCGGCTATACATATTGCATCTAATCCCACATTTCATGAAAGAACCAAACACATAGAATTGGATTGTCATTTTATAAGGGATAGGATTGCTCGGGGAGAAGTGAAGCTTCTTCCTATACGTTCTCAGCTTCAGTTGGCAGATTTGTTCACCAAGCCTTTAGCTAATCCGAGTTTTACTTCGTTGTTATCCAAGATGGGTGTCATGAACATTCTAGCTCCATTTTGAGGGGGAGTATTAAACCTGAAGTTTGTTATTCTAGTCTGTTATTCTGTTATGTATTACTTATTATGGCTATATAAGTCATCTCTCTTAACTAAATAAAGTAAGCAAGTTTATTTAGACCCAGTCTTAATAATAAGTGAACAATTTAGACCTTTTATTAAGATTCATTTTGAAAATCGTTAATGCATCAATTCTTACTCGAATCAAATATCGGATTAACAAAATAAATAATTTTCAAAGAAGATCTTGATGAAGAATGTAAATTAATTTGTTTATAAAAGTTTAGAGGTTTAAGTGATGAAACTATGTTAATACTTATAATTTTATTAAAACATAATGTAACGGAGGATATAAATTGATACACTTATAAAAGTTTAACGTTTATATTGATACAACTATTAGATCATGTTTTATTTGATACAATTTTCAATATTTAAGGGAAAAAATTAATATTTATTACCGGAGTGAAGATTCAGAAAGCAAATGCAAGGAGTAAGTACTTGCAAATATTATAATTTTTTTTTTTGACAATGTTCGAGATAGGAGAATCTAACCATTAATCTTTTAGTAGGATAGTATAAATTTTATGTTAGTTCAGGTATACTGTGTATAATATTTTATGTGGCAAACTATTGGTATTGGTTGAACTATGTTAACAGATTGTATTAAAGTTTAGGGTCGTTGAGTACAAAATATATAGGAAAAATGTTAAAATAAGAGGAATTTTTAAAAATAGAAAAATAAGAGAAACTATTTACACAAAATAGTAAAATTTTTAGATAGTTGTGATAGACGCTGATAGAAGTCTATCAATGTCTATTAGTAATAAAAATGATAGAAGTCTATCGATGTCTATCAATATATATTTTTTTTACTATTTTCTATAAATAGTTTGACATTCTTTCTATCTGTGAAAATTTTTCTTAAAATAATAAATATATGGGATAATTTAATAAATTTTAAAAAAAAAAAAGTAAAATTCAAAGGTCCACCTAGGGGTAGGGTTAAGGATGGGACAAATTGTCAGTCAATTAATCTTTTAAATCCAAAAATATACAAATGTTTGATTCTAGCGCACACGAGGGGACCTTTCACTAGTGTTGGATCTAATGTTGAGATGAGTCAATTACGATTATGACCTTAAAACTCACATTAATGTAGTGTTATATATATATATATTTGTTTGTGTGATCATGGCACACACACAAGGGGACCATCATCGTCAGATTCAACTTGAAAATGAGTCAATCGAGATGATTACTTGAAAACTCATTAACAGTGTGAGGTGATGTATATTTGTTGAGATGTGATCCTAGTATAATAAGAGGACTTTCACCATCGTTGAATCTAACGTGGAGATGAGTCAGGTCGTAATACAATGACTTGCACAGAAAATTCGTACTAGTTGTCAGATGTTCTATCCAACCATACTTTAATGGCTAAGTTAGTGCTTTAAATCGAGGTGACATAGATAGCTGAGTAAAAGTAAAGTTATGTACCTATGTCCGAGCTAGAATTCCAATATTTATAGGAAGTTCAAGAGCATCGGTCTATCATATCATTAGTCAGTATTTCAATATCGAAGTGTGAATTCTACAAAAGTCAAACATGTAGATCAACTCCTTTACGTGCTCAATTGTGTGCGTGCTAGAGATGGGATGCTCGACTCTTATCAATTTCGGGTGTGTTTGGAATACATTTTCAAGTGTTTAATTTAAAACATAAGTCATGTTGGAAAAAATGGAGTGTTTGACAACCACTCAAAATAGATTTTGAAATGTATTTTAATGTGATTTTATTAAAAGAGTTTAAAGAAAAATGAATTTTTTGAAAAAATATATATTTTTTTTAAGTCATTTTTTAAAATTTGTTGACCCATTTAACAATTAATACAATCCTTAATTTTTTTTTAGTGCAATCATTAAAGTTCGTGTAAATTTTTTAATTAAAATAGGTAAGTGATTTTAGTGCAATCATTAAAGTTCGTGTAAATTTTTTAATTAGAATAGGTAAGTGAATAAGACACAATTTACTATTTTAAATGTTGAAAAATTTTCTAATACTATGATTGTACATGCTCCTTTCATTCAACATTTGATACGTCAGTAAATGTTATATTATTTTATTTCATACAACTTACATCAATATTAAATGTTTACCTTTCTTTCATGGCAAATAATAAATTAAAATGGCATAGAAAAATTTCCAATCCTAATATCATAATTTTTTTAGTAATATTTGGGTGTAGCCTCCATGTAGCTCATCATTTATTACATGGAGATAAAGTAATAACTTAATTTCTTTTAAAAAAAATCAATTTTTTTTGCTACATGGCATGTTTTTAAGTGGACTACGTTGAGACGGGTGTAGCCAAGTATTTTTTATTTTTTTTCTCAAATGTAGGTAGTTTATTGAAGTTTTTGGTATAAACTCGTAGCCCTAGTATTAAAAATTTTGTCGACACGTCGACATTTTCATTAACATTTTCACATTTTCATAAGTTCGACATCAACATAAAAGGCAAATCAACATTTCAATTATATTAGGTAAGCAACAAAATGTAACTAATATAAATATAATATAAACAATCAACATTTAAACTAATTAAAAAGCATGAGATATTTAGGAAAATTTTCAAAAAATGTCAAACTATTTACAGAAAATAATAAGAAAAAACACTGATATACATTGATAAACTTTTATTAATAAACACTCATAGACATTGATAAACTCTAATTAACATTTTAACTAATTAAAAAAAATATAAGATATTTATGTATTTATTTAAATACTTTATTTGAATTTTTTTAATAATTCTTCAAGAATATTTATCGATATTTTCATTAGTATTTAAGTAAAATTAAGACAACACATTTTAAACTTTCTCTCTAGTTTAACAAACTATTTGAAATAATTAATAATTGTATTTGACTTTCTTAAGAAAGTTATTATAAAGAAAAAAATATTAAATTACTTATAAATATAGAAAGTTTTCACTAAAATTATTTTTTATATTTATAAATAATTTTATGTCTTTAGTTTAACAAACTGTTTAAAATAATTAATAATTGCATTTGACTTTAAATTATTGTAAAGAGAAAAATATTAAATTATTTATAACTATAGAAAATTTCCACTAAAATTGTTTTCTATATTTATAAAATAATTTTACTCGTTTTTGAAAACGACTTTTTTTTTAGTGTCGTTCGCAATTACTTATTTATTTATTTTCCTTGTTTCTTTTGAGTACGTGTCGTTCTTGATTGTTGAATAAAAAGGGCAAAGTTGCATATTTGGGAAAGTGGGGCCGGGCATGATTTGTCAACTCATGAGTGACAAATCTGGAGAAAATAAATTATTTAAAAAAGAAAAAGAAAATTTGGTAAAAAGAATAATTGTAGAATAATCCTACGGAATATCCCACCAAAACCATCAAAAGCCAGAGAAATAAAACGTGACCCGCCAGCAGTACACGCAACTACACAAATCCCAAAACAAAACTAAAGCAAGTATAGATCAACTAATGAAAAAAATTCTAATTATTATAAATGTAATATATAAATGTAGATATCCATAACCTATATAGGTTACAAAATATCATAAAACTTCCATTGAATTTGATATTGTAACATACCTCCCCATTGAATTCAATCTTGTAACATACACCATCTCATATCCTATAAATAGTGGTATATGTTACCTTGTAATACACACCACAATTGAGTTCAATTGTCATTTCTACTTTCTTATTTCTCTCTACTTTACTACTTTTGTTCTTCCTTTGTTCATTGTATTGTTCTTATTTTATAACACGTTATCAGCACGAGTCTCTAACACTTTGAAGATTTTGTAGAGGTTGGATTCGATTCATTGGAATATCAAGAACGCTAAAGACTCGCTAGAATTTTCTCCATAATTTGTAAGGTATTTAGAATTTCGTTCAAACATGGTGAGTATTTTGATTTTGGTCTTGTTTGACTTTAGAGGAAACAAAATTATACATGTGTTTGATATATTCATCATTGATTTTTCTCACCACCATCATTCATCTTTATTCTATTAAAACTAAAGTCCAAAAGAAGGTGAGTATTTTAATTTTCATAATGCAATATATGGAGATTGTGAAATTGAATTGCAAATTTGACATTAATTAGAATTTTGCATTAGATCAATTTCTAGAATTTTATGTACTTTTATGAGTTTTTTAAATTTGTTGTGAATGAGATTTGAAATTATAAGAATCAGACTGAGCACTCATGGTAGAAATTATGATTGTATGCACAAATAATTTTTGAATGATGTGATGTATACTAGTTGAAGAAACAAGATTAATCTCCTTGTTAAGTTCTTATTTGTGTGGAAAAGGACAAAATTATATGATAAATGTTTACTTGTGTGGTCGTGACCTGTGCATGTGCTAACACAAACAAGTAATCAACTGGAAAAAAAAAATGACGGTGTTTATTCTTGATTCAATGTTTAATACGTACAAAGAACTTTTGGTAAAGGAAAATTGATATGGTCAATCAAGAAAAATCTTGAGTCTAAATTATAGTAATTTAAGTTGTTTTCAATTTGTTAAGACTACCAAATTGTAAATTGTCGTATATGTTTAAAATTGTTTGATTCTTTGCATAAAGTATGTCATTTAGAATAAGGTTGTAAATTATGGTCTTATTTTAAATTCAATTGAGATGTTTCTTAATTAATTTATATTTTCCATATATTTGAATAGGAAAATTGAATTATGATCTGTTTTCATATTTCTAACCGTTAGAAGTTTTTTTAATAGGAATTATTATGATTTCTATTTTACACATATTATCTTTTATATGTTAAGATTATCTTCTAATAATATTATATTTTATTTTTAAATATGAGAATAAATATATCAAAGACTATATTTCATTTTATTTTAAAAGGTTTAAGATTTAAAATATTAAAGATTATTCATTAAGTGAATTAGTTTTTATAAGATGAAAAATAAATCTTAATAACTTAGATTCATTCATTTATTAATTAACTCTTAATTAAAAGATTAATAAATTAGAAATAAAAATTTTGACTATAAGGGAACTCTGTCTAAGGATGGTTCTGGCTAGGCTGAGGTATTTAAGCTGACCGTAAGGGAACACCTCTACCTGGGAACTAACCTGGGAGTTGAATTAGTCAAATTTTTGTTTGCCTATAGAAATTTATTGGATTGTTGAATATTTAAATTATTCTCATGTGGATTTTGTAAACTTTAAAAATTTATATATAGTGATAATATATAATTGAATGAATTCTCTCATGGTAAAATTTGAAAGTTATGCATAATAGTTTATTACTTTTCTAAAACTAATTGTGATTCAATGCACCTGAAGTTGTATAAATCAAAATAAGCTTATGATTTATGCAAAATAATGAATTTCGACCATTTAATATCATTCCTTGACGTGAATGTTGTAATATTTAATAATTGTGATTGAAATAATCTTAGTAGAGGAATAAGTAATTATTCTATTAAAACCACACATATTTATATGAGAATTTCATATTTCAATTGTGATGCAAAAGAGACAATGATCTTGTACCCGTCGTACATTAAGAGTCATTTTTTAATGAAAAGGAAGATGATGTGTGGTATAACAAATTTTGAGAATTTATTTGAATCTCTTGAAGAGATCATAACTTATCCATTGACAATGCTTGAAGCAAATGTCAATACAATATCAGGTTCTGCAAACTTGATTGAAGGTTTTGGAAAAGCAAACCTTATTTTACCTAGAGGAACAAAATTCACAATTAATAATGCTTTGTTCTCTAGTAAATCGAAAAGAAATCTATTGAGTTTCAAAGATATACGTCAAAATGGTTATCATGTTGAAACTAACAATAAAAATAATATAGAATATCTCTATATTACATCTATTGTTTCACATGGAAAACGTATATTGGAAACACTGCCTGCTTTTTCTTCTGGATTATATTATACACATATACGAGTAATTGAAACATACACAACAATGAACCTGAAGTTCATGAATCCAGATATATTCATCGTTTGGCATGATCGATTGGGTCATCCTGGATCAATAATGATGAGAAGAATTATCGAGAATTCTCATGGACATCCATTAAAGAACCAGAAGATTCTTCAATCTAATGAATTATCATGTGTTGCTTGCTCTCAAGGAAAATTAATAATTAGGCCATCACCAGCTAAAGTGGGAATTGAGTCACCTACATTTTTAGAACGAATTCATGGTGACATATGTGGACCTATTAATCCACCAAGTGGACCATTTAGATATTTCATGGTTTTAATTGACGCATCCAGTAGATGGTCACATGTGTGTTTATTATCAAGTCGAAACCTTGCATTTGCAAGATTACTTGCTCAAATAATCAAATTAAGGGCACAGTTCCCTGATTATACAATCAAAAGCATTCGACTTGATAATGCTGGTGAGTTTACATCCCAAGCATTTAATAATTATTGTATGTAATTGGGATAAGTATTGAACATCCTGTAGCTCATGTTCATACACAAAATGGATTAGCAGAATCATTCATCAAACGTTTACAATTAATTGCTAGACCATTACTTATGAGAGCAAAACTTCCAATATCTGTATGGGGTCATGCTATTTTGCATGCAGCGTCACTTATACGCATAAGACCGACATCTTATCATAAGTACTCCCCAGTGCAATTAGCTTATGGTCAAGAGCCAAATATTTCCCATTTGCGAATTTTTGGTTGTGCAGTATATGTTCCAATTGCCCCACCACAACGTACTAAAATGGGACCTCAAAGGAGATTAGGAATATATGTCGGATTTGATTCCCCATCAATTATTAGATATCTTGAACCCCTGACGGGTGATGTATTTACTGCACGATTTGCTGATTGTCATTTTAATGAGACAACTTTTCCAACATTAGGGGGAGGAATTAAGAAGTTGGAAAATGAAATTGCCTGGAACGCATCGTTATTGTCTCATTTAGACCCTCGTACAAATCAATGCGAACTGGAAGTTCGAAAAATAATTCATTTACAAAACATAGCAAACAAAATGCCAGATGCTTTTACAAATGTTAAGAAAGTGACCAAGTCATATATTCCAGCTGTTAATGCTCCATCTAGAATTGAAATTCCAACTCAGCAAGTTGTTACAACTAATGAGTCAACGGTACGCCAGAAGCGTGGTAGACCAGTAGGTTCAAAAGATAAAAATCCTCGAAAAAGAAAAGTAATCAATAGTCAAAATGACTCAATTGAAAATGAGAAGATTCAAAAAGAATCTCCAGACATGACTATTGATAAAAATGTCGAAGAGACTCAAGTATATGAAGATAACAGTGAGATCTCGATAAATTATGTAATGACAGGAAAAAGATGGAATAGAACTGATGTAGCCATAGACAACATTTTCGCTTATACTGTTGCTCATGATATTATACATGAAAATGAGGATTGTGAACCTAGATCTGTTGAAGAATGTCGCCATAGAAAGGATTGGCTTAAGTGGAAAGAAGTCATCCAAGCAGAATTAAACTCACTTTCAAAACGTGAATTTTTGGACCTGTAGTCCATACACCTGAAGGTGTAAAACCTGTGGGATACAAATGGGTATTTGTACGTAAAAGAAATGAAAATAATGAGGTCACGAGATACAAACACGATTGGTTGCACAAGGATTTTCTCAAAGACCAGGCATTGATTATGAGGAAACATATTCACCTGTGGTGGACGCTATTACATTAAGATATTTAATTAGCCTGACTGTATATGAAAAGCTTAACATGCATCTTATGGATGTAGTCACAGCATATCTATATGGATCTCTGGAAAATGAAATCTATATGAAAATCCCTGAAGGATTTAAGATACCTGAATCATATAATTCAAAATCTAGAGAATTATATTCAATCAAATTACAGAGATCATTGTATGGATTAAAACAATCAGGACGGATGTGGTACAATCGTCTAAGTGAATATTTATTGAAAGAAGGTTATCAAAATAATCCAATTTGTCCATGTGTGTTTATTAAGAAATCACAATCAGGATTTGCTATTATAGCTGTATATGTTGATGATTTAAATATAATTGGAACTCCTGAAGAGCTTTCAAAGGCAATAAACTATCTCAAAAAAGAATTTGAGATGAAAGACCTTGGAAAAACAAAATTTTGCCTTGGCTTGCAAATTGAACATTTAGCTGATGGAATTTTTATTCATCAAACGACATATACAGAAAAGATTTTAAAAAGGTTTTACATGGACAAAGCACACCCATTGAACATTCCAATGGTAGTTCGATCACTAGACGTGAAAAAGGATATCTTTCGACCTCGAAAAGATAATGAAGAACTACTTGGTCCTGAAGTACCATATCTTAGTGCAATAGGTGCACTAATGTATCTTGCTAACAACACAAGACCAGATATAGCATTCTCAGTGAATTTATTAGCAAGATACAGTTCTTCTCCAACAAAAAGACATTGGAACGGAGTTAAACATGTACTCCGTTATCTTCGAGGAACGGTTGATATGGGTTTGTTTTATTCAAACAAATCAAATTTTGATCTAGTTGGTTATGCAGATGCTGGATATTTATCTGATCCACACAAAGCTAGATTTCAAACAGGTTATCTGTTTACATGTGGAGGAACTGCTATATCTTGGCGGTCTGTAAAACAGACCATTACAGCCACTTCCTCAAATCATGCAGAAATTCTTGCAATTCATGAAGCTAGTAGAGAATGTGTATGGTTGAGGTCAATGACTCATCACATTCGAGGAACATGTGGCTTGTCTTCTGGAAAATTTTTACCAACAATATTATATGAAGACAATACAGCATGTATAACCCAAATCAAAGGAGGGTATATAAAAGGAGATAGAACAAAACATATCTCACCAAAACTCTTCTACACGCATGACCTCGAAGAAAATGGCGACATTAATGTTCAACAAATTTCTTCAAAAGATAACTTGGCAGACTTATTTACAAAGGCATTACCCACATCGACATTCGAAAAGTTGGTGCATAACATTGGAATGCGACGACTCAGAGAACTCAAGTGATATATTCATGAGGGGGAGTAGAATTACTGTACTCTTTTCCCCTTGGCTATGCTTTTCCCCATAGGGTTTTTGTAGCAAGGTTTTTTTTAATGAGGCAGGAAAGTATATAAAATAATGTACTCTTTTTCCTTCACTAGGATTTTTTTTCCCATTGGGTTTTTTCCTAGTAAGGTTTTAACGAGGCATTTATTTTATATAATATGGATATGTAAGGGGGAGTATTATAAATGTAATATATAAATGTAGATATCCATAACCTATATAGGTTACAAAATATCATAAAACTCCCATTGAATTTGATATTGTAACATACCTCCCCATTGAATTCAATCTTGTAACATACACCATCTCATATCCTATAAATAGTGGTATATGTTACCTTTGTAATACACACCACAATTGAGTTCAATTGTCATTTCTACTTTCTTATTTCTCTCTACTTTACTACTTTTGTTCTTCCTTTGTTCATTGTATTGTTCTTATTTTATAACACTAATTAAAAAAATCAAAAGAAAAATTACAATTATATCTGATGATGATCAAGAGGAATGTGCGAGAAGCGACAGTCAAGTCCTCGTATGTAATTGACGTCAGTAAAAGACTATTTTTCGTTCGTTTTTTAACTTTGGGCCAAATTTTCGTACAAATTTTCTTTCATAGATTAGTGATTTAAAATTCTTTAAAAAATTAGGTAAAAAAATGATTGAGCAAGTTTATGTTATATAAAAAGTATCGCATAACATTAGAAAATATATAACTTTGTATACTTGAGAGAATCTGAGCCCAACGAATTCATGTTACTCTTTAAAACAATTTTACTCACTCTAGTATCTAGTTTTAAGAGTAATTGTCTCTTAAGATAGAACATAAAACCTTTCTTATGGGAGTAACACCTTGTCCACAAGATTAAATGAAGCTTACTTTATGAATTCAACTAAACATTAACTGAAGTTTAAAATTGGTTAAAAAAAACCTTATGGGAAAAAAGTGTTGACAGAAAAAAGTAAAAATTCAATTTGGAGAAGAGACATATTTATAGACTAATTCGTGGTCATTCGAATAATTATTTCCCTTCTTCGAGTTGGTTAAAAAACTAAAAAGATGCATTCATTCAAGAAAGTATGCAATTCATGGAATCGAAAGGATGTAACCATAAATAAAGAGTCTCATACCATTTATTCCAATAATTTATTTGTAAATTTTGCCTAATAATTCTTTTTCATGAACTCCTTTTAAATTTAGGTTAAAATATCTTTTTATCCTAAAATAATATACTTTCAGTTTCATTCTATTTTGATTTTTGTATGTAATGTCTCATTTTGATCTCTATACTTTCAAAAAAATCTTTAAATTAATTCATCCAATTAGTTTGTTGTGAATTTTTTTAATAAAAAAAATCTCTATTAACATTCTCTTTTATTAATTGTGAAAGTATATTAATGTAGTATATTTTATTGCATGAAAATTGTTGTTGTTTAATCAATTTTGATAAAAGTCAACATTAGCATAATTCAAAAGTTCAAATCTCCCACCTTGCATATTGTTGAACTACAAAAATTAATTTCAATAAAAATTAACTTTGAATTACTACATTTAAGATTTCTTAAAAGTATGAGGACTAAATTTAATATTTGTTATAAATATAAGAACTATATTTTAGATTTATTGAAAGTATAAAAACTAAAATTAGAAAATAAAAAATACATGAACTAAAATGAAATGAAATTCAATGTATAAACATCAACATATTTTAACCTTAAATTTTTTTTCTTCTCATTATTATTTAAATTCAACATATAAATGTCAATATTCAAATTTTCAGATTTTTTAGATGAAAATATAAATTAGGCTCAATCTGACATCTTGTTATTTTATTTTGTACATAGTTTAAAGAAGATATATATTTAAAAAAAAAATACTCTTATGTTCTAAAATAATGGCTTAAAAAATTTTATCATACAAAATTAATGATGTAATCTAACTTTCACATGGCTAATCATAAAATATAGTAACAAAGATAGTATTGACAAAAAAAATTAAATAAATAAATAATAGCTTTTATAGAGTATAAAAGTTTGAAAATATTACCCATATGAGCATAGCTAAACTAATATAAATTAGTCGTCAAATGAAAGCCGAATTTAAAAAAATATATACTAAGATATTTAATTAATTTGTGAATAAGTTACTCCAATTACCAACTAGAAAATAACTAAATTACTTAAGTAATATGCACTTCGTCCTTAGAGGTCTGAAGTTCAATCTCCCACTCCCGTAGTTGTTGTACTTAAAAAAATGACAAATTACAAAAATCGCCCTTAAAGTATGGTAGTAGTTGTAATTACACACTCAAACTTTCTATCGTAAAAATTGGACCCCCCAAACTTTAAAAAATGTTAAAATTTGATCCTCAAATTTACAATAATCGTAGAAATTGAACCCATAAATGATAAAATTAAATCCTCAAATTTATACAATTATGTAAGTTTGATGGTTCAATTTTATCACTTGTATATGTTTGATGGTTCAATTCTTAAAATCAAAAATTTAAACGTATAACTGCAACTACTACCATACTTTAGAGGTAATTTTTACAATTTTTCAAAATAAAAGTTTATCTAAGTAACATGTCGTCCACTAAGAAATTAGAGATTTGAATTCCTGTACAAAAAAAAGTTAACCAACTTAATTTAAATGATTTTTTTTAATTTGTTTAATTACTTAAAAGAAAAAGGAAGAACATGAACAACATAGTTAATGGGCTAGTTATTTTCACATGTAATACCTTATTCATGCCAATATGAAAAAGAAAAGCTTCACATCAACTGAAAATTGTCACACTCATAAAACTTGAAAGAAGCTAACCAAACAAATAAAGTGGTTTGGCATCAATCTGATTGATCCATCATTCTCAAAACTAAGGCAACTTAGGTATGATTTTTTGGATTTATTTGGCTCCTTCCTTTGCATTTTATTTTATTTTATTTTCAAAATAATTGTTTAGCTTTTTTTAGTAGAAAATTGTGTAAGTTAGGTATTTTTTTTCTTTCAAGTACAAGTAAATTTGGTTTATATCATGCTTTTAGATCAATCTAAGTTGTTATAGATTAACAATTTCTTTCATTTGTTTTATGAAAGTTTAAATCTAGCATATATATTTAAATTTTTTTGTAGAATGTTTTATCTAATTTATAAATGGTTAAAACAGTGAATAGAAATTAATTATCATAATCCCTTACTTAATCCGACAGTTAATTAAAAGTAGAGTTTAAATCAAATGGATAAACTCACATCATATAATCTCATTTATGGTTAAAATATTATTAGTTTAAATACTATTTTGGTATCTATATTTTTAGTATTGGTTTATTTTGGTCCCTACACTTTCAAAATGTTCATTTTGGTCTCTATACTTTCAACTTTGATTCATTTTGGTTTCTATACTTTCATAAGGTTCATTTGGTCCTTGTACTTTAAAAAAGTGACCATTTTAGTCCCTTTATTTTCATTTTTACTTCATTTTTAAGGTATCAAAACAGTCGCTTTTTGAAAGTTTAAGAACCAAAATGAACAAAAGTTGAAAGTTCAAGGATCAAAATGAACATTTTGAAAGTATAGGGATCAAAATTAACCAAAGGATGAAAATATAGGGACCATAATGAACATTTTAAAAGTACAGGGACCAAAATGAATCAAAGCCAAAAGTATAGGGACCAAAGTAGTATTTAAACCAATATTATTTTAGTTACTTTAGTTTAGAGTTTGATTAACTTTAGTTTCAGTATTTTCAAATATCCAATATTAGTCTATATACATTCAAAAAATTTTAAATTTAGTCACAACTACAAGTTTATTGTTAATTTTTTTTATAAAAAATTATTATTTATTAGCACTTTTACTATAAATTTTTTGTATTATATTGTGGTTAAATTGCAAATTTGATCCATATGGTTTACTGGTTTAGAGAAAGTTAGAATTTAGTCCATATAGTTTTAAAAGTTAAAATTTAGTCCCTGTAATTCTAAAAGTTGGAGAAAATTAGATAAAACCTTCATAAATAGTCTATGGACTAAATTATAACTTTTAAAACCATATGAACTAAATTTTAACTTTCTCGAACCCATAGTGGCTTTATTTTTTTTTTCATGAAAATTATTATAATTATTAAAACAATTTTGATAAAAATTGACTTCAAAAGATGAAATTTTAGATTTATTAAAGGTTTGTTTTCAAATATAGAAAAATGAGTCAAACTATTTACACATATAGAAAAATTCATTGTTTATCAGCGATAAACTTCTAACGCTCAAGCACTTCAATAGACTTCTAACACTCAAACGGTAGCAGTATATCACAGATAGATAATGAAATTTTTCTATATTTACAAATAGTTTGATATTTTTTATTTATAATAATTTCCCTCTATTAAAAATACAAATATTAAAATTATATATTTAAAATGGAGATACTAAAATTGAATAAACTTCAAATTACACACCAAAATAAAACAGCTAAAAAAGTATACGTTAAAAAGCGACAAACTACTTATAAAATAAAATATATCTTTTAGTTTACATTTTATTTTATTCGACCTTTTGAAATCTTTAGGCCATTTGTTGAGAGAGAGAATAAAATAAAGAGATAAAAAAGAAATTCTTATAAAGTACTTCATATTATATTATTCCCATCACGAGAGGAATGAGATCCCATTCACAAGACTCTTAACCAGCATCAATTGTATCATTTTCTCAATCCACTTAAATATATGAGATATTATATAGTATAATTAAATAATGTAACTAATAATTTTACATCACTAAATATTTACTCATGGAGCAGAACAATTCAAAAAAAAAAATTTTAAAAATAATTATAATGTAACAGAGTAATTAAAAAAAATGTTTGAGTTACATAGTGAGGGGTATATTCTTTTAATAATTTTATTTTTTAACACTTAAGTCCCATTTTATAATAATTTTACATCACTAGATATGTACTGATAGTTGGAGCAATTCAAAATTTAATAATTTAATAGAGCCATTAAAAAAATGTTTTGAGTTACATAGTGTCTAGTGAATGGTATATTCTTTTAATAATTTAATTTTTTAACACTTAAACCCTATTGGATAATAATTTGATTCTTTAAAAAAAAAATTAATTAAAATAGGTTGTTTTTAAATATAGCAAAATGAGCCAAAATATTTATAGATATAGTAAAATGTCATTGTCTATTATTAATTTTATCACTGATAAACAATGACATTTTACTATATTTATAAATATATCTAATGATTTTTTCATTTCAAACAATTACCCAATTAAAATTTTTGAACTCTACTTCTAGATATGAGTTATTATTATTTAGAGATGTTTTAAAAATTCAAGTTAAGTTTTGAGAAAAAAAAATACATATACTTCCTTTTACTTTGGGTAATCGTTTTAAATGAAAAAACGATTGAAAATATTTTCAAATATAGCAAAATTATCTATCAGTGATAGACATTGATAGATATCACTGACTATAAGTGATAGATGATAGTAGTCTACTACGTCTACACATTTTGTTATATTTGTAAATAAGTTGACTCGTTTTGTTATATTTGAAAACAATCCTTTTATTTTTAAAATTTGTATAAGAATTCAAATGTTTACTCACGAAATATGAAGTATTGAAAACCACTCTAAAAATATTGAAAGCACAATATTCTATAAAAACTAAAGTCTCACTCTATAATTATTTTGTTATTTTTTTTTAAATCGTTTACTTATGAATTTCTTTGTTTTGTTATTTATATGTTACGAATGCTTTTAAAATTAAAGTTAAATTTTGAAAACTGAAAAGTTAGTTTTAATTTAGTATATTTCTTTAAAAGTGTCAAAATCATAATCTAATTTAGTATATTTCTTTAAAAGTGTCAAAATCATAATATAAAAAATTGAAAGAAAATAAAAATAAATTTTAAAGATGAAAAATTAAAATTAAAATCGTAGTTAAAGTGAACTTGAAAAAGTAACTTTAAGTTTTTTTTTTAATTAGATTAAAAATGTAAGAGAAGAATATTTAAATAAACCAAAAGGAACAAATACAAATTTTAAAAAGCAAAAAAAAAAAGAATTTAAATTAAATAGTTGTCAAACAACATAAATTGTCAAATTCCGCTACACCATTCATTTATTCTTCTTATTCTCATCTCAATAACTTTTCAACTTTAAATATTGGATGGTCTCTATACTATTCAATTTGTCTATTAGGTTTGAAAAAATGTCTAATATGTTTAGGTAATTTAATTTTAAAATTTATATATATATATATATATATATTTACATATTATAATAAAACAATTGAAAGTTAGAAGGGAAGAAATTCAAATAAAGTATTTAAAGATTTAGAAAAAAAATAAATAAATAAAAGGGCCAAGAGTAGAGATTGAAATATGATTTAAATTAAAATGTTATTACAAAATATAATGGTAAGAGGATTATGTTATTTTTAAAATGGTAGAAGGATCGTGATTATTTATAAATTATTATTATTTTTCTTATAAAAAGTATGACTCATCATTAATTATTAATAAAAAGAAAAATACGAATGATAGTATGACACCCACGACATTATTTCAGTAGTATATTTGGCCTTGACGTTCCTTTCAAAACAAAATATATTTGAAAAATGTAGTAATAAAAAACTACATTTGAGAACCTAGGAAGAATTAATAAAATTAAAAGAATTAGGTTAAAATATTATATTGGTTTATGTAATTTGAATTTGGTTCAATTTTAATTCATATATTTTCAAGTGTCTAATTTTAGTCTCTCTACTTTAAATTTTTTTTATATTTAGTAGGATTTATTTTTTACTTTCGACTTTTTTTTTTTAATTTTGTTATTTAATAACATTTTTATTTTAAAATTTAAAAACATGTTCAAATATCATATTTCGTTGTAATTTTTTTTATAACTATTTAGCCAATTTCAATCAAATTAATTTTGAAAAACTAAATTTAATATTTATTAAAAGTAGGAAGACTAAAGTTAGACATATAAAAGTATAAAAATTAAAATTGAATAAAACTCAAATACCAAAATTATATTTATATAGTTACATGTAAGATCTATTGCAATTAGGTCATGTGTTATACTAGGGAAAAAGTAATAAATGAATAATAATCTGAAAAGTGGCCTCTTACCATGTTTTGTACTTGTACTGACATGTGAGACCCACGGTCCAATTTGTAATAAAGAAATGCAAACTAATTGACGAGGGTGATCAATCTGTTTGTATTTCGAAATTACGTTATCGTTATCGTTAGTGTATTGTTGCAATACGAGAAGTATGAATCGTCATATTTATTGTTACCGTTATCGTTTACTATACTCATTATCGTTTAAGGTCAAACAATAATGATAACAATAATAGTAAATGTGACAAATTCATAATTTTAACTAAACATGATAAAAAACAATTCAATTATGTTTGCGATTCTGGCATATTACGATTGATTTATAGATGAAATTTCATTATGATTACTACATGTTCCTAAAGTGGCCTTAATTTAATTGAAATCCCTTTTCAAATTACAAAATTCGATTCAAAATTCGTGACCATTGGATTCAATGTCTTTTATTCTATATCAGGCAATTGATGAACAGTTACGGAAATTTCTCAATTATGAGAGAAAAATGAAATAAAAAATATAATTTTTTTCTATTGAGATTCATGTAGAAATTCACGGAAACTAGGAGTATTAATGGTGTGAAACGCCGAGAGATTACAGCGGTGGAGCTTTTAGCGCGCTCACTGTGAAAGAAAACGACATCCAATTCCAAATCTCATCATCTTTTTGAGTCTCGATTGCCAAAATTTACCAATTTTCAACTTCTAAGGCGCAGATTTTACAAACTTCCACGCATATAAATCGTCTTCATCTTCCTTTATTCTCATATTTTTCAGTTTTTTCTGAGAGTTGTAACTCTCTCCAGAGGAGGGACCGGAGATACGAATCGAGGAGCATAATGGCTGGAAATGATTGGATTAATAGCTATTTGGAGGCAATTCTGGACGTTGGACCTGGTATTGATGAAGCTAAATCTGCGAAGCAATCGTCGTCGTTGCTTCTCCGTGAGAGAGGACACTTCAGTCCTACTCGGTATTTCGTAGAGGAGGTCATCACCGGGTTCGATGAGAGCGATCTATATCGCTCGTGGGTTAAGGTAATCGATCATTTTACTCATTTCTAGTCTGATTTATCAAACTATGGCGTTACTGTCTCTGATCTTGAGTTGCTTGTCGTGTTTGTGCGTTCAAGGCGGCAGCCACCCGGAGTCCGCAGGAGAGGAATACTAGATTGGAGAATATGTGCTGGAGGATTTGGAACTTAGCTCGTCAGAAGAAACAGGTTCTTTTTTTGTTCTTATATATACGCAGATTATGTGGATAATTCGCATGCGACATAGGCTACCTGAGGAAGTACTGGATTGTTGGATAAAAAAAAAATTGTATGAATCTCGCCATCTCTTCGGTCTCTCTCTGAGATTTGTGGCCTGCCTTTTGTCAGCATTCTCGAGTTATTCTATATGAAGATTGTGATTGTGTACTGTCCACCATCATGCAAGTGTTAGATTATATTTTGTGAAAATTAGCAGGGTTGTAGAAAACTGATAGAACTTGCAGCTATTTACATATTAACAATTAGCGGTTGATGATCATTAAGACTGTTATTAATACTATTAATTTTTCTTGGAACAAGAAACAATGCATGACTGTTAATTAGAATTTGAATTATATGAATCCAAATTATTATTTTTTTTGTAAAGGTGATGGTTAGGAAAACATAATATGCACAACATTAGTAGTTATGAAATCTATGGTTTTATAGCTTGAAGGAGAGGAAGCCCAGAGGATGGCTAAACGTCGTCTTGAACGGGAAAAAGGTAGAAGAGAAGCAACGGCTGATATGTCTGAAGATTTATCGGAGGGTGAGAAGGGAGACATAGTCAATGATAATATATCAGTTCATGGAGATAATGCCAAGACGCGTTTGCCAAGAATCAGCTCCGTTGATGCAATGGAGGTGTGGGCAAGTCAGCAAAAGGGGAAAAAGCTATACATTGTTTTAGTGAGGCACGAACATAACTTTACTTTTCTTTCTTTTCGATGTAATTGATTTTTTTCATGATTTTTCTATAGTTGCAAACTTGCATTGTTATGCCTGTTCACTTATTTATCAAATGCAATTTTAGTGAAGCAAATACCTTTTCTAGTCATTTTAAATTTTAGTGAAGCAAATACCTTGTCACCATTTTTTTATGATTGCAAACTTGCCTTGTAATTTTAAAGTTTAGCTTGTAGAGATTTGTATGGCTATTTCTAAACTGTCGAAGCAAATACCTTTTCTAGTCATTTTATTTCTTTAAAATTTGAAAGACTGTTAAAGCCATCCTTCTGGTTATTGATTGGATCTCCAGTGATGCTATTTTACATATATTGTGATCTCAGACATTTACTACTCTTTTCATTAATTTTGGTGATCAATGCTGTGCAGTATTCATGGTCTGATAAGGGGGGATAACATGGAGCTTGGGCGTGATTCTGATACTGGCGGTCAGGTAATATTTGTTTCATTCCGTCTCAATAAACTTGACTTTTACAACACTTCATTTTTAAGTTAATGTATAGAATTTCATAGCTGATTGATCTTTACTTCTCCATCTTGTTTAGGTTAAATATGTGGTAGAACTTGCTAGGGCATTGGGATCAATGCCCGGAGTGTATCGTGTAGATTTGCTCACAAGACAAGTAGCATCCCCAGAGGTAGATTGGAGCTATGCAGAACCTACAGAAATGCTGAGTCCAAGTAATTCAGAAGGCTTGGTAGGGGAGATGGGCGAGAGCAGTGGTGCCTATATTATTCGTATACCATTTGGTCCAAGAGATAAATATATTCCTAAAGAACTTTTGTGGCCGCACATCCCTGAATTTGTTGATGGTGCACTTAGCCATGTCATCCAGATGTCTAAAGTTCTTGGGGAGCAGATTGGTGGGGGACATCCTGTCTGGCCAGTTGCAATCCACGGGCATTATGCTGATGCAGGGGATTCTGCTGCACTGCTCTCTGGTGCTTTAAATGTCCCAATGCTTTTTACTGGCCACTCATTAGGTCGGGATAAATTGGAGCAATTATTGAAACAGGGTCGGTTGTCAAGGGATGAGATAAATACAACATACAAAATAATGCGCCGGATAGAGGCTGAAGAATTAGCCCTTGATGCCTCTGAAATTATTATAACGAGCACAAGACAGGAAATTGAAGAGCAATGGAGATTATATGATGGGTTTGATCCTATCCTGGAACGTAAATTACGTGCTAGGATAAAGCGTAACGTGAGCTGCTATGGGAGGTTCATGCCCCGTATGGCGGTAAGTTATCAAAATGTTTATATGCTTTTATGTTGAATTTTCTGCGTCTATGTAATGGATGTGACCTTCAGACATGTTTAATGTTTGATGAGATCAACAAATTGGATGGTACATTCATGTATATAGGGTGTTTGCCATTCTTTATTTGATATTGATTGAATTTGTGTCTGAGTCATTTTTGTAAGTTGTAGTCCTTTCTCATCGGCAAATTTCTGAGTTCTTACATTGGAGGTATACACATTGTAAATTTTTCCATCTAATTGCACGCAAATTTCATTGGCTGGTCTGATCTGATGTGTTTTTCTGACTGTGTGCCTGATGCAGGCTAACTTTGTTTGGTAACTGTCTGACATAGTTTAATCAGCTGTTGTGTTTGCTTTGGCCCTTAACTACTTTTATTTCATATAATATATCAAAATTTCCCTTTCCCCTCTGCAGATAATCCCCCCTGGAATGGAGTTCCATCATATTATTCCTCATGAAGGTGATATGGACGTCGAGACAGAAGGAAATGAGGATCACCCTGCTCAGCCAGATCCACCTATCTGGTTTGAGGTTATGTTTTTTTTTATTATTATGCATCTACTCTTAAGTTATTGTGGACGTGGACTGTTAGCTGTCTGAAGATTTAGTCTTCCACAAGATGAGCACTGGTTTTTTAATAGTATCAATCCTATCTTATGGCATTTGCAGATAATGCGTTTCTTCACTAATCCTCGTAAACCTATGATACTTGCCCTTGCTAGACCAGATCCAAAGAAGAATATCACAACTTTGGTCAAAGCATTTGGAGAATGTCGGCCACTTAGGGAGCTTGCAAACCTTGTACGTGGAATCCTTTAAGGACTATAATTGATCAGGCAATCTTCTTGACGCTGTTTGCGCCATGATAATTATCTGTGACTTTTCTTCATGCATTGCAGACGCTAATTATGGGTAATAGAGAAGGAATTGATGAAATGTCAAGTACAAACTCATCTGTCCTTCTCTCAGTGCTTAAGCTTATTGACAAATATGATTTGTATGGACAAGTGGCATACCCTAAACACCACAAACAAGCTGATGTTCCTGACATATATCGTCTGGCTGCAAAAACCAAGGTACTTGTGTGTTCATGAAGATTAAATAATGAGTATATTTTCTCTCTTGACCCATTTACAATATTGATTGATTCTCAATACAGCTTGCTGGTTAGTGAGTTATGTATTTTCCTTCATATACACACTTCAGAAAATCCTACATTCATTGGACCTTGCTAATTCTTAAAGGGGATGTTTGGGGGCCAGGTTTGGAATGAGATTGACTTGTAATGTAATCTAAAATCCATGTTTAGATTGAGTGTTTTGGGCCCAATTTGTAATACCAAACTCATTCCGTTTCTACAGTTTTCAACCCAACCCTATTTTCTATAGTTTTCACGCTTCACGATCTCATTTCCATTCCGCCCTCGATTCCTCACATATTCCAACCCTCCCTGATTCCCAGTAATCTTGATTACATTCTAGCCTCCCAAACAACCCCTAAGTTATATTTTTCCTGGTGTCTTTCTCTAGCTTGGGAACCATGACAACTAATTCATGAACTTTTCAAGCCATAGTAATTCATAGGTGCTTAGTTTGCTTTTAAACTAGTTTCTTTCGTGCACATGTTTGCATTGTGAGGTCCTCGAGACTATTTGTCAATAAGATATTTTACAAATTCCTTTGAATTTTGGAGCATGGTTTTAGAATAAGTTGCATGTTTAACAGTGACTGGCTTTCTCTGAGAAATATGATATGCACTTTATTAAGCTTTTTGGATGCCAGTGGCTAATACGTTGTAATTTGCATCATCATCTTCCCAAGTACCCTTGGTTTATAGTAATATCCGTTTTCCATTTTGGGATATCTTCTCTTGTACGTTATAGGCTTTCTTTGTTCTCTCCATGCCTGGGGCTGGGACATTCTTGTGGCGTTCTGCTTTTGCTTAGAACACTGATCCTATAAGTTGCTATCCTTATTTATGATTTGCAGGGCGTTTTTATAAATCCGGCATTCATTGAGCCATTTGGACTGACGCTAATTGAGGTGAATTGTTTTCTTTGCTCACTTTTCATTTTCACAGAAGTATTTCTTTTGTTAACTAGTTATCTACTCTTCTGTTTAATAGGCAGCAGCTCATGGTTTACCTATTGTTGCTACAAAAAATGGAGGTCCTGTTGATATACATCGGGTATGCCTGCTTTTAGCCATAAAATTTTCCTTAGAACTGTTGGTGCCCATGCTTGTATACTTTAAGATGCTCGACATATTTTAAACTTCATAAAATGTTTGTGCAGGTGCTTGACAACGGTCTTCTTGTTGATCCACATGATCAACAATCTATTGCTGATGCTCTTCTGAAGCTTGTTGCAGACAAACACCTTTGGGCTAGATGTCGGCAGAACGGTTTGAAGAATATTCACCTATTTTCATGGCCAGAGCATTGTAAGACGTATTTATCAAAAATTGCTAGTTGCAAACCGAGGTATCCACATTGGCAAAGAAATGAAGATGAAGATGATAACTCGGAATCAGGCTCACCAGGTGATTCGTGGAGAGATATACAGGACATTTCTCTAAACCTAAAGTTTTCATTAGACGGAGAGAAGAGTGGTGGAACTGATAAATCTCTCGAGTCTGAAGGAAACGCTGCTGATAGAACAAGTAAATTAGAGAATGCTGTATTGAGTTGGTCAAAGGGTGTTTCAAGGGATACGCGAAAATCAGTTGCTGAAAAAGCTGATCAAAATGCAAATGTTGGCAAGTTTCCAGCATTGAGGAGGAGAAAACATCTCTTTGTAATTGCTGTGGATAGTGATAGTATTACAGGTCTCGTTGATACCACAAGAAAGTTGTTTGAAGCAGTGGAGAAGGAAAGGAGTGAAGGCACTATAGGGTTTATTCTCTCTACATCGTTGACCATATCTGAAGTAAATTCATTTCTGGTATCAGGTGGCTACCGTGCTAATGATTTTGATGCATTCATTTGCAATAGTGGCAGTGATCTTTACTATTCATCCACAAATTTAGAAGATGATCCCTTTGTGGTTGACTTCTATTACCATTCACACATTGAATATCGATGGGGTGGAGAAGGATTAAGGAAAACTCTAGTTAAATGGGCTTCTTCAGTTTCTGATAAGGACGGTAATACTGAGGAAAAAATTGTATCTTCAGCTGAACAGCTTTCAACAAATTATTGTTACACTTTTAATGTTCGGAAGCCTGAAGTGGTAATTTTCAACTTTTAGTGATGACGTTAATGTCTTTTCTATTGTGGAAAAGGTTATCTTGTTGGTGAATTTTTTTTATTACTGAAGGATGTATTTCACTGTAAAGGCGTCGTTTGTTGATTGCATGCGTTAGGAGTTGTTAAGTCAAATTCCTTTTCTTTTATGCAGATTCCAGCAGTTAAGGAACTCAGAAAATCGCTGAGAATTCAAGCTCTGCGTTGTCATGTTGTTTATTGTCAGAATGGAACCAGACTAAATATAATTCCAGTACTGGCTTCTCGTTCCCAGGCCCTCAGGTACTATTACTTGTGGTGGTGCTCTATATTTTCTTACTCAATCTCTCTTTATCGCTCTCCTAGTTTTCCTCTTGAAGTGCATAACCATGGATATTGGAAGATCATGGCATGTAGTAATCCTGTGAGAAACTACAACCCTTGGGCACCAAGTATCTGTTTAGAAGTTATTTTTAAAAAGTATTTGTTTTCTTAGATAAAGAAAGCATGGCAAAAGTATATTTGGATAGCAAGAAGTTGTTTTTTCTTCCTTTTTCTTTAAAAAACAAACAAACAGACAAACAAAAATTCTCACAAGTTATCGATTTATTTGAAATAAAGTAGAAATAGTCTCTGTTTATATATATATATGTCATGTGTATGTGTATGTTAACAGTGTACAATAACTTACATTTTATATGCCACATAATCACAGTTCTGAAATAATAAACAAGCTCTCAGTTGGCCTTTTAGTTGTCTATTTCTTTCTTTCCAAAATAAGTAAATAAAATTTTCTCTTTCTTTGAAATATGATTTGATATTTTAACTATCAACTATAAATGAAGAACTATCGAATTCTAACCAACTAGGTTTAGAGGAGGTAGTTTCATTTATGAGAGAGACATAATTGACTGATTCAAAGGTTGACAGTGTATGCTGAGTTGTCTGGGTAAGATCTTCTCCACCAATTTTTGCAAGGGGCAAGGCATATATATAAATATATATTAGTTTTAGAGCTTTTCCTCTAAATTTTCTCCTTTTAACTTTTATAACTAACATATTATTTGACTAGGGGGTGCGTTTGTGAATCTTCTCTTGATATCTTAACCTTTATATCTTGAGCTTGAACCTTATAACCAATGAGAAAGCTGATTGGAAAAGAGTAATTCAAATGTCTAAGGATCTTAATAACTATGAAACAACAATGCCCTTTTTCTCTACATTAAATTTTGGGGGCCTTATCAAATACTGGTGTCAGGTATCTTTATGTTCGATGGGGCACTGAGCTTTCAAAAATGGTTGTGTTTGTCGGAGAAAGTGGGGACACAGATTATGAAGGGTTACTTGGTGGATTACACAAAAGTGTAGTTTTGAAGGGCGTTTGTAACGGCGCTGTCAACCAGCTCCACTCTAACAGAAACTACCCTCTTTCGGACGTTGTTCCAGTCGATTCTGCAAATATTGCACAAGCTTCTGAAGAGGCTACCAGTGCTGATATTCGAGCTTCCTTGGAAACCATTGGACTTCTCAAGGGGTAGAAAATTTTTCTAATGCTTGCATTGCAACTCAGCTCTTCCTGGTACGTTTTTTTCTAATTGTCTTCGTGGCATTTTGGCCAATGGTCATTATAAAAATGAAAGGAGGAAAAAAAAGAAAAAAGAAAGAAAGAAAATGGTGAAATAACACTTGGCCACCTTTTTTGTTGGGATAAAAAGGAAGCTGAATCTCAGTTGTGTGCAGTTTTTGTGTATTTTTGTCATTTCAGCGTCTTCTAGCTTTTGCTGCTTTCATGGTAGCTGGCCAAGACCTCAGAGAATATTCTCAACTTGATACTGTAAAAAATGAATGAAATTCTCTTTATTGGGGTAAGTTTATGTAGATTCTTTTGTGCCATTGTCGTTTATTTTCAATGAATAATGTTACCATCCACAAAATTAAATAATATATTTTGTTATATGGTTATGTTTGTGGGAGCAGGAACTAATAATAACTATTTGATTTTTAAATATTAAGTTTATGAAAGAGAAATTATAATAAACACAAAAGAATATTAAACTATTTACAAATATAGAAAAATTTTACTATCTATCAACAATAAAAATTTAAATTTTTCTATATTTATAAATAGTTTGGTTATTTTTCTATATTTGAAATCATCTCTTTATAAAACTGTATTTCCACTTCTAATTTTTAATTTTTTTGGTTTGGATAACTACTCTCTACCAATGTTTTAAAAAATTAAGCTATGTTTGAACGTGTTTTTGTTTTTGAAATTTCACTTAGAATTCAAATTAAGAAGGAACATGTGTAAATACTAAGAAGGAAAAAAAACGTAAAAACGAAATCGTTATCGAAGGTTTTTATATGTTTCCTCTTTCTTGTACTCATCATTAATTTAAATTTAAATCTAAGCTTTCTAGAGGGTTAATGAGATATTTGACACTTGGAAGCAAAAGTAAAAAAATAAAGTAACTTGTAAAAAAGGAAAAAGGGAAATGCGGTTTTCTTCGAGAAAAGGATAAAAGAAAAAGACTTGTGGAAAAGAACAACTTGGTCAATTAACCATTTGACGGTTCTCCTTATTTGGGGGGAAAATGTGAAAAGATTGAGGTTTGGTTATGAAGTGTCTTTGAGGAAAAAACAAAGACTAAAATAACTGGATAATTTATTGTCCTCTAGTGGTCGGCCACCTGTCCTGACTACCATTTATTATTATTTTTAATTTTTTTTTTTTTTTTTTTTTTTTTGAGTTATTGAAATTTGTCTTTCCTAAGTGCTACCAAAAAGACAGATGGGAAAATCAAATCGCTGAGTTTCCATACCTAAATACGTTTCCTTTTCCCTTCAACGTTCAACTACCATTTATTACACATTGAATTCCCTTCAATTTCATTGGTTTCAGTTCATATTTTCTTTCAATAAATAATTACCATTTACTTTGATTTACTTAAGAGAATCCAAGGCAAAGGTCAAAGGTATGAACTCAAAAGAAAAAAAGAAAGTCAAAGGGGAAACAACAACTATATATTTGGAAAACCACAACCATGGGTCAATAGGATCTTCTGTTTTTTTTTTCTTTCATTTGAAGTAGTTTTTTTTTTAGCACAATAAGTGAGATATTGGAAATTACTCTTGAGTTATGCTCCGTTCAATAAAAAATTGATTTTTTTTCCTTGACAAATGTAAAATTTGTATTAAATGTGTGCACCCTAATTAATGAGTTAAGATTACAAAATTTGGGTATAATTCAACTTGTTAAGCTTATATTATCGATTAAGAGGTTAAATGTTTGAATTATGGGGTTGTAATGTTTTATTGTTATTTAAACTTTCTAATTTTAATTGGTTGGTTGAAAATATATGGTAAAGGAGATTTTGAAGGAAACAGTGAGCTCTTTGAGATATATCTTCAATGAGTTAATGATCCAGAGATGTAATTCGAATAACCTCACCCTCTATTATACTTAGAAGGAGCAAAAAAGGGGGGAAAAAAAGTGCAGTGTTATTAAGTGCGGCAATGATTATAGTGGGATTTCCCTTTAAATTTTGTAGGGCTTTTCTGCGTTGTACCGAAGAATTATTTCCAATTATTTTCTATTTTTTGAATATCCCCACTGAATGGGATAATTCTTCAAAGTTTAGGGTCTTCATCTTTAAATATAATAATAATAATAATAATGCTACATATAATAAATAGTAATAAATAATAATAATAATAATAATAATAATAATAATAATAATAGGGGCAAGGAACAAATTGTGGCAGAGAAGAGAGTGAAGATGGAGACCATAATTTTCAGTGGTCACATGTAAATTTTTTTTGGTTGATTTATCGATACTTTTACATTTTTATAGATTAGACATTAACATTTTTATTATATCATAACAATTCATCCATCATTAAAAAAAATCATGTTACTCATATTTTTTTTAAAAAAATAAAATGTCACTAATATAAATATAATAAAAATATTAAACATGTTAAAGATAAAATGTTTATTAATTTTTTTTTGAATTATTTGTTTTATAATTTTTTACAAATATCTTTCAACATTTCTATTATTATAAACATTCTAAACCTTAGTCCAAGAATATGTAAAGGAAAATCCCTTTCCACCCGGGCACTTCATAAAATTTTCAGTACTAGAGAAGTATGAAATTTTCATTTATGGTAGGCTACATTGGCATATTTCTAAAAATAGAGTGATATCTACCGACATTAATATAGGGTCCACCTATATTTGTGAAGATAAATTTAGAAGTGAACAAAGAGGAGTATGGTAGTGTCGTAGTACTAGAAATTTTCTCGACCACTACCTTTACCTTAGGAAGGAGTTTCCCACTCCCTTTAGATTGGTCCACGGAAAAAGTGACACTCTAGACACACGTGTAAAGAATTTAATGGCCTACATGGGTAGAAATGAACAGAAAATTTCCTATACTACAAGAGTATTGAAGATTTTTCATACTCCCTCTATTTATTGTGTGTCACGTCAACCTGATTTAAAAATAGGATAGAACCCACTGGCATTAATGTGGGGTCTATTAGCATCTATGTGGACAGATTTATATGTGAACACAAAAAGTATAATACTCTCATAGTACTAGAAAAATTCCTCAAATGAACAAGCAACGGAGTTTTGCTCTTTTAAATTGTTTCTAAATTTCTAATCATAAATTATAAATGGGATCTCCTTATTTTTAGCATAAAATATTGAAAATTTACTCCATGGAGTCCACTTCTTTCGTTATTGTTAATGGAAAATATGAATGTAACATTATTAAAAAAAACAAAAACAAAAACAAAAACAACAGAGAGAGAGCGCGCAAACTTATTAAAAAAATAATAAATTATAGAGAAATTACTATAAACAGAAAAAATATCAAACTATTTATAAATATAGAAAAATTTTAATCTCTATTAGTGATAGACTGCGATAGAATTTTATCGTTTTCTATCGCTCAAGCAAATAATTCTATCGTTGGAGTGATAGAAAGCGATAAAATTTTATCGCGGTCTATCACTGATAGATGGTAAAAAAAATTTATATTTGTAAATAGTTTGACTTATTTTTCTATATTTGAAAGGAACCCTAAATTATAAGCATTTAAAAATTGTATATATCCGGAGGAGGAACCTTTATTGAAATCCTATATATGCACGAAGTATGAGATATGAGGTTTGTTTTATTTTCAAACAGTTGTTTCTTTTAAACTTCTTAATAATGATTAAAAGAAAAAGTAATCGTCTTAAATGACAAAACTGCTATTAATATTTTTAAATATAGTAAATATTTTGGCTCATTTTGCTATATTTGAAAACAACACAAAAAATAATATTTAGTTAGGATAATAAGCAAACTTAATATATATATATATATATATATATATATATATATATATAATCTCCCCTCTACATTTGTAGCAATATTGATTTTAAATGGATCTTTGACAAGTCAAGATAATTAGGCTCAATTAGCTCCTTGAAGCTTCATTTAATTAACCAATTAGTGCCTGTTCCACTTTTATCACTATTTAAATTATTTTTACTTTAAAATTAAGTTATTTATCTTGTAATTATTAGTTTATATCTTCGTATTGAAATTAGTAGATAATATATTTCTATATCTTATGCATATTTATAAAAGATAATATCAATATCCAACACTTGAATTTACCTTTTTAATTTAACTACAATAATTACTCTTAGAAAAAAAAAATTGCAAAAAGAAAGTTGACTTTTCTTTTTATTTTTTGAATGTCAGTGACCAAACCAAATTTGCAAATTGTAATATGGGAAAGCTAGGTGGCCCAAATATTGTAGCAGCCAACTCCCCTCTTCCATACCAATAATAACAACAGCAACAACCATAATAATAAATAATAATAATTCCAAAAAAAAAAAAAAGGAGGGATAATTTTTTTTTTTTTTTTTAAAGAGATTAAAGTTAGCTGCACCTGCATGGAGAAAGATAGAGAGAAATTAAATGAAGTAGTTGGTGTAGTTGAATATCACACAAACTGCATTAATTAACCAAGCAAGTTATTTGAAGAAAATTGTCATTTATTCTTTAAGACATAAAAATTAAATATATATATATATATATATATTTAATAATGCTTAAAGAAAAATAAATGTGTGTATATATAAGTAAGGCTATAACTATAAGTAAAGTGAAACCCTTGTTCTATTTCTATATAATTATTGGAAATTTTGAAAGAGCTTCTTCAAAAATCAAAATTACTTTGTAAGAAAGAAAAAAAAAGGGTCTGTACGGAAGAAGAAGATCAGAGAGCAGAGAAGAGCAAAGAAATGGAGAAAAAACAGAGCAGCAAGAAGCAAAACTGCGAGGAAATCAAAGAGGATTTTCGATTGGTTTCGTTCAAGGAGTTGCCGGAGTACATGAAAGATAACGAGTTCATTCTCCATTATTACAGAGCTGAATGGCCTCTTAAGCGAGCTCTTCTCAGCGTCTTTCAATGGCATAATGAAACCCTAAATGTTTGGACGTAAGTAATTAATTTAGCTCTATCTTCCGTTTGTTTTTCATTTTGATTTGTTTGGTTTTGGTGATCTTTTTAGTTTTGGATTGATGGAATTTCTTCGATTTTCAGGCATTTGATTGGATTTGTTTTGTTCTTGGGATTGTGTTTGGCGAATCTGATGGAAGAAATGCCTCAAGTGGCGGATCTGTTCGGATTTTTTTCCAGGTTCTCTTTAATATATTACTCGAAACTTTCTTCGAATTAATTTCTTTCGTTTTTAGAAAAGTCGATTGGAATTTGGAGAAATTTTCGCTTCGGACTGTTTAATTTTCTCTCTTGTTAGTTTGAAATTCTTGCTAATTTAGTTTGATTGGTGGATTCGTTGTTTCTTCGAATTGGTAGTGATTATGATTAAGATTAAGATTAAGATTAAGAAGAATACGAACGAGAAGTAATTTCGGTTATGGAGGAAACAGAATGAACTGATTTCAATTTTCTTCCATGTCTCTGATTCTTGGTACTTCGTCGGACGCAACAGAGCAAAGTTCAAGTAGTTTAATTCATAGGGATTTTGCAGACGGTAGATGTCAAAAGAACAAAAGAAACTTGTTAAATTATATAAAAAAAAAAAGGAATTTTTAAAAATAGAAAAATAAGTAAAATTATTTACACAAAATAACAAAAAAAATTTAAATAATTGTGATATACGCGGATAGAAATTTATCAATATCTTAAAGAAAAAAACACTTTTATACTTTTAAGAATTGTAATATTACTTTTGAACTTTCGTAAATGTTTCAAAAATATCATCAGAATTTTAGACAAAAATTGAGATATGAGATGGTACGACAATGATCTAGAATGAAAATTTAGATCCTCATATCATTTTTAGGTTAACACTATACATAGTTCTCCAAGCCTCGATTTTTGTTTGAAATTCTAAAAGAATTATGTTATAAGGGTACTTTTGAAATGTTTATGAAAAGTTGAGGAAGGAAAAAGATAACAACTTTTGAAAGTATACGAGTATTTTTTTTAATAAAAGACAGTTCAAAGGTATTTATTATAATTTAACAAACAATTTTTTATATTCTATTAAATAAAATTTAATAGTCAACTTCATTTGTCAATAATTGACATATACTTAGTTCTTGCTATTATTGGTGAACTAAAAAATCATTTATTACGTAATAATAGATTTCCATTTTGTTAGGTTGATAATTAGAAATGTGAATTTCAACTTGCAATTTATAATAACGAGACAGTGATGTCTTATTGTTTAAGTTAACGTTGAAATTAGTTCAGGTGAATTTTGATGTATAAACTATTGTGAACCATATCACTACAAAAGTTGGATAATTTTCTTTTTCTTTCAACATATATGTATATATATTAAAATTATTGAAGCACTATGGTAAATTTGTTCCATTTGGCGTTTTATAACATATAATATAATAATATATTGACTTTTGTTAGTTCAATTATATTACTATAAAACTTCTTTTTATAAATTAAATTTAGCTTATATTAATTTTATCAAATGAATTCCCTATGTTCATGCAGGTCCATGCTCACATCTATTTATACAAACATTTCCTTTGCTTCTAAAGATTTCATTGGAGTAAGTTTCTCATCTTTCAACTGAAAAGAAAAGAAGAAAAAAAAGTAGTAAATGCATCAGTAATTTTTGTAAAACATAATCTTAAAAAAAATGCTAGATATTTAATATCAACTCCACCTTTGTTGAACTTCAAAAATAAGGTTAAATGATCGCAAATTTAGTTCTTAAATGTTAAAAACTTATCTAGCAGATCAAATTATTTTTACAAAGTTTAATAGATTCATAAAGCTACATTTGATAACTACTTAGGCTTTGATTAATAACTATTTGATTTTTAGTTTTTGAAAATTAAGTCTAAAATCCTACATTGTTTGGGTATTTTAAAAAAAACCAAGTCAAATTTTTAAAACTAAAAAATGTAGTTATGAAAATGTTGTTTGTTGTTTGTAGAATTTACTAAGAATTCATGAGTTTCTCATGAAAGATGAAAACATGATTAAAATTGGTGAGAAAACAAGTATAATTTTACAAATCGAAGGGGTTATCAAATGGAATTTTAGTTATAGAAAAATGAGCAAAACAGACAGTAAAATATTTTTATATTTGTAAATAGTCCGATATTTTTTCTGTTTATAGTAATTTTACTCAAATTTATCATTATAAAATTTACACTTTTTGAAAACTAAAAAAAATAATTAAAATACTACTTCTATCTTTCACATTGGATAAGAATTCAAATATTACTATAACAAAATAAAAGACGGTCTATGAAGACAAGCACAAGCACAAATTTCATACACAAATAAAACCAAAAAAGCAAACAAAGTCTAAACTTTGTATTTTGAATTCAACAAAATTTTTAATTTCTAATTTTGTGTCAATTAATCTCTAATCATATTCAACCTTTTTCAAGACTTAATTGACCAATGAAACACCATTCTAGAAACTAAAACATTAATTATTAATTATGTGGCATGCAGAGCACAGCACCAGAACTAATGGAATTGGCCGGAAGCATCCGCCCATACGAAGGCGGCGCCGCTGCTGCCGCCAGCCACATAAATTTAATAACCAACGGATCGAACGTAGAACGGTGGCCGTTCTTCGTATTCTTAAGCGGCTCAATGTTCTGCCTTCTCTCAAGCAGCATTTGCCATCTCTTTTCTTGCCATTCTCACCCTCTAAATCTCCTCTTACTCAGAATCGATTACATCGGAATCACCGTCATGATCATCACCTCTTTTTTCCCCCCAATTTACTACATCTTTCAATGCAATCCCCTCTGGCAAATCGTCTATCTTGCCGGAATTACTCTCATGGGCATCTTCACCGTCGTCACTCTGCTCTCCCCCTCGCTCTCCACCGGAAAATTCCGGTCATTCAGAGCTCTGCTCTTCGTCTCCATGGGCCTCTTCGGCATCGTTCCAGCAATTCACTCCGCCGTCGTTAATTGGGGTAATCCTCGCCGGAATATTACTCTGGCTTATGAGGTGGCGATGGCTCTGTTTTATCTAACCGGAACCGGGTTTTATGTGAGCCGGGTTCCGGAACGGTGGCTGCCGGGCCGGTTCGATCTGGCCGGACATAGCCATCAGTTGTTTCATTTATTGGTGGTTTTTGGTGCTTTGGCTCATTATGGTGCCACTCTTGTTTTGTTGGAGTGGCGTCAGAATTTTGGGTGCGAAAATTTCACTTAAAAACCCAATTGTTTAGTCTATTTGTAATTTGGGAATTAAGGGCTTAATTTTTATAAAAAAAAATTATATTCTTCTTAATTTATTTATTCATCAGCTATTTTCTTTAATTTGCTCAGCAAGAGGGGTAGTAGATTTCTGATTTCTTTTGAAATTACAAGTGCTTATTGTATAAAAAAATTATTTTACTTGGATTGTAATGAAAAATATTGGGAGTTAGCTTAAAGACAAGAAGAATGAAAAAAATAATCGCGACACGTTTGTTTGATAATAAGAAATTAAAGGTTTAAACGTTTTTATATTAAGAAGAAAAGAAAACTATGCATATTAGGTAAGGAATTTGCAAGAATTCCATCTTCATTCATCCATCCTATGGATTTGTTGTTTTAACCTAAAAGAAAAGGAAAAAAAAAAACGTTTGATCTTCATTCATTTATCATAACGCTATTGGTCGTCATTGTGTCTCATCGTCACACTATAATTTATTTGTATTTTTTTAACAATATGGGAGTGGGAGAATCAAAACTCTACTCACATTTTAAACCAGTTGAGTTATATCCATATTGATATCGTTTGTTGTTATTTCTATTATGTTGTGTATGTTGTCACCTTTTAATATAAAAAACAACTTAATATAATTTAACAAAAAAAAAATCACAACTCAAAAATAAATAACAAATATTTGGCCGATTACCAAATTCGTATTTGATTCTGAGTTTTACTTTTCTAAATCCAAATTAGACTATAATTGAGTAGTTGAATGATAACTTAATTACTTTCAATGGGATTTCCTCAATCAAATTTGTTGCTTAATCCTTCCATTCAATAACCTAAGACTACAAGAACTATATAGTAGCTTTATGAACTTCAATTATATCATATGTTTTGATAATAACAAATACTTATTTACCGATGATTTTAGTGTTTTGGAGTACTCATAGCATAGGATTCAAAGAGACAATTCCAACATACTTTGAATCGCTCAAATCAAATGTTAAAGAAAGTTTAGCCAAAAGAATGTTTGAAAGATAAAATAAATAAACAAAAATCGTATGTGTCGATGATGTGACACACGTACACGACCAATCAGGGACTGAAGAGATAGTACACATATGGAAAAATAATCAAATCAATTGGACGACTCAAATTATGATACATGATTCCTTTAAAGTATTGCTTTAAAATGATTGACAAACAATCAATTTGAATTTTTTTTATAAAAAATAATTAAAGTATGCATGGATGGAAAATTTGAAGAGATTTATTTTTCTCTTTCCTCGATTTCAAATTGAAATCTTTCTAAAATTACACCTTTAATCTTCACTTTTCATCATTTTTGACCTAGATCTAATGACTACTTTTAAATATTTCGATTTTATAATTTAGCCAAATTTCATCTTCTTCCTGATCTGATCTCCCAAACAATTTTCCAACAAACTTTTCTCACCTCAAATTTCTCACGATCTATTGATCTTGATTATTTTATTTTGTAAGACAAATTGTTGGAGTGTTGTTAGAGCTAAACTTGTATATTTCAATTTTAGTTTTTCAAACATTCTTTGGGATACACTTTATATGTATCCCCCAATCCAACAAACATTTTTCAATCCTTTTCCCAATGATTTCTCTTTTATGATTTAAAATCAAGCAAAATTTTAAATTTTCTTTTTACAAATTTCAATTATCATCAATAAAGTTTGTTGAGAACCATATAACTAATATTTTGAATTGAAGTCCACGTGTTCGTTAAACTAACCTTCAAACTTTTCTTTCCAATAAATGCTTTCAAATTTTTTTTCATCCATGTAAAGTTGAAGACAAACTCTTGTGACCGTCTATCCTAATGGTACAACAAATGTAGGTTGCAAAGTAGTAGAATACTCGCAAAATCCTTCCGACTCAACCATTCTAAATGACATCTCTTCAACAATAATAAATTTCGCAAGTGCTAGTCTACATTTCTCCGTGCTATACGTTGTGGCAACCAAATTAGAACTTCCTTCTCCTTCCTTTTCCATTTTTCGAAATAAATAATTTTATTTTGCCTCATTTATTCTCTCCGGATATTTTCTGCACTTAGTACAAATATGTTTTAACCAAGGATGAAAATATCCGTAGATATGTCGATATATTTGTAAATCGAAGGGTTCGATATCGATATGAAATATTCATGGATATTTCCAACCTCTTTTATAAATGCTCCTAAGATATAAAAAAAATGTATCTATTTAGCCTACTATATTTATACTAATAACAATATCCATAACTTAGTTTTGAAGTAAAAATAACTTAATTGTTAATCTAAATAAATTTTATAAATTTCATGACTTACAGAGATATCTGTCGATATCGATATTTTATCTGTCGATATCGATATATCCGTAAAAATGAATGGTTTTAACATATTTGTAGTATCATTTTTTTGAGAATCACATGCATGGGTAACACCACAATAATACACTTTGCTTCGATTTTAGAGGTCATATTGGAGGTACTTGTCTTGTCCTTCTTGACCATTTTTGTTTCATTGGATGACGAGTTGGGTGGTGACTTTCTCTTGACGTTTTTCTTTATACTCGGACTTGTATTTTTAGTCACACCCTCGGTAGGAAACAACTATTTGAAAAGAGTAAAAATTATATTAAACATATTTCCAACACATAAATACAGTAGATACACAAATAAACATGTTTTATCATGTCAATCCAACACATAAATACAAAATTTGTTCCAATGAGAAAGAAAATTAGTTCTAACACATAAATGAGAAAGAAAATTAGTTCTAGAGAAATGAGAAGGAAAAGTGGAGAATCGGTGGGAGCCGTGGATTGGAGGAGAATGGAGAACTGCGGCCGGCGGAGGTTGAAGAATGGTCTGCGGAAGATCGTGGATGGCCCATGGGTGGTGATTGCCGACTGGAGGGTTTTTTTAGGTTTAAATTCTATTTTAGTCCTTCCACTTTGAATATGGTTCTATTTTGATCCCTAAACTTTAAAAAACCTTCGTTTTAGTTTTAAACTTTTAAAAAGTGTTTGTTATAATCCCTATATTATTAAAATTATGTTAAACTTTTCAATAGAAATGTGAGGGAGCTTATATTTGGATGACTAGGCTCTACATGTATTGAGCAAGATGAAGATAAAGTAGAATGCCAACAACGAACATGCCCCACCAAAATTTTGAACTAAAAATGTCTTTTAAATTCTCCCGCTTTGTCACCTTATTCAAAATTGAATCTCTAGATTTTTAGTTTATTAAACTTATTCAGTAGTCTAGTCATCTAAAAATACGAGTCACCTAGCCATTTTATTAAAAAGTTGGGAATATCTTAATATAATAGGCACTAAAATAAACACTTTTTAAAAGTTCAAGAACTAAAACAAACATTTTTAAAAGTTTAGGGACTAAAATAAAATAATATTCAAATTTGAGGGACTAAAATAGACATTTTTAACAGTTTAAGGACCAAAATAGAACATTATTCAAAGTTTAGGAACCAAAATAAGATTTAACCATTTTTTTTTATCTTTAGGGTTTTCTCTTTTCTAATTCTAATTTTCTATTTTCTATTTTTCTAATTTTGAAATTAAATTGGACTGGGCTTATTAGAAAAGGGATGGGTTGGCGCTGGCAGTGGGCTTGGGTTGTGCATGGGTTTGGGCTGTGCATAAGTAATAACTAATTAAAACATATAAATAAATATATTGGTTCGGTTTGATTGTCCACGGTTTTTTCACATGGTGAACCGAGGTCCAAAACGAACCATCCGAATTTGTTGCCATCGGTTCCATTTTTTAGCAAGAAACTGGACCGAACCACCCGGTCTTATTCGGTTCACTTATTTTGTCCAACTTTTGCACACCCTTAGTTTATAATATTTTTTCCATTATACAAGCTTTTGTTTGGATTAGCTTGGAAAAAAATGTTTTCCAAAAAATTGTTTTAATTTAAACACTTTTGATAAAAGCTGTTTAAAATAAAAACACTCATGTGTTTGACAACTTTTTCTCAAAAGTGTTTCTATATAGAAGTTTGTTTGGTTTGTTATATATTAAAAGTGTTTTTATTAATGTCAAATTACTATAAAGAACAAGTATAAGATACTATGAACAAATTATTTAAAATAATGATCATTGAAGTTGGTGGAGGTGGCTGCCATCGGAGGTCACTAGAGTTGGTCGTCGACAATGGTGGTCGGATGTGATCGAAGTTGGCCACCAGAGTTGGTCGCCAGAATTGGCCATCGGCAAAAGTCATTGGAGTAGCAATGGGGACATCAGTGGGTGATGAGAGCTGCATACACGGTTGGTGGGCATGAATATAAAATACCAGTGACATACAAAATTGGCCTCCCAACATTGAGTTGAGTTATATCTCAACTCATATCATCTCATATTCTCAATACACCTTTAGGCATAATCTTTATCTTTATAAGGTCGGCCTCCTTAAGCTCTATGAGTGCTCCTATGGGTCGACCTCCATACTTAGGCATTATGTTCCTCCCATAGCTGACCCTATGAGTCAGCCTTCATGAAGTCTACAAAGTCGGTCTCTATATCCTTCTTAACTTTCATGGTTGACCTTAAGAGACAAACCTTTATAGTTCTTGTTGGCCTTGTGATGAAATTGATCTCTTTAGCTTTAATGGCTAAGTCTATGGGTCAGCTTCCATAATCAAATAAAATCCTTCTCTTGGAATGGTCCATCGAGTCATCCTCTTGTAACTAAATACTTAACCGTATTTTTTACCTACAACAGTTGCTCCCAAATTCTAATAGAAACTGTGTAAGTATAATTCTAATTTGTTGGGTTTTTGACAAAATATTAGAAGTGCAGTTGTCCCACATCGGTTAAATTGAAGAATGAGGGTGGACTCCAAGCCTATAAAAGGAGCCTATGCCTCTAGTTTTAATTCGTCCCAGTTAGAAACACTTTAAGCTTAGTGTGCTAACTCTAGTTAAATTTCTTTTGTATTTCCTAATTTGAGAGTGGGAAAAAGGTGTGAGTAGTATAAAAGTTTTGAGAGAGTGTTCTTGTAATTGGGATCGGGAGAGAGAATATTTCTGTGTGATTGTAACAATTTTTCACATAGTGGATTTTTCTTGATCCGTGGTTTTTTTCCAAGTTGGGAGTTTTCCACGTTAATTCTTGTATTTCCATATTTATTGCTTTCTTTTAATTTCCAAGTTGGGAGGTTTTTTCCTCTTGGATTTAGTTTATTGCACTAACTTTTTTTCATGATTATCTTATTATATCTTGCTATTATCTCGAACAACCTACCGAGTTCGTCCTCATGACTTTAATTGTCTTGAGAGAAAGGAAAAAGGACCATTATAAAATTAGTTAAAGTCCTTTAGAAAAATATTAAAATTAAATGAACTTTTTCTTGTCTCTTTTCTTTTCTTTTCTTTTTTTTAAGGAAACTCATAATTTTTAAGAAAAGAAGCCTCCCATTTTCTTCTTTGCGAGGGCAGGGCCACCCTCCCCATTTTCATTAAAAAAAAAAAAAAATTCAATGTACCATGGCCGACGGAAACCGACCGACATCAGCCGACGTGTCAGTGGAGTTTTTAAATAAAAAAAAATTAATTCAAACATCAATTTCAAAAATAAAATTCTATAGTAGGGTTTTTTAATTAAAAAAATATTCAGACTTGTGTGTGACTGAGATGCAAATGTATTTTAAATTCTAGCAATTGCAATTATGTGTAATTGTAGAAAAAATACAAACTCATCAATAAAAGTGTGTCGGTTTAATAAATTATACCTTTCTATAAAATATTAGAGAAGAACAACATCATTACAAAATGCTAAATAATATAATTAAGAAATGAAATACACAGATTGTGAAACAAACAAATTGAAAAGATTTAATCCAATTACCAAATTCAAATTCAAATTTGACGAATAAATTTGAATTTCTTTTACCGTGTTGGTTCTAGGGCCGAGATGGACAAAATTTCTGAGAGCGAAGTTCATCTTTGACAAAGATTGAGGATAAGGAGCATGATTACTCTGACTAACATGAACAACAAATTTTAATTATAAAATTTAATATTAAAGTATATTTTAGAGTGATATTAAATTAAAAATGATAAAAATGACTTTGACAATTTTAAAATTCGTGCAAGTTACTACCAAACTTGCACTGATTCTAGTAGCTACAATCTAGCAAAGATTAAGTAACATATTGTGTATTTATAGATTTAATTTGCTATGGTTTCAAAATTTCAATAACTTTTTTTTATTGATGATAATCATGAAATCGAATAAGTAGCTTCAACGTTAGAAAGCTAATTACGTGCTTTGATTCCATATCTCCTTCAAAAAAGAAAAAAAAATTGCTTTTGATTGAATATAATTTAATTTTACTTTTATTTGTTTAAATTATAAATAATTAAATTGAGTATAAATGATATAGTTTAAGTTAAATTTGGGAACTCTCTAAATATTTAATAAAATTTATATGAAAAAAAGTTTATATAATAGTTTTATGGTTTGTTTGGATTGACTTTACGAGTGTTTAAATAAGTATTTATAGGTAAAAAATGTTTATAAACACTTAAAAAGTCATTCTAAACATGCTATTAATTTTAGATTTTAAAATTTTAAAATGAAATTAAACTTTTTATGACAAATATTTAATAAAGATTTTTTAATATCCTATTATGATTATAAAGAATTTTTTAATTTAAAATTATTAGTTTATTATGTTGGACGTTTTGAAATTTTGTTTGATATTAAAGGTACATATTTGAAATTAAGTTAATTATTCATTATTAATTATTTATTCATAAAGGTAAGTTACATATTTATAACGATACAAAATCTATACGTTGATGCATCTCAACAATATTAATTTATTCTACTGGACGTTTAAAATTTATGCTATACGTTGATTGTTTATTATTTATTTATAAATATATAAGAAAATTACCTTTTTAGTCCCTAAGTTTTCAACAATATGTGTGTTTGGTCACTGAGTTTTAAAAATGTACCTTTTTAGTCCCCAAATTTATAATAATAGGTCCATTTGGTTCCTAAGTTTTCAAAATATACCTTTTTAGTCTCGAAATTTTTTAAAATAAGTTTAAAAGGTTCCTCAAATAGTTTTTTTTATTATTATTATAAATAATTATGTGACATTTTAAATTAGAAAAATAATTCTTAAAAACCATCTCCTCTCTAAAACTATTTTTTTTCTAATTTAAATATCATATAATTATTTTTAAAAATCAAAGAAAAAATACTTCAATGACTTTTTAAATCTATTTCTAAAAATTCAGGGACTAAAAAGGTATATTTTAAAAATTCAGGGACCAAATAAACCTATTCTTATAAACTTAGGGACTAAAAAGGTACATTTTTAAAACTTAGAGACCAAACACACATATTGTTCAAAACTTGAGGACTAAAAAAAGTAATTTTCCCTATATATATTTAGCTAATTAATTTAATGTTATCCTTTAAAATTAATTGTCAATGACATAGGTTTCCAGGGAAACGTGTTTCGTGGAGTTGAACTTGTGTTTATGTGAATTTGATGCGGATGTGGTTCGATCTCTAGTACTTGATTCTCTGGTACTTGATTCTCTGACGTGTGCGCTGGAGTGTGATTTGATTGTAGGAAGAATTCTCTTTGGGTTCTCTGAATATAAAATTTCTAAAATGAAGAGAACTTCCCTATTTATAGAATTCTCATGTGGGCTTTATGGGCTTGAGCTTGACTGGTCCATGGACGTGGCCCATTGGGCCCAACTAATTGGATTTGGGCCTTTGGGCCATTTGGGCCAAATTAAGTCTATTTTTTGACTTAATTAAAATTTAGCTCAACCATTAATAATTAATTGAATAAAAAATAATTAATTTGATCCAACGATGAGGACGGAAACACGTGGCACCATCGAGATTGCCAATTTTCGTCTTCAATTTCAATTTAGGACACATGTAACATTTAATTAGTCTCAAATTTAATTATTTTATAATTTCGCCATTAATTTGGTGAATGACGTGAAAATTTTTTATTGGTCCAAAATTTCTCCTTCAACAACATATTTTGTAAATATATAAATTAAAAAAAGAGTACAATTGTCCAAAAATGTTTTCAGTAGATATTGACTTGATGTCAGCTTAGTTTTTTTTTTTTTTTTTTTTTCCAATTACGTAGATACTTAAATGGAACAAAATAAATAATAAAATATATACTCACATGCAACAGAAATTTCATAATTGCACAAAAAAATGAAAAGAAAGAAATTGTAATGGGTGGCGAAAAATAAAACTTGAGTATTGGTAAATGTAGCGATAGTTTTTTAAAATTGTAACTATAGCAAAATTTAAATTAGATTTTTCGTTCGTTTTATTATTTCAATTTTGCTTTCATTTGTTTACCAGTGGGTAATATCCGACCTACTTTATATCTAGTATATCATTTAATTAATATACTTTATTTTTTTTGTGTCATAGTAAAAGTTGTTTATGTTTTTTTTTGTTACATGGTTGTTTTCATTCAATTAGTTCAATTTCGTTGGTTTGATTTAGATTTTATTTTTAGTTTTCTTGTGTTTTCGTTGGTATGGTATATCTTAATTGTATTAATTGTGTCAACTATATAACCTATATTTTTTCAAAAAAAGAAAAAAAAAACTATATAACCAATATAAGGTATATCAATTAATTTGTTATATTTTCAATTTTTAATATGATTTTGATGCATGACATATAAGTTATATTTAATATGGCTTATCAATTATAGAATGTATATACTTCATATTTCATATTTGAGTAGACTGATATACTCTATTTAAATAGAAAGAAGCATATTAATGATATTGTACGTCGATGTACCAAATATGAACTATATCATTCAAAACGATATATACATAAAGTATAACATTGATATTTTCAATTTTATATCAGTACTAATACAAAATGCATGTCAAGTATATTGTACATCATTAGTGTATCAATAATATATCATCATACATTCAAAATGCAATACTAAGTATTACATTGGTGGATCAATAGTTTATCAGCACTCATGCGAAATTCATTTAAAATTTAACATTGGTGTATCATTACTATATTAGTAGTCATTAAAAATTCATTTCAAGTATATCGTTGGTGTATAAGTAGTAAATCAGCACTCATTTTAAATTCATTTCAAATATAATATTGGTGTATCAATAATATATCAATTAAATTAATTCATAATTAAATTTCAATTATAGCATTGGTGTATTAGTATATATAAATCAACATCAATTTAAAATTTATTTCAATTATAACATTGGTGTCTCATTAGTATTTATTAAAAATATATTTGTTTTAGTATAGTAGTAGATAAAACCACTTATTTAAAATTCAATTTCAAGTATAGTATTGGTGTATTAGTACTTTATCAAATACATCTATAATGATTACCAACAGAATGAATTGAACTATCATAAGTTTGTGATGATGTACTAGAAAAATAATACTTTAAAACATATGAATAAAGGTTCAAATTAAGTCTACGAATAATAACAAATGAAGGAGCATATCGGGATTTGTGTCCTAAAGCCTCGTAGTTAATTAGTTATTTAATATACTATTTGATTATTTAATTAATATGCAATAATGAATTATCTGTCATACTAAAAATTCAAGGTTATTTTATGAAAACTTGAACAGTATGTAGTTGACATACAAGTGGATCATGTTCAAGTAGTAACCTAAAGGGTCTATAGTATATGGATAAGGTTAAATGTCTTATCCTGGTGATACCATGGATACCCCTCACTTCGTAATTGTTACAAATGATGTGATCCAAATCGTTCATGCGGAGACATGCGAGTAGGGGTATTCTATATAATGAATTTGTATAAGACTGGATCGCACGATCATTAATCTCTCTTTATAACTCCGTTGACTGAAGAGATTAATATTTCATAGGATGATCATAGTAACTCAAACTTAATCATAAGTGAGTTATGAACTCATATCTATGATGTTCGTCCTTTGATTTGAATGGGTGAGAATGGCCCAAGCTGCCGACTCAATATGCCTACCATTTTGAGGACTTGACCGAATAGGGAGCTGAAAACGTAATTTCACAAGATGGAATCCACTTCTTCCCGTATAGAAAAAGTAGGTGAGTAGTTCCCTTAAGTGCCGACTTTGGAACTTGAACAATGGGGCCCCACCCTCCCTTTGGCCCGAGAGAGACTTGGTTTATGGTTGAACCATAAACAAATATTGTTCATTAGAGGATAAGTGGTACTTAAGGATATGAGGTAATTACAGAGGTAAAACGAACATTTGATCCAGCTGTAATTATGAATGACTAGTGAATGATTGACTTATGTGTAATGATTAATGGGTCTATATAGTGGTTTACCCCATAGTTAATGAATGTTGATTTAATTAATTAAAGAGTTTAACTAATTAATCTCAGATCATTGGAGCTCATAAATTGTAGGTCCATAAGGTCCCTTTACTAGCTCACGACAAATTAACAAGGAACAAAGTTTTGAAAGAATAATTTTAAATGTTTAAATTAGTTTAGAGAAACCTATATTAATGGTATATGATATGATTAATATAAAATGTAATCTATGTGTAGATACATTAATATATAGTTAATTATGAATATGACTCAAATTTAAACTATATAATATGGGAGACTTAATGTATTTGAATGTGATTTAAATATTAAATTAATATGAATGAGATTCATATTAAAACTACAAGTTGAGAGAAAAATATGCATATTCAAATATATATTTAATTAAATTAATTATTATTTAATCTTATTTAATCAATTAATTAATTTTTAGTAACCTCCCTTTTATGCAGTGGAGCGGGGAGGTTAGAGGTTATTATCTTCCCATCGTTAAAATCACACACAGAAATGTTGTGCATAGAGCGGCTGGATTGGTGGATTCTCTCTCTCTCAAGATATAATTTACAGAAAAGTTCTTTGCAAGATCAATTATCCTTTCCTTTTTTCTCTTTCAAGAAATTGATTCCCACAAATCTATTATTGACAAGAGACATAGCTAAGGAAGACCATTTGGAAGCGTTTCCATTGAAAAAGCGACACTTGTTAGAAGAAAATGCTACCGGAATTTACGAGGACGAAGAGTCTTTAAATGTATTTTCCCTCTAATCTTAGTTTATGCTTAACTTAAATTATGTACAACATGTAATATCTATTTTAAGTTGAATTTTTTATATTTTTCATCTTCCTGAAAATCAAAACAAAAGCGATCAAACGCTTTCGCTAGGGATTCGATCCCATCAAAATTATAGTAGACTAATAAGTTTGATATAATGAATGGTAAATTTTGTTTAACAATTATATAATAATTGACTGATTTACCAAATATAAAGTATATTACTTAACCGATAAATCAAATATAAAATATATCAATTAACTAATACACCAAACATAAAGTCTATAAGATATATTGCTGATATACATGTTAATACACCAAAGAGAGTAAAATTGGAATAATAAAAAATAGAAATCAGATCTGATTTTTTTTTTTTTTTTTGCTACATTTGTAAATTTAAAAAATCATTACTAAATTTACAATTTTTAGAATATTTTTTTTACTATTTTTGCAACGGCCAAAAAAACTAATGTTCAACTCCCTATCAATATAATAATTAATATAAATATTAAAGGTGCAAAAAACTTATTTTTCAATATGGAATTGATATTTGTTGCATCAATTATTTTTCATATATTTAATAAAAAAATTAACGAAAACCAATGATTAGGAGATAAATAATTAGCATATACCATCAATTATTGATATTTATTGCATTAATTATCTTTCATACATTTAATTAAAAGAATTAAAGAGGACCAAGAGAAGTAAGGAGCAAAATAATTAATATATATTAAAGAGACCTCTTAATCTAAAAAAAAAAAAAAAAAAAAAATCCATAACATATGAGATTGGTTGGATATATTCTTGGAACTATAAAATAATAGTTGGGATCAAATAATCTAAAAAAATATTCTCCATCTTAGCCACTTGTAATATGGTAGAGATTATAGACGAGGTAAAAAAAAAAAAAAAAAAAACTATTCACGAAATTTTTTGGAAAAAAAATTAAAGACAAAATACACTTTCGGTACATGAGATTTACGGTCAATATCTATTGGTCTATGAAATTTCAAAAGCGACATTCTAGTACTTAAAGTTTGGAAGATACTTCTAAATGGTCTCTAAATTAATTTGACCGAAAGTTGACTAATGAAAAAGTGACGTGACATTTTGAGTTGACAAATTTTAAACGAGGTGACAATTTATACTAATTTTCTATTATCTTTTTAGATTAGGTGAATTTTACTCTTTACATTTTTTGATTTATTTTTTCTTCTCTCTTTATCCTTTCTCTCCTCCCTTCTCTCTCTCCCTTCCATCTATCTAAAACCTAGTTCTTCTTTCATTATCGTTGCCGAAGCTTCCAAAGATAGGCCGTTTAAATTTTACCACATAACTTCTTGTTTCCTTTTTCCAACCTATTTAATTCTCGAACTAAAGTGTCTTTTTTGTAGACAAATGAAGGAAGAAAAAATTACACATAATCTAGAAAAAGTAATCCAAAATTAGTAAAAATTATCACCTCATTTAAAATTTCTCAACCTAACATGACACATCACTTTAATTTTCGTTAGTCAACTAACGGTCAAATTAACTCAAAGACCATTTAGAAGCATTTTCCAAACTTGAGAGACTAAAGTGTCGCTTTTGAAACTTTGGGGATCAAATAGACACTAACTTCAAACTATAGAGACCAAAAATGTATTTTGTCCAAAAATTAATTTATGGAAGTGAACTTTAAATTTGTATAAATTTTTTTAGTATTGGTACGATCTCTATTAATGCATAGTTTTATTGTATTTTTTTTTATCTTGAACGTATATAATGTTACTTAATTTGAGAGTTGGAACACTTTGTTTTCAATATTGGATTTTCAACTTTTCTTGTTTGAATTCTCTTAAAATGGTGTTATTCTTACATGAGTTTCAACTTTTTTATCTTCACCTTTCATTTGTTTGTTTGGCCTTCTTGGAAATACTTCCACATGATGATTTTCTTGAATTGGTTATTGACTTCTTGAATAATCAATTGAAGTCTTGAGTATTTATACACTTCACATCTCTTCAATTTCTCTTTAAAATCTTTTAAATACTTAGTTGACCTTTTTGATCGACCTATGACCTATTAATCTTCTTTGAATTTCATGAAAAATCAGTCGAATTCTTAAAGTTTTTTATGCTTCATATATATCTTCAACTTGTCTTTAAATGTCTTCGTATGATCATATCTTCAAAGAAATTTCGTTTTATAATTTTTTTTTAATTTTATAGACTTTTTGGCTCTCTCACTTTATGAATGTACCTCTTCTATTTATAGAGCTTTTCATAGATATTATGTGGTTGGGTTTGAACTTGGTTGGTTTTAGACTCAACTCTTTTTTGTTTAGGCTAAATTATTGTGATTTAACGATGTTTGGACTTATTTTTTATACTAAGCTCAATTTTTATATGAAGACAAATTTCTAGTACTCTAGTAATATTGACAGGTTTTCATACCACCTTCATTCATTTTTTTTACATAAAAGAAGTACTTAAAAACGGTGTGGAGCTCATAAAACATATATAACATCTAATGATATGTCAAACGCTAAGGAAAATATATTACTATAATAAAAAAAAAGGAAAAAAACTTTCCTTATTTTTAGAGACATAATTGGTAATTGAAACCAAAATTAATAATATGTCACTTTTTCATCAAATTTAAAATAATGACGTAATAATTTGTATTGTGCAGAATTTATATTCAACAATTATATTGGGAAAAAAAATTAAATAAAACCTAATGGTTGTCCATCTCCTTTGGTACTAAACCCTAGTCCTTATGTACTCTAAGAAATGGCCGACTCGTCGTATGGTCTCAGTTCCATATTTCCAATGACAACGACAAGCCGTTTGAATGTTGAGATGAGTCTTTCTTTATTCCACGAAATTCAGTTCTTTTTTCAACACTTGAACCCATAACTCATTTTTTCTAATTTCCAAAAACAAAATAAATAACGAAGTAGTCCCCATGTGCTTCGTTTCTCTATTCTTTTGTAATTGCATACTCCATTTCTTCCTTACGTACTTCCTCTCCTATTACTCCTTAGTCAACATCACATATGTTATATTAAATCCATCTGCCACGCTACTACTGAAATAATGTGATTGACAATTTTAGTACTGCTAATTTTTTATAGTTCAACAATTACAAAATAAAGAATAAATGTATAATCGACATTTAATATCATCATTAGTGTGTCCAAATCAAGGTTTAAATATGTTGATCTCTTGAAAATATTAAAGTCTTAATTTTATAAAAATGTTAATGGAAATATCGATAAAATATAATGTTGATGTCGAGAGATATTTCTGGAAAAATTATAAAAACAAAAAAAAGTAAATTTAAATTACTAAATAAACATTTTATGAATTTTTAAAGAATTTAACATGTCTATTATTTATATCATATGTATATTAGTGACATTTTGTTGCTAGATTTTTATGTTTTGTGTATATTTTTACGATATAATAGAAAAATTGATTTACTCCTCATATTGATGTCGAACCCCTGAAAACATATAAATATCGATAGAAATATCGACATGTCGACGAAAATTTAATACTATGCTTCAAATTGACTTATATACCCAAAGATTAAATATTCACCTACATGTCAACATATTCGTTGATGTATTAGTTAATCGAATGGGTTCAACATTGAAATTAAGATCGATTGATATATTCGATATCTTTTATAAATATACTTGTAAAACATTAAAAAAAATGTCATCTATTTAGTCCAATATGAATAAAAAAAAAAAATACTAATAACAATATTCATAGTTAAGTTGGGAAATAAAACCAACTTAATTATTAATCTAAATAATTTTTATAATTCTTTACTTAGGGAAATATCTAACAATTTGTCCATAAAATTAAAATGTTAACATCAATATTTTAATCTTTACTGTACATTAAACTAACAATTATGGTCTATCCGTACCTCCTTCATTTAACATCCAATGGTTAGAGCTTCAAATTCAAAATATAGATACCTTTGTATGATTTTTCTTCCTCCTATAAAAAAAAAGGTCAAATGATGAAATCTTAATGTAGCTCCAAAAAAAATTAAAATCTTAATGTGAAACAAAATGTAGACCTCTCAAATATTCTTGATGAAAAAAATATATATTATTGATGAGAGAAATTATTCCGGAAATGTAGATAACATATTTGCTGTTAAGAAAAAAGTCACAATCAATAAAAAAAATTACTTGAAATAACTGAGTATGTTTGGAAGGGTTTATAAAATTAAAATCACTTTTTCATTTAAAAATTATTATAAAATATTTTTTTAAATTTTAATCCTTTCAAAAATTAATTTTGATGATATAAAAATTATTGTTAAAAATATAAATTTTAATATTAAATTAATTTTGAGTGATTAAAATTATATTTTAAGGTGATTTTAAAATGACAAAAGTAATTTAGACGAATTTAAAATTACTTCCAAACATTCACTAAAAAAATTAGTAGTAATACTTTTAAGTGGGTCGTGAATAATCCTTTAAATATTTATATTCATATAGTCAATAATATATTTATAATATTTTCGTAAAATTAAAATAATAATAAACGAAATTTTTATAGATAAAAAAATGTTAAACTATTTACAGAAAATAGAAAAAAAAAACACTTATAGACATTGATAGACTTCTATCAACATCTATCAGTGATAGACTTCTATCATTTCTATCGTTGATAGACCTTGATAAACTTCTATCAGCGTCCATCACAACTATCTAAAAATTTTGCTATTTTGTCTAAATAATTTTCCTTATTTTTCTATCATCATACATGTTTAAACACAAATATATATATATATATATATATATATATATATATATATATATATAACTCTAGTGTTTTCTTAGAAGAACTTTATCGTTAATAAGCAAGAAAAATGAAAGGAACGGAAATGGATTTTTTTTATTTTATTTATTTATTTATTTATTTATATTAAGAGATTGAATGTCTATTGCAAAACATTTATGTAGTTTCCAAATTATTGTTTAATTTCCAATGAAAGGATATAACCAAGACATTTAAAAAAAAAAAAAAAGTATATATCACAAGTCATTTATGGCAACATATTAAAACTTATTTATACAAAATTAGAAGTCCAAAAAAAGCCAATAAATATTCCTCACCATTTCACCCCCTTCCTCTCTCTCTTTTTAATTACTCCCTAACTAATGCTATCCTATACATATTACCAAAACAAATTAAAGCTCTATTGGTCAAAACACACACAAAATCCTCTCTCCTTCCTTCAATTTTCTCTCTTTTCCTTTTTCCCTTCCATATTTTAGATTAAAAGTGGGCAGAAGTTTGTGTTCATCAGCCCAAAAACACTATGCACATTCTTCACTAATCTTATCTCTTTTCTTTTAATTTCTTTCTTTCTTCTTCTTCTTCAACGCTTAATTTTCAAATAATCAGTCCTTTACTTAATTTTTAGCTTAGCTTCCATTTTAATGGCCTCCTTAGAATTCTCTCATAAATTCCCTTTCTTTTTACTTCTACCTTTCTTCCTCCTTCTCCTTCTTCTTCTTTGCTTCTTCCCACCAAATGATCAAATCCCTTTCCCTTCCTTAATATCTCAAAATTTTTCCTTCTTTCATTCATCCAAACAACCACCAGCGCCGCCGCAATCCACCCTTCAATTTCCTCCCGCCGCTGCACCCTCCGCTGTCGTACCGCTGTCGCCACTACGGCCTCATTCCTCCGCCCACAAGGTTGGTAACCTGTTTGATAATAATTTTGTTTTGTTTCGTTTTTAAAGTGTATGCTTGTTCTTTACTATAATTTTCTTCCAAACACTGTAATAAGTTTTTTTTCAAAAAAAAAAAAAAGATTTTAAGGATTAACTTGATTTTTGAAAATAAACATATTGAAAGTATTAACTTTGGTTGTTTTAGGTTTTAAAAATTAACTTAGTTTGGATAATTTAATTTTCTTACTTGCTTCTGAAATCTACATGTGCTTCCTTCCATTCTTTATTATAATTTTCACTTATTTTAAAAAACATTTGAATTTCTAATCGATTTTTTTTTTTAATATGAGTAGTACATGGATACTAACCAAATGGTTTACAAAAACCAGGTTTTTTATATTAGGATGATTTTTCTTTTTTTTAATTATGAAGTAAGCTTAAGTTGATGGATTACGATAGATTTAATTTTTATATTTTATATCATATCGTTGGATTTGATTGGTACAAAAGTGTGAGATGATCGAAGAAGACTTAGCCGAGGCTCGAGCGGCAATCCGGAAAGCCATTGTAACCCGAAACTACACGTCGGAAAAAGAGGAGAGTTTCATACCGAGAGGAAGGGTTTACAGAAACGCATACGCTTTCCATCAGTTAAGATTCCTACTGTCGTATTTAATTTTCTTTTCCATCTTTGGCTCTATAAAGTTTCCAAATGCGTTGTTTGTTTCTCGGAAAAATAATTATTATATTTTTAAGGAAATAAATAATGATGATGACTTATTAGGGAAAAAGAAAAACGGATCACTTTCTTAGTATTGCATTAAACGTTTCCCATGCCAAATCAAGACTCATAAGTATCCATCTATAATATTTTTTTTATGCAGAGACATTTTTTAGTTTAAACTTTTTCGATGAGTTTATGTTTTTATGATCTCTAATGTGATATATATATATATATTCTTTTGATTAAATTATTATTTTAGTCCCTGTACTTTAAGATTTGTTTAATATCAGTCTATTTATTTTAATTTCAATGATATACTAGTTGGAGAGATTATTAAAAATACATGAATTAAAATTGAACCAACTTTAAAATATAAGGACCAAATCAAGACTACTAATTTAATCTCTATATAATATTTGATGTGCATTTTAATTTGGTGGATAAATGAGACATTTTTTAATTTAAACTTTTGGCTGCTAATTAGTTTAGGTTTTATGATTGTGATAGTTTTTTATTTTTTCTTTTTGGGTTAAAATATTATTTTGAAGTTTGTTCTATTTTAGTCCATCTAATTTCAACACTAAATTAAAATTAAACAAACTTCAAAATATGAAGATCAAATAACTTATATTCAACATGATCTCGAATCTTGGAGAAGTAATTTCGATATCATTTGTAACGAGTTGATTTTTAAATTAAGCCAAATTAATTAAAGGGTTTTTAAATATAGTAAAATAAGTCAAAATATTTATAAATATAACAAAATGTCACTCTCTATTAGTGATTGACACTTATAGATGTCTATCTGTGTCTACATAGTAATAAATGATAGTAGTTTATCTGTGTCTATTACTACTGTCTATCACTAATAGATAGTGACATTTTACTATATTTAAAAATATTTTTAGCATTTTTATTATTTAAAATAATTATTCTTAATTAAATGTAACGTAAAATAAGTTTAAATGTGTTAGAATACTTTCCTAAAAAATATGGATGAAATAGATATAATACTCAAACCCATTGAAACTTAAAATTTGATAATATCATAATCTACTTGGCCTAAAATTACTCTATATATTACGAAATAATTGATGCATTGAAGTATTGTAAATTAATGATTTACAAATTCATAAAAATTACAAAATTTAAATGAATCATTTAAACATAATTGGAAAGAGGCACGTGTAGAGCATGAGCGTGCGAAAGCTATTTTTAAGAGTATAATAATTAGGAATTAATGGGCAGGGGCAGCCTGCCCAGCCGCCTTACCACGGACTAAATCCAGGCTGCCCGAAGTAGTCCGACATTGTCTCTACTGACATTGTTCCTTGTCTTGTTTTTAGCCAAACAGTTGTCTGTCTTATTCATTATTATTTATTTTATTTACACTTTAAATTACTCTAACTACTACCATTATGCTTTTATGAGTTCCTAAATTTAAATCTTTATTTGGTTTTATTATTTTTATTCATAAATCTTAAACCCTAAACTTAACTTTACTAACGATTTCTTTTAGGGTTTGTCTTTATTCCTCTAAATTGTGTATTTTAATCTTTTTTTTTTCTTTTTTCAAATTTGATTTGTAGTGACTAAACGTTAGAATTGCATGATGTGACATTTTTCAATTGGTTTGTGAGTTTGTGATTTGTAAGAGTTGGCTTCTTAATATAAATTTGGAGGTTTAAAAGCTATTATAGCTTACGTACCTTCGATTTTGATTCGTTTTAGTTGTTGTACTTTCAAAATATTCTTTTTATTTTATGTAAATTCAAAACGTTTGTTTTGATCTTTGTACTTTAAAAAGTGACTATGTTATCCCTATTTCTTATTAATTTACAAAATTTTAATACATATGTTATTCATGGTAGAAACTCTTTAATATAACTTTATGACTATATTTTAATATGTTTAATAAATGATGTGTCATGCTAACATTCTTTTCATAAAATTGAATTTTTTTTTTAAAAAAATATAGAGACTGAAACAGACATTTCAAAACTACACTAACCAAAATGAACATCAATTAAAAATCTATACTTACATACAAGATTAAAAAATGGTTGTTTTTAAATATAGAAAATTTTTACTGTCTATAGGCAGCGATAGAAGTCTATCGCTCAAGTGATAGAAATCTATCGAGATCTATCGTTGATAGACAATAAAATTTTTCTATATTTGTAAATAGTTTAATATTTTTTCTGTTTATGGTAATTTCCCATTAAAAAATTTGTAGTTTAGGATGTCAATATAAACAATAAATCCATACATTAAATATAAATTTGATTTTGGTATCTTAAAATACAAAAAATTGATAGGAAAAAAATAAAATTTCATATTATCTACATTTATTGTTTGTGTCACATCAACGTTCTTTTGTAGATCCACTAATATTTACGAAGATAAATTTTGTTGAGTGAAAAGTGAGCTAATAATTTTTATTTATTTATTTATTGTCGTGCATAAGCTCAGGAGCTATATTGAGATGGTGAAGAAGTTCAGAGTATGGACCTACAAAGAAGGAGAGCAGCCATTGGTCCATGATGGGCCGATGAAACACATATACTCAATTGAGGGCCATTTCATTGACGAGATGGACGGTGGGAAAAGCCCATTTTCGGCCCATAACCCTGATGAGGCCCATGTATTTTTCTTGCCCATAAGCATCGTTTATATTGTGGATTACATTTACAAGCCCATCACCACTTACGCACGTGACCGTCTGGTTCGCATTTTCACGGATTATGTGAGCGTCGTAGCCAATAAATACCCTTACTGGAACCGAACTCGAGGAGCTGATCATTTCATCGCCTCCTGCCATGATTGGGTAACTCATTATTACTCTCTATCTGTTGCTTTTTAAGTTGCCTATTAAAAGAAAAAAAATATTTTCTAGCGTTATAACAGAATTCTAACTCAAGACTAGTTTTAAAATATTAACTTTTGAAAAAATATTAGGCAAGAAACAGAGTTTAATTTATGAATTTCATATTTATGTTTTTTCTAAAATTTAAAAAGTTTTAAAGTTTTAATTTTATGTTTAATCTTTCTTTTGACTATTTTAGGCTGGTATGTTTTTCAACATTCAATTCAGTATCTAATAGATCTTTCACTCATTCAAGATTTTTAAAATTTATGAAACTGTTGTATACTAAATTAAAAGGTTGTAGCTCTTTTGGATACAAAATTTAATCTTAAAGGTGAGAGAAACCATTTGACACATATCTAGAATTTTATTGACCGAACTTATAATTTATCATATATTTTAATTAGATTGAATTACTACTTGAACTTTTATAAGGTTATCAAGCTTTTGTGTAATAAGCTTTCTTAACTAAAAAAAAAGTCTAATATAATTTTAAATTTTTCATTTTGTATCTAATAAAATATTGTTATATTGAAAGGTCGTGGTCTTACGTGATGCTTGTGATTTATCCTTTAAATTACACATATAGTTCATTCAGCCTCCATGAGTGTAAACAAATCTATTGCTTCAACAATATCAATAGTTTAGACAAGACTATAGTAGTTGAAAGGCCAATTTGGATTGATTAAAGAAAAAATGTTTTTTAAAAAAGTTATTTTTGTTTAATCTCTTCTGATAATAAAACTGTTTAAAATACACTTTCAAAATGTTTCAAAATCTATTTTGAGTGATCGACAAACACTTCAATTTCTTTTAAAATAACCTGTTTTCATAATTAAACACTTAAAAGTTAAACCAAACCCACTCGAAAAGTTTTTGTTTTTGTTTTGACAAATTCTATCTTTATTTTTAGGATAGTGTCTCTAATCACTATTTTAAAATTGTTAAATTATTAAAAAAAATACCTTTAAACTATGCACTTTGTGTCAAAAAAATCCTTGAACTTTCAAAAGTTTCAAAAATACTCTAAACTTTTAATAAGAGTTCAAAAATACCCCTATCGTTAGTTTTAGATGGAAACCATTAAATTTTTATTTAAAAAATATCCCTGAACTTTTCAAAAGTTTCAAAAATATCTTTAATTCAAAAAAAAGTTCAAAAATACCTTCACCGTAAATTTATGAACATGAACCTACCTCGTTACAAAAATAACTTTAAAATTAAAAAAAAAAAAGTTTAAAATTACTCATAACATTAATATGGTAATTTATTTGAAGTTTTTGAACTTTAAAACAAATTATAAAAATATCATCATTTGTTTTCTTTAACATAGATACTCTCATTTTTCTATGTTAAAACATAAAATCTTTTTTGGTAAATAGTCAAATAGAAAATGTATTCAATTTTGAGTCAACAATTTATTAGATAGTTTTTCCTAAAACTAGAAACTGTTAATATATGATAGTTTAAATGCCTATTGAATGATTTATTATAAAACAACATTAATATCTAAATTTGATGAGAAATTTTGTAATATAATTTAATAATTTATTTATAATTTGTGGATGAAGAAGTGAAGTTAACAAAATTAACATTCTGGAAAGCTTTCAGGCACCTGAAATCACACAAGAGGATCCTAACCGCTTCAAATATTTCATTAGAGTTCTTTGCAATGCGAACACATCTGAAGGCTTCAATCCTATGCGAGATGCATCGTTGCCCGAGATTAACTTGCCTCCAAGTTTTCAACTCAATCTTCCTCGATTAAGCCAACCACCAGAGAATCGCTCAATTCTAGCGTTCTTCGCCGGTGGAGCACATGGATTCATCCGCCAAATATTACTCGAGCATTGGAAAGACAAAGACGATGAAATCCAGGTCCACGAGTACCTTCCTCGAGGCCAAAACTACAGCGAATTGATCGGTCGAAGTAAATTCTGTCTGTGCCCTAGCGGATATGAAGTTGCAAGCCCTAGGTTAGTGGAAGCGATCCACGGCGGTTGTGTACCGGTGATAATCTCCGATTATTACTCTTTGCCGTTCGATGATGTGCTCGATTGGAGCAAATTCTCTCTGCGGATTCCGTCGGAGAGAATTTCGGAGATCAAGAAGATCTTGAAAGGAGTTTCGACGAAGAAGTACTTGAAATTGCAGCGAGGAGTGATGAAAGTGCAGAGGCATTTTGAGGTTCATCGGCCAGCGAAGCCGTTTGATGTGTTTCATATGGTGCTTCACTCTGTTTGGCTTAGACGACTCAATATAAAGCTTACACATTGATGTTGCTTTATGATAGATATACATAGAATACATGGAGAAAATTTGTCATTTAAAATTAAAGAATTAAAAAGAAGGAAATACGATTATGCCCAAATGGCCCTTCAAAAGCAAAATTACATGGTAATGGCTTTAAGAATATTAATGGAAATTTTGGAATTTATATTGTATATTCCCATTATAGTCAGAGTTTTGCGTTTAGTGATATATTGTTATTACTGTATAAATATTATATTTAAGTTTAAGTTTATTTTGTTTAATGGTCAAGATAATGAAATGTATGATTGCACACTTAAATTTATATGGTATATATAAATAATTTGATACGTAGAAAATTTAGGTCTCGATTGATAATATTTTTGTTTTTGTTTTTTAAAATTAAGCTTATTTTCTTTCTATCTCTTACATTCATTTCTATCTCTCTTAAGTGCAATAGATAAAAAACTAAAAAATAGAAAAATTAAAAAACCAAACCAATCCAATCCAAATCGATCTAATGGTTTGATTTAATTTTTTAAGTATAAAATTGAACATATTGGTTTGTATTTGGAAAAAACTAAAAAGTATTGGTTTGTATCAATTTTTTATTTGAAGAACCAATCAAAATCAAACCGAACCAAGGTTATATATATATACTCTTAAAAATAAACTCTAACATTAGGTACCTTTCATATTTTAATTATTATGGCGCATATAAATTTGTTGTTTAGAAAAAAGATCAATTATTATGGAGTTTATTTGTTTTTTATTTAAAAAAGTGTAAAAAAAAAAATTACATTTCAATCTATAAAAAAAGAAAAAGAAATAGACCCAATTTTAATTTAGAATTCAGACAAACAACACATTCAAAATCAAAGTAGAAAAAAATATAAAAATTTGGAAAAAAAAATACCAAAAATCGAAAATCGAGAACCAAACCAATAATAAACTGAACCAAATAAAAATCAACCTATTGATTTTGTTTTTTTTATTGAACATGGGTTTGGATCTCTTCTTTGTAAAACAATTGGTTTGGTTTGGTTTTTAGTTGACCCCAAAACTAACAAAATCGAACCGACTATCACCCCTAATTTTTGTAATTAAGTTATATTTTAAAGTTTACAAAACACGTGTAATTCACGTAGTATCAAACTAGTATCCTAAATGTAACCATCATGGGTTGACTTAGTGGTAAATAGAGGGCATGATCTTGATAAAGGGTTAAGAGATCATGAGTTCTATCCATAATGACCACCTACCTAAGATTTAATATCTCACGCGGTTCTTTGATATCCAGATATAAAATATAAGTATGCAAAACAACAAATCAGTCCCAACTTGCAATAAACAAAATTAGGGAGGAAACTAAGAGCAAAAATAAAAGAAGTTTAGGAAAAAGAAAGACACTGAAATTTATAGTGGATTGACGATTCAAACTATCACTTAAAAAATAAAAGAAGTTTAGGGAAAAGAAAACACTTCAGTCTATAGCTTGATAGAATTCTATCGCGGTCTATCGCTGATAGATGGTGAAATTTTTCTATATCTGTAGGTAGTTTGATTTTTTTTTTTATAGTAATTTTCCTGTAAATATTATATTTAATTCTCAAGATTTATTGTTTAATACTCAAAATAATGAATATGTTTGAATTAGTGTTAAAAAAGATATGTTTGAATTCTAAAAAAATTTAAATTATATATGTGAATAATGTTTGAATTCTAAAAAAAATTAAATTATATATGTAAATAATTATTTTCTTCAACTTAAAAATTTTGAGTAATTTTTCTAGAAAAATTCCCTCTGTAACCTGATCCTCCTGAATTTCAGCTGAAAATCTCAATTCCCGTGGAGAATTTGGATGAGAGGGGAGCAAGGAAGCCATCCCGATCCCATCTCGCCTACTTCGTGTACATCTCTACTTCAACCTCATTTTCTCTCTTCTCCATTCTTCTTCTTCCCCCAATTCTCTCATTCAATTTTCCTTTCCTTCTCCCAAAATTCTCTCTAACTAAAGCTATTTCAAGCTATAAAATGACTTATAAAAAGAGGAAAGCACAATGGGGTAGAAAGACGGAAATGGATTGATGAAGAGAAATAGGAATATACAAGGAATGTATAGAGAGAAGACCCAAACGGTGTAAATCTCCTGTGAAAACGCGCAACTGTGAGTCTCCGGCGATCTACGACTGGCGCACGATTCTATCGAAGCAGCTACCGATTTGCACAGCCGGACAGCTCCATTGAAGACCCACGACCGCATACCAACGCTTCAAATGACATGAATCCCGATGAACAATGAGAAGTTCGGCGAACGGCGAAGACCACGACAGAATGCAGCAATCCGGGGACCGACAGCAACAGTACCCACGAAGAAAAGAAAATTACATAGAGAGGGGAAGAAGAAATCGTGAAGGAAGGAACGAAGAGAGAGAGTAAAATTGGTAAAGTTTGTGGATCTGGTTTTGAATTGAGTTCCGAATTAGATTTAAGGGCAAAATACACTTTTGGTCCGAGATTTCAAATAGGTATCTATTTGGTCCATGGTTTTATAGTGGATATTTTTAGTCCCGAAAGTTTGAATAATGGTTTTAAATGCCTACACTTAGTTGACTTAACGGATTGCTGGACTGTTAAATGATGAAGTGTATTTGCTTATGTGTCAATTTTTAATATAAAATTATATAAATTAGAAATTTATTAGGTTAAGATCAAAATTTTAGATGGTTAGCAAAGATTTTAAAAAAACAAAAATAAAAAAAAAAACAAATCATCTATATCACATTGAAGACCAAAAATCATGCTTGGAGAATATCTTTCTTCACCAGCATTGATCGACAAGCATCGAAAGACCAAAAATCTTTCTTCAACAAGCATCGGACGACAACTTTCGATCGCGAAGGAGGACAACTTTCGATCACTTCGCAACAATTTCCAACGGTGTATGTTAGGCCTGCAACAATAAAGTCTTTATTCCTCTTTTCTTTAAAACTTTATTTAAGATTGGACTTTTTGTCCATCTTTTTTCTAATTTTTTTTCCTAAAGTAAATCAATTCTAAACAAAAATTTTGAGAAAAGATGTACAGAAAACCCAATCTTGAATAAAATTTTAGAGAAAAGATGAATAAAAACCTTTGCAGTTGCAAACCTAAGCATATATAGTTGGAAGTTGCCGTGAAGTGATCGAAAGTTGCTGTCTAATGCTTGTTGAAAAAAGATTTTTGGTCTTCCGATGCTTGCCGTTCGATGCTCGTTGAAGAAAGTTATCGTCTAATGTTCGTGAAGATAGATATTCTCCCATAGTGACTTTTAGACTTCAACTTCATATACAAGATTTGTTTTTTATTTTTCATTTTTTTAAAATCTTTGTTAACCATCTAGAATTTTAATTTTAACTAATAAATTTCTAATTCATATAATTTTATATTAAAAATTGACACATATGTAAGTACACCTCATCATTTAACAGCCCAGTCAACAATCCGTTAAGTCAACTCAAATGGGTGTAGGACCATTTAAAACCATTATTCAAACTTCAGGAACTAAAAATGCCCATTTAAAATTTCTAAATAAAATAAAATAAAATTTTAACTTGTAATTTTCAATTAGTTCTAAGATTTGTCTTTCCTAATTTTATTTTAACTTGATTTCAATTACGAGTTCTAAAAAAAGAATTCTATGGTACCAAACCCTTCAATTTAATTTAAATGAATTTCAAATTTGTTTCAATTTGAAGTTTCTTAAAAAAGTATTTTAATTTCAACTTTAGTTTGAAATTTTCATAAATAAATCTTAATTTGATTTTAATTTAAAATTGTCCAGTAAATTTTGATTTCATTCATTTTTAAATTCTCTAAATAAAATTTCAATTTTATTTTCAACTTGATTTACGAAACCAATTTTAGTATTTTTTTTTAAAGAGCTTATACCACTAGTATAAATTTAATTCATATTCTACTTCTAAAATGTGAATTGATCCACCTGAGACATTTTTTAACGTCTCAAATTCTTGAGATAAAAATCAACATGATGTCATTTGTCCACTTATAAAATACAACTCTACTTTATTCTTAATGTAAGAGTGTGATTTGATGAGACATTGTTTAAATTTAAATAAGTCCTTAGCCAGTCTCTTACAAGAGAAAATTCAAGAAGATTTGCAATATGTAAAAGAATCATGAGGAGTGTCTTTCCATTTGCAATTCTTTTTAGCTCATACTGGTTAGATTAGGGAGAAATTCCTTCAATTCAATATTTAATCTATGTTAGTAATGATAAATAATTTTATTTGATGGACTCCATATCCTTCTTCTTAAATACTTTTTCCTATGACAAATAATGAATATAAGTAGTATGAAAAATATAATACTAGAAATTATTTGAAAATATTGGTAAATGCAAGGTTAAAATATTGAATAAGGTAAAAGGTAAAAATAAAAGATACATACAAGAAATACAGGTTTGACTAGTTAGGAAATGCAGAGATAGCAGAGAAAATGGTTTGAAGGATGGTGAGAAGAATGAGGAAGGTTGCAGCAAAGAAGGAGATAACAGCCCACGGTGTATTGAAATAGTTATGTTTGAGTGAAGCTTTCGCCTTGTTCCACCATCCATTGCAATGCTGACGTAAAGCTTTGCTAATATCGTTGAAGTGGTAAGGATTATATATTGTTTTGATAAATCTACTGAGATTGTTAAACAAATCTGAAACTTCTTTATCACTCCCACCAATTCCATTGATTATGACTTCAGCCTGTACAAGTAAACTCACGTCTTTCTCTGTGTTTATCAAATCATCCATAAATAAGACATATGTGATTATATATTTGTCCTCATTTGTTGCGGGAAAATGCTCAAATGCTATTAAGTTTCGCATCATGGGTTCAAAGAAATCATCAATATGTAAAAATGGGATTTCGAAAACCCCATTTTTGAAGCTTATGTCTGTCATACATTTGGGATTTTTTGCTTTTTTTATGATGACACCAGCCTCGCAGAGCTCAGTTATGGATGGAGGAGTGATCCTCTTTTCCTGATCATTGCTTTCTTGATTCTGATCATGCTTCTTTTGAAGACAATGCAAAGGGACACGTGAGAATAAGCTTAAGAATTTGTTCTTAAATATCATTTTCTCACTATTTTCGTCCTCATGTTTCTTCTTTTGCATATCAGAAGGCATCATGGACACGAAGTGGTAGCTGAAGTGATCGATCAAGTGCTTTGATTTTGTGGTGAAGATCACATCAGAGGGTTCATAATAAACGAAGGACTGAGGGCGAAAAAAGTCATATGCAAGATTTATGAAAGAGATGGGAGCCTCATGTTTTGGTATTAGATCAAACAGACGTTGAAGAAGAAAGAAAGGAACTTGATTTTCCAACTTAATCAGATCAATTTCTATATCAGGGAATCTTGTATAAAAGAATGACATATCAACATTATTTTGAAATTTTGTGAATGCATGTGGATTGCCTCCGTCATAATCTAGTATCATAAACTCCACAATGAAACAACCATCCACAAGCATCATTTCAACAAACTCCTCGTCATTCATGTTTATGGGTTCTGCATAGCAATTTCGGGCTTCTTTAACCCAACTTTGAGTGGTTTTCACCAAGTCCTCTAATGATCCGGCTTTCACCAGGTCCTCTAATGATTCCATCTTATAAATACGACGTAGAAAGTTAACAAAACCTTTACGCTTATATCGTTCCGTGGCTTTCAAATCATCTCGAGTACAATGGTGAAAAGGGCCGATGGAGATGACTTGAGGGGTATAAGCTTTATCATTCATATCACGTAGCAGTTTGGGAACTCGATAGATGCTGCATTCTACATTAGGAGGCAGTAGTTCCAGCATGTTTTTTATGGATATCACAACGTTGCTACAAAGCTGTTCATCAATTACCTCACTAGTTTCTGCCACATTGTAAGATTTTTCGTTTGCTTGTATTGCAATCTCATTCTTTCCCATTTTGGACTTGAAACACAGCCACGTTTTCAAATCCCTTTCAACAAAGATCCATGCATATATTTCAAAAATTAACTAAATATATATATATATATATATATATATATATATATGGAGAATTTTTAAAAATAGAAAAATAAAGAAACTATTTATACAAAATAACAAAATTGTTAGATAGTTGTAGTGATAGAAATAATAGAAATCTATCACTAATAGATACAGATAGAAGTCTATTAATGTTTATCAATGTTTTGTTTGCTATTTTCCATAAATAGTTTGAATTGTTGAAACTTTCAAACACAAATTTAACTAATGGAGGTCTCATTTAATAACTATTTAATTTTTTGTTTTGAAAATTTAGTTTTTAATAAACACTAGTACTTCTATTTATAAATTTCTTTGTTTTGTTATCTATCATTCATTTTTAAAATCTAAGCAAAATTTTGAAAACTAAAAGAAGTAGCTTCTTTTGAAATTTTTTTTTTTTCTGAATTTAAAAATTTAAACTATAAATATTATTCCAACATAAATTCATTATTTTAATCATCTATCTTTTTAAAATGGTTTTAAAAAATCAAACCAAAGTCTCAAAGTGAAAAGTAGTTTATAAAAAAAATTATGTTGTTTTTGAAATTTGGCTTAAACTCAAACGTGTTTTTCAAGTAACGTGAAACAAATAATAAAATGGTTATATCAAATTAAGCTATACTTTTTTATTTAAAAAATGACTAGATAGATAAAAGTTATTGTGAAGAAATAGTGGGAAAAAAAAAACATAATTTTAAAAACTCAAATAAAAAAAAAATGGAATCTAGCTGATATATGGGCTATTCTCAATATGGGCTATTTTATTATATCCAAATAATTCTAATTTTTTTTTTGAACAAAAGCACATAGACATAGACCAAGATTAGTAGGTGTAAACTAAGTTGACACATTCGTAGTACTTTCATCACCTCCCAGAATCAAGAGCGATGCATTCCAAAAAAGAGAATAACAATAATATGTTTGTACAAGAGCTAGAGATGAGCTCAAAAACGGAAAAGAAAAAAAACATTGACAAAAAAGACTAAAAGAAAGCCTTTCAATTTAAAGCAATACCAGATGCATCATAATTATAAAAGAATTTTGATTTAAAACATGCATGTTGGCTAAAGTCGTGCAATGACTTCCTAAATATACAAGGTCTCTTTCAATTTATATATATTTTTATATAAGGAAGCAAAAACTGAAATTAAGAAGGATAAAAATAAAAAAAAGAAAGAAAAAACAAGAAGAAAAAGAAATGAAGAAGTACCTTAGCTTGTGTGGAAATTGATGGAAGATACTGGTGGTAAATGAAAATGAGGGAAGAAAGGAAGAGGCGGTTGTGGGAAGAAAATGGAGTAGGAGAGGGTTTATATAACTGCAAGAAACAAAAAGGCAGGCTAGTGATGGGCGGCTAAACAGCAGAATAAATTACTTGGAGTAAAACTTAGGCGCAGGCTGGGCTGCTTCCATCTTTTGCAGCCTAGCCACGTGTCAAATACTTATTGGTTCACGTATTATTGTTTTTTTAATAAAATATTTTCGGTTAGAATTGACGCCGGTTGAGTTACGTAAGGTTTTAAGAAAATATTTTAAGTTTTCCACTTTTCAACGTTTTTCGCTCCTTTCAAGATTTTGTAATCATTTTTTTCTTTTTACTCTTTTTACGTTTATGTCATTCGTTTTTTTTTTCTTGCTAGTTTTTGTATTTTTTCAATGTTTCCTTTTTTTTTTCAAGGTTTTGATATTTTTTTTGTTTAATTTTTAATTTTTACGTTTATACCTTTCTTTTTCCTTTTTTTTTTTTTGGGATTTTTCACTTTCAACGTTTTCACCTCTAATTTTAATTTTCTTTTTTCTTTTATACCTTTATTTTTTCTTTAATTTTTGGACCTTTTTCTTTTCCTCTTCAACTCTTCGAATTTTTATTTATTAAATGATTATTGTATATTGTATACTAATATTTTCTTTCTAACACCATCAATTGTACACCTAATGACATATAATTATACATTTTTGTTATTATAAACAAAAACAATTAGTCAAAATCTAATTCAATTGACCAATCCACTTTTAAAAAATTAGAGGTTAGATTTTATACCTAGTAAATTACAAGACTTTTTTTTTTAATAACAAATTACAAATTGAAGGCCTAAAATAACAATGTAACAAAAAAAATCACTTCTAAATTATAAATAAACATTCAGCGATTATAGATTGCAAATAAAATTAGTTCAAAATAAACTTGAACAAAATATACTAATGCTCTAAATTATCAATCTTCAATTGGTTGAATTTTTGTTACCAAGTGACAATATTTCTTAAAAAAAATCATTTAATAAATAATATCTATAAATGCAACTAATATATTTTGAAAAGAAAGTTAACCTCAAGTAATTGAGTGAATGACATATTGTTTTGTGTATCCATAGATATGGTCTGTTAGATATGGTCTGTTAGTTTACAATCGGCAACACAACTATTGTTTGTGCATCTTTTAACATAATATTTTTCTAATTGAAAAAATAATCACTAGAATAAAAAATGTATTTACTTTAAAATTGAATGAATATATACCTTATTTCGGTACCTGTGTGAGGCTTACCATGTGATTTGATGAGGAAGAAGCTTGTTCAATTTTACATTTTGTTTATGTCTCCTCCTTTCAAGTGGATCTTTGATTACAAGGACGACCAACTGTAGGCTTTCTCTTAATTCCATGTGCTTCTACTGCATTATCTCCCAACTTTCCTACTCATTAGTTCCATGGTTGCGTTAATTGAAATTCCTAATCTGTCTACATCATAAGCTAGAGCATTTTGGGTACAAGAAATGCTCCTATTAACTTTTAAAATATGCTTGATTGGTGTTCTAACAAGATCGTGATTGTGATTTCCATTAAATGACACTACTCTGAATTTACATTCTTTTCAAGCAAGCAAGTTATGTTAGTTTTACATCTCGTTCTTGATATTGGCCGAGTATATGAAACACATAAGCTTGTGAAAACCCTCACTTAAACTTGAACTCCAACTTACTGTCATATTAGCGTAGAGTGATATCAATACACACAATCAATTATTTCCTTTCCATACGTGCACGTAGGATTACATTTTCATCACTGAAACACATTCTCTAGTGGTCTATCAAGGGGTATTAGAAAATTACCATATCATTTACACCACGAAACACATTTACATAGTGTATTAAGTAATCACATGGTACAAGATTCAATGCATTAAAAATCACTTTTATCATGCATCTCATACCTCATAATCTTTAACTGTATGTAGACACGCTTTCTCGTCATCCTAACACCCTTTAGAATAAAACATGTTCTTAGACATATAATAACTTCAATTAAAAACATCACATTACTAAAAATTTGTAAACATTTCCTTAAAATTATAAATTAATACCTCTAGAATTATATATAATCATAAAATTTCATAATATTTAACTATTAATAAAACAGTAGAAAATAAACCACTCACCGAATAATCGACAGTCATAGAATCGTATATGGTAATCCAATTCCTGCCCCCATCATTAATTAATTCCAACCACTTCTTCCACTTCGTCTTCCACTTCATCAACCACTTCGTCCACTTCAACGCTCTCTGTCCTTCTATTGTTATTTTTTTTCTTTCTTCTCTTTTATTTCGTTCTGCTTCTCTCTCTCTCTCTGTCTCTTATTCGGTCTCTCTGTTTCTTCTCACCGAAAATCAATTATATTTGTTATAAATTTTGACAAACCCTCCACGAAAAATAAGCTTTAGAGGTGTCATCTCCAAATTAAATTTAAATCCACCTCATGCTTAGAGGAGAAAACGTGGATACCTTTCTTTTAAATTTATTTTTTTTCTTTTTAATTAACTATTACTTCTTTGGGATTTTGTTATCTTTGGACCTCTTTAAATTTGAATTTTTTAAATGAAGTTGTTTAATGAGAAATTTTAGACTAATCATAAATTATCATACTATTTATCATAAATAATTAAATTTGAGACTAATTAAAAGTTGACATATGTCTCAAATTGCAATTGAAGACGTATATTAGTAAATTTCGATGTGCCACTTGTTTTCGTTCTATCAAATTAATTATTTATTGTTCAATTAATTATTAATATTTGGGCTAAAATCCAATTAAATAAAAAAATAGATTTAATTTGGCTCAAACATCAACAAAGACCCACATTTAATTAGTTGAGCTCAAGGCTAGGTACATGGACCAATCAAGTCCACAAAACTCACATGAAAACTCTATAAATAGAAAGCTCTCCTTTAGTTGAAAAGTTTAGAAATTCTACCGTCTAGAGAGCTTAGAGAGAATTCTCCCTACAATCAGAAGACTGATTTCTAACTTCGGAAGCTGAATCACACTTGAAGACTGAAGTTCCTAAAATACATACATTCCTTCAAGACTCCAGCTTCAAGTACATCCACACGCTCCGCTTCAATACTTCAATACATCAAGCGTACGAATTCAACTGAGAGAGAATCAGATGATCAAGTATTAGAGATCGAATCATATCCGCATCAAATCTACATAAACTTAAGTTCAACTCCATGAAACACGTTTATCTGGAAACCTCGTGCGAACAAAGACTTTTAATGTTAGTTTTGGACAATTTCTACCTTTTTTTTTTCATTTATTTATATTCGTTTTTTAATATTCTTTTTCAATTTACAAAGTTCACTTAATGTTGGAGAGAGAATATGTATTTATTATGAAGAGAGAAAATGTATTTAATATGATTTTTCTATTTTAAATTGAAGAGAGAAAATGCATTTAATATGATTTTTATTTTCAATTCTACTTTGTGTCTTATTCGTTTTCATGTTTAATTTATTATGTGATATATTCCATTGTTTATTTTGAGTATTATTTGTTTACATGTAATATGTTTCATTGTTTATTTGGTATATATATTCCATATTCATTTTAGTGCAATTTTTATATGATGGTGTGACTTATTTGAGTTTGTCTATTATAGTCCATTGTTTATTTTGAGTTTTGTTTATATTTTGTGTTATTATCTCATATATACCATAGGTTAGATTCATGGTCATTTTTAAATATATGTTGGAACAATGGAATATATCACATTTAATTAGTCTCGTTTCTATTGAGCTATATATTCTGCATACTTTTTCATACATACCCATGTATATGTAGTTCTTTTGTAAATATATACTTCATATTATATGCTACAAATTAGATCAAATTATTTAAAAAACAAACAAAATTCGTAAGGTTCAATATTATGTATATTTAATATATATTTTAGGGGAAAACGGTGTGAATTTATGATATATAGTAGAATATCGCATACTAACTATATTTAAACAATATAATATATAAGGGGTGAGAATCGGTCGAGTGAGGTCGGTTTTCTATGAAAACGGGCGCTGAAACTGCCTATTCAGTTTAGAAATTTTATAATTGCACTTCAAAATTATTCTTGCTTAAACCGAGCGACTGGTTGCATGTCGGGTTGGGGGTCGGTTCGGTTTTTAACTATATTTTGAGAAAACCAACCCCGATCGATTTTTTAAAAAAATTGGCCTCCAACCCTCGATTCGACTCGTTTCGGTCATTCGGCCATCTCTACTCACTCCTAGAATATATTAAAACAATAATGGTAGACGGATATTGCAGCCATATCTATACATATTTTCCATTGAAATTGAAAATATAATATACAAATACACTCATATTTGTTATCCATCCATTTTCAACCTCATACTAGATTGACCATATATATATAGATTATTTGAAATAAACCCAAATATATATGGATTATTTGAAAAAAAAAAACCTGGATGTATATGGATTATTTAAAATAAATTTGACCTGCCCATCCTAAGATCCATGTCTAGCTATGTCATCGACCTACTAGATCTTCATGTGCCGCTACCCAAATTTGCCCACCATAGCACCATCGTTTATTGTCGGCAGCCTCCATCAACGTCGACCACAGTGCCATCATCGTTCGTCTCTCGCCAGCCACCGTCACCAGCCATCGTGCCACCGTCGTTCATCATCAACAGCCTCCATCAACGTCGACTACATCGCCATCGTCGTTCGTCTCTCGCCAGCCACCGTTGCCCCCATCATTCATCGTCGACAGCCTCCATCAACGTTAACCACAACCCATAGTTGTTCGTCTCTCGGTAGATATCGTCGCTAGCAACCTGCAACTCGTGCCGCTGGGAAGAAAAAAAGAGAGAAGATGAAGAAAGGAGAAAGAAAGAGACGGGAAGAAGAAAAAGAGAGAGGAGGAAGAAAAAAATGAGGTCCAACAAAACCATTTTTTTTTTATAAAAAGTAATATCAATGAGCACATGGGTATAAAACCACTACAAGAAAAATCATATTTCTTGATATTTGTAATTTTAATTACTCGACATTTTTATATAAAAATGTCAAGTAATAGATGATTTTTATGAAAAACGTCGAGAAAATGTAAAAAAAAGCGGAGGTTGGAATACACAAAAACCTAAAGTTATGCATGGGAGAGATACACAAAAACCAAGATTTATTTATTTCTTTATTTATATATATATATATAAAATGTAGGTGAGATTTAAATTGAAAATAACCACTTATATTAGTTTAAATAGGGAGACCAATAGGTCTTTTATGTAAAAATGAAATATTCAAGACATTAACATAATATAAACATATTTTAAAGTCATTTTAGGTATAAATTCCTATTTTTTTCTAATTTAATTTAATTTAATTAAATTATTGTTATTGTTATTATTATTTTTTTAATTTAATTTTAAACTCTTTTCTTTTCTTTTTTATACTTTTATCATCCTAATTTTAATTTTCATTTGAAATGAGTAGCAATTTTAAGGGTAATAACCAAATGTATAACAACATTTTTCAAAAATCTATCAGTGATAGAAGTCTATCACGGGTAGACTTTGCTATATTTGCAATTTTTTTAAAATATGCTAATACTTTGAATCTGATTGCTATATTTTCAACTGTCCCATAAATATATTATCAAACACATTTTAAACGATTTTTTAAATTGAAATTTAATTACCTTAAAATATAAAATATAACTCTATTTTCATTGAATTCTTTATTTTCAAATTATCTACCATGGAAGTTTTCTTTTTCTTCTTCTACATGTAAAAAAGGAATAAATAAATCAATCAAATTTCGAGAGGCTTCATGAAGTGCTTCTTTAGGAGTTAAACTTCTATTAGTCCATATTTAGAGAAAAAATATCTCTTGTTTTCCATTCCCATTTACATAAGAATGAATACTATGATTCGCATTTCGAATAGGCCAGCAAATTGGTATCTCGCCCAAAAAGCAGAGCAGACCCCTACTTAAGTAAGTGTGAGAGGAAGGCCTGAAGTTAGGAAGTGCCTCACTTGACTGAATGCTGGCAGGCATGGCTAAGTCCACTTCTTTCACGGATTATTCCTACAAAATACCAAAAAAAATTGAACGATCTTAGATTAGAAGGGATATAATGAAATTCCTTGATTGATTCTTCACTGAGAAATTATCCATTTTATTTGATTTGATTGACGCGGACAACAAACAATTATAACAAATATCAAAATTTCTAATTAATATTGGTAAACTCCAAAGAAGTTGAATTGAGAATGTAAATTTAATATAAAATTAAAATTAAAAAAATAAGAAAAAGAAAACTGAACTCAGAGGAAAGAGAAAGAGGGGGGAGAGAGAAGCCAAGAGGAGAAAGAGAGACCGAAGAAGAAGAAGATAAATTTTATCGTTTAAGCCAAATTCCAAGCTTTGGGAGATTAGAAGTGAAATAGGGTAAGTTTCTAATAAAATTGATTAAAATAAAATTGTTGTTCAAAATCAAATCAGAGTGAAGCTAAGGTTTGGCTATGGTATTAATAATTAAATTTGTTAGTTGGAAGGTAAGAAGATGAAGAAGAAGAAGGTGTTGAATGAGAAATTTCAGTCAATCACAAGTCACCACGTCATCATAACGAAAGCTCAACTCTTTCATAAAAATTATAAATTAGATCGGGTGGAGTAATTAAAATCGTTCGGGTCCAAAGTCAAATATAATTCAAGCCTATTGTGAAATTTTGTTCTAAAAAAGATATTGGGCCCAAGCCCAAGCTCAAAAGCAATTGGGCCCAAGCCCATGGGAAACCTTTATAAATAGAGACATTACCCCTTCATTTTAAGAGGTGAGAAAACATTGACAACAAAGTGCTGAAGCTCTGAAGACTTAAAAATTGAAGCTCTAAAGATTTCAAGTTTCAGAAGCTCTAATCGACCTCGATGACAACCTTATGAAGATTGAAGACTTGGAAGACAAGATTAAAGCTCTCAAGAATATTACTCTCTTGAAGCTATGAGAAGAACTGGATGTTGAAGTTCTAAAGCTCCTAAAATCAACTTCTACTCTTCTAAAGATCTAAATACTAAAGCTCAAAAGACTTCTAGAAGATCAGAAGCCTTCTAAAGCTCTTAAAGTCATAAACAAGCCAGAAGCTGATCCAAGTCAATCAACAAGCCAGAGGTTGATTCAAATTGATCAACAAGTCCAAAGGTCGATCCTCCAAGAAGATCATCAAGCCCAAAGGCCAATCATTCAGGAAGATCTTAGGCTAATCATTCAAGAAGATCATCAAGCCCGAAGGCCAATCATTTAGGAAGATCATCAAGCCTGAAGGCCAATCATTCAAGAAGATCATCAAGCTCAATCATTCAAGAAGATCATCAAGCCCAAAGACCAATCATTCAAGAAGATCATCAAGCCCAAAGGCCAATCTTCCAAGAAGATCATCAAGCCTAAGAGTTGATCCTCCAAGAAGATCAACAAGCCCAAAGGCCGATCGATCCTCCAAGAAGATCAACAAGTCCATAGGCCGACCATCCAAGAAGATCAACAAGCTTAAGGATTAAAGTTTACTTTTCGAGAGAAAGTATCAAAGGATTATGTATTAGAAATTGTACTCACTATACTATACTGAATTCAATTCAAATACAAAGTTCAAATTCCACGAATCAAATTTAGCTAATTTAATTTGGAATTTCTTAACATTAAATTTTATAAAAGGAAGAATGTTTGCTTAAGGAGAGGAACAATACCAAAGAGAATGTCAGTAGCTCAAGCTAATTAAGTGCTTTGACGAATGAGTAGGGAAGGAGAAGAAGATAGGAGGAAATTATAATTAAAATAATGGGACAAAAGATAAAGAAAATGGGAATATATGAATAAAATAAAGAAAAGAAATGTGTTGGAGCATGTGTGAAATCAAATGAAGATCGAGAAATGATTCGGGCATGGACGGGTTCACGTGAAAGGCAATGTGGCAGAGCAAGTATAAGTTGAATGTTATTAGATAAACCTTGGTTTCATGTCAAAATTAATTAGCAGGAATGAGTAATTTTCTCACTTTTTTTAGGTGGGATTCTTAACTTATAATTATGTGTTCATCGTTTTTGAGATTGATCCTTCAAGCGAATAGCGAATATCGATTGTGGGTAACTTCTTGAGTTTTTAATAAACATGAAGTTTTATCTCTCCAAATCAAATTAAGTAATGGGAAGATTAACTCATCTATCTTATTAAAAATTGTAAGATCTCTATTCATTTAGAAGAAAATTAAAACATGGAAGTAGCTCAATGAGAAATTAAAGTGGAGAGAGATTGTAAGGTTGAGTACATTTAAATAAAATAAGGAAATCAGTTAAAAAGTAAAGATTAGGAAAAACCAATAATAGAAATAAATTTGTCAACTTCTATCAATTTTAACCTTAAATTTTCAATTTCATCAAATTGCGTCTCAAATTTAGACAAAAGTGGTAATATGTTAACTTTCTAATAAGTTGTTGCTCTAATTATCGTAAAAAAATCCTTTTTTTCTTATGTATTTAATAAATTATAAAACATATATATGACATGAAACCAATAAAATTTAGGGAAAAAAATGAATTAGAGCTACTTTTGTTTTTATTTATGAATTTAGGTCATGTTTACCCTAACAAAATTCATTACTGGTAAAATAAAAGTGGACCCCAGTTCATTACATTTGTTGTTTACCTATAATCCGTGATTGTAATGAACTATGGGGTCCACCTCCAAATTTGTAATAAAAAAGTGCAATTTAATTGAGGAACAGAACCTGCTCAATCTGATTGTGGTTGAAAATTATGTGGGACCCACCACCTTTACCGTTATCATTATAAATATTGTTACTATAATAGTATGAAAAATTATGAACCTGCCACATTTATTGTTACATTTACCGTTAATGTTAGGGTCAACTAGTAATAGTAATAGTAATATTAAATTGTGACAGATTTGTAATTCTATGTAAATGCGATTAAAAGCAATTTAATTACATTTACGATTCAGACTTACTATGGTTGATCCATTAATGAAATTTCATTATGATTAAACCAATTTTCATTACAATTTGGCAAACGTGACCTTAAGTTATTAAATGGTTAACCGCTAAATTTTGTTAATATGAAATTTTGCATTTAAAAGTGTAAAATTAAATATTAAATTAATTTTGAGTGATTAAATGATTGTTTCATAATGATTTTGAACATGACAAAAATGGTTTTAATAGTTTCAAAATCATTCCCAAATATACAAAAAGGTTGAAGGTGTACGTGTCTCACAGAGTCATATTCCAGTCGATAAATTAGTTTTAGCTTTCAGTTTTATCTTGAGTATTTACTAATAAATTAGTATACATTAGTTGATAAAAGTCTACAAGTCATAGACTTCTATCGCTGATTGAAGTAGTCTGTTAGTGATAGAAACCTATCATTGATAGACTATAATAGACTTAATCTATAAGTGATATCATAGACTATCAACGATAGAAGTTTATTACTGGTAGATTTCATACTTTTAAAGTGCTATAAAAAGGAAAAAAAACTATTGGTCCATTTGATAACATTCTCATTTCTCATTTTTTGAGAAATAAACTTGTTTAATACCCATTCTTTTTTCTTATTTCTAAATTTTAAAAAATGTTTCTAAAAATGGTGCAAATTCGATGTCTAAAAAAATTAGTTTCTTTCAAATCCATTTCCATTTGCTATTTATATTTAACATTTCGTTATAATAATCAAACTTGATGATTGACTTGTTGGTGTTAAGTCACTTAAGAACTGTACACTTTCAAATCTTGGGTTTGAAACTCAGCCTTATAAACTCTCTTTTTAGTCTTTCTAGCAAAATCACTCATGTGTTTATTGACAATATCCGAAGGGAAATCATCACACCACAAGGCACAACTCTCCAAACTTTTCATTCTAGTTAAGTCATGTGCCACAATATTATAAGAACGGGACACATGCTGAAACGTGGTTGATCTGAAATGAACCGCTATATCCCGTATGTCAGTCACAAAATTAGCCACTTCCACATGGTATCCACCAAACACCTATATGGGGAACCAATAACCCCACTTTAACCCACTACAAAGGGATCCATTCTACACGCCGCATCAACATGAAGAATGTCCAAAGCACTATTTGAGATATTGTAGACTTGGGATCCAATAATATAACTAAATTGATCTTTTGATTTCATCCCAACTTCCGTTGTATACTCCAAAATCCACTCACACCGATGCTCTAAAGAATGGATACATTTTGAGTTATGAACTTTATTCATATCCTCCCAAATATCTTAGGCGGTAATGCAAGCCTGAGCCAGTTCACAATTATCAAAACTCTTGGCCAACTCCATCCAAATATCCAAATAGTCCTTATTCCAAACTTCCAAAAGCCAACTGCCACTAAATAATGATGACCACACAGCCCTGACCCTAGAACAAGCAAACAAAGCATGTGTCACAATTTCCTCTTTTTTTTTTTCTGCAAACCGGATAACCAGGGATAACATCCACACCCCGCTTCTCGAGGTTTATCAAAGTAGGTATACAATTATGGCACGACTTCCAAATAAAGATAACCACCTTACTAGGAATTTTTAGAGTCCATAATCTCCCCCACCACCCAATTGACGGACTCGAACTTGATCCATTTCTCATAATTTGATTGAGAATAACACTTCTATAACCGCTCTTAACCGAGTATTCACCATTCTTGTTGAAATGTCAAATCCATACATCTTCCCTATTACACCTACTGAGGGGAATTTTAAGAATCTCCATGATATCTTCTTGAAGAAAGTTCAGTTGCAACTTATTTAAATCTCAATCACCAGAAGAAGAAATAAAGTCGGAAACTCATATGTTTTCGCTCAAACCATTGTGAGTAACCACCTTAAAAGTAGATGGTTTGGGAATCCATGGGTTCGTGAAAGCCAGAGTTGTTTTCCCATTACCAATAGCTTTTCGAACTCCTTTCTGCAAAATTTCTTTCCCCCAACACAGTCCTTTCCAAAAGAAAGAATCTGACCTTGAACAGGTAGCCTCCAAAATAGAGCATGATGGGGAAATATCTCCCCTTCAAAACCCTACTAACTAGTGAATGAGGGTTTTGTAAAACCCTCCATGCTTGTTTTGCAAGAAGGGCTTGGTTGAATAATTCAATATCTTGGAAGTTCAAACCGCCAAATTCTTTGGGAATACATAATTTATTCCATCTCATCTAAAAAGAAAACATTTGACATATTTACAAATATTTTAAAGATGTGCTATATTTTTAGAATTTTCTCCTTATTTTGTGATAGATACAAAAAAGGTTACCATCTATTTTATTACTTTTTATAGTAAAAAGACACTTTTATGTGATATTTTGACCCCGTAATGCCCAAAATTAGTTGAAATGAGCCATGAGAGATTGATCATGTTGATGTTATATGCTGATTTGGAGGTGATTTGGTGAACTTTGGCAAGTAATTAAGGTCAGATTGCAGATTTACCTATCCGATGTGACTGCATCAGATGTGTTGCAACCACATCAAAAGTGATGCACCCACATTACTAAGCTCAATTTTTCCAAATTTGCACCCAGTCAATTCTAGTAGTTATTTTCTCGGTCAAAGCTGTTATTTAACGCCTAAAAAGCTAGGAAAATGTTCCGAATATGATTTTAGGCCATTTTTAACCACCTTGGCCTATATAAAGGAGGAGAACTCTTCCATTTCAAGCAAAAACTCTCCATCTACGATTTCACCACACTTTTCTCGATAATTCTACCATTGTCGTCAGCACCCTTGGGCATTTTCTCAATTTCTTAAGTTAGTAGCCTTAAGAACGAAAGTTCCTCTAAGGCATCGTTCTTAAGGCATTGCGGCTCTAGGTAATCTCATCCCATGAAAGCGTGTGGTGAGGAACGATTCTTCTTTGAAAAGGGGGAATCAACATGTCTCAAGACCCCTTGAGTTATATTTTTTAACATTTATATTCATTTATTCTTGTAATTTTCTCATTTCTTTCACCCGTTGAATATCATCTTGTAGCTATGATTTTTTATTCAATAAAGTTCATTATTTTATCATTAGTCATGAGTTAAATTCTCTAAGGGGTTTGATTATGTGATACCCTAGGGTTTTATGGCTTGAGCAACGCTTATGTTTCATACCTCTTTGACTTATGCATTTTCTTTGTTGAGTTTATGGGAAAATTTTGTGAAGTTAAACTGATCACTTAATTTAGCAATTTAGTGGAGTCCTAATGCTGAGAAAGTTAGGATATAAACCAATGTCACAAAGGAATACGAGACTGAGAGCCTAGAAATAAGATGGTCATGTCGCCTTAGAAATAAGGAACATTGTAGGATAAAAAATCTAAGCTTGAACTAATCTAAGATCCAACTAACCATGGAGATATTAGGCATTAGCTGGTTAGATATCCTAAAGGACCTTAACACAAGACCGAATATGAGTAGTTTTCTGTTCATGCATATTTCATTGTCTTGGTATGATGCGACCACATCTCTTACAGCATAGAACCCGAAAGGTTAAACATAATTGCATCCCTATTCAACATTTTTTTATTGCTTTTATCAACATTCAACCTCAAAATTACTTATTTACCGGTTACCCCTTAGTTTGCATCAAAAGCTCTTTCTTAGAAAAATTGAATTACATAAATAGTCTCGTGGGATTCGACTCTTGGAATACTCCAAGATTTATTACTTCATCGACAGTGTATGCTTGCACTTAGACCATATTTATTCTCATTTTTATCACTCATACACACGTAGTCGATAATTTTGCTATCTATTACAATTTTTTTTTTAATTCGTGAGTGTTCAGGACAACCCACTTAACTTTACAACGCTTGGATATAAAAAAAAAAACTCGTAGTATAATAAATCTTAAATAGGCGACAACCATGGATTAAACTCATTCCTTCTTAGTCCTTTATCTTTTTTTTTTTAACAAGAAACATCGGAAAGATGAGGAGGAGCACCCTCTTAGTCCTTTATCAAAGTCATTTCTTTTATGTACTACTAGACAAATCCATGATGGTTCTTAACTACATATAACATACATTCTTGATTAAGATATCATAAATGTAAATTCTTATCCTATATTATTGTACTAAAAAAGGATTAATATTTAAAACTAGAATATGCATTTAAATTTTATTGTTATGTTTTTAGTCAAAATTTGCAATTTATTAAAATATATCATACTTAATATTTAAAACTTATATATATCATCACCAAGTGGGCTACTTATTTTAGTCCTAACAATTACTTTTCTCTCTGGAGTAATACTTAGGTGCATCTCAACATCCATTCATTTTTATGCTTCCTCTTTCATTACTCACACCCAAAAAAATAATTAAAATATTTTTAAAAGTAAATAAAAATAGTTTGCCACATGTCATATTATAATAGGACAATTTGGTGGGATGCAAAAATAGGTACTCTCCGTAATGCACCCAAGTATTTTTCTTCTCTGTCTTCTCATTTCTATGGATACTACCTTAAAACACACACAAAAAAAATAGAATTTTATAAAAATAACAATGATTTTAAACAAAAATATTTTGAATTAAAGGTTAATTACAAGTTTAGTCTTTAAACTTTTATGTTTGTATCTAATAGGTCTTTGAACATTCAATTTTTTAAACGAATACGTTCACAAAATTTTAATTTGTATCTAATAAAACCCCTTAATTTTTAATTATGTATGTAATAGGTCTATGAATTTAACAAATAATAGAATAAGTTAGGGATTAATCTATGACATATACAAAATTAAAAGTTCAAAGATTTATTAGGCATAAAAGTAAAGGGGAGCACAGTTACCTCAAATATAACAATCAGTTCCAAAGTATTAGTAGATATAACACAGTGCAAAAAGAAAAAAATTACAAATATAGGAAAATTTATCAATGGTACATTGTATCACTGATAAAAGTCTATCATCGATAGATTTTGTTATATTTGCAATTCTCTAAAATATTGGTGTACACTTAATTATTAGCCATAAAATTACTGCCCATTGAAATTACTCAAAAGTAAAAGTAAAAATTTTAAAATGTATATTATAGAATATTATTGAAAAAATATTGGGAAATACTAGGTTAACGTTTAATTAACTCGGTAAAAAAGGCAAACATACTTGTATATAAACATTTATGGAGGATAGGTTTGACTAGTTAGGAAATGCAGCTATAACAGAGAATATGGTTTGAAGGATGGTGAGAAGAATGAGGAAGGTTGTAGCAGAGAAGGAGATCAAAGCCCATGGCGTATTGAAATAGTTATGTTTGAGTGAAGCTTGGACTTGTTCCACCATCCATTGTAGTGCATAAATCTTTGCTAATATCATCAAAGTGGGAAGAATAAGTTGAGATTGTGACAAATTTACAGAGATTGTTTAACAGGTCTGAAACTTGATAACTGCCGCCAATTTTGTTCATTAGGACTTCAGCATTCACAAGTAAGCGCACGTCTTTCTCTGTACTTCTCAAATCATCCAGAAATGACACATATTAGGTTACATAGTTGATCTTATTTCTTGCAGGAAAATGCTCAAACACTATTAGGTTTCACATAACGAATTCAAAAGAATCATCAATAAATAAAGTTGGGATTTCCAAAACCCCATTTTTAAAGCTTATGTTCATCAAATATTTGGTGTTTTCTACTTTCTTGATGGTGACATCAACCTCGTAGAGCTCAGATATCGGTGGAGGCTGAATCCATGGCTTTTTCTTAGTGTTTTCCTCATTGATGTGTTTGTTGTTGATATCACGATGAGGTAAGGGAAAGAAGTGGAAGCAGAAGAAATCCACTAAGTGGGTTGGTTCTTCCAACAACTCATAACAAATTTCATATTTACTTATAAACCTAAAACTAAAAACAATGTGTGTAAGTTGTATAAAGGCCATAAGGGCCGCAAGGTAATCATCTGTGGAGATCACAGGGACACCATATTCTAGTATTAGCTCAAACAGACTTCGAAGAAGAAAGAAAGGAACTTGATTTTCCAACTTTATGTCAAGTCATAAAGTATATGCAAGACTACTCCTTGGTAGAATGAAAGATCTGCATTGTCTTGAATTTCAAAGAATTTATACTTCACAGGTTAGAGCCCAAAAGATAGTCAATCATGAAATTTCCAAATAATAAAGAGAAGGAAAAGAGAGAACGACACAAAAAATATACTGGTTCGCCTATAACTCGAAACTACGTCTAGTCTTCTGCAGGTACATGTTCTACTATGTGAAGATTACAAAGTTCCAAACTCTCGCTACAAAACTATCCAAAATATCTCAACCCAAACTATTTGAATCAAAGTACCACAAGTCGGTAATTTGGAATAAACAATAAAGAGAAAAACATAAGAAAAATTACTCTCTAAATTTTTCCTTCTCTGCCGCACACACCAGTTTGTCGTCACTTTCTTTAATTTAATATGCAATCACCCAATTTTTGTCGTCGGCTTGGTCACTCTGCGGCTTACTTCTTTTTCTCTAACTTAAACACACACATATTATATATATATATATATATAATGGGCCAAGCCCAAATCAACTCACGACATGAATTAAAAAAATTCCTTATTTAATGTTTGTACTTTCATGGAGTTTTTGTTGGAAAAAACTCCCATTTATACCGGAGAAAAAAGCAAAAAAATAATTGAGAAATTAAAAGAAAGCAACAAAAACTGAGAACACAAGAATTTATGTGGAAAATTCCCAATTAGGAGAAAAACCACGGACCAGAAAAATTCACTATGTAAAAAATTATTACAATCACATGGAATAATTCTCTCTCCCGACCCCAATTACAGAACACTCTCTCAAAGCTTTTATACTAGCTACTCACACCCTTTCCCACTCTCAAATTAGAGAATACATAAAGGGAATTTAACTAGATTTAGCACACTAAGCTTAAAGTGTTTCTAACTGGGACAACTTGAAACTAGAGGCATAGACTCCTTTTATAGGCTTGGAGTCCATCCCTATTATTCAATTTAACCAATGTAAGACAACTACACTTCTAATATTTTACCAAAATCCAAGCGTTTTGTCTCCACAATCCTAACATTCTCCCACTTAGAGACAAAATGATGATCTTGCCTCTCACTGCAACAAAACATAATATCTTGGCACACTCCAAGACTATACTCCCACTATAACTATTATCTCTAATCTTCTTGGCAAACTTCAAGGTTCGACATATAAAACTTGTAAAATCAACAAAATAACAAAATAGGAAACTATCAGACAATAATTGTAGCTCATCTGTTCTTACCCCGAGGTATGAGCAAGCTATGTGGAACTGTCCTCCAGATATAAAGAACAGTCACGTACTCCCACTTCAGCTAAGTGGTACCAATTGACATCTTCTTCAATCTTGAACACTTGTTCTTGAAAAAGACAAATTCTATAAATGGTTTGACTCCTTCCTTCAAACTTGTTGCCAAGCTGGAGATTTTATCCTTGACCTTAGCAACTACTTTGGCCTTCCACTTCAATGCCTTTATTCACATAGACAACTTCACCAATCCATTCGAATGTCTGACAATTGGGGGTTCGTGATAGTCATCAACTTCCTCTCTCTGACTTTCCAATTGCTTCTGAATTGATGGATCTTGATATGACTGATCGAAATTGGCTATCTTTGCTGCTAGCTCAACCGTACCTCTACACCTGCCATCTACAACTTTATCTGGCATCCACCATCTCACTGATCCTTTGACAACACTAAACAGATATCCATACAATGTGGAATCTTTGTGGTCAACTGCCACTATTTTGGATCCTAACCTGAGTTTACACTGACGACTGCCAAACTCACAACTGTAACCCTCATCATCCAATTTGACAATTCAGATGAGATTTATCTTCATCTTAGGCACAAACCTGACGTCTCTTAGTACTAACTTTTCTCTACACTTCGTCTTTAGATTAATATTTCCAATTCCAACAATCTTGGAAACTCTACCATTCTCCATCCTCACTAGACAACGATGTCCTGATATGAAAGATGTGAACAGACTCCTATCTGAAGTTATGTGTATAGAAGTTGCACTATCAATTGTCCATTGAGATGAATGGCTACTATTTTCTATGTTACTCTCAACACAGACACAAACATCACTAATTATTTATTCGTCAGTTTCAACTAGTTTTACCGCTTCTTCTTCAATTTCAATCTTATTTAGCGCTTGTTTTCTTTTTTGATCCTCTTCTAGTTTCCCACACTGATTTTTAAGTGACCTTTCTTATGATAGTAAAGAAAAATCATCTCCTTATTCCTATTCTTCCACTATTTATTACTACTACTCGACCTACCATTTTCAGAGTCTATCTTGTCTTTATCTTTAGTCACTGCTAAAGTTGAACCTACATACGAATTTCTTCAGATCTAGCTAAATCACAAATTCCAGAAAATTTTTAAGTGTTGTCCCCAATTGAATTAGACACCGTAGTTTTTATGGTCTCCTAACTATCAGGTAAAGACATTAATGATTGAATAACATACACCTCATTAGTAAATTCTATCTTAACAGATTTTAACTGATTAATTAAAGTCGTAATCTCATTAATATAAGAATTTACATAAACATCCTCAACCATTTGCATGTTAAAAGATTTCTTAAGAATAGGTCTTTAGTGGAGTGACTCAGTTAATGAATATTGATTAAATTAATTAAATAGTTTAATTAATTAATTTCATATCATTGTAGCTTCTAATCTATAGATTCATGAGGTCCCCTTGCTAGCTCATTGAGAGATTAACAAGAATAAATTAATTTTGGTTTAATTTGAATTATTCAAATTAATTAAAGGGAATTAATTGTAGATGTTACAATTAACATAATGTATATAGATACATTATAGTATAAAGTTAATTTTGAATAAGTTTCAAAATTTATACTTTATATTATGAGAGAGATAAATATTTGAGTTAGGTTTAAATATTAATTGTATTAATGAGATTCATATAAAAACTATAGGTTAAATTTAATATAAATATGATTCATATTGAAAATTATAGATTATGTGAGAGAAACATTATTTGAATATGATTCAAATAAAATTAAATATATGATATTTAATTTATTAGTTAATTAATTAATAATTAATTATATATATTAAATATGATTTAATATATACATTAATTAAATAAATATTATTAATATAATAATTTTTTATTTAATATTATTAAATTATAATATTAGAATAACTCTCTTTGGGAGTTATTTTTATACGTGTTATGGAGGGAGTTAAAAATTACTACTCACTCCTAGCTCTCACGTAATATGAGGAAAATACTGAAGAATTAAAAAGGTGTGTGAGTTCCTCTGCAAGAGATCTCTTTGAAAATTATCTCTCTCAAAATCTTCAAATTCCCTCACCAAAAAGGAGGAGTGGGCTCTTCTCCAAAAAGGAAGAGCCCACTCCTCCTTCGTAGATTCTTCCCTTGAGATATAGCAAGGAAGATCGTTCTTGGTGGTGTCCCAAGTGAGCTATACGTTGACCTTGAGAAAGAGAATTGGCTATTCGTGATTTTCATTTACAAAGTGAAATTTTCAGTGAAGAATCGTTCATCAAAGGTAGTAATATTATTCCTTTAATTCTTCTCAAAACATGTTATTCTACTGTTGTTAATGTTTATCTTAGTTTATAATTCTTTGTTTTTTTTTTTTAGTTTTCCAAAAATTGAAAATTATTAGCAAGGTGATCAATCGCTTCCGCGAGGAATGCAATTCCTTCACAAATAGCGACAACCATGTGGATAGAAACTCTTGTGCGGGCAATGGGTCTACCTCCGTCGACCGATCGATGGAGGCAGAGAATGGAAAGGGCTTGGGGTCTAGAGTTCAATGAGATAAAAGATTAATGATCTCATTAATAGCAGATCGAAACTGGTGCTCTTGGTGAATTTGTCGATTTTTACGTTCACGCCATACATCTTTAATTGTCAAACAAATGCAGAATTTTGAAACCCTACCAATTAGGCTCTGTTACCAATTTGTTACGAAATCGACAATTAAAGAATACAAAATAATGGCAAAAAAAGTAGAAATAGAGAAGACCGATACACAAATTTACGTGGTTAACTAACAATGTGTTACCTACGTGATAGCACCATAAAAGTGTTTTTTTTTTTAGCTTAAGGGTGTGTTTGGGAGTGATTTTAGCATGGCCAAAATCACTTTTTCCCTTGTCAAAATCATTTTTTATAAAAAGTTGATGTTTGGCACTCACATAAAATTGATTTTTAAAAAATTTGAAATCACTAAAAATTGATTTTGTAGGTATCAGTTTATTGGTGATTTGGTTTGGGGTGATTATTAGGGAATCAGGTAAAAAATTTAGAACACCAAATTTGTCCCTCATATTTAAGGATAGGATTTAGCCCTAATCCATTTCTTCCTTCTCTTTCAGCCAATACATCCTCTCTCTCGTGTCCGTCGCTTGGTTCTATTAACTATCCGTGGTAGTGCTGATTTCAGTAAGTTTTTGTTTTTTGTAATTTTCTTTTCACATGGATGAGCTTCAATTTTTAGCAGTTTTTGTTGCTTTTTCACTGTATCGTTCCTTAGTTTTTTGTTATTAGGCTCTGTTACCAATTTGTTACGAAATCAACAATTAAAGAATACAAAATAATGACAAAAAAAAGTAGAAATAGAGAAGACCGATATACAAATTTACGTGGTTAACTAACAATGTGTTACCTACGTGATAGCACCATAAAAGTGTTATTTTTCTAGTTTAATTTGGGCTCGTTCATAACTCTTACATGTTTATTATGTCATCTTGTAGGTATTGGGCACCTAAGAGGTAGAATCAAGCGTTAGGGAGTTAACGGGACAAAAATGGACCAAATAAGAGCCCTAAGGAAGCAACCATGTCAAAAGGAAGAAAAGACGCACAAAATTATGAAAATGCCCTTAGGGCCAGCGCAGAGCATAGCATAGCTACGCTATGCTCTACGCTCCAAGCACAGCACGTGAGTGCAGCTACGCTCGAGGGTTACGTTGTGGCTAAAGGGTAGAGTGTCACGACGCTCCCTTAGAGTGCAACAACGCTCCCCCTTGATATAAATTTATTTTTAGCGAATTAGGTCATATCAACTCCGATTTTGGTGATTCCAACTTCATTCTCTCTGTATTTTCTTCCTTTTTCTGTAATTTCTTCATTTTTTGGAGTATTTTATGGTTGTAAAGCTCATCTTGGACTAACATTGTGACTAAGGTGAATAGCTAGCTTAGGTCTAAGTGAAACCCATGGATCCATTGTGAGGATTTTTGTTCTTAATCTTTATTTCTCTCAAATTTCTATGTGGTTCTTGAATGTATTTAGATTTCTATGCATAGATGTATGATAGGCTTGATCAACCATCATTCATTCTTTGATTGCTAGAGGTTAGAGATGCTTTGTTCTTAATCTCAAAGAGGGCAAGAGTTAAAGCATGCTTGTGTGTGAATTTAGGTTGTTTAGGACGATCTTCTCGCAACATTGCATGATTAACTTATTTCAAGAACGAATCGTTTAGTAACTAATGAGCTTTCCAGGTTATTAAATCAACTTAGCTAGATTACCTTTCTTAATGTGAGTGCTTAATTGAAATGGACGCTTAAACCCAATTAGTTAAGCATCTAGGTTGATTGAGTAATTAATCAAGGTATTAGGGCACGTTACTTAGGGCTATCTGGGGCAAATGGGCTAAGCACATTGAATCGAGATAGAGATAATTCTTAGTAATCCTATGAGCAATTGAACAGTGGGTGGGTCCTAAGATATGAGCTAGGCGTTTCTTTTACTTTCCCTGCATTTTTATTTTCTTGCACTTTAATTTTTCGCACTTTACTTTCCTCGCTTTAATTTTTCATCCATTCCAAACCCCCTTGTTACCACTTTAGCTAGAAAATCCTAATTAACTTGAAACTACATTAGAGCTTCCATGTGGTTCAACCCTGGACTTGCCGCTTATACTACGTCATCGTAGCATAGGTAGTAGTTTGGTAAATTATAAATTTATTTATTTAGTGAGAGTCTATGGGCGATGACAAATTTACTCACTAACACTATGTGTCACACTCCATCCCAAGTTACCCTAATAAACCTAGGACGTGGCATGACAACAATAGATTTCAATTAAACTATGAAATCCATTGTCTCGACAGGGCCTTCACGCATCCCAGTCTCGATTCTCAGTCCTACTTCCCATTTTTCCCTCTCGATTCTCGCTCTTGCTTCCCTTCAGTTGGTTAGGATGTGCGAGTTTATTTGCTCTCGATTCCTGTATGTCATTCTTGCTTCTCGTCAACAAACATGTAATCGTTTAAATGAATTTGAAAAGTTAGATGGTATATATATTTCCACCCGCCGTGTCTCTCAAGTTTCTTACTTCTCACATCGGTTCACGTACACCTACCAAGTGACCGATAAACACTCACGCTTCTCACAACTACAAATCCTCCTCTTTCGTTCATCTTGTCATTCAACTTGAAAGGTAAAACCTTTATATTATCAATTTCATTTTTGGTTTTCGTTTAAAGTTTACGTTTCTGGTGCATGCACTCGGGTGGGTGTTAGGGTTTAGGAAGAACGTCGACGGTGGGGATGAATGGGAAGAACGTCAATAATGGGGGATGAATGATCTGATAGATATAAGGTTTAGAGCTACAAGATGTTGACAGAACGAGTAGAGTCAAAAATCGATGATCGATAATGGAAAATCGAGAACGTCATTAGTGGGGATGAATGATTTGATAGATATAGGGTAGAGTTATAGGATGTTTGAAAGAACCAAGAGAATCAAAAGTGAATCTCTAGAGCAAAAATCAAGAGCGAGAATCGAGTGTGGGAATGAGAATCGGGAGCGAGAATTGAGAGCGGGGATCGAGATTTTAACAGTTTATTATTATTATTATTATTATTATTATTATGATTATTATTTTCCTTTCTTTAAATCTGTTATTATACGATTAATTTCATGATTGTGGTTGAAGACCATTTTTTCAATCAAGCTACGGGCCTATCATCTCATATTGGGGTTGTCAACAAGATAATCAAAGAGAAGCTTGCGGATAGGCAACTCCACTTGTTTAGGAGGATTGTATTTGGAAGGTTTGTGGATATGGACATAGTCTTCAACAGCTTGTTGGTCCACCATATCCTATTGAGAGAGGTTCATTAGAACAGTGGTGTTGAGTCCATGAGTTTTGACCTGAATGGACATATTGTGAGGTTCTCGAAGAAGGAGTTCCTATTGGTGACAGGATTGTGACGATCACCTACTAAGGTTTTGTTTGCACTGTTGAAGTGACTGAGTCACTACGGACGAAGTACTTCCACAATCTATTGGGGATGGAGATGTATCTGACAACCTTTGAAGATCGCTATAAGGAGCTGTAGTGTGAAAATGACCTAGACGAGGTGAAGGCTAGTCTTGCAATTTCATACACTCAATCCCTCAATTCATTGTACCTCAATGCACTTGACACCAAGATATACTTAAAACAACCTCCATTATAGCTTTGTTGACTGTCATCCCATAGCCTACCATGTCGAATGAAAATTTGCTTCTTATCCATTCTTCAAAATAGAACATAAAAAATGACAGTTAAAAAAATTGCAATTCTAGATATTATATCGCTCTAGTTGCTCGCTCTCATCTATTGCTCTCGTTTCCCGCTCTCATGTTTCGTTCTCGCTCTTTAGACTTGTTAATGGTTCTCTATCTTGTGACACTCCCTCTATACTTGCTCGTGATCATAACAACAACTCACACACACACCATCGTTTATATATGTTTCGTAATACGTCATATACATTGTAAACAAATAAGAAACAAAGAGTATCAAGTTGTATGTTTACTTACTTAGCGTGTGAAACTGATTGCATATGGTGATTCAATAGTTACAATGTTGATTTTTTGTTTGTTAGGGATGTTTGATGCAGATCGGACATATGGGTTTTTCACAAAATCCGAACGTGAGGTTTTCTTTTTGATAGAAATGATTAAGTTTGTGTTCTTTTTTTTTTTTACTTATGAAGCTTGCTAAGCAATTTTCATTAAATTGATTTGAAAGGATTACGTGCTTTATCAGTTTTCTTCTGTTACAGTGAAAGTTCGTACAACATACATTAATTACTAGACGACATACTGACGACGAGCGAGAACATGGAGTAGGAACGAGATATGGGAATCGAGAGTAAGTAAATGAAAACGGTCCACAAATTATCTGACAGGAAGTGAGAGCCAGAATCGAGATGGGTAAACGGGAAGCGAGAGCGAGAATTGAGACTGGGACGTGTAGGAGCCTATCAAGTGCATCTGTATAGGAATTTGGGAATTTCACATACAATTGATGCAAGCAGAAGTCCATTTTTCATGGAAAACTTTTGAAAATGAGCCATCCCTACAAAATTCCCAAATATAATTTTTGTATGCCCTTTTTCTCTACGTTAAACCATTGATCAGCTTACATACAAGATAAAAATTCAGTCAAGCCCTAAGCCTAATTCAGTTTACTCCGTCGACACAAACTGTTAAACAGCTGCGAAAGTTGGTCATAGAAGAAACCAAATTAATTGAAAAACCGCGACCTGAAGAACCGACACCGTCGTCCCTACTCTATCTTCCTCTTCCTTTTCTCCACGACGACTTGTCGAAGACCCACGCATCAAAGCTTCTGAACTCCAGCTGCCCCTCGATGGCCGATACAGAACCAGAAGAAGGAACTATGGCCACTCATGCACATCAAACTGCCTCTCCGATTCCTTCCGGCGAGCATACTGTTTGGGCCGATGTGTCGCCTCTTCTCGAAGCTGCCTGCGGAGGTTCTTGTTTGTTTATTTACTTATTTGTCTTTTGTTATTTCATCAGACATTGTGATTGCTCCGTTTGAGAACTGAGACGTTGATTGTTTTGTATGGATGAATTTTTTGTGATATACAGCGTTTAGTGATTTGATTAACTTACGGTGTGGTGGAGTCTTTGTTTCTTAAATCTTTGTGGTGGACATATTAATGACGTATAGCATTGTTTGATCGCTTATTAGTTCTGAGACTATAAACGTTGCTATTTGGCTTTACAAGAAAAGAGCGAATGTTAAAGCGGGAAAATGAAATTAATTTTATTCAGTTTAGCTGTGTGATGGTCTTAACTTAAATGGAGGCTTCTAATTGCTTTAGGTTTCTGATAATGTAGCTGTATGAGGAGGTAAATGATTGATAAGGTTACAACTTCCACAATGATTTTGTTTGTTGAGCAATTGATCTTGGAGTTAGTTTATTGATTTTTACAGTTCATGCTTTCACAAAGCAGGAATACATTATGATTTTTGTGTTTACCTTCCTTACAAACAATATTGTTCAGCAATGTGCACAAATTTGCTCTCTCTGTAGCTATTCATTTTTGCTGTTGAATTTCATCTCGTAACTTTTGCCACCCTCTGAACATTGGAGAGGCATTTAATCCTTACCTGCATAGAAGAATTGAGTTGGAACACTTTTAGTAGATTCATTTAAAAGAATGGCGTGTTGATCTAGTTTTATGTATGAGTATCAAACTCATTGTTTTGTTAATTTATCCTATTGGTTTTTCTACTAATAGACTAGGATTGATTGTAACCCATTGATACTCAATTTTTGTTCTTCTCTTAATCAACTTGAATAAGTCATTTTTGGATTCCATTTGTCTTACAACCATCTATTTAAGACATATCTTGTTTCAGATCTTCAAGATGGAGAACTTATTCATGGGGATAATTTCAATCTTTTTTCTGCTATGTCTGCTTTAGAGGTACAGCTTCATAGTTTAATATATAAGAAAACTTATATGCAACAGAAGAAAACAAATATTTGGTGTTTTCTTTACATTCATTGTCTACTCGTAATGGTTGACGGCACAAACTGGTTTGAGGTTTCCATAACTTTTTACATGTTTTATTTATCAGCCGTTATATGGTATTTTTTATATGTATGAGACCCTACTCGTTATGGACTGATGCTGCGTAGATTCTATGTATTGACTTCTATACATAAATTTGTTTGCTTTTTCGATGTTCAATAATGTGATTAGAAGTGAACTTCTGGAGGATTTCCTCACTTTTTGATGTTTTATTTATCAGCCTTCATGTGGTTTATATATGTGTCTGAGATACTGCAAATTATGGGTGGATGTTGTCTGATTGCGGCCTATCAGACTGTTATATGGAAGGTGGCATAAATTTTCAACTAGTTATATTTGAATTTTCTTATCGGTACCTCTCCTAGAAATTAGAAAGACCTCAATCTTAAAGCCCTTGTATTGGTGGTGCATGCTTGGAGTCCCCTACTTCCAACAACTTGCCGTTTGGGATTATGGAGCTATTTTCGTTCATACTATTTCTCTTGCTTTACTTTTTCTCCCATTATACCCACATATTGCTGATTGTTTTGAATTTGCCTTTTTAGTAGATAATGGATCCAAAAATGGATTCGGGCATGATATGTAAGTACTATTCTGTTGACGAAGCTATTGAGAATGGTGCCGCTCCAATTCCTCTGAGCTTTGATAGAACAGTTGATGTTCAATGCACTATTGATATCATGGACCATCTTCTATCTTGTGAGGTACTCCCTTTTCCATTATGTTTATTATAACTCTTATTTTTAATTCGAAATAGAGATACTATTTTACAATTTATTGCATGACATTGCCTTGGTTGTTTTGAGAATCGTGCATTTAGTTCCTAACATCCCTATAAGAATTCTTGTACACGGAGTATGCCTCCACACCCCCCCCCCCCCCCCCCCCCCCCCCTGCATTTTTCTTTTTTATTTTTAATCTTGGGGATGAATGTGTTTCTCTACTCTGATGATTGTTATGAGAACTGTTCTAATTTGTATTTGACAGGTTATTTCATTCTTTCTACATAAAACACACCGTTTGGGAAAAGTATACAAGCGACACTAACTTTTTTAAACAGCATTGTTTATATTGAGCCATTTGGAAAATCAATGCCATATGGGTTATCGTTTTGATGTACTTCTCACTAAATAAATGAAAAGTATTTCTGTTTACCCAAAAAAAAAAAAAAAACCTCTCCATCTTTCAATCTTCCTCTCAAATGTGACTTCCAACAAAGATAACCCTCATCCTGCAAGCCACATGTCTTAGGATGGAGCTCCTCAAGTCAGCCCCTTACTCTAAAATTTGATTGAAGCACCACTAGCGCTACCCTGTGGGAACTTAGAGAGGATCAAATGCTGGAACAAGCTTAGCAATGTGAGACCATAGAATTTTATTGAAAGAATAACAATATGAATGTCCTTATGTGGATTTTCCAATGAAGTCTGCCCCATTTTTTGTTAGCAATCACTTCATACCAAAGAGAATTAGGTTTCCAAGGAAACATCCTTAACCATATGCAACGAAGAACAATGTTTTTCTGTTTGATATTTCCATATTCCCAATGTGTAAACGTTCATTCATATGAGGGAGAAGGACCACTTTCCATCTAACGAAACGACCACCCCTTTATGCCTGAAAGAAGAAGGGGAGGCTAGAGAGAGAACCACACTTTTTTCCAACAAAAATATATTTATTTAACCTTTTTGCATAAGATTCATGCACTGATGCACATAAGACCCGACTTATATGCTTGCCTCGTATAGGGTCTTATACCCATATGACATTTAGTTGCACCTGCTGTTTAATTTTGTACTTTTTTGGTCCCTCCATTAATTAAGCTGTGACCTTGCACAACAGGCAACATGGCACAAGGGTCACTCATTGGCACAGACTGTCTTCTCGTGCATTTATCTTCTGAGGCCGGATAGAACAAGTTCACATGCATTATTGCATTCCTATTGCAGTGTCATACGTGCAACTTGCAAGGCAGTTATTGCAGTTGTCTCAGATGCACGAACACATGAAGTAAAGTATTCAAACAGCTCTTCGACTCCAATTTTCTTCCTTTCAGTTTGAGGTCTCAATGGACTGTTCCTAAAGGATTCGTACTTTCATTTAATATTTATTTTATGACGGAATAATACGTGGGTGGGTTTACTAAATAAAGAAGAATTGAGACATCAGTGCAATGAATTGAAGATACTTTATAGAATGCCCCTATCTTTCTAAGTGTGAAGTATCATCCCTTACTATTTTCCCCAAATTACCTATAATCACCATCTTACCTTTTTTTCTTTCAGGAAGAGGATCTTTTCATAATGGCATATGGTCTTCCTTTGAGTGGGGATGGAGACGACAAATGCTTATCAATGCTACATGCTGTTGAAGAAACAATTTGCCGCCAATTGCGGGCTTGTAAATCCCCATTATTGAAAAATAGAGCACCAGAAGGCAATTTACTCATTCCCTCATTCCATACTTAATAGTTTCATTTATTTAAATGTCAAAGTGGTATCTTTTGTTATATAGACCTGAACTATGTGTTATCTGCCAACAGAAATATCTTTCTAGAAAGTTTAAGTATATCGTATTTTCCCGTGAATGTTAATTAGCTAAAGTTTACCAGTAGACTTGTATATATAAAATAGAGGTGGGAATGACCAGAAAAATGAGAATTAGCCCCTTCAAGATTTTTAATTTTGATGTTCAGTGACTTTTTAGCATTGTTTTACATAATATTATCAATAACGAGGTTGACGATTGTGAATCATTTTCCCCTTTTCCTGTCTGATGCATGCTTGTGTGTGTCTATATATGTGTGTGTATATATGTTTAGCTGTTCATTTATTTAGCTTTTCAACAAGAATCAAGTAGGTTACCAAAACCTAGAAGATTACAAGAGAGATGGAGCTTGTAAATTATGCAATTTATTTGTAACCACTGGTTGGACTAGTGGTCATAGAACTTTGCTTGACCTTACTACATTTGGTTGTTGGGAACTTGTAGTATAGCCAAATAGGTGGCCACTAGCCACTATGGGTTTGAACACATTTCTCCAAAATGCTTTCACTTTTTCAATTGACCAATGTCCTTGCCAATCCATGGTGGTTAAATCTCCCCCTATTATTTCAAACTTCATGTCTTCATTATTTCTATTTTTCCCTTTTCTATGGAACTGCATCTGCTTGTTAATTTAGGGATCTCAAATATTCTTTTTATACTTGCCCTTTTTTACAGATGTAGAGCCATTACAAAGTACTTTCGATCTGGAAGAGCACTACTGTAGGGTTCTTTTATGTCGCCTGCGCTTCCGTAAGGTCTTAACCAGTGTATTCTATTGGTTAATTTTTCTTTGGATTGGTATCTAGCGTGTAACCTTAATTAATGGATGTTTAAGTATCAGGTTTACTTTTGAGATGTTAACATATGATGTTCTTCAAGAGTTCTTTATTAGCAAGCATATTGACCATCTATCATGATTGAATCAAACCCTTCTGTATCTTGTCAAGTTGGTGATTTTTATTTCAAAAGTTGATGTTGTCTATTTCATAGGCTAATATGGGTATCTAATGCATGTAAATCTGAGAGAGTAGGAAAGTCGATGAACTTCTAAAACTAAGACCTTTACAAAAGGAATATAGAAAGATGAAGAAGGATAACGGGAACTCATGTTTCCTGTAAAAGACAGAACCAAAAAAAGGAAGACAAAAAGGACATCAGGCAAGGATATAGGATTGCAAATCATCATCATCACTATTATTTTTATGAGAAACGGACAATATCATAAAAAAAGACTAAAATAACAACCTAGAGGACCTTAGGGATGAGGGATCCCTAAACCTAAAAAGGAGGAGCGAAGCAGTTGCAAAACTTTCAACCAAGTGCTATTTCTTAACAATCTGTCAGTTACTTTTACATTTTGTGTAATTGAAGGGGTGCCTAATTGAAATGTACATCTAACTCCCTGGTGGTGTACACTTCATTTTCAAGCTATTTTGTTTGAACCTATTTATTTTGTTATTTTTATTTTTTTGATAGAAACAACTACTTTCATTGAAAATGAATGAATACAAGGGCATACAAAAAAAACAGCCCACAAAAGACCCCTTTAGAGAAAGGGACTCCAATTAAGAATAATGTTGCCCAGCAAATAATTACAAAAAGTCTTCGAAAACGAAACCCAAAGAGAAACATGAAACTTCACCAAAGACAAGAGATCACTAGGATCCCTTTCCACACCCCTAAGGCCTAACCACTCTGTTATTTATGTCCCCCCAATATCATATAACAGAGCGGCCACCCAGTGAGCCACAAGAAGCACCCCAGGGAGCCACAAGAACCTATTTTGTTTGAACCTATTTCATGGGTATCTTATTTATGATGCACTAATTCTGGTCATTGAATGCTTTGAAAGAAGTCATTTGTATTAGCTCTTCTCTACTTGTCAAATGGTCTTCTCCCCATCCATTTTCACCTTGTTTACTTGCCTTTGTTGCAATGTTTTCATGGTCCAGTTCAGGTTTTCTGGGAAAGGGGTTGGGGACAAACAGTCCATATGAAGTAGGAATTTCTTATACACCAGTACACTGGTGCAGAAGAATATGTGCTAGCTTTTAAATATGCTCAGTTCCTGCCTTATTAGTGACATGATGTTGCTCGTCTGCTGTCCTTTTCTCCTACTTTATATGGTCTTGTTTCCCATCTAAAAAACTATTGAGATAGAACTTAGAAGACATTTATTAATCTTGTATTATTATGGAAATTTATTTCCTTTTATCTTAAGTCATCACTTTAGCTCTAGATGTCTGCATTTTGTTTATACTATTTATATGGTATAATCTGCTCTATTTTAACCTCTTTGCTTTTCTTTCAGCATTTCTACCATGTCCTTGCGTGTATGAGGCGGCCTCAGGGCAGAGGTTTAGACTTGGCAAGAAAACATATAGCTTCCTGTTTGTTGGAGCTAGACTTGATCCGCAATTCATCCACTTTTCTTAGCAATAATAGTTTTGGAATTAGCAAAGAGGATTTGGAGGATATGACAACTGCTTCAGGTCGTCAACCACTAGGATTTGATTCTAGTTTGAATTGTAGATTGTCTGCCCCTACTCCACCACGTGCAATCAAACTACTAAGTTGGAAAAAGGTGAGAAAATTGGACCTATATTTTAGACTTAACCATAACCGTTTATCATATGACATGGTGTAATTTCCTAGCAGGCATTAGATTATTTTGTGAAACTGCTTCATGACCTAGATAATATATGTTCGTATTCACTGGACCCATTTCTGGAAGGTGTTTTCCGCTTTGTAGTTCAGTTCCAGAAAACTCAGCCTGATTTGGTTGCTAGATCTCTCCTTCAGGTTTGTTACATTTGGTTCCTCTCTATTCCTCTACTGTATAGTTCATAATTGATGATTATGTACTTTTTCCCCTTAAAGAATTCAAGAGGGATTTAGGAAAGACTATGGTTGATGAATGATGATTATGTATCTTGTTTCTTTGGTAATTTTCCTGTTACGATTCAATGAGTTGGAGAAAACTATATTGTTTGAAAGACAATCAAAGATTTTTTACTGCAAAAAGCTCTAACATTATTGCTGCTAGGTTACCTAAATTCATCATAATAATAGGCTTGATATTGATTTGTGTTCTTCTGAAAAACACACGAGGTCTTGTAATGGACCAGGATGGTTTTAGCTTGAAATCAATTAGTGTTAATCAGAAAGCTATGCATATGAATGACATATCAATTGTGCGCTGTTGGGTGAAATGTAATTGTCCAGTCTTTTAACTCGCCTCAGCCATCTCAGAGAACTGCTAGTGGAAAATATTTCCACTTCATAATTATGAGCTTGCTGCTTTTTTTCTTTTCTTGTAGCCCTTTTTCCACAATTTTTACTTCTTTGTTTCCCGTTAGATCGTCCCTTTGAACCCTGTGCATAATCTTGCAACTCAATTTAGTTGGAGAAAATTAATTAAACTTTGTAGGGCTGGGGGATGATGTGGAAGACCTGTCCATGCTTTCAATTTTTGTTAATGAAATTTCTCTTGCGTTACTTAAAAAGTGTTCTAAGTTTCAAAGAAATAACTACACTAATTTAAGGTTTCTTGCTAATACGTGTTATTTCTAAATTCTCAACTACAAAAGTTCTTGATCAGTTCCTTCTGGTTCAAGATGGAAAGCTCTATGGGAAGGATCCTCTATATGCAGTGATCACCAAAGCTGCAGGATTGCCAGAATCTGCCAAAAACCATGAAAATCAGAAGAACCAATACATTGTACAACTAGGACAGGTTTGGATGACAATTACTGTCTTTTACTAGGACAGTTCCGACATTTTTCAGTGGCTAAATGTTATAGCTCCATCATATATTTTTCTCCATTGTCATAATTAATGGTTTTTAAGATGCAACTCGTGTATGGAGGTTTATCTTATAGTGAGAATTGCAGCTTCAGTAACCGTTCTAATTTCTTGGATGATGCTTTTCTAAAGTGTCGTATATTAACTGCAAATGCAGTTAGTGATAAATCTTCTCAAGGTACTCTGCACAAATTCTGCATGGCAAAGACGCAAGCTTGGTAAGATATTACAGGACTGGCGTGTGATCTACATGCAGGTCTGTTCATTTCTCCTTTTAAGTTTGGTTTTGCTTCCCTTCATACTTGGAGTTTCTTAATAGTGTGAATCGTTTATAATTATAACAGCTCTAAGGGATTCATAATCTATCGTACCCTTTTTATTGGGAAAGGAGTGTGGGATACTTAAAGATTTATGTTTGAATAATGTTGTAATTTATAAAAGTTGAAAATAATACTTTATTAGCCTGATAAATTTTCAAATTCATGTCTTACATATTATTGGCCAAGGATAAGTTCAGTAATTTCTTCGGGATCAGTGTTATATAACGAAAACACTTATTTTCCAACTTCTTAGAGATGCTCACAATATGCTTTTTGCAAAAGTGCAGGGGAATGTTTTTTACAATTTCAAAAGAAAAATTGATACGCAGCCATATAAAATGAAAAATTAGGAAGTGCTTTTATCTGATAAACCCTGCTCCTTGAGGACTTGAAAGCACCCATAATGTATCTTAATTTTTAACAATGACGTCAAGAATGCTGATGTTCTATGAATGTTGTTTTGGCAGATGGAGATGGCTTTCAAAAAGGATTTTGCTGAAATCTTGAGCATATCAAATGGAGAGGTGTGTTTCTACTTTCAATTATTTATGTGTGAGTTAGCTATAACTTTGTTCATTTTTTAGCTCCATCAAAAGACCAATACCAGAACTTTGATCGGAACCTGATTTTGCAGTGGAAGGTGATAGAAAGATACTATTGAAATGATAAAAGAAAATACAATGCCCTAACACTTCCGAGTTCCGAGGGGTTGGACTCTCCCAAAAAATTATTTTCCAATTTCTGTCACCTTCAACCCCTTCACTATACATTATTTATAACTTATTGTCACCAACCAACTCCCTAATGACGAATATTCCCTCCTAGTATTCTAATAATATCTCTAATGTCTGCCTACTAATAATCCTTACAAGGGTTTAGGATGTGGGTAGCATCAGCGAGGAATATTGCCATTTGCTGCTCACAGCATTCTGTAAACAGACGTGCTATAATTGATGTTGCAACAGAGCCGTTAGTCTATTTATTGAAGTGAAAGCTTGATATTTACATATATCCCAATGAAAACCTCTCTGGCTCTCAAACACATTCTGTTTTTGAACTCGTAGATTTAAATTTTTTGCTACTCTAGCCGTATTTTTTGCTGTTCACTTTTCACAATTTTATGGTATGTGCAAGTAATCAAATGACCCTTTGACGCTGTTTTTTTTTTTAACTTTCAACTTAAGGACACCATGTTGAAGGATAAATATTTGGTATTGCAGAATGCATGGATGAAGATTTTCCAACACATCCTCGTTTGGGTAGAGGAGCAAACTTATTGGATTTCTTCGCGGTTCCTTGTCTTAGGTTTTGAATTAGAGCTGTACTCCCCCAGCGAGTATTGCATGGTATATTGGTACCTTTCTGTTGTCTTAATCAAGCTCGTGGAGAAAATACATCTGAGAGCATTGATGAGCAATGAAACAGGTGAGTGTGCAAACTTGGCTGCCATGTTAGGTACGATATTTATCATAATTTATCTAAATTAATGCAAAGAAATATCCCAGGGACAACATTAGTATTAGATTTATAGCTTTCTAAGGGGACACACGTATGGAAAAAATAAACACGATTGGATGGTGTCTAATACTGATTCTATGTAGGTTAGAGAATTATGTGGATATAATCTGCCATTTGTTCATTTTTCCTGTGTGGCGTTATAGGGCCATCGAGGCATCTCAATTACAGACATTATGGCTCTGATTGGATCTATTCACATTTTATGTCAATCAGGTAAACGAAAAGGAAAGAAAAAAGGAGCCTCAAAAGATATTGGGAAAGATTTCCGAATTCCACCAGCAGTGTCATTTCTTCAGTGCCAAATATGTCTCGCTGAAGGGCTTGTAATGGTAATAATACTTTCCTCATTTTACTCTGACCAATCTAGGGCTATTCCATTTTCTCCATCAGTGAGCATGGAAAATGTCCTTCCAAGTTCTTGCAGGTGCTTGAGATTACTTTGATTATAGAGTGGGTCTAAAGAACTAATGAAGATTCTTAGGTTAAGTCTATAGTTCAATATAATGAAGATGTCTAAAGGTAAACCTGTTGGTCGGGTCAAGGTCGAGTTTGTCAAGACTCTTGAGAACAATCCACAAATTATGTGTCCAAAATTCTTTGGAGCCACGTAAGTTGTACTTTTGTACTCTATGAAGTCGTTGACTGTGAAGTAGGTTTGGCTTGGAGACTAGTCTCCAGCAGCATGTGATCTTATCTAGTTAGCTGTAAAATTTCATAGGTTTTAATTAGGTCTATTCGATAATGGTTTGTGTTTATTTTTCACTTTAAAATCACAGAATGTTTATAAACAAGTTTGTCGGTCAAAAATAGAAAATTAAAGAAATTATGGTTATTATACATTATTCCTAGAATTGCTAATTTAATTGGCATTGCGTGTTAGACTCTTTTGGGCCTTTTTCTTTTTTCCGCATTATTGTTTTGTATCCGGTCTCTTATTTTTCAGGAGCAAAATATATTTGGTAGCCATTTTTCAAATTCAAAATGACAAAATTTTCATGACCTTATTTTTACAATTGAATTTTCAAGTGGAGTCTTCATTCTTAAAAGAAATATTTTAGAGAAGAACAGTAAATAATTATCAAGTAAACTTCTGTTTCTTTTTAGTATAAAAGAGATAGAGTAATAAATGACTCTGTAAGAAAAATAATAAGAAATGAAAGCAAGAAATGGGAAATTGTAATGTTGCTCAATGTGCTGCAATAAATTAGTTTAATCAAATCTTTCAGATGCTTGCTGCTTTGAGGAATGAACATATGATCGCACAGAGTCCAAGCCCCTTCAATAGCGAGTATGAGGTAAGGTTTTTGTCTTAACTTTATCGTAAAGCCTCTAACTGTTTGCCGACTTTCACTTCAATTTCAAGCGTTCGTTCTTATATTAATCTTCATTTTTCAAGATTAAATGAAGAGTGAGTACCATTTCACCAGTAAAAGTAACAATGGTTTGCACTTGATTTAATAAAATATTTAATCAAAGCCTTTAACTAAAAGCGTAAATCAAAACTAAATTACTGTTCTTTTCAATCAAAGGTCTGATTGAACATTTTATTAAATTTGGTCCAAGTTACAAATTACATATTCTTCTGCAGAGATTCTTTCAACATTTTGAGCTTCTACAAAAGGCTTGCATTCCCGACAACATTACATTCGATTCATACGAGCAATCGACTCGCTTGGCTCGCATTTCTGTGGGTATTTAGATTTTACGAAAGTAATGCAAAAATGTAACATTAATGTGTTAGAAACTCAACTCTCCCTTTTGTGTTCTTCAGAACCTGGTTACATATAATTGCTTTAAGGATGCACAGAAGATTGCAAAGGAATTGAAGAGTAGCTTTTCAAATGACCGTGAAAAACTTGTTGAACTCCGAAGGATCGAGCAAGTTGCAGAGCACAACAGTGTTGCCTTGAACCTGATCCACAAGGTAGGGGGCCTTGACCCCTCATTAAAGATTTCATTCGAGTTCAATCACCACCCATATTTTGGTACTGCTCTAGTTAAAAGATCTTGAAGCTTTTTCTCTATTGGTCTGTCCCGTTTTCGCACGTAGAGGTTGCTTAGTCGGAGGTTTTGCAGCACAGGATGTTTTAAAGGTAATGAAGCCATCCTCCCTTGGTACCTTGAGCGAAATTTCTGTATTCTTTAATCATCCCATTTTCTTTATCATTTGTAATTTTTACTCTTATAAGGTAATAAAACTTATAGTTTCAGTTTTGATTTCAATGTTTCTTTCTTCATTTTTTTAAATAATAAAGTCAAGGTAGGGGGATGAAGTTTGGTAGAATCTTTGAATAAACAGGACTTTATTGCTAAGTGTATAAAAACTAGTTCAGTTATAAGGATTTTAATTTTTAAGTCAACATTTATATCATTTAAAAATGAATGGATCATGCCCTGGATTATTTTATTTGAATAATTTCACAGGACAACATGGTGGATCTTACAACATTTGGATGTCAAGAAAATTTCCAGGATATTAAATTTCAGGTAGGTGACAACTATGGATTGAACCAATGACTTCTTAACCATTTATATAGGCCCTCTATTTACCACTAAGCTAACCCATGATAATTCATGCTCGAGACAATTTTAGGAGGAAAAGAGAATCATATTCACCTCTATACTTGGTTAGCAAATCAATTGGTAAAACAAGAACAACAAAACTTAGAAAAGTTCAACAACTAATTAATGAAAATCATAAAATTTAACAAAAAGTAGCAATTCATTAAAGATTTCCAACCCAGCCATAAAGAATTCACATTAATTGTTAAGTGAAGTACAATAACAAGGTCTGAAGCTTAGCAATAAAATCTTGTAGGTCTGAAGCTTAGCAATAAAATCCAGGAAATCAAAGAGGTATTTACATGGATAACATATTATAAATATGTATTTTCAAATGTACCAAGAAATTTGAACTCTTTTACAAAAGTACTATAGTCAAAATGCAATTCAAATTCATAGATAATATAGAACACAATAATAGAAGTCATTAAAAAGAATCTCACATTATTACAACATTATTAACTTTATTTATTTATATTTTTTTTCTATACTTCTACACTTTTATTTTTAGTTTTGGTTCATTTTGTTATTTATATTTCTAAAATATTCATTTTGGCCCAATACTTTCAAAATATCTATCTTGATCCTTGTACTTTTAAAAAATGACTATTTTAATCATTTCAAGAAGTAAAATAAACCATATTAAAAATAGACCAAAATAAACCGTTAAAAGTACATGAATCAAAATAAATATTTTAAAAGTAGGATGAAAATAAACTAAAATAAAAAAAATACAAAAACAAAGTAGTACTTAAACTTATTTTTTATTAAAAATAGGTAAATACTATACTCATAAAGAAGAGTTATTAAAAGATGCATAATTGTAATAAAACGTGAATTTGCCATTTGTCGGTGGGGGTTTGTAATTGAAGCGTGGCTGTGTTGTTGGGGATTGTCAACTTTAGGAAATGACATAATATTCGAACCGACGTTTGGATTTGTGAGGTGGATGAGCTGTCTTTAAGGACCATCTTATTCTTACACCAAAGCCTTCCTTCTTTTTAAAAACTAAATAAAAACACAACACAAACTGGAAGCCAGCATAATACATTGTTTTATTTATATATAAATTCAAAAAGTACTCTTATTATTATTATTATTATTATCATTATCATTATTATTATTAACTTTCTTTAAAATAAAATTAAAAAGAAAAAAAAAGAAAAAGAAAATACCCAACTCTTTCTTGCTTGTTGGTCCAAAGCATCTGGCTGATGACCAGAAAAAAAGATGACAATAATTGTATCGCCAAAAATATATTAATAAATTACAGCCCATTTGATTATGAATTAAAAGGACCCACCTACTGACCTACTCAGGTTACATTCTGTTTTAAGAAAAAAAATAGGTTAAATTACCAATTTAGTCAAAAAAATAATAATAATTTAGAAAAATTTTTAAAAATAAAAGGGAAACTATTTAAATAAAATAGTAAAATTTTAGATAATTGTAATAGGTCTATCAGTGATAAAAATGATAGAAATTTATTACTGATAGATGCTGATAGTTGCTATTTTCCATTTTTTTATATGTGAAATTTTTTCAATAATTTAGTTTATATAGTTTTAAAAATTAGAATTTCCTTAGTTATAGATTAAGTGTGAGTTGGTAAGCTATATCTATGACATTGGTGGATTTTCTGTATTTAGCTGATTGTGTGGGTGGTTTAAGTAGCAATGGGATGAAAATGGAGTTGCCAATTTGTAAAGAAGCTTCATTGAAGTTTTAATTTCCAAGTTTTTTTTAATTAAGAAAATTAATAAGTTAATTTAGCGAGTCAGCTAAATACAAAATACCACTTCATTAACATATAAATAGTTAACTAGCACGTGGTTTCTCACGACTATTTATATGATTTTATCAGATAATAAGAATAAAATCTCAACTTTTAGAATCACACCGAACTATAACACTAAATTTATAAGTGCATGTTCAGTAGGCAATTTGATAATTGAAAATTGAAAATAAGAGATTCAATAAAAACATTATTGTATTTCGTGTTTTTAGGTATGTGTTTCGAACAGATTCGGAAATTGAATTCTAATTTAATATATATTTTTTAAAATAGATGTGTTTGGTAATATATTAATAACCATAAAGCAAAGTATAGTTACTCACTAAATATCAGGTTGAATATAAACTATTATTAATTAATTTATGATCATATGTTTTATATTAAAAGATGTATATATAATTATTATTTTGTAATATCATATAATTTATAATACATTACATAATACCTATTAAAATTAAAAAATAAATTAAGTATATTTCTAAATGTTTTTATTTTTTTAATATAATTTTGTATTTTAAAATTTAAATCTTGGATACACTAAAAACATAAAACAAAATCTATACTGCATATCAAAACAAGCCTTTATTTAATAATGATAAGAAAAATAGCAAATATTAATTTATACCCCTGAACTTTGAAGGTTATATCATTGAAAACCCTGAATTAATTATTGTATCAATTTAAACTCTAAATTTTCACAAGTGTATCAATTTATCCCCTCTTATAGATTTTGTTCGACCAATATCGTGTGAGACCTACAATTTAAGTCAATTAAATTCCAAAATGTTTACAAGCCAAATCAATTTAGACCCTTCATTATGTTTACCTTTGAAAATCATTCATACATTAATTCTCAAACATGTATATACATACTTCTTCAAATATCGATTTTACAAAATGGACGACTAAAATACGTAAATGCATGGATGATTCTCAAAAGAAATTCTTACTAAGAGTCTAAATTGATTTATTTATAAATGTTAAGGAGTATAATTGATATAATTTTATAATAGAGGGTAAAAATTGATCCATTTATAAAATTTCATATTTAAATTGATCCAATTATAAGTTTAAATTTGAATCGATACAACCTCTAAAATCTAGGGATATAAATTGATATTTTTCCTAAAACAATTGACTAGTCCTTCATACTCGTGCATATAGATCCGGAAATTTATATGCTTTCCGAATAATAATTCGATACAAATTTGAAATATTTTTGTAATTTTTCTTTGAGAATTTATTAAGGGTTTAAGATCCTTGAATTAAGGGAAAATTTGGTTGTGAGATGAAAATGTTGAGTGATGGGTCAAATTCAAGGCTGGGCTGTCTTTAGCTAAGTTGGATGGCGGTGTTTGATTTCTTTTTTATTTTGTTTTCTCCAATTTCTAAGCAAACTTTCCTTTCAAACAAGTTCCATAGATCGAAGCTTTGTCGGTACTATGTAAAATTTAAGCATTTCTTTCTATACAGCCCCACGCATTGGGATTCGATTCCCATGTCATTTTACATAATTCTTGTTTAACAATTGGGATCTTGTGTTAAATATGTTTAAACAACAATTCTACCCCTAAGCAATTAAAAGTATTTTTATTAAAATATGAACTATTATTCATTAATTTGTCAACATGTGTTTTATGTTTTTCATTTTTTATAATTATTGTACACGTCGTTGGCACGTAGATCTCATTCAGACTATTGGTTTACATAAAAAATGTATCCGATTGAACTAAAGAGTAAGAAAACTCATATTGGTGTTGTATCGAACTTGATGCATTATGATACCTAAGTTAGTACAATAAGTGTTTAATTCGGGTAAACAATCAGAATGTTGCGTACTCTTGAGGTGGAAAAATAAGACTCTTTTTAAAGTTCATTGTTTGACATTCGCTTGAGATTTATGCAATATCCACTATGTCCACGTAGGTGTAATCCCCAAGGTTGTAGGATTTTAGCTAATGAGCTCGACTCGGATGTTACTTCTTTGGTGATATGGAATGAACTCTACTAGGGTGATTCAACACTCAAGATTTTGGCTTTTCGTCTAGGGACACACAAATTTCCAGGTGGACTCTAGGGATGCTCTTGGACTTGAGCCTGGATGTAAATTAATATACTATTTAACTTTGGCTGACTAGTTATATTAATCCGGAGTTGTTAACTATTTAATTGATTTTTGCTTAAAAAACTTAATTGATTTAATAAATTATTTTCAATTTAAAAAAGAATATTTTGAAAAGTAATTAATGTTTTTTCGATTAGTATTATTATGTTTGATTTACGATTAACTATAACTTGAATTTTAAAACCAATTTTTATTTAAAAAATCACTATAGATAAAAAAATATCAAATTATTTATAAATGTAGAAAAATTTAACTGTATAGCGATAGAACGCGATAAAATGCTATCGTTTAAGCGATAGACTTCTATAGCAATCTATCGTTGGTAGATAGTATTTTTTTTTTAATATTTATAAATAATTTGATTCATTTTTCTATATTTGAAAACAATTTTTTTTATTTTCTTAAAAAAAAAATATTACCGTTTTTTAAGTAATGACCATTAGTATAGTCATACGATTAAAAATCAAACATCATATAATAATAAACATATTAGCTTCAAAAAATTCAACTAGTCATTGTCAAATATTTCATTAATCTTTATTCCAAAGTCGTGGATGACAGATCATCATCTTTCTCAACACGTGGCAAGATCTGAAGACAGGATGCAAGAACCAAATGAGAACGCGTAATAGAAGAATAATTCCCATTTTAACTTCGGCGCAGTACAAATTCTTACAATTCCGTATTTTTCTGACAGCAAAGATTATAAGAGACAGATTTAGAGAAAAATATATATAATTAATAAAATTAAAAAAAAAAGTAGAAAAAGAAAAAGAAAAAAAAATATTTAAAAAATAATGGTTAAAGCTCTGTAAGACGCCGACGACCACCATATAGAAAGCTTCACATTTTCGACTTTTCTTTGGTTGCAGACTAACAACCGATCGCCCTGTCTTCTCTCTTTCTCGATTCAGTTTGAGGTATATCGAGTTCTATGATCTTTTATTTGTTCCTGATTTTGTGTTTCTCAACTCAGCTTCAACTGTGGATGCGGTTTTGTGTTGCGTTGAATCTTGCTCTACTTGATTAGATCTTTATATTCAATCTAGTTTCTGTTTGATTTTCCTAATATATACTTGTAACGGCACACTTTTCGCTTAGGTTTACTGCAATCTAGGTCGTTCAGTTCGATTCCAACCTTTCCCTTTTGAGCTTATTGACGTTTCAATCTGTGTTTTCAATCACAGTAAATATATATTCATTGATGAATTCATGCCGTATCTCTAGAAATAATTGTTTTGAGATTTGAGTTTCTACTTTTTTAATTCGGTTATTTGAAATTTTGTTTTCCCGGCCGGAATTCTTACTTTTTGTGTGTCGGCGAAAATATTGCTGATGGATATGGCATTTATTATGACTTTTTATTACCCTGACGGATTCTATTTGCTTCAATGGTGTCTTTGAATTGGCCGATCAATTGAAGAATCGTGCTGTTAATTATTTATTAAGATTTATGCATGATGCAATGTATTATAATACATTTTTATGTCTAGTTTTTGTTTGTGCAAGGCGAACCATATCAAATTGCTGAGTTTTCTGTAGGTTTATTAACAGCGAGGGAGAGAGAATGTCAGGTGGGGGTACACAGAACAGCTTTAGAAAAGCACTGGGAGCCCTGAAGGATACTACCACAGTTTCATTAGCTAAAGTTAACAGTGATTATAAGGTACTATAAGTCCTACTCTCATTGCATCTTAATAGCCTGGATCTATCTTACGTTCTTGGCGCGGTGTTGAATTCAGGAGTTAGACATTGCTATAGTTAAGTCAACAAATCATGTTGAACGTCCTGCAAAGGAAAAACATATCCGAGGTGTGTTCATTGACGCCCTTCTCAAGATAGTAATATTCTTGTGCAATTGAATGTGTCTTCACACCTTCTTCATCAAAACTTTACATTTTTATTTGATAATGTGGTTCTTCTATTTGGTGTTGTACGATAATAAAAATCATAATATTATAATAAGATGGTTTTGGACTTCTTCGCAGCTATATTTGCAGCTATTTCAGCTACCAGGCCTAGAGCTGATGTTGCATATTGCATCCATGCTTTGGCAAGAAGATTATCTAAGACACATAATTGGGCAGTAAGTCTTCATGTTTTGCCATCATATGCATTACAAATCTGCATTCTTTGCAAATCAACTGCTATTAAAAGAATTATATATCTTCCCGTTTTGAAGTTTTACTAGCACATTTAATCTTTTATGGCTTTTTGAGCTTACAGCATCTGTATTATTGTGCATGCTAATAGTGCTGATAAATGTTACAATTGACATTGCAGTCTATTACTTCAATTCTGTCACTGTTTGCAAAGTCTTAGGGAAAGTAATATAAATAAAAGCACCTCTATATGTTGTGGGACGGGAACTTGATGGTGTTGTTCGTTAATACCAAGAAAGTGTTCCTCTGATTAGGGCTAATAAGCATTTATCTTGAAACTCCAACAAACCTATAACATTAGTATAGAAACTGTTATTAAGAATAGTGTTAACCCGACTGCTTTATGTACGATAGACAAGTAAAATTTGCAGACCACAGTTTGTTCATCTGAAAGTGACTCATTGTATATTCCAAATTTAGACAGCTTGAGTTTAGATTTCATCTCCAATTAAGATTAGTAGTGCTTATTAAACTCGTTTAACGGGTTATGATTTCACTGTGTAGGTTGCACTAAAAACTTTGGTTGTTATCCATCGTGCTCTGCGGGAAGTGGACCCCACATTTCATGAAGAACTGATTAACTATGGCAGGAGAAGAAACCACATGCTTAATTTATCTCATTTTAAAGATGATTCCAGTGCTAATGGTACCTCCTCTAAGGCACCAGAGTTGAAAAAGATAATTTAAAAAGAATGAAAATCTCAATCTAAAACTTTTCATGTGCTGCATGTAGCATGGGATTATTCTGCTTGGGTACGTTCATATGCCTTATTTTTGGAGGAGAGGTTGGAATGTTTCCGTGTGCTGAAGTATGATGTTGAGACAGATCGTGCGGTAAGGAAATACTTTCTTTAGTTTTGTTAACTATCCTTTTTATTTTCATTTGATCTTTTAATCTGATTTCTAGGAGATTAAACTACTACTTCCTTCCCCAGTTGGTACATGCACCAACTCGTGTTTACCAAAAACATAATAAGGGTTCTTTCTTCTTCTTCTTCTTATTTTTAATACGAAACAAATATTATTTATTCAAGAATAATAAAAAAGCGGAAGAGGGAACCTCCTGTGTTTTATAAGGAGTTACAAAGCACTCTCCAAGTGCACTTGCTTGTTAAGAGAGGAATAATCACAAAAAAGCCTTAGAAAGAGTACATCATGGGGAGATCTCAGACCAGAAAATGATTTTCTTAAAAGTCTCTTGTGGTGTGGAAAATGTTGCTTCAAAAGTGCCTCTGTTCCTCTCCACCCAATTTGCCCAAAAAACTGCTGCCACCACAAGTCTCTTTAAGGTCTTCCTCTTTCCGATGAAAAAAGGGCACTTTGCATAAAAAAAACCACCAGTGCTGCAAGGGTGGCACCAACAAACTTTTATTGTTTGAAAGCGAAGGTGAACAAAGTAGTAGCAAAAGGCACAAGGAAGAAGTTGGTCCAGGGTTTCATGTTCCTTGTGAGATAGAAAGCACAAAGAGGGGAGTAAGGAAAATTTTGAATTTCCTTTTCTTTCTTTCTTTAAAACAAATGCTCTCCAAGATATAGGTTTGTGATGGAAAAGAGTCTGAGAAAGGAATTAACTTCCTTTGAAACCTTCATTTCCAAATAAATCTTGCAATATCCTTTGGACGCTTTGGATTTGTCTAATGATATGATTGACCAAAGAGGACAAAGAGAAGAAAAGGCGCTGGAAGTATCACGGCTCCAAACTCTCCCAGTTTCCCTGTCCATGGGGTGAGATGCTTCTGATTAAAGACATACCTGCAACCTTTCCTTTATGATTCCTTTTGAAGTCAAGTCCCTAGAAGATAAATAATGAGACCAAGCTTGCTTGAACCTCATCTTGTGTTTAGAGAGTATAAAGCATCGGAAGTTTCCTTGAGAGGCCTGTCACCAATACACTACATCTAATTGCTGTTTGGGTTTCATAATTGAGAATGCTGTTTCAGCTACATTGAGTTAATAATTTTATGGATAATGATGCAGAGAACCAAAGATCTAGACACGGCTGAGTTGCTTGAGCAGTTGCCAGCATTACAAGAGCTTCTGTATCGGGTACTTGGTTGTCAGGTAATTCATGACCCTATATTTGGGTAGACGTCATTATCTCCCAGTGACTAGGTTTTTATTACTGAAAACAATATGTTGTATGGTTTTATTTTTAAATAGAAAAACTTCCAGGATTTCTTCTTATTTATTGTGGAACAATTTTTTTATTTTGCTGCAGCCACAAGGAGCCGCAGTTCATAACTTTGTAATTCAGCTGGCCCTTTCATTGGTAGGAACCTTTTCTTATGATCATGCATGCCCATTGAAAAAGCTTTACTTGTCTGCATGGATGATCCTTCTCATTCTCATGCCTTCTATCTTTTTGTAGGTTGCTTCTGAGAGCGTCAAAATTTATCAGGCCATCAGTGACGGAACAATCAATTTAGTTGACAAGGTAAGAATTGTTCTGATTGTCTGATAAGCTTGATTGAAATGCAAAAACTGAAACTAACGTGGCCAAAATATTCAGTTTTTTGAGATGCGACGCCAAGATGCATTGAAAGCCCTGGATATTTATAGGAGGGCTGGCCAGCAGGTACTGGCACCGTGCTTGCTGCTTTCATCAATCATAGTAGTGCGCAAGATAAGAGTTTGTAGACATGGTGCATAACTTTCTCCATTTTTGCAGGCGGAGAGGCTTTCTGAATTCTATGAAGTTTGTAAAAGTCTTGATATTGGGCGTGGCGAGAAGTTTATAAAGATTGAACAGGTATGTTGTCCTCCCTTTGCTATCTGTCTTTTCGACGTTTTCCCCTAAAAAAGTACTAAGTTCCGTGTCTTCTGTGCCACTTTGAAGCCCCCTGCATCATTTATACAAGCCATGGAAGAATATGTAAGAGAAGCTCCACAGGTTTCAACAGTTCGTAAGGAACAGGTCAGCTTGGTGTTTGTTTGTTTTCTTTTCACTCTCCCAATTTGTTTGTTCTCTCCACCCTCGTATGTCGGTTAATTCCAAGATGTAAAATCCACCTGAACCAAGCAGGTTGCTGATAATAAACTGGCTGCCCCTAAAGAAGTTTTGGCTATCGAGTACAAGAAGGAACCAGCAGCGCAAGTGGAACAAACGGTGGCACCTCCACCAGCCCCGTCTCCCCCACCACCTGAACCAGTTAAAGTAGAAGCAGTTGTGACCGAACAACCTGACTTGTTGGTAAGCTTCTTTTCTTAGCTAATCGATCCCTAATATTAGTAGATTATGACGTAGGTATTTTGAACATTTCAAACAAACAAACACTAAAGTTTTTAGAAGTAGACTATACATATTACAAATATATTTGTTTTCTAAAAGAATTAATTTGTAGTGAGATAATTATTCTAGAAATACATTGTCTGAGATAATTATCTGTTTTTGGTTAGGGTTTGAACGATCCTGTACCTGAGGCTACCTCCAATTTAGATGAGAAGAATTCTCTGGCGTTGGCTATTGTCCCAGTTGGTAGTTCTCTTCTTATTTTCCGCATTTTCTCGAAGTTCTGTAGCAATAGAAACAAATCAATATATGTCCAGGAGAAGCTAAATTTGAAGTTATGTTCCAATTTTTTTTTTTGTGAAGAATTTAGAAGTCAGTAAAGAAATAGTGAACTTTAAAACTTGTGTGTGGTAATTGGAATTCGTATACACGTGGAGTCAGCTCAGTGTAATATTTCTGTTTCTGATCACAGCCGATCAACAAACCAGTTCTGCTCCAAGCCAAGTTAATGGTACTACAACTACGGGCTGGGAATTGGCACTCGTTACAGCACCAAGCTCAAACGAAAGTGTAGCTGCTACAAGCAAATTGGTACTTATCTTATCCATTGAACATAAAATTTTGAATTCATATTGAATGTATACACTACCACTAGTGATGTAAATCAGTAACATTTACCGACTTGTATTCCATCATTTCATCTAACTATGTCCATCAAGCCGTTAGTCTTTTACTGCTCGGACTTCTAAACAACGTTCTATTCTCTCTTTGCCCAAATTTTATGTTCTAATATTTGTTTTGAACTGATTGCCAAAGGCCGGAGGGTTGGACTTGCTTACATTAGACAGCTTATATGATGATGCAATCAGAAGAAACAATCAGAACGTAAGTTACAATCCATGGGAGCCAGTCCCAGTGCATGGTGCCATGATGCAACAGCCAATCCATGATCCCTTTTTCGCCTCGACTGCGGTGGCTGCACCTCATTCAGTACAAATGGCAGCTATGGCCAACCAGCAGCAAGCTTACATGTTGCAGCAGCAGCAGCAACAGCAGATGATGATGATGGCCCCCCCACCGCAACAGTCAAATCCTTTTGGAAATCCTCATGGAACCAACGCCTACCACTACGGTCCGGGTATGCCTGTTCATGCTTCCAATCCATATGGTCTCATTTAACATCATTCAAAGAATTTACTCTGATAGGAATGCTAATGATCAATCATTCTTGGAGATTGGGGACTACTAAATATGGAGTATACAGATGTACAATATGTTGTGTATGTGCAGTAGTTAAGTTTAGGTAGGATGAGATTCTTTTGATAATAATTAGTGAGACAGGCTTTTGATTGATTATTTGTGTCATGAAAGATGGTAATAATGTTTTAGATACTTGGCAAAATTGCTGGCAACCTGCTTCACTATTGTGAAGGATTCAGCAGGAAGTTCAAGTTTTCTTTTTTCTTTTTTCTTTTTTCTTTTCTTTTTTCCTTTTAAACAGGCCATGTAGGCCTCTGTAAAATCAGTATGTAGCAAATTTATTTAAAACCCACTTTGATATTTATTTTCGAGGAGATAGTCTTTGAGGTTCTCATGAAAAAATCTCAATTATGTTCTTCCGTAAGCACTCGTTATAATTTGTTATAAAAAAATTGCTTTCTGGTTACATTTTTTAATTGGAAATGTTTAATTCACCGAATACCTTTTATAAAGTTAATAATTTAGTTCTAACAATTTAATTTAGGCTTTGATAATATTGTACTTTAATATGAACAATTTAGTAACTATCTACTTTTTTTAGGTAATGTCTTAGTTCTTATAGTTTGGTTTTTAATCAATTTTACCAATCTATACATTTAAGAAATTTTATTAAATTTAACAGTATTTTTTAGGTTAAAGTGAAAATTTGGTAAATTAGAATTTAGTACCTACGGTTTGAAAAAACATTCTTAAATAATACTTATTTCAAATTATAGGAATTATTTTTTAGATTTTATTAAACTATAGGGACTAAATTCTAACTTTTGAAATCAAAGAGATTAAATTTAACTTTCTCCAAACTATATGGACTAAATTTATAATTTAATTTATTTTTTATTTTTTATTTTATATATATATTTTAATCCAAGGCTAACTTTTACCAAACTGAAAAGTACAATTTAATATATTAGTTAGAAAACACTTGCGATACATGTGGTAAAATATTTTTAAAACATAAATTTTGAGAGTAAAATTTAAATATTGAATGGAATAATAGTAAATATTTAACTTGATTTTACGAAATAATGAAAAAATAGTGGATAGGATTGTGTATATATATTTTTATTCAATGTTAATTACAACGTATATTAAAAGCAACTAAAATGAGCATAGCTCAATTGGCATAAATTTTGTATTGTTTGTTTTGAGATGAAAGGATCAATTCTCCCACCCTACAAATAATTGTATAAAAAAATCACAAATACTTAAAAAGTATTGGACGTACTTGAAAATCTTTGTAACATAAACTATATAGTGAAATATACAAATATTGAAATTAACAAACAAAATATTAAACAAATTAAACATTTACCAAAAGAATAAAATAAATACAATAAGATGATATTTTGAAAAAGGAGGAGAAAGAATTGTTGGTTGGGATTTTCAAATTAATAATGTAATTAAAATAATAAAAAAAAAGATTAAAACTATAATCTACTCGAAGATTTTCCTAAAATTTTCAACTCCTCCCTCCATATCGAACACGTGACTCATAAGATAATGAAATCCCACATCCAATCTATTTCTCTACCCTGCATTCAAACTAAAATCTTAACCTCTTCTTTTTTAATTTTTTTTTTATTTTTTATAATGAAGTAACTAATATCTAATCTTAATTCTTCCATTTCAGTTTATTTTTCTAATGAAAGAACATCTTCAAACAAACTTTTCATTTCAAAAAACTTCTCAAAGTACACTACTAATTTAGTCATAAAGATAGATAATAGCAACTCTCCATAAATAAAAGAAGTTTATGAATTCTGAAGGCCTCATTTTGACCGGGTTCAATGTTTTCCTTTTGAAAACAAATTTTTTTAATCCTCACTATTTTTGGAAAGGTTAATACGTTATAAGAACTTTTTGTGGCATCATGTCCATGTTGTGAAAGTTGAAAATTGGTATTGAGATTATTAATTGAAGAGTTATGTTGAAAATTTGTATTTATAGGTAGATTACACCTATACAATATAATAGAAGAGTTGTATTGTTTTTGTTTGCCGTTGCAATGGAAAATCACTTTTTTTCTACCCACCTCTTCGTTTGTATATGATGTAACCCTACGTAATTTCCATTCTTTTCATAAAGAATTTAAACAATTACGAAGGTAAAATAGGTATTATAAAAAAAATACAAAGACAAAAGAGGAATGTAAAATTTCTCTCATTATTACCCCTCTTAATATAGTATAGATTTAATCTCTCTTTTTTTAAATCTTTCTTGTAGGGTAGATTAATTGTCTAACTCTATAAAAAATATGACTAGAAATCAAGTTTAAAGCACTCTATCCATATTCTCACTTGTGACTTATAAGGGAATAAAGAAAAAAAAGACTTTCCTTGAGTTATCATTTTATTGATTGAGACGTTGGATCATCATAAGAAAAGAAGTTGAAAATTGAAATAGGCATTTTCGCATTTTCTTGCCAGAGAATAAAGATTTTTCAGTAAGACAAATCCTAAACTTTAAGAAAAAAATAATAAAAATACAAAAAAATGACACAAGTCTAATAAAGTAATTTAACTCATTATTATTTTCTGACCTCACCATGCTATCTCATATATATGACTTCCAATTACAATATTAAAATAGGAAAGTGGTAAAAAATAACTCCTTTTAATTTTCACATTACAAAAATAGTACAATTTCTACAAACTCGTTCAAAGAATTTTTCTTGGACCATCGTGCCCCGAGATCGATTTTAAAAAATGAAATAAAATTTGCTCAACGTCCTGGACTGATTTTTAAATGGTTAATTTACCATTATACACTCGGATGTTATATTATAATATGATTATAATATAATTGCTGATTATATATAATTGTTTTAGAAACCCACCATTTGGCTTGTTCTACAAGTTTTGTTCTAAAAACATTTTACCAAAGTCTTGGAAACCCTCTCAACCCATATATTTGCACAAAATCACAAAAATAAGGTATATAGGTCTATCTTCACTTTAGTAAATATTTTTTTGTTTATAAAAATGCATGTTGTTGGCTAAAAAAAATGATTTGCGCGGTTGTTTACATAATCTTGGTCTAAATGCAATAATCTCGCTCAAGATTGATGCTCTTTGCCCCGAGATTGACTATGAAGGGTCAAATCTCGAGCGAGACAATAATATTTTTTTTCACAAAGATTCATGATTGTCTCCGAGATTTTAATGGTTTTTAGTTACTTTTTGGTACATCTGTTTAGCTTGTTTTTTTCAGGATGCCTCGTATTTTGTTTGTTTCCGGGGTGAATGGAAGGAGATTGTAAAAGAATATGTGGGGAAGTTGAAAGGTTTGATTGTAGATGTCAAAATGACGTACGATGGTTTTTTACGGCAAATATATAGAATAAGTGAGATAAATTCTGCTAAGTTTGAATTGATTATAAGGTGTTTGTATAATATTAGGCTGAATGTCTTTACTTTTGTGATTAGTAATAAAGAAGACCTTCATTTTTTCTTAACCAGCAACAATGTGTCTGAAATGACTCTTTTTATGTCTAAGTTACCAATGGTAGTTCATAAGAATAGAAGTACAGTACTATCATTTCCAATCCCAATAGCCCAAAGTGTACCCTCATTTCCCTCCTACCTTGATTTCATCCCTAAATACCACATTAGTTCGAATGATGTGCGATCATTAAATCCATTAAATGATAATGTAGTTCCACTAGAATTGAGAGACAATACTGATGGGATGTTGAATAGGGAATCTGTATTTGATGTAGATATGTCATTAGATTCGAATGTCAATATTAGTGTGGAGGATGTGGACATATCTGAGGCAGATGTTGACTCACTCAACGACCAACATCCGATGACCACGAAGGTAGAGTCCATGTTCAACGTAGAATTATGTACTGACGGAGGATCGTTGAGTGAGAGTATCCCAACAACTACCGATGAATATTGTACGGATTCAATAACAAGTGGTGAACCGAGTGTGAATTGTAGGAAGAGGAAACGTACCTCACAATTAATCATGAACCCCATCGTCGTCTCATCCGAGTCTATTGTAGATGATTTCCAGGTCGGTAACCTATTTTTAAGCAAGAAAGATTTGTGTAAGATATTGTCTGTCATTGCCATTAGGAAAAATTTTAATATCGTGTCGATAGATCTACAACGAAACTATTTATCTAAAAAGTGACAAGAAACTGTTTGCCTAAAAATGTATAATTGTCTAGGCGTTAACTTTTCCTCAATGATAGAAATTATTTTCCCTAGATGGGAACAAGAGGTCAAATTTACCAAAAAATAGTCAGAAGTGCAAATTTTTGGTACCAATCCCATCTGTAACAACACAAACACAAAACCTAAACTCAGGAAAAAAAATAAATGAAACAAATAGAACAATCAACCAAAAATATGCAAATTGCTCTAAATCCTGGGGCAAAATTAGCCAAGATTGGGCAAGATTGAAGAACTCAAACCACCATCACCGGCAGATGCCATGAGATTAAGGTTATTAGGGCATTTGGTCTAAATCTCAGGGCCAATGTCGATTGAAATCGAGTCCCAAGATTTAAGATCTCGGGCCAATTTTGGGCCACCTACACCCTGAGATGTAATATAACATGTCCTACAACCTCAAAATCAATTTGAATCTTGGGAGAGATTATATGAATCTTGGGCCAGCTTCATCCACTTGCCCTAGATTCAAAGTGATTCAGACAAGATGACGCTTAAATGCCCAGCAATCCAAAATACACCAACGAGATACAAATAAAAACAACAAAAAATGTCCATAAATACATAAAAATGCAACCAGTTTCTAAATGAAGTACATGAAATTAAAAATTAAATCTTTAACTAAACAAAGAGAATAGTGAAATACCTCTACTGTAATAAATGAAACTAACAAACAAATACAAAATCACTTGGAGATGAAAAAAATTGCAAACAACAACTCTTGATGAAGAAACGTGAAAAAGTAGACGTAAATCGGTGGTGAAGAAGCTAACCTTTCAGTTTAATGCATCAGGGGTATTTTTGTCCTTTCATGCAACTACTCTATTTGAGGTTTTAACATTCCACTGAAATCTCAAGGTTGGATTTCAGGCGAGATGACTTGAGAAAAACTCCTTGAATGGTGCTATTTTTGTAATGTGAAAATTTAAGAGAGTTATTTTGGACAATTTCTCTATTAAAATCTTAGCCATGAAAAACAACACTTTTGTAGGTAAATCCTAATCATTTCACAAACCTTTTAAATAATTGAAGTATAAGTTTAAAATAGAATATTTTAGACCCATTTAATAACCATTTGATTTTTAATTTTCAGTTTTCAAAAATTAAAATCCAAACCTGTTTGATTACTGATTTTTGTTTTCTGTTTTTTAAAACCAAAAACATGTTTGTATCAGCATAATTTAAAAGACTTGAGTAGGCCAAGAAGAATCCAAATGCTTTACTGCTGGGCCACTCAACATTTTAGTAAGATATTTTGCTATTTTTTATGGGATTTTGTTTCTAATGTTCCAATTTTTTACTTTCTAAAATGATATTTATTAAATTTTGTTTACCTTTTATGTATATATAAAAGACTTATTTCAATTTTAAATATATACGAGATTATTCCAAATTTATTTAGAAGAAGTACAAATTTAAGATTCTTATATATATTATCTATGTTTTAATTTTATTATCATTTTATTTAGAAATATATTTCACATTCTTTGTCATATATATATATATATATTTAGTGATTTTTCATATATATACTTTTTCATTTTTTACAAATTTCATATTTTGTATATATATTCAATTAAGACAAGATTTATTATAATATCATTCCATGAGTTTTTGTTTATAAATGATATATTTTTTTCAAATTCAAAATTTTGGTAGATTACATTTAATGTAGAATTATGTTATGAATTTTTGTTTTCATCCATGTTTTGTTTCTTGTGTATACATACGAGGTTTATTTCAAATATATACTTGATTTTTTTCAAATATATTTAGAACAAGTACAAATTTAAAGATTTAAAGTTATTTAGAACAAGTACAAATTTAAAGATTTAAAGTTGTTGTATAATATATACTCCATACTTTAATTCTACTATCGTTTCTATTGAGATATAAATTTCATATAATTTGTCATATACACATGTATATATTTGAAATTGAGATATATATTCCACAAACTTTGTCTTATACACATTTTTATATATATGACATCCTCAGATTATTCGAAATAAAAACCTATATATTTAAAAATTGAAAATGAAATTTAGATATAAACCCCGTACATATATTTATGACAATAATGACTACATAAATATGTATTCCTATACATATTTTATACTCTTAAATTGCAGATTTTGGTCAAACTACCGCGGATCACCTTTCTCTCCTTCTTTGAATCCTTACCCACTTATGCTAATGATCGTGACGACATTGCTAGTTCTCCTAGCTAAATAAGAATCTCAAAATCAGATTTTTTTACACTTGCAACAATTTGAACAAAACCTTGTTGATGTTGTACTTATTATAAAATTTTGGGTCACAGGAAACTGAATCGAATTCATCAATGAATGGTGTAAATGAGGTTAACAAAACGTAGGTTTAACAAACCTCATGGCTTAGAATGGATAACTCCATTTTAGGCTCTTCAATTTCATTCTTTCTAGCTTACCCGTCTTAAGCAACGTGATCCAGATCCAAAACTTTTTTTTGTCAATTCCCAAGCTATAGAGGATGCGAAGATTTGAAGATGAGATAAGGGGATGTGGCTCATATTAGAGAAAAAAATAGGTTTTTAGAGCTTTTTAATGATGTGACTTTCTTTTGCTGTTTTTTTTAAATAGTAATAATTACATATGACATTTAGACTTGATTTTTATGAAATATCTTCAGGTCATTTTTCTTCAAAGCAGTGAAACACTCTATAAATGGGTGACCCAATCGTTGATGCCAAAGAGTGGCTTTGTCATCAAGAACAAAGCATAGAGGATTGGGAAGGTGGTATATCTAAAAGATATAGACCATGGGTAAATTTAGCACTGCCAATCTTCTTCAAAGTGGACTTGTCCTGAAGGATGCAACCATTAGAATTAAAACTCTTCTTCAAAGTGGACTTGTCCTGAAGGATGCAACCATTAGAATTAAAACTCTTCTTCAAAGTGGACTTGTCCTGAAGGATGCAACCATTAGAATTAAAACATGAAGTTAAAGTGATAAAAAGATTTAAAAAGATTTTTCGAGCAACAAAGATGCACCAGAATCGATTATCCAAGAGATTGATGAATTCATACCTACGATATGTGAGGTAGATGGGGCAGAGGAAGCTCCAGATTGAGCTGTGATCCAAAAGATGAAGCTCCAGATTGAGCAAGTTGAGACTGAACTGATTGAGGATAGTTTGACACTGCAAAAAATGGCAGCAGTGTTGGTATTGGCGGGGTCAATCACCTGCCTGCCAATAGATTGAACATCTACTGAATTTGTGTGTTGGAAAATTTAGATTGTTATTGCGCTGCTGTTGCTTGGTTTTGTAAGTGAGTGGATAACCGTGAACTTTGTTGTATGCCCTACAATGTTGAATGTTGTAATGAGAGCAGGACGATCCTTGCGTTGTTTGGATGTACATTGTTTGAGGTATGATTCTTGTCCGTGGAACTTATTCCTTTGAAAACATTCTTGTAGGTCAAGCCAAATCGCAAGTAGAATCTACAAATAATATGCTAGCAGATATTAGTTTTGAAACAGAGTTTAAGATAGGAAATTGAAAGAACATCATCAGTAGGTCGAGGGAGAGTGCCGTCAATGAAACAAATTTTGTTCTTCATGGTGCGGCTCCAAGAAACATAGTTCTCTTCCGTGAGGGTCTCTATAACAAAACAAGGCTGGTGTTATCATTGTGGTAAGGATGGAGATATGCTTCAGATTGGTTATGAGAAACTGGAGAAGAAGAAGTATTTTGAGTGGCAATTGTGGTAAGGATGGAGGTATGCTTCAGATTGGTTATGAGAAACTGGAGAAGAAGAAGTATTTTGAGTGGCAAAGACTTCAGGATTAGAGGAAGAATTTGTGGCACGGGTTCATTAATGGAGGTTTCGACAGTAGCCATGGTGAAGGGAAGAAAAACGGGAGGTTGAGAAAAAGGTCTGATACCATATTAACAAATTTGTTGACGTAACTAAAGTGTCAAATGTAGAAATTCTTGACGTTTATTATGTATCATATTTTTCTTTTACTAGCCTTTTCATTTCTTTGTTTCTTATTCCCTAAAATACACAAAAAGCCATAGGTTATTTTTTTTTTTCATTGCTTACTCTTTTTTTTCATAATTTTTCCCCTTTTACTATTCGTCCTCAATGAAATTCTCACGTGTCTCTCTTTTTGTAAGGTTGTTGGCTTTTATCTATTCTAGAGATGTCTCACAAGTTGTCCCTTGGATTGCTGTTTTTCTTATTTGGAAAATTATGTGCGATTTATTTCAGAAAATCCTTGAATCAAGTAGATATCGATTAAAAATTTATGGTTATATTAGATATAAAATTTAAATTTACATACAATCCCCTACATAAAAGATATGCATTTACAATGCCTTAGATTGGAAACAACTGGAGACGATAGGGGTGGTGATGGAGGTGATAGAAGTGGCTGCATCGGCCTATATAGTCGAGCAAATGAGTCATATTCCTCCAAAAAAATTGTTCGGTGGTACTTTTTTCATTCTGGAAAGAACCAAAATAAATATTAAATAAAACTTTGTCTTTCCGATGATTCAATGAATAAGTAGTTTATAAATTGGTAGATTTTACCCTTTTTTGTCTCTCTATTTATCTATGTTTCTAGGGGAATATTACAATTCCATCTACAATATTTCGCGAGTCACATATTACAAGAACATTAGAGCATGAATACCGCTCAACAGAAACTACAGATATTTACATATCTCCCATTGCATGTCATTTCTTTCTACATGATATCTCTTTCTTTTTACACCCGCAATACTTGTCGCGACAAAGAAAAGATACCGATTTACAATATCCTAGATCGGGAATAGCATGAGACGATAGGGGTGGTGATATATTCCCGATAGGGGTGGTGATAGAGGCGGCTGCATCGGTGGCATCGGAAGCTACGACTACGTCGATGAATGTAGTCGAGTAGACGAGTCATTCTCCCAAAAATATCATTTTGTTGTACTTTATTAACGTTGTTCCATGGTACTGTTTTTCTTCAAGTTTTCCTTTCCACTTATTCAATGAATAAGTCGATGCTGAACTGGCAGCTTTTAGAGTATTTTTTTTTTCTTTCTCTATCTATCACCGCTTGTAGGAAGAGGAGCAATGTAATTGATGACATGCATAATGATCACTACAAGACCTTTTCATTATTTTGTATCCGCAATTTTTCGTGAGGCACATATTACAAGAACACTAAATCTTGTGGTGAGCATGAAAGGAAATAACAGTATACAAAGATTTATAGTACGATCCCTCGTTGCAAGCACATTTCTAGTAACATGGTATCCTTTTGTTCTAGCAGTTGCAATACTTGTCAAGCCAATGTAAAGATATGTCTTTGCAATGGCCTAGATTAGAAACAATGGGAGGCAATGAAGGCGGCTGATTTAGCAATGTCAGTCGTTGCAACTGTAACTGCAAAAACATCGTTATATTGTACTTTATTAACATTGTTATGTGGTACGTTTTTTCTTCAGTAAGGAAGGGATATAAATATCAAATAAAACATTATATTTCCAATGATTCAATGAATACGTTGTTTCTGAACCGGGAGATCTCAAAGTATATTTTTTTTTCATTCTCTATCTATCACCACTTGTAGGAGAGGAACAATGTAACTGATGACAAGCACAATAATCATTACAAGCTTTTTCATTATTCTATATCCTCAATTTTTCGTGATGCAAATATTACAAGAACACCAAGTCTACGGAAGGTCGCTCAATAGAAACAACAGTAAACAAAGATTTACAGGACGATCCCATTGGCAAGCACATTTCTTACAACGCGGTATGACTTGAAACCGCAATGCTTCGCGGCTAAGATATGCATTTACAATATATGCATTTACAATGTCTAGGAGGGGATGGGGCAGCTGATTTGGCAATGTGGACATGATAAATATTAAATAAAAGTTTTTCTTTCCATACATGTTTGATTACTGTTTTTTTTTTTAAATAAAAAACAAAAAATATGTATGTATCCACATAATTTAAAAAACTTGTAAGCAAGAAACGAATCCATTTCCAAGTGCTTTACCGCGGAGTCCAACATCAATTTTAAGAATTGAATCTCCATTTTATATTAAATAGAAAATACACACTCGTTTTTTAAAACGAAAACTCGTTTTTAAAAATGATTTTTTCTATTTTTAAACTTCTTAACAATTTTAAAATTAGAAAAATATAAAATTAAATTGATATCAAACATATCTCCTTCTAGAAAAATAAAAAACCAAAAACCAAAAACTAAATAGTTATCAAACAATTCCTTAAATTTCAAATGTTAAAATTATATCGGTTAAACTATAAATTTATTCTCTTAATTTTTAGATTTATATTTATTTAGCCTCTCACAAATTTAATTTTGACTTATTTTTATAGGTTAGAAAAAGAAGACTCATATTTTAATTAACTAATTATAATAAGTTTGTTTTAATGAATAATAATTAGGAATGAAATCATCCTTCTACGTGGAAATAACTCAAATCTCATCATTCAAAAACACATGTGAGATACATAAATATAAATATTTCAAGCACAACCATTGCTCAAGTTATACTTTACTTACATGTTAAAAATGTCAAGAATTTGAAATTTGTTAATGTAACTAAATTGTCAAGTACATAAATTTTTGACGTTTATTATGTATCATATTTTTTTTAGTAACATTTTCATTGCTTACTTTTTTTTTTTTTTTATAATTTTTCTCCTTTTACTATTTATCTTTAAAATCATGACTCAAATCCTCAACGTGCTTTTTTTTTTTTTTTTTTTGTAAGGTTATAGAATGAGACAAACTAAAAAAAAACTTTTGAAAATTGCAAAATTCTCGAATCAATGAGATATAAATTAAAATGGTATGGTTTTATTAGACATAAAATTTATATTTACATACATAAATTAAAATTTCAAAATCTTAAAATTTTTAAAAGTATTAGACATTAAATTGAAAATTCGACCTAATTGTAACTCTAGAAGCTTATTAGAAATTTTTAAAAATTCATGGAATCATATACACAAATATTAAAATTCAAGAAAACTTAGTACTTTAATCAAGAGAAAAATATTTTTGTTGGTCATTAGGTTTTGAGTCTAGTTTCCATTTATCCTTACAATTTTATTCTCAAGGTTAATTTTCATTTGGTGTCTAAGTATCAAAATGTTACATTTCTACCCATCAATTTTGAGTTCGGTTTTCATTTGGTCCTTAAGTTTCAAGCTTAACACTTTCAATCTCAAATTTTCACTAAAAATTTACTTTTGGCTTTTAGAATTAATGTATGTGAATTAATTTAAAAAAATAAATTAATTATTTTTCACTAATTTTCTACCCTTAAAATTAATTCTAAAATTGATTTCACAATTATTTCAAATTAATAATTGAAAGTTCAGCAAAAAAATTTGAGAGTAAATATATAAAATTATGAAATCTAGAAAGTAAATACGTCAAATAATGAAATCTAGAAACTAAACAAAAATTAAATGATAAAAGAATATAACATTTTAAAATTTAGAGAGGAAATCTGAATAAAAATTAAACTAAAAATTTAAAAGTAGAAATGTTATATTTTAAAACCTAGACATCAAAGCTCCCGAAGCCAAGAACCAAAAGATACCTTTCCCTTTAATTAGTTGAAAAGAATAAGTGAAGGGTATATCAGTAATTAAGCAGTGTGTTACGGGTGGTTATTGTGGAACGTTTCACAGAGGATAAACGAAATTAGAATCTGCACCGCGAAGAAATAGGGACTTTGGCGGAGTTGGGAAAGAGAGAAATCAAAACAGAAGTAGAATAGAACTGTAGAACTTTGAAAGTGACTTTTGGCAGAGAGAAACGGAGCCGAAAAGAGGAGAACCAAGGAACGAGACGAGTTTCTTCGCCATTTACGAAGCTCTCCGTAATGCTCTCTCTCTGTTTCTCTTTCAATTTCCTTCAGTAACAATTCTGACGATTACAATTTCTGAATAACCATGTCTTGGTTGTTCAAGTCTCTCCAAGCGACCGATGATGATATCTCAGCCGAATCGCAGTTTAACGGTTCATCTTCGTCGTCGGAATGCGTTCGTTTCACCACCGTTGATCCTTCTGTTAAAGACGATTTCTCCGCACTCGGTGAGACGCTGAGCCGCCAGCTACGCGGCTTCGCCAACTTTCTCGCTCCACAACCGTCGTCGGCGGTCGTTTCTGTCGCCGATTCTTCCAATTCGAGTTCGAATTCTTCGTCGCCGTCTCAAACGCTTCAAGGAATTCGTAATGATCTCGCAGAGATTGGCTGTGGCTTGAGAAACGGCTTCTCGATGCTCTCTGTTAATAGCAACAAGGCTGTTGGAGAGATTTCCAGGTTTGCTTCTAACTTGCTGCCGTTTCGGAGACGTTCTGCCGATGATGATGAAGAAGAAGACGAATTCGAAGACGAGGTTATTGATGATACGCCGGGAATTACGAATGAGGTTCTAAATTTTGTGAACGATATTTCTTCGCGGCCAGAGTACTGGATGGATTTTCCTTTGGCGCTCGATGAAACAGGTAAATCCAAAATCTCTTGTCAGTGTTTAATCACTGACCAGTGAATTTGGCATAAATAGAGATTAGGATAAGAACATTGCGCCTGCAAATTGTGTACTATTATATTAAACTAGAGGTGGTCATTAAGAGCAAATAGTATGCTCCTTTCTTTCTTTTTTTTCCTCCTCGTTCATCTGTTTTTTTTTTCCTCTTTTGTTTTTCCCTGGCTGAGAATTAATTCATATTATTATGAAGCCTAATTTACCAACATAATTTTGTCAGATGCTGAAATCGATATAGTGTATGAGAGAGTGGGCATAATGAAAAATCTATATATCTCGCAAGTAGAGACTAGACATACATACTGCCTTGATCTATAAATCTAGATCAAGAAGTAAACCTAAGGAGGGAAAACAAAGCTATATTCTCCTTTCTCCATGTCTTTATCTGGTTATTCTCTTTTTAGAAAGAAGTAGCGAGGGGCATTGGTTACTTGTATTTGAGGAATATCTGTCGTCCAAGAACTCTTCCATCCTATTAATATTGTGTTTATTCAATTATATTTCTGACTATAACAATGATAACTTAGAAACTAACACTTTCGCCATATTTTTTTCTCTTGTTCAATATGGTGTCAACTGTCAAGTATGAGTACGACTTATGTAGTTCACTCATATGATAGACAATAAGCACTCATCTGAATTTGGATGTTTACATTTCAAGAATAGGTTGCTGAATGTATAAAACAATTACCAATGAAACTGATTTCGTCTACCATCTTCAATTGCTGGATGTATAGTAATTTCTAAGAGCTAGATGGGGCATCTTCCTACTCTGCTTACTCTATATTCTGTCATCTACTCCCCTCCATAACAAGGAGACGAGAATATTTGGAGAGCCTTTTGTAGAAAATACTAAAGAAAACTTTTAGATGGTATATAACCCCTTGATCTTTGAAGCTTTTACAGGAAGCACATGTACTTGTTTCCTTCAACTTGGTCATTTCACGGCCCTCGTTGTGGGACACAAGCTTTGTGTGCCATCCTCTTTGTTGCTTTTCCATTCTCATTTAATGTTTTCATATAGCCTGAGGACGTAGATATCTAATACCTCCCATATGGTTGAGCTTTCAATTAATTATAAATACATCGACTTTACTGAAGATACAACGCAGCCTTTATGTTAATTGGAATTGCTAATTGAGTTAGCAACAAAATCCATTGAATATTTCCAACTTTATGTCAATCACTGCAAGTTTTCTTTTGGTAGTGGTAATTATTGAGAAGTTATTTTTCGCATTTGGGCACTTTGTATGTGCGTCTATTATATTGATCAGTTTTCGATTATCATTCACTATTAGCATAATACTTTCATTAGCTTTATTGCAGATTTTGAAATGTCTGACGTTCAAAGAATGCACATTTCAACTGTTGAGCAATTGGTTCCAAGTATTTCAACTCTTAAAATGAAGCTTCAGAGTTTCATGAGCAATGAAATATTCTGGATGATTTATTTTATACTGTTGCTACCAAGATTCAATCAACCTGACTTTGAGCTTCTAGCAACCTCTGAAGTAAGACTTATTTCCCTTTTTAAATTACCATACTCTGCTTTTTTAGGTTGTTTGGAGTTTATTCTGAGTAGTGCTTGCTGTTGCATTAAATCCTAACTGAAATTGTTGAGAATTTTTTTAATCATAAATTGATTTTTGGAATTAGTCATGTTTGTAAGTATTTTGTTTTTTTGTTTTTAAAAAAGTAAGCTTATTTCCCCTCAATTTCTTATAATGGTTTGCATTTTTTTTAAGTATAAAAGTTGAATTCTTAACCAAATTTGAAAAATAGAAACAAGTTTTTTTAGTTTTCAAAACTCGGCTTGGTTTTTTAAAACATTGATAAAAGTAGATAATGAGTCAAAAAATTTAGAGGTAGAAGAGGTGTTTATAGGCTTAGTTTTTAAAAACTAAAAACAAAAAACGAAATAGTTACCCAACGGGTTTACATGATTACATTGGGGTTTTTCATAATTTTGGATCTTCTGCTGCTGAGACAGGAATCATCCTGTGTCTCTAAGTGTCTACCTTTCTATACCATATCTTGCAAGTTGGACGCCTTTACACATTTCTTGCTTTTATTTGCGTTCTGTATGTTTAATTTACTGTATTTCAAGTTCCTCGTCTGCTGTGCTGCTTACTATTAAAATAATAAAAACTTTTGTTTTCCTTTTCTTTCCTTCAATATCATGCTAGAATGGTACAATATTTTTTCCCATGCTAGATAAATGCTAAATATTTAATATAACTTTGATTCATTGCACTTGCATGTTATCTTCAGAATTGAATATTAGTATGTATGTCAACATCTATGTGATGGTGAGATCACCAGAACTAAAATCCACCCACATTTGAGAGAGAGAGAGATCATAATGATTAGCAAAATGGAATGATCCAAAAGAACTAACGGTTACATTCAGCTTTCAGTATGGTCGTTAAGAAAAATGAAACCCGACCATTTATTTAGGTTTATATTTAAATCTATCTTTAAAAACCAAAAAACTGAATAACGAATACAAAATTTAAAGATTAAAATCATTAAAATTTCAGTGTACTTAATGAACGACGTAGTTAAACTGAAAAAAATTATCCAGTTGGTTTCAAATCAAATTATACTTTTTGATGATTAAATTCAGTTGTAGTACATAAAATTGCCTAGAATGTAGGCTTAATCGATTTGGACAAAAACAATCCAAATTTAAGAGATGAACACCAGTCTACAGCACATGCTCCTGTAGTTGTTTCTGCAATCTGTGACGTGACTAATTGATTACATAGAATGATTAGGTTGGCTTTAGAAATCTATAGAGACCTCTTACATTACATCCATGGCCTTTAACTTAATTAGAGAAACAATCTTTAATTACATTAGTTCTGATTCTCTCCTGTTAGGAGCTTATGCCATATATTTTTTGAGCATGTATGAGAGATTTTGAAATTATCTTGAATCATTCAAATGTTAGGTTTTGCACTTTTAAATACAAGATCAAAATTAAAATTTATAGGATTAAAGGCATTATTTGGATTGATTTTAAACATGATGACAGCGATTTCACCCATTTCAAAATCACTTCTCAGACATGCCCTTTAATCCCTCTGTCGCATATTTATTTGAGGCTTTCAGGCAAACTCAAATTCCCACGATGCACATCTTTATTCAGATGCATTTGACTTAAAGTTTCAGATTATTAATGTAACTGTCTTGATTCTTTTTGGGTAGATTGTCGAAGCAAGAAATATACTTCTGGATAAAGTCCAAAGAAAAGAGAAACCACAGTTGAATTCTGAGGATACTTGTGAAAACAATTTGGCGTCTGAGGAAAAGCCAAATTGCACTCAAATCATTGAAGGAGGTGAAGGATTGGAAACTGGGAATGAAGATGGAGAGAATACCAATCAACGGTCGGAAAAGGCATATTCAGAAACTTGTATAGATGCCAAAAAAGGGGTAAGGCTTGAAGGTGTCGCATTCAGTGATATAGAGGATGATGGGAGCGATTTGTCTGGAAAATTTTCAGTAATCGAGTCTAGTGATTGGGTTCAGCTGAATGAGGATCAGCAGAAAACATGGGAGCAGGACAGAGATTCAGAAGGTGAGGATTCAAGTGATTGGTTTGATGTGGATGAATTTGATTAAGAAAGGTTAAATTTTAATCTTTTTTCTTTTTCCCTAAAATGTTTTCGAGTAAAAGAAAACCTTGATTTTCTTTTTGGTAGAGAGGCCACAAGGCTTTTAGGTTTTAATTTATCTTCCCTTTGGTTATTTTTATAGCATAAATTTGGTGCATATGTTTTCCTCGTAAGGTATTGGGGTTCTAGTAGAATTTAACACATTGTTATTCCCCCAATTGAACGTCCAATAATCTTAATCGGGTTTCTCTGAGTGGGATCGACCAATTATGTTTTGATTTGATTTTTTATTTTTGACAATTTAAGCTGCATGTTTGAGAGTGATTTTGAATTGTTAAAATTACTTTTTTCATGTCCAACATCATCTTAAAAATGACAAAAGTGATTTTAACTATTTTAAAATTACTCTCATTTATGCCTTTACTATTACGTTTTCAATGGTCTAGTTTTTCCTTCCAAGTTTTGGTGTTAAAAAAATGTCTTTAAAAACTAATTGTGACTGATAAATAAAGAAGAATTTTGGAAATATAAGGTAAAGACAAAACTGTATTTCCCCAACCTTAACCCAATTTTTTTTTGTCATTTTCTCCCTAAAATGTTTTTTGAGTAAAGACAACCTTTGATTTTCTTTTCGGTAGAGTGGCCCCAAAGGCTTTTAGGTCTTAGTTTATCTTCCCTTTGACTACTTTTAAAGGATGAATTTTATGCATATGTTATCTTCATAGAATGTTGGTATTCTAGTAGAATTTAACACATTGTTATTCCCTCAATTGAATGTCCAAACAAATCTTAATCTGGTTTTTCTAGGTGGGATCGATGCATGATTAGGAGTGATTATGAAATTGTTAAAATCACTTTTTTCATATTCAAAGTGACTTCGAAATACATCTTTAATCACTCAAAATTTAGTTTAATATTTAACTTTACATTTTTAAATATAAATTTTACATTATTAAAATTAATTTCAAATGATTAAAAATATGTTTTAGAGTGATTTTTAGAAACTGATAAAAGTGATTTTAAAATCACGTTTTCCATAGAAAGTATCTCTAAAAACTAACTGTGATTGGAAATAAAAAGTAAAGACAAAACTGTATTTAAATGGCCTCTAGGAATTTCATCGAACACAATCCAGAAAGAGGTGTGTGAATGGTGGACATAGATTTGCATATCTTACCAGCATATGCCATAACTTCTGCGAGCCAGGAGGAATTGAATCCATGCTTCCAGCGCCTGCGCCTATTGGCATGCGAAGGTTACATGAAAGTGGATTGAAAATTGAGTGTGTAGTCTGTACAGTATATTTTGCAGAATAAGACTTTAGACTGCACATATATTTCAGTGTACAGATTTGGTAAAAGATTAAAGCACATGTTCTTGAACAAAGTGATAAAGATCACTTAGCTGAATCTTCTGCATTCGCGCTTAATTCAAGCAGGATGGCAGTAGGAGTCCTTTGCAGAAAAACGCTAGCACGATATAGAGGACGATCATGAAAACGAGCAACAACGAACATCTGCAGTCAGGATAAACGCACACGATTATTGTTTTCTTGTTTTCTAATACATTCAAAATAATATTATGGGCGGAAGGTCATGATGAATTGTGGCTATTTGATTGTTAGTAAGGAATTTTGGGTTCCATAGGAAAGTGAGAGGGAGGGGGAGTCAAGAGGGACTGTGATGAAAATGACAGGACAAATAAAATGTGTAAGTTGAACAACATTGTATCAACCGCCACAACTGAAGGAAATTTTTTAGTTATATTTGCTCTATTCAGTATTTGACATGTCATTAAATGATATATTATTTAATTTTATTGATCCACATTATTTTTAAATACTTCATTTATGAAAAACAATAAATAAAGACAGTATGAAGAATTCTATATTCGTTCACTATATCTCGTATGATTGATGAAAACGTTTCTTATTGATAACAGAAAAGTACAAGTTAAGGGAGATTTGGCAGCCAGCTTCCGTCTTTTCAAAGCCTCTAACAACCCAAAAAGATAACCCTTGGCCACTATGGTATAGCTGTACACTTATATACTTTCTCAGATATTTACTCAAACGTCTATATCATAACTACCGCATGGGCACCGCTAACAACATTCCTCATACATCACTTTCCACCCCCTCAATTCTCTTTCTATGATAGACATCAATCATTGGGGCCCATCAGCAATAAAACCAGAGGATCACAGTTGGCCGGAAGGCTAGATATAAAAATCTCAAAATACCGTTACTTGTTCTTACTACATAAGTTAAGTTTACTAGTTGAGCTAAATTGATGAACAATCATGGGTTGATCTAGTAGTAAATAGGAGGCATGACCTTAATAAAACGGTCATGGGTTCAATTCATGATGGCCACCTACCTAAGATATAATATTTTAGGAATTTCCTTACATCCAAATGAGGCACATTACCAAACTTAAAAAAGCTAAATATCATGATTCTGCATACGTTTTTCAATTTGAATGCAAAACATGAAAGCAGACACCATCGATTTGTGTAATGCATGGAGTGACTACTTATTGATGTAATTCGCACTAATATTTTCTTAATTGAGTGAGTTGTACAAAATATATACGAATATGGTCAAGGAGACTTACGTGAGTTTAAAGTTTCTCCACCACAAGGTGTTTCTGTAGCGACGTGATTGCCTTCTAAATCGAACTGAATTTCCTTGAATGTTTGTGGTTTTCTCGACCAGCAAAGCCAAGCGGTCACCTCTCTCCAACACTTTCTCAATATTATCTATCATCACATTCCTCACCTGCGTCAAATACCAATGTTTGATCAATTTCTATTCCGGCATAATTGAGGTATTGTAAAACCAAATACTGACTCAATGTGAACAAGTTTTCTTTAAAGACAGTTGTTTTAACCATAATGTGCCTCTTTTTATTCTATACTGAGGGGTGAAACTGAAATGTTAACATAATATTCTGTATCAATCTCGCATAGATTAATAGCAGTTGTAAGATATGAATATATATCGAAACCGCCCACAACAAAATATTTCGTTAATGTACTCTGATTCTCATGCAAATTAAATTCATTGCTAAGAGTTAAAATTAACAAACAGCAAGGGTTACTTGCTGGAGTTTGGAAAGCACAGAGAACCATTGTTTCAAAAGATAATGGGATAAACAACTTAGATCAAATAGAGTTCAATAAAAATTTCCTGAACTTGTCCGACTCAGTTACCCAACGGTTTAGCCTATTCGCATTTGAATCATTAGGAACATTCTTATCTATCATCGAAATCTTTCTTTTATGTGCTATGATATAGCTAATTAAATCTATAGTTAAGAACCGGTAGAAAACAGTAACGAACGACTATTAGTATTGGCTAAATTTTGGAAAGCACTAGGAACCGTTATTTCAATTTTCCAATGGTCGATAGGATGAACAATTTACTTAGATCAAACAGAGTTAATTAGATAATTTTCTGAACTTGCCTGACTGATTTCACCTTTTAAGCGGTTTAGCCTATCTGCATTTGGATCATTTGAAAAATGGTCCATCTGTTGGCTTAGAACCCTTGAAAATTCATCGTTCATGGCATATGCAGGAGCTGAGAGAATTGTACGAGCATAGGTCTTTACAAATCTTTGATGAATGTCTTCGAGAAATGCAAAAGGAATTCTCCCTGCAAAAATATTGATAGAAGCATCATTATCACCGTTAAATGAGAATTGATCAAGTTGGCAGTGAAACTACAAACTTGGACAAGAGTTTATCTGTATAAAATGACTGCTTCAGTAGCAACAGATAAAGAAAATTTCCATTCAACACAAGTAGATTCAAATTAAGAGCAATCAATCTTGATCTAAAAACTTTCCAATAGTTCAACAAGAACTAAAGCAACGTTATTGTAATACATCATATACTGTTTGCAAAAAAGAAGTTCAATGTTGATAAGCTCAGCGTTTGAAGTTTGGAACGAATTATGATTTGGTAGCATTCTGCTTCAAGGAGCTGAACTATCAAGCGGAAACCAAACAGAAAAATGCACTTTCTCGTAGAAGTTTTCAATAGAATTTGCAAGCAGCCTACGAAATCTTGTCAATAGGTTTTTTCTTGCAATCCTCCATCAAGTCTGGGCGAGAAAGAAGATTCATACGACCGGACCAATTCTTAAATTTCTCAACATTTATATGGCCTAAAGAATGAAGTAGAAACCATTGATTACACAGACAGTTAATCAATAAATGATTTAAAGCAAATCCGCCCGAGCAAACAGTTTCTTCTGTCCTCAAGAACATTGAAATTCAATCAACAGAAAGTTACAACACAAAACAGAGAACGTCCAAATTTTCGGTTAAAAATCCGATAGAATAATGTACTACGTTCGTGATAATAGCACCATCGTTCTTACACATCCACATGGTTTGAACAAACAGAAAGAGGAAAATAACGAAGTCATCATAATTTTCACCCAATCTCCAAGCTACAAAAGTTCATTCGCAATTTTAAGGGACAGAAATCGATTCACAGAACTCAGTATCGCTTATCAAAAGCATGACGTTGTAAAAACTACCAGAAAAGATTCTCATAACGCATTTCGGTCCTCAAGTCTCACTAAGAAAACCTATTATTATATCTATCAAGAACCGTACCTCGACGGCTAGCTGGATTTGATTTGCAGAAAAACTCGAGAGATAAAATCATAGAAAATGCTTACTTCCGGAGGCTTCGTCGGCCATACAAAGAACGGTAAGGCCATCAGTCTTCTTGATGTGAAAGATGTAGCGATCATGAGAATAGGAAGCATTGCTATCATCGTCTCCCTCCTTCATCTTCTCCATGATCTGCCTCGCAATCGCGCTCGCATTCGTCTGTGTGGCGCTGAACTCCGCCAAAACAACGTGTCCTCTGGCGACCATTCCATAAAGAATCCCCATCGCTCCTCTTCACCGCCAAAAATTCTATTGGTTTCGAGACCTCAAAAACGAGCAAAAGAAGAGGAGGTCGGAGGTCGGAGGCCAGAGGCCTCAGGAATCGGAAACCGGAGATAATTTGGCAGAGATCGTTTCAGCCGAAAGAGAAGATTAAAGATATCTGTTCTTTGAAGAGGCCGAAATTTAAGTGTCTTAATTTTGGAGGACAGATCGAAGAAGAACCAACTGGGGAAGCGGTGAGTTGGAAATGTGGCGTCGTAGTGCAAAGCCATTGCCGTTACGCGTTGCCGTCGGGGGTTTTGCCCGAATTTGGCGGGAAAAAAAAGGTTTTATATTTGCGTTTGTAAATCAGCGGGCACAATCGCGGTTGGTAGCTACGTGTAATTAACAAAGGGCAAGTAATTTTAAAATTCTTAAGATCACTTTTTGACAGGCTTAAAATTATATCTTAAAAAATTTTCGATTTAATTACATACCATTAATTTTATAAAATTGATTTTTATACAGTTTGGTTTCAAGTTTTTAAAAGAATTTTCTAAAAAAAAGTTTTAAAAACTGATTTTCATATATTTAAAAGTGTTTTTAAATTATTATGTTTCGATTTAAAAACGGCTTTAGAATGATTACATTACTAAAAAAAATATTGTCTATTTAAGAAATTATTTAATAATGAAAAAAAATTACTCTTAAATATAAGGAAATATTCTACAATATTTCAATAAAGAATAAAGTGAAGGCACTCTATTGAGTGATTCTCATTCAATCACACTGCCAAAAATCACCTCTTAATTAATTATTGAAAGTTTAATTTTATATTATTTTAATTTCTTATAAGATCAATTTGAGCATTTGTCAAGCATCAACTGAAAGTGAAGTGATTTTGATGATAACAAAATTGATTTTGGTCATGCTAATCATTTTTCAAAAGTCAATTTTGTAATCCTAAACTTTGATATTATATTAATTAATTAAAAGTACAAATGAATAATTGTAAAATCTATAGTCTAAATTTTGATTATAACTATTTTCCCATTATTTCATTTAAAATTAATTAAAAAATTTCCTAACGAAATTATTCTTAAAAGTATCACATAATTCTTCTTAATTAAGTTGAGAAAAATATAAGATGATGAGATAAGGTGAAAAGTCACTCATTTTAATAGAATAATTGTGTTGTCCATTTGATTCCAATATTTCTCTCTAATTTTACGTTAATCGATGCATTTAAAAAAATATTTTACACATGTAAAAATGAATGTTTAAATTGATTCACTTATGAAATGTATTGTTTTAATTGATATAATTATTAATTTCCGTTTTAATCGATACAACTCAAAGTTTAGGAGTATTAATTAATCTTTACCTTCAAAATTTAATGACATGTATGCCCTTTTTATTTTGATTAAATGACATTTAATATCTATGTAACTTTAAAAACTTTCCTTTAGTAATTTTTAAAAATTGAAATTATTCTAAAAAGGAAACCTTTCGAAGAGATTTTTTAAAAACAAAAAAAAAAAATTAAATGAAGAACGAAAATTGTTGTGATAATTAAAAAGATGTTATGTAACATGCCCATGATTCAACACCTTACTCATCTTAAATGCTTCTAAGAGTGAAAGTTGTCCCCACAAATCAATATGGGTCCTTTTAAGATGCTTTTTCCTCATTCACATGCATCCTAGAAAATTTTCAGGAGGTCATCCAACATTGAATTACGTGAAATTCTTATGATTGAGCCACCGAAAAAGAAGGTTCACCTTGTTTGTATAGGTAGTAACTTTCAATTCTTTTAAGTCTTTCTTAACTATACTTTCATGTCCTCAGAATTCTTCTCATTCGGATGTGATCTTGGTTAATTCATGTATCATTCTTAAACTCGGGTCATTACATGCCTACAAGCTTCTGCTTGGTTTGTCCTCGAACCACATCTTACTGGGAGAGCCTCTACTCTGATACTATCTATAACGCTCCAAGTTTTAAATTCTAAATCCTGGACATGAAGCGTTACATGTAAGATTAAAAGACATAAGTGATGTCAATAAAATTCAATATCTTATTTGGATCTGTAGGGATCATTTGGATTTATTTTATTTTGAAGTTTGATCCCGTATCATATTTATTATAATTGATTAAGATGGAGTTGACATTTAATTTCTTTTTCCTTTTTTTATAATGCTACCTCATAGCAAATAAACAAATATCCTTTAAAATACTACATCCCCACACGTTATTCAATATCATTAACCTTTGAAAAATAATCGTTAATAATAGTATAGGAGTTAGGACTTCTTGATTGGAAAATTTTGATATCTTAGAAGTAAAATTGAAACCTTAAGTATCAATAAAGAAACTGAGAAATGGCATGTACTTTTATTTAGTAAAGTATTATATTATTTAGCTTTGTTTTACCAAAGAGATTGAGAAGTGACATATACCTCTAAAAATTTTGAAAATATATATACATTTTTATTTGGGTTATTTTCAAATATAGAAAAATAAGTCAAACTACTTACAAATATAGAAAAATTTTACAATCTATTAGTAATAGAATTATTTGCTTGAGCGATAGAATTCTATCGCTTTCTATCGCGGTCTATCACTGATAGATAGTGAAATTTTTCTATATTTGTAAATAGTTTGATATTTTTTCTGTTTATAGTAATTTCCCTTTTTATTTTTTTTACTGGAAAGTTATTGTATTATATATATTTTAACAATTTAAAAAATTATTTTAAATGATAAAATATTAAAAATATTTACAAATATAGCAAAATGTCATTGTCTATCTGTGATAGAACGCGATAGACTGCTATTTGTGTTGCGATAGACTATAGATAGACATAGATAGTAGTCTATCGCAGATAGACGATGAAATTTTGTTATATTTGTAAATATTTTGGTTCATTTCTTATATTTGAAAATAACCCTTGAAAAAACGCTAATACTATTTTAAAGATTAATTAAAAGTATCATTAAAAATTACAAAGATTAAAGGTTAAAGTAGAATAAACTCAAAGGTAATTATAATGAGTAGCAATTTTAAGGATAACACCTAGACCATAAAAGTCTATCAACGATAGAAGTCTATTACTGATAGACTTTGCTATATTTGCATTTTTTTTTAAATGTTGTTATATATGTTAATACTTTGAATTTGATTATTATATTTTCAACTGTTCTAAACTCAAGTAAAATAGTATATATATAGTTAGATATGAGATGAAAGATAGTTAGATATGAGATAGTATATATATAGTTAGACATGAGATGAAAGATAGTTAGATATGAGATGAAAGATATAATGAGTTGACTAGAAAGTAATAATGAAATATTCCATTTGTTTGCTCCTCAACGTGGTAAAGGATGGTTTTCTTTATAGGTGTATGTATATAGTTTAATTATACAATATTCCTTAACTTTGGAGTAGATTTTAATAATGTTCATAAATTTTGAAAGTTTTATTCTTATTCTTAAATTTTTAAATTTGATTTAGTAAATACTTTTGGAAAAAAAAATTCTATTGAAATAAGATTGAAGTTGACTCGAATGTTAATGAGTGGCAATCAAAACACATACATGATATCATTTACAACATCATTTACATAAACTAATTAACGTGACACAATTGATTTGTAAAAATCTCTACATTAAATTTTATCATTTTTATTTTAATGAAAATATATTTTTTGAAACAATTTTGAGGTTCCCTGAATATTTTAAAAACAAATTTCAAAGTTTAAAAATAATAATCAAACTTTTCAAAAACGAAGGCCATAAATTGAAAGATATATACTCCAAAAGTGTAATTTAACCCCTCTATATAAATATTAAAACAAGAACATTTGTGATATAATTGTTCTAAAAAAATATGAGTAATGATTTAAACGTGTATGATAGATTATTAGTTGTTGGAAGAACTTTAAATTATTACATTAAGACTACAAATGCACTATAAATTTCAGGCTAGGTTGGTTAAAAATTAGTTAAATCTCAAGGCCCTCTTAATGGACACATCAAAAGAAAAGGAAAAGGAAATGGTGAAGGCTGATCTAATGCCATTTTTGGGGAGAAAATGGACCAACAGAGACAAATATATGGCAGCTCTTCTTTTCATTATCCACATGCTTTGTATCATCGCACCCTTTCAATTCAATTGGAATGCATTTTGGGTCGCTGTTGCATTACACATTATTGGTTGTTTTGGAATCAATATTTCGTATCACAGAAATCTTTCACATAGAAGTTTCAGACTTCCTAAATGGCTCGAATACATATTTGCATACTTTGGAGCTCTGGCATTTCAGGTTTGATATTCTTTAACCTTTCTCATTTTCCTATTTTAGAAAGTTTAAATTGTTTTTACCTAATATGGTTAAAATACATCTCAACTACATACGTACTCTAGCTAGGAAATAATTGTATGCTCGAATCTCTGCTTCCATATATATAGTTTCAATGTAATATTCTTGAAGCAAATGTACGAAAAACTTATTGATTTTAATTTTGTGAATTTTAGGGTGATCCGATCGATTGGGTGAGTACGCATAGATGTCATCATCAATTTGTTGATACAGAAAAAGATCCACATAGTCCTATTGAAGGATTTTGGTTTAGTCATATTACGTGGTTTTTGGATTCCAATGCGTTGACTAAAAAAGTTTGTCCAGACTACTTCGTGGATCGTAAAGATACCGAAAGAAGCATCTTCTCATTGGTTTTGAAGTATGGAAGACCAAAGAATGTTGGTGACTTGGAGAATCAAACCTTCTATAGATTTCTTGGCAAAACATATTTTCTTCATCAAATTGCTCTTGCAGTCCTTCTTTATGTGGTTGGAGGAATACCTTTTCTTATATGGGGAATGGTAAAATAAAATTACTCTCTCCAATTTGTTTCTTTTTTCAATTATATCAATAATATATATAAATCATGCCTAAATTTTAAATCTCTTTATCATATATATATACATACAATTTTGTTAGACTTGCTTGTTTGTAACACAAAATATGATTTGACATTTGAACTTTGGGAATGTCATAAAAAATATGAACAAAAAAAGGGTATGATATATATGATATATTAATCTCTTTGTTTTGCAGATTGTGAGGATCATAGTACTCCTACACTTAACTTTTATGGTGAATTCAATATGTCATACATGGGGAAACCAACCATGGAACACTAAAGATTTGTCTAGAAATACTTGGTAAGTGTTTTGAATGATGTTTTCATTTTTCTCCATTGTCAAGTGGAAGTTTAATTCAAATAGTTTAGATCTTTATTTTTCTTTTTTTTTTTTTATTGAAAGAGAACTACATAAACACCTAAATTCAATGGGACAATGGAAACTAAAAGATGGTCATTGATAACATCACCAATTCAACTAGAAAAATTAATAATCCATGACTTCTTAACTCTTTATCAAAGTCATGCTCCTATTTACCACTAGTCAAATTCATGGATGGTTCAATAACATTGCCATATAAAATAAAACTAGTTACTATAAAATCAATTATTAATCTTTAAAAAAAATATCATGATGTCAATTTGTGCATAGCTCGCTAACTTCATAAGTATAACTTAGTAGTAATTAACATCTACTCGTTCTTATCTTAAGTTGAGGTCAAAGATCCAAATTTCCACACTTATTTGTTGTGTACTAGTCAAGAAAAAAAAAGACATAAATAAAGTTTAACTAGTTTAGACATATATCATCGACTAAGAGGTAAGAGATGAGAATCTCTCAACCCCACGTTGTAGTATTTATTATTTCAAAAACTTAATGAATGGAATTCAAACATTGAAGTAATCCAATCAAAACTTGATCTTATTACTAAAAAGAATTTGTATTTTGAAATTCATTACAAAAACTTGGGTTTTTTTAGGTGGTTGAGTTTGTTTACATTTGGAGAAGGTTGGCATAATAATCATCATGCTTTTGAGTATTCAGCAAGGCATGGACTTGAATGGTGGCAGATTGACTTTGGTTGGTATGTTATTTTGTTTCTTGAAGCCATTGGACTGGCCACTGATGTAAAAGTACCCTCTCAATCTCATAAGCAAAGGCTAGCTTTGGACCATACCAAAAAAAAAGGCCTTTGAGAATGATGTTTTATAACAAAATTATTTTTTCAATTACAATGATGTTGTAAATGAACGTTAATTTTTATCTGATCATGTTAATTTCCGTTCATCATTTTAATAATATTATTTGTTTAATTCCGTCAAACCGACTATACTTCAAACTAGTTTACAATATGTATTAGTGACCGTGAGTTTTATAGACCATTTAAATTTCCATTGTACTTAATTTTTTTTATAAAAAAAAAGTTAACAAACTATTGGAAATATTGTTTTTCTTTTTAGATTATAACACTATGTATAGAGCGAGAATTTAAACATATTCAAAAAAATATAAAATAGGTTGTTAAAAAAATTGTAGAACTTCTATAGAATTATGGAACCATGGGCTCATTGATTAGAAGAGATATTTAAATAAAATTTAGAGTCAATAGTATATAGTTTTAGATGAACAGAGTTATTTAATAGAGTAATTATGATTCAGATGAAAATTTAAATGGAGTTAGGTGATTAGTTATTAAGACTCATGAAGAAACAATCTTAGCTAGAAAAGAATATATATTGACAAATCAAATAGATGCAAATTAAAGTGAAATTTTCTTAAAGGTAGCATTTCAGTATCAAGTTGAGGAGAAAAAAAATTCGGTTTAAAAGCAAAAAATTGAGATTTGAACTAAGAATAGTGAATGTTGATTAGGAGCACGTTGAGGATCTCAAGTTGAAAATAGATCTCACAATCTTTATAAGATAGATAGAGTACTCCTCCCATTAGTTTTGAGATCTCACAATCTTTTATAAGATGATTGACTACTCCAATTGGTTTTGAGATGGAATCCAAATTTATAATGTCATTTTCTCTCCACTTATTAAGTATTTTACTAAATTTCAAATCCACAACTGAGGGGGAGTATTCAAGTGTTGATATATAATTAAATTTAGAGAAAATTACATAAATTAAACTACCACTAAACTATGAAGCTAAAATTATCCCTATACTTTTTAAATAGTTGGCAAGCAACTCCTTTGAAATTTATTTGGGCATCACATGTGATTCAGGCAAAATTGTCAAAAGGAAAAAAAAACCTTGAAAACAACAAAGTTGAAATGATAATGGCCTTTGGCCACATTCCATGGAGAACAAATGGGACTAAGCGAAGCAACCATGAAAATTGTTATTGGTGATTTTGGATCGAAGTGTATAAGTGATAGAGGTCTAGGAAGAAGGTTAGTTCGTGCCAAAGCCCAAATTTATGTGCTCGGTCTTATCCTACCAAGGCCGACCCTAACAAATAGCTAATGGGGCATATCCCACATATGCCCAACCCAAAGCATTGCCCTAGGACCAAAATAGGTAGGGGCAGATGCTCGTCAAGACTGACCCTAGCCCAAAAATGAAATCGGGTACGCCCTCAATAGGTTATCTAATTATCTTGAGGCGATCCTAAAACCTTAGGGAACAACCTAGGTCAACTTCCTCTATAAATACATCATTACTGAAACTTCATATGAGGTAACTAAGCATCAGAGTGTGTGTGGCAAGTAATATACACTAGTGGGCAAATTTTCTCTTTTATAAGTCACGCTCTTCTCCCCTTCAAACAAATTCACTACATGAAAGTTAGGTACGTTTCATTTGTCCAAAATTTGGCATCAGCAAAAGTAGGAAGGGACAGTTGAAGAACAGTTGAAGCTAACCTGGACTAAATTTTTTTTTTAACTACAAATCATAGGAAAAATTCATGAAAATTATCATAATCTATCAACTTAAGTTCTAAGTCAATTTGTTTAGATATAGCTTATAATCCATTGAAATATGGTTGTAACTCCCGAATACATCAATACCATAGTAGCCAATAGCTCAAAAGTAACCTAAAAAGAGATTAATAAAAGGTTCAAGATTGAAAATACACCATACAATACTTATTGATCAAAGAATGGAAGGCTCCACCAACCAACTTTAAGTTTTTTGTAATCTTTCAAAAGTGTGAATGAAAATTTGTTTGAAGTAGCTTGAATTCTTGAAACAACTTGGAGTGTAGTTCCATTAATTAATGGTTTGATTTGCACCAAATAATATCTAAGATGTTCATTTAATGCAATTTTCACTTATCTTTAATATAATCTTAAATCACTTTATTTAATTTGAGTTTATCATCATAAAACTCTTTAACATATTTAATGTGTGGTTTCTCTTTTGAGCTCTATTTAAAATAAAACAAAAGAAATAAACTATTTTCTCTTCATTTGAAAGCGTTAAATCTTGAACAGAATAGTATGATTTATCTATAATAAAATTAATTTAAAAAAAAAAAAAAAACTCAATTTGCCCTCTCAATATTGAATGTATCAGTTCAGTAAAAGAAAGAAAAGAAGGTTCCACGTTCTTGTTTGAGTTGACTCGTACATGTTAAGAAATAGAGAATTATAATAATAAAGAAACTCGAACGTGCTTTGCATAAAATAAAAAGGGGTTTTTATTTCCAAAATTATATGAGGAAAAAAAGAAAAGAAAAGAAGGGAACACACAACAGACGGCTAAATTTATATAATTGTTTGGCATGTTAGTTGAGAATCTGAAATATAATAAAAGGACTAAAATATTTCAAATAAACTCCAAAGATTATGGAGTAATTAAAAATAAATAAATAACAAAAAAAATTCGAACAACTAGTCTACTTTTTTAACTAGGTAGGTGGCCATCATGGATTGAACCCACATGTTCCCAAACCACTAGACCAACCCATAATGGTATATATATATATATATATATATATATATATATATATATATATATATATATATATATATATTCTGCCATGATAATTGGATATATATGAAATGGAAGATATAATATATATTCTGCCATGATAATTGGATATATATGAAATGGAAGATATAATGAGTTGGCTAGAAGTAATAATGGTAGTCCGTTTGTTTACTCCTCAACGTGGAAAAGGAATGGTTTTTTTTATGGTTTTTCTATATATACACATAGTCAAATTACATAAAAGTTAAAATATTATTTTAGTTTTTGAGATGTTCAAATGTCTAATTTTAGTATCTATATATTAAAATTTAAATCTAGTTCTTTGAAATTAATTTTATTGTTGAAATTGGTTAAATAATAATAATAATTTTCATGTAATGAAACAAAATATGAGATTATATTTTCAAAATTTATAGTGAAAACGCTAATAGAGTAATAAAAAAAATTTGAATAAACTCTAAAGTACAGAAACCAAAATAATATTTTAACTTTATATAAATTATAAAAAATACATCTTTACCTTTGGATAAGTTTTGAATAATGACTAGACTATAAAAGTTGTTCAAATAAATACTCATTGAGATTTTCTTCCATTAAAAATAAGATTGAAATTGACCCAAATGTTAATTGGAAGACATACGCAATATAATATCATTCACATAAACTGACGTGACAATTGATAGGTAAAAATCGATTATATGTAAATTATTTTAACTATCTTTTGAGATAAAAGTACTTGATAACAACCACCTTAATCTTGAATATAATTATAAATATTATCACACTTTTTTAATTTTTACATATCAATTCCTACATCAAATTTTATTATTTATTTTAATAAAAATATATTTTTTGAGAAGTTCAAAAATCAAAACTTAATTTTTCAAAGTCAAAATAAAACATACCCCAAAATATAATAACCGATATATATATATAGAAAATATTTTTTGTGATACTATTTTACTAAAAAAAATATGGGAAATGATCTAAACGTGTATGATAGATTATTAGTTGGAAAAACTTTTAAATTATTACATTAAGACTACAAATGCACTATTAATTTAGGTTGGTTAAAATTAGCCTGAACTAGAGCAAGTCCCTGCTAATGGATACATCAAAAGGAAAGGAAAAGGAAATGGTGAAGGCTGATCTAATGCCATTTTGGGGGAGAAAATGGACCAAGAGAGACAAATATATGGCATGGTTTTTTATAATTATGCACATGATTTGTATTATCACACCCTTCCAATTCAATTGGAATGCATTTTGGGCCGCAGTTGTATTACACATCATCACAGGTTGCATTGGAATTAATGTTTCGTTTCATAGAAATCTTTCACATAGAAGTTTCAGACTTTCCAAATGGCTTGAATACTTATTTGCATACTGGGGAGCTCTAGCATTTCAGGTTTGACATTCTTAAAACTTTCTCTTTTACCTATTTTGTTTTAAAAAATTTAAATAATTTTTTAAAAAGTTAGGACAAAAGTTCATATTTAGCATTTAGATGAATAAGAAAGAAAAAACTAACATGGTTAAGAAATGTCTCGACTATTTCTAGCTAGGGAATAATTGTGTGTGCTTTAATCTCTGTACTTCCATATATATATATAGTTTCAATGGAATATTCTAGAAAAAAAATGAAGGTTAAATAGTAAATTTGGTCCTTATGGTTTGGAAAAAGTTAGAATTTAGTTTTTATGGTTTTAAACGTTATAATCTAATCTCTATGATTTGATACAATTACCTCGTAAAGAGTTTGATAAAACTTTCATACATAATTTCTATTGCAGAGACTATTTATGAGGTTTTATTAAATTATAAGGACTATTTATTTAATTTTATCAAAAATAAAAGAGAAATATATTTATTGTTGTTTCATTGTTTTGTGGATTTTAGGGTGATCCAATCGATTGGGTGAGTACGCATAGACATCATCATCAATTTGTTGATACGGAGAAAGACCCGCACAGTCCTATTCAAGGATTTTAGTTTAGTTATATTGTTTGGCTTTTGGATTCGAATGCTTTGACTAAAAAAGTTTGTCCAGAGTATTTTACTGATTTTAAGGATACAGAACGAACCATCTTCTCATTGGTTTTGAAGTATGGAAGACCAAATAACGTTGGTGACTTAGAGAAACAAACCTTCTATAGATTTCTTCGCAAAACATATTTTCTCCATTCAATTGCTCTTGCAGTCCTTCTTTATGTGGTTGGAGGGACACCTTTTCTTATTTGGGGAATGGTAAAATAAAATTACTCTCTCCAATTTGTTTCCTTTGATCAGTTGTCAATTGCTCTTGCAGTCCTTGAATTTTGTCAATCACTTTTAAAAATATCCTTATATTTTTAAAAGTGGCATATTACCTTTAAACTTTTATAAACCTTTTCACAAATATCTTTGAAATAGAAATTCTTTAGAATTTAGATCAAAATTGAGATATAAAATGGTGTTATAAGTGTCATAGAACGAAAATTTGAATCACCATATCGTTTTAGGTTACCGCCACACAATTCTAAGTCTTAATTTTTGTTTGAAATTCTGAGAAATTTATATTCAAATGGTAATTTTCAAAATTACGTTTATAAAAGTTGAGAGGTAATATTATAACTTTTAAAAGTATAGTGGTATTTTTTAAATAAAGAGAAAAGATGGAGGATATTTATTATAACTTAGCCTTAATCTTAATATATATTGAACTTTGGGAGAATGTCACAAAAAAAGAGGGTATGATATGCTATATTAATTAATCTCTTTGCTTTGCAGTTTGTGAGGATCATAGCATTACTACACATAAGCCTTCTAGGGAATACGTTATGTCATTTATTGGGAAATCAACCATGGAACACTGGAGATATGTCTAGAAATGTTTGGTAAAGTGCTTTGACATTCCTTTCATTTTGGGAAAAATACTTTTTTTTTTTTTTTTACTTTAGGATTAGGTCTAATTTCTATCTACAAAATTTAGTTTTTAGTTTTCAAAATTTTACACTTTTAGTTCTTAAATTTTGAGTTTAATTTCAATTGAATTTCTAAGTTTTAAAATGTTATACTTTTAGAATTTAACTAAGAATCTAACTCTTTTACTTAAGAAAGATGCAAATTATTGTAAAAAATTAAAAAAAAAAAAAAAAAAAAAAGCTTAATTTTGAAAAACAAAATGATTATTAAACAGGCCGGTATTTAAATGGCTACGAAACGGGCCTTAATGAATTGAATTCGAGATTATGAAATGATGTGTTTGTAAAGTAATCAAGCCAACTTGATTTTATTATTAAAGTGCATTTGTATTTTGCAATTTTCATAACAAAATTTTGGGTTTATTTTTAGGTGGTTGAGTTTGTTTACATTTGGAGAAAGTTGGCATAATAACCATCATGCTTTTGAGTATTCAGCAAGGCATGGACTTGAATGGTGGCAGATTGACTTTAGTTGGTATTTTATTTTGTTTCTTCAAGCCATTGGACTAGCCCCTCTCAATCTAACAAGCAAAGGCTAGCTTTGGACCATAACAAAAGAAAAGGCCTTTGAGAATGATATTTTACATCAAAATTATTTTCTTCCACAATTGTTTGATAATGGAATTATTTCCTCTGCTTAAAAGGTGTCTAATCTAAATATATTATATATGCATTATACTCATATAATGGGGGAAAATCGTCCACGATTTTCATTCACTGCCACAACGTGGCAGTCATGTGGAGAAAAATTGTAGACTTGGTCCACAATTATCCTAAATTTTAGACCAGGTCTACGGTTTCATTTAAATAGATGTGGAATTGTAGTCTTGGTCTACAATTATCCTAAATTTTAGACCAAGTCTACGGTTTCATTTAAATAGATGTGGACTTGATACACTTTTTTTCAGAAATTGTGGATTTGGTCTACAATTTTAAAATTTATTTTTGTCAATTCTTTTCTTTTTACTTTATTTTTGTCATTATTTATTAAAATAATATTATTTTCAAAAAATCTATATCTAGAGAAATTATTATAAACAAAAAAATATCAAACTATTTACAAATATATAAAAAATTTATATCTATTAGCGATAAACTGCAACAGACAGTAAAATTTTTCTATATTTATAAATAGTTGGATATTTTTTTTTATATTTAAAAACAACACATGTATATAAAAAGATAACAAATAAATGAGAGTTATGTTACCATTTTAAAAAATGGCTAAAGATATTGTTATTAAAAAAAATAAAAAACATAATACTTTAATATATTAATTCCAATTTACTATATGACTAAAATGTTTAAATCATAAATGAGTATTTTATATCTCAAATAACTAAGATAAGTTAATTTAATCTCAAATAAAAAATCATTCTCAAATTGAAAAATCTACATTTTAAAACAAAATAAAATCAGTTAACGTACATCCAAATTAAATTAAATTTTTAAAATACGATAATATCAAATAATTTAAATTTGGAATGGTAAAGTAAAATATAACAAAGTTTAAAAATGAGTTTAACTAATGAAATCCTAACATAGAAAATAGCGTGTATTCAAAAAGTAGAAAATTAAGTAAAGATTTAACTATTTTCATGGATTTATTATAATTTTGTTCCCTTGGCAAAACATCGTTAAAAAAATGCATAGACAAAGGTGGAGCTGCTGATGCATATTCTAGCGTTAGCCATTCCTACATTTTCATAATTGTTTCTTAAAATAAAATCTCGATTGTTTTCTTTATCATAAAGGTTTTTTAGCCTATAAAAAAAAAAAGTAATCAAATTTATTATTACAATTCTTTGTAGAAAATTTGAGCTTTATTCTCGTTGGTTTTATGATTATATTATCACCATCTTGAAAAGTAGTATGGGAAAATAACATTGAACCAAATCACCTAATTAAGAAAAAGAAAGTCAATAACTCACTAAATTAAACTGAACAGCTAAACTTATTAAAACATAAGTATGATTTCCATTTAAGAAAAGAAAAAACTTATAAGTTTAAGATCTATACTTAACTAACTTTTCAAACTAATAAACAGAACAGCCAACAATTTGTGTCCAATAGACAATCCATGTATTAATTCCTCAATTTCTTACTTCTGTTACGTGACATATTTATTGTCTTTTTTGAGATTCATGAGAGACATGATTCTTCGTAGAAAATTTTTAAAGAAACGTGTTTCGTGGAATTGAACTTGAATTTATATAAATTTATGCAAATATGAATTGATCTAATATTCATCCTCTGATTGTTTCGGTTGAATGCATACGCTTGATTTGAAAAATGTAGTTCTTGAATGTTCAGTCTTTGAGAGTTTAGGGAGTCTTATGATATAATTGGGGGAATTCTCTCTAGGTCCTATCGATCTTCAATTTTTGGACCCTCACATTGAAGAACTTCTCTATTTACAAAGTTGTGATGAGGTCATATGGGCTTGGGCTTGGGCTTGGCTGATCCATGAGCTTGACCCTTAGGCCCAACTAATTGCATTTTGGGCTTGGTTGGCCTTTGGGCCAAAGTAAGCTCATTTTCTAGCTCAATTGAACTTGGGTCTAATGTTAATACCAAATTGGACCAAATTAGTTTATTCGGCCCAACAGTCATGACGAAAACACACAACATCATCGGGATCTTCCAACTTTATGTCTTCAATTTTAATTTGGTACACATGTCGACTTTTAGTCAATCTCAAATTTAATCATTTGTAATTTAATCATTTTAGAAATAACATGGGGATATGTGTTTTTTTTATAGGTTTAAGTATTTAGTATTTGGTGGCGTAGATGACAAACTAGTAAAGTTAATCGTAAGAGGCCATTTTATAACCTTAGGGGTGTTGGGGCATTAGTTTTGGTTTAGTTGAGTTGAGTTTTTAACTCAACTCAGTGTTTGGCCCAGTTGTTTCACAAGTCGATGTTAAATAACGCAACTCCACATACTTCAACAATGTTCACTATTGAAGTTTGCACAATTTATCAAGGAACTTCATCTTTCCCTCTTTCTCTCTCTCTCTCCCTCTTATTTTTCAATAACTCCACCCGTCGGCCACCGTCGATGACAATTAACTTTGGTGACATGCTCCAACAACCACCTCTACCGACCACCTTTGACGCCCAACTCTGACAACAACCACCATCAGCAACTACTGTCACCTCACTCCAGCGACCAAGCTCTAATTATAACCGTCCAAATGGCTTTACTTTTGGTTTCACCCAAAAAATCTCATACTATTGTGATAGTTGTCCTCCTTTCTATACTTGTGATCATCCTTAATAATCTAACTAATTTGTCATTTTGATCGCATTCCCAACACCAACAACGTGCATAATAAGCCCTCGCTTACAATTTGACATAAGATGTCATAAAAAACCTTAAACCCCTCTGATGACCTACTTTTTTGTATACATATTACACTTATACCTTATGCTAATATGAAAGTATATATTGTGATTTTATCTACCTCAAGTACAATGAATTGTAGAATATATGTGAAGTTGTAAGTTGACATCTCAATTGAGTGTTAAAATTTTTCTTAAAAAAAGTATGTGTGCAATTGAAGGACTAAACAAAATGTCAAGTAAACAACAATAAACCACTAGGAAAACATATTTTTTTAGATTACAAGAAACTGCACCAGATACTCACGACTTAATAACTCAAATTTGTACTCCAAACACAGACTTCCTAACTTCAGACTAAACAACTTTGCACCCCAAACACAAACTTCCTAACTTCCATATTAATTCCAAATTTTAAAACTCGATTCAGCGCCCCAAACAACCTCTTAATGCTTTGAGACAAAATAATTTGAACATTTAAAAAAAAAATGAAATGCTTGTGATAAATTGATTTTCCATCCTTGCAATTGTTGAACTAAAAAAAAGTGACAAATTTTGTTTTTGAGCCCTTAAAAGTATATCTAAAATTCTTAACAATAAAATATTTATATATCAGTCAACCTAAATTATATAAGCACGGTCATTGATTAAGAGATCCAAAGGTACAAAAATATTTATATAACAACGAGCTTCAACATATCTCAACTGAGTTAGAGTCTTGAGATATAACGCTATGGATCAAGATTAAAAGTTCAAATCTCTCCGTTCCACATATTTTATATAGGGTTATTTTCAAATATAGAAAAATGAGTCTTATCTATCGCAATCTGTCCATAATAGACTGTAAAATTTATAAATAGTTTGATATTTTTTCTGTTTATAGTAATTTCTCTTTTATATATCAGTCGTCAAAAACTTCCTAGGCTCTAGACTCCACACAATTTTTCACACACTATTTCATCTTGGGTTAGCTTGTTCTACACTGTTTCAACAAAGGTACTATCATTACCATAGGTTCTCTATCTACACTCTCCCAACAAGTGAAGTACCATAGCCCTCTCCAATCCCACACATTTGAATCCAAAAATAAGTGTAGTTCATCCATTACATCTTATTGCTTCCATCTTTCCCCCATAAAGTTCTTTGTTCATATTTGACAATATTCCCAGTTCAAAACCACACCTATCATTTTCTCTATAACAGTTGAACTTCTAGATACAACTGTACCATTTTGATAAACTTTATTGATTGTTCAAAAAAAAAATACATTTAAAGCTATGGTAGCATCTTTTTTTTAGTACAAAAGGAACCAACCAAAACTGAAAGATATAAAAGAAAGCTATGGTTGCATTATTAGTATGGAATATAATTTGACAGTATAAATTTGTTCACTTTAAAAAAAAAAAATTGCTGAAATATATAAATAAGGCCTTGATACTCATTTAGGCCCCTTTGATAACGTTTTGTTTTTAATTTTCTATTTCTGAAATTTATGCTTACTTTTCTCCTAAATTTCATAATATGATTTTCGTATTTATTGAGAAAATACTTGAATTCTTAGTCAAATTCTAAAAATAAAAACTACTTTTTTATTATTTTTCAAAATTGGACTTGGTTTTTTAAAACATTGATATAGTGGATAACAAAGCAAAGAAACTTTTAAGGTGATAAAGTCGTTTTAAGCTTAATTTTCTAAAATCAAATGGTTGCCAAATGGGAGTTATTTGGTTTTTAGTTTTTTAGTTTTTGAAAATTAAGTGTGCAAACATCTCTTGATCCACCTCTAAATTTTTTGCTTAGTTATATACTTTTTATTAATGTAATTCAAACTAAGTTTTAAAAACTTAAAAAAATAGTTTTTGAAAATTTTGTTTTTATTTTTAGAATTTAGTTAAGAATTAAACTCATTTATTCAAGAAGAATGAAAATAATTGTAAGCAATTAAGAGAAAATATGCTTAATTTTCAAAAACTAAAATTAAAAATCAAAATCAAATTATTATCAAATGGGGTCTTAGTTTTTGGTTTTTTATTTTTAAAAATTATGCTTGTTTTTTACAATTTTCTTACTATGATTATCATCTTTCCTAATTTAAATTTCGAAAACAAAATCTAATTTTTAAAAACTACCTTTTCTAATTATAATTTTACATTTTGGAACAAAAATTATTTTCCTAAGAAGATGTTAAGACTTTTTTTTTTTTTTTTTTTTTTGAAAATGCAAAATTATGTTTGATTCAATTTTTTGGCATGACCAACCATTCTGAACATCTTCTTGGAAAGACATTCAATTTATGTTCATATTTTATAATTAAAACTTTAAATTTATATTTGAGTGATTCAAATATCTTTTAAATTTATAAAATTGTTAAATTCTAAATTTTGTAACAAATAAACATATTTATTTTTTAATATAAATTTAGAAATTTAATTAAACATTTTATTAATTTAAATCTTAAAAAAAGTTTCAATGTAGAAAAAAAATATTTATTTCTAAAGAAAAATGGATTAAAAAGAGAAAAAGAAAATAAAGTCTAAAATAAATGAAAAATAAGTGAAAAAATAAAAGAAAAAAAACTTTTCATACACAGACTTGTTAGAAACTAATATAATTAAAAAAAAAAAAAAAGTGTTGAATCTTTTCTAAAGACTGAACAAAAAAATTAATAAAATATTTATAATTCAGTTTTTTTTTAAAGACGGAATTGAATAAAACAAAAAATTTATTTTATTTTTACAAATAGTTTCTATACAACTTAATTTTTACAAATTATTATAAAAAAAAAGACTCTATTTTAACCCTAAATCCCACGAATGGAATATAATCTTCATATTTCAGAAAATGTAGAATTATAAAATTAAAAGGAAAAAAAGAAAAGGTAAAAAGGAAAGTGGTGGGGTCCACACAAATGTGTGGAAGAAATCAACTCATGTACTTTATCCAAGTGAGAGTTGAAAAACGAACAGCAGCCACTAGATCATAACCCAAGTAGATCTCCATTGTGCATCCACAGCCATCAGTTTGGATGAAGAAATCTCAGCCATTGGATTTTACTGGAAACACTGTGTGTTCGGTAAATGTTATTCTACGCGACACAACACACGACAAAAACCCATTAATTACTCTGTCATCCCTTCCCATGCAAAAGTCGAAAACAGCTCTGATTTTTGTGTCGTGTCATTTTTGTGAATAATTAGCCAATATAGCTCTTTTCTATTTACCAACCTGTTAAAGTATCAATATCTCCCTTTTTTTTTTCTAAAAAAAAAAAAAAAAAAAAAAAAGATCCATATAAAAAAGTTTCCTTATTTTTTTGGCTTTCTAAAAAGCAAATTGAGATGCTATACCAATTCTCTATTATAAAAGTACATAACAAACAAACAAAAACAAAACAACCAACCGCATAGGCTGATTGTAGATTGATTTTCTAAGTGTTTATAAATACAAAAAAAAAGTACTTAAAAAATCAATCCAAACAAACCTTTAAAACTATGAATTATGATAAATTTAACTATATGAAAGAGAAAATGCTATACCAATTCTCTATTATAAAAAGTACATGAAAAAAAAATCAAAACAAAACAACGAAAAGCTTAAGTGGTGAATTATGGTAAATTTAACTATATCAGCACTATTAAATGAGAGAGAAAATGATATTACAAAAATTCAAACATAGATGATAGAACATCTTGTTCTCTGATACCATGTTGATTCGTCAAACAATTCAAAAACCTAATTTAATAGGTTATCGTAAATTTAATATTATATCAACACTCCACTCTAATACTATCTCTCATTTTTTGCTCAAAAATTTATTAAAGAACCAAAAAGGAAAATTCAATATTAATTGGAGATGAAATAACTTTACAAGGATTTAAACTTAGTCTTTCTACTCTAATATTACGTTAAATTACCTATAAACCTAAACGTTTAAGTTAATAAATTATAGTAAATTTAATCATATTCAACATCAAAAAAAAAATTGACTACATGGGACCAACAAACCTAATTACAATGGTTAAATTCTAAACAACAGTTAAAAAAAAAAAAAAACTATAGCCGTAAATTAAATGTTCTTTAGAAAAATACAGGTTCCTACTTTTCTTCTCTTTTTCAACAAAAGGAAAAATATGTTTTTTTCTTATCACGGTTTTAAAAACAGTTAAAAGTTTATAAAAAAAATTATCAGTAAAATATGGTGATAAAGACATAAAACGATTTAAATTATGTATTTTTAGGTCATAATGTGATTATTTATTAATGTACATTACATACCTGTTTGGATTAACTTAAGTATTTTTTAAAAATTTATTTTCATTTAAATACTTTTGAAAAAAAAATTAAAAATAAAGACATTAATGATTTTCAAAATATATTTTGAGTGGTTGTCATATATTTATATTTCTTTCAAAATGACTTATTTTTTAAATTAAACACTTGAAAATGTATTTTAAACGCATTTGTATATTACTTAATGGATTATTAGTCATGTTGTCTAATAAAATTCAATTTTTTGGTTGAAGGGTTTTTTCTTTTTTTTTTTTTTTTTTTTTTTTTGGTGAGAATTTTAGTTCAATGTATGGAGTTGTTTGGTAAAACTTTTGTTTACTGTTTTTACCTCTTTTTTTTTAACACATGTTTTTCATTTCTCTTTTTAACCCAAACTTGTATATAAATTTTGAAAATAAAAAAATAATTGTTTTGGCCCTTTCGTTTCTTATTTTCTTCTTGAAAACCCAAATAAATGTATTCAAATATAAATTTTTCTTAAAAAATACGAAACAAATACAAATATTAAAAGTGACCTAATCATTCTAAAAATTTTATTTTAAAATAATAAAGAACAAAACAATAAAATACTTTTCAAACATGTTTCTATTCTTTTTTTAAAAAAAATTATAAACACATTTTATTTTCCTTTTTTTAAAAAACAAACCCAAAACATGAAATGAGTCGAGAGTGTTACACCCAAGTCATTTGGTATATCATTTTTCCTATCTATTAAACAAAATTTCATGCAATGATGCATGAATATAGCTCAACCCTTTGACTTAAAAAATCATTAGGTCAGATAAATTGGATAAATAAAAATAAGAATACGCTTAGGAAGAACTTTTCCAAAAGGGTTTTACAAGCATTATTCTTCTTAATTTAAAATCACTACCTACCAAAGCCAAACATCCAAAATAAATAATAAATGACAAATTTAGTCCCTGTAGTTTGGAGAAAATTAGAATTTAGTCTATATGATTTTAAAAATTAGAATTTAATTCCTAATGATTTGATAAAACCTCATAAATAGTTTTTATTTGGTAAAACTCTCTTAAATAGTCCCTATGGTTTGGACTAAATTTTAAAGGGAAATTTTTAAAAATAGAAAAATAAGTGAAACTATTTACACAAAATAGCAAACTTTTTATATAGTCGTGATAGAAGTCTATTAGGGTTTATCAGTGATAGAAATAATAGAAGTTTATCACTAATAGATGCTGATAAAAGTCTATCAATATCTATCATTATTTTTATTTTATTTTTTTGTTATTTTTTTTGAATAGTTTGACTTTTTTTATTTGTGAAAAATTTTTCAATTTTAAATTTCTAATTATAGGATTTAAATTTACCATTTAACTTTAAAAAAAATAAAAAAGAAAGAGTCTTATCCAAAGATAAGATGGAAAGAAGGGGAATGTTATGAATGTGAATGTGTCTAGAGAAGCAAATCCAAATGAGAAAAATAAAAAATAAAAGTAGAAATAAATAAAGAAAGAGAGAAAAATAATAATAATAAAAGAAAGGGTAGGAATTAAAGCAATGATTTAGACAGAATGGGAAGGAGAAGATATTGAAGAAGAAAGAAAGAAAAGAAAGAAAGGAGCAATCACATCAAGGGTGAGGAAAGCAAAATCACGGATCCCACAACATTACAAAAAACCATACAGCTTCATTTCTTTTAACCTTATTCACCCATAGACACACACCTTTCTTTCACCATCCACCCACATGCCTCTCTCTCTCTCCTCTTTTCCTTCACACAACACTTTTTACCCTGCGTAAAAGGTAAATATATAGTTTCACGTCAGTTAGAAATGAAAAAAATCTTTTAACTAAAGCTAAAAATATGAGATTAATAAAGTTCTTATATATGTGATTTATCTTAATTTTAATGTAATTTCTACAGTGACATTAGCTATCATTTATATGTTTCATGTGGTTAATTAGTTTTAATTTTGTCGTAATGATTTGGTTAAATCTTACTAATAGTTTGTAAATTATTTTTTTTACTCAGTTGGAGTTTATATATATCTTGTTCTTTTTTTTTATGTATTTTTAAAACTGCCGATATGAGCATATGTAATGGATATTTAACTTTTTTTAAAAAAAAAATTAGATGCTCAAATTTTCATACTCACATGTTTTATATAACAAAAAAATTATTCCTAAAAATTATAATACAATAAACTATCGTAGTTAGCTAGAGGCAAATATAAAATATCAATTCAGTGCTCAGATGAATGAGGAATAATGTGTGATATGTTCTTTATCCATAATAATAACAACCACAAAAATGATTTGTGAGTAACCTTAAAAAAGGAATTGAGACTTTTATAACCGCTCAAGGAAAAATTGAAGTTAAGCCCACTCGGAAGTAATTAAGAGTGTTTAGAATAAGGAGTGGAGTTGTGAACTTTAAGGACTCGTGAAGTCTGGAAAATTATGAACTTCTGAGGCCTATAGTGTAAATAGTAAATAATGCATAAAATTGATATTTTTTTAGTTGTGGGACCCACAAATTCTTTCGGACAAACAAGGAATGAAGTTCTCCAACTTCTTGGGCCAAACACTCCTTAAAGTGCTAGTTTCAAAACTATGAGGAGGTGTTTGGAGAGAGGAATTAGGTGAGGTGGAGTGGAGTTATCTTGTTTAACCCAAAAAGTCTTTAAACCCGCTATGAACTTCAGGATTACTTAACATCAATTTTATGACTTATTAACTTCTTATATTATGGACCTCACGATTAAACAACATTGTTCCTAGCCCTAAACGCCCCGTAAGTGTTAAAATGAATCAAAATTTACGCAAACTATAGAAACCAAGCTAGTGTAATAATTGAACTACATTTGTATGAAATTTTTTAAGGTTGTGGTTGGGATGAAAATGCAAAATATTGTGTATAAAGGACAGTAGTTAGGTTCAATCTATCTCCATGCAACCTTCATTTATTATAGGTTTAAATATTATTTTGGTTCTTGTACTTTTAGTTTTGGTTCATTTTGGTCTCTATACTTTCAACTTTGGTTCATTTTGGACCTTGTACTTTTATAATGTTTATTTTGGTCCTTATAGTTTCAAAAAGTGATCATTTTGGTTCCTTCATTTTTATTTTTCTTGGAAGAATGTGATTCGTTGGTGGTTGTAATATACATTTTTGTGTGTGTCTTGTTGTTGTAGCTACCATGAGATATTGTCACCCCACATGGCTTGCTAGCTGTATTGTATCTCTCACACACCCGATAATCGTCTCATATCTCTCTCTCTCCTTTGTTTTTGTGTTCTTATATGGTAAATTGGACTAACAGATTGGAACAAGAAAAGCTAGCTAGATCTAGAATAAACAACAAAAAGAAGATAAATTAGAAACTTAGAGAATGTAAATGCAGTTTGTTTTTTAAATATAGCGATAATAGGTTTGTGCAAAAAGAGCTAGAAGTTTATTAATTAATAATTACTCCAACTTTCCCTAATTTATGTGTATTTTTCGATGTTGGGATGAGTGGTTTATTGCAACATTTTGGTTAAGCTTTTGCTTTTAAGTAATAGAAAATGGTAGAAAGTTAACGCTATTTTCAAATATAGAAAAATGAGTCAAACTATTTACAAAAATAGAAAATTTTTACCGTCTATTAGTGATAGACAGTGAAATTTTTCTATATTTGTAAATAATTTGATATCTTTTCTGTTTATAGTAATTTCTCAAAAAGTTATATATCATGTTTTCATTGTTTGATAATTATTGAGTTTTTTTTTTTTTAAAATTAAGTTTATAAAAATTACTTTAGTCTATTGATTTTTATGTTTTATTGTCTACATTTTAGGAGTATTTTTAAAATCAATGCCAAATTTTGAAAACTAACACTCCATTTATAATTATTTAGTTTTTGAAAATTATGTTTGTTTTCTTACAACTTTACTATAGTTTTCATTTTTCCTAATTAAATATTTTAATGCTTACTAAAATTTCAAAAACAAAAATAAAGTTTTCAAAAACTACTTCGTTTATAAAAAAATTCAAAAAAAAACTCGATTTTTTAAAAACATTCTTATAAGTTTACGGCCCGTTTGGTAACCATTTCGTTTTTTGTTTTTGGTTTTTTAAAATTAAGTTTATTTCCTCTCACTTTCTAACAATCGTTTGCATCTTTCTTAGTCAAATTCCAAAAATAAATACAAGTTTTTAAAAACTATTATTTTTAGTTTTTAAATTTTGACTTGGTTTTTGAAAACATGGGTAAAAAGTAAATAACAAAACAAGAAATTTAAAGTGTGAGAATCGAGATCAGTTGATCATAGGTTTAATTTTAAAAATCAAAAATTAAAAACCAAATAGTTATTAAATAGAGCTTTAATTTTTAAAAATTAAATAATTATCAAACGGGCTAGTATATCTCAAATAATTGAGCTGCATGTTGAGATTGGCTAAGAAATGGTAATTAGTCTTTGAGTTGAACTGAAAGAATTATTGTTCTCTCCTATTATATTGAGAAATAATGAAAAAATTCCCATGCAAAATTATGAAGGAATCAGCATGGATGAGCTGGTTGACATTAATTGCAACTTTATTTTATTATTTGGGAAAAATCCATAGTGTATTTATTATTCGGTCTGGATTGTTCAACTTTGCATATCATTTTGTTTCATTTTTTCATATTTTTATTAAAAATTATGTGTAGTGTACATTTTATTGTATTATCTCGACAGATATACACAGGACCCCATAGCTTAATCATTCGAGGGAATAGCGCATTAGGTGTCCAAGGATTTAGACACAAAAATTCACCCTAATTTCCCTAATTTTATTTTTTTTATATTTCAATTTTTTAAAAATGATAAACAACCAAAATATTTAGATTTTTCTTAAGATTGTTTTCAAATATAAAAAAATGAACTAAACTATTTATAAATATAGAAAAATTTTACTCTCTATCAACAATAGACTGCGATAGACTTCTATTGCTTGAGTCAAACGCTTAAACGATAAAAGTCTATTGTAATTTGATAGATAGCAAAAATTTTCTATATTTATAAATAGTTTGATATTTTTTCTATTTATAATAATTTTCTTTTTTCTCTTAGTACATGAATTATTTGACACTAATCTAAAATATTTTTACCGCTTCTGGCTTTTATATATATATATATATAATCTTTTTTTTTTTTATTCTGCACCTTCTGTCGCACTACATTCTTTTATATATTTGTACTAAGAATCTTACATCGAAAAGATGAAATGAACTTACATTTTTTATAAGATATATGATTACCCTTCTAATTATCAATTTGTTAGGATATAAAATCCCATGTTTATGAGCTCCATACCTCTAACTTTTTCTATACACAAACATTTTTCTAACTAATTTCACCATATATCTAATTCTTTCCATTTTGTCATATTTTTAAATTAAGTCAAAATTTCTCTAAGACTATTATATAATCATGAGAATTGATTCTGATCCGGTGATTCTGATCAAGTGCTCTATATAATAAAACTTCTTAAAAGTTAAAAAATATAAATTGCAGGTCAAAAGTAAAGAGACATACACATTTTTTTTTTTAACAATGGGATTAAGAGATTCAAACCACAAACTTTTTAGTTACTAACACATATTATATGTCAATTGAGTTACGCTACACATATGATATATTTTGAGAAAGGAAAAAAAATCGAAGTATTTATAAAATTAGTCTAAATTATATAAAGTGGTAACATATAACATGAAAAAAGAAACTCAAAGAGTTACATTCAAAATGAAGTAATATAATTTGAAATGTTGGGTAATAAGATATATATATGTTTCCTCCTCTTGAAAAGAGTTGAAGGGAAACATTTTTTTTTTTAATTAGCGTTAAAAACCATAACAAAAATTAATGTTAAGACATAAATAGTGAAGCGAAAGAGAATAACAAAAAAACAATCAAAGAATATGAAATCAAAAATACTTTTTTTCTCAATAGATCTCAACCATTTGACTATGAAAACTACTTTTTCTTCCTAATTAGTTTATCCTTTTCTTTTCTTTTTGTGTTATTTTGCTAGTTTCCACAAATCAACGTTTTCAATACGATTGATCTCACTCTTGTATAATTTTCTCTCATTAATTTATTTTTCTATTAAATTTTTCTCTGACTTCTCTTTCTGACTTTACTCTCTGTGAGTTCTCCATCTTAGATGTTATACTAAATTTATCTTCACTAAGAAAGCTTAAGCTTTTGGGTCAACCGACGATTTAACATAGTATCAGAGCAGGTTGCTTCAGGATGTCCTGGTCAGTGATTTAACACTCCCCTGTTTGGTTCTTATCGCTGCATGACTTTTGAACTTACCATATGTGGTTTTCTCCACCATTTCAGCTAAAACTCTCTCTTTTTTTTCCCTCTAATTTATTATTTTATTTTAAATTTGATTTAAACTTTTTAATCGTTGTATACTTCTCTACCAAAGTACACCACGTGGCACATTTTTTTCAATTAATCACCATTTTAATTTCGTCTTCATTTTAACAAAAAGTGTTGTTGAAATATTAATGGTTTAATTAAACAATTTCTACGGTTAAGGATTAAAAATGAAACTTTTAAAATGATTAGAACATAATTGAAACTCAACTAAAGTTGAAAGAGATAATTGTGAAACTGACCACTTAGGTCACATGTATCACTACTATATTTTACAAATTATATCTTCATGTTACACTCTTCCAATTTCATTTTAAAAGATTATTTTAAAACAACTTGAAAGTTTGAAAGATGAAAATGAAACATTTAAAAGTTTAAAGTATTTTGTATAATTTAAGTAACAACGCATGATGAAGATGAACAAAGGATGTAATAATTGCACAATGTATTTACATATATTGATTGATTATGGCCACCCTTATGTTTCAGGCCGACTCACCTTCAGTATCAGCATGAATAATACATCCTCCATGTTTATAATTATTTTGGGAGGGACTGTGTGATAAGATATATTAATTAGCATATTCTTTTATTCGTGATTTTTTTTTCGGGTTTAAATTACAATTTTAATTAAAAAAATTAGAATTTAGTCTTTATAGTTGGATAATATTTCATAAATCTCTTATAATTTAAATTTAATTAGAAAACCTTATGTAAATCTAATAATTTGTGTAAAATAAATTGTAAAGGATTATTTAATGATAGAATTTGTAGTCTTTATGATTTTAAAAATTAGAAATGCAGAAAGTACTATTTTTGAAAGTTCCATGAAACTATAAAAATTAAATTCATCTAATTATAAAGTATGAGGATCAAATTTATTATTTAATCTATCATATTCTAAGAAGAATTCTACTTGAATAGATCAAAATTAAATCACTTCATACCATATGTATTGGTGCTTAATTATAAAGTTTAATTTACAAGCCCCCTTTTTTTTTCTTTTTGGCTAATAATCAATAGTGGAAAAGGAAGGGGTGTTTTAACCAAGAAAAGAAGGGAAGAAAAAAGGGACAATTGTCCTTTTTGACTCATTTTGATTAAGATATATAATTATTAGAAAAATTAACAACCTCTTGGATAAAATTATTTTGTTTTTGTTTTTTTATTTTAAAAAGCTTATAAACTACTTCTACTCATTAATTTTGTTTTATTTATTCTTTTAGCTATGTTTTCAAAATCCAATTAACAAAATTTTGAAAATTAAAATAAGTATAAAGATGCTCCATCTTGATATGTAACTATTTGATTTTTTAAAATTGAACTTATAAATACTATTTTCACTTATATATAAATATATAAATTTATTTGTTTCATTATCTATTCTTTAGGAGTGTTATCTGCATTTTAAAAATATTTTTTTTATTTTTGTTTTGTTTCTTTTAAAGTTATTTTTTTATTATTTAAAAAAAAAAAACCTCATTTCTCTATTTTTGTTTGGAGTATTTTCTTTTATTTTAGGAGTGTTTTTTTAAAATCGAAGGTAAGTTTTGAAAAGAAAAGAAAATATATATATATATATATATATATATATATATATATATATATATATATATATATATATATTTTGAAATTTGATTAAGAATTTAAATGTATTCGTAGAATAGATGAAAATAACGGTAAAAAAAAATCATGAAAAAATAAGCATAATTTTAAAAAATCTAAAACAAGAAACCATGGTTTCTATTTCAAGGAAGTGCAAAATTTTCACCTGGACCATTATTCTTCACAATAGCCTAAACACGATGGAGATTCTGCTCTTAGCACCTCTCATTCGTAGCTAAAAATCCTTCTGGGCCAGATTACAAAACCATCTTGGGGTTAATTTTAACATTGACTTGGATCTTCTTTCTCTGTTCAAAAGCATATGCGGCCTGAAAGTTATCATCCAGAAAAAAAATATTATCTTCAACTCAACGGTGGCGGTTTGTTGGAATATTTGGTTGGAAAGAAACAAATGCACCTCCAATGACTACTCTAATAGCGAAGCCTATCTCCAAGAAAACATTTACTCTTTGACGGGATGTTGGCTTTCATATAATGTTACCTTGTTGTTCTTTTCTGGTTCGGACTTCTTTTTAGCCCTTTAATTTACTATTCTTCCTAATCAATGAATAGGAGTGGGTGAAATGTTGAAGATGCTAAGAATGTATTAACCTAGTTGAGATATTCTGGTTATCTATTAATCCACCATTATCACATTTTTCTTAAAAAAGAAATAAAATGATTATGAAATAAAGTTTAAAAAAAACTTAGTTTTATTGTTGAAATTTGGCTAAAAATTTAATAATAATAATAATAAAACACGCCTAAAATTTTAAAATTTTCTCCACCTCAAGGTACAATTTTATTTGTTCCATATGTATGAAATTTTCTGACGACACTACATTTCTGCCACTAGTAGTTTTAACCATTGAGCTGTATACATACATTAACCTAACAACATTCAAAAAGTTCTATACCAAATAATACATCATGAAGAATTTGAATAAATAAATATAATTATTTTTTTAAAAAAAATAGTGAAATTACAAATGCCAACTAGGAAGATGTCCTTTAGATCATGGTTGGCCTTAGCCCCATATTCACGTGATTTGTTTTTTAAACTTCTTTTGTTTTCTTGTTTTCCTCACTATTCCTATATAACTCCCCCACTTTCCTCACTCCCATTCCCACACTCTCTCATTTTACCACTAAATTAAAAAAAAAAAAAAAGAAAAAATCATAGGCTCTCCAAAAAATGGAGCCTTCAAAAATTTATTCCCTCTTTCTCATTTGCATGCTCTTCATCTCCGCCGCCTCCCCCATTCTCGGCTGCGGCTCCTGCGGCGGCAAACCGCCTAAAAAAGTCAAACCCGGTTCCGGTTCCAAATCCCCCAAAGGCCCCATTACCCTCCCACCTATCGTCGGAAAACCGCCCATCACCCTCCCCCCCATCGTCAAACCGCCAATCACCCTCCCTCCCATCGTCAAACCGCCAATCAAACTCCCTCCAGGGGTCCCCATCCCTTCAGTCCCCATCCCATCGGTTCCCATTCCGCCGTCGGTTCCAATCCCCGGGGTTCCAATCCCTTCAGTTCCCCTTCCTTCGGTTCCTATTCCTGCGGTTCCCATTCCGCCAGTGACAGTGCCTCCGGTTATCACAAACCCGTCTCCGGGCACGAAAAAACCCTGCCCGCCGTCAGGGAAAGAGACCTGCCCGATTGACACGCTGAAATTGGGTGGGTGTGTGGATCTATTGGGTGGGCTTGTGCACATTGGGGTAGGGGACCCTGCAGCAAATGAATGCTGCCCTATAATTTCAGGGCTGGCTGAAGTTGAAGCGGCTGTTTGCCTTTGTACTACCCTTAAGATTAAGGCTCTTAATCTTAATATTTATGTTCCTATTGCCCTTCAGCTCCTTATCACTTGTGGGAAAACCCCTCCTCCTGGCTACACTTGCTCCCTTTAGAGAAAAACCAAAAACAAAACAAAACAAAAAAAAAAAAAAGAAGTAAGAAAAAACAGGTTAATTATCTACATCTTTCTCTCAGTTTTAATTCCTCTTTTATATATATATATATATTTTTAATGTCAGTTGAGTTTTATTTATGTTGAGTATTAAGTTACTAAGTGTACTAATTGTACTGGATTTGTACCTTTTCTTTACATATTTTATATACTCCATGTGATTAATTTCCTTAAATAAATTTGTTGCAGCTTTTCTTATAATTAATGTTTTCATTTGGAAATGAAAAATACTTCGTGCATTCAAACACTTAAGTGTTCAACAAATTGTCATGTGATAGATTTTTTTTTTAAAAAAATTATTTTTGTATATATAAGTTCAGCTTAGATGTATTTAAAAGTATTATTCTTGGAAGATCTTACCTATAATTGTACTACACATGACTTCAAATACATGTTTGATTTTATATATATAGTTTTATAATTTTTTTTAGTTTTGGAACTAAATATGATTCAAACTAATTAATTAAAAAGAAATTTTTCACAAATAAAAAAATGTCAAACTATTTACAGAAAATAGTAAAAAAAAAGACTCATAGATATTAATAGACTTCTATCATTTCTATTACTCATAGACCTTGATAGACTTCTATCAATATCTATCACAACTATCTAAATTTTTTTTTATTTTGTATAAATATTCCTTATTTTTCTATTTTTAAAAATTTATTAAAATCTAATATAATGTTGTTGGGGAGACATATGTTACATTATCTTGATTAATTGATATGTTAATAGATTTGGAATAATTTTGTAAATTTGGATAAATCATTGGCTTAATGGATTTTTTTTTATTTATTTATTTTCTCAGGTTTGATTGATGGTATGGAAATGGAGTCGACATGAGAGGATGTCGAGTCAAATCTTTGTCTCTCCCTTTTTTTTCAATTTATTTTATTTTTGTTGTATGGAATTGCTGATGTTGTAAACCATTTATTTTTAAATTGTGATAATTATTGTTGTTATGTTGTGTAATGGATTAGGCAAGAAAAGCAAAATGTCAGTTGCCTTTGTGTTTGCTTATTTATATGTCTCTCTCTCCTTCAATTAATTATTTTCCCTAAATTAATTTTTTTTTCTTTCCCTAACTTAATTTACTATTGTTAATACACTAAAAATGTTCTTTAAACAACTTTTAGTATATTTTTCAACAATAGAATACTTAAATAATCAAAACATTAATAATGTCACTTATAAAAGTCAAATTTTTTTTCAGTAATACAAAGGTAAATAAGGAACTAAAGAGTTAATAAATCACAAGATGCAACATCATATCAATTCATTGGAAGGGTGAATTTCAAGTTAGACACTAGAGATTTTGTTTCCACGTATATAACAAGTTAGGCCGCAATAGAATTGTAAAGTTCTAACCATTTAGTATTTTTTTTTTTTTTTTGAAAATTATGATTCTTTTCTATAATTTTTTAATCATGTTTTTCATCTTAGCTAAATTCTATAAATAAAAATAAGTTTTCGAAAATTACTTTTTTTACTTTTCAAAATTTAACTTTTATTTTGTAAATACTCTAAAATGCAGACAAAAAAAAAACAAAAAAAAATCAATAAATGCAACTAGTGTTTTTATAGGTTTCATTCTCAAAAAATCTAAAATCAAATAGTTATTCAACTAGTTTCATAATCACTTTTTGATTGGTGTATTTAAACACTAAAAAGATTTTGCGAAAGAAATTATAATTAAATAATTGTTTATCTTTTTAAATGTAATTCCAAACTAACTTTTATTGTAAAATTTCAATATCATCAAGCAGTAGGGTTAGTAATGGGGTGGGGCAGTGCTTGAGATGCACTACTCGTCCTCGTCCCTGTGGGAATTTGTAATCTTTGTCTTTGCTTCATTTTTTGTTTTGGAGAGTCAAAGTTGGGGTCGGAGTCGGAAAATCACCATTCGGAGATCAATTAAGATTTGATATTTATATTGTAATTGTAAATATTTTATATAACAAATTAGTATTATTACTGTTTTATTTATTTAAATTAATAATTAAAGAATATTTTTTATTTTTTATTATAATTTTATTAAAAGGTTACAGTTTATATTATGAATGATTTTAAAAAAAAAAAAAAGTTTACAAAAAGTTTGAAAAAATAAAAAACAGTAGCTTACTGTTATATATATATATATATATTAAAAATAAAAATATATAATTTATATATATTAAAAAAATATATATATATATATTCGGGGTGGGTTCGGGGTAGGGGACGGAGTGGGGATACCCTCTCCATCCCCGATCGGGGACCCGTTTTGTGTCTCCGGTCTGACTCCATCCCCAGTCAAACCGATCGGGGTGGGTACCTGCGAAAATTTTTGCCAACACCCTATCATGCAGATACCATTCCAAATTTAAATAAATCAAAGGGTGGTTTTTAATAAAATCACGATATGTATACATATTACTCATTCAATCTAAATATAATTCAACTAATTAAGATATATGTTATCAATCAATGTATCTGAGATTCATACATTTTCTTCTCACATAATATTGAACTCAAAATAATAATAATAATACGCATGTGGATTAGATAGCTAAACCTAAATGGAACTTTAATTCCATATGTTCTCTTTGTTATCCTAAGAATATGATCACCTAACAAAATCTTGCACATTTAAGGAGCTTAAATTAATAATGTCTTAATTTAAACAAGCACACGCTGTCGGAGAAAATGGTGCCTTTCTGCATTTAATAAATAGAATATAGAGAGAGACCATGAGATGAGAGTTTGTTTAGTTTAAGAATGAAGACCCTAAATCAGAAACTTGCCGTCCATTAAAAAAAAATTTGATGACTCGAAAAATTCGATCAATTTAATTCAATCTGTACAGTTTGGGTTAGATTATCAATTCATTTGAGTTTGATCAGTTCATATAAATGAAAATTTTATGAGTTGAATAATCCAACCAATGATCATAATTCTTTGTATAATTGTAAATAATATCATGTTTGCTTTCTAATTTTTAAACATTTTCTGTCACGTCAATTTTCATATTTTATTTTAACGAAAATGATTTTTTGTTTTAATATTTTCGAGGTTAAAAACATTCATGGTCTCTAAATTCTTTTAAGGAAGTAACAACTTAGTCCTTGAACTTCAGTTCGTAATAATTTAGTCCATATGCATTTAAATTTGTAGCAATATAATTTAGTCTCTGTAATTTATAATTCGTAATGATTTAGTCCCTATCGTAAAAACTTTTGTAAGATTTAATTAAAAAAGGTATACATGTCAATCAATAAATTCATTCGAAATCAAATTTTTTAATAAACTGTAAATAATAAATTATTAGGTAATAAGAATTGACACTTAATTTTCATCAGATTTTTTGTGATGGAGACAAAATAGTTACAAATTTCAAAATATAGAGACTAAATTGTTACTTATTAAAGTTCATGAACTAAATTGTTACAAATTTGAAAGTACATGGACTAGATTATTACCAACTATAATTCAGTAACTAAATTGTTATTTTCATGAAAGTTTAGGACCAAACGTATCCTTTTAACCTAATTTCAAAGTTCAAAAGTATTTTTTCAAAATTTAAAACTAAAAATGAAACTTTTTAAAAATATAGAGATTCTATTAAAACCTACCCCAAACTTCAGAGTTTTTTTTTTCTTTATATATACTATATAACCTTGAGCAAATTGCAAAATCCACCGATAAACTATGGTAATAGTTGCAATTATACGCTCATTTCAATGATAAAAATTGAACTCTCAAATTTATATAAGTGTTAAAATTGGACTTTCAAACTTACACACTTATAAAAGTTGTAACAACTATGTAAGTTTAAGTATTCAATTTTCATCATTTAATGTTCTATTTTATAAGTTTAAAGGTATAATTTTAACATTTACATAAGTTTAAATTTTTACAATTGAAAGTAATTTTTATAATTTGCTGTTTCACGTTTTGAGTTGTTGTCTCTCTATATGGAGAAAGAGAGAGGGGGGAAAGAAGAGGTTTTGAGTTTTCCAGTGGGCTATAATAATACAATACTATACATGTGGAATCCAGTAATTCCTAGCTAGACACTGATGCTATTCCAAAAAGTACTGATTGAGACCTCAAAATATTGAAGGACCCATTGTCCTTCAAATCCATTTGTCTTCATGTCTTTAAACACGTTTTGAGCTTTTTTTTTTTTTTTTCTTTTAAAAACCTAACCGTTCTATTCGATAACAATTTCGTTTTATTTTTTTACTCATTTTTTTCTTAATTTTTATATTCTAATTTTCACTTTGTTATTTAAAAAATTAAAACATGACTAGAAAGTAGATAACAAGACAAAGACAAAGAAATTAATTGATAGAAATAATATTTACAAATTTAATTTTCAGAAACAAAATATATTATCAAACGGACGTGTAATATTTCATCTTACCAAATTCAGAATACCTCCATGCCATCCTAAAGAGGCCATAAATCTGAAACTAGAAACTTTAGCTTATATAGTTTGGACCCTCTATTTTTATGATTTGACTATCTTTATATCTTTTTTTGACCCTTTTTCTTAAATAATAATTGTTTTAATGTGTGGCAATTTTTATTTTTTTCTAAATTTGACCAAAACAGCCTCTCTTAACTCTCAATGCCAATATTAGTACCGATGAAAGCAAAGTATATTGGAAAACTTGCAACTACTTCAGAGATAAAATTAGGAACTTATTCGCCAAATGTGACTAAATTTGCAAAGTTAAAAAAATTAACAAGTAATTAATGAGCATAGAAGAAGAAGAGTAACAAGAATTTAGATATTAATTAAAGATCCAATAACCAACAATAATCTTTCATCTTCACATACCAAGGATATGTGGGTAAACAAAAGTCTCACATAGATTATATTGGGTTTTAACAATATACTAAAAGAATGGTTGTTTCACGTCAAAAAGGTTTAAAGAAGTGACGAGCTTCAAATACTATAAAAGAAGTCTATATTTTTTTGTGTTAAATCGAGTTAAATTTCTTTTCATATTCTCTAGTTTGAGAGTGTAGGATTAAATAGGTGTGAGTAATACAAAAGTTTTGAGAGAGTACTCTTATAATTGTGATCGATGATAGAATTATTTTTTGTGATTGTAACAATTTTTCACTAGCGGGTCGTGGTTTTTCTCAAGTTTTAAGTTTTTCACGTAAATTCTTGTATTTCATTGTTTTGTTGTTTTCTTATGATTATTTCTCATTTAATTTCTTCTTATTCATTTGGTCATGGTAGTAGTGAGAGATTTTTCTCAACAGATTAGGGAAGAGAGATCTCTGAAATATAAGTGAGGAGGATTATCTTTATTAGTATGGAAGACTTTTACATAAAACTAAAAAGTCAAGTCAAGTTTATGTCCAAAGTCGATAATATCGTACTAATAAAGAGATACGTGGAAAGTTTTTTCATCTACACCCAAGTTAAGAAGCATAGAAGTGAAAAATGGAAGCAATTGTTATCATTATTTTTATTCAAAATCACCAAATTATACATAATAATTAGGAAAATTTTCACAGATAGAAAAAATGTCAAACTATTTACAGAAAATAGCAAAAAAAACATTGATAGACATTGATAGACTTCTATCAGCATCTATCAGTGATAGACTTCTATCATTTCTATTATTGATAGACCATGATAGACTTCTATCAGCGTCTATCACAACTATCCAAAAATTTTACTATTTTGTGTAAATAGTTTCCCTTGTTTTTATATTTTTAAAAATCTCCTAATTAATCTTCTTAAGAATGGTTGGACATGGAGGGTAGCAAGAGAAAAATATCAAAGAAGAAGAAGAAGGAGGAAACTATTAGTGATAAGGGAAGAAGTTAGAGAAACCAATAAGAAAGAGGGCACATGGAGGTAATTTGTCAGTTAGTTGATTAGAAATAATGTATGGCTGTTTGTCCATTACTTTGTGAAGGATTGATTACAGAGATGCTTTGAGTGTGTACCCAATAATTTTGGGAACCCTTCTCATCTCAACACACATAACGAGGGGGGCCTCATGAGATATTTTAACAAAAAAAGATTATTAGCTATTTTTTTTTTCTATGAGTGTTCGGGCCAGCTTATGCACACCTCGGTTAATCTCACAGGATAACTCGTCTGACTCTACAACACATTTATATGTCAAGAAAACTCGTAGAATATTAAATCATAGGTAGGTGGTCACCATAGATTGAACTCACGACCTCTCAACCGTTTATCAAGGTCATACCTCTTATTTACTATTCGTCAAATCATGATAGTCTATTAGTTACCAATTAATTAGATTTGTTTTTTGGAAAGAGATATTAACAAGTTGTATATCAATCAAGTGTTTTAAGTTGAACAAGGTAAGTTTCTTGGGATAAGTTTGAGAATTTTAGGATGAGAAAATTGAGGGCAAGGTTTAGAATGTTGATGTCGATGGAAATATCGATGAAATGTCAATTTCGATGGATATTACTGAAAAAATTATAAGAAAAAATTCAAAAAATAAACTTAAATTAGTAAATAAACATTTTATGATTCTTAAACAAGCTAACAAGTCTATTATTTTTATATTATATTTATATTAGTGACATTTTGTTGCATATTTTTTATGTTTCGTGGATTTTTTTAAGATATAATGGAAAATATCGATTTACCCCTCATGTCGATATCGCACTCATGAAAATATGGAAATATTGATATGTCAATTGAGATTATAAACTATGATTGAGGGCCAAATTTATTGCTAAAATTGATATTTTGAATGTTCAAATATTAAAATAGAACTAACTTACAAATTTGAGGACCAAGACAAACATTTTAAAAGTTTAGATACCAAAATTGAGTTAATTTAAAAATTCAGAAATTACTAGCGTTCTTCAACAGTAAACACATAAAGCTAGGTTGGATGATGACTAAATGCTTAGAAAAGTTGTAAGACGAGAACGGGACTTTTAGCCCAATTGAGTCTAACATATCATGTTGGTCCCCCTAATCTACACTTTTGGAGCTATAACTCCGTTTGATAAATATTTAGTTTTTAATTTTTTATATTTTAAAATTAAGTTTATAAATACTACTTTAAAAAATTAACAGATTATTAATATAATTTTAAAAGACTAACAATAAAAATTTAAAAAAAAAAAGAGTTATTAAACAAGTCCAAATAGTTTATTAATTTCAATAAATTAAAGGGTGCTAACTATAACTAAAATGTATGAAAAAAGCAACCCATTTTCCCTACCTCTTCCTGTTATGCGCAGGTCTTTCAGCAATTTTGAAAAGGGAGGAATCTATCTCTAACTTTAATTAAGTTAAAAATTACTACAGGTCCCTAAACTTTTATCAAAATAACAATTTGAGTCTTTAAACTTTTAAAAGTAACAATTATGTCCCTATACTTTAAAAATAGGAACAATTTAGTCCTTAACTTCCATTAACTTTCCCTTCATTTTTCTTCATTTGCTTCCACTCTTCTTTCAAATTTTTAAGGTCACATTTGATAATCATTTCATTTTTAGTTTGTACAAACTATTTTGTCTTTCCATGATTTACATCTTTATTTGAGTAAAAGAGTTGAATTCTTAGTCAAATTTTAAATTTCAAAAACTACTTTTTTTAGTTTTCAAAATTTGGCTTGATTTTTTAAAATATGGATAAAAAGTAATAAAAAAAAACAAGAAATTTAAAGTGTGTTTGGGGGCACACCAACTTGAAGTTGGTGCAGTGGCGGCTATATGACCCACTCCATTTTTTAGACTCAATTATAATAGTTGTTATTTCCAACTATTATAACCTAAAATTAACTATAAAATTACTATTTTAAATCCCTCTGTCATATTGTTTATTATTTTCTACCCATCCTCTTTTTCCTCATTTGTTATCGTGATTACTATTTTCTACTCGGAATAAAAGTTTGTACCCCAAATACAAACTAGTATAACTCATACTAAAATAATCTGCATTTCAAATACAAACTATATTATAACCTACGAACTATTATAATTCCTGACTATAATAACCAACTTAGCACCTCAAACACGCTCTTAAAGATGGAAGGGATATTTATAGGCTTAAATTTGAAAAACTCAAAAACCAACTCATTTTAATCAAGCTCGGCTAGTGAAACAAAGCTAACGGATTATTCAGAATCCAAACACCCTCTTAGCAAAAGTTCTTAGAGGCTGATATTTTAAAAATGGGGATTTCTTAAATGTCAAAGTTGGGCATAACCCATCCTTAACTTGTAGGAGTATTGTTTGGAAATAGAACTCTTCCAAAAGGGTTATGGGTGGAAGGTGGGGAATGGGTGCCATATTAAAATCGACTTTGATCCTTGGATTGGTAGAAAAGGTAATAATAAGCTCATTCGGTTCAAAGACGCGTTTATAAAATGCTAACAGACTTCAAATACAGGCTTCTTAAACCTAAACTTCCAAAACCTGCACTCCAAACACAATTTTCTTAAACTCAAACTACCCAAACCTCCCAGACCACAGGTTTAACATTTCTAGGTTTAAGATTCCAAACCTGTGCACCAAACACCTCTAAAAATTTCAATGTTGCCAACCTGATGATCTAAAAGATTATTGGAGGGAGAGTATGATTAAATATATATTTATGCCCCTTAATATAGAAGACATTCTAAGAATACAACTGGGGAATGGTAAGATAAAAAATGAGATTATATGGATTAAAAAAAAAAAAAGCGCTTGCAGAGGGAAAAGATATTCCTTCTTCTTCAAACATGGACCCTTTGGTTATGCGGTGGAAACAATTTTAGATGATTAAAACTATTCCGAAGGTCAAAATATGTGTGTGGAGGATTATACATGATATTATCCCAACTTGATTGAACCTTTGGTCAAAAAGACTCTTAAATCGCCGATTGACGCTTTAATATGGTATCAGACCAGGTTGGTTCAAGAGGTCATGACTCTACTACACATGTTCTTTGAGAGTGTATATTCCCTAAAAAAAAGTCTCACTTATATGATGCCTCTGCTTCCAACAAGAGGTTCCATACTCTGACTGTCATAATTCTTTGGTGTTTGAGGTTCTATAGAGACTATCTCCTTAAGTCTGGTGATGTTGAGAATCTCTCTGATTTTTTTTTTGAAAAATTCGATGCCACGATCACCAAGTATACATTTCTCAACTAGCTCGCATCCATCATCAAAACCCAGGAATAAGAGTCCATCAAATCCTATGGCTAGCTAGAAAGTGAACACTGATGCATCCTGGAACGAGTAAAAAATTGTGGAGGTATTGGTTAAGTGGTTCGTGACTTTAAGCTGCTGGAGATAATGACCCTCAAAGCTATTTTGAAGATTGGCAACCATCCTCTTCGATTTTTGTGGATTCAGATGATGCAAAGGTTATTTCCCTCCTTTAAAAGGCTCACTGAAGTTGAAAATGTGTTGGAGGAAGTGGAAGAAATAGCTTTCTAAGTTGGGTGATATCACATTCTCCAAGTGTACTAGATCTTGTAATTTTGTTGCACAAAGCCTTGCTCGTTATGACTCTCTCTTCTCTAATTTTTTGCATGAACTTTACCTGTAGTATTTTTGTTGAGAAGAGCTGTTTTTGTATTGATGATTTTCGTATTTAAGTGTTCTCTATTGTTAAAGAGGATTATATGACAGTTGGGGTTTGGGCTGAGTTAGTCTATTGTCATTGTCTTTTCGGGTAAAGAAAAACACAAATAAATGTCTGAAGAATACTATTATCTAACCATGTGGGTGGTGAATATGATGAATTCCATGTACATGGTAAGTCAAAGTCAACTACCCTGGCAGCTAAACCACCAATCAATTTATTACTTGTTTCAACCCTTAAAACCCTCTTGTCCCTCTAACCGAAGAATTTTCCCTTTCACCTCACAAAGGATATGTTAATATTTTAAATCTACCATTTTAGTTTATAAACTTTTGAAAGTTTGCCACTAAAAAACATTGAGCCACTCATTCGTTTTCGTTTTTATCTTTAAAATTCTTCAAATTTGATCTATGTTACTAAGCACCAAAATCAAATTCTGAAGTTAGTGAAGACGTAATGTAACACTGAAAATTGTCCTACTACCCATATACATATCATTATTATTATAGATGAATAGAAACTAAACTATCGACGAATTACTATCTATAAAATATTCAATATTCACTTAAAAAATTTGAGTAAAAGGCATACGTGGGAGTGCCCTATGCAAAATCCATTCCGACATCCATAAAAACATTATCAATAGTCCAATAACAAACCTCTAACATAGTCGAGAGAAGTTTTTCAATAATACAGTAGTATAGAAAATTTTTCACCCTACATTTATTATTTGTCAAATAAACATGCTTTTAATAATATAATGAAACACATTGACATCAATGTAGGGCATTAAAATTTTTAAAGACAAATTTCTAATATGAACAAATAAAGTAAATCTCTCATAACTCATAACTCCTCCAAATTCATCAAGAGAAGATAGAGCAATATTAGTTCAATGTAATAAAAACACAAGGAGCAACAGCTTCTTTGTCCCCTTCGGGTTTTTTTTTTTTTTTTTTTTTTTTCCTTTTTCGGTGGGGGGTACAAAGGCGAGAGAGAAAAATACCTTTTTTTTTCAATTTCTTTCTCAAGAAAAGCTCTATTAACGTTCATGGTAACAATAGGATAGCATCTCCACTAACCAAAAAAACAGATACACAACTACAAATGAACCCTAGGGATCAAAATTAAAAAAGAAAAAAAAATTGAACATCAATTTTATTCTCTGACGTGAGCTATATTATATGTTCCTCCTAAAGATTACTATCTAGCCGACTAGCCCATTGACTAGTACTAACATGAGGGCAGGACATCAATACAAAGCCACCAGCTATACTTATAACAATCATGAAGATCTTTTCATTGTCAATCCACTGGGGAGGAACCTTACACAACTACACTGTTTTAATCTGGCAACAGCTTCCTGCGACTTACCGAGAGCGAGATCAACATAAACTGCAGTCAAATTGGCTTCTGGACTGTTTGGTATAAACGATAATGCTTTGGATACGAACTGTTGGGCCTCTTCAAAATTTCCTTGTAAAGCCGAAACAGTGGCAAAATTTGCGAGGAGGACTGCCCGTGCTTCCTCTGGTCTTAGGAAGTTGATGTGATGAGAGTCCTCCTGAGATGAATTATTAGCAGTTGTCGATCCTCCATTTGCCCCTTCAAGATCAGCAGTATTCCCATCTATTCGCCATAGTTCACAGTCCTCCTGACTGAATGGCAATTTGAAATCGATTCCTCCGAATAAATAGTATAATAAATGGTCGGCAGCTTCTTTTGTTCTATTTAGCAAGCAAAGGGCCTCTGCAGCATAAACGTGGCCTAAGAATGTATAAACTTTAGAACTTTCTTGAAGCTCCACAAGAGACCTTGCAATTGTCAGGGCTCTCAAGGGGTTTCCAAGTTTCAACTCCACATAAGCCAGGTTAGCAAGAAGTGCTTGCTTAATCAACAGGTTTTCTCTCCGAGAAATATCGTCATAATAGGAGAGGGAGTTTTGCACAAGTTCCTGAATTGTAGCACCTTTTTGTTCTTTTACATCACCGTTTGCAGTTATCTGACTTGAGCCTAGAGTTGAGGCGGAGGCCTTGGGATCAATACAATGTAAGTTCTTATAATTTCTCCTTGAAGCTGCTACTTCACTTGAATCTCTCTCCTCCAAGGAAGAATTAGAGGACAAGACAGAATGCAAAAAGCTTGTCTCAGAATGGTTTAACAAGTACAGGGCATTAGAGAGACATTGCCGAGCAAGAGAAATTGAAAGCTTAGGTTGTCCTTCGCTCCTGAAATGCCCATCTTCTCTTCCAGAGGAATATGCACATCCATTTTTCGAAATTCCATCTTCCAATACAAGCTGCCTCCATTTTCCCATTCCAACGACATGAACCTTGATATCTGATCTATCGGAATGTGCAAGGTTGTCTTTTAGAAGCCCCTTCTCTGAAGCCATTAAGCAGCATTCAGCAAGTCGGAGCCACAACAGAGGGCGGTTGTAGAAAATCAAACTGGCTTTTTGAAAACATCGAGCAGCAAGAAGTGGTTTTCCACAAGCCAAGTACTGAACACCACAATTATAGATGATAAGAAGAGAGTTATCTTGTGAAACAGTCGTCGGTTTTCTATCCTTCCAGAGAGCTGTACTATTAGATACAGCTTTGGAAAAGAAAACTGTTGATGAATGATACTTCCCAAGTTGGTTATATATGCAGCCAAGGTTGTTGTTTAGCATGCTTGAAATCCCCATGTCTGTTCGGTTACTTGATGCAAGTAGTAGCTTCATGGCCTTACGATGGTTGCCACGGGCATATTCAAGTTCCGCCTTCAAGAGAAGAGCCATGGATGAATCTATCCCACGAGCAATGTTCATGGCATGTTTTGCTTCACGCTTCGCTTGCTTTAAATTTCTAGTGAGAAGAAGAAAGCGAACCTTATATAGTTGCAATTTAAGCTTGAGATCAACGGTAGATAACGACCGATCAATTGGGATCCTTAAAAGAACATTTGAAGATGAAAAACCAGTCTGTGTTGCTGGATTCTGTCCACCAATATCCAGCGTTGATAACATAGACTCGTACTCAAATGTCTCTTCTGACAAAGTTCTCGATAGAGCATTTTCCGAGGCATTGACACTTGCAGCTAAATCTGAATTGGAAGATTCAAAGGCAGAAGCATTGGTAGGAACAGATGAAGATTTTGCAACCATGTTTGTGGATTGTTGTACCCCTGTACCAACATTTTCACTTTGGCTTGTACTGGTAACCCCAAAAGCTTTTTCCAGATAAAGTAGAACATCCTGATAAAAAAAAATACACGAGAACCCCATTTTAATATCATCACGCATTTGTCAGCAAACAAATGAGTGTAAAAACAATATGAGAATATATACACACCAAGAACAGATGGTACAAATTCCTAAAAATACAGATAAGAGAGAGCACATGACATGATACACAGAAATGACGGCAACACAACTGTCCCGGCAGAAGGATAAAACTAACTAATCTTGTTACCATATTACTTAAAACATTTCCTTCCTGAATTTAACATCTGAATATTATGCTCATGAGATTTTGTGGAGGCAAAAATGCAAAAACAGGTGGCTGAAAGATGGGGATATGAACCCTATTTACTTTCATCGTCTTGTGAGTGCTAAAAAACAGAAAACACTATTCTCGAGGTGCTTCCCAGATACGGAATTAGCTTGCTGACAGAGGGTGAAATTGAATCAGAGTTTGTATCATTTTATAAAGCCCTCTACACAAAAGATAGTGATGACAGATTTCTACCTTCCATCAATCATCCGGATCCCATTTCTCCCAACAGGCATCTGACCTAGAATCCCCCTTTACTGAAACAGAGATTCATATGGCTATTAAGGACCTCGGATCTAGTAAATCTCCAGGCCTGAATGGTTTGACAGCAGAGTTCTATTAAAAAATATTGAAGCATCCTCAAGGGAGACATTAAGAATGTGTTCCAAGATTAGCCCTAGCGAAAAAAAAAGAATGTGTTCCCAGATTTTTTTAAGACTGGAATCATTAATGCGTATTTGAACAAAACACATATTTGTCTTATCCCTAAGAAGACTAGACATTGAGAGAGCATTTGATAAGGCGGACTGGGAATTCCTCGGTCATGTCCTCAAGGCTAAAGGCTTCCGTGCAAAATGGCGAGAATGGATAAAGGGTTGTGTGTCCTCATCAAACTTCTCTATCATCATTAATGGCCATCCTAGGGGAAAGATTTGTGCCGCAAGTGGCCATAGACAAGGTGATCTCTTATCTCCCTTCCTTTTCGTAATTAACATGGATTGTTTTAGTAGAATGATGATTGAGGCCAGTGACAAGGGGATATGTTGGGAGCTCTTTTCGAGTCCACCACCTCCTTTTTGCCAATGATACCATCCTCTTTCCAGAGTTGGATGCACTTGCTATTAAAATTTTGTTTGGCCTTGTTTGTTAATGATTTTGAGAAGACTTCAAGCTTGAATGTCAACCACGACAAATCAGAGATTTTGGGTATTAACTCTACACAAGAAGTTATTGAATCGATTGCTAGCAAATGTGGTTGCAAAATGGGCCATTGGGCGTGCACTTATCTCAGTTTGACTCTTTTTGACAAGCCAAGATTTTATCTTTATGGAATCCTACCATTGAGAAAATTGAAAGACTTCTTCAGTCTTGGAGCCAACACATCCTAGGAAGCACAAACACAGACATAGACACAGATTCAGGTTATGGATACGATAGGATACGGCAATAGGCCAAATTCTAAAAAATTATGATATAAATTTTGTGATGTCATCAGCTTCTTCTCGCCGACTCTAGGGGATTGGAGCTAAATAATAGCACCAAATTTTCTAAAATATTGTGAAGTTAAAATTAAAAAAAAATAAAAAAAAAATAAAAAAAAATAAAAAAATAAAAAAAAAAGAAGAAGAAGAAGAAGAAAATATGGACACATGGAGGATGCGTTACTTTTTTATATTCTTTTTATATATGTAAATTTAGCACAAAGATACCAAGTTAATACTCTATGCCCAACAATCAATTGTAATACTAATTTTAAGTTAAATTAAAGGAGATTTAAAAAAGAGGGAAAAGAGAGAAAAAGAAGTCTGAGGATAAAGGGCAGCAACAGGTGTAGGGAAGACCCAGAAAGCAATGCCATTGAGTATGGAAGGGGTTGAGGGTGACTTCGATTGTGGAGATTGGAGAAACAAGATTCTGATTTTTTAAGGTTTTCTTTATTTTACATTTTTCTTTTAAGTTTTGGGTTCCCATATTACATTGAGCTTATGGGCTTTGGGCTGGGCATTGAATGACAGGCTCAATTTTAAAAATAAAATAAAATAAGTAATTGCATGTATTTGAAAAACAAAAATAAAAAACCAAAAACTTCAAACACGTATCTGGACATATTAGTATCAGATACGTATCTGATAACGATTTCCTGCACAATTTGAAGTAATTGTGCTTCATAGAACACATCTATAAAGGTGGTCATCTTACCCTCCTACAAGCTACTCTATCTAACCTCCCCCACCTACTACTTGTCCCTTTTCTAGATCCCAACAAAGGTTGCTTTAATCATTGAAAAGCTGATAAAAAATTTCCTTAGGAAAGTGGCCTTATCTCAACACAGATAATCATCTAGTCAAATGGGCTAAATTATCAAGCCTCAATCCATTGGAGGCCTAAGTATTTAAGGCGTGGTTGATAAGAATCATGCACTTCTTACAAAGTGGATAAAGAAATACATCCATGAGGGAAATGCCTTTTGGAGACAAGTTATTGATGCTAAGTAAGGGTGCAAACGGCTCGATTCGATTATGTTACTGTGCTAAACTGAAGCCAAACTGCCCATTTCGGTGAAGGAAACATGAAAACCGACGTCGAACTGGTTTTATGTGAAAACCAAGACGCCCACCTGCCTAGATCGACAGTTTGGTTCAGTTCGGTGGGAGGATCACTGACTATTAGCTCGCGCAGTTTGAATGTCATGCGAGTGTATAGGCGCATGTTGGGTCAAAGGAATGACTAGGAGTGGGTTGCAGAGTTATTGGGCTGGGCTTGGGCATGCACTAAAGTTTAAGAAAACACATGTGGTAAGTAACCTCTGAGATTCAAACCTAGGCGCTGTTGATTTCCAGGCGCACACTGCACCAACACACCACGCACCGACTTGTTTTCCTCAAGAAATAAATTGCTTTCTTATTTTCATATCGTTATCAGTCGGCTTCGATTTGTTTCAGTGTGACACTATTGCTGGCCGAAGCCAACTACCAGAATTTGGCTTGTCTTCTCGTAACCTGTGCCCACTGTCTAGCTAATTTGGAACTGAACCCTCAACAATTTTTGGTTCGGTTTGGGTGGTTTAATCGGTTTTTAAATTCACTCTTTCACCTCTAATGCTAGATATGGGGTAAATCATAATTTCTCTTGGCCAAACAGTAACTTTCCAAATTATATCAAAGGTCCTTAGTGAGCCATCTTGATGCATTTGAATCTCATAAGAGATAGAGTTACTAAAAGAGTGGGGAATGGAGTCTCTACCTCCTTTTGGCATGATTGCTAGAAACCTCTCACCGAACTCTTCCCCCACATTTAATCTTTAGCCACACAAATTCTCTAACATTCATGATTTATGGAACAAACATGGTTGGACCATAAATTACAGAAAGAAATTTCATTGAGAAGTTGAAGAATGGATTGATCTCATGGACAGCCTTGTTGGGGTACACATTACCACACAAAAGGATAGATGTGTATGGACCCTAGAAGCAGAGGGCTCTTCCTCTGCAAAGTCTTTGTCCCTTGATATGGGAATTGACCCAACAACCCCTTTACATCCCCTTCACGAAGCAATTTGGTCTGATTTTTATCCAAAAAAGATAAAATTCTTCCTTTGGGAGGTTAGCCACCATGCTATTAGCACTTGTCATAAAATGTAGCGCCATTTCCCACACAATGCTCTGTCCCCTCATTGTTGCATCATTTGCCAAGCTACCCTTGAGACTCCGAGTCATCTTTTAATCAATTATGTTTTTGCCAAACAATTTTGAAACGAGCTTTCTCTATCCTTCGGATGCTTCACTTCTCTTTCCAACAAGTTTATTAGCCTCCTCACATACACCCTCATCCAGCACCCGTTCATGGATGAAAAGAGGATTATTTGGATGAATTTGATCAAAGCTTTCTTATGGATTACATGGAAGGAGAGGAACAACCACCTCGATCCACTTAATTGAAAATATTATCCACCTTGCTATGTCTTGGTGCAAATGTACATCTTTTTTTTTAGTTCTTTTAATCTTACATCTCTTTTTACCAATTGAAGAAGTCTCTTGTAACTTCGTTGGCTTGGGCTATTAAATTTCATACATCAATGAAATTTGTTTCTTATATGTGCGCGAGCGTGTGTAAGAAGTCTCTCTTGTAACTTCGTTGGCTTGGGCTATTAAATTTCATACATCAATGAAATTTGTTTCTTATATGTGCGCGCGTGTGTGTAAGAAGTCTCTCTTGTAACTTCGTTGGCTTGGGCTATTAAATTTCATACATCAATGAAATTTGTTTCTTATATATGTGTGTGTGTTAAATTTCATACATCAATGAAATTTGTTTCTTATATACATCAATGAAATTTGTTTCTTATATATGTGTGCACATGCTTGGTAAATTAAGATTTAATTACAAGAATTGGTAAAGCTTAGACCAGCATGAAAACATGTACTTCTTCTACAGTATAGGACAAGTTAACAAGTGCTAGCAACATACTAAAATTCGACACTACAAGACTACTGAAATTTAAAGTCCTCAAATGAAGTAAATCAGTTAATCCTTTGGTTTCCGCTTAGGGCTCTCCGGTTTACGGTTTTTAGTTTCTGTTTTAACATTGCTCTGTTTTTTTATGTTTTTATCTTGGTTAGAGGTTAAGTTACTGTTAGTTAAGGAACAAAGGCTGGTTTGTAGCCTTTAAATAGGGGCCCCTAGGTTGTAAGAGGTATTATTTTCAAATTAATATAATGAATTCTCTAAGTATTGTCTCAAGAAAACTAGTTTACACTAGCAAACGATATACAAAACTCTAACATGACTACTTACCGCAGACAATGATGCATCACGGCAGGCTAATCCAACATCCAGCAGCAAAAAGCAAATATGAAGAGCTGTTGTCTGCATATCAATAGAGTAATTAAAAGAGAATTCCCATCACTAATATAATCAATAAACTCCAGTACCTCGTCAATGGGTTCAATATTTTGATATAAAGGTTCAAGAACTGCTAACGCCTTAGTATATTCATGAAGATTGAACCATACGATAGCCTGTAAACATGACATTTTTAAATCATCAAGATCAGATCAATAATAAAATATTTTTCAAATAACTGGTTTCTTCCCAAAAGATGCATTGAACTTACAATGTTTAGGACAGCAATGGAGGCATCAAACTCTTCCATGTAAACGATATTGGCATTATTTGCAGCAGTCTGGTGAGCAGACACGTTATTTCCTTTAACCAAAGTACTCTTATTTTCAGGGTTAAGAGCATCTGTTTGTTCTCCAGATGAAAATGCAAGGTTTTCACTTCTCTTCTGAACAAGCACATCCACACAAAAGAATTGGCAGAAAGATGAGTATGTGTACGTCATCATGCAATGGCCGAAAATACCAAAAAAGTGAATATGGGAGTGGGGGAAGCAGCATTCAATCTATTCAAAGCTTCAGTCAAAGAACTATAGATAGAAGTGATTATAGTATCAAAAATAAAAATAAATGTCAATTGGTTAGTTTTTTTTTATCTTTCCTAGGCTTCATATTCATAGTATGGCAAATTCTCAAAACCAAAGCTTTATAAGCCTTTTCCTCTTGAAGAAGCAAGACGTAAGCCTCGATGCGCAACTATGATTAAAAACATTTTAGAAATCCTAAAAAATCAAATTTAATTAGTATGACTTGACAGGTATTGCAAGGGGAAATAGTTTATACAAATGTTTTCTTTATTTTTTAAAAAAAAAATTAAAAAAATCCTCATGTCGATTGCTACTCAAACAAAAATTCTAAAAGGATATCCTTAACATCACTATTATTATTATCATTATTAATGGAATTGACTTATACTATAAAGTTTTGTTTCAATGTTTTCAGAGTCCTAGTAATAAAAGTAGTATTAGTTTAATACGTTACAACTCAAGTCTATATTTTTTAAGAATGAGACAAAGAAATGTTATTCTTAATCATTAAATGAGAGACTTTTAGTCTCAATGCGTATTCACAGGAGCTTAAACCTCTTCTAATAAGAGGTGTAAGCCTCAATAACTGTTTAAAACATTGCTCAAAACCTATCAATTGATTTCCTTCATTCTACCAGAACCCAAATTGGATTTATTTTTATGAAGCGACAATTGAAAGAATTTGAGGGATACAAAAAAAACCAAGCCCTTCCAAAGATGCTAAAGGAAAGGGATCCGATTGTGCAAAATAGTATCTACAGAATAGTTACAAATGATCTTTTAAATGGAGGCCCACGTATAAACATGAAATCTAACCAGAGACTAAACATCACTGGACTCCCCAGACCTCTAAACACCCTATTATTCCTCTCTCTCCAAAGATCTCATAAGATAGCACACACCCCAGCAAGCCATAAAAACTGGTCTTTTTCACGAAAAGAGGAATGGAGGAGGAACTCTCTGATCATCACTAGTATCTCTATGAAAAGATGAAAGAATTCCAAACAGTCCTCGCAAACTCACATCTCCAAAGAAAGTATCTAGGTCTTCCTCTACCTAAGAGTTTTTAGTTTAGAGTTGACATTGTAGTTCAAAAAATGTGTACGAAGAATGCAATAACCACAACCTTCTAACTACTTTACCGATAAATCAATTGAAAATACCGGAACCTATCTTCCCTCTCTTTGAAATGAATGAAGGCAAACTCCATTTAGAGCTTCAGATTTCTTCTCACTCCATTCCACCTTTATGATGTTCCATCTCAAGAATATTTTCCACTTATTTTTGTTGCCCTCCAAAATTTCCTCAACATATTCCACCTTATTTTGTGACATTAGAAAAGGTCTGGAAAATTACTTCCAACTGAGACGATAGGCATTTATCTCTAGCTCTAATACCATAAAGGAAATAAATTAAATGTGTTCTCATTCACAACGATTCATATAGCTCAGGGATGGCTTTTTTCTTCTTTATTTATTAAAAGGAAAAAAAAAGGATACACTCATTTGAAACTCTTCTTTTAGCAAAGAAACCTCAAACTATTTCTATTTTACAAGAAGAAAGCAATCTTTCATCGAGAAAAATGAAAAATAGAAAAGGACAAACAAAGGAGCATATAGAAGTACAATCCACCAAAAGAAGCCCTACAACTGTACAAAAAGGAGGCTCCAATCCAAACTGATATGACCTAATGGGTAGTTACAAAAATCCTTGACAACCAACACCCAAATAGAAGCAATAAACAAAGCAAGTGACTAAACCTCCTCCCCCAATCTCTCCAGATTCCAAAAATATTCTATTGCTCCTTTTAGTCCAAAAGGCCACAAAGTGTGGCCAACAAGAAACTGGCATGCCACAAAATCCAGCCCTTATCACAAAAACCTCCAAAACCATTGTCCTAATATTCAATTTACCAAACACTTCAATGCATGTATCCCGACTAATGTACCACAGAAAGGTGTCATGTCAGCATACAATCGTTATAGTGTTACCCACTTCCTCCTCACGTCAAGTCTCCAAGCTACATTCTTTAAAGAATGATCAAACAAATCAAAGAAAACTACATTTTACCCCTCCAACTCAGACCTATTATTAAACAAAAATCACAAAGTTTCACTCAAAGCTGAGTTCTTCAATTATTAATTATGTAAGTTCAAATCCTTAAATTTTAGTTCATGATAGAACATGAAAAACTTATTAAGATCTCCACTAAACTAGATTTTAGATGCAATAAACAAAAAGAGACTCCTTAATATAATGAAAACTGAAAAGGTTTGTAATATCATATACTTAATAATGAACTTTTGATTAATCCCCTGCCCCTAGGCTGTCTTTTGTTTTGTCACTTTTGAGTTTAATATTTCTCTCCCATTTCCTATTTAAAAAAATAATGAAATTTTGATTGCATTTGAACACAACATCCAAAAATATGAAAAATGTACAATAAGACTTACGCCAAATCTATGATTTAAAAATAACCTTTTTTTAATAAGAATTTAAAAGGTAACTTTAAAAGTTAAAACTTCAATGTTCAATTAAGCTAGGCAATGGATTGAGATGATAAACAAACGACTCTTCCAAAAGGAAGGAAAATAATAAAATATTACCAGGAACATAATTCTATTGTGGCAGTTAACAGGCGTGCATTACTTTGGGGCTAAGGGCATACCTTGACATTGTTTAATACTTCAAGCAACTTCTTTGGATTGGAACAACCATCCCTCAAGTATTCAGCAATGGCGATATTATGAAGCACCTGAGAAAGGCATCTATAAATGAAGTGCTGGCAGATATATATTCTTTTTTTTTAATGAAGTGACAAATGAAGCATCAAAATTAAAGTAAATAGGCAGCCAAACCCAATGTAACTAACTTGTTTAGTAACAACAAAACAATGACACCAAGATACCACTAAGCTCCTTATAAAAGATGCAGTCCTAAAGATAGGATTGAAGTCAACATAAACATAGAAAATCACCGTTCACCAAGAATCCAAAGCAAATGTATATCAAGAGACGCCCCATCAGAATATGTCAAGTTAAAAACTTAAAAAAAAAAATACTGGTAGTAGTGCCAATTGATTAAATATTGAAAACTAAAGATATTGTTGCCTAAAATTAATGTGGTTATACAACTCGAAAATAAGTATGGTAGAGGAAACTCCCCAAACCCCTCCCCAAAGCCCAACAAAAAGAATAATAAAATAGTTGCCATAACACTTGTCATAATTCATTCTCGAATCCAAAGCCACTCTTTAAATATGGAACCATTGATTACGTAAAATTACGGAACAGGCCAAAGTTGTAGAGTGAGCTATTACCAAAATTAATAAAAGAAAAAGGATTCGGTCTTTCTCCTAGAGAAGTAAAATGGATCCAGGTAAAGTACATAAACTGCTGAGGAGTCGACGACAGCAGTATTGTTGGAAAATGCATGTAACACTTCCACAAAATATTATCTGTCACATGAAGCTGATTTAATTTCATGGCAATATTTTTTTTACGTCAATCATCAATTACCAATCGAACTTTGCTAAGAGCAAAGATCAGGAGTTAATAAGATAGATGTAGAATATAATTAACGCCAACCAGATTCCAAGCCACTCAACACTCTTTTTGCCAACAATGTGAAATCTAAACACAGATATACTGACTGGAGACTGGACAGACTAACAAAAACAACAAATTTCTCATTGTCATTAGCACTTGGCAGGGTCATTATTACATTATTTTTTCTCCACTCTGGATTTCTCATACTTCAAAAATGAAACGCTTGGGTAATTGAAAGTATGGAATCTGGGGATGGGAACGAGTACAGGAAGATAACAAAACGCAGTATTTTGTAAAACCCATCTTCCTTAAATGATTATGGAGCCTTTAGTGGAGTTGATCACCGATGCTTGTTAGTTAAGCGGCTGAAACCCCAGATATTTTCCAGGCCATCAGTTGCTAGGGAAGTTCTATTGGCGTCACCTTCACATCAGAGGTTTAGGTAACAATTCTGTGACTAGAAGGATTAACATTCAAATTAACCAGTGATAAACAAAAATGAATAATGTACGAACAGAAATACTACCATCCCAGCTTAAGTTCCTGTAAATTATCACAAAACCAAGGAAAATGATAGCATTCACTGAAAATCACCACCCATTTGCATTTTCTCTCAGAATAACCTAGGTGTAGTCAAATGATACACTGAAATTGCACATAGTTCTAGTATGTTATCCTCAAATAATTCAAAAATCTCAAGTGGAAAAAAAGAGACCAAAAAAAAAAAAAAAAAGCGCCCCAAATTATTTCTGAGCTCAACATTTCGCATCACTGAATTCAAAAGACTAAACCGCATCTGCAGATATACACACAAAGAACTAACGAAATTGTAGAATAGATTAAATCATTTCTACATCAAGCTTTAACACTCAACAAAAAGAAAAAAAAAAACAAAGAAACAAAATTAGATTATGGTAGAAGAAAAATCGAACCTTAGGATCATCTTCTTTCTTCTGCAATAGCTGGCTCAAAACCTCTACACACCCAGCATACTTGCCCGATTGGAAAAGCGATGCAGCCTCCTTAGCGAGAGCGGCGGTGATGGATAGAGCACCGTCATCCTCAACGGCCGACGAAGACCCATCTCGATTCGGGGCGGGCGACGAAGATGAATCTCGAGCGTCCATGAATGGATCCAAATAAAAGAAACAAAATCAAGGGCCAGGTTGCAAAAAAGGAAATGAGGCGACAGATAAGGGGAGAAGAAAGAAGCCCTAAAATTTCGAAGTTCAAAATTCTCAGTGCGATAGAACTAAAGCGAGGGATTTTGAACTACGAAATCGAAGAGTAGAAGAAGAAGAAGAAGAAGAAGAAGAAGAAGCTCGAAAGCAATGGAAGTTGAAGGTTTTTGAAACCCTAAAGTGTGGATTAATTGCAAAGGAGGACACCTGGTTTCTTGTGTTTTTGCTGAAATGCGTCTATTTTCGAAGGAGGAGAGAGAGAGAAAAAAAAAAAAGAGAATGAAGTAAGCTTAAATAAAAACTATAGTCGAATGGTCAACTAAATTGAGAAAGCAAGTTGACGCAATTGGAGTGGAAATGCCACTCTCAATTTCTCTACTTCTTTTTCTTTTATTAACTTTTTTCTTTTTTCTCTAAATTAAGATCCTTTTTAAAATTTTAAATGTCTAATTATTACTAGATTTTATAAATTAATAAATGGCCAATCAAATTTAATTCTCATGTAGGTTAGCAAGTTCGTTGGAGATTTTGCAGTCTTGGTGTAAAAACTTGGGTTGAATCTACCAATTAATAGATAAATTAATTAGGATTTGTTACAAAACCAATTAATTACAGAGAGAGAATAATATAAAATTAATTTATTTTCCTGTACATTATCTGCTAAAATAGTGGGTCAAATAAAAACAATGCAGCAAATAATAACCAAGCATGCTAGAAAAGCAAAGATAACTATGGCAGCTATTTTACAGAGCGAATGAGAAGTAAACAAAAGGCAATTTATTTGCAACAAGGCTCAGTTGTGTGTGATTTACTATTAGATTTGGCCTTCCAGAAAGCAGTTAATCAGCTCTTGCTATCTCCAAGATGGAATCTAGATTTTGGGTGTCCTGGCTTTCCTCTGAATCATTAACTGCTTGTGAAAAATCAAGGCTTGTGTAAGTTCGAATGCCTGGGCCGTGTCCACTGCAATCCCGTGCCCGTCCTTGTTGAGCTCGTCTTACATCCTTTTGATGCTGAGTTAATTCGATCTTCTTCCTTTTCGGATTGGACGTAGGAGTATCCTCCTTGTGCTTGTCATGATTTGTAGTTGTCAATAATTCTATTCTTTTTGAGCTTCTGTTGGATGTTGCACTTACTCTGTGGCTAAAGGGACGGTCAGCATTTTCTTGTCTTGCAGGGCATTGTTCAATTAGCCACAAGCATCTCTTTTGGAGTTTTATTCTTCCGTTTCTTGATAGCTTGTGTAGTATAGGAAGCAAATTTTGAGGGTAACTTGCAAATAAATGTTCACCGAATGAGGAACTCCAAAAAGTAATGGTCGGCTCTGAAATGGAGGAATTCGGGTGGTCGAGAGTTTTTTCGAGTAGAGGTGCCAAAAGCTTCAGAAAGGCAGAGTCAAAAGCTAATGAAGGGCAACCCTTTTGCAAATGGCTAATGATTTCAGCCCACAGGATTTGAAGCTCACTGTTAATGCTTTGATCAAATGTCACCATTTTGGTCAACCACAAAAGCAATGGAGAGGATATAATCTGGTAATGAGAGGCAAGTGTGAAACAATGTCAGTAGAGAGACTAACTACAGGTATGTTTGAAAGTGATTCTAAAATAGTTAAAATTCCTCGTCGTTTTCAAAATCATTCTTAAACATGATTTTAATCATTCAAAATCAATTTTGACCATATGATAATTGCTTTTAAAAGTGAAAAATTAAATATTAGACTAATTTTGAGTGATTAAAGTCGTGTTTCAAACTAATTTTAAACATGACAAAAGTGGTCTTAACAATTTCAAAATCACTCTCAACCATGCACTACAATATCTTAAAACTACGAGGCGTAAAGAAGAAAATTTCAAGATAATGATCACCAATGGATTCACAAGAAAAAATGAGAAAAACTAGTTATTCAAATTGAGCATTCTTGAGCATAGTTCAACCATATCAACTCAATGATAACGTCAACAGTGAAATAGATTGCAAGAACATAGTTTCAAAGAGAGAAAAAAATGAGCATTTCAGGATCATAATCAACACCACAATCAAAAGACTACGAAGACAAATTATCCTAATACACCTCAACTAAATGCATAATCCCAATGACTGACGTGGCCGTGATGCTCATGTGGTATGCAAATAAATCATGTGTGTTTTGCAATATGTTTGGATCAGATGGATGAAAACAGAATTAAGTACCTCTATGAACTCGAATATATCTTGTTTCAAGTGGAGGCAGCTGACAAATTGAGCCAATGCCGAAAATACTCTGCAACATCCTTACTAGGGTGAGATATTAATACAAGCAAAATGCTAAGAGGAATAACTTGCACATGCAGGTTATTATAATAATTGTCCCAAAATACCTGGAAAGCCAATTTGATGAATTTTTTCCTTGCTTTATTAATAATAGTTCAATAAATCTGTACCAGGAACAAGAAACTGAAGAGTTAGGGAGTTGAGGATAGACATTACGCAGCAACAGAACAGATTAATACCACTTGAAACATTAAATGTGATTTATATGGCGTTTTCTAGAGGTGCCTCATTAACCTCTCCCAAAAATATACATATATTCCAGACCATTGATTTTGTAAGCTTTCATAAGCAAAGATTTCATCGGAACTAGAGTTCTCCTTTTATCTTTCATAATTCTTAAAACTGCAGTCTTTTCAGTTGAATAAATGAAATCCAACTCAGAATCTATTTCAAAACTATAGGAGATGGGAAAGATAAAGTTTACTGTTAGATGATATAATTAAATTTGTCTTCACCCATCAGCTTAAGCTTTTGGGTCAATTGGCGATTTAACATGGTATCAGAGCAGGTGGTCCAGGGAGGTCCTATGTTCAAGCCCCTGAAATGTTATTTCCTTCCCAATTAATATTGATTTCCACTTGTTGGACATTCTCCATATTTTAAGCCTACAAGTGAGGAGGTGTGTGTGTGTATATATATATATATCAAGAAACTAGCATGCAAAGGCACAATTATGCAATAGCTAAAGTCTACCTAAGAAATAATCATTTATTCACTTTCAGTAGAGGCATATTTAACAAAATAAGAGCAAACCAGTACATGACGGCTTTATTGGTCTTTCACTAGAATCAAGTGAGTATTGCATTTACCTGGCAGCCAATCTCAAGCTAGAACTATTGAAGCTGGATTTTTCACAGTTACTGTCTTTTCTCATAATTCTATCTGATCTTCTCTCGGAAAGTTGAAGCCCTTTCAAGATGATTATGACAATGTCGACAAATATTGAGAGGAAATCGGCACTAAAATCTTGACAGCTAGAACAAGATTCACTCCCACACCCAGGCATGCTTTGATCATTGAGGCATCCGTTTAACATACAAGCCAAACCCTCAGTAAAACTGATACTCATGGAACTGTCAAGCTGCAATGTGTTCACAGAACTATAGAGCCACTTCCAAACTTGGACAACAGATTCAAGCTCAAGACTCTCCAGCGGAGAGCCACACAATTCCTTTGAAGAGCATACAACAAAAGGGTAAGAGAGTAGATGGCATATGGTATTCACCCCTTCAGTTTCTGACTTGGTTTTCAAAGCGAGATGATTCCTCATAGTACTGCTCTCCATCAAACCTTTTGCTATAGCTATCCATATCTTCAGGCTACTGGGCACAATATTTTTATACAGAACTAAAATAGCCGCAAGTAGATTATCTGGAGGTATAAATGAAGAAAATACAAGTTCAAAATATTCATGCATTTCCTTTAGGATGCAATCCGTAAGGCATGTTGTCGAAGCACACCGAACTGCAAACAAACTGTACATTACAACTAAATAAACTATAGGTGATACCTTATCCATATAAGATATATAAGGGACACCAAGAACTTGTGCATAGCTAGTGTGATTGACCGATTGGACTGCATCCATTACCTTGAGGTCTAATTCAACCTCATAAAGAGGGGATCCTAGTATAGAAGGTTCTAACTCCTTGGTGACAGCCTGAATAAAGTCAAGGACAGCATAATGTAAACGATGGTGAATATAGACATCACCACTTGTATCGTCAGACAGATGTTTTAAAAATTTAAAAATTTCCCTCAAACCAAACATAACATCATCATAATTAGCAGACGGCTTTTTAAGCTCTAACTGGAGTCCTTTTAAGACACATTTAAATAACCTTTGACAAGCATCATATGCAAAAGTCCTATTCTCATTGCTGAAGGTCTCCATTGATGCTGAACTGGTGATAACAAAAATCATTTTTAAATGAAAGTCCAGATGATTTAGATTCCATGGCAACCACCTTATAGGACTCTGCTTCCAAGACCTTTTACCAGTTTCTGAATACTCAATCTCAGACGTTGCCACTTCTGATTTGTAGCATAACTGGGCAGTTACATCATTATCCATGTGTGAGCACTTCGCCAATAGAAAATCATCCAGCAAACTTAAACACATAGTCCACAACCTGATATTTTCATTATCTGGAATAAGCCGAAAAATTGCCTCAAGAATAGGCTCTAACACTAATTTTATCATGGATGGACTGTTTACAAATGAGTCAAGTTTATAGAGTAGATGATGCCATGTGTTCAAACATGAAAGGCGAACAGATATGTCACATTTACTCAGCATGATACCGACCAAAGGCACCATGATCAGCTTTATACTTTTTGAAAACCCATTTGCTTGGATTTCACAATTATTCCCATTTAATCTTTGCACCGTTTGATTGCTGTCCTTATCCTTGACCAAATTAATCTCACACGGGAGAGTTGGAGTGTGAACAAGAGCATCAATTACACCTTCCCATGCAACCTGCAAGGTCAAGGTATCAAAATCTTTAGAAGAACGAAATTCATATATAGATATTAATAACAGAACTCTCATCAAGCATGAATGAAATATATGCCTTTTTATAAGAACAGCTAATATAATTTTGATTCTCCAATGATTTTCTGGGTCACCTAAACTTGTAGTCTCAAGTTTGCAGCCTACCTTAGTCCCATGTGCAGAATTCTTTCAAAGAAACCCAATTGATACAAGGATAATTATCCTGTTTAACTAATACCTAAACAATCTCCCAAGTTTTACTTTGAACTGGAAGGCTTGCAGACTATATTTGCATGTCATTAACCTTTTTTTTTTCCCACTTCCGAGAGCAAGCCATAAAATATGTAATTCAGACCAGGTACCTGAGAAGCAATCTGAACTTGAGGGTCATGATCTGAAAATGTCCGCTCAGGAATTTTAAGCATATTATTTACTAAACTTCTGTTCTTCATGGAATGAGATCCTAGTATCCGGATGAACCATCCCCAAGCTACAATAGTCTGAACCTTCATTCCAAGATTTAATAACTTATCCATTCCAATAAGTAACGATTCCTTCATATCTTTCACGAGCGCCTGTTGAAGTACAGAAGTTAGTATATAATATATGTTTAAGTATTAAGTGCTTCATATTTTTATGACTTCATCTCTCTAAAGCCATACCCAGGTGATAGGCCTTGCCCAACAACTTTTTTTAATTCGGGGGGGCTATCACCAGGCTTCTGTAAAAGAGAGAAAGATAAGCAAGGATCTCATGGTTCTTTCTTCCACCTTCATTTTCCCCGAGAATTGAGTGTTCTAATTTCCCCTTCTTGTGTCAATCATCGACGGATAATGGTTGTTGGTTGAACATATCAAGTTACAAGAGACAAACTTTTTATTAAAGAAATGAATTATCGAAATATCTAGCAACGATCTCTTGTAGATGCTTCACACAGTGAGCAAACATTGGTCTCCAGATTGTTTCATATGCTGTTTTTGAACCTCTTAGACTGAGGTCAAATGTTTATTCTATGGCATAGTATGGCCAATATCCAGACTTCCATCTGGACCTACTATTAGACAACTTTTTTTTTTTAACAAGAGACAAAACTTTTCATTGGTGAAATGAAAAGAGACTAATGCTCTAAGGAAACAAACTCCACAAGGGAATGAAGTACTAATAACAGATAACAAATTGGACAACCATGACATATTGTCTTTCTAAATCCCAACAAAGATCGTTTATGATATCTTGTTTGTGAAAGTCAAATGAGAATATGTGATAACACAGATAAACTACATCGATCTAGTAAAAGAAATCCTCATAGAAAGAAAGGAGTCAGTCCCAATTCTGAAATTAAAGTGAATTATGAATGAATTTTAAGAAAGATCAGAGTTATGGCATTTTTTCAATTTTTTATATTTGGAGAGAATTAAAAAGATAGCATTAGTTTTCAAATAAGAAACATTGCATCAGAGATGTGCATAAGGAATTTTGAGACCCAAACCAGATATTCCCACTCACTCAAGCAAAGAAGGTTTAAAATTTGTTCCAATTGACATTCATCAAAAAAAGATGGTTAATTTCAAAACTCTTTAGCCAGACAACTCCATGTGGGAACAACTTAACAGAAAAAACTGTTTGTATTTCTCGACTAACACCATGCAAAAAAATTACAATTTATTTCAGGCCAAAGCTTCCAACAGCCTTATCTAGACTAGCGATATTCGTACCTTGAGAACAAAAGGGAGCATATAAATAAGTTGAGTGGGCACAAAAGTGTCTAGGGAGATGATATATAGATACAAATGTAGGCATTCTTCATTTTCCACCATAAAGATAACCGAGACTACATGGTTTATTACCTTTAGAATCACTAATACATTGAATGGTGGAGACTAGAAATGAAAATTTTTCTTTTTTATCAAATAGTATATAGTAAATCCCCTCTAATTACCCTTCTTACATTACCTCCAAGTAGAGAGTTTTGGTTACTCCACTGGAGTACGGAGGCCTTTGTCTCTTTGTTGTACAGTTTATCACATTAATGAAAGATTGTTTCTGCCAGAAAAAATTAAGACATTTTAAAACAGATCCATGAGTACCTTGGACAAAACCAGCGGAGGAGGTAATATTGTGGACCTGATCTTCAACAAACATCTCTCTGACATATCCCTCTCTCTTTTATCGGAGCTAAGAAGTCTTCTGTATATTGGAGGAGCCCATATATTGGATGATTCTCTCATTTTATCACTTAATTTGGCTGCCAGATTTGTAACAGCCTAATGTATAGCATTAAAAGATAAATCAACAAATTAGTAAGAGAATAAGACAATTAAAGTCCATTTGCTCCAATGACTACAAATAAGTTTGCATTAACATTGAAAGCAAGGAGGCAACCTTGAATTAAAAATTTATCAAATTCAAAAACATGTTAGGTTGTATCATCCTGAGCTCATCCTGAACTTACTTCATCCAATTTTTCCCTGATTAACTTTTAGAATAACTAGTTTAACTAGAGCTATTTGTTTTATTAATATATTAAATCTCATTGATTTTTAATGTCATTTTGGAGAGGACTAACCATAATTGTGAATTTACTAGAAGTCTAGAACTATAGACGTCATGAAAGACTCAATTCCTACTTTATGGTTAATACAACATATTGAACAAAACAGAGTACCATGCAATGTGTTCATAGTGCTTGTGTGCTCATATTTTGTCCATGCATACGATTTAAGAAGGTACACTATAATGATAATCATAGGTGCAAGATTAAACTACCCATTCAATTCTTTTATTCCATGACAGAGAAATGTTCCAGGGGAGTGCGCCTAGTGAAAGCCAGAAAGGGGTGTTAGCACATGAAGAAGACTGAATAGTAGTAATATAGAGCTGTTGGGGTAGTATGGTTCAATGAGCATATGAGTTTATCATTGGTTGTAGAGGATAGAACACTAAAAAGCAACTAGGGGACTAAGCAAGGGGTACGAGTATATAGGAGTTGAGTAAAGAAAGGCAGATTACTGCTGACAGGAGGGATAGGCCCCTCTAAGAGCTTGTATGGTTTGACCTCTTTCTATAGTAATGAAATAATATTGCATTTCCTTCAAATGGCTATTGAGTACGTATCAGATGTGTGCTCTACTACCATAATGGCTACTTGGCCGAGTAAAATAGCATGATTCACCCTAGGAAAATCCAAGAATACAGCTAGAAGTAAGTTTATCTAAGCCAATTTTTGGCAGTAACAAATGCTAATGGTACTGCAAGTTAGGGAAAGAAATTTTAATTTTCTATGTCCTATTATAATTGGCATTGAAGAAGTCAATCTAAAAAAGTACCCAGGTCGCAACCAGCAGTATCTTAGTTTCTAGCAAACGTGGTTATCCTGCATCCATCCTGATTTTTACATGGGAGAAAAACAAACTCTTGCACATCTATCAAATGAAAGATACAGAGTATTCCTAACACGTCAGTACTGGAGAGACAGACTTGCAGGACACACCGAGAATGGTGGAGGGAAGTTTGAATTCTGAACTTGACACTTGGACAGTAAGTAACAGCTTGTAACCAAGGCTACCCCATATCACGATAGGATAGATAAGGTATAAAAGCTCCAATATAAGTCATCGAACTAAACTTGTACCTGGATAGCCTCAAAAGTGGTTGACAAAGACCCATTGGGATTGTCGAGGGCATGAGTAATAGCCAGCAACAAAGATTGGAAGTGCACAGCTAGAATGTCTGCATCAAGCTGTTGAATAGATATGCACCACACTCCTAAGTTACACACTGACTGCAACCAAATAGGTGGACTATGAGTTAAATTTAGAAAGAGGGTATAAACAGCGGGTTGATGAAATATCATTCTGGAGGCTAGAACAAACCTTTAGTTTAGTTCTCTTGATTAGCTCTGCCAATGACTTAAATATAAAGTTGGCTTCTTTCGCTGGAACATGGATAAGAACGAGAAAGATGAGAAAACTTTTTCCTATAGTTATCACAATAGCAGAAAATATTAATTCTCAACAATATTGCCGTTAAAGGCTTCAAGAGCCAGCCAGACTGAGTAAAATATTCAAAATGACTATGCCACGTATTGATGTTTGAGATCAGCATATCTGGTTGTTGCTTTTCTGCTAGTCTCTATAGCTAATTACATTTATGCAGCGTATGTGTGTATGCAGGTATGCCTATATGCATGCAATAAGTTGTTAAAACAAGTTGAGTATACGAAAGGTAAAAGCAAAGCAATAGCCATGGGCATTTCTAACTATTATAAGCATTCAATTATTTCTACACAAGGACCAAGACCTTTTGCTGATGAATGGTGATTAGTGATTCTAGGCTAGCTCTTTTATAGTTAAAAATGAAGAAGATATGCACTTGACAGTTAGACTTGTAAGAAAAACCCCCCATACCATAAGTACATACCCGGAATGGCAGCAACGATCGATGGGTGATAAATTATGAATCCTAAGCACTTCAATGCCTGTGCGGCGCTGAATGAAGAAAAAAAATTAATATAAATGCACAAGACTACCCATTTTCAGCCCATTAAATGCCTAAGTATGGAGAAAACAAATGTAAATAAACCCGAATCAGCAACTTAACATCCTCGGCCTAAAATCTACCTTCTTGCATACTAATAAGAAGCCAAATAGTTCATAAATCGTAACATATACTTAATTTCTACCCTAAAATTTAGTTAAATCAATTAAACGATGCTCTCGAACACAATAATCAACCGAATCGTGTTTAAATAAGAAGAAAAAGAAGTGCGACTCGGTATCTCGAAGAAAGCAGCAACTAATGAAAAGTATGAATTGAAGTAAGACGTACATTTCTTCGTCTTCATCTTGTGTATCGGAGACGATACAGTGTATCGAATCCCGAGAAAACTCTGCTAGGGCATCAATTGAAGTGTGGTTTGTATTAGAGGCTTGTTGGATTTGTAGAAGAGTGGAATAGGCAAGTGATTTGTTTGCTTTGAATCCAGAACAAATCAGGGTATTGATTTCTTTGAGACGGTTTGAGATGCCCGACATTGCTGCAGAGTGAAGAACAAGGAGGGGAAAGAAGAGACCCAGTTGAAGGAGGAAGACAAATTTCGCGCCAAAAATTGTACCGTCGGAATGGCCAGATGGCGGGGAATATAATGGTATTTTTCTTTCTTTTTTTTTCCCTTTTTGAGAGAGATAATGGATATATTTTTCTCTTTTTTTCCCGATTAAAACGTTGATGTCGACAAAATTGTAGTCGAGTTTATTAAAATGTTGGAATATCAATATCATTCAAGGATATTTTAAACTTTGAGTTTATGAAAATGTTGAAATATTAATTAAGAAAAATGTTATTTTCAAATATAAAAAAATGAGAAACTATTTATAAATATAAAAAAATGATACTGTCTATTAGTGATACGGTCTATTTTACCTCTTTTCCTCCCCGATTAAATATTAGTTTATGCGGTTTATCATTAATAAATAATAAAAATTTTATATATTTATAAATAATTTAATATTTTTCTATTTATAGTAATTTCCTTTAAAAAATTGATGTTGAAGGATATTTTAAACATCAATTTTTTGTGTGATGTTTAAAAAATTAAAATTATTAAAAAATTATTTTTTGTGTGAGTAAATGATAGGGAAGCATAAAATTATATGCAGTCTAATCATTGCTCTCTCAATAATATACTTAAATTATTAAATAATTTGTTTTTTTGTTATAAAATAAGATAATAAAGAACAAAGTAGAGAGAAGATAAAGTAGTGAGCGAATGTATTCCCTATTCAATTGTATCTCTCAAATGTCCTAATAACCACTATTTATAGAGTTTACAAGATATGAAAAAGTAAATGAGAAGATGATGGGAAAGATCGACATCTATATCTAATTCAAAGATTTATAACATTTTTTACTTTTTAAACAGATTAGTATATTTAGTTATATTGTATTTATATTAGTGGTGTTTTGTTGCTTTTTTATAATATATATAAACTTTTTATGATGTAATCGAAATATCAATTTACTATTTATGTCGATGTAAAACTCATAAAAATAGGAAAAATATCAATAGAATATCGACACGTCTGATAAAAATTTCGCTATAACTATAATTCGCACTCTCCATAGTGATCCTCCAATTTTAACTATGTTAGCTGCCAACACTTATAGCATTTAGCTGTAATAAAATTTTGGATTTATCTTCGATTTATAATAACTTAGTCTTTCTAAATTTTAGTTTCTCGTCATTTAAATTTATACAATTTAATTTATCAACTTTCATGTGTAAAAGTTTAACCTTCATACTTTTATAGTGGCTAATGATTTCGCTCATTCGTAAAATAATATTATTGAAATTTATTAAGTTTTCTTACCTAATACAGTTTGATAAAACGATATATGGAAATAATTATAAATTACAAATACTCAGTTGTTACGTAATTATAATCCAAACTTATTTTTATTGGATTCTACAACATGATTTTATTTGTCACAGTACATTGCTAAAATGAAAGATTATTAGATTAAGTTTAAGATTAATATTGTCATATTTGTATAAGGTGCAATTTGATGATATTTTAATATATGCGGTGAAAATTGATGCACCTTGTCATTCAATATAAAAGATGAATTTATATTTTTCACAAAAAAAAATATCATTTAAAATAGAAAAGATTGAAATCTCTACCAATTTCTTAATATCTCCTTTAAATTTTCAACATTTAAGTTATGTGTTGGGTAAATTTATTGTCAACCAATTTTAATATTCGAAAGAGATTAAATTGAAAATTGTTAAAATAAAATTACTGTCTTTTTTTTCTTTCAACCATGAATATTTTAAAAATAATAGTAATAATAATAAACCTTTTTTTCCCTACTCTGATTTGTGCAGTTGTGCTATAAAACGAAAAACGAACCTGGGCCTTTCTCCATTTACCTCCGTCCGGCCCAGCAGCTTCCGGCCTTGTTTGATGCCGGAGGAGAGCCATTTGCACAGACAGCATATTCAAGTGGCCGCAAAATTCAGTTCTATAGCACTAATTATAATTTTATTTAGAAAAATAGCAAAATACAAAATTATTTTGAATTATAACCAAACGTATGAGACATGTGAATATCCGTATTTGCTTAATCTGAAAATGTCTCATTTAATTGCATTGTAATTAATTCAACAATTTCGTTAATTATATTGTAGTTAATTCATCAAATACACAATTCTGGTTGTTTCGGTTTGCTTTCAGATATTAAGCGTGATGGATTTTCTCTTTCCATACGGATATTTTGGCATTAATTTTAATTTTTAATTTGAAAATCCTCTGAATTTATATCTAAACAATTTTCTATCTTCTAACTTGTGATTTGAATTTTGAAATCTAATATCATATTACTTTTCTTAAATTTCTTTTTTATTAATGTTAACTAAAGCATACAATTTTAATATTATTTTTTTTATCAATATTTTCATTATAATTTCCTTTTAAACGATATATAAGTTATTTTTATCATTATCTTTAGAATTTCGCTTTAAACCTGAAAAAATGATAAATCAATCTCGTTTCTCACCAATTATTTTTATTTTTAAATTTAGCTTTATCATTATACTTATTATAATTTCGTTTTAAACGTGAAATATAGTATTTAGTTCATAATTATTTGTCTTTACCAACGAGATCAGTCTCATGTTTCATTAAATTTAGACTACAAAACGACCATAGTCAACTCAAAATTAAGTGTCCATTAGCTCTTTCGTTGTTTTTAATCTCTCCTATTGCTAAAGTTAATTAACGATTAAGGATTATGTTCAATGGATGTGGGATGAAAAGAACTACTATCATGACTTCCAAACTATTGAAATTTTTGGCGCTGCAAACATATCTTTTAATCATTTTGTCGATTTGATCTCATTTAAGCTTTTTCCTACTTTTGAATATAGTATTTATCGTTTAACTATGTATGTCGCAACGATTCTAATGTTATTAGGATTATGGAGGACAAAATTATATTTAATTTCACTTTAGATACTCTGAATAGCTTATTTGATTGCACTGTAATTAATTCAACAACTTTGTTAATAGCACTATAATTATTTTTTTTAATTGCAATTTTGATGTCTCAACTATCGTATTTATTTCATTTTGAGTTATAGATTTTTTTAAAATTAAATATCATGCATTAAGTTTTAAAAAATAATTTTAAACTTATCAATTATTGGTGAAAGATAGAATCGACTAATGAAAGTGATAGTAATTACTTTATTTAATGGCATATTTAGATTGGCAAAATAATAATGTTTTTTTGTTATATTTGAACTTCATAGTATTTATTAGAAGTACAACAAAAAAATAATTAAAAAATCAAACTGATCCAAGTCGATCCAGTAATTTAGTTAGGACTTTTAGTGTAAAATTAGACATACTGGTTTGTATTTTGAGAAAATTAAAACTATTAGTTCACTTAATGTAATGAACAATGTATTATTTGAAACTTTTAATATGTTATTTTGTTGGATGAACAATTATTACTGAGACGTAAAACTGTTAAATTAAATTTTAATCTAAAAAAAGTAGGCCAAATTTTAATTTAAAAATAGTAAAAGTTTTAAATTTAAAACAAAGGCCAAAATAAAATTCATAAATAAATAAATAAATCCAAACTGGACACAAAATTTAAAACCAAACCAACATAAAGCCAAACCGATATAAAAACAAACAATTGACTTTATTGAACATCAATTTGGTTTCCTATTTTATAAAATCAATCAGTTTGATTTGGTTCTCAATTGGTCCCAAATCGAGAGATCTAAATCAACTATCATCTATAGTGTATATTTTACATGCACTTATTTATTCACATATATTTGCAACTAAATGTATGCAAATATTTCAAGAAAAAAAACTCACTATAAACATTTATTACAATTTTATATTAAAAAAAGATTAAAAAAAATTAATATGAATATAATTCAACTAATTTTGACATATATCATCAACTAAGAGGTTATAGGTTTGAATAGCTCAACTTCAAGTATTGTTAAAAAAAATAATAAATAAAATACTTTTTGGAGTACAACATAGATGGAAGATGAATCTTCAACGTCTAGATAATGTTTCTAATTACCTTTAGAGTTAACCTACATTAATATAAAAATTTAAATAAATAAATAAAAAAAACATTTTTTCCCTTTGTAATTATAATTTTTTTCTTTTGTCAAACAAGATAATCATTGATCGAGACAATTAGGTATAATTGAAAATGTTTCCATAGCTTTACAAAGACAGCACCCACTAAGTTTAAAGAAAAAAACAATAAAAAAAAAATTTTGAAAATACCGTAGTGTTGCAAAACACTTTTCAAAATCAACATCAGAGAAAAATAAAGTAGATGACAAGGATCAATCCACCAAATATTAATGTTTTTTTTAGAAAAATAAAATAAAAAAGAAGATTAGAAAATAGAAAAGTAGAAGCAAGTGGAACTTAATTTGGGACCCCACCGGCACAATCGAATCGAAAGCAGTAGTGAAAGAGATCATTTGTCTCTCTCTGTTTAACAGACGAATAATTTAACACCTAGCTTTTAAGAGAGAGATATTTGCTTAAACTGATTTAAGAGGGTGTCTCGAATATATTTTTAAATGTTAAATTTAAAAAATAAATACTCAAAATAGATTTTAAAGTATATTTTAAACGGCTTTTATTAAAAGAGTTTAAATAAAAATGAGTTTTTTTAAAAATATTTTTTTTCCAAGTCAATTCAAACGGACCCTACATTATGTGTAGTTTGGCAATGAGGGTCAATTTTATAATTTTGGATTGACTTTTTTTATTGAAAAAAACAATGAAAAATGAAAAATAAGAGTGAAAAAAAATTAGTTGCTCAACATGAAGATACATAAGAGGGTATAAAATTAAAAATAAAGAAAGTGCGGGGAAAATGTAAAAAACTCTATGCTATAAGTGTGGTATTGGCATATGTTCTGTCCCTAGAAGTTGGAGGTTCAATCCTCCACCCCATAGTTACTCTACTATATAAGTTATGAATGTCTATTTTGCATATGTTTCTTAAAACAAACAATATATTATGTGCAAAGATATAATTAAAATATTTTATCTCCTTATTTCTAAAAATTAAAATATTAATCTTTAACTTCAACTTAAACATTACAATATGCATATTTTAAAAGTAAGAAACATTAAATATCTCTATTTTAGAAATGCATTAAAGTATGAAGAAAACTATGAGGGGAAAATCTTTCCTTTCCTTTTTTTTACTCTACTATATAAGTTATGAATGTCTATTTTGCATTCTATCGATATGATGCGACTATTTGAACGTAAGTATCCTAATTTAAGTTATATATATTGTCCTTCGTTGATGAACGCAACAAGATGAATAATTTAAGTGTCTTTTAAGTTCAAATAGATGCAATTGATGATGAGACTTGCTTGTTTGAATGGAGATAGTTACACATCGAATTGATACATCCATTCACATATGAGTAAGATCCATATATACACACATACATATAATATGTCAATACATGCATGATTCAATCTCTAAAAAAACCTAGAAGTTATATGGAAATTTAAAATGTTCTAAAATTTGAAAAAGCTATCGAAAGTGTTAATCTCCATCGATCACCCAATTGTCGAGCATCGACCTCACCCCACTCCTGTTGCCATTGATCTAGTGAGTGTTCGCTCATAGTATTTTAAATACAAATTTAAATTTTAATGTTCATAGTATTTCGTTATTGTTGATGCAAAATCTGGACAGGAGAAAACATATCTGACCCTCACGTGACACCAACGGTAAATTGTTTTAAGAAGAGAAGAACATGACTTTTAAAAGATAAAACTTGCACACTAGACTGATGTGTGCTGCTTGCCACACACACTTTGATGCTTAAGTTAGAGAGTTAAATTGTGTGGAAGCTTAGTGGTCGACCAAAAGTGTATAAGTGATAGAATTATAGATAAAGGTGGTCTCAGTGCAAGCATACACTATCGGTGAAATAATAATCTTGGATTATTACAAAACTCGAACCCACGAGACTAGTTATCAAGTTAGGTTTGTCTTAAGCAAAGCAATCAAGTGACAAAAAGTAACAAAAGTACAAATAAAGTAGTTGAGTTGAACGATGTTTAAAGAGAGTAAAGATGAATAATGATAAAGTGGGGATACAACTAAGTTTCAGTAAAAGTTCATCAAAACCTGAGCGATGTGAACGCATCAAACCAACACGTTTTGCCTTACACATGGGTAGAATCTTCTCCTATTTAGTCTTGTTTCAAGATCTTTTAGGAGCCTAAGGAGCTAATCTTATATCTCTATGGTTAGCTAAACTTTAGATTAATTTCATGCATATTTTTTATCCTATGGTGCCCCTTATCTCTAAGGTTGCATGGTGAATCGGTGATCCTATTTCTAGGCATTAACCTCATATTCCCCTTGTGAAATCTATGTACTATCTAACCTTCTTAGTATTAGGCCTCTACTATATTGCTAACTCAAGTGATCAATTCAAATTAACAATGCTTACCATACAATCAACAAGGGAAAATGTGCAAACAATGCAAGGAATGATACTTTAACAATTGCTCCAGCCATGAATCCTTAGGGCATCCACAAAGTTGAACCCCTTAATGGATTTAGCTCAGGATAAAGAATAAATGAATTATTTTTATTACTTTCAAAATCATAAGTACAAGATGAATGTGCAAAGAATAACTAGCAAGAAAATGGAAATGGAAAGATATGTTTGAAAATACAGTGTCACCCCTCACAAATGGGGTTCCCTACCTCTCTGAAGCTTTCTAGGGTTGGATTGTCCTTTCTCAAGGATCAATCCACTATCTCTATACACCCTTTAACAAGGTAGGGATGTCCTAAACCTAATAACTCCAGAGGAGTTCTCGTTCTTAGAGGTGCTGGAATGTTTGAGTGAGAATTCTCCTGGGAATGGACTGATTTCCGGATGGAAGAAGCTTGGATTCCTTGAAGATAAGCTTCAATCCCTTTTATAGGCTTCAATTGAGTTAGGTAGGGTCGAGATCCACACTTCCGAGACTCCCTAGTTAATATCGGCGCTGAAGAACGATTGAAGATCGGGCAATTCGCAATTGACGATGACTGGGCGATTTTTCTAGAAATTAAGGTTTTGATGTGGTTGCATCAAAGGCAGTTTCTAAATGTAGAGTTTGACCAAGATCTCTTCTTATTTTCTTCAAACATCGAGTTAATGGGTAAGCCAAACCAAACTTATCATGAACCTATCAGACCAGTGGCGTGTGAGGCATGCCCCATAAGCATATTGGGCTCATCGGCCAAGGTCGTGTTGTGGTCATTTCAAATCGAGGTCGAGCCCAATTTTCCTTTCCTCACGGCTTAGTTACTTCTCTAGTCTTTTGAGGCAGCCTCTACTTGGTTTGATCTCGTTACTTACTGCCTTCTTTGTATTTTGCAAAAATTTACCTATAATATTAATAGTTGACATTAGCCAAAGCATTTTGAGTACATAGAGGAAATAAAAAAAACAATTGAGAAAATGTTTAAAAGAAAATAACGTTTTTTTCAGTTTAACTTAATTTTTTTTAAACAAAATTTATTATAAAATGATACAAATTTAAGATTAATTAAAATTACATCCATTAAATTTAAATACTTAAAAGTACAAAGACCACCGTGATATTTCCTCTTTTATTTTTTCTATGATGAGTAGAAAATTATTAAAGGCTAAATTATAACAACCATCCTTGAAACAATATGATGATTTAAATTTTCTTTTTAGATCACTTTTGAAAGTATATGAGTATTTTTAAACAAAACAAAATTTAAGTGTAATTTTTTTTATAGGGACAATTGCAAATATAGCAAGCAGATTCAAAGTATTAGTAGATATAGCAACATTTTAAAAAATTTGTAAATATAGCAAAGTCTATCAGTGATAGACTTCTATACCTGATAGACTTTTGTGGTCTAGATGGTCTATCACTGAAAGACTGGCTTGACTTTTGTGGTCTAGATGGTCTCGATAGACTGATAGAAGTCTATCATGGATAGACTTTGTTATATTTGCAATTTTTTTTAAAATGTTGCTATACACTTAGTTATTATCCCTAAAATTACTGTTCGTTACAATTATCTTTTTTTATAGGCCAAATTATAGAAAATGCCCCTCAACTATGTATTTTGTGTCAAAAATACCCCTGAACTTTCAAAAGTTTCAAAAATACTCTTAAACTTTTAAAAAAAAGTTCAAAAATATCCCTGCCATTAGTTTTGGATGGAAACCGTTAAAGTTTTGTTTCAAAAATACCCCTGAACTTTTCAAAGTTTCAAAAACTATTAACTAAAAGAAAGTTAAAAAAATACATTCAGCGTAAGTATATGAACACAAATCGTTAATACCTCGTTGCAAAAATAACTTAAAAATTAAAAAAAAAATAAAAGTTTATAATTGCTCCTAACGTTAATATAATGATCAATTTGCTTGAAGTTTTCTTAAGTTCGAAAAAAATGAATTTTAAAACAAATTATATAGATATCCTCATTTTTTTTTCTTCATATAGATACTCTTATTTTCTCTTAATTTTCCAATTCTTAACTTACACCAATTTTCTCTCCAACCAAAAATTTAAGTTAAAGCATAAAATCTCACAAAATTCTAAAATCAAAATCTTCACTTAAACCTATCAAAACGATAAAAAAACGTTAGTAGTTGAGTGTGAATAACTGAATACATTTTTTTATTTGACTATTTATAGGAGATCTTGATTTTAGAATTTTGTGAGATTTTATGGAGTTTTATGTTTTAACTTAAAATATTGGTTGGTTGGTGAGAAAATTGGTGTAAGCTAAGAATTAGAAAATTAAGAGTAAAATGAGAGAACCTATATAAAAAAACAATGAGAATATTTTTATAATTTGTTTTAAATTTCATTCTTTTCGAACTTAAGAAAACTTCAAACAAATTGATCACCATATTAATATTAGGAGCAATTTTAAACTTTTTTTTTTGCAACAAAGTATTAACGGTTTCTGTTCATAAACTTACGATAAAGGTATTTTTTTAACTTTTTTTGAGTTAAGGGTATTTTTGAAACTTTTGAAAAGTTCAGGGCTATTTTTGAAACAAAATTTTAACGGTTTCTATCCAAAACTAATGGTAGGGGTATTTTTGAACTCTTTTTTAAAGTTTAAAAATATTTTTGAAACTTTTAAAAATTCATGAGTATTTTTGACACAAGACATTTTTATAATTTAACTTTTTTTTATTTTTTATTTTTTATAATCTAACCCTCATTTAATTATAACCCTTGGTCCTCCATCCCTCCGAGCATGGGCTCCACCCCAGCTGAGGCCTCCGACGGCCCAAGTCCAAGTACCCTTCTTGCAAATAAACGCAACGAATATTCTGTTGGACATTCGACAACCAACAAAATCCAGAAACGTCACTGTTCTATCTCCATTGTCTAATTGGCTTTAGAATTTAGCCCTACCATTGTCCCTTGCTCTTTCTTCGCTTTGAAGTTCAACCAACCTTCCTAAAATTACTCTTTTCATGCCACGCCCCCAGTGAAAATAATTATTCAAAACTGACAATCAAATATTACAAAATTTTAATTTCGAAAAAAATATCAATCAAAATCACTCTTACATGTACATTTTTCCCACAAAATTAGGGGAATTCCCGATTACATGGAAAATTTAGGGGGAATTCCCGATTACATGGAAAATGGGGAGGAAGCGAGGAAAATTTTCTCCCTCTTGGACAAACGGGGATGGGGAATGTATTTCCGGCCCCGCCCCCGCCTCCGCTCAGCTATATGTGTGTATATATATATAACTTTTAAAAATTATGGTTTTTACCAATTAGCCTATTTCTAATTCCCATCATATTTTTTTTCATACTTTAATACATTTCTAAAATAGAGATATTTAATGTTTCTTACTTTTAAAATATGCATATTGTAATGTTTAAGTTGAAGTTAGAGATTAATATTTTAATTTTTAGAAATAAGGAGATAAAATATTTTAATTATATCTTTGCACATAATATATTGTTTGTTTTATGAAAATTTTATAGTATTTTATTTTAAGAGAAATGTATTGGAATGTCAAATTTAATATAGAAAATTTTAAAAATTTTATATCATTTGAGAATAAATTAAAAAAATTTGTTAAAAAATAAATAAATTAAGAAAAAACTAACGGAGAATTTTTTCGGCGGGGATGGGGATTGAAATAGGGGATGGGGAAGCCTTCCTCATCCCGCCCCATCCCGTGGACATCTCTAATCACTTTATGAACTTTCAAGTTTGTGTCAAATAAGTTTTACACTTTAAAAAGTGTTTGATATATCTTTATTTGAATGTTTAATTTCGTGTTGAGGAGCCACTAAATTTTGAAACGTGTCGAATAAGACTTTGAACCTTTAAATTTTTTGCCGAAATAAGTTAATCAAACTTTTAATTTTGTGTCAAATTAGTCTTTGATCTATTTGAAATTTTTAAACTTTTCATAAATCTATTGAACTCAAACTTGAAAGTTTATTATCATTTTAGACACAAAAATGCAATTTTAAATCTACAAAATTCGTTAATTAAAAAAACATTAACATCAAACATCTATTAAACACAAAAATAAAAATCTATGAATATATAGACACGTACATGAAAATTGAACCCATTCTTGGTAACAATTTCTGATTTTGTGTTAATTTGTTACCAGTTTATAACAAAATAATAATAAGGTTTAAATACTAAGCTACTTTGGTTCTTGTACTTTTAGTTTTGGTTCATTTTGGTCCTATACTTTTAAGGGGTATTTGGGATAAATAGTGGAATAGAGAGGAATAAGGAGTTATGAAGTCCAAGAAGTTGTAAACTACTGGAGCATACAATGTAAGGAGTTGATAAAATATAAAATTGATATTTTTTAGTCATCTATTCCTTGGACCAGACAAGGAGTGGAGTTCACAACTCCTATTTCCAAACTCCCTACTTCACAGCTTCTTAGGCCAAACACATCCTTAAAAGGTTCATTTTGGTACTTATATTTTCAACTCTTATTCATTTTAGTCCTTGTACTTTTAAAAATGACTATTTTGGTCCATTCATTTTCATTTTTAAGAAACCATTTTTAAAATGAACACTTATTAAAAGTTCAAATATCAAAATGAATCAAATTTGAAAGTATAAAAACAAAAATAAACATTTTGAAAGTATAGGGACTAAAATAAACCAAAATTTAGACTATAAGAACAAAAAAAATTTTAAAGTACGGGAACCAAAATAAATCAAAACCAAAAGTACAAAGATCAAAATAGAATTTAAACCTAATAATAATAATAATAAAAAAAAAGAAGGCAAAACTTTGTTTGCTAACTATTTTTTAAATAATATTTTAGGTGGAAAAATATATGTTTGAATTTGGCATTCTATACGTTTTATTTATTGTTATTTAAAAAAAATAAAAAAATAAAAACATGAAAATTTTAAGAAAGTTATTATAGGGAAATTACTATAAACAGAAAAAATATCAAACTATTTACAAATATAGAAAAAATTCACTGTCGATCAGCAATAGACTGTAATAGATTAGTTTGGTTCATTTTTCTGTATTTGAAAACAACTCATTATTATAAATAGAAAAAATATCAAACTATTTACAAATATAGAAAAATTTTACTATATAAACAATGATAAACTTCTATCACTTATCAAGATCTATCGCTCAAGCAATAAAAATCTATCGCAGATAGACAATTAAATTTTTTTATATTTATAAATAATTTGACTCAATTTTCTAAAATTTATATGAAAAAGTTGAAAACTAATTGTTAAATTAAATGCACCCAATTTATATCCTAAGAAAAATAAAGGGGAATTGTTGTGTATAGAAAAAAAACTAATTACACATATAGAAAAAAGCTTAGCCCATGCTTTTCTATTTCATTTTTTCTATATGTGTAATTAATTTTGGTTTTTTCTATTTTTGAAAAGACCCAAAAATAAATGAACTCAAAGAATCTTCACAAATCCAAAGAAGGGTTTTTTCGATCACGACCCTTCATCCTAGCCATTGCGGCACGTGTGTCCCCATCCACCAAATATGAGAATGTTCAAATAGGTTTAAATGATGGGATGATTGAAAAAAATATCAATAAATAATAAACAAAAGAAAAAAAAATTTAGGTGCACTCGAATTGTATCCATCTCTTGTACAGCCTCTGCTGCACCTAAATAAAAATTGATATATGTTAATTTTTAAAAATAAATTATTAAAAAAAATATATTTTGTGTGATTAGGAGAAGGAAAGCAGGAAACTCAGTACAGCCTAGGTTGCATTTAAGTATTGCTCTAAACAAAAAAAAAAAAAAACTTAATTTTGTTGTACTCGAAATTTTTACATAGTATGAATCTTAAAAATAACTTAAAAAAAACAACATCTAGAATTATCAAATACTTATATTTTAAACAAGTATAGTTCAATTGACATACGAGTGTATTAATAACCACAAAATCTATGGTCGAATCTCCTACCTTCGATTATACTAAAAAAATACTTATATTTCTCAATAATTAAAAACAAAAAAATTGAAAATTACAAATCAGTATCCTTACCAAAGAACTCCAATGACGGAAAAGATATGCTCAAATTCATTAATGTGTTATTTTCATATGATATAAATTATTTAAAAATTGACATTAAATTCAGAAAATTTGTGGTTTAAATTTTTCCACTCCTATTATACTAAAAAAAAAATATATTATTGATCATCACATTAAATAAGCCAAGCCTTCACCAATATCGTTTTGTTGAGCTTTCGCCATTAGTCAATATCATCCATCTCCTATAGCATCTACCTCTCAACTCTTAAAGAATAAGTTCTATGAAATTTTACTTGACAAGGAAAATATGCTCTTTCACAAAACTTCTATTTTACTAATTAAATTGTTTTTAGTAGAAGAAGAATATTTATGTCTCAAAACGAAAAAGAAAAGCGAACAAATTTTAACACTAATTAAGAAAGTATCATACTACATTCGTTCATGTTAGAAATTTGTCTTCATAAATAATTTTTTAATACTAGTACTTCCACATTATTTAAAAAAAAGATACTGACATGACAAGCAATAAATGGGTAGCATAATACTCGAAATATTTTTTAAAGAAAAAAAAGGTGATGTGGTATGAGACTAGAAAAATATGAATGAAAAAAAGAAAAAAAGAAAAAAAGAAAAGGAGAATGATAGAGAGTACGGTCACTTATAATAGAATGTGTCTTTTAATGAAATAAATGTCATGTCTCATCACGGAAAAAGAAGAAAAAAAGTTCCCCTAGTTATTGGGTTGAAATTAATGTTGGATTGAGTATGGCACAAGAAACTTGCCATTATTTGTTTGAGAGAGGTTTTTATTTTTCTTTTTTCTTTTTTGACAACATGTCAGGTGGAGAATCGAAACTTTAATATTGAGGTTGATGTCAGTTGTGTTGGATTTTTGACAAAATATTAGAAGTACAGTTGTCCCACATCGATTAAATTGAAGAATGTGAATGAACTCTAAGCCGTTTCAAGTTGTCACAATTAAAAACACTCTAAACTTAGCGTGCTAACTCTAGTTAAATTCTCTTTATGTATTCTCTAATTTGAGAGTGGGAAAGGGTGTGGGTAGTATAAAAGTTTTGAGAGAATGCTCTTGTACTTGGGATCAGGAGAGAGAAATATTTCTGTGTGATTATAACAATTTTTCACATAGTAGATTATTTTTCCTGATCCGTGGTTTTATTGATTTTTTAAATTTCTCTATTATTTTTCTGTTTATTCCTGCAATAGAAGTCGTAGATTTTTCCCAACAAGTTGAGCTATCTACATGTTTGTATTTGTTTGAAAGAGTTAGTGTATATTTGAGTGGTTAATACTTGTGCCATATATATATTTACTCAACCACACACAAAGCCTTTATTTTTAACAAATTTACTTTCCAAATTTTACGATAATATTTTTTAGAAAAACTGAAATCAATTTAGGGGAAATTTCCCTTTTCATTTTAAATAAAGCACTTCTTTACGGTTGTGTCACTAAATTGCCACATCACATATTATAGATATATAGAATGGTCGTGTTAGAAGTGAAAACAAAATTTTGCAAGACATTATTTCCATCGTATATAACTGTGAGGATAATTAACTCTACTAGTTATAGTTGAATGAAACCAAAAAACAAAATGGACAATATTTTTATTCTAACCAAGTTAATTGTTGAATCACTGATTGATGTATGTCGAATAAGGTTAATTAGAATAATTTATTGGTAATCATCTTCTAATATCATTTGTAATTTGTAATTTTAGTTTACTTTATTTCCTTATAAACATATGGCTCCTCTCATGTATTTGTCAGGCTACACCACAGATACTGATAAATAATACAAGGGAAAAAAAATCACATGAAGTTGATTTTAAGTTTGAACCAATAAATCATGCCATCACAACTTCATATTCTTCCATGAAATGAACTACTAATACTATCTTAGAAAACAATTTCACTATTTCAAATAATTTTTTTGGGTTAAAATACTATTTTTGTCCAAACAAAACCAAACAACTTAAATATAAATATATAATCAATGATTTAAAAGCCAAAATAAGTATAGTTCAATTGACATAGTGTTTGTATTATCAATCTCAAAGTCAGAGATTCAATTCTCACATCCCATATATTTCAAGGAAAAAAATCAATGATTCAAACAATTAAAAAAAGAGTGGAGGGAAACGAAAGGGAAGAAAGGATAATAATAATAAGAAGAAGAAGTTAAAATACCATTTTGGTCCCTATATTTTGGTGTTTGTTCAATTTTAGTCTATGTACTTCCAATAAATCTTAAATTTAGTCTCTGCTACTAGTCTATCGTAGGGTGGTTTTTCATTACTTTTATTCTTTTATTGGCATTTTCACTACAAACTTGAAAACATATTCACATATTGTATTTTTTGTATGAAAGTTTATTATTTAATCAATTTCAATAAAAAAAAAGGGGGCAAAATACACTTCTGATCCCTAAAGTTTAGAGTTAGTGTCTATTTGGTTCCTGAGGTTTCAAAAGATACATTTTAGTCCCCGAGGTTTAGAAAATAGCTCAAAGGGGTCCCTGGCCTAATTTGACTGTTAGTTGACTAACAAAAATTTGACGTGATAGGTTGAGGTGGCTTATTTTAAATGAGGTGGATAAATTTACTGATTTTTAATTATTTTTGTTAACGTTACATGATTTTTTTAAATTAAAAAAAATCCACTTGACATTAAAAAAAACAATAAAAAAATTAGTAAATGTATTCACCTCATTTAAAATAAGCCACCTCAACCTGCTACGTCAAATTTTCATTAGTCAATTAACAATTAAATTAAACTATAGACCATTTTGAACTACTTTCTAAATCTCAGAGACTAAAATGTATCTTTTTGAAACCCGAGGGACCAAATAGACACTAACTCTAAACCTGAGGGACCAAAAGTGTATTTTGCCAAAAAAAAAATTACATTCAAGGGACTAAAATTAAAATTTACTAAAATTATAGGGACCAAAATTAGACATTCTAAAATATATAGATTAAAATTGAACAAATTTCAAAATATATCCAACAAAATAGTATTTTAGAAAAAAAAAAAATTAAAAATAATAATAATGGTTGGTAGGAGAGAGAGAAAAAAGGGTGGAAAAGTGGATATCATTGTTGGAAGAGGAAAAGATGGGGGGATTTGTCGTAACATAATTGTCCAAGAATACCGGCTTTCATATTCGTATGCAAAGTCACCACTACCGCCGACGAGCTGCCAATTGCTTTACTTTTAGCCACGCAAAGTGGACTACTTTATTTACAATCATCACGTCCTTCTAAAATGCCAATGATTTTGAAATATTTATCAACATTAGCACACTTCAACTAACATAATATAACTATTAATTTAAACTATGAGATTCGAATGTTTCGCCCATATATTATCAATAATAATAATAATAATATTTTAAAAATTTAGGGTAAATATCCATTTATACCTCTAAATTTTAGGAATTGTATCAATTTAAATCATAAGTTTTATAAGTATGTCAATTTAAACTCCAAACTAATAATTGTATCAATTTAAATCCTAAACTTTTATAAGTGTATCAATTTAAATCCTTCATTATGTTTTATTTGGATACACTTATGAAAGTTTAGGGTTTAAATTCATATACTTATGAAAGTTTAAGGTTTAAATTGATACACTTATAAAAGTTCAAAGTTTTAATTGATATAGTTATTAGCTTGAGGTTTAAATTGAAACAAATATTAGTTTAGGGTTTAAATTAATACAATTACAAAATTTAGTGGTATAAATTGATATTTATTAGATTTGGAGATATTGAATATATTTGGTGGGTAAAAATAAATAAATTAAAAATTCGTTTGGTAAGGAATCTACAAACAAAAATTTAAAAAATATGAGAATTAGTGAAAATAAGATTGTGTTTCAAGTTTTTAGATACGTGTTTGGTAGAATATTGAGAAATTGAATTAATTTAAATAGTTATTCAAATTATGTTTGACAATACATTTATAAACCATAAAATTAGATCTCGTTACCTTACTAAATATTAGGTTGAATATAAAGTAGTATTAATTTTTTTATAAACATATTTTATGTGAAAATTTTTGTTTGTTTGTTTTGTTCGAAATCACACAACTAGTAGTACATAATATTATATATATTTTAAATTAACAAAAATTAAATGAGTTTATAATATAAAATACTATATTTATTAACATTTATTTTAATCTTTTTCAATATAATTTGTATTTTAAATTTTAAATTAAAATTTTGGATACATTGAAAATATAAAATCTTGAATTTGCACTATCTAGATCACATAACTCGAAATAATTTTTTTAAAAAGTAGAATTCAAATTGGATAACAAATACATATTTGTTGAACTCAATAGATTTGAAAACATGAAATATGATTCAGATTGTGAATTAAATTAAAAGGTTAGTCCATTAAGTCTGAAGCTCGTGTCTATTTGGTTTTTAAACTTTCAAAAGTGTCTATTAGATCTACAACACTCAATTTTGTATCTAATAAATCTACAAACATTAAAAATCATTAATAGATTTTTAAAATTTTCAAGTTTATGTCCAATATAGTTTTAGGAAATTTCTATTTCTAACATAAACAATTTTTATGGGACAAAAGTAACTTCTTTCTTAAAAACTTCTTTTTCTAACACATTTTCTATATTTTTAGAATTTTAGTGGAGGACCTCACACAGTGAAAAGTCTTAAATACCATCAACGTGTGCCCTTTTAATTGCTTTCAATTTTCTTTCAATTTTTCTTTATTGAAAATTTTATTGGTACTTTCTGTGAGGATTCTTACAAGTAGTATTAAGAAATTTTCCGGTAAGTTTTTTTTTTCTTTTTTTTAAAGTCAATTTCGTTTTTCTACTATTACGATTTTTAAAAAATTTACTAAAACATTTTATGGTAAGGATTTTAAAAAGAAAACTTAAATTAAAAAATTTTAAAAAAAAATCTTGTTAAAACCAAGAATTCTTATCGGAATTAATTTAATTTTTTTTACATTTAATTAGAATTATAATTGATTAAAAAATTAAACTAAAACTTAAACCACAAGAATTCTTATCGGAATTAATTTAATTTTTTTACATTTAATTAGAATTATAATTGATTAAAAAATTAAACTAAAACTTATTGAAATTGATATTGGTTTAAGTTTTAATTTAAATTTTAAAAAAAATGGAATTGACAAAAAAAAAACAATTAAACTAATTTAAATTAAAAAAATTAGATTTAAAATTAAATTTGGATAAAAAAAATTAAACTAACTTTAAGTTTTAATTTAAAAGAGTAAAAAGAAGACGTAAATTAAAAAACTAAAAACTAAAAAAGAAATAGGTCAAATCGGGAAATCCCTTAAAATGGGAATTTTCCGATTTTAACGGAAAATATATTTTTTCTTTAGTTTTCTAATTTAAAGTTTTCTTTTTAAAACTAACCTAAGTTTTAATTTAAAAGAGTAAAAAGATAACTTAAATTAGAAAACTTAAAAAAAAAATGAGATTTTCCGAACGAATTTCTCGGTTTTAACAAGAAATTTCATTTTTTTTTAGTTTTCTAATTTAAGTAATCTTTTTAAACTTAAAAATTAATTCCAATTGTTTCTCCCCTAATTTTATGTTAGTTAGTCTGTCTTTTTTTTAGTTTAAAATTAAGTACAAAAACAAACTTAAATCAAGATTTTCAGTAAACATATTTACAAATATCTTCCGTAAGTTCTTTTTTCTTTTATTTTTAAACTTAAAGTTATTCTAAAATTTTCTCTCCTAAATCTAAGATTTTTTTAAATTTTTAAACTAAAAAAAAAAAACCAAAAACTTAAGTCAATTCCATTTTTAGAACTTAAATGTAGTTAGTTAATGTTAACTAATGCGTAACATTAGTAATTTTTTTTCAAACAATTACAAAAAAATCCTTACTATAAAACATTTTAATACTTTCTGTAAAAATTCTTATGAAAAGTATCAATAAAATTTTTGGTAAAGATTTTTTTTAAAATCGTAATAATAGAAAAATAAAATTGACTTTATAAAAAAAATTACTGTAAAATTTCTTGTTACTATCCATTCGTTACAGGAAGTATCAAGAAAATTTTCAAGAAGAAAAAATTGAAGACAATTAAAAGAGCACATAAGTGAGGGTATTCAAGACTTTTCATTGTGTGAGATCCTCCACTAAAATTCTGAAAAGATAAAAAAGAGGTTAGAAAAAGAAGTTTTAAAAAAAGAGGCTACTTTTGTCCATAAAAAACCTTTTAGGTTAGAAATAACCATTTTCCTATAGTTTTCATAACATATTAAAAAATTTGAAAGATTGACATCTCGTTTGTAACGATTTTGTTTTGAGTTTTACGTTTTTGAAATTTATATTTATTTTCTCACTATTCTATACCATGTGTGTGTTTTTTTTTAAGAAACATTTAAATTCTTAGTCAAAATCTAAAAACAAAACAAATTTTCAAAAATTATTTTTTAAGCCGGGTTTAGTAACCATTTTGTCTTTTGTTTTTAGTTTTTTAAAATTAAACTTATTTCCTCACATTTTCTTACAATTGTTTGTATCTTTCTTGAGTACAAGTGTTGAATTCAAACAAGTTTTTAAAAACTACTATCTTAGTTTTCAAATTTTAGCTTATTTTTTAAAACATAGATAAAAAGTAAATAAGAAAGCAAGACATTCAGGGGTGATAATTTTCAAAAACTAAAAGCAAATGGTTGCCAAACGAAGCCTTAATTTTCAAAACTTGACTTGATTTTTGAAAATATTAGTTGAAAGTAGCCAACATAACATATAAATTTAGAGATGGAAATAGAGTTTAGAAGCTTAATTAATTTTCAAAAACAAAAAGCAAAAATAAAATGATTACCAATCATGACTTTAGTAATCAATTAGATATAAATTTGAATTTGATGTCTAATAAAACTCTAAACTTTTAATTTTGTGTCTAATAAATTTGTGAATTAATTTAAAATTATTGAATAAGTAAATGATCTATCAAACACAAAATTGAAAATTTAGAAATCTATATTGACATATAAAACTAAGTCCTTAAATGTCTATTAGATTCTATAACATTTAGGAATCTATTAGATATTTTTTTTTTTTAAAGTCGACGGACCAAATAAACACATATTTAAAAGTTTAAAGACTAAATTTGTTATTATTCTTATTCTACCACTATGGTTTTATTTTTGTTTGTCCCTTAAAAGCTAATTTTTGTATGTGTATATCGATGGTTGGAAGAATGGAATAAAACTAAAGAGAACAAATAAAAGGTGAGATACCCATAAAAGAAAAGTGAGCTACAATAGAATAAGTGATTTTCTTAGTGTGTGCTGTCTTAATGGACTATATATTTATATGACTTTATGGTATGTGACATAAATAATAAAGTTGAAATGAACACATTCTTATCACGCAAAACACCTGTCATTCTATACTTGAAAATTTAAAACATTCCGAAATATTAAAAGAAAAATATTTATCAATATTAACTATCATATTAAATAATTAATCGGCTAAAAAGAGCATAATTCAACTGACGTCTATATGTGTTAGTGACTATAAAGTTAGTGGTTTGAATTCTCACAACCTAACCTATTTGAAATCAAAAAATAAATAAGGTATGCTATATTAATAGCAAAGGCTATGTATCGGAGAAATTTTATCCTCCCATATTTTTGTTTGTTTATTTTTTAAATTATCTTTTTAATTGATTTTTTTTAAGTTACCATTATTACATTAATTTAAAACTTAATCTATATCTCTTTTAAATTAAAAAGGTTATTTTAATGAATATAATTAGAAAAATTATTTTAAATAAAAAAGTGTTGAAAATATTTATAAATATAACAAAATGTCACTGTCTATCCGTGATAGACACTGATAGACATCTATCTGTGTCTATCAATGATAGAGAATTGTAGTTTATCAGGGTTTATCAATGTTTATCACTAATAGACAATAATATTTTACTATATTTATAAATATTTTGGTTCATTTTGTATTTAAAAACAGTCCATATATACGTCATTTTCTAAACTTTTCGATTATCTTATCTCCAAATTGGATTGTCATATTTTATTTATAAAAAAAATAGTAACAGGCATTTACATTTCCTAACAAAGTCGTATTGTTAATGTGTAATAATTTGCAATAGTTTATATTTGGAAGCATAGACATATTTATACTCCAATATTTTTTTTTCTTAAATGTGATATTATGTATTTTTAATGTCAAAATTTGGACAAGGTAAATATAAACTCATCTTTCTTTCCGTAGTAATTGTGAATTTGTAAATAAGTAAAGAACGCAACCTCAAGATAGAAAATATCTACTCACTACTCTGATATACTTAATTTAGCAGGAAAAACTATGTAACAAGTATAGAATTTGAGTGTGACTTACTTTACTTGGAATTTTCGTCTTCTATTTATAGTGTTTTCTAACTTAACCTCCTTCCTTTAGGGTTTTCGAGTCATCTCTTCATCTAAACTCCCCTTTTTAGGATGGACCACTTGCGTTGCACCTATTTATGGGTGCGTTTTTTAGTCAGCCTCGGCTCATGCTACTTCTTACCTCTAGGTCTTATCTTGCTTTTGGCTTACCTCTTCATCCCAAAACACCATTGCTTCTCTCATTCTTTCATGCTTAATTCTACTCTTTGGTTCAAAATAGCTCGTAACATGTACATTTAATTTTTTTATTAAAAATATGTGATGTGTTAACTTTTAGAATTAGAAAATTCCCTTATTCTTTTTGATCCCAAAAAGTAGCTTAACAAAGATGAATTTACTTTGTATAATGAAAAAAAAAACAAAAAGATGAACTTATCCTCTCTTTTACTTCTTATTTACAATTTAATATTTAAATTCATCAAACTTCCATCTTCTTTTTAGTACAACAATTGTGGGGACCTGGGATATCAAACTTCCATCTTTCACACTAAAATTAAACAAAAAATTTCACTGCAACAAACATGTCTCAAATCAATTATTAAGGTTCCATTTGAAAATCATTTGTTTTTTATTTATAGTTTTTGACAATTATGTATATTTTCTCTAAAAATAAAATTATTCGTCGACATATTGATATATATCTATATCAAAGGATTCAACAATGATATTCAATATCCATGGATATCTCCACATCTTTTATAATGGTCGTAAAACATTAAAAAAATGTCATTTATTTAGTCCAATATAAATAGAATTACTAATAACATATCTAAAAATTAGTTTGGGACTAAAAATAACTTAATTATTAATCTAAATAAATTTTATAAATTTCGCAACTAATAGAAATATCCATCGATATCGATATTTTATCAATATATCTGTAAAATTAAAATTTCGATACAAATATCGACATCGATATTCTAATTCTCGGTTTTCTCACAATTTTTTACTTGTAATCTTCAAATTTTCTAAATAAACACTTGAATTCTGAGTCAGTTAAAAAAAAATAAATAAATAAAAATAAATAAAAACTACTTTTTCAAACTTTAAAAAAAAATTGGTTTTCAAATTTTAATTTTGATTTTGAATACACTCCCAACGGTAGACAACAAAACATAACAATTAATAGATAGAAATGAAATTTATAGACATAATTTTTTTTTAAAAAAAAAAAAACCAAATAAATTACTAAACAGAGCTTAAATATACATATGTTAATGACACTAATCTGACTCCATACATATATCTTTTAATCAAGAGGTAAAATACAAATCTCCCACTTCTTACCTATATTAGAAACTAAAAGAAATTGCTAATGGCCACTAAGATACCTTTCAATTTAAATTTCAATAATTGAGTGGAAATCTAGATCTAGTGCAACATTTGATAATTTTACTATATAGAAATTATTGTATTTTCTTCACTTTTTTCCTATATGCTTTGGTGGTCTCCTATACTTTTATAAATATTTTTAAAAGATGTCATCTCTTTTAAATGAATAGGAGTCATTAAAAGTTCTTTTTTATCGACATGACCATTCTTTTATAACCTTACCTTAATTAATTAAAGTGACTTTTCCTTTATCAAAAGGGCAAATATGAAACATCCTTTTACTTTAGGAAAATTCTTCCTTGAAAAATAAATAATTTCATTAAAGAAATTGAGACACATGGGAAAAAAGTGAAATTTTAACTTTTTTTTGTTTTTTTGAGTACGTTCAAATAATAGAGAGAAATCACATGGGAGTGTTAGCTAACATATATATAATTACAATAGTAATGCAAATTATCATATAGGGACTTTTAATATAATTAGCTAATAATAGAAATATTGGCTAAATTTATTTTTAAAATATTATTTGTTACCTCGAGACTATTGAGAGATGGCTTCCCAAATAGCAACGACAAATTTTACTATATAGTCTATATTTTACCCAATACAATATAATAAATCTAAAGATGCCTTCCCAAGTTAATGGGGGAATCAATGATCTATCAATTTGATTTCAATCATTATTGGTGTAAGCTTTTTAACAAAAATTAAAAAAAAAACATTTATATATTTGCAACATTTCATAAAAATGGGCACAGAATCCAATATTGTTTGTACTATGTGTTACATGAAAGATCCATTTCAGAACATCTTTTTTTCTTCTTTTTTTTCCTATCAACATTAAAGAGCAATATTTACAAAATAATAATAATAATAATTATTAATTAATTAATTAATACAACCAGAGAATTGAAATATAAGAATATTTCAACTTTTAATTTTATTGGTGGCAAATATCAATTTATACCTCTAAACTTTAGGGGTATATCAATTAAACTTCAAATTATTAGTTGCATCAATTTAAATCCTGAACTTTCATAAGTGTGTCAATTTAAACTCCAAACTAATAATTGTATCAATTTAAACTCCGAAACTTTCATAAGTGTATCAATTTAAACACTTTCTTATGTTTTATTTGGATACACTTATAAAAATTTGTGGTTTAAATTGATATACTTATAAAAGTTCAGGATTTAAATTGAGACACTTATGAAAATTTGATGTTTAAATTGATACCATTATTAGTTTGGGGTTTAAATTGATACAATTATGAATTGATTTGTCCTAAAAACTATATATTTTATGTCAGTTGAATTATGTTTATATTGGAAAAACAACTTTAAAAATCAATGTTAAAACTATTTAGCATACGTATATGAATTACAATAATATATCTTTTTTTAGAAAGAGAGCATCAATTCATCAAATATGGAAATGGTAATTAAAAAGCGAATTGTACTACATTCTTTTTTCTTTTAAGTTACAGTCTTATTGTATAGTTTCATTCAATAGTTTAAATAGTTCATAGTAATTTGTTGTACGACAAAAATTATCTTTTAAACTTAAACTACATGTTTTTTTTAATAAAAAAAATTACATATATTTTCATGATAAATGATTTATTAATGGATTTAAAAGAATCGCCAACTAAAACATACTTTGGTCGATAGGGTATCTAATACTCTTTTATTATAAGTTGTATGTTCGAATCTCTACTATTTAAACAAATATAATATTAAAAAATGTGAACATATAGGAAACTTTCACTTGAACTATTAAAGATTTTCATGCATGTCTATACTTTTATTTAATTACATGTTGAATTCGTTTTATGATCGACTTATTTTAAGTACTTAATAAAAAAAAATAATTTTCACTTTAAAACACTTTATGAAAAGGAGAATCTTTAAAAATAGAAACATAAAGGGAAACTATTTACACAAAATAACAAAAATTTTAGATAGTTGTGATAGACGTTGATAGAAGTCTATCAAGATCTATCGGTGATAGAAATGATAGAAGTCTATTACTTATAGATGCTAATAGAAGTCTATAAATGTCTATCAGTATTTTTTTTCTTTATATTTTCTGTAAATAGTTTGACATTTTTTCTATCTGTGAAAATTTTCCATATAAAAACCATTCACTTTTGTTATACCTTTACTTTATATATATATATATATATAAAGTTCAACTTTTATACTCATTGTTACAATTTTTATAAATTAGAAAGAAAAAATTTCACAAATAAAAAAAATATCAAATTATTTATCGAAAATAGCAAAAAAAAAAAATACTGATAGACATTGATAGACTTCTATCAACATCTATCAGTAATATATTTCTCTCATTTCGGTTACTGATAGACTTTGATAAACTTCTATCAGCGTCTGTTATAATTATCTAAAAATTTTGCTATTTTATATAAATAGTTCTTCTTATTTTTCTATTTTTAAAATTCCACAATCAGAAATGTATAATTGTTTGCATTAAAATAAAAAGAAATAATCAATGGCCGCTAAACTTTTATCAAGCTGTAGCAATTCATTCGATTCGGAATTATATTGACGTCATAAAAACAATTGAAAATAATTTGACATATCCTCCAACGTGACATTGTCCACATTCCAAAATTAACTTTTATTATTTAACCTAACACACAAATATTATATATAAAAGTAGATATCGCCAACATAAAGTACACCATTTAATTAAAAAATTAGTTTTAATGTCTGCATAATTCATAACGCTATAAATTATACTATATAGTTTAGTTTTAACTGATGTATAATCAAATTTATAATAATATATTTTTTTCTTAAAATATGATAACTTTTAAATTTAATATAAAATAAGTTTCAGGACAACAATGACCATTTTAATATAAAACTAATTATGTATAATATTATACTACCATCCATCGAATGGTAGAGCGACACTTTGATTTTTGAGTTGTGCACAACAAAGAAATTTGAAATTTAATTTCAGAATGTAACTTAAATAATAAATATCTTCTTCCCCAATAATTGAACTATATATACTAAAATAAAACCCACAAACATCGTAATTCGTAACTAATATTTAATATTTAAAAAATGTAAAATAAGTAGAAAATTTCCCAACCACACGATTAAACGTGCACATCTTAGCCACGTGCATGGGCCACTGATGAGATAAATAAATTAGGCAGTGGCCATTTGGCTTCTAACCCATGATTGTTTATTCGTAAGGCATTTTCCCACCTTATTATATGTAAATTTTATAAAGTTTTTCACCATATTATATGAAGAAAAACTTAGTTGGTCAGTCAAATGTCACGATCATTTTTCTGTTTCTTATACGAAAATAAAGGAAAAACAATTGATTATTCTCGCATATTTTTGAATTTTATTATTCTCGCATTTGGTAATTACTCCTAAGTCAAAATAATACATCTTCTTATTGAAAATGTAACGAATGTGACAGAGTTTGGTCGGCCCTTTCATTAAAAAATATGCTTTTATAAACATTTATAGTAGATTAATAAGTGAGAATTTAAAGGGAAATTTTTACAAATAAAAAAAATGTCAAACTATTTACATAAAATAGCAAAAAAAATATTGATAGACATTGATAGACTTCTATCAGCATCTATTAGTGATAGACTTCTATCATTTCTATTGTTGATAGATCCTGATAGACTTTTATCAGCGTCTATCACAACTATTTAAAAATTTTGCTATTTTATGTAAATAGTTTACCTTATTTTTCTGTTTTTAAAACGTTCTCCGAATTTAAATTTATAATAGTGTATAATCTAATCACTTAAACCAAAATTCACACTGGAATTAGTTTTGTTAGGAAAGGTAAGGTTTCGCAATTTAACTTTTCATATATATATAAAAACTTTTCATTTCTGAAACTTAGAGAAAGTGGAAAAACTTTAAAATGTTTTTTTTATATATTTTTCTTAGCTTGTGAAATTGCCCCCTCCTTAAACTTGAGGTGGAGAAAAATAAAAATAAATAACTATGGCAGAGAGGGATAAAAATAAATAACAATAGTAGAGAGGGATGAAATTTTTCAATTTAAAAACCTATAAAATTAAATTAAAGATAAAACACAACCACAAATAGCTACATCCACACTTAAAAGGTTCCACAACTGAGAGGCAAAAAGAGAATCAAAATAGACTCTTATATCTTCCGAATTGGAAGCCAAGATTTGCACAAAATCAAATTTCAACCTAGGAGTGACACGAGCTAAGAAGTGTGCATTTCGATTTACATCTCGATTACAAAATGAGTAAGGCAACGAAGAAGGACATTGAAGATTCACCAACCCTTCAATTTCATTGATGGAATTTCTCACCTCAGTAAAGTCCTCCACGAATGAATAATAAGGCCCACAACTCCCTTAGCATTAGACTCCATAATAAATAGGGGGATTAAAACTTTAAAAGCACAATTTGCTAAGATCACGAGGAAGGGCAATTATCCCTGGCCCTTCGTTTATTCTTCTTCATATTATGCACGACTAAACAAAATGATAAGATCTGATCTGAAATGTGATAAAAATTAGTCAGAACTCAGTTTAGGGGATTGATTAAATGAATATTAGTATTATAAAAAATTGATTCAATTGTTCTGGTTTGAAATTAATTGAAAGAATATGATGTTTTTTTTTGTCCTTATTAATTTTAAGTAATTTTTTCCCACTACAATTTATTAGTTTCGAGTTTTAATTGATGCAATCTTAAAAGGAGTGTAATGTGATTTAAGATTTAAAAAGAATGCTAAATTATAAAAAATACTCCTGAACTATGCACTTTGTATAAAAAATACCTCATAACTTTCAAAAGTCTAAAAAATATCCTTAAACTTTCAAAAAGAGTTCAAAAATACCCTTGCCGTTAGTTTTGGATAGAAACCGTCAAAGTCTTGTTTCAAAAATACCTTTGAACTTTTCAAAAGTTTCAAAATACCTTTAAGTAAAAAAAGTTAAAGAATACCTTCACCGTAAGTATATGAACACAAACCATTAATACCTTGTTGCAAAATTACTTTAAAATTTTTTTAAAAAAAGTGTATAATTGCTCTTAACGTTAATATAGTGATCAATTTGTTTGAAGTTTTCTTAAATTCGAAAAGAATGAATTTTAAAACAAATTTAGACATCCTCATTTTTTTGTTCATATTGATACTCTTATTTTCTCTTAATTTTCTAATTCTTAACTTACACCAATTTTCTCACCAACAAAAAATTTTAGTTAAAACATAAAATCTCATAAAATCCTAAAATCAAAATCTCCCCTTAAACATACCAAAACAATTATAAAAAAACGTTAGTAGTTGAGTGTATGTTAAATAACCGAATACACTTTTTTTTTATTTCACTATTTATAGTTTTGGTATATTTAAAGGGAGATTTTGATTTTAGAATTTTGTGAGGTTTTATGGGATTTTATGTTTTAACTTAAAATTGTGGTTGGTGAGAAAATTGATATAAGCTGAGAATTAGAAAATTAAGAGAAAAATGAAAGTATCTATATGAAAAAAAAATGAGGATATCTTTATAATTTGTTTTAAAGTCCATTCTTTTCGAACTTAAGAAAACTTCAAATAAATTGATCGCCATGTTAATGTTAGGAGCAATTTTAAACTTTTTTTAATATTCTAAAGTTATTTTTGCAACGAGGTATTAACGGTTTCTGTTCATAAATTTATGGTGAAGGTGTTTTTTAATTTTTTTTTTTAGTTAAGAGTATTTTTGAAACTTTTGAAAAGTTAAGAGGTATCTTTTAAACAAAACTTTAACGGTTTTCATCCAAAACTAACGGCATGGGCATTTTTGAACTATTTTTGAAAGTTTAAGGATATTTTTTAAACTTTTGAAAGTTTAGGGGTATTTTTGATACAAAATGCATAGTTGCCATTTTTTATAATAAAGTGGGTCATTTCCAAAAACAAAAATATTAATATTGAATAATATAATTTAAAGAAAAAGAATAAAAAATTGGCGGAAGTTTTTTTTTTCTTCTTTTTTTGAAACATGGGGAAAGTTTTTTTTGAAGGTGTATATTCAGCCTATGCACTCTAATAAAGACAAAAAAGCGTCTTATCATCCCAATTATCCTAATTAATTTCGAACCAACAGTTTTTTTACCAATTTTTTTAAATATTAATATTCATCTAATTATAATTAACCCGCCAGAAATATTTCCGCCAAAAACGACAAAATCTGAGTACGTGGAGACAGGTCAGCCCCTTTAATTATTGCACATGGATAACGATTACCACGACAGTATCAGACACTAATTGGCTCTCAACCAATCAGACAATAACACGTGTACAAGGGCAGTAAAATTCAGAATCCCATTTTCTTGGCCTCAACCACGTGTCGGGATTCGTGTAAGGTGTGACGGAAACATCCGTGAACCCCCTGTGACTTTAGCGGATCGTGTTCTAAAAGATCCAGATCTTCAATGTAACCATAAATCCACGTGGCACCCTCATCGGCCGTTGGAATTTCGCCGTTGGATATTTCTGTGAGAAGAAGAAGCGTGAGCTCATTGGAAGACGAAAAGGTTAAACAAGCAGTACGTTGCTAGCCATGGCGTTAAACCGATGGTTGTTTAATTCGCCAGCTCTCACTATAAATACGTCTCGTTTCTTCCTTCCATCTTCATTCCCCTGGTTGATTTCTTCTGATTTCAATCTTTTAAGAACAAATAAGCAGCATTCTGCTTCTGGTATTATATTTTCTGTCATTTTGTTTATTTTTTTTTCTCTTTGAATCGTTTTTTGTTTCTCTGAACTGATGATGATTTCCCATCTCTTTTTCATATTTTAGAATTTGCATATCTACGCCGAGCCGGCGTTTGTCGGTGAAAGCTTTCAAGGTAAACTAATTAACGAACTCTGAACTGGATAAATTAGTTCATAGCACTTTTTCGGATTTTTTTCATATCTGTAATCTGATATTTAGATGGTTCAACAAATCTGAAAATGTAGAAACGTCAGGCGAATAATCTAAACGGAAAAGAACTTGAACTAGAGTTAAAAACTAAAGAAATGACGATCAAACCGGCGGTACGGATCTCTGACCGGAAGCTCATCGTGAAAGACCGGACGATCTTGACGGGAGTACCGGATAATGTTATCTCGACATCCGGTTCGTCGTCCGGACCGGTGGAAGGGGTGTTTCTAGGGGCGGTTTTCGAGGAGGAGCAGAGCCGGCAGGTGGTTCCGTTGGGAACCTTGCGGGATGTACGGTTCATGGCGTGTTTTCGGTTTAAGTTATGGTGGATGGCTCAAAAGATGGGCGATAAAGGGAAGGAAATTCCGTTAGAGACGCAGTTTCTGTTACTGGAGACGAAGGATGGGTCCCACTTGGAATCGGACGATGGAAATGAAGAGAATCAGATCATATACACAGTGTTTCTTCCTCTGATTGAAGGATCATTCCGGGCTTGTCTTCAAGGCAACGGACAAGACGAGCTCGAGCTTTGCCTAGAAAGTGGCGATGTAGACATAAAAGCGTCGTCGTTTACGCACTCTCTGTTCATCCATGCCGGAACCGATCCGTTCGACGCAATCTCCGATGCGATGAAGGCTGTTAAACTCCATCTCAACACCTTCCGATTGCGACAAGAGAAGAAACTTCCTGCAATTGTTGACTATTTTGGATGGTGTACATGGGACGCCTTCTACCAGGAGGTTACTCAAGACGGCGTCGAGGCCGGATTAGAGTCTCTCGCGGCTGGTGGAGCGCCGCCGAAGTTCGTGATCATCGACGACGGATGGCAATCGACCGCCGGCGATCCGCAGGAGGAGAACGAGGAAGGAGGCGATAATCAACCGAAGCAGCCGCCATTGCAGAGGCTGACCGCAATCAAAGAGAACTCGAAGTTCCAGAAGAAGGAGGATCCAACAGAAGGGATCAAGAACATCGTGAACATCGCTAAAAACAAGTACGGATTGAAGTATGTGTACGTATGGCATGCGATTACTGGATATTGGGGAGGACTTCGCACTGGTGTGAAGGATATGGAGGAATACGGATCATCGATGCAGTATCCAAAGGTATCGAAAGGCGTTTTTGAGAATGAACCGATATGGAAGAACGACGCGTTGGCTATTCAAGGATTGGGGCTGATGAACCCTAAGAACGTTTACAAATTCTACAATGAACTTCACAGTTACCTTGCCTCCGCCGGAGTCGATGGAGTCAAAGTGGACGCACAGAGCATATTGGAGACTCTCGGCGCCGGGTTCGGTGGCCGAGTCGAGTTGACTCGGCAATATCACCAGGCTCTGGATGCGTCAGTGGCTAGAAATTTTCCAGACAACGGTATTATTGCTTGTATGAGCCACCATTCAGATGCTATATACTGGTAAGTGAACCGAAATTCTCAATTCCCATGTTAATATTAAGTCCCGATTTGCAGATGATTAGGGAAAATGAGAGTGAAACGATTTTGGTGTTCTTGGTTTTGTTTAATTTCAGTGCGAAACAGACGGCGGTTGTGAGAGCTTCCGATGACTTTTATCCGCGAGATCCGGTGTCGCATACGATTCACATAGCCGCCGTGGCTTACAACAGCGTTTTTCTTGGAGAGATTATGCAGCCTGATTGGGACATGTTTCATTCCCTTCATTCTGCCGCCGAGTACCACGCCTCCGCCAGGGCGATTAGTGGTGGCCCTGTTTATGTCAGGTAACTATCAATCGATCTTACATCATAATCGTTTTTTGGGTTAAATTATGAGTTTACTCGTTGAATTTTGAAGTTATACAAAAACTTAAAAGTGTTTGATATTAACTTACTTTCTGATATATAAATAATATACACCATGGTGACCCATCATTTAGTGAGATAAGGTCTTTAGACACAAGGAAATTATTTAAGTTTAGTTAGGTTGACACAATTTTATAAGTTTTAGGGGTCAATATCCTTATTGAGGCATATTTGTGTCCTTTGATAGATTAAAGATAAGTTGTAACTAATAAAAAAAGTTTTAAAATAAGAGTTAACAATTGAATCTGAGGAAGTTTTAAAATAGGAGTTAACAATTGAATAAAAGTTTACTGGTAAAGTAAACACGATCTTATTAAAAGTTTAATAGTCTTATTAGCAAGACATTTGTTATATTCCATCTAAAAAAAGCTAAGACATCTATATATTCATCCATACATCAAAGTTAAGTGGTAATTGATAAGGAAGTCTTAAAATAGGAGCCAACAATAAGATTACGTCATGTTAAACCCAAGAGAATTATTTAAAATTTAGTGATAAGGTAGACACTTCTTATAAGTTTTATCGATAAGACATCTACTATATTCCATCTAAAAAAAGAAGACATCTATTATATTCTTTGACACGTTAAAGTTAATGATAATTGATAAGGTCTTAAAATTCCAGCTAACAACAGAATCGTGTTACTATAGTAGAGATGTGAAGTTTTAAATGTTTAGTGATAAGGTAGATACGATCTTATGTGTTTAAAAGTCAATAGGTCTTTTTATCCTATATTCTTTTTGGTTTTAAATATTGATAGAATCTATTATATTCTTTTTAACACATTAAAGTTGAGTGATAATTGATGAGGTAAGAAACAATTACCATATTCTTTAATATCCAAAGGTTAGGGAACTATTTAAACTTTGTTGAAGTAGAAAAACTAGATAAGTTTTGGACAAAATTTAAGTTTTCAACATGTTAATCGTGATATTACTTTCCCATTATGATCAGTGATGCTCCGGGGAAGCACAACTTCGAGCTTCTGAAGAAATTAGTGCTACCCGACGGCTCAGTGCTCAGAGCAAGCTTGCCTGGGCGGCCAACAAGGGACTGTTTATTCTCAGATCCAGCACGAGATGGAGTTAGGTGAGTGTTTTTGTTTTGGATTTGAATACCTTTTCCCTTTTCCTTCTCTTTTTTGGCCACTTTCTTCTCACAATTTGACTGAGTTTGGTTGGTGTTTTTGGTTTGGATTTGAATACCCTTTCTAGGCCTTTTTGTTTTTCAAATGCACTTATCTTTTGGCAACTCACTCAAATATTGGCTAATTTTTTTTTTTTAAATATTTTCGAATTTTTCTTCTATGTGGTCGAAGTAAATAGTAGAAAGGTGGATGTGGTGTATTCTAGACTATACCTATTTTTGTGCATCTCACTAAATTGTTCCATCATAATTTGTCATGTGTCAAATTCTCCTATATCTTTCTTTGAATATTTTAATATTTTTTTTGTATATGTGATGAGAGTAAGATACGTAGAGATAGGTGCATCGCTTTCTTTTAATAGTAATGAAACTAGCTAAAGAATTTGAAGCAACAACCAATTAAGAAAGGTAATACTCATACTTACGGTAGCATAGGAAATTTATTTGGATGGACCAAAGAATTGCACACTGCAAAAATTTCCAGTACTACCATCTATATTTTTTGCTTGTCATGTTGGTATACTTTTAAAAATAGTGCTTACATTATAGAAAACATTTATGGGACAAATTTCTAATATAAACCTGAGAGTATGGTACACTCATTGCTTTCTATGGTAGCAACATAGTAATAATTTCACTCTTTTTTTTCCTTCTTTTTGCTTTTTGGTACGTTTCTTTAACTATACTTTTAACTTCGAAATTGGAATCACATTCAGCTTGCTTAAGATATGGAATTTGAACAAATTCACCGGCGTCATCGGCATCTACAATTGCCAAGGCGCCGCCTGGAACAGCCAAGAAAGAAAGAACACCTTCCACGACACCAACTCCGACGCCATCACCGGTTACGTGAAAGGACGCGACGTTCACGCCATTTCTGAAGTCGCGGCGGATCCCAACTGGAACGGTGACTGCGCCTTCTACCGTCATCGCTCCGGCGACCTCATCACTCTTCCATACAATTCAGCACTTCCCGTTTCTCTTAAAGTCCTAGAGTTCGACGTCTTCACCATTACTCCGATCAAAGTTTTGGCCCCTGGCTTCAGCTTTGCTCCCCTCGGACTCATCGACATGTTCAACGCCGGCGGGGCGATCGAAGGGTTGAAATACGAAGTGAAAGGTGGGGCTGAGCTCGTGGAGGTTAATGGCGGATCGGAGGGAATCGAGGCTGCCGGAGGGCGGCTGGAGAACCGCAGCTCCGAGTTGGTTGGAATTGTTCACTTGGAAGTGAAAGGGTGTGGGAGGTTTGGAGCTTACTCGTCGGCGAAGCCACGGCGGTGCACGGTGGATTCGAGTGTTGTAGAATTTGGTTATGATTCTGAGTCCGGTTTGGTTACTTTGGGAATAGATAAATTACCGGAAGGTGATGTTAAAGTTCACGACGTTAAAATTGAGTTATGAATTTTATGGATGTATTGTTTTGTTACCGATCGTATAATTAGCTGCCGGTTATAGGCAAATTCCCCCTTTGTTTTGGGTAGAGAATCTTCGTAATATTTTGTGTCGATTGGAATCTAAATAAATTTCTTACCTTATTAGTGCAAACATTGTTACTAACTAGAGAACTTTGGTGGCCTTATTCTTCATGTTTTTAATTTTTCTCGTCCCAATCAAATTTTAGGCAACAAAATAGTTGATTTGAAAGTGTTCAACTTTTTTTCTTTTTTATTTGTTTAACACATGAAATTTTGAGCTCTAACAAGTAAAGACATTAGCTTAACCAAAAAACAAGAAACGTTAGTTGATATGTTCTATTCTCTTTGAGATAAAAAATTTAAATTCACATACCTTCACTTGAACTATAAAGAACTTAAATAAGACATCAATAACCATTTATCAATTGCAAGGGCCCCATATTTGAAATGCTATATTTTTAGTATTGATTTGAATTTCTCACAATTTACGGTAAGTTTCAAAATAAATACATTTTTTATCTCTGAAGTTTGGAATTCATATCTATTTGGTTCATAAAGTTTTAAAAGAAAATGTTTTAAATTGATCCCTAAGTGAAATGATCTTTAGTTAACTATCAGAAAATTATTTAGCATAAGCGAGGTAGTAAACTTTTTACATGACAATTTTTATTTATTGATTTGGACTTGTGTGACTTATTTATTTATTATCTTTTCTTTCCCTCTTCTGTTTCTTTTCTTCTCCCTCCTTCACCAGTGTTTCCTCTTCTCTCTTCCCTTTTTCCCTCCCCCTGTTGTTCTTAACGGGTTTATTCATGAAAAGAAAAAAACAACCATAAACGTTGTTGATATGGAGGAACAAACCACCTTCTTTGTTTAAATTTGAAAAAAAAAAAAAAATAGAAAAACTCTCCTCGACATGGCATGAATGGGAGAGTGACGATGGTTGAGTAAAGCTTGACAAATATGCACATATTTTCCAAACCAGCGATTGCCAGTCACAGCCTTGGCCTTTTTTCGGATTTCCATGTCCTATAGGCTCTATAATCACCCTATCGGTGATTCAGTGGTCAATTAAAATATAATATCACAAATATGGAAGTAGGAATTCAAATATTCCACCCATTGCAAGAGATATACAAATGTTTCAACTATTGAGTGTAATCAGTGATAAATCTGAAGATGTGGAAAAGCAAGCAATGTCATGTCCTGTCCTGTAATTTGACAGATCAATTCCATGAAACGACAAATGAAATATGTTCCAAGCATGTGATATATAAATAGATAGAATAGCTCAATAATTTACTGCAATTGTTTGAACAAGGTGTACCCAACCAACTGCTTCCTAAAATGTAATACATATATGATCACAGAGTTAAATCTATTCTAGAATCTAATTTTAAGGATGAATTATAATCGTCTTAAATGGTACAACAAATGTTAACCTAATGGTAAAGTAGAACCTAAAGAGAGGTGTCACATAGTAACTTATGGACAAAGACCAAACAGATCCTAACACAGAGACTAATATTCCATCCTTACCAGGGCGTTAGAGACTTCGGTTAATCCACACTGCATCCAGTCCTTGGAACATATCATCGCTTCTACGGTCTCAGGACGCAACGAGCTGCGATACTGATCCATTTTCTTCCTTCTGGTAATAAATACGGAGTCGGGAGGAAGTGTAGAAACTGGAATAGACAAGATATCACGAGCCATCTTTGAAAGAGTAGGGTACTTGAACTTGTTCAATTTCCACCATCCCAATAGATCAAAGTCTTGCACACGGGGTAACAAAGAATCTTCCAAATACCGGTCGAGTTCCGACTTCATTTGTTGGCTGGTGGTCTCCATAATGTAGACATCAAAATCTGTAAATCCATTGTCTGACAAAAGATTTCCCTGAGAATCTTCTCCCTTCATGTTACCAACAACACTTCCATCTTCAGCATAGGTTGGGGTTAAGGGTAAAGGCAGCGCCACATATTCATCAAAGAGCTCATGAATTCCATCATCAACAACCTTAATGTATGCAGGAGCTTCTTCACCATAGACTTTGGTGAAACTAAACTCAACAAGCTTCATCTTGAACCGAGGATCCATCACGACAGCAGCTGCCAAGACTATGCTGCAATCTTTCCAATATTTATCAAACTTCTCAAGCATCATTTTACTTAGGCTGCTTATAAAGGGATCCTCACTTGTAATTGCTCGAGCCAATTCGGAATGAATTCTCCACACTTCATGAAAGACGGTAATGGCAGATGGATGAGTCGTGGTGGTAAGGATGTTTGCTGCATCAATAAGAAGTTTCAGGTATGTGCAGAGAGTCTCAACCAACTTCCAATCTTCCAATGACGGAGCTTCCCTGTAATCAGGATCAGAGGTATCCAAACAGGAAAATACTTCTTTCATCTCGGAGGCAGCCACCAACATATGATAAGTTGTATTCCATTGCAATTGATCATCAAGAAAGAGATTTCTCTCACTAGGCACTTGAAGTTGTTGCTTAAGCTCTAAAAACTTTTCCTCATGAGAATCGGAAGTTGTCACATATTTCACACTGTCACGAATTTTCCTTATCGTATTTTCTCCTGCATCTAATACATCTTTTGCAATGTCGCTTAAAGTCCAGGCAATACAACTTCCAACTAAAAACTGACCATTGAGAATAAGGGGGTTTTTTATGGCAAGTAGGGGCCTGAGATTGTCAAGGGCAGCTTCATTCTGTTTTTGATTAAACGTAAGAGAGAATAACTTCCCTTCTAATCTCCAATCAGAGAGACACACAGCGACAGCATGACTAAGTGCATGAGGTGATTCTGGATATGGTTCCATTACAACATTCAAAACACGTCTGTGCAACTTCCACTCACTGTCAATAAAACTACCCATAATAAACACATAACCTACTGATCGACTAGAACTCCACATGTCAAGTGTAAGGCATATACGACCTGGAATAGCTTCTATAAACTTGTTTAGGTTTTGCTTCTCCATTAAATAAGTTCCAACACAATCCCCTTGAACAGTGTTGAAGCTCACCATGTTGAATCGAGGCTGAAGGTTCTTGACAAATGATACAAATCCAGGATGCTCAACCATGTGAAGTGGATAATCGTGCATGATAACCATTCGGGCAATGTCTTGACGGCAACGATCCTGATCAAACACAACATAAGGTGAAGTAGAAGTTCTATACCGTCGTTTTGGTGGATCACTGACAGTCCCTCTTGAAGGTGGTGTATATGTAGCCACCAACTGATTCTTGTCCTGACCACGCAGAAGTGCAGAGCAAGTTCCTTTGGCAATGTGCCGCTTCAAATGGCTGGTGCCAGCAACTTTTGATCCCGTACTATATGCAAAACTTTGTTTGCATTGCTTACAGTACGCCCGTCTGCAATCAGCACTTACAGACTCTATAGTAAAGTGTTCCCAGACAATAGACTTCTTTTTCCTCCTCTTGTTTGGCTGTACTTCCACCAAAGCTAGTTCATTATGTCCATCTGGTGATCCCAACTTGCCTGTATCGGGAGTTTCCATTAATTCGTCCGCGCGAGCTACCATGTTTTCCCCATTCGGAGTTGTCAAATTATGGTCTTCGTCATGATGAATCACCATGATCTCTTTGCCCGAACTTTCCATGTTTTCTCCATCAGGAGTTGCCATTTCGTCTGGGAAGATAATATCCTGTGCAGCAAAGCAATAAAGTTAAACAAAGATGTAATGGCCACATCCTTATAGTGCTAACATTCCTAAAACTCCATATAAAGCAGAAATATGGCAATTTGAACAAGTTAAAAATGATAGCATATATGTTTATCATGACTCATTGGTCAGCGGGTTGCAGTCCTACGCCTAACAAAGGAAACTTTCTATATCAAACAAATTAAATGTGCTGCTAAGAACAATATAAGCTAAACCCAGCCAAGGAATCATCAAAGACACAATCAACAAAACTTCACTCAGAAATAGGACGAGGAGAATGAATATATTATTTGAATACACGAGGAACGTCAAAACGATCGAAGAAAAAGAAGAAGAAGAAGAAGAAGGAAAACGCCATCCCAGCTCGCAAACTAATTAATGCACATGATTAAGATCGCAATATTTGTTTTTCTTGAACAAAAAAGAAAACCCATCTGCCCATTTGTCATATTGGGAAGTTGGTAAAACATAGGCAGAAAATAGAATCGAATTGCTACTATTGTAAGTCGGACTCGAACCCACGAAACACAGTAAAGGCAAAATACCATTTTTCCAAACCCAGGAAGAAAAGGGAACCGAAGAAGATCTGTCTCCATCCTCATTTTTTTTTATCGGATTTGTGAAAACTCCCAAAGCCCAACCGGCGGGTCAAATTTTTGACGTATAGCTTTTGAGAGAGGCGCTTAAGAAGGGTTCTTGTTCTTAATCTTATGAGACCCTTTAACGAAGGAAGGGAAAAAACCAGAAACAAACCCCAAACCCGAATAATGGGCTTGGTCCGGGCCCACTAAATAAATCGGGTCAAATTTGAATGAAAAGACATTCGGCCCACCCTACAAAGCATCTTCAAACTTGAGAGATTCCAGTTTTCAACAAAGATGATCGAGTCCACATGGATGAATCGTGAGGCTAAAATGGGTAATAATGAAAAATAAAATATCTAAGATGGGCTGGGAATAGTAGTTGAACAAGACGAGTTTCTCAGATCTAGGGTTTGAAGAAGATTTGGGCATTTCAATAAGCCCAGCTACCCAGGTTTAATTGGGGAAAAAAAACCCATGAAACAGAAATTTTTGAACAGAGAATCATCGAAACCCAACTCAATTTCGGAACTCGAACTTCACCGGACCAACGAAATTATCGACAGAAGAAATGAAGACAAAGACCCTAAATTCCCCAGAAAAAAAAAACACAAACAAACAGAATTCATTCCAAAATCAACAACTCCAGAAATCAAGATTCGAATATGAAACTGAAAAGTCAAGAGAGTAAAGGAAAAGAGGGAAAAATCTAATTTCGTCGGTTTCAAAATCATGTAAAAGAAGAGCTCGGATTTTTACCCGTGGTTTGGAAATAGATCCAAGAAGACTATGAGAAGATCCACGATGAGAATCGAGGTGGCCTGGCCTGGTCTGGTAAACCGATGAAGCCTGAAAATTTTGCAGCGAACGAGAGAGGAAGAGAGAGAATCGGAGATTGGGCTTCAAACGAACCCGAGTTGCTAATTGGACTCAGTTTGGTAGATGACGATTCGGGGAAGACTTTCTTTCTTTTTCCTTTTTTCTTAAATTTTGGGCATTTTTCTTTTGGGCAATGGACTTTGCTGCAGGTCCATCGGCCTTATTTTAATTATCCAATTTCTTTTTTCATTTTTTTCCCCAAAACTAATAAATATATTCTCATTTATATCCGTATAGAAATGTTATTTTTTTTAAAAAAATAATATTTTCTCTTCTCTAAACTGGACCAGAAAGCCCACAACTCTCTTACCCGTTGGGTCCGCATACACGAGGCCTACCAAATATGATGGACTACTTATAAAGTGGGCCCTACTTAGGCTGGGCCCAGGGTTCATATTGTGGCTCTGGTAAGTCGGATTAGGCCAACCCGTTGGATCTAAGTAAAGGAAAATATTAAATTTCATGTTTAGTATTTAAATTTTCGAATTTATGTATATTTTGCCTATAAACTTTAAAATTTATTGAATAATAATTAATTTTTTAACTTTATGTTTAATAAATTCAGAATGTCTAGTATACTTTCAAAAATTAAAATTCAGGGATTTATTAGATAAATTTTAAAGTTGATTGACAAAAAAGACATAGGTATAGTGACAAAACTTAACTTAATAACAAAAGGTAATGATAATTGTTAACGAACCATCACGGATATTCGTTGTTAATTGGTTAATTATGATAATTAAAAATCTATTATACGTTAAAGGAGGGTAGGTTTAAGAAGACTCGTGTTTGTCTTACTAGTCCATCAAGTTTCGAGTTTATTCGCACAATTTTGTAAATTGATTTCTTAGATTTAAACTTAAAATTTATGTTTCAGGGATTCTGATTACTTAAAACCTTCCAATCAGACCTATTAAACCTTATAAATTAAAATTTAAGATCATGAATTCATGCCGAACAAATCATTCACCAACTTGACGTGTGGACCGGGGCCGAGAGTGGTACAAAACCCAGAAGAATAAATTTTGTTTTGGAATACTTTCTTAGAAAGAATGGTGGTTGCATTCTTCTTTTAAACATTGGATTATAAACAAAGTCTTTTTCCTTTTGTCATGTGTGTGTATATATATATATCTTTTTTTCAAAATAAAGCCAAGAAAGAAGGGATTTGGATCAATGGTGGAAGGCAAGTGATGAGAATTGGGAATGAGAGAGGTTTTTGTTGGTTGAATAAAAAATATAAATAAATAAAATGAAAAGGTTGAATAACAGTTGTTAGGCATGTGTGTTTGGTAGATAGTGTCAGTGCTATGTATAATGTGACAAAACAAATACATGCATTTCCATGCAATTGTCCCCACCCTTTCACACGTGCGCACCCACATCCTTTCAATCACCTCTTTTTCTTTCCTAAAATAAAATGAAAAACAATTAAGTTTTACCTATAATTTTTGTTTCCTTCTCTCAACTTTTTACCTTAAGTTTTAAGAGAAATTGTTTTAAATGATAAAATAATTAAATTATTTATAAATATAGTAAAAAGAATTTATTAGGATGAGTAAATTTTTTTGTCATTTTGTTATATTTGTAAATTCTTAACTTAAAATTTTTAAAAAATTGTTTTCATTTGTATTTAGTTAGACGGTTAATCTTTTGTTTGAATCATCATTAAAAACTACTTTTCATTTGCATTTATATGTTATAAATTTAAAGTGATATAACAAAACGAAATTAAAGCTAATTTTTTTAAAAAGAAGTTTTGACAAAGTTATTAGAATGTTAATTAACGTTTTAACTAAGATTTTGATATTATTGTTTGTTAAAATTAACGAGTGAATTACGTAAAATGAAATAGAGGGTAGAAATTGCAAATATTGAACTAAGTTTGTGATTATGCAAATTTGATGATACATAAAATTTGTAGTGAAAATTGATATAACATAACAAATTGAGAGTAAAAATAACATTTTTCTTAATATTATATTTATAAGAGCTAACTTAAAAACTCTATTTTAAACCTGTATGAAACGATTACGAGGATATACGTATATTTTTTACAATTGGAGTTTTACGGTTATTAGAAGACAAGCACATCTTTTAAATTATGCTTTCTTTCTATACGTTAATTATATGAAACTTTAAACTGTGTATTTGTTGGTACTTCAAACGTAGAAATTACATATCTATTACGAGAATTTGGATTTTAGAACCCACATATTTGTTGTTACTTGGGACAAAGAGACATTAATGTGTATTCTTTCCATAAAAGAAATGACGAGGGATCAATATTTTTATTGATCAATAAATTATTGTAATATCAACTAAAAAAGAAACATTCCAAAGAAAAAAAATAGTTTCTTTATTGGAGTTCCAAAAAAATCGTTGAAATTTATATTGGTATAAAAAATTTGAATTTAAAAGGACGAAACTTTACTTCAAAGTAAAAAGAAATTCATCAACGAAACACAATTTGTCAAAGAAGGGTCCAACTTTCATCATTAAGAATTTTTTTTTTTTTTTCATTTGTCAACAAATACTTTATTTTGTAAAATAGGTGCAAAAGAATAAAAAAAAATAAAGAAAACAATTAGAGATAATGAAGGAAAAATAGCGCATATATATTATTTCTCTATTGAAGAATATTTATAAATGATTCCTACGACTTCTATTTACAGGATTGTCAAGAGTATAATATAAAAAGACAATATAAATGAAAGACAATGAGTTATAAAGTTAATTGAGATAAATTGATAGGATGTGTAACTTAAAAAAGTTATAAGACATTTAATTAAGATATTTTTAGCTAGGGTTAACATTCATATTGCCCAGTAGTTTTTTCATAAAAAAAAAAAAAAAAGAAAAAAAAAGCGCTTTTTCTTTTTATTGTCTAGAATTTAATTGTCACTATTGCATTAAAGTATAATTATTATTATAAAATAGAAAATTGAATGTTAACTAAAATACTCATATAGTTTGAATTTTAACATTTCAAGCTCACATGAAAAGAAATAATAATTCGTGAATATAATTTATTTTATTGATGATTTGTGCATATTGTTATGATTGATTTTGAACTAAAGAACGAACTCAAAAAGAAAAAACATTATCATAGATACAAAATAAATGAAAATGAAAATTCATTTGATATCTATTGGACTTAACATAACCTACCAAAAGTCAGTCACTTAGGACCGAATCTAAGACCTAAATGAGGCTTATAGAAAGATATAATTGGGCTAGCCCGCCTTGGTCTCGATTAGGCAGACATGTTTCTTAATGTCTGCTTGCAAAAATCTTATGCTTATGTCTGCTCTGAATAACACATTTTCCTCTTCTAACCTAATCTAAAAAGAAAATAGAGAATCTTAAGTCAACACTCTTATAAATATGTTATTATAATTTTATTAAAAAAAAATTATTCCAATCATCTAAAAACTTGTTACACCATTATTTTTGTTTTGTCTAACTTTAGTGAGCGGTGTGGCAAGCACCTATAGGTCACTTCTTTTTCTAAATAAACAAATTCATTGTTGAATCATATAGGTAAGTCGTCTTCTTTGTTTAAATTTGCACGTCAATATATATACTTTATGGATTTCGGTGGGAACTAATCCGTGGAATAATAATTTGTCCATTATTTACTAAGCTATGTTTGGATTTGAAAGATGTGTAAATTTAATTAACTAGGAATTAATATGTACTTTCTCTCTCGAGGACGGTTGGATTCTCCGTTCCTTTCTTTTAAAAAAAAAACAGTATTTGCTAAAAATTAAACGAAACATCAACTTCATTAATTTTGTGGTGGAAAAAGTCAATGTTAGGCTTTTTTATTAAATTAAGTATAGGGAGCACTTAAATTGAAATCAAGAAAGGGAAAATAATACTCTAGCACTCTATATTCCTAGAGATTTGCTTATGATGTGTCTTGAAGAAAAAAAATAATAAAGATTTTCTTTTTTGATTTCCTATAATTGCTGGTCGAGTATTAAGCATGAATTAATTGCCGTGGGTATTTTAATCGCAAAAAGAAAAAAAAAACGTGGGTATTTGAAAAGGAAATTCTGAAATATTTTAACGATATTTTTAAATATAGAGAAATGAGCCAAAATTATTTACAAATATAAAAAAAAATCACTATTTATGGACGATTAATTTCTATAGTTTCAGCGATAGAACAGTATATCGCTAATAGACAGTAATTTTTTTTTTATATTTGTAAATAGTTTCATATTTTTTCTACTTATAATATTTTTTTCTATTTTTAAATTGACATATATTGTCGGACTTCATAATTTTTTAGGCAATTTAATTAATTGGTTAAAAGTAATTTGAGTTATTGAAAAAAATTGAAAAATTATTATAAGCAGAAAAAATATCAAACCATTTACAAATATAGAAAATTTTACTATCGATCAACAATAAACTGCGATAGAATTCTATCGCATTTTATGGCTTGAGCGATAAAATTCTATCACTCTCTATCGCTCAAAAGGTAGAATTCTATCGGATCTATCACTGATAGACAACAAAAAAATTTCTATATTTATAAATAGTTTTACTTATTTTTCTATATTTAAAAATGACCAAAAAAATCTCAAACACATCATTAATGTTTAAAAAAAAACAATTTATTAGTTAAAAAGTAAATGCGACTTTTTTTTCTTTTTTTGGTATAACTATGTTGGCAACCGTCTCTTTGACGACTTTTAAATGTATAATTAAAACCGTATGAACTATTTTTCATTTATAACGATCAAGTTGGTATTTAAATTTCTGATTTTCAATAATTAACCAACTTCCAAATAAATGTATTATAATAGTCGGCAATAAAAACAACATGGTGAATTAAACTCATTATTTATTATTTAAACGTAAGCAAAAAGTAAAGGGTATACAAAAACTTTGATGGGTGCAATCATACCGGCATTAATGTGTTAAATTTTTGGCAAAATATTAGAAGTGCAGTTGTCTATATTGATTAAATTGAAGAATGAGGATAGATTCCAAGCCTATAAAAAGAATTTATGCCTTTAGTTTCAAGTTGTCCTAGTTATAAACACTTTAAGTTTAGTGTGCTAACTCTAGTTAAATTTCTTTTATGTATTCTCTAATTTAAGAGTGAGAAAGAGTATAAGAGCACTCTCTCAAATTTAGGAATTTACGTTGAAAGTAATTTTCTTGTGTTTCCAGTTTTTATTACTTTTTGTGAATTTTTCATATATTTTTCTGTTTATTCCTGCCGTAGAAGTGAGAGGTTTTTTCCAACATAATATTCCGAATCCCATTAAAACTCTGCATGTTTAGGCGGGAGTAGTACTAAATTGAGTGACCACTTAAAATATACAAAACTTTGATGAAAAATTAAACGAGACTTTTAACTTTTCTTTATCAATCAAATTATGAGGATAATGTGGCCTAAATTTAATCATTTCATGCATGTGAATAAAGAGAAAGAGATAAAATAACAATAATTAAAAATAATAATAAAGATAATTGACATATATTTATAGATCTAAAATGTCACATGATATTAGGAATGGAGGGTAATATTAATTAGTTTAAATTTAAAAGAAAAGGAAAGAAAACAACAAGATTAATAAGGTGGGATTGAAGAGGTATTAGCTGTCCCATGTCCATCACCAACCACTCCAAAGAAAGAAACACTTTCTTTTTTTTTTTTTTTTTTTTTTTATTTGTGGGTTATTAGGTAATGGGGTCCATTATTAAAAGGAAAAAGAAAGGAGAGTTGAATAATGGTGGTGACATCAAATCAAATAACAAAACAATTTACATAAAGGCATGGGATTAGCTAGTCACAATATTAGGAGTGGACTAACTTAGTGTTGGCCAGCTAATTTAATTTAAAGACAATCCCACCACTAAAAAAAACCCTTTCTCTTAGCTCTTTTAATTATAGCAGGTCAGAAGTTTCTCTTAATCTTTCTCTTTCAATAACCTCTTTATTTTTTTTATTTTTTTTTATAAAGGTAACTTTTGAAAAAAGAAAAAATACATTGATAAAAGTAATTAAAGAGGGAAAGATTATTTAAGCATATTGAGTGAATTCTCTAACACTTACCTTTTAAAAATCATTTCCTTTATTTGAAAAAAAATTGTCACTTATAATCATTAAATTTAGAGAGGTTCATTTCTTTACAGAGATAGATCTTGTACGGATCCACCCTTATAAAACGATTCTCTATTTAGACAGGACATAGATGAGGGAGTGGAAAAAAAATTTCCCCTCCCTGCCCTGCTCCATTAGCCTATTTTTTAATTTATTATAATAATTTATTGTTATGTTATTGTAAATATTATATTTAAATTTCAAGTTTTGTTGTTTTGTGATAAGATAATGAATATGTTTGAACTTAACATTTAAATTTAGATTATATATATAATTTGATAGATAGTTACTTCTTTCTACTAGAAATTTGAGTAATTTCTTTTTATATTTAAATTAATTGTCCATTGTGAAATTTTTTGTAGGGATGAAAAATGAGATGAGGAGCGGAGAAGTCATCTCTAGCCCTACTCTCGTGGACATATCCGGACTAGCGATAGAATTTTAGTATATATCCGGACTAAGAGATTACAAGTTCGAATATACTAATCTCAAATACTGTCGAACTAGAAAAATGCTTTTTTTTTACCCATTTAGATCTAACTGTTTAGTATTCAATTTTAATTTTTTAGTATAATAAGTAGAGTGTGAATTTCAACTCCTGTCTCAAAAGAAAAAGTACATCTCAATTACTGTGAAGTTAGGTTCATTTTAGCGATATTTATTTAATTTTTGTTGGTATATGGAATTCAAGACATATTTATTATTTGCGTGGCAGTGAGTCAAGTATTTTTTTTATTTGATTGGTTGTATATTATGACGAAAGAAATAGGTTTTAATAATATAGATAAAAATGACGTTGCATGATATTTAAAAGTTTAACCAAACCCTAGAAACCAACTCCATGTCCACATGGAAAAGAAGTCAACTATAGTAACAGAATGGGTGATTTAACCCTCTTTTTTTTTTCTTCTTTTTTTAACATTTTTATAAAGTTAACCATCAATAATATAATTTATGCATTCTGATATAACTTTTAAATTACTGAAAAATGTTCAGTTAAATTAATTTTTTATATAATTTTTATTTTGACAATATAAAAAGAAAATCAAAGATAGTACATTTTGTATATCAATTGTATTGTGCTCGTTTGTTTTTTACATATAATTACAATATTTAGCTACATATTCGAGAAAATAATTTAGACATTCTAAAAACAAACATAACTATCATTTATTCAAACGCAAATACAACTCAATTAGTTAATATATATATATATTCAATTAATAGGTTAGAAATTTGAACTTTTCATCTCTGATACATATTACTAAAAAAAAAATTAGAATCTATTTAGACATGAAAATATTACCTACACAAGTATATTTTTTTCAAAAAGAAAAACTAAAAACACTTACATATGTTTTTCTTTTTAAAAAAAATATAATTCAATTTATCTGAAATTCACTCATAGGTAATTGAACAATACTGGAATTAACTTGGATTAATTAATTATTAATGTTTTATAAATGAAAAAATGGTTATAATAAAATAAAAAAGATGTAGAGATAAAGAGTTTGTGGGTGGCATAGAGGAGAGGAAGGTTGGGAGTGGTCCGAAGAGCGACAAAGCGACCTCCGTTCCTGGAAAGACGGGGGTGTACTGTCACACGCACACATGTTCCCACTGTGGGGTCTCCCCCATGTGATTCCACCCGCCCTTTATTTTCTTTTAACCATTTTCATTTCCTTTCTTTTACCCTCTCTCCCTTTCCAATTCCCCCGTAAGTTTATCAAATTACTTAAAGTTACAACCTTCCCTTATTATTACTTTTTTAATTAAAAATAAAAATTATTGTTATTATTTCAAAATTTAACACTAAAAAGTAGACGACGAAAAAAAAAGAATGCAATTAGTTGTTGTGTTTAGATGGTAGCTAGATATGAAAAGAAAATAAGATATTTTTTAAGTTAAATTACGAATTTGGTCCTTATGGTTTGAAAAAAAGTTAAAATTTAGTTCATGTGATTTTAAAAGTTATAATTTGGTCCATATGATTTGGAGAAAATTAGAATTTAATCTCTATGGTTTGGAAAAGTTAGAATTTAGTCTATACTTTAAGGACTATTTATGAGGATTTTATCAAACTATATGGACTCAATTCTAATTTTAAACCATAAGAATAAATCTTTACCTTTTCCAAATTATAGGGATTAAATTTACAATTTAACCTATTTTTTTAATATATTTTCACAATATTGATTTACTAATAGTAGGTAGTTTAACTTTAAATTTTATGGAATCGAGCAAATTTTGTTTATGTATACCTCGTTAAATGATCACGAAGTCGATGGTTAGAATTTGCCCTTTCTCCTAAGAAACAATTAAGGGGATATAGATAAAAATTAAGGTTATAAACACTATTTCTACTCACAAGCTTCTATATTTTGTTATTCATTTTCTACTTATGTTTCAAAAAATTAAGCCAAATTTTGAAAATTTAAAAATATATTTATTTGTTTTTATAATTTAATTAGGTATTTAAGAATTTTTTATAATAAAGGTGAAAAAGAAACGAAAATAAATTGACTAAGTGTTTATAAACACATATTTAAACAATTAGAAAGTCAATCCAAGTACATTCTATACCTAAGTTAAAAATAGAAAATTAAAAATAAAATTACTATAAAAACGTGTTGATTACGAAATTCATTTCAAATTATTTAATTTTATGTCGTAAGTGGTAACTAAAAAATTAATTGCCTTTCAAAGAAAAAAAAAAGTAAAAATTTTGATTGAAATAAATAACTCGATAAGATGGAGAAATAGAGCAGTAATTTGTCATTATTCTCATTTCTTAATTTTCGCTTTCCATTCTCTCTCTCTCCGGCCCTTTTCCGTTTTCTATTTAGTCCCCCAAATATCTTATTTCACGCGCACTGCCCCCATCGTTTTCTCTTTTGAGGGACCTACCATACGAAACCTCAAGTATATATTTTCTGAATTCTATACATAATCGTGTAAAGGAATTGATTAATGCTATTAAGTTTCTAAAAAATGTTACTACTTTTAATATTTATTTTTCCAATTTTCTTTTTATATTTTTTTTAATAATTTGGTTATATATATTACTACGTCTCTAATGTTATATTTTTTTCATTTCAATTTAGTCCTTGTTATATTTATTTATTTAATTATGATTTTTCTGTAAGTGGATTTTAACATTTTCCAATTTAAATTAATAACACGTGAAAATGTAAGGAATTGAATTGAATTTCAAAAATTACAAAGACTAAATTGAAAAAACAACTTTTTCAAAAACTTGATAGCATTCATCAATTGCTTGACATGATTATGTATAAAATTGACTTATGATAAGTTTAAGTACCACGAGCCTATTAATATATTTTTAACCAAGGAATTAGAGGTTCGAATCTTTCACTCTAGATATTGGTGAACTAAAAAAAAGTTTAAGTAGTACGATGTACAATTAGTTCATAATGGAAAAACTAATTTCTTAGTTTATGAGTTTTGAAGAATATATGTGTTTGGTGAGTTCTCAAAATGTAACCATCTAGTCTTTGAGTTGTAGGAATGAGTTTAAATGTCTCTGAAGTCATCTTTTTAATATTTTAAATTGAATTAGAAAAATAAATTTAAAAGAGAAGATATAATATTTCAAAAAGGATTTTTCTAATTAAAAAAAAAAGTAATGGATAGAAATTTTAAACCTAGTTTTAAAAAGAAAAATTATAATAAATAGAAAAAATATCAAACTATTTACAAATATAGAAAAATTTCACTGTCTATCAGCGGTAAACTACGATAGACTTCTATCGTGGTCTACCGCTCAAGCGATAGAAGTCTATCGCAGTCTATCGCTGGTAGATAGTTAAATTTTTCTATATTTGTAAATATTTTGACTCATTTTTCTATATTTGAAAACAATTCTTTTAAAAATTTATGGACTAACAAGTTACATTTTGAAAGCCTAAAAATCAAATGCATGTATTCTTAAAAACTTGAGGACTAAGAGATATACTTTAAAATTTTAAGAACTAAAAAGGTTGTTTTTCAAATAAAATAAATAAATAAAGGAAGAATTAACATCATAATTTCTTACCAATTAGAAATTTGTGGGGGAAAAAACCTTCTCGGTTAAGCTTTAAGGTAGAATAGTCTCTATTATTTAAAATTCATTAAATTTACTAATTGTCTCATTTCAAAAGTGAGCACAACTTAATAGTAATTAACACACATATTTGTTCATTTAAGATCGTAGGTTTAAATCTTTCATATTCTCGATAAAAAAAAAAAAGAAAGTGTAAATTGGTTATTAAATAACTAATTTTAATATTCCAAAAGCTATTGTAATTGAAAAAGTTAGAACATAAATAACTAAATTGAAAATTTTTAACAATAAAATTTTAAAAAGGTTAAAACATCATTTCTTTTTGTTCTTCACACTTTTAAGTTTTATTTGATTTGAGTACATACTTTCAAATGTCTAAATTGATGTAATATTTATTATTGACATGTCAATTTAAATTTTTTTACTAAGATGGATCTAATATTATTTCACATTCTTGTTGAGATTGTGACGAGGGGACCTACATGAAAATTTCAAATTCATTAAAGTGGCAATAATGTAGTACATCATATAATATATTAATTAATCTGTGAAGTGAGCCCATCTAATTAATTATCTAATATCTGTCAAAAAAAAATTATTATCTAATAATCTACAAACCAAATTGGATTAAATCTAACATAAACTCCATATTAAATTATCTTGAAAAGAAAAAAGAAAAAAAAAACAGAAGCATTCGGTTGAATTATTGGGTGTTTTATAATATTTGTTCCATATTTTAAACGAAATAATTGAAAAGGAACGTGTGCAAAATACAAATACATAATGTTAAGAAAAAAAAAAAAAAAAAAAAAAAAAAGCACATGGAATCATGATGGTCATTAAGGCCACCTCCCAATCTCACATCACGAAGGCGGTGTATCCACGCGCTTAAGAGGGAGCGTGAAGGTAGACTTTTCATACCAGAAACGGACAGATCTAGCGTGGGACCGAGCGCCCTGTCCCCACGATGCCAACCGCCACCGTTAGATCCGGAAAACTGCCATCCCAGCCGCACGTATAATTATGACATACTACAACCAACATACGTCGTTCCACACGAATTTTGTCAGATTTTTATTCATTTTTTTTCCCTTTCTAACTTTTTTTAATAATAAAATTAACATTAAAATATCTTACATTAACCCTACTACCACAAATCCACCCAATTGAACATAACTAGCGGGCAGGTAATAATAATAATAATAAAAATAAATTGCAAAAACCATACTATTACCATAATTATACCCTCAAATTTTTAATTGTAAAATTTCAACCCTCAAACTTATATAAATGTTAAAATTAGATTCTCAACCTTATAATAGCTATAGAAATTGGACCCCAATGGATTAAATTGAATGTTTAAATTTATATAATTATTACAATTTATACAATTAGGTAAGTTTGAGGCCCAATTTTAACATTTATATCAATTTAACGGTTTAATTTTTACAATTGAAAGTTTGAGAGTATAATTATAACTTCCACCGTACTAGGAGTAGTTCTTGCAATTTGCCAAAAAAAAAAACATACATATTTGGTTCATCCTTAAAAATGTTTGTTTCGTGGTAAACTGCATCATACAACTAGGTAAGCTATATTAATAGGTACAATCTGAAATAAATTAAAGTATTTTTAAAAAATAATAATAATAAAATTTAAATAAATTTTCAATACTTTTTTAGTCTATGTACTCTCACTCATCTAAATTTAGTATATATACCTTTAATGGATCTCAAAATTAATTTTTATTACTGGAAGGAAGTTAATTTTTATTAAAACTATTAAAATAATAAAAAACAATTATGTGAATGTTTTTTTTTTAAATTTATAAAGGAAAAATAAAATTTAACATTAAACTAAATTTGTTTTAGAGTAGTTAACTATAATTAAAATTTGGATATTTGCAGGTACAATTTACAAAACTAAAACCGTTTTTTTTTAAATAAAAAAAATATTAAAATCAGGAGTTATCTCTGTAATCCTTCAGAATTAGGCCCAATATTCTTCTCGGGATTGGTGGGTAAAAAAAAAACAAATAAAAAGAAAAGAAAAAAAGAAAATCTCACCACAGAGCTCTCAAATCCTCCTATAAATATGAGCCTCTTCTTCTTCTTCCCCTAAAACCTAATTCTCAATTTCTCTCCCCTTTCTCTCTCTAGGGTTCGATACCCTAATTTATTTCTTTTTTTCTGGTTTGCTGTTCCTATGGCGGTTCTCACAATTGCCTCTGTTTGTATTCTTCCACAGCTTTCTTGAACTGCATCTTTCCTGAGCCCAATTCGCTCTTAATTTCCCTCGATCTCTCTCTCTCTCCTCAAAGCGTTTTTTGTTCATTAATCTTTTGCGGTTCAATAAAGCTGTGGGAAGATACAGACAGAGTCAAACCAATTTCATAAATCTTCAATCGCTGCTGTTATCGGTATATATCTCTCTTCAATTTTAATTATATTCATATATATGTATATATATAATTGAATTTCCCCTTTTCCTTAATCTGTTATTGTAATTTGGCTTTTCAGAAACGGTAAATTTAGAGATCATTTTCTCGAAGGAATTTGTGAGGTCTCTAATCGCTAATGCCTTATCTTTCAATTTTATTTATCTCTGTACTTTTACATCATTTCTTTTATTTTTATTTTTACTTTGGGATTGGAATTTAATAGCTATCTTCTCCATTGATATAAGGAACTATATCTTGAATGAATTGAAACCCCTTTTTGTTTAATTTATTCTACTTTTTGGGGGGTTTTTATTTTTACTGTGACCCCATTTGTATGTTCCATAGCAGGCAAAAACAAGTTTCTGTGAAACGGCTTTAAAGCTATATATGCCTTTCGATGATGATGATGATTAACAACAACAACAATAATAATATGATTATAAATATAATTCAATTAGTTGCTTTCAAAGGCTATATGGATCTGTACTTTTACTGTGCCCGTAGATAAACCAACAGTTTCATATGTCTCACTGCAGCCATAGATTCCATCGAGGTTTTACATTATATTTTTCACTATTTTTTTTTTTTGTTAAATTAAATGAAACGACATTATTTTTTTTTTTTTTTTTTGGGGGGGGGGGGGGGGGGGGGGATTGTGAATTTGTGTAATGTGAGATCTCTGTGGGTTGAGTTGAATTATTAAAGAAGGGGGGAAGGGATTATTCTGTGCAGCAGAGTAAATGTGAAATACGAAATTATTCCTATTGTATTGAATGCTAGGTTTAAGGTATTTGGACCACATAACAGAAGCCTTTAATTGGCTCTTTTTTAGCTTCAAACTCCATCAATTCAGGCCATACAAAGCCCTCTTTTTTCTTTTTTCTTCATTTTGTCATCTTGAGCTATCACATTCACTTTTAATTTGTCTCTCTTTTTGTTCTTTTAGTGAATCATTAATGAACTAACTTTAACTCTATTTTTTTTAATATATATATACACGCACACATGACATAACAAGGTCATCCAGGCCATTATATACATGAAGATTTAGCCCAATTGGACAATCACTAGTTAGATTTAAGCCAAATTTCATATCATATGCTTAGGTTAATGACTATGTTTGTGTTACTTTTTTTTTTGTGATATAAAATTAGAAATACATGTCAATTATTATTAAATTAAGCCTATTTTGGGAGGCTTAGGTGGTAAGGAAAAAGGTATGATTTTACACTTATATTCCTAGGTTAAGTTAAAAGTTCATGTCTTTATATTCTTAGGTTAAGTTTTGAATTTTATCTAAACTTTTAATTTAGTATCCAATAGCTTTGTGAAATCCCGAGTGATTTCTTTTTTGTCACAAAATCTAAATATTAGATAGAGTTTCATAGATTAGGAATTCACGAGTTTATTATTAGACATTTTAAAAGTTTAAATGAGTTTATTATACACAAAATTAAAAGTTTAGAGACTTCTTTTTTTTTTATACTTTTTAAAGTTGACTAAATTTGTTATTTAATCTACTTTATAACGGTATATTGATAGGTTTTAAGTATATGTTTCGGAATAAAATGGAAAATATGCATTAACTATTGCCATCTTGGTGTAATGAGAATGCTTGAGAGTACATGCTAATTGTGATTTCTTTTTTAATAAATGTTGTTCAAATTGGGAAGCATATTGTTTAATTAACTTCCTCTCCTGTTAGGCAGGGTTCTTGAAGTTGGATTATTTAAATTTTAAGTTTAGACTTCTTTAATAAATTTATACATGATAAATTGAATTTGTAATATATAAGGTTTCTGTGTCCCTTTTTCTAAAAAAAAAAAAGTTTCTTTATCCCCTTTTTCTTAAAGGGTCGAATGTATTTAAGGTCTAATTGTCAAGATGCTAGAACAATTTTTAGATAAATAAGGTAATAAAACATAATTTTCATCTATTTGGAACCTATGTGTTTTATTTTTTATATATTGGCTAAAATTTTAAAAAAGGATATAAAATTTAAAAACCAAGATAATTGTAAGTAAATAAAGAAAGGAGAATTTAAAAAAAAAGAAAATTTTTGGAAATTATTTATACAAAATATAAATTTTTTTAAATAGTTGTGATAGACGCCGATAGAAGTATTAATCAGATAGCCGCAAATAGAAGTCTATCAGGGTCAGTTAGACGCTAATAGAAGTCCATCGATATCTATTCGTATTTTTTTATGCTATTTTGTAAGTAATTTGACATTTTTTCTATCTAAGAAAATTTTCCATAAACAAATATAATTTACATAAAAAATTATATGAGTTCTTAAGTACTAATTGAGGTTCCATTTGATAGCCCTTGGTTTTTGAAAATTTTTTCTTTAAATTGAGTCAATAAATACTAATTTCACTAATTGATTTCTTTGTTTTGTTATCTAACCAATGATTCAAATGTTTGGTTAGGAAAGATAAAACCAATAAAGCTTTGTTTGATTACAATTTCTTTTTACACTTAAACCTATAAATACTACTTATTTAGAAATATTTTCAAAATCCAACTTATGTTTTGAAAAATAAAAGAAAAAAAATCATAGTTAAAAAATGGACTTACATGAATGTTTCAATCTTGTTGAGATGTTCTAGTGCACCTTCTGATTCCGAATTTACCAAAAAAACCAAATTTGCATCCAGTAGATGAAGAATGAACTAAGTCGAGAGTTGTTATCATATAATTACATCTTCCAAGACACATTTTCAAAATGGCTATTGTGCGAAAATTTTGCCACTTGAAATCATTTTAAGGCTGTTATTACCAAATTTTTATATGAAATAACAAATAATATTTGTAAAATAATTAAATTAATGAAAGTGATTAAAAAACTCATAATTACGACCTTCAAAGTCTCTCTGTAGCGAAAAATTTAAAAGCCTAAACTAACCTCTCAAGCATCCCGTGAACAAAGGGTAACCCCTGCACCGCTACAAATTTGTTCACGAAAAGCTTCTGAATGTGTACACTATGAAAATTAAACTCTTTTTTTTAATATCATAAAATTTATAATAAAAAATATGTTTCTTAAAATAGAAAGACATCACTAGTTTAATTAAATTAGATGGAGATATGAGTTTTGGGTTGGGTGGTGTTCTTACACAGTCACAGAGAGGCTTCAATCCTTGTAATTAATATAGCCCATACCCATTTGTTTAATTCATCTTTTACAGGTCACAGATCCAACTATCTTTTTTTTTAAAAAAAAAAAATCTGCTTAACAATTATGATGAGAAACATTCACTTAGATCTACCATAATTTAATTATTGTTCTTCATAATATAATGTTTTTTTCCCATTATTTATAATATAATACATAATGGTTCAATGCATTGTCTCTTAAGGTCAATTTGTGATCCACTGATGCAAACACAAAGATTCTAAATTCCACTTTATAGTTCATCAAAAGCTCTCTATTTATTATTATTTAAAAACTTTTATTATAGTGTGACCTTATATAAATATATATTTGTAATGCTTTGTGAATTTAATTGAAAATTTTTGTTGCATTTAAACATGGTTATGTTGGTAAAAAGGGGTTATTTTTTGTCTGATTTTGTAGAATCAAAAGTCAAAAAAGAGGGTTTGGATTATTTGTTTGTCTGAGTATTGTTTTGGGTTTTGATGGGAAAAAGGGTGAAGATTTCTTGTGCTTTGTGAGGGGTTAGAATTTCGAAAATTGAGATTAGCGAAGTAAATTAATATGGTTTAATTAAAACAGCAACTTCCTCGGTGCTAATGCATAATTCCCTGTCTGCTTTTGTCATTTTATACTAAAAAAAAAACTTTTATTCTTCCTTATTCAAAGTTCACAATTTTATTATATATTTATAATATTATCTAATAGGTCAAATATAATTTCAATTGAGATTTTACTCAATAACATTGTTGCAAATTGAATATCATTATGGTATTTATTTTATATGGGAATGTGTTTTTTTTTTTTTTTTTTTCTTTTTCCATTGTTTTCTATCTCATATATTCCCTACTTGACTTCAAAAACCTTTATTTTAGGTCACCAAAAAGATATTTCCTTTGTACCTTACTCAAATAAAAGGAGAAAACCACTCAGCCACACTGCCATTTTGTCTTACATTCAAAAGTACTTATTGAGGAGATTCAAAATTAGTGTGTACTCATATGACCAAATTACATATTTCAACCCATTAAATTTTCATATATATATACATCATTTTTTGCGTATCAAAATCAAGTACTCATAAGCACGGAATGAAAGAAATGGAGAGAGGGAGAGGGAGTTGTTTGAAGCAAAGGAAAATACAAAATGAAGTAAAAAAAAAAAAATATATCAGAAAAGGAGGAGAGAGAGAATGTTGATACAAAGGGAAGCGAAAAAAAATAAATAAAACCCCAAAAATACTAAATTGTATCAATTATAATAAAAAACTAATAATATTTAGATCAATTTAAACCCTAAATTTCATAATTAAATCCATTTAGATTAACTTTTATAATTGAATCAATTCAAAAGTATAGGTTAATAATTTAGTAACTAATTTTACTTTATTTCATTTAAAATAAACTCAAAATCATCCCCGTGAAATCATTATTCTTCCAAAATTCTACCAACTTGGGAAGAAAAATTATTACATAGTTAACATCTTTTTCCTTAATGGTAATACAACTATTTAAAGAAGTTCTTTAAATTGATTTTCTTATAAAAGTTTAGAGTTTGAATTGATACAATTATTTGTTTGAAATTTTAAATATGATCGCATTAAAGTTTATAGAGATAAATTGATTTTATTCTTAAAGAAAAATGAAGAAATAGGAGAGGGGAGACAGTATTTGTACTTTGTAGGATTACAAAAATACCAAATAATTCCAAATAAATGTATAAAGTTTGGGAATATATGGTAACAAAAGTAAATAAATAAATAAATTAAAGGGAAAAAAAAAAAAAAAAAGAAGAAGAAGAAGTATGATTGTCCAGATTTTGACCCCTTGCTCTCCAGCCGCTTGCTTACTGCTTGGTTTAGATTCCACCAACAATCCAACATGGACGAATTCTCGAATCGAACCGAATCGAATTGAACCGAACCAATCAAAACTACAGTTAAAGAGATAAAGACAGAAAGAAGTAGATCCTACCAACCTACTTAACTTAATATAATACACTTAAGTTGAAGAAAATTAACATGCAGTTAATTAAATTACATGAATATGAAATTAAACCTAATTCTTTGTTGGTTTAATTTGAATGATGAGTAAAAAAATGGTGTGGGTAAAAAAATAGAGTGAGATATAGAAGGAGAAAGACAGAGAGTGGTTAAAAAAAAAGGAAGAGAATCAGATAGTGACAAAATTAGACCTTTTTCACAGAAATGTAGGAGCAATTAATTAAAAAAAATTAAAAATAAATAAAAATTTAAAATTTAAAAAATATATACATATATAATGTATATAATTAATTAAAAAAAATTAAAAATAAATAAAGTGGCAGTGGCAGAACTGAGAAAGGGCAGAAGCAGTCTACTCTACATGAAGATCAGTATCATGATTGAAGATAAAAAAGAAAAGTTGGGGAATCTTCTCTGCAGAGTAATTCCCTTTTTCACCATTTTTTTTTTGAATTTTTATTGAATGAATCTCAATCTTAAATTCCCAACTCAACATAATTCACTCACTTTTAATTTCCCCTTTCAAAAATTTAATATTTCTTATTTTTTTTCTTAATTAATTACATATATAAAAGCCCTCTCCCCCATGCATGCTTCAAACGTGTTGCAGTACCTAAACAAAAGCTACAAAAAAAAAAAAAAAAAAAAAAAAAAAATGAAATTGAATAATTATTTCTCAACTTCCTTCCTTTTATCTCTTGGCTTTTTTTTTTCTTTTTTTTCTTTTTTAAAAAAAGATTATAATGCAGAAAATGAAGATATAAAAGAAAAAAATTGTAAAAAATTGAAGGGAAATTGTGATACCTGAGGGAAGAAATGAGGGTAATTAGGAGGGGGAATTGAAAGGAGCCTGAAAGTGTCATGATTTCCCACAGCTTTCTTGAGCTTCGGAATTTCTTCAGAGAAGAATTGTAATTGGTAAAATGAGGGATGAAGAAAATTAAAAGGAAGAAGTTCAAGAAAGCTGTGGAAAAACATGGCCAGGTTCTTTGCAAGAAATTACAACCAGCTTCTTCAGATCTTGACAAGAACAATTTTTAGGGTAAGAAATGAAATGAAATGACTACGCTACCACTGCTGCTGCTCATTGCAAACTTTCTAAAGGACCACTCTACCATATATAACCCTCTCTATCACCTTTTTTTTTTTTAAAAAAAATAAAATAATAATTGAGTTAATTTTTTGTTTGAAGGGGGGGGGGGGGGGGGGGGGGTAAAAATGAACACATATTATTATGATATGGTGTAATTTCAGAATTAACCATAAGCTTGGCTGGCCCTCACATGCAGCCATGTGATGAAGATCCCTTTTCATTTTAATGGGATTTTAAGGTATGGGTTGTTCATGGTCCCATTTCTTATTTTTATTTTCTCTTTTTAATTTTATTAAATTACAAATTTTATCTCTATGATTACGATGAAAGTTAGAATTTAATCTTTATAATTTATAATTAGAATTTTATTCTTAAGGTTTGATAAAACACTCGTAGACCCTACAAGAGGGAATGTGGACTATTTTATAGGAATTTATCAAATTATAGGAATTATTTATGATGTTTTATTAAATTATAGGAACTAAATTCTAATTTTCTTTAAATTATAGCAACGAAATTAGAAAATTTTAAAAAATAGAAAAATAAGGAAAATTATTTACAAAAAAATAGCAAAATTTTTAGATAGTTGTAATAGACGTTGATAGATTTCTATCACCGATAGAAGTCTATCACTAATAGATGCATCTTCTATCAGCATCTATCAATAATTTTTTTTTTTTTGCTATTTTATGTAAATAGTTTGACATTTTTTCTATCCGTAAAAATTTTTCAATGAAATTTGTAATTTAACTTTTTAATTTGAAATATTTTTCTCTCATGTATTATGTGTTATAATAATATGGGGAATGTTTAAAATAAAAAAAAATGGAGAAATTTTGATTGGGAGGGAAGAAGAGTATGGGGGATATATTGGAGTGGTTGGAGGATAACATAGAGATATTATTGTCACATGATGTGCGGTTATATGTTAGGATGTGGAAATATGTGGGCCCTTAAAAGTGGGTATTGTTGGGCCTGGGGCCTCACTTCTTTCTCTCTCCAAGTGGGCCATAGCCCACTAATAATTTACCCAAATTATATAAAAAAATTATTATTTTAAAATTTTGAGAGGGAGAGGGCGGAAAAAGAAAACAAAAAATAATAATGAAAATTCGATTTCAGAGTCCTGGCTGACACGTCCACGTCATCACCACCAGTTGGGTATGAGTTAAGAGGGAGTGGATATTTGATTTAAAATGGAGGGTTTTGTTTAAAATTTGCAACATAGCATTCATGGTTGTACTTCTTTAAGTTTATTTTATGATTTTTAGATATTTTAAAGAAAAAAAAGTTGTATTGAAAAGAATTATGTTATAATTGTCGAATCTTAGTTTTGTACTTCTAATAAATTTAAAATTTAAGTAAAAATGCTAACAGATAAAAAAAAGTTTTAATAAAAAATCAATAATAAATTAATAGTAGTTGAAAGTACGTGTACTAAATTTGGACAAATGAAGTTTTAAGGACTAAAATTAAAAATACTTTAAAATATAGAGACTAAAATGATATTAATTTTTTTTTTTATTTATACATATTGGTGTTATTGTTTCCATTTTTTCAAAGAAAAAAATACTCTTGAAATTATTTAAGTCTCATTTAATAATGATATTTTTTTTTATTATCAAAATTCAAGTAACAAATATTATAGGTTAGCAACTAAAATGTATATATAGTTCTGAATCTCCTACCCTTATTGTATTATTAAAAAAATTGTTTTCAAATTTATATTTTGGCCTTATTTTTGCTACTTCTCAAATTCTTTATTGTAATATTACTTAAAAAGAAAGGAAACCTTTGTAATGTTAGTCATATATGGAAAACAAAAACAATTTTATTTTTGATTTTAAGTTTTAATTGATACACCAACATTTTAGAGATAGAAATTGCTTTTTAGCTCTATATAATAATGTATTGAGTTGTTATTTTGTCTGTGTTCTTAAAAGAAAGGGTTAACAGCGACACTAATAAAGATACTATATTATATTTATGTCCAACTTTTCTATGAATTACAAGAATGTCTAAGTGGACTTCTTAATTACACAAATATTAGGGCTCAATTACCTTTTTGTCCTCAACCTATAATCAATTACATATATTTCAAAAACTGAAACTCTAAGGTTTCCTTGATTCACATGCAATTTTTATTTCAACCAAAATTCTTTTACAAAACAACCCATGTGAGAACCCCCTTAAACAGACCCACGCGAGATCCCCCCCCTCTTAGACTCTCTTTCTTTATCCCTCGTTCACTTAGCTTGCGGCCGCCCGCCCACCACCATTCACACGAGTCCACCATTCGTCCGTTGCTCACCGCTCGCCCAAGTTTGTCCGCTGTTGTTCTTCACCGTCGGGAGTTGTTGCGCGGGGGAGGGAACTCGTCTCTGAGCTATATAGAGCTCTTTCTCACATGACTCTCTCTCTAAGATCTACGTCGTCCGCAGCAGTTCGCCTCCGATAGTCGTTGCCTCCCTCAGTCCACCCTGCCACTGCCGTGCGCGGCTGCCTTACCTTGATCCAACATTGCCCAGCTCCAACCTAGTCGGATTTGCTCAGTTTTCGTCGTTCCTTTGTTCGGTTTTATGACATATGTACTTTTTCTTCTTCGATTTTAGGAGCTTTTGTAAGATTTTCGATATATACTGTAATATATCAAAGCTTTTATAGAAATTTCGATATATACTGTGATATATGTATTCGTTTATCGTGTTTATTGATATAAATGAGGTGTGAAAGATGATTTTTTTATTTAGACTTCAAATTTTATGATATATACGATTATATATATACATATTTATGGAATATTGACTCCATCTATGATTTATATATTGTGGTAGATATCTTTGTTTATTTGAAAATTATGAGGTTTGAAAATAGATTTGAAGTTGTTAAATTAACTATGAATTATGTTAAATTTTAATTTATTGAGATTTCTGACTACTTAAATAGAATTTATGATATATACTGTGATATAAATGGAATTTATGATATATATTGTGATTTATGTTGAGCACGTTGAATGATTTATATATTGTGATATAATTAATAAAAAAATTAAGTTAAACAATATAAAAAATTAAGTTAGCAAAATTTTTAGATAGTTATGATAGACGCTGATGGAAGTCGATCAGGGTCTATCAGTAATAGAAATGATAGAATTCTATCACAGATAGATACTGATAGAAGTGATAGAAGTCTATCAATGTCTATCAGTGTCTTTTTTGCTATTTTATGTAAATAGTTTAATATTTTTTCTATATGTAAAAATTTTCCTAAATTAAACCATAATATTATTTTAAGTAAAATATATATTTAAACTTTTGAGGAAAAAAAGAGAGAAAATTTTGCCTTTATGAATGGTATCAATTTCTACGATAAACTTTCAATTTCATCAAATAACACATCAAATTTAAGTAAATATTGTAATTTTAATCTTAAACATAAAAGTGTTGCAATTTTATTTTAGATCATAAACTTTTCGTTCAAACAGTTAATCATGGAACACAACAACGCGATAAGATGAACAATCGTGCTGTTTTGAATGGAAGAAAACATATATACACATACATGTAAATTAAAAAAAGGGTGTGTTTGTATTTCCCATGTAGCTAAAAAAAATTTAAAAGTCGAATTCTTTTATTTGAATCAAATAGATATTTATCTTTATAATTAAAGGGAAAAAAATGAAATGGTGAAGGTTTGTTCGTATGTGAAAATGTGTGTATAATTATATATGATTATGAATGATAAAATGCGAGAAGGGAAATGGAAGAAGTGAAGTGAGGAAAGGGACAAAATAAAGGGGGCGTAGTAATAAGTGGGAAAAATAAAGCGTTATGTCTTTCAAATGGTAAAGCCGGATAATCTGCTATTTGTATCCATCAACATGGGCCACTTTTTTCTGACTTCCCACTCAAACTTCCCTCTTAATGGGCCCACCTCTAACCACGGGCCTTCTAAAGCCCACTCACACATCAAAATTCTTTCTTTTTTTTCTTTTTTCTTTTTTTCTTTTTTCCCATTTCTCTTCTTCATAAATTGCTCCTATCTCGTAACTTTAGGTCACGTTTATCAATCCATAATAAAAATTGCCGTAGTTGTAAGGAGATATTTTGATAGATCAATCCTATAGACTTGATTCACTAGAATTGCTTTTGAATGCGTTTACTTAGAACTATGAATATGTGGCATTTTACCGTTACTGTTACTGTTTGACCCGAACTGTAATGGTAGAGGTAAAGATAACAATAAATGTGATAAATTCATAATTTTCATACTGTTACATTAACAATATCTATAACGATAATGATAAAGGTAGTGAATCCTACGTTATTTTCAATCACAATTAGATTGAACACTCTCTATGCTTCAATCAGTTTACGTGTAAACAACAATAGTTCATTACGATTAGGGAGCAAAGGTAAACAACAACAAACGTAATCAATTGGACCCACTTTTTATATTACCATTGTCTGATTACATTTAACTTGGAGTAAATGTGACCTTAGTTCAAAAAAAAAAAAAAAACAAATTTAGTTCCTAAGTTTTTGGGTATAGTTTTTATTTGGTCTCTATGTCTCAAAATGGTATTTTTAGCCTTTAAATTTGGAGTTTAATTTCAATTTAGTTAGATTTTAAAATGTTACAATCTTACATTTGAAGTTTGTTTTTTGTTTCAAATTAGCCTCTAAGTTTTAAGATTTACATTTTTAATACCTTAATTTTTTATTAAATACTCATTTTTAATATTTGGTATTAGTATCTGTTATTTAATTTAAAATAATTATGAAGTGAAAATTTAAAATTAAATTTCATATAATGATTAAAAAATAGTAAAATTTAATTAATTATAGTTAATTTTTAATCAATTAATAAACTTTAACATCCAACACGAAAATAAGTATTTTGTGAAGAGGATAAATTTTAAAATTTAGAAGTTAAATTAAAATAAAACTAAAAAAATTATAATATTTTAAAAGCTGAAAACGAAAATTAAATCCAAAATTTAAGAAATTTTTTTTTGTTTTTCTCGAGAAAAAAAGAAAAGAAAAGAAAAGAAAGAGAGACTTCCTATATTGAAAAATGTATAATGGCAGACAATTGAAATTGGAATCGTGCCGCAATGTCGGATATTTCCTGGTTTGTTTCTTTCTTCAACTCTCTACCGCCATTTTAATCCTTCCTATAAAGTTTTATTTATTTATTTATTTCATCCTAACAAAGCAATTTTGTTTATGTCACTTGTGTTTTAATCAAAAATTGTTTTACAATAGAACCAAACCGCCAAAGCTTTTTCCTCTACGATGATACTTAAAAGAGAAATCTCTGCCACTTGAAAACCACTTTTTTGTGGGATTGTCATGCTAAAATAATTGAATGTGGGGCTTCTAATGTGATGTCATTTCATTTTTTTATTTTTTTTTTGAAAAAACCCAGCTTTTTACAATAAATTATGATAATTTTTATACCAAATTTACCCTAAATTTTAGAAAGTGTTATAGCTAGTGATGAATTATCAGTCAAATTTAATGGAGAAGCAAAAAGTGTCATGGCCAAGGCCAAGGCTCGAGAAAGGAGTAAGAGGCCGCTACATCCTTAAGGGTCAACCGACCAATCCTTGTGAGGATTAGTCGTGGTTTTGAATAAAAGAGTCTACACACTCTTAGTCGAGTTCATAATTGTAATTTTGATGTATGGTGGTGGATTCTTAGATCACATTTAATGAGTCTAGATTTTCGTTGTGAAATGATTCTTCTTCTTAAGAAATAGAATTGGCAAATGCTGAGATACGTAAAAATACAATTATTCTTTTATGTTATCAAAGTTGTTCATGAATTCAATGCGAACTTGAGCTTCGGAGTGTATGTGACATAACACCACACAAGTGCATAGTTCTTTTTGTCTTGCAGATTGAGTTTGATTCTTATCTATAAATGTGTTATCTATTTTTTTTGTATGGAAGTTACAATATTTGTTTTAAACTTAAAAAGGTGTTAAATATGTACCTTAATTAAGAAGAGTGTTTCATTTGTATTTAATGAAGTATGAAACAAATATGGTCTACTAATGAAATCAATATGATTTTCGAAAAATGACTCTTAAGAGAGTGTTTGGGCTAAGGAGTTGTGGGAGTAGGAGTTGAACTCTACTCCTTGTTTGGCTCGAGAACTTCGTGGGTTCCAAGGCTAAAACATCAATTTTATTTCTTATCAACTCCTAAACCTGTAACGTAGGAGTTTACAACTCCCCATATTCACAAACACTCTTTTAGAATATTTTTTCTTATAAATTTTGAAAGCAAGATATGATTGTTCAATGATGAATTTTATTTATTGGTTAAAATAAAATTTGAAATATATGAGTTATATACATATATTTACATGGCTTAGTGGATGAATTTACAGAAATTGAATAGAACTATTGAACTACAAACTGTTCGAGTGATCCAAGTTATAGTATTGAAGATTTTGAGCTGAAAATTGAAACAACTTATTAATTTTTTTTTTTTTTTGAGAAAAGAAAAATAGAGCTTTGCAAAATTAATTTATGAAGAGAAAAAGGAAAAGGAGATACGGGTAATGTTAGGGTGTTTTAATTACCACAGTAAGAAGTAAAAGGGCCCCACAGCTTCAGATCAGAACGGTCCATTTGTAACGTCAAATGATTGATGAGAAGTGTGATTAACGATGCACGAGTTTCTCCCGATGTCGGATCTGTTACCTTTAAGCTTTAACCCGTGCATGTGCTGTGCCTACTGCCACTGCGTCCAAAATTTACCGTACGAACACCATAATTTTGGTGGCTTCATTTTTACTTTCTACACATTTTTAATTAATTAATGATAGAAAAGTGGCTAAATTATTATTATTATTATTATTATTATCTTGAAGAAAAATAAAACACACACTTAAACTTTGTCCAATGTTTTAAAACTAATATTGTTTTGTTTATGTCAAAACTTACAATATTAACTTTTGATCGTCGATATCGAACGGGAAGATTTAAAACGGTCACAAACCACTTATCCTATATTATTGCTTTGCTTATGTTGGTTTCAAGAAGCATTAACGTTCACCTTCTATTCATTCAAACGGGAGGACACCATGAAATTGACTCATCAGGCTCTCCACCTGGAGAGACTGCGACCTACTAACCCACACGAGAGACGAATCATTAATGTACAAATTTATCTTTCTTTTATTTTGCTGCTCCAGCGACACTTTGGACCCACTGATCTTGATAAGATTATGATAGTTTCAGAGGCACCACACTTTGGACCTACACACCAACGTAAGATTGTACATTTTGAAAGTTTGTAGATAGTTTTAAAGCAACAGAAAATAATGTTCAACAATATTTTTTGGGTTAAATTGCAAGTTAGGTCCTTATGGTTTGAAAAAAAGTTAGAATTTAGTGTCTATGGTTTATAATTAGAATTTAGTCCCCTTATGATCCCTACTTTAAGAACTATTTATGAGAATTTTATCAAACCATACAAATTATTTATAAGGTTTTATCAAACCATAAAAACTAAATTCTAATATGTAAAACTTTAGGAATTAAATTCTAACTTTCTTCAGAGTATAGTGACCAAATTTGTAATCTAAATGATTTTTTGTTATCTAGCTAACGAAAGTTAATTAATTATATAGTCTTAAACTCTCATCTTAGTGTCTCTAGTTAATAAAGTTTTGAACTTTAAAAGTAATTTATAATAGACCTTTAAAGTTTTAATTTTGCTGTCCAGTAATTTCCTAAATTTTAAACTATTATATTCCTGTAAAAGCAAAAAGAAAAAAAAAAAAATTTATTTCGAAGGTTCTCTAATTTCTTTCTTTATAATTCTTAATGATTAGATCTATTAAAATCCAAAAGTAATCGGAACCAAAAAGGAAGGGTCAGACTTCAGAGGCCGAATGTAACAAGGCCCATTACCCATCTTAAAGCCCAAGCCCACAATAATTATCGCAGGATAAAGTTCAACACACGGTCCATGTGGCCGAAATTCCACAAACACTTGGGCTCATAAAGATAGCCCACTAGCCATTTGTTTAGAGTATGACGATATGAATCTCCGACTTTGAGATAAGATGTACTTGATAATTAATTATCATTGAATTATATTTATTTTGACATAATTGACCAATGTTAAGTTTGAAGAAATGTACTTCTTTTATTTATTTTCTATTGTATTAACATCATTTATAAAAAAAGTTTACGTGAAATCCATTAGTATTAAACGATTGTTATTAGATTTAATTGTTATTTTGATTATTGTATTTTTAGTTATTTCAAGATGGTCATTTGGTGTTTGTCAAAAAGTCTGTTTTGTTTATGCAGGTATAAAAGGGACTATTTTGATTATTTGTAAAATTTTAAAATAAAATTTATACCCAAAGGAAACATTTTAATACAAATTTATGACTACGTTTTAAGTAAGCGAAAGAAGTGTCATGCTAAAACTTGGATAAAAAATAAGAGATAGAAATGAGTTTGATGTATTATGTTTTCTGAATTTGTTAGTAGTCCTATATATGATTGTGTGACTATTTAATATGCTTAACAAATTTGACATGTGTATACAACAAACTTTTGAACCTATATTAACTTTGTAAAATTAGTACTTAACACGTAATTATTATAAGCTAATAAGAGTTAGAGTGCGTATGTGTTTGAATCATTTTTAGACAATGATACGTTAACCAATGAAGTGTCAAAACTTCTTAGAACAGAACAATAATGTGAATAAATGGTACAAATATTCTCGCATAATACTGATTTTCTTTTTTATGATAGCTTAATCATCTAACTATCCTTGTATTGTTTTATTATGTTAGTTGTTGCAAGGAATTGCCATTTAAATAGGAGAATGATACCCATTTTTAACATTGCATCAAGATGTATAGAATCTACACTTATTTTACGATCAATTATAACCTATTCATTTAACTCATTTAAATGGATAAATTCACTTTTGTTATGAAAAAAAAGTTTCGGAAGTTCAAAATTCTCATAAATCTACTCATCTACTTGTACTAAAAAAAATGTAAAATATATCTAATTAGATGTTTGATTGTATGCTAAGAAAATTATAGAGAAATTACTATAAACAGAAAAAAATATCAAACTATTTACAAATATAGAAATTTTTTACTGTCTATCAATGATAGACCGCGATAGAATTTTATCGCTTTCTATCGCTCAAGCAAATAAATTCTATCGCCTGAGCGATAGAAAGCGATAAAATTCTATCGCGATCTATCAGTGATAGACTGTAAAATTTTTCTATATTTGTAAATAGTTTGACTCATTTTTCTATATTTGAAAAGAGCCCAAAATTATATTATGCAGATAATTAAAGTCCCACAGAAAAAGAAAAATCTAAATTAATTAGTGAGATATTGAATGAACTTTTTTACATCCTACTAATTTCATCTATATCTTCAAAACTTTTCCATCTAAAATTATTTTCAAATTGATATGTGAATGATAGTTCCTTTTAATACAAAAGGAATGAAATAATACATACAAATAAAGAAAGTGGTAAATAAGTGATGATATAGAACTCTTAACTCATACTTCATTAATGCAATAATGCTATGCATGTGAAGCAAAATCTTGATCTTTTCTATTACTAACATGTGATATAAACATAAAATAATCACGAACAAATTTTTGTCTCTGTTCGTAGAAAATTTCATCAATTATCATCTCTTATGTCATTTACATATCATTAATGTCTTAAGAATAAGTTTTACAAAGACGATTTACATCAATGACAATAATGGTTCCTTCTTCTAGTACCATATCTAATAACATTTTTAAAAGGTTTTGTTGTAAGCATTGTGACTCTTTGACCGTCTCAAACAATAACTCTATCCCTATTTTAACATTGATGATAGTTGCATTAGTATTTAAATTGACGTCTTAGACAATAACCCACGCAAGAATGATTTGTGAATGAAGGTTGTTAGGACTACGAGTAGGATTAAAATTTGAAGTAAATTTAATAATAAAAAAAAAGATAGTATAATAATAATAATAAGTGCCATAAAAAGACTTTATAAGAAATTAAAAGGATATTTAAGGTGAGGAGATGAGATGAGTTGAGATATGAACTCAACTCATTGTTTGGGAGGCCAATTTCGTATGTCACCGACATTTTATACCATGTCTACCAACAGTGCACTCAGCCCTCATCACCACGGATGTCTCGTTGCTTAAATCAGGCGACCACCTCTGACGACCAACTCTAACGACCACCTCCGACAAACCAACTCCGGTAACTACCGCTTGAGGCCAATTTCAGTAACTTCCAACCACCACTGTTGATGGCAACTCCGGCGACCTCCGACGACGACCACTCCACCACTCCAACGACCATTGTTTTAAATTATGATTGCTACAAATTTGAGTTTTGTTGACACACGAGTCTTTTGTTTTGTTGATGCTTGTGATATAAAACCGTCAATACACCTTAATTTAAAGCTTAAAAACAACTATTAATTTAAAAAACATATAAAACATCAATAAATAGTTATATTTAAGTTGGCACACAAAATTGTCAATAAAAACGCATTTGTTGACACAAAAATACGTAAGTTCCATCTAAATGTTGAGTTCCCAGTTTTTTTTGCGTAGTTCATAGTATTTTATAGTTGTTCTTTATAGTAATTTAACATTAATAAAATCACTTTTATCCGGTAATAAATCAATCAAACTTGTATGTAAAAATAATTTTGTGAAAAAACTGTTAGACACATAAGTGTTTTTATTTTAATTTTTTTTAATAAGAAGTGTTAAAATAAAGAGAACTTAACTAGAAACGTCACATGCACAAATGTGTTAATGATTGTTTAAATAAAAAAAATAAAATGCACGATTCAAAAGTAAACCCACCTCATTTTTCAAAAGTCCCAACAATACATATGTGCTTAAAAATAATAAAATAAAGTGCAATATATAATTTATTAAAAACAATATATGTAGAATTATTGAATAGAAAAATTTCTAAAAAAAAAAAAATCATCATACAAATAAATAATTTACGTAAAAAAACTACATCCAATATCTTTAATATATGAATCCAACACTCCAAACATCTAAAATACTTATATATATGAACTTGAGACCTATGAACTCAGTGCCCTCTATACACTCGAAAATGTTTATACAATAATAATACCTTAAAAAGATTTTATTTTGAAAAATAAAAATTGAGCACGCTGTTCGAGGAAGCGCCTCCCTGACACATGACTCTGACCCCCTTTCCGGTTAATCATTTTTGTTTTATTTTAAAATTAACATTACCTAAAGCGTGAAAAATGGATTTACTGTCACTAAAAAGAAAAACTACTGAATATTCGTTGGCAAAATTTGTCTTTTGTCTTTTAAAACTAATATAGATTATAACATCCAATGGGGGATTTTCTTTTTCTTCCTTTTTTGGTTTGTTCATATTTTGAATTGAAAAATTTTTAAATGTTGAGATACGCTAAAAAAAAGATATAAAAACTTTTATAAATATATTTTAGGTTATAAATTTATTTTGTTTTTATTACATCAAAATCATAACATAAAATAATAATCATCAAAATCATAACATAAATCATGTCATTTTTTTAAGTTCAACTAACATGACTAATGTTAATAGATTAATAAAAAAAAATTAATATTTAACTAAATATTTTTTTTTACAGCAGTTTTTAAATATAGAAAAATGAGTAAAATTATTTATAAATATAATTTTTTTTTTTGCTGTTTATCAGTGATAGACCGCGATAGACACCTGTCGCAAAATTTCTTAGTTTAATATTCTTTTGTGTTTATAATAATTTTCTTTATTTTTATAGTTTATAAAACTATTATAAAACTCAACTGATGTCCAATAACTTAAACTATTACTAACTTTATTTTTCATTCAATTAAACTGAATTCTTTATTTTCAAATCAATTGTGGAAACACATTTTGCTCATTTTAATCACAAAGTCTCCTTTTAAGTACTTTAACTTTTTTAAAGCGATAAATTTGTACTTATGTTAATAATTCAAAAAGCTAATATGGATAAAAAGTTCCATACCAAGGAGAAAAATTGCCATACATTAACAAAAATAATTAAAAGTTACAAATATAAATTAATACCAATTTCAAAATTGGTTGTTTTTAAATATAAAAAAATAAGTTAAACTATTTACAAATATAAAAAAATTTTACTGTCTATCAACGATCGAAAATAATAGACTTTCTCTGAAATGATAGTATTCTATCGCATATATATAGACATTAAATTTTTTTTATATTTATTAATAGTTTGATTTTTTTTTTGTTTATAATAATTTCTCTTTAAAAATTATAGAACTTTGGCCAAAATAGAGGGTACATAAATCAAAATACTATTTTCAAAAAATAAATCTGTGAAATTTGGGTAATTAGGAAGAAATAAAATAAAATGAAAAAACCCATCTAATTTGCAGTCGGCTCAGTTAAGCAAACGAGAAAGCAGGGGGAAGAAGCAAAGCAAAGGGACAGGAGCATAAACCCTGGCGCCGCATCACAGCCGAAGGATTTGTTCGGCGGAAAATTTGGCTTCTCTGGTAATTCTCTTTGGCGCACTTCTGAGTTATGTAAATGGCTATTTGAATATTTTGTTGTTTAATGGAGTGGGGGATCGGAAATCGGTCCCACATAGTTGTGTGATTCCAAATGGGTTTCACTGCAAAGTACTTTCCCAATCCAACAATCACTCTGTCAAGTTGCGATCACAGCGCACAGTGAGAAGAAAAAGAGAGAAGGATTTTGTTTTCTGCTTTTGAGAAATCCAGTTTATGAAATGACTTCTCAATTCAATTCAATTCAAGAAAACCCCTTTCTTCCTAAAATCCCCAATCCACTCCAATCTTCTACCTCCCACCCATTTTGGAATATATCCATCCACCCCCACCATTTTCCTTACACCTATGTAGTGAAAGAGAATACAAAAGGATTTCCTCTAGATATGCTCTTGACTGCCTTTCCAATTGTATTTTGACCAAACAGTGATTACTAAACCAAACTTGGTTTCACTTAGGAAACCCATTTGGGTTGATGGAATTTGGAACATTTACTTATTTCCAATGCTTTGTTTTTGTATTTGGAAATTGGCATATTACTAATTTATTACTTTTGCTTTCGTAAACATTACCATGGAACTGTTTGTTTACAAAGACATTGATGGGCTTCCCCTTTGATTGCCAAAACTTCCATAGACAAAGTGTTTCTGGTAATTTTGTATCGATCCCATTCCCCACACAAAAGGTGGTGGCAAAAAAAGTTCTTTTTGTACATACTGCGATGATGGTGATGATGATGCCTGTAATCCCCAACAGCAGCATCAACCCTCCCCAACAAAATTCCTCTCCTTTTCTCTTTCTTCTCCCATCCCTTTTCCCCTCCTCTCTCTGTCTTATCTTCTCCATAATCCTGTGGTTAGTGCTTTCCATTTGCTTTCGTTACACTATGATAATCACACCCCATTGAAACTGAAATCCAGCCAGAAGCAGCTTGAAGGGTATGGAGAACAGGTGTGGTTGTTGGGCTGTTTTGACTCGTACTGTTTCTGGTGTTTGCAAATCCTCTGCTTCTAGAGACTCTCCAAACACCATTCCTCGAACTAGCCTAGTTTATGATTCTGGTAACAACTATTTATTTTCACATATTCAGTTTTGTGTTTGTATTTATGGATTTTCTATCCGGGGGTGTCTACTGCCAAACTTTGAGTATTTAGCTTGAAACTTGGTTGCCTTACAATGTTCAATTTGCACCTGTGCTGCTGTGGACTTTCTATGATGAGTTCCTTTACACTTTCATCACTTTCTTTCTCCATCTCCTTCTCTCTCTGTGGCACATTAAAGTGGTTTGATTTACTGATATCTTAAAATGAGTGTAAACTATTCATCCCCCAGCTTCTTGTTCCTCACTAAAAGCTGCAAATTTTTAATTCTTTGGCTTATTAATCTGAAGAGGTGGTTGTTTCAGGAAGGGATCTTAATTGATGCATTAGGCATTTGTAGCTAAGATTACGGATCCCAAAATGGATTTCCTCTGATTCCACTATGATTGCTTTGCTCTGTTGTGGCTACCACTAAATCTCAATACCCATCTGCTTGTATCTTTGAAGAAGATTGGTAGTGTCTACTAGACCTAGTTTTATGCACTATTAGATCTGAATCATGACACTGCAAACAATGTCTCCTTTGATTGCCTTTTCATATTTGTTCATGGCAAAGTTTTGTGGAAGTTTGGAACTAGTTCTTCAATTCAAACAACCATTTTTTTGTAGTCAGTGAAAGGAAGACTTATTGTTATTAAGCAGATTCTCACTCTTTGTCATTGCAGCTACTGAAACACGGTATTTAAATGCTAGCAACAGGGATCTCTGTACCTTGAATGAAGCTGAGCTAGCCCCTGATAATGCCAATCCATCACAATCAGATAACAAAACAACAAGCAAACTGCTTCAGTTCTCTTTTCATGAGCTCAAGGCAGCAACTGGAAACTTTAGACCTGATAGTATTCTTGGGGAAGGTGGATTTGGATTTGTCTTTAAAGGATGGATTGAAGAGAATGGGACAGCCCCTGCAAAACCCGGATCAGGAATTACAGTAGCTGTTAAGAGCTTGAAACTAGATGGTCTTCAAGGCCACAGAGAATGGGTGGTTAGTAAAACTTTCTGCTTTGGGTTCGTAAAGACTTACCTTATAAAGGGGACCTGTTGGAGAGTGCTAAAAATTTGCTAACGTAACATATTTCCTCGGTTACAGGCTGAGGTTGCCTTTCTTGGACAACTTCACCATCCAAATCTTGTTAAGCTTATAGGTTACTGTAACGAAGATGATCAACGTTTGCTTGTTTACGAGTTTATGAGCCGTGGAAGTCTTGAGAACCATCTTTTCAGAAGTAAGAATCTCTATCTCATGCTAAACTAGTCCTCCCATTTAGTTCTCAAACATCCACACAATGAACTTATGATTTGTCAAATGAATGTATTTCGTTGTGATATTTTAATTTTTATAAGCAATAAGAATTCCATTAATATACGTTTGTTTTCCAAAATGTCAATATGTCGAGTTGCTTGATTTGGAGAGGGACTACCCTTTCAAAATTTCAATTAACTACAAGCTGTAGGGCACAGATGCTTATCTTCTTGACTGTTGCAGGGACTATACCTCTTCCATGGTCCAATAGGATTAAGATTGCCCTTGGGGCAGCAAAAGGATTGGCCTTTCTTCATAATGGCCCAGTACCCGTTATCTATAGAGATTTTAAGACATCCAATATTTTGCTTGATTCGGTATGTTTCAAATGGCCATGTTCAAAACGTTTTAATTCATTTCTTTATATCGTTATACATATGGCATTGGTTTTACAGGATTACAATGCAAAGCTTTCGGATTTTGGTTTTGCAAAAGCAGGGCCTCAAGGAGACAAAACACATGTTTCTACCAGGGTGATTGGGACATATGGCTATGCTGCTCCTGAATATGTAATGACAGGTAGACTTCTGTAGAAGATGTTTTAACTAGATGAAACCCCTTTATACTAAATCATGTGAGCAAGCCTTTGTGGAGAAATTGTAGTCGAAATCGAGAATTGATCTTAAATAATGTAGAACTGACATGGTTAATCAACTGCTGGAAGAGTAACTATCCTTAATACTTTTATTTCATCATGTGACATGGTTAATCAGTAGGTTTTCATCTCTAGATTGGCAAGGATTAAACTGCAGGAGCTCTCTATGCAGACTCTTTGATTTTGTTCCAGAGGTCCAAAGGATATGGTAGTGGTAGTAGCTGGTAAGCGGTTTGATCAAATGATTAGATAAGAATGGATAATATAGCTTATGTCGCCATCTAAATCTTAAAAAAGATGAGTTCTTAGTTAAATGCAAAGACCAGAGGAAAAACATTCCTGATCTTTTCGATCTCGTAAGCAGATATATATTTCACAGTTCAAGATTGTCTTTTTTTGTTGTCCTTGTTACTTTTACATCTGTGGTGGCTCAAAGAGCGTTGTATTTCCCAATTTTCTCACGGTAATAACTGATAAGTGATATCTGACAGAACTAACTTTTGTTCATTTGATCACAGGACATCTGACATCCAAGAATGATGTTTATAGCTTCGGTGTTGTGCTTCTTGAGATTGTAACAGGGAGAAGATCCATGGACAAGAAACGTCCGAGTGGTGAACAAAACCTCGTCTCATGGGCTCGACCATATTTAGCTGATAAAAGAAAGATATATCATATAGTTGATCCTCGCTTGGACTTCAACTATTCCATTAAAGGGGTGCAGAAGGTCTCCCAGCTTGCTTGCAGTTGCCTCAGCAGGGACCCGAAACTACGTCCAACCATGGATGAAGTTGTGAAGATTCTGACTCCACTACAAGATCTCAACGACCTCGCCATCCTAACGTCTCACTGCCGTTCATCTTCACAAGGGAGGCGCAAAAAGAAACCCGAAGGCCTAACCTACACCCAAAGCTTCAGAGCTTCTCCATTGAACACTGGAAAACAGCATGTAAGGTGATCAGTCTCCAAATCCCTCTCTGATTATGACAAGTAAACAAAGATCGGAAATCTTTGTGCTGGCTAACCGGATTTGTTTAGACAATACTACAAACTAAAGCATGTTTAGTTTCCTATTCTATTCACATATTTGCCAGAACCACAGGTAGAATAGGAGAGGAAATATTGGATCTTCCTTTGTGGGTCTGCATTACCTTGAACGACTTGAAAACTTTAGCTAGACAAAGATCTTTCAGTTTCAAGGTTGTCATATTTGCAGTCGCTTTCATTGTATCTTTCTTAAACATTTATGGGAAAATATTAAGCTTTCCTTTCTATGAGGAATTCCATTCTTGGTAGTATGTCCAATCGATATTTTCTGCATCGTTTCTCAGGTATGTTACAACCGTTCTTTTCGATCAGCAATCAAGAATATTAACTTTATACAAAGATGCTTCTAATCATGTTTATTTCTTTAATGTGGCCCATTATAATAGATTTGTAAACGAATCTTATCTAGCTTTAATTATTCCATCAATCATTGTTTCAAAGATCCTAGAAACCATGCTATTGAAATCTTTACCATAATCTTCAAGAGGAAAGTAGAAGTTGGTGGTGTCATTCAATTTCATTCTGATTCACGTCTAATAATCAAAAGTTTGCATGCACTGTTTTCTTTTAAGCTATAAAATATTAAATCATTAAAATTTTATATAAATCTAACCCTTTTTTTTTTTTTTTTTTTTTTTTTTTTTTTTTTTGTTTTTAAGTATAGTGTCAGTTAATAGAGTATTAGAGCAAATTTTTTAACAAAAAATATTTTTTCGGCACTAGTTATAAACAAAAGAATTTATGTGTTTGAGAGTAATTTAAAAATGATTAAAATCACTTTCGTCGGTTATAGAATTACTCTAAGACATGTCATTAATAATTCAAAATCAATTTAAGATTTGATTTTGTAATTTCATACACACATTTTTGTAAAATTTAACTTTAGATTATTAAAAATATGTTTTACCGTGATTTCAAATACAAAAAAAAAAGTAATTCTTTTCAAAATCACTTCCAAACATATTTTTAGAGATTATAACATTACTTGTATGAGTTCAGTTAAATGAATCTCAACTTACAAAAGAAAAAAACAGTTTTCTAAGTTGCATAAATTAAGTCCACCCAAAAATATATGCCCAATCGTTTTTGGAATAACTTTCTAAGTCTTTAAAAAATGTTTTAAGTAAATAAAAAATAAAAAATTAAGCACTTAAAAAATTATTCCAAATATACAAACCAAGTTAGATAAGGCAACGACATTCATCATATCAAATTACAAAACAAGGGAAAATATGAATTTCAGATCACTTGGGATCTTAGATCGCCATTCTTCCTTATGTTTTTCTCTTTTTTAAGTAATTTGAGTAGCTTAGATATCGAATCTTCATATATATTTTGACATTATATATAGGAGGGAAGAATCGAACCTTTGACTTTGAAATCGATAGTACAAACATTATACCATTGGCATTATATATAGGATGGAAGAATCGAACTTTTGACTTTGAAATCGATAGTACAAACATTATACGATTGGCCTAATGAACTATATTTATGGATTGAAAGAAAGGAAAGTACAGTGTTGAGTGGCACAAATGAAAGGAACTTCATCCTGTATATATATATATATATATGTCCAAAAACTTCCAATATAACATCAGCAAAATAGAATATAAAGACCCATCTGACCAATTTATAATAGTAATTGACGCCCAAAACCTTCTGACCACTTTACACCAGAAGCCGTTCAACTCTTCAACCCGCCTATAATTTCTCTCTATCTATTTATTCCTTTTATGGGACATATCAAATCCACAGATTCTTTCCACAAATTAAGCTACACGTTTCACAAAATACAGCTGCATAAGGAAACGAACATATAACTCATTAATTACACAGACTCAATGTCACAAACAAAACAGAGTACTGAAATGATAACCATTTGGTTTTTTAAGATTGTTCTTGTTTTCCTATAATGGATTTCATCCTTTAACAAAAAAAAAAACTAAATGGTTATTAAATAAGGGATTGCGGGAATATATACCTGATCACCATCCCTGATTCCAAAATGTTCGATACGAGATTTGTCATCAATGAGTTTGAAATGTTTATAGCATAAGCAAAAATGACCCCACACATGTGGCCTGCAATTGAACCAAATAAACAATAATTGAACAAACTTTTGATCCGTTTCAGTTTCCAATTCAACATATATTACATTAATAAGCGGGGTTCAGTATTCAAAATCCCCAACAACGTACCATGAAATCTTCACATTTTCTTTATTCATCGACATTTCACAGAAAACACTCTCCACCGCGTCTCTAACCGCCGCCACCGTCGCCGTCCTTGCAACTTGCACCTCTATACAAACAATCAATTAAATAAACACAGCAGAACATCCAGATTTGCAATTAGATCGAGGGCAAAAAGTTACCAAAGGAAGAGCCGTCTAATTTTAAAACGGAGAGGCGGAGGAGCTGCGGCGGAAGCTTGTTGTAGCCAAGAGTCCGGCGAAAACTGTTGCTGCGAAAGCGAGGAGAGATACAGCAAGAATCGGGAACAATGGGTTCAATGCGAGACATGAAGAATGAGATTTGATTATTGAGGTAGTAGAAAGGAAAGAGGAATAATGGAGGATTTGATTATAGTAATGAATTTTGAAGAGCAGAGTGTTAGGGTTTTGAAAAATAGGGGAAGAAATGAGGGAGTGAAACAGATTTGACAGAAACGACATTAGAAATTGTTGGTTGGTTGGTTGGTTTAGCTGTGAAAACGGGAAACGGTTTATTATGGGACCCTGAAAAACACACTCATTTCCTTTTCGGTTGACTTTTTTTTTTTCTTTCTTACACGTGGTCAAAGTATTTTGTGTTCTATTATATTATATTATAATTAAGTTAAAATTTCATTTTAGTTATGAAAAGAATGAGAAAATAACTCATAAAAATTAGGACCATAGCCCAATTATATAAAGAAATGACAAAATTAGTCAGTCCAATCTATTTAAATAAGACCTTGAAATGAAAAGTAAAAAGAAAAAATTTGGGTGAACCATGTAATCCGACTAATATCTAATGAAATTATGTTACGTAGCATAATTTTTTTAAAAAAGATTTTTAATCTTTTTTTGTGAGTAAAAGAAGGGAGAGTATAAGAATAGGTACAACCTAAGCTCATCTAATCAATCCCTAAAAAAAAAAAAAACCCTTACAATTAAAACAAATTCATTATTACTATTTAATTAGTGTTGTTATATTTTATTTAAATTTCATATTATCAATTAATGTGATCCATGTGTATTATCTTCTATTTTATCTTTTAAGCCTACTATTTTATTAGGACAATTAAGTAAAAGATAATTTTCTAATTAAATTCTTGATGTGTTTATATAAAAATAAAACTCTAGGGATTGGTACTCTCCTCATTGAGTAGCTCTTTTCTCTTCGTCAAGAAACTTAATTAAATTTTAAAGGAAGGCTAAGAGAGAGAAACTCAATCTCTGACTAGATCAATATCATGGATCAAAATATGTTACTCTTATTGTAAAACCATGAATTCAAAGATCTTGGTATTTATTATTTTATACAATATTGAAATTTTATTGTATAATCATGAAGTCAAAATTTACACGTGACATGAAAAGTTGATTGAGAACTTGTAATTTTTCATTGATGATTTATATTATATAACCTCAAATTATGTTTTATTTTGATTCAACAAAAAAAATTAACGATTATTTAAGTTTAGTTATGAACTACAAAATCAATACTATAGATTAATTAATCCATATGCAGTGGTGATGTTGGTAATGCAATTTGCACAATTAGAATAATCATGTATTTATTTGCACAATTGAAGAGGTAAATAATTAATCCAATCAAAATCAATATTACACAATTGGATTATCATTTAGGCCTTAATGCAGTTTTGGTATATTAAATATTTAACCTGGGTTGTTAAATCTTGCATTGTCATTTTCAGGATTTTTTTTTTTTTTTTTAATGCTTCCATATTTTCATACCCAAATTTCATTTAAGTTAAAGAAAAATATTTTGTGAGATTGTTTGTCATGAGAATTATGAAGGTATGTTTTTATCTTTGTAATTTAAATTACAAATTGGAATGTACAAAGATTTAATATTTTATTGATAAAATTATTTGTAATATTAATATTTTACCGATTGTGTTATAAATTATTAGGATTATGTTATTATGATATCTATAGGTTATAAAATAATTTGTTAATCACCAAAATAGCTAAATTAATAAATTTTATATAGATATCAAATGAAAGTTAATTCATAAAAACAAAGAAGTTATAAAAATTGACGAAAAATATTTTATCTTCTTATTAAAGAAAAAAAGATAAAGATAATCATGGTTGTTCAAATTCATATTATTAGTTTGAATTCATATTTCGATTTAATTAATTATCTCTTTAATTTCTCCATTAATATTTATATATTTTTTATGATTGGGTTATTCTATTAAGTTTAGAACCTAATAGATTATGCATATTTAAATTCCATTAAGTCTGGTAAAATAAATTATGTATTAATTATATTTTTATGTGTTAGGCATATATCATGAGAATGATATCAAGTATGATTTAAAGTATCTATTTATCTTTGTGATTTCAATTACAGAATTTTGGAGGTATGAAGTTTAACTTTCATAAATATTCGATTAAGAATGTGATTTCAATCATGCAAATTAAGGTGATAAATTATTATGATATCCCTATTATAAATAATTTGTTAGTCACTAAAGTGACTAAATTAATAAATCTTATAGATATTAATTCAAAATTAGTTCAATTACTCATGTTTATGTAATGCTAATGAAAGAGATGATATTATGATATATTAAAGATATTATCATGAGTATATTGATTCTCATTATTATAAAACATTTTGAATCACCCAAAGGCTGATTAGTAATTTTATAATTTTGAACCTTATCGTGGTTAATTGAGATGTTTGGTTAGATATTTTTTTAGTATATACAAAAATAACTGATGTATCTAATTTGAGCATGTTAATTACCAATTATGTGAAATCAAATTTAGCATCATGTAAGAATGTTGCATATTCTAGTATCTTCCAAAGAGGAACTTCAATATATGCTTAATGATTATTTAATGTTATCTGAATCTACATTATATATTCAAGTTTATTTCTCAAAGCAATAGTGTGTATAAGCATATTTATTATGTATTTGCAGTATCTGTTTCTGATTCTCTTCATTCGCAACCTACGTCTATATTTAAGTTTAATCGACTCAATTTCTCTTATTAGTGCAGACAAATTCGATTCCATCTTGTTGTTTTGGATCTTGATTTGACGCTCTTAGATGAGAAATGTGCTACACTTACTAATGCTAGCAGTGTAGAGGAAATATCTTTCCACAAAGTTTGGAAAAGATCAAATAGATTGAGCCTAATATTTATGCTAATGACTGTAGAAAATAGTATAAAGTCCACAATACAAAACTAAAAATGCTAAGGATTTGATGAAATTTGTGATAATTGTTCTCCGTTTGAGTCTGCTGATAAGTCATTTGCTAGAACACTAATGAGTACCTTAACCACTATTAAGTTTGATAGTTCTTGTACTATGCATTAGGATATCCAAAGAAGGAATTGAAAGATTGGTAAAGAATGAAATTCTTCCATATTTGAATTTGTCTGATCTTGGAACTTGTGTGGATTATACTAAGAAAAAACAAACAAAACACATAGTTAATAAAACAGCCACAAGAAGCTCATAGCTCCTTGAAATTATACACAACATTATTTGTGGGCCTTTGATGTTCCATCTTTTGGTAGAGAAAAAATTCCATTACCTTTATTGATGATTTTTCACGTTATAAATATATCTGTTTATTGCAAGAAAAATCACAAGGGATAGATATCTTAAAGACAATGAAGTTAAAAAATAATTAGATAGAAATGTGAAAATTGTAAGGTCTCGTAGAGTTGGTGAATATTATGGAGAATATGACGAGAATGGACAGTGTTCTGGTCCATTTGCTAAATTCCTAAAAAGTCATGGTATATATACACAATGCCAAAAACACCACAACAAAATATTGGTGTTGCAGAAAAGCATAATCGTACGTTAATGTACATGGTTAGGAGTATGTTAATTACTTCATCTTTACTCATATAATTGTGGATATATACTTTAAGATCAACTCAATATTTATTAAACAGGGTTCCTAGTAAATTAATTTCAAAGACACATTTTGAACTGTGAATAGGAAGAAAATCCAATTTAAGGCAACTATATACTTTAGATTGTAAGCGAAAGTAAGAATTTATATTCCACATGAAAAGAATCTAGATTCAAGAACAACCAGTAGTTTCTTCATTGGTTATCCAAAATAATCAAAAGGGTATAGTTTTTATTGTCCTAGCTAGTCACAGTATAAGAGTAGTTAAAACTAGAAATGCAAGGTTGATTGTGAATGGCAAAATTAATGTGAGTTCGGAACCACATAAAGTGGAAATTCAAGAAGTTGTGAATTCCTTCATCTATAACTTCTTCTCATGAGTTGTTGACTTTGTTAACAATCCACAAGAAGAACAAATTAATGATCAAACACTGCATAATAATATTATATTGAATGAACCTATACTGAAAAGAACCACAAAAAATAGAATTAAGAAGATCTGTAAGACAAAAAGATAAGATATTTCTTATGATTATGTAGTTTATTTGTACGAGTCAGAATTTGACTTAGATGTTGATAATGATCTAATTATGTTTTCGCAATCCATTAAAAGTGATAATTCTGCCAAATAGTTAGATGTCATGAAAGAAGAGTTAAAATTAATGGATTATAATGAGGGTTGGGACCTTGTAAAATTGCCTAAAGGAAGTAAAATATTCAGGTGTAAATGAGATTTTAAGACCAAATGTGACTCAAATGCCAATATTGAACAATACAAGGCTAGACTCTTTGCCAATTGTTATACTCAGAAAGATAGTGTTGACTATAAGGAGATTTTTCTCCTGTCTCTAAAAAGAATTCATTAAGAATTAATTATGGCTTTAATTATTCATTATGACTTAAAGCTTCATCTAATAGATGTGAGAATTGCTTTTCTCAAAGAAAATTTAGATGAAGAAGTGTTCATGGATCAACCAGAAGGTCTTGTGATTGAAGGAAATGAACATATATATGGTGTGTAAGCTAAAGAGGTCAATATATATATGGACTTAAACAAACTTCTCAACATATGGTATATTAAGTTTAATAATATCATCACATCTTTTGGATTTAAAAAAAGCGTCGTTGATCAATGTTAAATCTAAATAACAGTGGAAGAATACTCAATTATTTTTTTTTTTCAAAAAAGGCAAAATCGGGAGGTAAATTGTTCAGTTTTTGTGGTTCAGACTTTGTTGGTTGTTGGTTTAGATTCTGTTGCTTTCTTGTTTCTGGCTCAATCTTTATTCAGTTGTGGTTGTTTGTTTTGAAGAATGACTAATGGTTGTGGTGTTTGTTTTTTCTTTCGTTTGGTTGCACTGGCTAGTTGGTTTTCTGTTGTTTTTCTATGGTATTTACCTTCAAAAGAAAAATTAGCCAAAGGGGAGCTTGTTTAGTACAGTTGTGTTGGCTGTTATTTTTCTTAAGGCAATCTGTTGCGTATCTCAGTCATTACTCTTGTCTAAGAGCATAATTGTCGTTGGCGCTGCTTCTGTCTGGAAATATTTTTTTTCCTATTTTGTTGCAAATTTTCAGCAACATCTTTCTGTTTTGGTCTCCATGAAGATTTCCTTTTGTTCCTCATATATAATTGTATTATCTTCATTTTTTTAAAAAAAAAAAAAATAAAAGCAAAAACATATTTTATAAAACATTCTTTTTATTACTATTTATATACAAGACCTTAAGTTACGTTACCAACTCTCTTTTATTTCCTTCTTCCATTTAATCATATAAGAGAAATGGCTTCAAAAGCTTCACAATCAACCTTGACAACCAATGTTCCACTACCACCCCCAACACCAAATGCTCCACCACCCCCGACACCAAAATCAAACCCTCAACCACCACCACCACCACCTCCATCCTCGGGACTTCAACGCCGGAAACCTCCCCCGAAATGACCACCTATTAGTACATATATATCTTGAAGCACTAGCCTCACCGACACATCGAAATCCTCCCCCGAGACCACCACCTATTGGCACATATCTTGAAGCACTAGCATCACCGACACTTCGACGCCAATATCTTCCTCAGACACCACCCACGGAAGCACCACGACGACCCTCCTAGTACCACTGGTGTGACAAGGTACTCCCCAACACCACCAACGTGGCAAGACGTTTCCCCCAGCACAACCGGCGTGGTGAGGCTCCACACAACAAGTCCATCGTGGTTGCTTGTCAAGCAAGTCCATCCTGGTGTCCGGCATAACAAGTCGATCTTGCACAGCAAGTTGATCCTCATGGCCCAGCACAACAAGTTGATCCTTATGGCCCAACACAACAAGTCAATCCTCATGACTCGACACAACAAGTTGATCGTGCATAGCAAGTTGATCCTCATCGCCAAGTAACAAGTCGATCCTTATGGCCCGACATAGCAAGTTGTTCCTCATGGCCCGACACAGCAAGTCGATCCTCATGGCCCGACATAGCAAGTCGATCATCATGGCCTGACAAAACAAGTGGATCCTATACAATAAGTTGATCCTCATCACCTGGCACGATAAGTGGATGAAATCGTAGAAGAGGAGCCACAAGGTCAAGTTACATTGCGGGTTTCAAATTCATCCGAGGGCTCACTTTAGTGAATGGAGAAGGAAGAACTTAATAGATCACGTTAGCTCAGATTTTGTGGATTGTCGATCGTGCTTCTTGCTGCAGTTATCGTATTATCTTCATTTTTAGGATTAGCACTTTAGAAGTTTCGTTGTGGAAAAAGAATAATCATTGTGTGTGATAAAGTGTATTCTTCCTCGTGGTGATGAGGCTGTGTTCTTATGCTCTTAGCGTACGATTGAAAGTTTACCTTTTTATGTTTATTCATTAAAGAAGTTATTGGATTGATCCTTACTTAGTTGAGTCAAAGTTGAAGATTGGTGAGAGGATCTCACTTTTAGGTGGTACGTAAGCAAACATGAGATGAGAAGACTAACGTTGCACCAAGAGAAGGAGTCTCAAGTTTAGGGGGCTTAAACTCTTCATTAGGAGTAAGCTCTTTGGAGTCAAGATAGTTGTATACTATCATATAAGTTTTCATTGTAAATGCTTAACTCTTTTAGTGAAGTTCTTTTCATCGAACACATTATCCCCGGACGTAGGTGTGTTGTGTAATTACACTAAATTGGATTACCAATTTTTTGTGCGTTTAGCTTCTCTTTTATTTTACTGTCGGGTATTCTTTCTCACATCTTATTTGTGTGACATTGTGGTTGACTAGTATTGTATTTCATTAGAACACCTATTTCTCAAGTTATTTTGTTATGTTTTTGGAAAATGATTTCTTTTTCAGATATGAAGTATTTGTTTAGTTAAACTTTCCAAACAGATCTTTTTCAAATGTTTATTTATCTATTATTATATTTAGTTATTAGCTCAAAAGGAAATAAAAGAAAAATGATGAAGATGAAGAAGACAGTATGAAATACACTTAAGCCCACATTAATTTGTACGCCAATTAACAAGTTGATCACTGATTAAGAGTAATTTAGCTTTAAAATAAATATTATAATGCATCAAGAAAAATTTATGCACAGTGCATTACACAGCTATACATTTAACAAATAATAAGCAACTAGTTAAGTATTGATTACCACAATAATAATATCCAGGATCGTAAAGAATAGTATTTAGAACTATCTTTCAAGCTTGATTTTGAAATACTAACAGAAAGGCTACTAAAAAAAACACCAAATCTAAAAGGAAAAGGACAAAAAAAAAAAAAAAAACAATAGATAATATATGTAAAAGCTTGTCCAAATTAATTTATATTATAAGTAGAAATGATTTGGATTTGAATATTCAATTTTAAGATATCTCATTTCAGGATTAAAATTTGATATATATTGTGTTATTATTGTCCAACTCAATCTACCAAGTTCAAGAAAGGAAGAGAGGAAAGAATTAAAAGACAGAATTATTCTAATTGGAACTTCAATTCACATTTTGTATATATAATATATTCATGCATTCACATATATAAAGACAGTACAATTAAATAGTAGCATATCATTGACATACCTGAAAGAGCTTGATGTTCTTTAAAAATCCGAATTCAATAGCTCATGGCGTACGTGTTTGTGACACAACCCGTTTTAGATTAAAAACGCATCGTGTTGATGACAATGATGATCTGCTATACCAGTCGAAAAACAAAAACTAACCTGCATATATAGTATTCAATTAGTTAAGATAGATGTCAAACCATGAGGTCACATATTCTAACTCCTCTTGATCTCTACCCATGTTGGAAAAAACAATGGAAAAACGAAAAATTAGGGTTAAAATGAAATGGAAGTCCTAAAGAAGAAGAAAAGTGATATTGGCGCGGCTCAATCAGAGATCGTACTTCACAATCGTTGTAAAATCCATCTTCGGATTGAACCTCACCAATATCGCTTTCCGATTTTCATACGAAATCCTCTCAGCTTCATCCTTTACTACACAAAAACACATATGTATATATGCAGATCAAAACAGTAGAAACACACAGAGAAAAGGAAAAGAAAGAACAATCATGAATCTTTAAAAAAAAAAAAAAAAAAACCAATAGACAAGAAGGAGAGGGAAAGGTGAGAGAGGGTGTTATGTTAAGCAAAGAAAATTTTCTTTTTGGGTATGAAAAGGTGTCCACTTACCAACCAAAAAGAAGAAAGAATTATTGAGTGAAACAATACCAGAAAATTGGACCCATTTTCAGGCACCAAAAAGGAGAACAAAATGAATAATTTTTTTTTAGTAAGTTTTTTTATTTAATTATTTTTAGGTGGGAAATAAACAAATGGAATGTTTTTAGATGAAAAAAAAGAAAAGAAAAGAAAAAAAAAGTAGGGTGAGTGAGGTGGGAGTAGGAGGAGGTAGAGAGTTGGTGGTTTTGTTGGGTGGTGGTGGGGAAGAATAATAAAGAGATACATGTATAGATCAATAATATAGATAGGGTTATTACAATTAATAATGGGATAAAAAGCATATAAATTTACATAAACCTAAGATTTGAATTTAGACCATAAAAAAGAGTGAAATGATATTTGAAAGAATAATGGAGTTGTGAAAGGGAGCTCAAATTTGGGCCCAAAAAGGACATGAGAATAGTAATGAAATTTAACTTTTGTGTGTATATATATGAAATGATGGGTCATAAGAGAAATTAAAAAAAAAAAAAAAAAAAAAAAAAAAAAAGGAAAGAGGGAATAATGAAGAGAAGGAAGAAGAAATGGGATGTTTATAATGGGGTTTGTGTAGGGTTTTAAGGGCCTTTCCTTGGGGGATGGGGTTGAAGAAGGTGAGGGAAATGATGTGAAGGGGAATAACAACACACTTTACTTTAGGGTTTTTTTTTCCTTCCTCTCATGCTTAATTTGTACTCAATTAAAACCATAGCGCATGCATCTGAAATATTCTTCCACCAAAAAGGAAAAAAAAAAAAAAAAAAAAAAAAAAGAATTGTTTTGATTGTGCCTCTCTTTCTAGGACTAATATTATTTTAATGGCCACTTTTTCATAAGTGGTTGTTCCATTTGATTAAACCTATGTCAAAGAGAGAATAAGATAGTTGGCTTATTACCCTCGCCTTCTATAATAACGATTAGAATATGTGTTTACATTATATTATCTTGTATTGAATTATTTGGTTGGTGTTTTGTTGGCCTAGTTGAGTTGTGTGTGTTTATAAATATAATGTTGGAATAATTAATTATCTACCTATATTAAGGGAATTGTTGAATTTTATTTTTCATTTTTTTATATGTATATATTTTTCTTTCTTTGCATGAGGTAGTTTAATGATTGATATGAAGGGTCACATATTTTTCATTTTTTAAAAAATAATTTTTGTTTAGTATGTAGGAATATGATAATTTGAACTTTCAACCACAAGTAAATTAGTAAATGCCTATTACTTGTTGAGCTATATATATATATATATATATATATGCTCACATCGAAGAGGTAAGTGGAAAAACATTTAAAAGTAATGACTTTTCTAGGTGCTTAAGGAACACATACTTTGTTTTATACTTAAAAATGTTCTTTCAAACATTTGAAAAGTCATTTTAAACATAGAATGCAATCAATATTTCGAGTTGAGATGTTTATAATTTCTTTTCTTCTTCATTCCTCTATCTTAATTAAAAGAACTTGTATTAATTTGTACATTAATTATCCCCACATTAGATATTCATTTGTACATTAATCAGATCTCTCGAATTATCTCCACATTAGTCCCTATGATGTAATAATATTTGAAAAAAGAGTGGGAAAAAAAGAAGAAGAATGAATGAATTAGGGTTTAGTTTTTTGATTAGAGAATTAGTGTGTTGAGATAAACATTTTAAAATAATAAAGATGGATTAAAAACAATTAATGTGAAAAAAAGAGTAATGTTTGTTTGTTAGAAAGAGAAGAGAGAGGAGAAAATTAAGGAAGGGGCGCACACACAGAGAACAAGGCATAACTGAAGTCCCTTCTTCAAACCTTAACCGCAGACACCGCCGGGAAAGCAGCCTTGCCTTGAGCCTCCATTAAGGAACACCTTCATTGGACTTTGCTCTCTCTCTCTCTCTCTCTCCCTCTCTCACCTTTATTATTCTAACTTTTTACAACTTTACATCTTTCTTCTTCTTCTTCTCTTCATCAACATTTTGGAATTTTCAAAATTTAATTCAAACTCATTTAAATATATATTTTTTTTTGTTCATTACAAATTTGATTCTCGTAATAATTTTGAGAAAGTTAGGATAATTTAAATCACAAAATCAATTGGCAATCAGAGAAATAACTCATCTATCTAATTAAGAGTATGAAGTCCCTTGATTTTTACCATATGGAATTCTCAACATGCCCCTCAAGATGGTGCCTCTTTTGGTTCACTATACTTGATCGTTTTATTGGACCGTTTGGACTTTTTGGACAAATTAACAAGATAGAAGATCAGAAGTTTCAACAACTTTTAACAAATCTAATAACAACTCTAATAGTAGCTATGTCTACGGTAGAGAAAGAAATAATTTTATTATCTTGAGAACAAAGTACAAAATAAAGAAGTGGAAATCAATATTAACTGAGAAAGAAATTACATTGCTGAAGTTTGAACTCATGATCTACCATGTCAAATAACTGAGTGACAGGTAAACAAAATCTAGACATTTTAGGCATATTATGTAACAATTTGATTTTTTTGTTTTGTTTTTGAACCTTAAACCTATTAATTTCTCTCAATATCTTACAATGGCATTCATCTATCTTAAATAAAAGAGTTTAATTCTAAGTCAGATCCTAAAACCAAAAACATGTTTTTAAAAACGTAACTATTTTTGTAGTTTTCAAAACTTGGTTTAGTTTTTGAAAACATTGGATGCCCGGACTAAATTTGTAATTAACAAATCTTTTCTCTCTTTCTCTTGATTTGGGGCAATAAGTTGGCGTGCCTTAAACCAATATTTTTTCTCCCCTTCTTTCTCATCAGATCCTAGGACTTTCCCTTTCTTTCTTCCTTTCTTGATCTTCTTTTAATGTAAAAAATTAAAGTTTTATTTTTTTTTTCTCCTTTTTGTGTGTGGAAGAAGAAATAATTGCATGAAACAAAGCCTGAAAAGGGAAAAAAAAATTATATATTTGGGAATTAATCTCACATGGGGAGTTTTAAGAATGTTATATGGTGTGTTTAAAGTTTCAAGGATATTGGGTGGGGGTGTGTGTGTGTGTGTTTGAACACTTGATTAAAAGGATGGGACAGAGAGATAAAAACTTATTCCATCTTCAAAACTCAGGCTTGCATTTGTGGGGTTTCCTTGTTTGCCTTTCCTTTTTACATTTTAACACCAAACATATAATACCTTTTGTTTAATCTCTTTTTCATTTTCTTGGTCAATAATCAATCAATATCTCCCAACATTTGGACAACTTCTTCATTTTCATACTTTTTGATTTTTGTGTAACTATGTATATGTGATGAAATTCTGACTTTTTTTTTCAATTCAATAACATGTGCCTTCCCAAAGCAATATAAAAGAAAATTTACACATTGTTAGAAAACATGGAATGTGTATTTGTCAATCCGGACAAAGGTATTTGGAGGCACTGAGTTGGTTATTAAAGTCGGTAATTATTATAGTCTGTGAGTTATAATATTTTGTAGATTATAGTAGTCTGTGTTTGAGGTGTAGACTATATTAGTAGTTATAATAATTTGTGTTTATTTTAGTATGAGTTGAAAATAGTAAACACTTTAAAATAAAGAGGGAAAGAGGGATGAGTAGGAAACAATAAATATTCTAGCAAAGCGGGATTTAAAATAGTAATCCAATAGTTAATTGTAAGTTATAGGAAAATTTTTAAAAATAGAAAAATAAGGGAAACTATTTACACAAAGAAGTAAAATTTTTAGATAGTTGTGATAGAAATAATAGAATCTATCACTGATAGACATCGATAGAAACTATTTACACAAAGTAGTAAAATTTTTAGATAGTTGTGATAGAAATAATAGAATCTATCACTGATAGATATTGATAGAAGTCTATCAATGTCTATCAGTATTTTTTTGCTATTTTATGTAAATAGTTTGATATTTTTTTTTCTATTGGTAAAAATTTCTCTAAGTTATAATAGTTAGAAACATCAACTATTATAATTGGATCCCAAACATGGAGTAAACTACAATAGGCCACTCCACCCCCTCGAAGTTGGGGGGCAAAACACCCCATATAGTTTAGTCATTAGTGGATATGTCACCTTTCAGTATTCCAAAAGTTAATTCTGCTCAGTCTCACACATTACACCGTGGGTCAGTAGGTGCACTAAAATATCTCAACTAATTGACACATTCGTAGTACTCTCATCAGTCTCACACATTACACAATATTATTGTTAAACTTATAGCTAGTGTGAATTAAATTATGCAAAGACAATGAATAAAGAAGAAAAGAATTAGTAAAGCTTCTTATATTCTCATATTATATAAATCTAACTTTATGAGTCAAACACACTTTATAATTTCAAAAAACCCCATTTTTCTTTCTCAACGTAACGTCATATGTACATTACCGTCATCGTAAGTATAAAATGTTATTTTTCCAAGTAGAAACAAATCTTCAATCCTCAAGATCTTGTGTACCCATTTACCAAAATCAATTTTTTTCCCCTTTCAAATTTATAATCATTATATAAACAACCAAAACTCGTATACAATATATCTCAACCAAAGAAAAAGAAGACATCAACTTGTATTAATTATAAAATCGACAACGAGAAAACATAAATAGTAAAGAAAACCACACACAAACATACATGATCAATTTATTATTAGAAAGAAATATCAGATAATACGAACCGTAATGGCTCTAATAGGGTTAGAGAGGGTTTATATATGACACCTCTCTCTAAACCTTATACACCGAGAAACGTAAGTAATGTACAAAAATGAATATAAATTAGGGTTCAAAGATACGTGAGTTTTGACACAGATATTAGAATACTAGGTTAATTCATTAGGGTTAAATGGAGAGAAAGCACACAAATATAAAAATATAAAGAAAATTGCATGAAAAGGAGGGTGTGTGTGTGTGTGTGTTAGAGACATTGAGATTGTGAAAGAAATTAAAGAGGGAAAGGAAATAGAAGAAGTGAAGTTAAAGAAGTTTTGTGTAGTGAGTTTTTGGAGACAAGAAAGAGACCATTTGTTCCCCCACACGAGCACTCACACATGCATATCCGCAGGCTTTTTCAATCCTCACAACACTCAACACACATTCTATTCTCTCCTCCCACACTAACCCTTTTTTTTCTTTTTTTTTTTTTTTCTTTTTTTTTCTTTTTTTACTTTATTAATTACCTTATGGGGATGCACAAAATTTTCCCTCCATATACTATAAAAATATATCTAATATTTTTTTTAATATTTGATTTGTCTTCCCTCCTTTTACGTACGGCATAATTAAGCAGAGACTGATCAAATTGTGACACTCAAGTAGGAGGGGAGACGATCGATATATGTACCGAGATTATATCTGAATGAGACAGATCCTAAAGATGTGCTAGTATAAAAGAATTGATAGTTATGTGACTGAGAAAAACTCAAACGTTAAAATGTGTTTGGCTTGGAACAATTTCATATTGAGGGACCTCCTGAGAATTAAGACAAAACATGTTGAAAGGATATGTGTTTGGTTTGTTGAGAAAAACCTCTCACTATTACTCCAAGAATAAGTGACAAATTAGAAGAAAACAATGAAACTGGAAACACAAGAATTATCGTAGAAAGTAAAAACTCCAACAAGAGAAAAAACCATAGAAAAAAAAAAACTCACCATGTGAAAATTTATTGCAATCATCACACAAAATAATTGTTCTCCGATCCCAATTACAAGAGCACTTTCTCAAAACATTATACCACTCGAACAACTGAGCTACTAAACAAAGCTTAAAATGCCAGGATGATTTGAAACCAAAAACATAAACTCCTTTTATATATAGTATTTGGAGCCCATCACTTTCTTGAATTTTTTTCGATGTGAGACAACTGCTCTTCTAATATTTTTTTGCAAAATCCAAAATTATATATATAAAAAGATGCTCAACATTTTAGTTACCATTTTTCACGTAATTTGTTCCAAAATTTTTAGAATTGAGATTTAGGTTAATTAGGATGTTAGAATGGAAATGTCTTTAAAATATTAGAATAATGGCTTAAACATTTTTTTTTTAGTACAATAAATGGTAGACTTTTGATGACTAACCCATCTTAAGGTTAGTTGAGTTTTTTCGTTTTGATATGGACCTAAATTTAGTTAAAATATTAATTAAAGTGTGACGGAAGAACGATAAATCGTCTTATATTCTTCTTTAAAGAAAATTGAAATTAGAAAAGTGTATTTATTAGTGCAAATGATTTAGTCAATATTGATAATTTTCTCCCATGCTTTCTGCACAACTGATCTTGACATCTAATTTAATTTATGGCGAATGGATTTGTGGGCATTTGTTTCATTCTACCACCCAACCATTCATTAACTTTTATGAATCAATTTTTTCCTAAAAAAAAATAAAATTATTTATCAAATATTCACATTTAAATAAAATTGAAAATAAGCGAGCAATTTTCTAACTTAAAGAAAATTTGAATAAATTTGTTCTCCTAGAATATTTCTCCGGTAAAGTATTGATAATTTTAGTCTGCCAATTTTATTTAAGACGTGGAATCTCTTTTAGTGCAAATATCCCATCGGTCTGTCTAATTGCTAAATTTGAGTCATCAACCGATAATAATTTATAAAAATAATAAAAAAGAAGCTAAGAAGTAGGGGTGTTCGAGGGCTGGGTTTAATAACTTTTTAGACCTAACCCAATGTTGTTGTAAGTTTTTTTAACCCAAATAATTCTTATTAAATAATGAACTCAACCCAACCTAACATGAAAGAATGGTTGGTTCGGGTTAATCGGGTCATTTACTAAAATTTTTATTTTAAAAATAAGTAAAATGTTAATGCATAAAATTTTAGGAAAATTATTATAAACAGAAAAAATATTAAACTATTTACAAATATAGAAATTTTTTTAGTTTGGTTCATTTTTTTTTATATTTGAAAACATTCCTAAATTTTATTTGATTATTTTGATATATCGAATTAAGATTAACAACTCAATTTGAATTTATATTATGAAAATTTTCTTCCCAAAGTGCTAAAAAATTATGTTTAAGGGTGGTTTGAGAATAAATTTATTCAAAAAAATCATGAAATTAAATAAAACTAAAATAAATATGTGTATATATAATTGTATCATAAATAAATAAAAACATGCTTTTTAAAATTAATAATAAGTTTGGGTTGGTTTGGGTTATTACAGGTGAATCCTTAAACCAACCTAATCCTTAAATTTTTCATTTATTTGAACCCAACCCAATTTAAAGAAGTTGATAACCCAATCCAAACTGTGTGGGTCGGATTGAGTTGATCGATTTCTTCAGGTCATCAGATTTTTTGAACACTCCTACTAAGAAGATTTCATGTTAAACTAAAAAATTGCTCAGTTATTTTGCAAGAATGCTAGCTCTACTACAACGCTTCGCTAACTTGAAGTGTCTTGTTATGTACCTTATGTCAGAATTGAGAAATAATTATATGACTCAAATATGTAGTATTCTCTTATTTATTACCCGTGTCTACTATTTAGGTAGAATGCCGTCACCCCTTTGTTACTAAGAAAAAAAAAAAACCTCAAAAATGATTTTTGCACTTAGATAGATTATACTGATTTGCATAAATAACTCGGCGATTTCCACTCGTTTACATAGAGTCCAATAAGCATACCTTGAGTTGGTACAAAATTTTGAATCTATGCAAGTAGACATAATATAATTGTTAAAAACGCAACCAAAGTCCTACCTTGGCTAGATAAGGAAATGATCATGGATGTAGAAATAAGGACGGTATGAAATCTTTTGACGTAAAACCAAAAACAAAGTTACTAGAATTTACTCGTGACAATATCATATCATTGTTAAAATACAAGGAGAGAGTTCACTATCCCCTCAATAATAATTAAAAAATTATTCATAGAAGATGAATAAACCGTTGAGATCTTAACCGCAATTAGAAATGCTCATTTGATACTCTAATGGGCCGGCCTGAAAGAAACGGTCTGAATGCAACTGCATTCATGGGCTGGATATCACGGTGAAGCTTTTAGGCCCAATAAAAATTTCCCTCCACACAGCATTTTTTATATATATATATTTAGTGGGAAATTAAACTATTAGACTTCTTGATTTTATAAATTCTTATATTCTTGATTTTATAATAAATTATTAGTTTAATTATAAGTTTTAATTTTTTTTTTAAATCTGTGTCTAAAAAGTTTTTGAACTTTGAAAACCATTTAATAGATCTTGAATTTTTAAAATGTCTAATAAGTTCTCGAGATATTAATTTTATATTTAATAGACTCTAATATGCTTCAGAATTTTTAAAAATTTAAAGAATTGAAAGTTTAAGATCCGGCCATAAAATACATTTTAAATTTTAGGAACTAAATTGACACAAAAGTTGTAACTTAATTTTTTTTTTTTTTTGTCTTGTTGTAACATTTTTAATATTTAATAGCTTTTTAAAGATTAGATGTTGAGTATTTATTAGTTTTTAAAAATTACATGTTGAGTTAAAGTTTTGAGTGTTTCGAAAATTTAATTTCAAGGAATGTTTAAAAAAAATCATATATTTCTGACTGAGCTTTTAAATATTTAAGATCCAAAGTTCACTCTAAATATCTCTCTTACCATTCTCTTAAAGCATACCAACAAATACTCAATAGATCTCTTTTATTTTCTCATAACAATTGACCAAAAGAAGGGTGTTTTAGTTGTGAAGCTTTGAGCTCAACCTTTCAGTAGTAATTAGAGCTAGTTTCAGTTGAGTTGTTGTATGCTGGAGGGGACAGACCAGAGAATGTATGTTGAATCTCAGAGTGAGATATTCGAGCATCAACTTAATTGTTTACGTATTAGTCTTCTAAATATTTACTCTAGTTTCTTCTATTATATGTAATTCTCCCTTTATGTCTAATATTTCATACTAAATGCAAAATCTAGCCATATTTTTTTTAGAAGTTTCTTTTCTGCCATATGAAAGTCAATTTATTATTTTTGTGTTTTAGTTTTGGTTTTATTCAATACTTAGGGTGTATTTAGAATACATTTTCAAGTGGTCAATTTAAAAAAATAAGTCATTTTGAAGAAAAAAATTGAAGTGTTTGGCAACCATTCAAAATAGATTTTAAAGTGTATTTTAAACATTTTTTTTTTATCAAAATAGTTTAAATAAAAATGAGTTTTTTGAAAAACACTTTTTGCTCAAGTAAATCCAAATTGACCCTTAGAGCATGTTTGAGAGTGATTTTAAAATGACTAAAATAACTTTTATCATTTTCAGAATCACCATGAAATATGTTTTTAATCCTTCAAACTAATTTGATAATTGAAAATTGTATTTAAAAGTGTAAAATTGAAAATTAAATTAATTTTGAGCAATTAAAGTGTGTTTTTGAGTAATTTTAAAAATGACAGAAGTGATTTTAACGATTTTAAAATCACTTCCAAACATGCCTTTAGATTAGGATTTCTCATTTTCTTCTCCAGTAAGTGGTCGCCCATGATATTTTTTTCTTCCAAAATTCGAAATAGAAAACTAAAATTTTAATATTGAATGCAATCTATTAAGACAGAAAATCTCACATAAAAAAGATAATGGACTCATAATCTTTATAAGATCCACGAATGACTCTTTTTTAGTACAAATAGAAATAAGAGAATTCAAACTACAGACCTCTTTAATCACAAACACATTTGAAACTCAGTTGAACTACGCTCGGGTTGAAAAATAAGGTTTATATTTGGGGTTTGATTTAGAAGGGTGAAAGTGATGGTGGGGGAAAAATAAAAATGGGGAAACAAATGAGTTATAGGAAAGGATGATGGTCGGAGGTTATGTGCACAAAAGGCAAATTTTAGAAAGTGAAAACTGTGAGATTTTCAATCAATTTTGGTTTCTATTTCATTTTCAGAATCTTAAAAAGGAAGTCATTGTGTTTCTCTTAAACTTAACCTCTAATTATTGATCCTTCTTCCCAAATTCCATTTTTCTTTCTCCTCAAAAGCAATCCTTCTAATTATTGGTCCACCGCCATTTTTTTCTTTTCTTTATTGCTACTATTTAGAATTAAACACATTAAAAAAATGATAAAAATAATAAAAGATTCTTTGGGGAAAAAAAAGTAGAGTTGAAATTATCATGCGAAAATATCTTGTCCACACTAAAATTGGAAAATTAAAAAAAAAAAAAAAAAAAAAAAAAAAACTATAAATTTAGTCCTTTAGTTTTAGCCGCCTAGTACATAATACTGTGTTTTAATTTGGATTTAGATTTAAATTTGATTGAATCTGTGAGGTAAAACTTCATTTATATGTAAATTACATTATTGAAATCCTTTAAAAACATGTGATATCAATCTTTCATCGATACTTTTCAAAATAACCAAAAATGATTCTCAAATATTTCATGTTTTAATATAAAAACAAAAAAATCAATATATATATATTGATAAATCAATATTTTTTTCACCTTTTAAATTAGTTTAAATGTTTATTTTTATATTATATTCTACTTAATATTTATGTTCCATTGATTTCCTTTTATCACATGATACAAATATTAATTTACCTTTCATATCGATGTTGAATCTACGAGAATATAAAAATATTGGTGGAGATGTTAGACAATATTTCTTTAGAAATTTAACACTATAAGGGTAAATAAAAAGACACTTTGCTAAGACCTTGATTTCTAGTTAAATGCCTAAATGGGCTAGAGGAAGTCCTAGACTCCTACTAGAATTGGGCCAATTATTATTAGATTAAAATATCATTTGTATTCATAGACTTTGAATTTTGTTTAATTTTAGTATTTTTTTTTGATAAATTTTAAATTTAGTTTCTCAATATCATTTCAATAATAATAATAAAAAAAAAATAGCTCCTCAATATTAATTTTTACAGAAATTGGTTAAATAATAATAATATTTTTCAAGTATTTTAAAAATTTATAGTAATAATGTTAGGAAAATAACCCTAGGTAGTGAAGACTAAATTTAAAATTTATTGAAAATATAAAAATTAAAATTGAACAAATATTATTCTATCTAAACAATGATGATAAATATAGTTGAGTTGAAATGTTTTCCCATTGCTCCAATCTTACATGCATGACTCTACTTCCATCCTCATAAAATTTCACTAACTTAATTAATCTTAAAATTATATCACTAAAAATAAAATTGTACGGTGAGAATTGCTCTAGGTAAGGCTCAAAGTCTGCAGGCAAGTTCAAGCTCATATGTTATCGAGAGGAGGCATAAGGAAAAACACGTCCCAAAAAGAAAAAGTTAGTGTCTCGGAATTTAGGCTATATACCAATAGGAAAATAGTTGAGTTGTCCTCAATCTGGTACTATACAACCTCGAGCATCAGAAACAACCCTTACATTGCCGACGTTACATGCAATCAGAGGCAAGTATTACAAAAAAAAAAAAAAAAAAAAAAAAAAAAAAAAAAAAAAAAAACCTATAAATAGCCTCATTCAAAAGAGATCCATGGGGAGAGTAAGTAATCTCCAAAAAAGATCACATACCTTATTTTTTGTACGCTTAGCTGAATTATACACTTCATCTACTAAGTTAGGCATAAGAGTATGATAGGCTCAACACCACAACAATGTGAGGATCTCTTACGCAGGTCAGCTCGAAAAACGAGTCTAGACTAAGAGAAGTGAGTCGAAGGTCAAACCAACTAGAAGGCCTGCAATGACATTGAATGCAGACGAGATCCAAGTGCGAACAATGTATATATTTAATAATTCAAATATTTCATTTGTTGAGGATGAATTTTGGCCGGACAAAATCCTATTTAAAATCAAGATAATATGAGACAATATAGAATGAGATAAAAATGAAATAGGAAAAGATTTAATCTAGCCTAGGATTAGAAAAATCCCATATCATAATCCTAGTAGATTTAAGATAAATCCTAGATCAAATCTGGCATAAATACACCATAACAGCTCCATCAAAACTAACTTAAAACTTAACTTCTTCTCTATTCTATAATTCTCTTACTGACTTAAGTAGCCCTTTTAAATTCAACTGATGATGTCACATGAGGGTTAAATTTTACATCAACATCATGAAATATGTGGAGTGAGTTTGTTGAAACGCTTTGGGTCTTATTAATTGATTTTATTTTTGAAAAAAAAAAATGAAGAAGATATAGGGTGGGGGTGAAAAGTGACAAGTGAACAAATTGAGAAAGACAGGGAGGGAATTTGGAAAGAGAAGATAAAAGGAAATAAATGAAAAAGAGTTGGCTTGTTTTCTAAGCTGATTCAAAAATATTTATAAGAAAGGGAGAGACAAAAGGCAAAAGCACCACTCAAATAGGTTGGCCCTAATTTGATTTGGACTAATGCTTTGAAAGTGACTTTTTATTTTCTATCTCAATCTCACTTCTCTTCTACTTCTAACACATTGTTCGCCCTTTTCTAGATTTCTCTCTTCATTTCTTTATTTTTCTTTTATTCTACCTAACATTAATATTTTATCACTAGAGCATCTTCATCCTTAGGTTTTAAATATTATAATTTTATTTTTAAATTATAAATTTAATTTCTATTTAATCTTTAAATTTTAATATGTTACATTCTACTCTTGAATTTTAAGTTTTATTTCAATTTGGTCTCTAGAATTTCAAGAGTTAAACTTATAGTTTTTATTTTTCTAAAAAAAAAAAAAAAAAAAAACTCATTTTTAATCTTTGGTGTGTAAATATTTATTTATTAAATTAATTTTTATAATTATTTTAAATTAATTAACTAAAAGTTAATGTTAAATAAAAGAGAGAGCTTTAATAAAAACTTGATGGTAAAATTATAAATAAAAAAGAAAAATTGAATCTTATAGACCAAATGGAAAATAAACTCAAAACTTAAGGGTAAATAATGTAACATTTTGAAACTTAGAGACCAAATTGAAATTAGACTCAACATTTTGAAATTTAAGAACTAAATAGAAATTAGGCTCAAAACTTAGAAACCACACGATTATTTCTTTCCTATGTCCTTTTAAGTGTATAATTTTATTATATCAAATAATTAATTGTTTATCATTATTTATTAACTCATATTATTATTTTCAACAAAAAAAAAAAAAAAAAAAAAAGTTATTTAAACTTAAACTGGTAGTATTTTTAAATGAACAGAACTTCCAATATTGAAAAACAATATGTAGGTTTCTTGGTTGAAGAAAAAAAAATGTAGTTGCATTTTAGGTTACTTTTATGTCTTTATACAGTTCATACAATTGTTCAATTGTCCGATCGTGTGACAAATTTTTCTTAAATATTTTTGAGTTTTTTGTAATGTGTATTTATAGTAGGCGGTAAAAAGATGGGTTATGTATATTTGTTTTTCTAATCTCCTTTTCACCTCTATTTAAGTGGAAGACACATATTGTTCGAGATAAGAACCGTAGTTCAAACATCCATTTCATGAAGTGATTTTTCCATTTCTTTCATTGTTTATTTGATTAGATGAAAATTTCAACAAATAATGCATAGGTTTCCTCAAATCAAATTCTTCCAAAATGACCACACTCAAACCTAATCTCTCATGTTCCACACAAAAACATTCATTTTTCTTTTTCAATCTATCCTCATCTTCCCTCTCCTCCCACCCAAACTAATGCTGAATTTTTATATTCAAATATAATTAATTACGTGACATCCACGCACATTAGTTCAAATCATTTTTAGACATAAGGAATCAATTCGTGATCAAAATTGTTCAAATCATTTTTAGACTTAAAGGAATCAATTCGTGATCAAAATTGTTGTAATCGTAATGAATTCTTTTTGTTATTCATAATTCATAAAATATTGTTAACTAGTTTTCTAGGAACGTATTTAAATGAACCATACTTTTCGTATTACGATTGATTGATTACGGTTACTGGAAAGTAAACGTGGCTTAAAAGTCATTTTTCATAGGGTAAATCATAAAACTAGTCTTTAAATTTTGGAGTCTGTCTTTTTGGTTATTGAACTTTCAAAATTACAAATATAGTCCTTTAATTATTATTTTTTATAAAAAAAATTATAGATTTATTGAATATAAAATTGAAAGTTTAGGATTTTATTAAACATAAAGCTCATATTTATATTTAATACATCAATTAATTTTAAAAAATTTCAAGAACCTAATAGTAATTGAATGTTTAAAGACCAAAGACACAAATATCAAATTCCAACGACTAAACTTATAATTTAACTGTTTTCAAATATATATATATATATATATATATATATTTTACAATTACTGTTTTCAAATTAACATCATAGTATAGGGTGTAGTTGTACATATAAAGGTAAATACCTAGTTATTATTCATCTCTTTGCCTAGTCAAGCAGTATTCTCTCTTGATCAAGAAGGGCCGGTAAAACCTAAAATCTAAAACCTAAGGAAGGTCAAGAGGATGAACAATTCTCACGAATTACTTTATGTAATCGATATCATAAATCAATGTATGTTATTTATTACTTATGTATTTTGTAAAAATTATTTTGCTCAAAGATCATTAAAATTGTTATTATATTATTTTTTATATATATATATATATATATATACGCATGTCAATTACAACTTATCAGTAATACTAATTTATATTACAATAAGAATAGACTAAAACTTGTATAAAAATTACATTTTCCCCCTATTTTACTAATACTCATACTTGTTCTTCCATTCTGCCTAAGCATGATCCAGTCAAGATAACAAAGTGTGAAAAAAAAAAATGTTCTTTAAGTTTGCACCTACTATATTTAGTTTACCACAAAACTTCACTCTTGACCCATAAATGAAAAAAAAAAATTAAATTATTGATTAACCTAAAAACTTAAAGCGATAGGTTTAAGTAAATTTAATATTATTATATTATTTAACAGAGATATATATCATTCTATTTAAAAAAACGTCTCACTTAAGTTTTTTAGTTTTTGGTCCACTATCTTTATCATGATTTTATTACTTCAAAAGAAAATATCCTCGTTTTGATTAGTTGTGGGCGAGGAAGGTTTCAAACAAACCTCCGACATTGTGGTCATGACAACATGCTCTATTTTTTTTTTTTTTTTTTTTTTTTTACTAGATGTTCTATCTTGTCTCCATTAAATCATTAATTCTATAATCTTCCCATCTCGTTTATACATATTTCAAATTAAAAAAAAAATGAAATATCAAAATCGATAGAATTATAAAATTATACATAATTATGATATTGAGCTATATATTATACAAATATAACTATTAAATTTGATCTATCTAATTTACGATTTTTTTTTTTAGAAAAAAAAGGTAGAAAATGAAAATTTGAGAGCGAATACAATAGCTTTACTTTGAAGGGGGCAAAGCATAAGCAGATGTCGTCCAAACCAAACCAAATCCAACCAAACAAACGCCAGCTCAGTGGTCCTGTTGAAATGGGCTGGACCATGGAACCACATGGGTTGGACCAATCAATTTCGAACGTGGACCAATCAAACCGGTAGCTGCTTACGCTACCGAGTCGTCGTCGTCTTTGACAAAACCAAACCCAAACTCCATTTCCGACGTGTACTTCCCTTAATTACGGGGCGTCCTGTCTTTTCATTACACGTGACACCTCAACGGTCCACTTGTCGCCTGATTTTCCCAGCCCTCCACGTGACTTCCACGTGATTTCGCTTCCTCCACCGACATCCACGGCTGTTAAATGCTTAACAGTTACCGTTCTTTTTCTACGGCTCCTCTGACTGCCTTGTCCCAATTTTTCACCTCATAATCCTGACGTGGCCGAATTTTTTTTTTTAATTAAACTAATCTTTTAACATTTCTATTAATTATGGATGTTGACCTTATTTATTTTCAATGGTGGGTTCACTTACGGCCTTGCATTTAATGAAGCTTCCTGAGGGGTTTCTTCTTTAATTAATTATTATTTTCTTTTTTTGAAAAACAAATCCTTCAATTTAATTTTTATATGTCGCTTTTCTGCCTCGTTGATGGGACCCTTATTACCATGTCCATATAAATTGAACGCCTTTTTTGCGTAATAAAAAAAATGTAATTAAATCCATAATTTGTTTGTTTTTTGGTTTTTTTTAAACAAATATTTTGATATTGTTTTCAATTAGTGATCCATTAGTTTAACATTAATTCTGGCTTTTAAGGATTGAGTTGCTTCATAAGTCATTTCTTTAAAAAAATAATAATGATAAAGAGCTTAGATGATGAAACCATTCCATTACTACAAATCAAAAGAAATACTCTCCAAAATGTGTTTTTAGTGTATTTAAAGTGATGATCTTATTTGGATTTTATTCATATTTAAGTAGTAGATTTAGATATTTTTAAATAGATCAATTTTTTTTTAACTATTTGGTGCTCTCTTTTTTTACGATTCTTTCTTTCATGATAAAAATAAATAAATAAGAAAAGTGTATACGTCATTGCAGTAGTTCAAGACAATCAAAGAGAGTTGTAGCCATAATAATATTCGTTATTTTTATGTTTACTTCATATGTTTAATCAAATGATATTTCATGTTAGCTTTTTCAAGAGGCAAAGTCAACTGATCAATTTCAAGAAAAACTTCTTGCTACACGAGTCCCATCATTATTATATTTAATGGAATGAATATGTGACCCTCATTTTCTTTTAAGTGCGATCCATTTTTCTAAATGTAGTCGTTATATGTTGAAATAAATCATCACTAAAAATTGAATAAATTAATAATTTAATCTTTATTGTTTGAGCTTATCCTCCCTTAGTTACCTTAGGGTGGACACTAACTTTTTTTTTTTTTTTTCATTGCCTTTCATTAGAGGTAATTAGTATGAAGCATTATTCTTTTTGTCTTATAACCACTCAATTTTCATTCATGTGGTAATAAGTTAATGCTTTTTTTACTCATGGCCGGTCCTAGAATTATTTTTCAGGATTGAGTAAAAAAAAAAGAAATAATTAAGATGAAACCAAAAGATTTGAGATTATGTAAACTAAATTGAAACTTATAAAATCACTTTAAAAATTATTACAAAAAGAAAGGAAAATTAAATCGACTGTTATCTAAGATATTTAACACACGTGATTGATTTATAAAGATGAGTGAGTAAAAGAGAGAGAGAGAGAGAGAGAATATGAATAAATTGTTAACTTTATCCATTTAATTGAAGGAGCAAAGAGAATCATATAAAAAGTGTAAAATTGCCATTTTATTGAAACGAACATTTTAAATCACATTTTGATGTCGTCTCCAATGTAGACAAGAGAACATATCTCCCTAATGCCCCTGTCCCACTTCCCTCTAAACAGTATCTCCTAATGGAGATGGAATAAGGAAACATTTATTAATCATAAGCACACATATTGTCTCCATTAAATATTTACATAATCCAACTTAAGAATATTAACATTATATCACGTGCTATATAATATATAATCACAATACAACAACAAAAAATAAATCACTTATGATATATTTCTAAATATATATTTATTAAATTTTGATAATTAATTTTGGTACAAAGTGGGTTTAGAAAGCATAATCGAGAATACAAAGAACAGTGGCAATGATAAACATGATAGCTAATGATACAAAAATTATAATACACGTAATTCGTTTTTTTTTTTTTTCTCCTTTTAAAAAATATTATTATTATTAATGAAAATGGGTATTTAATTAGAGATGGGGCCCACCCAATTACTCGGGTTTTGACCATGTTCGTACTGCCCCGAAGGCGTAGGACGCAGAGAATTAAAATCTGTCCACCGCCATCGAAACCACATCTCTCACGCTCACGTAGGGAGCGTGTCTACACCGTCTAATTTTTCTTTTTCTTTCTCTTTTTTTTCGAAATTAATTTGAAATTAATTTGAGATTTGTTTTTGGTTGAATTATAAATTGTCATTAACATTGCACAATGATTCGAACATATGATGTTAAATCCATTAAGTGGAATTTGGCTATTAAATTTACGGCACATTTAAGAGTGAATTAAAATCACTTTTATTATTTTCAAAATCACCGTAAAACATACTTTTAATATTTTAAAATTAATTTTGATGATTAAAAAATCAAACTAAATTAATTTTGAGTGATTAAAAGTGGGTTAATTAGGAAATGTGGGTGGTTTTAAGAAAAAATTGGTAAAAAAGGGTAGTTTTAAAATTATTTAGGAAAATATGGTATTTTTTTTGTCTCGTAGTGAAAACACTTTTTGAAAGTTGGAATGAGACCCACATCATGAAGGAAATGACAATTATTTTGATTTTTTTTTTTTACAAATTAATTTATTTTATTTTTATTTAAGGAAATATAATATCACTTTTTTTTTATAATTGTTATTTTATTATATCATGTAATTTTTTTTCATTTTTTTAGCAAGATTAAATTTAATTAAAAAATATATTACATATTTAATCATTTTATTTGTAAAATAATAAACTATTAAATATAAATTAAGATAATACCACTATTTTTTTTTAATCTTACATCATATTGTAGTTTTATTTTAAAGTACGGAGAATTGTAATAGATAACAAAATCAAGGGAAAAAATCTAAACATATAGCACTCCTTTAAAATGTTTGCAAATATGACAAATGTTGACAAGTCAACTTTTAAATTTTTTAAAACTTTTAAATTTGTCCTTGTTCGTATGTCAGGGAGCACATGTTTTCATCTTCTTCTTCCTTTTTTTTTTCCTTTTTCTGGTTGTTGCAGTCTTTGATTTCATTATACTCGCTCATATTACACCATTCCCTTTTTCTTCTCTTCATCTTCAACTTTTCCGACTTGAACCATGAAATTTCAAGCTAATTTTTAATTAATTTTTTCAAAATTACAAGTTTCCCCTTCTTCTTCTTCCTTATCATTCGCGCAAATATTAGAATTGTCAAAACCCAAAAGATCAACAAGATATATTGATTGAGATTAATTTTAAATTTATCCTTCATTATGAACATATAATCATTATAGATTATTTATAATCAATTAATTATTTATTATGATTAATTTTTATTACTTCATTCATTATTAATATATCATATTTATAAAAAAAAATTAGTATTCTTTATTAACATATCATATTTTTATTTGTTTGTTTCACTTTTTATACAATATATTATTTATTAAAATATATTTTCTTATATTATTTAATTAATATTAAAATTACTAGTGTTGAACTTAATTAAGTATAAAAATGATTAAATAATAATATTATAATTAATATGATCGTTCATTAAATACATTAATTGGTTAATTTCAATTATAAATTACTTAATTTTTAAATGTTTATAATTAAGATTATTATTGATTCTTAATTAATTATTTTTTATCAATGTATTGAATGATGTCTATTGTTTAATTAATTAATCTATTACAATTATATAAGATTGTCAGACTTAATTTTATAAATCCTTAAACCAAACGACCCCTAACAATTGTGTTATGTAAATGACTAAAATTGAGCATTATTGAAATCTCAGGGACAAAAGTGTTAGATTTTAAAATATAGAAACCAAATAGAAATTAAATCCAAATCTAATAAACCAAAAGGTATTTTTTCGAAAAATATAATTATCCACTAATTTTACTTAGAAGGATTAGTAATATATTAGAAAAAATTAGAACTTTTGATATTTCTGCGTAGCAAGGTTTTAGAATTTTACTTATCTATGTAATAAATTTATTTTACTATATCATATTGTAGTTTTCTTTTTAAATATTACCTACTTCACAAATTTAGTAAAATAAAACAACAATATGATGTAAAAAAAAAGTAGTGGTATTATCTTTATCCATAGATAATAGTTTATTATTTTACAAATAAAATGATTAAATATATAATATTTTTTAATTAAATTCAATAAGATAATAATTATAAAAAAATGGTATTATGTTTCCTTAAAAAGTTAAAGAAAATGAATTTGTTAAAAAAAAAATCACAATAATTATCATTTCATTCATTACGTGGGTCACATTCCAACCTTCAATAAAGTTTTCACTAAAAGACAAAAAAACTACCATATTTTCCTAAATAATTTTAAAACTATCCCTTTTCACCAGTTTTTTCTTAAAACTACCCTCATTTTCTAATTGACCCGATTAAAAGTGTGTTATTTAGTAATTTTAAAATGATAAAAGTGATTTTGACGATTTTAAAATCACTCTCAAACATGTTCTTATATGTTCAATGCTTATGTCATGTCATCATGTTAATTAGAGATTACATTGCATATTAATTCAAGTAATTTGCTCAAGATCGATCAATCGTGTTGCTCGTATTGCCTGTGAAATATCTTCTATTGTGATTTCTAATAATCATAATAACTCCTCTGATTTTAAAGAGCTTCATATCTTTTGGAATTCTTATTTTTCCTTTCTAGTCAATGGATGTAATTAATTTTAACTTGGATGGTTGATTTTTTGTGGGCTTTTTCAGCCCCTCTTTAATATATGGTTTTCTCTTAAAAAAAAAGTATATGACGATATAACTAAAATGAATTTAGCTCAATAGTAATTGATATATAGTAATTTTATTGAGACTAGAAGTTAAGCATAAGAACTAAATAGACCAAACTTTGAAGTTAGGTATTTTTTTTTAAAAAAAATCATATTAAATAGACAATTATGAGAATTCAAAATTTCACCTTATTTTTTTACTAATAATTTATTTCAACCGTGGCAATAGAAACTTGTAAAAGTTTAGCTTTTAAAATTTGGTTTATGGTATTAAATTTTTGTTGACTTGTTATCATTTCTATAAATATTTTCACATTTTTATGAGTTCAACGTCAATATAAAAAATGAATCAGTTGGTAAAAAAATTCATAAAACATATTTGACCAAAGAAAAAAAAGTGACTAATACAAATATAATAAACAATTATAAGCTATTAACGCTAACATTTTAAATAGCTTATTAATAATTAATTTTATGACGAAATGTAAGTTTTCTTTTTCTTTTCATTAATTCAACAACTTCAAACCTTTTAATGGAAGATATATATATAAACATAGACCAATGGAGATAGTGATGGTTGTTAATGAAAGTCCAAATGAAATGAACACGTGGAATGGAATAGGATTGAAAAAGAGAAGAGAAGGAGGAAGATAAGGTGAATGTGAAAGAGATGGAAAGAAAGTTGCGAGTGGGAGTGGAATTCTAAGGTAAAAGGAAAATGGCTAATTGTTGGAGGTTCAGAAAACAATGTGAGTGATAAAAAAGGAACATCAGGGCAACTGGGTCGGCCAAAGCCAGAGCATTGATACGGACATCTTAGACGTTTTTCGCCTCACTCTCCAACACTTTGTCCCCATCCTCATTCTTGTCCCACAGCCCGCACGCACGACCCCTTCTCCTTTTAATCCCCCCCTCTTCCTCATCACCAACAACACCCACATCTCTCTTCAATTCTCTATATTCAATCATCTTTCTTCTTTTCCTGTTACTTAATACATATGTCTATGGAGCTTCAACTGGGCCTTGCTTTAATCCCCACCAATCCCAGCAAACCCTTCGACTTATTAAACACCCATCACACCAATCCCCTTTCTTTCGATTTCCATTCCATCACTCACAAAAAGCGTTCTCGTCATTTCGACTCCTCTGCGGCATTTCGTCGAACACTTCCTCTGCTTCTCTGGAATGACCATCCCAATAATGACGATGACGACGATTTTAATGACCCCCATTCCGCTTCCTCTAATGATTCGTATGTTAATATCTCCTACCCTCTTTTCTCTCTTTAATTTGGAATTTGATTTTGATTTGATGGGTGAGTTTTTGTTTGGTTGATGTAACAGAGACGAGGAGGAGGAACGGGAGAATGGGCTTGTGGGATGGCCGCCGCTTAAGAAGAGGAGGAAGAGTCTTTTCATGCAGAAACGCCTCGGACGGGGCACGGTGATCCGACGTCCGGCGGTGGAGAACGGTGGCGGGTTTTACAGAGGATTGAACTCGAATTATTCTCGATACGTGAAGGTGAAGATGGATGGAGTGGGAATTGCTAGGAAGGTTGATTTGAGCCAACATCATTCTTTTGATGCGCTTAGCTCCACTTTGATGAACATGTTTGGTAATCTAAAATCACTTTTAACCACATTTTCATACTATTAACATTGATTTTGAAAATAACAAAAATGGTTTTAGTCATTTCAGAATCACTGGAAACATACCATTATTTTGGATTTTTCTCTTTTTGTGTACTGATTTTGGGGTTGTTTGGATAACAGATGAAACGGATTCCGACGGTTACAGACTCAAATACCAGAATATCGACGGTGACTGGTTACTTGCTGAGAACGTAACTTGGAGGTAAAGCTAAAGATCTCGACATTTTTCATGGATATCAATTTATTTACATGGATTGTTTTAAAAAATTGAGTGGGGGTTTTGATTTTGACAGGGATTTCATCGGAAATGTTCAACGGATCAAACTGGAAAAGAAGAGCGACTGATGAGGGGTTACCGGCGGAGGCGGTCAGAGAATCAGATGCTGTCTAATTAATTAAATAGATTTCTATCTATTTTGTTTTGTTTTGTTTTTTTTTTTTTTTTTTTTATAGCACATTTTAAGTTTTAATGACTGTATATGTATGGTATATGGAGAAAACTTTAGGTATGAATCAGTTCATACTTTTTGACCTGATTTGTTTTTGTTGGGTAAAAGATGTTACGTGAATTTAAATATATGAATTAATAAAAATGGATTACACATTTTCGACAAAAAAAAAAAAAAAGCCTACACAAGAAATAAGCATAGATTGTTCTTTGTAGACATCTAAATACTTTTGAGATTTGGTTTTTTAAGTTTTATTTTTCTATTTGTAGTATAGGTGTTGGACTATATTTAGATTGATTTTAGTTGGAAGATCCATCTTACCTATTTTAAAGATTGATTTCATTTTAGATATATTGATTATTTATTGTCTTGTTTAAGGTCCATTTGATAATCATTGCATTTTTTATTTTTAATTTTGGAAAATTTTTAAAAATAAAAAAACAAGGAAAACTATTTACACAAAATAGAAAAAATTTTAAATAGTTGTGATAGACGTTAATAGGAAGTCTATCAAGATCTATCAGTGATAGAAATGATAGAGGTCTATCACCGATAGAGGCTGATAGAAGTCTATCAATATCTATAAGTATTTTTTTTTTTTTTTGCTATTTTTTGTAAATAGTTTGACATTTTTTCTATAGGTAAAAATTTCCCTTTAATTTTTAAAAATTAAGTCTATCTCTCATTTTCTTACCTAATTTGTATATTTCTTGAGTACAAAAGTTGAATTTTATCCAAATTTCAAAAATAAAAACAAGTTTTTAAAATTTACTTTCTTTTAGTTTTTAAAATTTAACTTCATTTTTTTAAAATATTAGTAAAAAAGTAGATAACAAAGCAATAAATTAAGAGGTAGAATGGATGTTTAAAAGCTTAATTTTAAAAAATTAAGGCCCTCGTAACTATTTCATTTTTTGTATTTATTTTTGAAATTTTGGTCTATTTTCTCTTTCTTAAATTGATTTGCATGTCTCTTAAAGTACAATAGTTGGATTCTTTGCTAAATTTAAAAAAAAAAAGTTTTTAAAAGCTACTTTTATAAGTTTTCAAATTTTGGATTGGTTTTTTAAACTATTGGTAAAAAGTAGACAACAAAGGAATAAATTTGAAGGTGAAAGTAGTGTCTATAAGCTTAATTTTTCTTTTTTTTTAAAAAACGAAATAGTAATACAACAAGTTTAAATAGTTACTAAATGGAGCCTAAACTTTAATTATTTAGCTTTTGAACTCTTCAAAATGTCTAATAAATTTTGTATAGGATGAAACTCTAATATTTCAATTCTATATTCAATAAAATTATGAATTTAAAAAATATCTAAAATAATAAGTCCTGAACTTTTAATAATTTGGACTCTAATCAGACAAATTAAAAAAAGAACTAAACGGTGAGGTGTACTATTGAATATAAATTAGAATTTTACATGAAACTCTTATATTTCAATTTTGTATCAAGATTTATGAATATTAAAAAATATATAAGTTTGAATATTAAATTTGTACTTTAATCTTATTTATATAATAAATACGATTAACATAATGAAAATAACTCCTTAGAATTTGAAAAATAAATAAGTGGTAGAATCTCAATTTTTGTTTCATAAATGAGAATTTTCTTTTGTTTCTTATTTCTATATTTATAAATAGTTAGATATTTTTTTCAATTTTGAAGACAAACCCTTAATCTTTTTCAAAATAGTCTCATTAAAATAGTTATTTGATCGATTTTTCAAAATTTTAATTTTTATTTTATCAATACCTTTTTAAAAAAGAAGGCGATACTTTATCATGTTGACCAATTGAATTTAAGTTGTTTCTGCATTAATTATAATTTTATTTTCAAAATAGGAATATAGTCAAAGAGTTTGTCATTGTAATACATTATTCTATATTCCATTAGTATATTCGTATTAATTTGTTTTTTATAATTTATTTAACCACAATTTTTTTTATTATAAATGAAAACAGATACATTAAGAATGAAAAACAAATAATGGAAAAGAATTACCATAAAAACAGAATCATAAAAGAAAGCTCATCTTTCAGAACTTGGGCCTCAGATTGCAAGTTGGGCCGCTTGTCTTAGTTTACAGAGATAGGGAATGTGCCATTTATCCTTGTAGCCCATACAAAATTGGATAATATAGCAACATTTGAGTATGGGTCTGAATCTATAGCAAAAACTGGAAATAATAAGATTTATGGCAAATTGTGTGTAAATCACTTGGGTGAAATTTTTAATCGAATTATAAGTACAGTGTAATTGGTCAAGTGTTAATTATCAGATTATAACATAGCAGATTCAATTAAAAAACAGAAAATTAGCGCCCTTCCATATTTTTTGCCCTCTACTAAATTTATATTTTATTATTAAATTAGATTTTATCTAATTACTTTTCGAATTAATCACAATAAACAAAAACGTCCTTTTTCTCCTCAATTTATATTAGAATTTATCTTTTATTATCAAATTTTATTTTATCTAATTAATTTTCCATAGCCTAAATAAATAGGCCCAATTACACAATTGTTTAAATTTTCATATATTTTTTAACATGAATTGCTTAATAGGTTATTATTTTACACAAAAGTCTGACTCTAGTTTACTTTTTCAGCCCTTCTTATTATTCAGTTTTTTAAAAAAAAATATGCATAATAATACTAATACCCAAAAACGCATGTAAGAGAAGTTTCTCGTTATTAGCCTCCGGTGGGAGGAGTGGAGGACCCATGTTGGATGTTACAGCCCCATAATTCTTTGTTACAACCAGAGATGACAATGAGATTTATCCAACGCCGTCCCGCCAATTACTTTCAATCCCGCCACTCAACTGCTTTCCATTAACATCCCTTCCTAATTCCTTCCTCTTCTTCTCCAAATCCGATCCCCATTTGATCTCTTTTCAATTTCTGGACCCCTTCTCTCTCCGGCACCGCCAGGGATGGATCGACCCCCGAATTAATTGCAGTTATTATGCAACTTCATCCAGGTAATTTTATCGATTTATTGCGTGGGTTATTGCTGAATTTTTCTGGGGTTGGACTGTTTTTTGGTAATGGGTCACGTATTGCTGCAAATGCTATCAAGACTCTATGGTAGCTATTTTAGTCATACGAGAGTATGCCTCATAATATTTGATATCTTATTTACATACACCTAATTGATTTTTTTCAATATGTCTCTTCATAAGCTACTCAATAGCTAATCAACATTTTCTCTTTTCATGATGCTAGACATGCTCAATAAAGTAAAGACTTTATACTTTCAATCAATTGAAATTATATATATGTACACCTATGTATCCATGATCTTATCTAACCAATATGGGACTTTGGTCCTATTCTCAACAATCCTCCCCTCGAACAAAAGACCAACTGAGCCTCTCCTAAAGTAGTCATCCATTCATCTAACTCTTATCTAGGCTAACTCTTTTTCATCAGAGCATACTGCCTATCCGATAGAGTTCAACCATGAATTACACCACGACTACTTTTGAGGTTCCACTACATCTTTTTTCAACACCTAAGGATTATATCAACATGGCTAAACGAAGGACACTACATCTTCACAATAGTATGATATTGTATCTACTTTGGACATATAAGCCCTCATGGCTTTACTTTTGACCCTAAAAAGTCTCCTACGAATGGAGATAGTTGTTCTAACTTATATATCCATGAAAAGTCTTTATAAAATATCCACATGTTTTATAGCTTAGACAACATCTCAAATTACCATCAATTCTATACAGTTTTCACATAAATATGATGGAATTTACATATTTTTATACTACAAACAAGCTAGATTGTAGTCAAAATAATGTTATAGAGCCAAACTCAACTTAAAAGTCCTAATAGTACTTTTTCAACTTCATGAAATTTAATGGCCAAACATGACAATTTATGATATGAATCATACATAAACTATGTCAAGTACAACACATGTAACATTATTTCAAACCATGCTAATGTGATACTTAAACTTGCTTAAATTGATCACAATAGAATCTCATTTGAGCTATTCAAAACAAATTACCAACCAAAATATATTCAATAGATTTGAACTTTGATTTCTATCAAGATTTGAATCACATCAATAAAATCTTTGTCGTCATCATCCAAATTGACAATAGTTTAAAATTTTAAAAGTTGGAGGCATTTGTGGAACAAATCATCAAAACATCTTCACTTAAAAGTCATTATATTTGATGATCAATAACCACAAGACCCACTGCACAAACTATTTATCACATGCACATATGACAATTAACATAAACCAATCCACCAATCAAAAGGTTATAACTCAATATGTTGAGTTGTCTCTCCAACTTTCTCAAATCATGCCAACAAATCATTTTGAAAATAAGTATAGAATATATTCAAAATTTATTTTACTCCAAAATTGAAACATCATGCTTGCTTCCTTATGAAAATTGCTTATGATTTTTTTTTTAATAAAGAAATAATACATCAAGCTAAGATCATGCAACAACTAATTGGTACAATATGACCGCAAGAATGACAAAGATTTTATGACTTCATGTGTTTTCTTATTCACATTCACCAATAACTAAATGAATGATTTCCACAATATGCAATTAACTATAAGGAAAACCACCACAAAGAATTAAATCTCTTTTCTTCTATATTTTAATTTTTACCTTAAGTAGTTTTATCCTTAAGTGCACCAATTTTCTTCCATGGTTATATAGAAGCACATTCAATATATCTTAATCAAATCAAGAGAATTTCATCACAATCAACTAAGATAATTAAATTGGGTCATTATTAATTTATTCTACCCAATATCTACTTTAATTTAATTAAATCTTACTTTTCAATTGGGGATGAGAATTACTCCTAATTTTAGATCATCCATTAGTAAACTCAAAATAGAGAATCAAAATATAAAATATCTCAAAATTACCTTCTCTCATACCTCTATGTACCATGATCAATCACGAACATATTTGTAATAGCACCCATAAATTTGAGAGTAGCAGAATGACTTGATTCTTCATATTATTCATCTCCAAGATAAAATTGCCAGCCACTGTAGTCAAAGCTGCTGCTTGAATTATGTCTATGCATAATGGGTTGGACTTTTTTGGCAATTCTCTCCAGAATCTCCTTTGCTTCTTTCTTTCCCTTCTTCAAGGCTTTAATTTCCCGAACTTTGTTAAGGTCACCCACATCCATGCTTTGAGAGGGAAAATTTGGGATCCCAAGTGATCAAGGTCAGGAAACTTCAGAAATTAGATTCTCTGTGATTGCAATTGGGACTGTATTCGAAATCCTGATTGAGACTTGGCGGTGGGAGTTTTGACGGCAAAAATTCTCCATTAAACGCCTGATTTTGTACTAGCACCATCCTCCTCCACTTATGCCATGAACAAGGACGAAGTGCGACAATGTTTATGCACTGCAACATGTTTTCTTTCTCTCCCATGGCGGTCTTCAATATTTACGAATTTGATCGACATTTGATAGAAATTGGATTTTGCTTTCAAATTGTTGGAATCAAATATCGATTGTTGTTGTGCCGTGGAAAATCCACTACCTTGAAAGCAAAATCGGCGCGACCTCGGTGTTGAATTGCCAAAGCCGGTTGCTCCCCAAGGTTAACACAACTCCTGATCGCTGACTCGCACTCGTTGGAGAACGGAATGGAATCAATGAAAAATATGCTCAAGAAAATAAGTATATCTAGAGAGAAAAATAGGAAGAAGAATAAAAACCTTCTTTTTTTCTTCTCTTTTTCTAAAAAATTAAGAACCTATAAAGGAAAAATAATTTAAATAATAAAAACTGTTTTTTAAAATTAATTGAAGAATTAAATAAAAACTGTTTTAGAATTAATTTTTACTAATTAATTCATAAAATTAATTTAATAAACCGTTACAAAACTATTTAAAAAATCATTTTTTTTCTTTTGCTCCGGGCCAAAAGCCCAAGGTCATTCCCTAACGTTGAAAAGCATCAAAATAGGATTTGAGGCTCAATTTTAGGAAGCTCACACAAGGGGTCAAGGGCAGGTGGCCTGAGAGAGTCAACGCCGGGAGGTTATTAGCCTCCGGTGGGAGGAGTGGAGGACCCATGTTGGATGTTACAGCCCCATAATTCTTCGTTACAACCAGAGATGACAATGAGATTTATCCAACGCCGTCCCGCCAATTACTTTCAATCCCGCCACTCAACTGCTTTCCATTAACATCCCTTCCTAATTCCTTCCTCTTCTTCTCCAAATCCGATCCCCATTTGATCTCCTTCCAATTTCCGGACCCCTTCTCTCTCCGGCACCGCCAGGGATGGATCGACCCCCGAATTAATTGCAGTTATTATGCAACTTCATCCAGGTAATTTTATCAATTTATTGCGTGGGTTATTGCTGAATTTTTCTGGGGTTGGACTGTTTTTTGGTAATGGGTTGAAATTTTTTAGTGTCGAATTCGATGGCTTTGCGGATATTGTTATGGTGTTGGAATTCTGCGGCTCTGCTTTCGTTGCTTCATACTCGGGATTGATTAAATTTGATTGAGAATAACTAGGTCTATTGTTAACCGTAGTCATTTCCTCGCGATAAATTCACTTTATTTAACGAAAATTAGGGCAATCGTTGATCTCAGCTGGACCAGAATGTATGAACCTATGGAGTCTTTTGCGTTAATTGTATCTTACAAGTTACGAGGAAAGTTCTGGTTTAAGATGATGGAGGGGTATTGAATCTCATAAGAAATTTAGATTAACACAATTTTGCTTTTAATATTTAGTTAGATCAGCGGGGTCTAATGTAGCTGAGGTTGGGAGAAGTTCATAGAAGCGAAAAATGTCACTATCTTAACAATATATATATATATATATATATATATATATATATTTGGAGTTAGAATGATAGTGGCAACTAAATTTATGTTTAGGGATGTGTCTACAAGAGGGTCTATTGATATGAAATCCAGATGGTTGATGTTTTCAACTAGCGTAAAGAGACCATGTTCAAATTTAGTATAACTGGGTGGATTATGGATTCTTTTAATTGCTTTTTAGTTAGTTTGAAAGTCATTATCATAAGGAAATGCTGGCTTCAACTTGACAGATATAATATGAAGTTTTTCTTTCTATCCTTTCCTTCAGCCTGCTTTTGTGTTCTGTTTTTGACAATGAAATTCATTGTCTACTGCTTGATAATATTCCTTTTAATGGAAGTTTTGTTTCCTTTGAAAAGAAAAGAGTAATGATTTGTTATTTAAGAAAGTCGGCTAGTTGTGGAATCCATAATGATTTGGTGAATATTGGATTTTACTGCCTCCATCTTTTCTTTACTAATTTTTCATCCTGGGTTTATCCTCTCACTAACTAAAGTTGTTTGCTATTATTTGCTACAATCTTATCTACTGATACCCGAATACCACTGAAATGGAAAATGGAATTGAATCATCTCCAATTGGAAAGGCTTTGCCCTTTATTTTTGTTTAATCTCTCTCCTTCTGGTGTGTAATAGGGTGGTCAATTTTCTCAGGTAACCAACTGTGGTGAGACCATGACTCTGTCATCTGTACCTAAAACAATATGTCAGTAGCTTCCTCCACATAGCATTTTGTCTTAAAATATGGCTACAAGATCTGTTCGGGTCAATTCTAGACGAATACGACCTAAATATCTTCTTTTTATGCTTCTTATGCTTGTTCCGATCAGTGTGATTACCATTTTTAATTATGGCCAAAAAATTTCTTATTTCTTCCGCCCACTTTGGGACAATCCTCCACGCCCTTTTGTGCGCCTGCCACACTATTATGCAGAAAATGTGTCTATGGAACATCTTTGTCGCCTCCATGGCTGGTCTCTGCGATCCGAACCTCGTCGTGTTTTTGATGCCATCATCTTCAGTAATGAGCTAGATTTGCTTGAAATCAGATGGCGGGAGCTTTACCCATATGTCTGGAAGTTTGTAATCCTGGAGTCCCATACAACTTTTACAGGCATACACAAGCCATTACTATTTGATGCAAATAGAGCTAGATTTGCCTTTGCAGAGAATAAGACTGTCCATGATGTGTTTTCTGGAAAAATTGCATCTCATGGGTCGCATAGAAACCCTTTTGACCTTGAATCCCAGCAACGTGTAGCTATGAATGGATTACTTCGGCGTGCAGGGATTTCAAATGGTGATCTTTTGATAATGTCAGATACTGATGAGATACCGAGCCCACATACGGTGAAACTACTGCAATGGTGTGATGATGTGCCTCCTATAGTCCATCTTGAAATGAGGAACTACATGTATTCTTTTGAGTTCCCTGTGGACTACAGCAGTTGGCGAGCCACAATTCACATCTATGGTCCACATACTCACTACAGGCATTCGCGCCAAAGCGAACTTATATTCTCTGATGCAGGATGGCATTGTAGCTTTTGCTTTAGGAATATTCAAGACTTTGCATTCAAGATGACAGCTTATAGTCATGCAGACCGTGTAAGGCGGCGGGACTTCTTGAATTACTCCAGGATACAGAAGCTCATTTGCCAGGGAGATGACCTCTTCGATATGCTTCCCGAAGAGTACACGTTCCAGGAGTTGATTAAGAAGATGGGATCAATACCGCGTTCTTCATCGGCTGTTCACCTTCCTGCATACTTGATAGAGAATGCAGACAAGTTCAGATTCCTGCTTCCTGGAGGTTGTGTAAGAACCTCTGAAGACAGCATCCCAGGGTTGAATAGGCAACCGTAGAGTCCTCGATCAGTAGTTCGCTAATTTTTAATCTGGTCTGCTAGAGAATGTGAATATCTAGCTAGCACTGCAGGCTCTCTACTTTTAGTTAACTCGCAACGGTACCAGATAGGAGTAGACTGATAATCTTCGTTGCTGGATATGTTAAGACACAAGTTGTTGCTAACAGGAAAGTTAAAATTGTTAGCCAGAGCGAGTATGTTATGGAAGATGATCTGTTTAGTGTACTGAATTTTGCATTAGGTTGCCAGAGACAGCGGTAGAATGTTGTGCTGTAATGGCCTGTACCTCTTCATTGTTTATCAAAAGTTGATATTCATTTCATTGTAATGGTATTGGATCCACTTTTACGGGAAATGTTATGAGATCCTCTGAGTGTAAGTAGTTTTTCATTTAATTTGAATTTTTTGTTCAAATTTATGAGAAACTTTCACTTGGTTATCATTTTTTTTCAAAGGAAAAATATTAGACCATTCTCATAGAAGTTCCATCTAGGAAGCACGGATATAGATATGAGATATGGTTACACGACACGACATGAACACGAAGATACATCATATTTTGTAAAAAAAACTAGGATAGAGACACGACAAGGACACGTGTATTAAAACATGTATTTTTGAAAATATATATCATTTTTAAACTAGAAGGAAATTCAATGTCAATGAATTTATACATTAATATGCTTAAAAAATTAGTTTGATATAAATCACTCTTAACTTTTATTATTTTTATTTTTCATGTAGACACTAGCCAAACTAAAGTGTTTGTACTTCTTTCGGAGTTTCATCGAAACAAAAAAGGGTTCAAATCTTATTTGGATAACTTTCAAACACTTTTTTTTCTTTTTATTTTTATACTTTAAAATATTGTGTTTTGCTATTTCTAAATATCACACAATAAATAACGTTTAAAAGACAGATTGCATTTATTTTTGTTTAGTATTACTTTGTTTTTTTTTTTATTTTTATTTACCATTCAAATAAAAGAGATGATTTCAAAACTGTTAAGTAATATATGCATAGTTCAATTAGTCAAAGTATCGATCACCTTCTTAAGTCTGGATATTCAAATCTCGCACATGTTAAGGAAGACTACTAAGGCATTTTTTTTTTGTTACAATTGTGGAGTTGAAGAATTCAACATTCCACATTAAAAATAAAATTAAAATTAAAAAAAAAAACTTAGTTTTATGTGCTTGGCTCATGAAAATGATAAAAGGCCAACAAGCAAAAATAAAAATCCAACTAAACAAGGAAAACTTCTCGTACCCCAACTTGTTTAACACTCCTAATACATATGTTAATAATTAATACGTTGACATTATGTTAGTTTGACCATTCTCAAATAAATTTTAATAATTTATGTATTTGCTGATTTTTCTACCAATTAATTTGATTGATTTTTTTTTTCTTTTCTGCATTTGGAAAAAAAAAACTTGAAGAAACTATATTGCATGGTAAATGCTGACTAGTTGGCAAGTAGAATACATAAATAATTAGAAACTAACATTAAAAAAAAAAAACTACGTTCATCTTTGTACATTTATTTTTTTTAATTTTTAATTTTGATTCATTTTAGTTTTTATGATTTCAAAACGTTCATTTTAGTGTATTTTTAACTTTAGCTTATTTGAATTATTAAATTTAAAAAAAATTAATTATGTTTCCTTAAAAATAAAAATAAATGGACAAAAATGATCACTTTTAAAAATATAGAAATTAAAATAATATAAATTACTCCTTAAAAAAATAAATATAAATCTAAAATGTAAGGAAATAAAATGAATATCTTAAAAATTCAAGACAATTTTTTTTTAATATTGCAAATTCTATAATTTTTTATAAAAATATATGCATTTTCAAACGTGGGTGTAAATAGAGATAGGGAATGGCTGATATTTGAATCTTGGTGTGCAAGTAAGATATTGAGCCACGTGGCATCATCTAGAGAACGCACAAGTACAATTCAACACCAAGCCGTTTTCTTCTCTCTCAAACGCTCTTTCGCTTTCAGCGTTTCTGAAGAAAGTGCTTTTCCTTCTCTGCTTCTTCATCATCGCCATTACTTAACATTTACTAATTTCCATTTCACTTCACTACCTACACGCCAAGTGAAGTTTTGTTCGTAATTTTCTACGAAAATGGCTCAAAGTACCATCAGAAAAGCCATCGGAGCTATGAAGGACCAAACGACCATCAGCATCGCCAAAGTCGCCGGAAATATGGCGCCGGAGCTCGATGTCTTGGTGGTCAAAGCGAGGAGCCACGATGAGGATCCCTCCGACGACAGGTATATTAGGGAGATTGTGAATTTATGCTCAAATTATTCGAATGGATATGTGAATGCGTGTGTAGTTACGATCTCTAAACGATTGAGTAAGACTCGCGATTGGATCGTCGCGCTCAAGTCACTGATTGTGGTACACAGGGTTTTAATTGATGGACATCCCTCTTTTGGGGAGGAGATTGTGTATGCTACGCGAAAAGGTATGCGAGTCTTGAATTTATCTGGTTTTAGAGATGAAGCACACTCGAATTCATGGGATCATTCTAGTTTTTTGAGGTTTTACGCTTTGTATCTTGATGAACTGATTGAGAATCTGGTTCTTGAGAAGAGAGTGAAAGGGGATGATGAATCTTATTATGGGAGCAGGAGGCAGAGTCCATGGAGGTCAATGAGACCAGAGAGAGTAGTGGAGGAGTTGAACCAATTGCTTCGAATGCTTGATCGAGTTTTAGCTTGTAGGCCGGCGGGAATGGCTAAGAGTAGTAGATTAGTAATTCCTGCGCTTACTTTGGTAATCAAAGAGAGCTTTGGGTTGTATATTGAGATTTGTGATGCATTGGGGGTTTTGTTGGATCACTTTAAAGAAATGGAATATGTTGCTTGTCTTAGGGCTTTTGATATTTGTGCTAATGCTGCAAAAAATATTGATGAACTTGTGGAATTTTATGCCTGGTGTAAGGATGTGGGGATTCACTGTCGTCTGAATATCCAGAGGTTCAGATGATAACTCATAACCTTTTGATCACACTTGGGGGATTCCTAAAGGAGATGTCAAGAAGGCCTAAGGATTACAGTGAAATGAGAACGGAGGAGGAGATGAAGCTGAAGGCGCTACCGGTTAAGGAGTCTGGATACGACATGAATGAGATAAAGGCTCTTCCTCCGCTGGAGAATTGTGCTCCTGTTTCGCAATCGGTTTTGCGAATTCAATCGTTAAAGGAAGACTTGGTGAATTTGAGAGAGGACGGAGTATCAGCTGATGAGCAAGGGAACAAATTGGCCTTGGCTCTGTTCTCTGGAACCCCAATTACAAATCCTAATGGTTCATGGGAAACTTTCTCATCAAACCATGAGCCTGAAGTGAGTTCAGCGTGGCAGATGCCAGCTGCTGAGTTTGGCAAACCAGATTGGGAATTGGCATTGGTTGAAACTGCTAGCCATCTATCAAAACAGAAGCCTGATATGGGAGGTTGTTTTGATCCACTGCTATTAAATGGAATGTACGACCAAGCAACAGTTAGGCGACATGTCAATGCCGAGCAATTTGGGGGGAGTTCGAGTAGTGTGGCAATAGCATTGCAAGGCCAAGGCAATGCTGCTGCACAAGTTCTGGCACTTCCAGCACCAGATGGAACAGTTGAACCGATCGGGTATTGGGACCCTTTCGCTGCATCGCTTACGGTGCCGCCTCCTTCGTATGTGCAGATAGCTGAAATGGAGAAGAAGCAGCAGTTGCTAACGCAGGAGCAGCTTCTATGGAAGCAGTATGGCAGAGATGGAATGCAGGGCCAAGTGGGTTTGGGAAAACTTGGTGGTGGCTCGGCCTATGTTGGCCTAAATCCTCAGCAAATCATGCCTCATGGCTCAGCCTACTACTATGCTCCGTTTTGAATTGGCTTTCATTTTGAGACTAAGCTCCATATAGTTACTACAAGGACCAATAACAGAGAAAAGCCGACTGTAAATAGTTTAATATTTTCAGCAGGTTGTCCTTTTGTTTTCCTTCTTGTAGCTATGGCTATTCGGGAAGGTATGGATAGCATTCATTCTACCAATGTTACTAATATCACGGTTGAGTCAAATTGTCTTAAAGTTGTTCATCTCCTTAACAATAAGTTCATTGATCTCTCTGAGGTGTCATTTTTCATTGAGGAGATTAAGTCTTTAGTGTTTGACTTTGTGGTCTATTTCCTTCTCCCATGTGAAGCGTTGTTACAACTTCTTGACTCATTCACTTGCGAGTAGGCTGTTGGAAGAGCATGTTTCATCTCTTCTTTTTTTCTTCTTATCTAGAATGGTTTACTTTGTTATCATCCTTTGATCTAATTCGGTAGGTTGTTTGTGATTGTTTTGCTTAAAAAAAAAAAACTTTTAAAACAATGGGAGAGAATTTTAGCTTTCTCCAAATCAGAAGGATTAAATTTGTATTTTAACAAAATTTTGTTTCATGTAAAATTTTACAGTTTTTTTTTAAAATGTGGGGGAATAAAAAAAATATTATAAATTACATTTTTTTTCTAGATAAGAAAAGAACAAGAAAAAAAAAAGTTATCAAATACGTTTGCTTTTTAATTTTTTTATAAGTGAAAGCAAGAACGAGAGCATTACTAAATAAGTTTAAAATAAATGACAATTTTTATAGAATGGTTTTCTTTCTAATGTGTATTTCATATCCTTCCCTTCTTTTGATTTCTTATGCTCTAATAGTTTACTTTAAAGAAAAACTATTTTGAAGCAATTTTAAAATTAATTTTAGATAAGGTGGGCAAATATATAAGCCATAAGTTAAGAAAGAAGGATACATTGAGTATCTATGTAAAGTCAAAGAAAATACTATAATACCAAATTGAGAATAAAAAGGCTCATGTAAATCTTTTTTTTTTTTTTGTTAATTATAGAAATGACATATGAGAAAATGACTAAAACAAGGCTAGGAAAAGAGTTTATAAGAAATTGATATTTGTAAGTAAATTATTATTATTATTATTATTATTATTATTATTATTATTATTATTATGCGGTAAAAAATGTTTGGGTCGTGACCGAAGATTATAAGTTATTTATTAATTAAATATAACATTTCAAGTGAAATTTTGAACCTATCAATAATATATATGTCTTAATCAAATAAGTTATATTCAGGTTGACATGTCAAATAATGAATTAAGATAATATATACTATGCTAGAACTAAATTTTTAACCTCAAACGAGAATATTTTAGCATTATTGGAATTGGGTGGTTGTAAATTGTAATCACAATATATTTTTCCCATTTATACATACATCGTAATCATAATTGACAGATCCTCAAACCTATCTTTTACTCTACCACAAAAGAAGCTACTTGTACTTTAAATTAAAACTAAAAAATTCCGTGCATATATAATTTTACGGTTTAAAAAAATAGAAATAGAATTTTGTAAGAGATACCGTTTTAGTCTGAGTTTTTAAAAATAGGTGCGATTGGTTTGTAGTTTCAATTGGATAGATCATTTAGTTTATTATAATAGAATTTTACAATCAAACTCAGAAATTCAAATTTTGCTATGGATTGGAAATCATACATTAATCAAACTCAAATGAACCCTAATTTTGAGTAAAAGAGTTAGGAGGAGAGAGGGAATTACAGTGTAGGGAAGGAAGGAGAGAGAAGATTTTGTAAGAGGAAGGAGAAGAAAGGATTTTTTTTTTTTTTTTTTTTTTTTTTTTTTAAAGAGAGGGAATAACGGTGGAGGGAGGGAGGAGAGAGAGGTGAGAGAAACTTTTTTTTAAAATTTTTTTCTAATTTAAAAATGTTTTAAAATAGAAAGCAATACTTAATTGTTGTAGTAGAAATCTTTTAAACCTATTTTTCAAAACTGGAGATTAAATTGGCCAAATTAAAACTATAGAAATCAATCTACCTATTCTTAAAAATTAAGGACTAAAAAGATATTTATTTTAGAATTTTTTTAATTTTAATTTATAATTTAAGTAAAATGTAAATTAAAAAAGTAAACGTTCAAAAAATGGATTAGACATTGACAAAATGTACATAACTTAACTGACATAAAATTTGTATCATCGACTTTGAAGTGATAGATACTCCACCCACAAGTTAAAAAAAAAAAGGGATTAGCCATTAATGGGAAATAAGTCTTTCAAAATTTCTAAGTTAAATATTATTTAATAAAATGTGGGGAAAATGTCATATTGATGTTTAATAATAGCAATCTATATCTATATCTATAATTAAATGGGGGCATAAGGGAGCATTTTTAACTTCCTATATTGCCCTTCAGTTTTAAGCAAATTCCCATTATACTCTCACATCTCTTAAGTTAGTTACCACTCATAGTCTATTCTATTTACTCACACCCTTTCATGTGATTGTTTGCAATTGTGTTTTATCAACACCTCCTCGTCTTGCCACGTCGTCGTTTTTTTGGAAAATTTGATAAATATTGGCAACTCACCCAATTTTTCGATATTTATAAATAATGTTATATTGTCTATACTTCTTGGAAATCAATGATGTTGTATTTCTACACTTCCTGATAATTTGTCTTTTTGTGATTTGAAATTGAACATATGTGAAATCTCTAATCTCTAATCTAAATCTAAATCAAAATTTTATTTCTTTGTTATCTATGTAGAGACTAATTTTTTAAATTTATTTTCCTATTATTATTATTATTATTATTATCATCATCATCATATATGCATAGTTCATTTTATGAGCTTTATAGATTCTTCTCACTCTCAATTCCAAATCCATCGTTGTAGATGTTTTTCCCTTTAATCATAGTTCTGGGCTTTGTTGTTTTTAGTTTTCTTTTAATTTTTTTTTATCTTAGTGGCATACTGAAAAAAAAAGATTCATCCAAATCATGTATCAACCATAAAAAAAAAAAAAAATCCAAATAATAGTAAAAAAAATCTTTAAATATTTAAAATTTAGTTATTATAATTTTATTTTTATATAAATGATATGGCATCCTAATAATAAGAAAACAACATTCAATTTCACTCATCAAAAATCTAGAAAAAAGTTTTAAAAAATTGTCCATATCATAAAAAAAAATTATAACATGAAGAACTATAAATTTCTGTTCCATGCATAGAATAAATGTTGTTTACAAAGAGATTTTTGTATAAAAAATGGAATAAATCATTGATTGAACAGGGAAAAATATTCAGTCGTTTGCACCTCAATTTTTTTTCTTTTGTTTGTTATTCTTAGAAAGAAAAATATATATGAAGAATGTATAAATGCTGGAATAGCTCAGTTGGTTAGAGCGTGTGGCTGTTAACCACAAGGTCGGAGGTTCAAGCCCTCCTTCTAGCGCTTTAATTGTTGATTTTTTACTAATATATGAGCAATTAACTGGCACATCGTCATACTCTACATTTGTTGTAATAAACAATGAAAACATTTTTATAACTCAACGATATTTGACACTCATATCTAATTTAGCTTTATTTTTGGTTGTTTTTGCCAACATGAGCATAACTGTTAATTGGCATACACTTCACTTTAAATCGTCATACCCCACCTTTGTTGTACTAAACAACTGAAAAATATATATATATATTTTTATAACTAAACGATAATTCGCATACAATCCACTTTCTATATATATATGAAAGAAAAACGAGAAACCCATTCTTACTTTTTCTTTTTGGAAGTTTTATGAGAAGTAAAGAGTATAATCTCAAAATACATTTAAGAGCATAGTTTAGCGCTTTATTTTGATATTTTGCCAACATGAATATTAACATATAGTCCACTTTAAGTCGCTTATTGTACTAAAAACATGAAAAAAGAAACCACTTTTAATTTTTTTTTTTAAACTTTGTAGTGTTTTATTGTTGTTTTTGCCAACATACTCCACTTTTTTTTTTTTTTTTTTTTTTTTTTTTTTTTTTTTTTTATGAGACTCTCTACTTGTTTTCTAGGCAATCAATTCTTCAGCATCAAAAAGATTATAAATTTCTCCATATAGGATTAGTACAAGTAGCTGTAAAACCCCTCTATAGAATAGGGTTAGATACTCCAATTCCTTGAATATAACGTGATAAAAGACATAGAAATTTCTCAAATTCAATTCTTTCTATAGTTGAATCAAATCTTGAAAAAGGACCAGTTTATTTTAACTGTTATCCAATTTTTTTTGTTTCATTAAGTGACCCAAATATACTACAATCTCTAATGCTTGATATTAAAATTATGAATATAGATTGGGAACCACAAACCGAATCCATTGTAACCATGTTTCGAATACACTATAAATTAATGCATACAAACTTGTCTCCTAGAGCTTCTAGAACCTCTCCCAAAGACCGTACCCTTTTAATGGAAGCCAACACAAAATATTCAAATATGTTTACTCCAAGAATGTTATCTTGGAATCAAATCACACATAATCCTAGATGGAATCTAAACGATGCTTTTAAACCTTCAATTGAAGACCCAAAACTAACTCAAATTATTGAAAATTAAGATGGAAGTGTAGAAATACAATTTCAATCTTCAAGGATAGAACTTCCTAGAATTTCTACCACCTATGAACCTATTCGGTTAAGTACTTCTACAAACCTTCAAGGAGTACGATTTGATAATACAATACCACAACCCTTTTATACAAAAGAAAAAAATCCAACTTTGTCTCCAACTCATTCTGATATGCAAAACATTAATCAATTAAATGTTATTTCTAAATCCTTTATAATAAATAAACCAGAACTTGATAAAGATTTTTGGTCTAACAAAAACAAATTCTTAAGAGACGTTTTCTTTAACTCTTTTGACAAAATTGATCAAGAAGAGATACGACAAGAATATTATAAAACAATGGAAAAATTAAAGACAAATATATATTTTTTCCAATGGATAAAGCATCGAACTTACTATCAAAATATTACTACTTTTCCATACCAGTCTATTAATACAAATACATCTCTTCCAACTTGGGAGACTACAAATGCTAAAAAACAGATAACTACTACACATCCTCCTTTAGAAGAAATAAAATTTCACCATAATGATAATAAAGAAGTAATAGCCTCTCCTTTCAAAATGATTGATTCAACTGAAATTGAAACAAAATTACCAACTTTAAAAGATATAAAAAACATACAATTACAGAACAATTATTCTAATAAAATTCTACATACAATATCCAATCAAGTTGAGAGAATAGAATCCAAACTTGAACCTCATTATTATTCCACCAAACCACAGCCTCAACCGCTTGATAAAATAAAACCTTTATTCAAACCTTTTGAAATCTCGGATAAAGATATAAAATTAATTAATTTTTCAAGCAAAGAATCTAACAATATCTTAGAAAAAATTAATCTTCAATTACAAAATTTAACGTTGAATCCATCAACATCTAAAAGCCAAAATACGCCGACTTCCAAAATTAACACTATAAATGAAAATCCTGACAGCCCAAATTCTGATACCCTAGAGGAGCAACATTTGGAAGAACAATTTCAAAATCTTACTCTTAAAAAAATAACAGACTCAAGATACCCAAAATTAAAGAATTTTTATAACAGACCATCTTTCCCCGATCTGCAATACGAAGAAAGACATCAATTAGCTCAAGCTCAATATACTGGAAATGGTATCTATGAATGGAACATAGATGGCATGACCGAACACCAAATCCTAAATTTAATGCACGAAATGACTTTGGCTGCTACAGCCTATAAACTACATGATAATACTAACTACCGTGTTGCTCAAATGCTTATCTCCGGTTTCACTGGCAATTTAAAAGGATGGTGGGATAACTGTGTATCCTAAGCAAATAAACTAAGGATTCAAACTGCCGTTAAAACTGAACAAAGTGGCACAATAATAAATCAAATACAAGATGTTGTAGCAACCTTAATATACACTATTACTAAAAAATTTATCGGAAAACCTGTTCAATTTCAAGAGCGAAGTTCTGAAATCTTTTCTAACCTTACCTGCCCAAAACTTCAAGATTTTAGATGGTATAAAGATGTATTCCTAAGCAAAGTCTTTACCAGAACAGACTGCAATAATCAATATTGGAAAGAAAAGTTCCTTTCAGGTTTACCAAAACTATTCGCTAAAAAGGTTCGACAAACGATTAGGCAAACTTACCGGGGAACTATTCCTTTTGATAATTTAACCTATGGAGAACTAATTAATTTTATTAATAATGAAGGACTAACCCTTTGTACGGATCTCAAATTAAAAGCAAAAATGAAAAATGATTTTCGCAAACAAAAGCAAGAACTCGGATCATTTTGCGCTCAATATGGTTATGAAAAAATACAAGCTCCTTCCACGCGAAAACAACCCAAAATATAGAGGAGAAAATACTCTTACAAAAAACCTTACAGAAACCCAGAATATTATTACAACAGACAACCTAAGAAAACTTATAAATCAAGACCAAAAAGAAGAACTAACAACTATAAGACTACTAAAAAAGGAAAAGAAGTTACTTGCTACAAATGTAGACAAAAATGACATATAGCTCCAAATTGCCCTATGAAGAAAAAGATTAATAATTTAGAAATAGAAGATGACCTTAAAATTCAACTCCTAAATTTACTAGCACCTTCAGATCTTTCTTCTTCTTCATCGGACAGTAATGATGAATCCTATTGCGACCAAATCTTTAAAGTACAAGAGGAAACTGAGAGCATCACTTCTGACACATCATCCTCCTCCGGTAATGATCAAATAGAAACATGTACTTGCAATAAAACCATAAACGTTATTTCAAAAGACCAAGAAATACTTTTTGAAGCTATTAGCCAAATCGAAGATCCAAAAATCAAAAAAAGAATATTTTGAAAAGCTTAAACACTTAATCACCGAAGAACCCAAACATCAAATTATTCAAAATTATAATCTTAAAGACATACTTTCACGTTTTGAACCAAAAACAAACTCAGTAACTATTTCCGACCTCCAACGAGAAATAAATATATTAAAAGAAGAAATTTCTAATATTAAAAAAGAAAATTCTCATATCAAATTTGAACTTTTATCACTCCAAACACAACAATTAATTGATCAACCTTCAACCTCTGAAGCTCCTGAAAATATTGAAATTGATAATAAAGCCAATGAAATTTCTCATGAATCTTTTATCAATCTCATTAATAAAGTTCAATTACAAAAATGGTATTCTATAATAAATCTTGTCATAGCAAAAGAATATCATTTAACCTCTAAGGTTCTCATCGACTCCGGTGCTGATCAAAATTGTATTCGGGAAGGATTGATACCCACCAAATACTTTGAAAAAATATCCGAAAAACTACATAGTGTCAATAGTCAACCACTAAAAATTCGTTATAAACTCTCAAATGCCCATATTTGTAATCAAGGATATTGTTTTAAAAATACCTTTATATTAGTCAAAGATCTAGATGAAGAAATAATCCTAGGTACACCTTTTCTTTCTCAACTTTATCCGTTCTCTGTAAATGAGAAAGGAATAAATTCAAGAATACTAGAGGAGAATATTATCTTTAAATTTGTAAATCCCATGTCCACTAAAACAATACACTCTATTCAAAATTTCGCGATCTTTAAAACAATTAACTCCATTAAAAGAAAAACACAACAAAAAGAATTTTTACAAGAAGAAATAGGCTATAAGAAAATTGAAAAACAACTGAATAACCCACAAATTCAAAATCAAATTAACCAATTCAAAGAATTAATTGAAAAGGATTTATGTGCTACTATTCCCAATGCCTTTTGGGAAAGAAAACAACATATAGTTATTCTCCCTTATATCAAAACCTTTCACGAATCAAAGATTCCTACAAAAGCTAGACCCATACAAATGAATGCTGACTTATTAAAACATTGCCACAAAGAAATCCAAGAACTCTTGGATAAAAGGCTCATACGTCCAAGTAAATCACCTTGGAGCTGTGCCGCTTTTTATGTCAATAATCAAGCTGAAATCGAGCGAGGAGTACCTCGTCTGGTAATAAATTATAAACCCTTAAACTCTGTTTTAGAATGGATACGTTATCCAATCCCCGAATAAAAAGGATTTAATAAGTCGAATACAAAATGCTGTAATTTTCTCAAAATTTGATATGAAATCTGGATTCTGGCAAATTCAAATTAGTGAAGAAGATAAATACAAAACAGCATTTAATGTTCCATTTGGACATGGAATGTAATGCCATTTGGATTAAAAAATGCTCCCCCGAATTTCAAAACATAATGAACGATATTTTTAATCCTTATCAAGATTTTACAATAGTTTATATTGATGATGTTTTAGTATTTTCACAATCAATAGAACAACATTTCAAACATTTACCAATATTTCATAAAATAATCAAACAAAATGGTTTGGTAGTCTCCTTACCAAAAATAAAATTATTTCAGCAAAAGATAAGATTTTTAGGTTATGATCAAGGAAAAATAAAACCAATACAAAGATCTATAGAATTTGCTAATAAATTTTCGGATGAAACCACAAATAAAAATCAATTACAAAGATTTTTAGGATGTTTAAACTATATTTCAGACTTCATTCCAAGTTTACAACAAACATGTGAACCCCTTTATCAAAGACTTAGGAAAAATCCTCCTCCATGGACTCATGAATATACATGCATCATTAAAACCATTAAAGGCTTAGTTAAAAACCTTCCATGTCTATCCATCATTAATCCAAATGCATCCCTCATTGTAGAAACAGATGCATCAGATGTAGGATATGGTGGTATTCTCAAACAATCTATTGACAATCAAGAACAACTAGTTCGATATCATTCTGGTATTTGGTAAGGATCCCAAAAAAAATATTCAACCATAAAAAAAGAAATTTTATCAATTGTTTTATGCACAAACAAGTTCCAAAGCGAAATCAACAAAAGTTTTGTGATACGTATTGATTGTAAGGCAGCTACAGATGTTTTACAAAAAGATGTCAAAAATCTAGTTTCTCGTCAAATTTTTGTCAGATGGCAAGCAATACTTTCCTGTTTTGATTTCAAAATTGAAGCTATAAAAGGCAGTGCAAACTCTCTTCCTGATTATCTTACTAGAGAATTCCTTCAAGGCAAAAGTGAGAAAGAAAAAGAGAGAAAATGAACTCCTCCAAGAAGGAAGAGAAAAAAGAAGCTGAACGACGTCCAACTCCTCCTCAATCTAAAGCATCATACTCCCAAGCATATCAATTTCTTCAAGGTGAGTCCTCACAACCAAAAGCGGATTGCAAAGGAAAAAATCCTCAGCCAATTCCATTATCAAATAAATTTCAAATTTTGGGATCATCAATCCCTCCAAGGCCTTTTGCCTTGACAATTTCCTCTACCCAATAAAATTATAGGAGTCCTCTACTCCTCCAACCACCTATGCTCAAGCCATTACAAAACCAAACCCTCAAAATCAAGAAATTACTCCTTCTAGATCCTTCAATTATCAAGCATCTTCATCATCCTCTTATTTTAATAAACCTCAAACCTCTTATATCACAATCCTAGAACCTGAATTTTTAGGAAATTCTATTCCTGAAACGATTCAAAAAACATTTCCATCAAATTTTCACTTTATTCCAAGCCATCCTAAAAAAACTCGACTATTCTATGAATTCATCCTTGTTGACACAGATTCCATAGAAATTACTCATACACGAAACAAAGATGACCCCAACAGAATTGCTTTTTCAAAAGTAAGAATTCTACGAGTTTTGACACCAACCAAATGGAATCAAAATATTTACACCGAAAAACGATTTTCTCATCAATTCCTTCCACAAACCTACTCTTATATTGATTATCAAAATGCTTGGTACAACATGTTTTGGCTAAATAATTTCAATCATTCCTGGTTTATTATGTTTGACAAAACATGTATTCAAAACTTTCCTTTATGGTTCAATGATTGGTGGGATATATTTGGCCTTAATGAAGCCATTTTACCTTATCAACTCATTGAAAGTTTTAAATTCTTTTCCGACAATATTTTTCCAAACTCTTTAAATCCAATTTTACGTTTTTCAAATTACTTTCATCTCGCATGGATATTTTGCTGGAACTACTCAATATCAGAAACAAATGGTGTTTCTCGCCTCCTACGAACATTCCGAATCAAATGGTGGGACAAATTCAATACTGTTGTTGCTTCAAAGCACATAGTCGAAAAATGGTTCTCCATCTATCCACAACATTTAAAGCCAACTTTGCAGAAAAGCCAACAATTTTTAACTCAAAAATCCAGATTAATGGCTGGTATGGCACAAGTCACAAATGAAGAAGAACTTGGTGTCATCATCCAACAAATTTCTTCTCAATCCACCACTAGTCAAGAAGATAGCACATCTCATATCCAAGAAGATGAAGACCAGGAGGAATTTGCCAGCTTCTTTAGTCAAATCTACTCCCAGACAAAATCAGCCGAACAAAATCAATAAGCAACAAATTATCAAACTCGTCCTCATCATCATGTAATCTTCCAGGTGTCATCTTTTGTACAGATGTCATATAAAATATTACGTGTCTTGTACGTGTCAACAGGTGTCTCTACACCTCTTGTGTAAAATATTACATGTCATGTAACAAATAAGTAACTTCTTGTAAATATCAACTGGTGTCCTGTAAAATATGTTACGTGTCTTGAGAGAGGAAGAACTTGTATCTGTGATATTTCAATAAAAGTTCTTATTTTCTCTACTACTTTCTTGAATTCTTAATTCCGTTCAAAGTTCCAAGTAAGTTTTCTATAATATTTATTTTCATATTTCCAAGCAAGTTTTATTTTCATATTTCCAAGTAAGTTTTATTTTCATATTTCCAAGAAAATCTCTAACTCTATCAATTTATTACGAACCCCATAATAATTATCTCATAATTATTCTATTATTCTAAAAAATAGTTTTATTATTTAAGTCATTCATACACATCATTTCATTACACGTGTCATTCATGTACCAACACCACATACAACATGTTCAAATCCTATTTCCCCACATGCCATATGTGTGTGTGAGGAAAAAAACAAAGATACCTAATTTTATGAGAGGTAAAGGATATAATATCAAAAATAAATTCAATATATCAAAGTGAACATAATCAATCAATAATTGACATATACGCCTTAAAGCTAGAGGTTCAAATTGACATACCCCATCCGTGCAACAAAAATTACATATCACATATACATACACGTTTTTGTGATAATTTTACTTAGAGAGCATTACTCGCACAAATTAAAATGGGGGTTCTCTTCATTTTGAAAATCATACAAGCCATTAATCAAAATTGAGATCTATACAATAAAATATCTTTTTAACATCAACGAAAGAAGAAAAATTGTGAAGCAAAAAATATCATGATGGAATACCACATAATGGAAGAACTTTGAAATCTATAAATTAAGAAAAGAAAAGGAACAATTAATTGAAATAATTTGCGTGGAAATTCTAGGATGTCCAAGAATCAAAGAACACTTATTTAACAGTCCTACATTTCTGCAAAACCAACAAAAAAATCTGTTCGGTATGTCCAATTCATGGACATCCAAAATTCCTATCAAACAAACTGATTCCAAGCCATTCAACCCTCCCCATGAATCGTTTATGTAATAAAAAAAGCTGCTATATACAAAAGGGGAAAAACATTTTTCTTTTTTTCTTTTTCTTTTTCTAAGAGGAAATAAGCAAAACCTCCTCTGTTGAATAAAGTAATAATGTTATTGACAACTCCTCTATAAAGATTTCTAGATGATACAGCCACACTGGAACCCTTCTTCTCTGGAGATTTAGCTTTAAGCTGGCTAGAAAAAGATTACTCCCAAGATTTGCTCTCTGCAACAAACCTCCTATCCAAGGAAGCTATTTCTATTCTCAGTTTTTTCAGCGTATGACTCTGTGCTTTCATTTCCGGGATGTAACTCAATAAAATGTAAATCCCTGGAGAATAAATTAATCAAATCAGACTTGGAGAGAAGTAATGCCACTCTTCAATCAGAATACGGCAGGGAGTCCATGCAGAGGTGCACAAGTTTTCTCTGGTATTGTCCATAATATTCACCAACTGCGATAACATCATCATTTTCAGGGTCCAACCCAGGCAACTTAAGGAGTTTGTGTTTCAAAGCATTTGAATCTGACTCGTCATCTGAATTTTCTAAATTGGAGATAAATTCTGCATGTATTTCTCGACAAGCCAGGATGAACATGGCTGCAGTGTCGGGTTGTTGTGACTCACGAAGTGCTGCCAGTGCCTCTTGTAGTGCACCAGCTGCGACATACAATATCAGTGCCCTGTAAAGGGGCCATTTCAGAACACCATGTTACAGGAAAACCTCTATACAAGTAAACAGAGAAGAAAAACAGTGCTACCTCCAGATGTTATGTTCGCTATGGAAGACATGATTGGCCCACCTTAGCAGCACCCTTAAGAACATATAAAATAACCAATCAAAGAAACCCACAAGAATAATAGAATAATTATTTTTTAGATATCCCATTAAAAGCAACAATGTTTCAGTAAAACTGTGTTAATTATCATTTAAGGCATCTCAAGCAATGAGCCTTCGGTAATGTGGTGCATCAGAGATCGAACTAATGAAGACAACAAAAAATGTTAAGCGTAAACAGACGTCACGTACAAGCGAAAAAGCTAAATATGAAAATCTTTTAGCAATAAGTACCTCGCATAATCAGATCCTTTTAAATGTGTAGCAGCTAAAGTTGCTGCATCCGTCCAGCATCCAGCATCTTGAAGCTGTATGAGCATGGAATTATAGCAATCCAGCCCCAAAAAAAAGCCAAAATATTAACAATATCACCATGATAGAAATATCTATATGAAGAAATAATGTCCTGGGAGTTCACCCAAATAAAAAATCCACGTTTAAAGAGAAATTCAATCATAGACAACGCAGTCATTCTACTATTCTGTATGATGAAGAATATACAATAACATTCTGTAAAACAATTGACTTTTGACGTTCAAAATAGGGGGAATGAGCACTTGTCACCTACAAAGTGACAATTTACAACCAAGAAATCAGTCTAACTACCAGCAAAAGTTACAATAACCATTTTGAATTAATTATAAAGAGAATATACTTAAAAAGGGAGTTTAAAAGACCACCCCAACACAAGGCAAAATTTGACTAAATCAGAAACCTCTTCCAATTAAGTTGTCTGTCTGTCAGCTTGGGCATTGCTCAACAGTAAAGACATCAAAAACCTTTCCTACAGGCCAAAGGTTTGAATCCTTCCACTTCACAATTGCAATGCTTTATTCTCAGGTAAAAGAAACTCTGTTTATTTCAATTAAAACTTCCAGATGAAAGTTTTAAGAAGATTGATCCACAAAGTATTGCCCTGTTTGTTAAGACCTACAAGTGAAAAACACTTAACCCGACACATTGAAGGAGGAGAAGAGAAAACACAGCTCGAAGCTGAACGGGGGGTTGACAAAATAGAGGATCTTGGTTTTCTTCTGCTTTTTGGCAAAATGCACCTAGCCCAAGGAAAGAGCCCAAACAAAACACTATTTTCTTCAGCCATTTTGTCCATAAAGCCTCCACCAATTTCTTGCAGAGCAAGAGAGATGGTCCCCTATCAATTCCTTGAAGAACAAACTTAGCAACTCGATGGGTTCAACTATTAATCCTCTTTCAAGTTTCTTCTCGCTTACTGCTGCTTCCTTATGCACTATACCAAGTCAAATAACCTAGAGAATCTTTCCCTAGATTCAATTGGAGAAATCTATTCTCTATGAATTTGCTAATATTCTACCAATGACTTCTTATGCCACCAACTATCATGAGTTGACTTAGGGGTCAATGAGAATCAACTTATTACATAAATGATAAAGTGCTTAGAGGGAATGAGTTTAAATCATGATGGGTTGGCTACCTACCTAGGTTTTAGTGTACTACGATTTTTTATTGACAACCAATGTAATAGGGTTAGACAGTTGTCTCGTGAGAATAGTCGCGGTTTGTGAAAGTTGCCCTAAACACTCTCATATTTCAAAACAAAAAGAAAAAATGGAAAATAGAGAGAGACATATCATGGTCATGCTAGCATTGACCATTTGACGTTGCACCAAGCTTCACTAGATTCATATGGAAATCTCCCCAAACATATTATTAAGAGAGATTTGATGTACCCTAAATGATAAAAGGATGGGCTTTATTGGTTTGTATTCGGGCTTGGTTGTATTAAGGTTAAAAAAATGAAGAGAGCCAAAGTTGGGTCAGATTGCACGGGTCGTGGGGCCAAAAATGAAGGGAGTTGGGTTGGAATGTGTAAATTGCAAGTTGAAAAATACCAAAACAAGTTGGGTCAGGTTGAATGGGTATTGGGTAGAAAATGGTCTCATATTCTTCCTTCTTGTCTTCTTCTTTGCAATACAATAATACAACCACCTTGGATCGCAACTTTTTCTTTTTCTGCTTTGCAAAGGACTGCAAGTTCCATCATCTCATCTTCTTGTTTCTTGCTCGCGATTTCGTCAATACATAGATTGTGCAACTTTGAGCTTGGGTTTTCTTTTTCAATTGATTTTTCTTCTTCACCACCCACAACGTCCTTCCCACTCAAGTCCTGGATCTCAACGTGTTTGCTTACCGCTCCTTCACACTCAAGTCTTGAATCTTCTAGATTTTTTGTTTCATTTGTTGCTTGCACGGTTTCACAACTTTGGCTAGGTTCTTGAATTTCATGTGTTACTCTCAATATTTGCAATTCTAGCCTTTTCGAATTCTTCTTGTCTTCTTGAAAATTGTTCCAAAATCTGAATAATCTTTTTCAAGATACCACGAACATTGGCCACTTCTTTTCTAGTTTCTTCCATTGCTTTAGGATTGACATAGGATACGCCAACTACTTTGCTAGGTTTAAGATAACTATGGTAGGAAGTGACAGACATTCTTGAATAGGCTTCGACCTTCCTTGGTTGATTTTCATTACAAAAAGAGTATTTTTTGAACTTGGACATTCTTCTAGCATCATAGAACTATATTCTCATACGGTCCTTCAAATTTCTTCTTACTCTTCTTGAATTTAAAGAGTTCTCCCTATTAAGGTGTGTGTTGTTTGGCAACGAGCATAACTTACAAAGCTCCCTCTTGTGATCTGCACGGCAAGAGTTTCTTAGTCTTCCACCAATGGCAGCCAACGTTGGCTCAAACATTTACTCTGATACTAAATTGATGTAGCCTAAAAGATAAAAGGAGATCAATCTCCAATAATAAAATCAAAGTATTTTATGATTTAAAAGTTATCAATACATGAAGATAATTTCTCTATTTATAGAGATTGGAAAGCAAACTAGTCCTAATCCTAATTTATCAAGGAAACTAATCCTAATCTTAATCAATCAAGACAACTAATCCTAATCCTAATCAATTAAGGATTTGACTAAGATACCCTAATTTACTTTAATCCTACTACATCAAATGTTCGTCTTCCTTGTGTCTTCCAAGGCTGAGTGGTAGGTTAGGCCTTGTAGCGCCTAATTCCATCAGAAACATGAGGCCAACTGCAATTAAATTTTTTTAGTAACTATGGTTGTTAATCTGCCTCAGTTGAGAAGCATCTTGTAAATCTAAAATCCCTAGGCTCTTGGGTTTGACTGCTCATCACCCTGGTTTCTTGCACTTATCTTTCAGAGAAGAAAATTCTTACTGTTACTTCTCTAACTGGAAAATAAGGAGGTTTTATAGGAGGGGGGAAATGATGGAAGATGCCGAAGAATGTAGCGAACCATATAAGAAAAAGGACTATTTAATATAATGCAGTTCACTTGAGATGTTGATAATAAATAGGATTAAATTATCCCAGCAACAGAATAGAACTACCTGTATTGTAACAATATGTGATTAAGCTCGACTATAGGTTGGATGAACAGATATGTACGTGAATCAGTAGTTCCTATGTCTTTGAGAGTATAAATTTAATAAAACCAAAATAAATGTTTCATACGAAATATACATCTGAATTCGAAGAGAATTCAATTAAGATAAAATATGGAAAACATCTTGATATATATGGACACCTGAGAACAAGCTTCTTGATATCTTCCTACAGCGCAGAGAAGATGAGTTCCAGATAATGACCGGTCAGTTCTCACCATGTTGGCTGCAACAACCTAACAGCAGAAGGGTGCATCTGATCATGACAAGTCCTTAAATATCCAAAATGAATCTATTCGATCAAACATACCTTGACAGCCAGTTCTAGAAGCGATCTTGACACTGCCGAAGAAAGTGCAACAGCACGTAGAGCATTTGCATAGAAGTAAGAGCTCTCTGGAGAAGTGGAAAGCAGTATACTAACAGCAGCTTCTAAGTTTCCAACAGACACAAGCCTAATGATAAAGACAGTTAGATAGACGAGGGTAATGCAGCTTGAATTCTTCAGAAGGAATAAAGTAAATTGCGTGAGGACATTGAACAGTACAACTCAATTGCAATGAAAGAGCTCCAAAGGCTGAAACCAACAAGTGGCCTCATGCACTATTAAGTGGTTATTCCTGATAGCCCCAGTTGACAAGAAGACTCGTGTAGAGGGGCAGTTTGGCCGAAAAAATTGTTCAAGCGAGTAGAGGCAGAAAAAGAAAGCTTGTTATGAGCTAAAAAAACACGTAGCCAAGTAATAAAGCACCGTTTGAAGGTCAGAATGGAAAGAGCAACAACTTCTTCCTAAAAAGCTTTAGATAACTTTAGCAACACGGATAGGAAGGCATCTAAAGTATAGGGCAAACAATAGCACCTAAGTTGCAAAAAATCAACTTATCAAAGAAAATAATATAACTAAAATCAACTCAGAAAGAAAGTATACTGGATGGGGCAACAAAACAGTAATCACTGCATGAAACCTGTATGCCAGCCAGATTGGAAGGTTACCCAACATTTACAGATGACAGATGACGTAAAAATTAGCATAAATTTTGTAACATTTAGTTTGAGATCGTTCTAGTTAGTTAGTGTTAGTTTATCAGTAGTTGGGTGGTTAAGTAGCTTGTTAGTTAGTTTGTGTGTTTGTGTGAGTATTTGGATTCGAGGGTTAAATCTTGGGGGTTAATCTCAAGTATTAGCATACTTTTGAATAGTTGTAAATAATAGTAAGACTCTTGTCAAGTATTCTTAGTTTCAAACAAACTTAATTATCTACATTTTAGGGTTATCTAGTAAGATCGGAGTTCTACTAGTAAGGGATTTTTTCTTTTTTGCCTTTTTTTCTGAAAAGAGTAAGGGATGTGTTAAAATAGGCATACAGTGTAGTTGGAAACAGAAACAATGCTTTTCATTGATGAAATGAAAAGAGACTAATGCTTGAATTTACAATGATACATAAAAAGTTGATGAAACTAAGAGAACGGAGATCAACAAGCGCGTACAGTGTACTTGAGTGCCTATAGTGTCCATTATAAAGATATTTATTTTTTCCTAAACGTATTCAAAAAAATTTGAAACCATTGTTATTTACTCCATAGTAAAGCGCCTTATGCATATGCATACATACGTATACGTAGGCACATAAAAAGAAATCCCTAACAGTATAAAACTCCAAGGGAGACGTTAAAATGCACAATACTATAGACCTCTAATGAACCCTCAATACTTCCTCCATAATATCCCTACAATCTTAGCAAGGGATACACACCAACCCAGTATCCGTTCGGTTAAATTTACTTGGGTAATTTGAATTTTCAAATACGAAAGGATGGCATTTTCCTTCACAGCCAAGCTGTTGGCAAAATATTGCATGCAAATTAAATACAGGACCAAATTGTTTGCTAACTAATAGCAACACATGCATTCACATAAAAAATGTTGGATCAGCAGAAGCCAATTGTGCAGTCAAGTAAGTTCTCACACCCACGCAAATACAAAACACTATAAAGTATAGACAAACAGAACAGAGTTGAGCCAAACTTACTCATGTACACGGTTTTGAATAACCTCTTCCCCATCCAATTTTTCATGCCAAGGAATGCGTTCGTTTGCACTTTCCCACAACTCTTCTTGTTTGAAAGCCATTGCCATAAGTTGGCCTTGACCCTGTAACGACGAAAGCCACATCATCGGCAATAATGAAATAAGGGAAAATCTTGAGAAAGCTTACGTAAAACTTCTATAAGCTTCAAAAGAAAGGAGTAAGAGTGATAGATGGTTCTTAATTTGCAAAACGTATTTCCTGATTAAGAAGTCTAGCAGTGGAGTTTGATTTTTTCTTAAAAAAAGAATAAACAATTTAACGAGAAAGAGATTTACAAATGCTTCTTTCTTCCCAGTCCTTGGCATTGATTTTCCCTTTGAGGTTATCCTATTCAGCATTGAAGCTTCATCAAGATCCACATTAGACGTAGACGATCGGCCTCTCTGGGTAGATTTATTGGCTAACTTATTCATCAGATGACTGAGAGCACTAGGCAACTGTAGCCAAAAGAGGGCTTCAGACGATTCACCAAAAATTGCAGCAGCAAAGGCAAACCTCAAAGCAGAGCCTTTATGTACTAACTTGGAATATAATTTTGCCCTCAAATCATCAAGTATGCAACCTTTAGCATTGAAACATTGAGAGTAGGTGAGAATAATGAATATCATCGATTGTTTAGAAAGAAGAGACTAGAGAGTTTTCACGGCCATTGGTCATGAGAACAACATATGGGACGGAATACAACCTTCTTTACGATATGGTTCCAGCACCTTGAGAAGCATTTCTGGCACCACTGAGTCCCCAACAGGTGGTAAGTCGATCATGTGACTCCGAAGATCACCGCCACCTGCTGAAACTCCAGACACAAGTTGAGGTCTCTTATTTAACCAGGAAGGCTTTACACCTAACTGCAAAATCATCCGTAATGCCTGTGGAGAATAAAATGAACACGAGTTTCAGTCAAAAATATATAGTTACAAAATCAGCATTTGATATGGGATCTTTGATTTGTACACTTCAATCTGAATCTCTATTCTCTACAATCGCTTCACACAATGGCAAAAACTACAATCTGGAAAAGAATTGACCGAAGAAAAAATGGAAATAAGAAGTGCACTTGTATCTACATCTCTATTCCTTACAAACGCTTCACACATTGCAAAAACTAGAACCTGCCTAAAATGCAATGAAAAATAATTGACTGAACAAAAAATGGAAATAAGTTTCAGTTTTCATATAACAAGATTATGAAGAGGAATTAGATGCATGTGATGAAGAGAACAGATGAAAAATATTTACCATTGCATGTGGAGTAGGAAGTAACATAGGCGAACATATAGGCAACGGCCGAAATCTTTCCTTGACGGTCTTGGGTCCATAGCCATGCTTTCTTTCATTACTGCATAAATGAGCCATGCTTTCTTTCATTACTGCGTAAAATAAGGGTTACAGAAGCACAAACTCGGATAGCATTTAAACCATGCACCTTTGAAAGATAGAAAACAGGGCAGCATGCTTGCAACACCCAAGAGTCTAAACAACTTTTTAGACAGCTGCATATACCAGACACCATATTGTTTAATACTTAAGTCTATGGTTTATTCCCTGAAGAATCGAAGATTGACTGAGCTTTTCTATTTGCACTGTCCTATATACTGTTCATCAGAAGAATATAGTAACTAGTGTTTTGCCCAGGAAAAAAAAAGCCCATAAAGTGCATATGGAATAAGGACCCAAATAGCATGACAGTACAATAACAATGTGATTTGTGACTAGTGCACTTCTTTTCAGTTTACAGTCAACATCCAATATACTTTAGTAGTTTACCCATCTTCATTTTGTTTCCTTGTTAACTATAAACAATAACATTATGATCAAGCACGTGAATTTACAATAAGATGGATGGAAGGGAGAAAGAAAGAGAGAGGGGAAAAGAATTGGATTTTAAAGGGCCCAATATTAATCTACAGATTACCAATGTGATTTGTGACTAGTGCACTTCTTTTCAGTTTACAGTCAACATCCATTTCATACATATGTCCTTTTAACTTTTAATCTTAATATTTCATTAGGCATTAATGCAAGTAGCAACAACATTTTAAAATAAAATCCTATACGGAAAATACCAACAACAATAAAACAAATAATTTAAAAACTAAATCATTAAGATTCAAAAGGAACTCCAGTACTTACATTATGATCTCAACAAGACGAAAGCTACTATCAGCTCCTGCAATACATAAAACTAGAGGATCTTTTCTATCCGTTCGTAAAGGCAACCAATCAAGTTCCAATACAAGGGTCCCTGGAAATTGATGTTGTAAAATGGAATTAGCCAAGGGATCCTGTGAATCCTGCCAGCAAAAATTATACATGGATTTATAACCAACAGCAGAAAATCTCTCCAAATTATCCATGGTATGACATAATCTGGGAGAAGACAGCATGCAATATTGCAATCCTACGTACATATTCAAAAGAAACAGCACTCTTTGGATTTTAAAGGGCCTAATATTAATCTACAGATTACCAAATGCAGCAAAAGGGACAAAAATTCGACTAATTTGAAAGTTCCAAAACTTTATAATCTACAGATTGCCAAATGGAGCAAAGATAAAAATAATAATAATAATAATATATAAATAAACTTCATCTATATGTTCAAGGGCCTAATATTAAAAACCTTATAAGTTTCTTCTTTGCTAATGAAAGAAATAATATAAAGAGCATGAAATGCAATAGAATCAGAAGTATATGGAAAATGTTAATTGTTTAGATTTATATTCACAAAATCAAATAGAAATTTTAAAATAAGTAAATAAAACTTACAAGATCAAATATGGAAAATGTATTATCATAAAATAGAACAGCTATACGTCCTCTGCTGTGGTCTCCAGGAACTACAGGGGAAAATTTGATTCGCCTGATTCCCTCTCTGTGGGTGTTAAAAGAGGAAGATTGCCCAGTTGTTACATCCCACCAGCGAATGTTACCTGATCTATCACCCATGACCTGGAAAATGTCCAAGTTAGAGTGATCAAGCCATTGCGCTTAAGCAACCAAAAATCATAATTTTATTTTACTAAATTCTGAGTGAAACATACCACATGTGGCAAGCGGTAGGCCATGGCTGTAATTAATCCATCAGATGAAACAAATGAAGATGATGGCCATTTGGGTCTGCAGGCATGTCAAGCGAAATCTTTATGAGATTTTTTTCATTTGGATGGTAAACAATTTTATTCAACAAGAATTAAGAAAACTTTTATGATTCAGACCTTGCAGTTCATGATATACATTCTACAAACAGCAAGAAATTTTTTCAGGAAACTCCACACCAGTGATTAACATTGGACTATAGGTAAAATTGAATAAATGTTCTAAATTTTAATCCAAGCCTCTGATTTATTTAAAAAGGAAAAAAGAAAAAGAAAAAAAGAAACCATTTCTAAACGATCTGCAGATTTAGATGTTTAGGTTGTTAAAAGTTAGTGCACACTGCAAACTTAATTTGCAAGTAGTTTAATTAAATTAGTCTTTTTCTTTAATTGAAGTTAATGGCTTTTATTTAGGATAGTGCCTCCTAAAATGGAGGGAAATGGCATAATGGCTTAGTGGGAATGATGGAGGAGAATTTCAAGGTTAGTGGTAGAGTTTAAAGGTTAGTGCATTAATGGTCAGTTTCTTATTTGCCTATAAACACTTGTAATGTTTATACTTCAATGAAATAGAACTCAATTGAAACACTTGACCCTCCGTGCATTATTTCTCTCTTGTTTCTACATTTGTCATCTTTATTTGTTGGTTTTCATTACATACGCAACAATGTGACATAACAGTGTACGTTAATCTCTATTGTTAAAAACCAACCAAGAAAGCAGGACACTTCAATGTAATTAGCATAAGCTTAATTAGTATGAAAACGTATGAGAGGACGAATAGCAACATTGCATATTAGTTACTTTTGTCTATGGTCATGCTATTAGGAAATGAAATCCTAGTATGGCACCTTGTATGTTGTATCCATTCATATCATCAACTTCCAACAGCAGCTCATATTTTTATCTGAATCGAATCCAAATGAATGTCTCATAGACCCATAGATTATGAAATCAATTAGAGTATGGTTTAAATAAGGTTTTCGTATACTTTTTTTCCCAATAAGACTACAGTTCAAATTATGTTTTCTTATGCTTTTTTGAAAGAAAAAAAAAAAAAAACATTCTTATTCCTATAACTCGTTGGATAACTCTCATAGAAGGAAAACAACAATCTAAGCTTAATCATTTCATTTATCAAACCCCCTTTTTTGCCCACCACTCACAAAATTTATTTTCAACCTTCATTTTGATCAAGTTTAGTTATTGAGGCAAATGAAAAAAAGTTTTTCTTTGTTCAAGATCCTTTATCATTGCCTTGAATCATTAGATATAGACATTATTTTGGTGATATCGAATCGATTTTAAATTTCAGCAACATATCCTTCTTATGATTTGTATATATTGAAAATTTAATGGAGATGGTTGCCACATCCTAAGTGGTTCCTTCTCCACCAAATCTCAGTTAGCTGACATGAGAGACTCGGCCCACCTCTTGGAGCAGCCATTAGCTAGGGGAATCTGGAAGGGTAGTTATCCAAAAAGGAACAAATTTTTCCTTTGGGAAATTTCACACCGTGCTATTAATACCAGGGATATCCTCCAAAAGCGTATGCCTTATTTGGCCATTTCATCAAGGTGGTGTTCATTGTGCAAGGCTGAGGATGAAACTCAGAATTATAAATTAATCAATTGTACTTTTTCTTGCAAATAATGGACCAGAATTCTAAACATTTTTGGATGGTCTTTGGCGCTACACAAAGATGTGATGGATATCCTAACTCATTTTATCGGGCTGCCCTTTAAAGGATGCGAAAGCTTTGCTGTGGGTTCACCTCAACAGGGCCTTCTTTTGGGTTATTTTGAAAGAGCAAAATCAAAGGGATTTCGTTTGTACAAGGAGCACACCTTTGAAGTTTTCTTTGATCTCATCATATCTACGCTATTTCTTGGTGTAAATTGTCTAATTTCTTTGCTTCATATAGTTATGCTTCCTTCCTTCTAATTGGGAAAGACTTTTGTAACTACCATGGATTATCCATTCCTTTTGTAAATTTCATACAATAATGAAATTATTTCCTATAAAAGAAACTACATATTATATAAATAAATAAATAAAAGAGAAAAAGTTGTTTTTATCAAAATAAAAAATAAAAAAATAATTAGTGTTTGGATTAAAAACTTGCCTCGTAGTATATATATGGTGAAATATATGAAATCTAAGTATTTTTCTGGACCAAGATTTCTAATTTTCTAGTAAACTCCATGTTATTGAGAAGGAACTGTACCTGAAATCCCGAACTCTTCGCCCATGAACTTCAAACACTCCAAGTGCACCATTTACCAGTGCAAACGCAAAACTTTCAGAAGCTTCCTCCTGATTTCCTTCGGGTGCCTCTGATATGAAAAATAGTTTCACTTAAAGCATGCATGAGGCCTATAAGTTTAGCCATCCGAAAGCCTAAATATGTGTATTAGTTGGTGAAATAGCAATTCATTCTTTTGACGATGAAGCAGTGAGGAGTTGCAAATTACAATGTAGATAACAAGCTTACTAGAATCAGATAATGGTGCCTTAGTTGGTGAAGATACGGTATCTGGTGTCATGGTTGTACTTGTACGCTCTTTAGCAGGCTGCGGAACTGTTGGAAGAGTCCATTCCAAAACTGTAAATGGAAGAGCTAACGATCTAAGCTACATGGAGATAGAAAATATCATGAGTAGGTGCATCATGCCTTTTAAAGATATTACCAAAGTGATTATTATATTTCAGCAGGATAATAAAATTCTGTTAACAAGGAACATTCCATTTACACAAATTAATCAGAATAATTTACAAACCTTTTTTTCCTTTTTTAGAATAATAATTCTTAAACTTTGTGCAACACAATATAGACATGGAAAAACATTACATCCTATTGGCAATTGCAACTAGTTCTTTTGAAAATGGAAAGTTGTAAAATGTCATCTTCATAATCCATGCAATATGAACAGCAAGCACGGCAAAAAGATTATAGACTGAAGACAAGAAATTCCGTAAAAACACCTGCCTTCTTCAAGTCATTCAATATTCCTTTTTTAGAGGATAAATAATACAAGTTATCCACACCCTCTTTTTTTTTTTTTTTATCAGTCCTGCCCCTTTCAATCATCAAAAAAGAATACCAGCTCCAAGAAATTAGAGGTCATGGTAACGGATTTTGATTCTTTCGTATCTTCATAGAAAAAATTGAATCATAGCATCAAGTGGTGCCTGAAAGATGACGCTGGTCATGTTTCCAGCTCATTAAGAAACAATAAAATAGAACTCCTGGTACAAGAAAGGAAGCTATGATATTGCTGAATATTGGTTTTGTGAAAGAAAAAAAAATAATAAAAAAATAAAAGAAGAAGAAGAAGAACCACAATTGATACTAATGGTTCTCTCTCTTTTTTCTTTTCTTTTTTTTTTTTTTTGTATAACAAAGAATTCGTTCAAATAAAATTAGTTACAAATCAAGATAAGTAGTCTCTCCACACTAATGCCAAAGAAGATTACAAAAAGCTATCTGATTGCTTGAATCAAAATATTAGGATAATTAGACAGCCAAGCAACTGAACAAGAATTCTATTCTTCCCTCAACATCAAAATGTGAGTTTGTTATTAATAGTAAAAATTATGAAGCATAAATGAAAATGGACAGTATTTGTAAATGTAGATTTACCATGATAGGAGTTTTTGTCATTGCCCAAACTTCAACCGGAGCATCTCGAAACAGGATAAGAAGATACCTAGAATTAAACAGCAGAAGAAAAAAAATAAGATTCATTACCAGAATAAAGTTGCAAGTAACGTTGCATAAATTTTATGGAACAACGTCAGGGTGTGTGGGGAGTTTAATTCACATATATCCCTACTCCTACATAACTCTATCTAAAATATTCATTGAAAAATCTATGACGGACAAAAGCAAAATTATCTTGCCCCAAAATTCAGGGGAAAAAAGTAGTAGAAGAAAGACATTATATTATAAATAATAGACACAAAGTCTGAGACCAAGGACAACCTTCCAGATGAAGAAGCCCTTAAAGCTCTGATGGGAGCACGTTCAGGCTTTTGCAAAACACGGAAGGTTCTATTAAAGCCACTTCTAAGACAGGTCACAACAAGACGATTAATGTAACCTCCAGATTTTTCATTCACCTGAGTCCACAAGAGTAGTGCATGTTACTTATTGAATTGTATAATAAAATTAAAAATGTAAACAGGTATACGATAAGAGAAAGGTTACTACCAATCCAGTGAATTTTTTTTTAATGAGAATCCAGGGCATTTACGTACATAGACAGGATAACACAAACATACAAGCAGAGTATCACACGTTTAGTTTGTTAAAGAAATCACCCCACTTGTATTAAATCAGTTATTCAATTGTATTTTTTATATTCTATTGTGTATTAGTTTCATTTCATATGGTTACTTCCTCTCCTATTTATATAGAGGATTACCTTTGTATATGAAATGAGTTTAATGAATAATATGAATTAAACTCTTATTATCAAGCCCATGTATTTTATTATGCAGAGAAACACTGAACGTATGAATTGTATCATAAATCTGAAAAGGAACATATTAAAACTCAAAATATTAACAAAATACTAAAGTATATACCTGACTGTAAGAAAATGACACCAATCTGGAATTCCCTAGCCACCGTAAACCTCTAACAACACTATTATGTACAGAAAAGGAAGATGCAACAGAATTGGCAGAAACGTCAATGACATCAATGGTTCCACTTTGAGTTCCTAAAGCAACCAATGGTACAGCAACAGCAGGATGGTTTCCTCCGCCTTAAATAAGAAAACTGGCTAATTAAGTGTTTCAAACTAAAACATCCAGCTCATTCAATTGAATAGAACCAACTTAAATCTCATAAAAGATGGTATTACAACTCTGAAGAAATACAACAAAGCTTAGTCATGAAACTTACGAGCTAACGTAGCTATTAAGGATGGAGATGGCACTGCCAGCATCGTTACTGCAGAAGAAAGAAGTTGAAGCTGACCGACTAAACTGATCTGCATCAATGATTTAACTGTTAGCAGGCATAAATTTCCTGATTGAATTAAAAAAGAGGCAACAGTGAAACCATTTTTTATGAGAAACTGAACTTTAAATGCTACATGTTACGCTTCAATTTGGTGCATCAGTGTAGTTCTGACAGAAGAACAAAACTAAAGAATAATATTTTTGGTAAGAAATCAAGGTTTCATTGAGTAAAAAAATAAATTAAAAAAAAAAAAGGGAATGAAAGGGACTCCCAATCCAACAAAATCAAAACTAAGATCATAAGTACCAAACACCTAGTTACCAAAGCTCCCAAGGAGATACTAAAACCTCACCACCTCCCAAACCTCATCCCAATCTTTCCACCTCTCTAACAATCCTATAGTTTCTCTCACGCCAAACTCCCAAAAAAATAGGGAAAATCAAAAAAACAAGACAAAACAAAACTAGTGTACCGTGAAAAATTGCCTCTCTCCCAAAATGGCGAGAACATGAGAACCTCCTCAAAACTAACTAATAATTTACCATTACCATTAATACCACTATGAAGGCAAAAAAATTCTAGACAGATCTACAACTTCAAGCCTAATTCAGCACAACTAAATATCCGATAAGCCACATGAAACATCTGAAAAACCAAAGTTCATCCAATTAAAACACAATCTGCATCCATGTCATTGCCTGCAAGGAACGCTATCATTCTCGTATTTAGCACAATATTTTGCATTTCCTAACCCCTTAAAAAGTAGCAAACAAAAGGATGAGGTCATCTAAGAAGGGGTTATTCTTTTAACGAAGCAAGCTAGAAACTGAAGAAGTCAATATTTTTCCAGATGCTTTACATAAAAAGCACAATGAAAGCTCGATTTCTTAAGAAATAAAAATTGAAAAAAAAAAAGAAGAAGAAGAAGAAGAACGAGGGCCACCACTGAAGGTTTCTAGTGAGACCCAACAACTAAAAAAGACAATTATCCTGATGATGAGAAAGAAATTTCCAAACTGGTGAAAATCTAGGGGGTGTTTTGAAAGTTCTGACAGCTTTGAAGTTTGGACGCCCTTTCCTTGGGATTCTTCAAAACATGTTGGAACACAACATCAAATTTGATCACCTTGTAATTTTTGAAGTTTTTTTTCCCCGGAGAAGGGGCCTTTTAATTCATCTTTAAAAGACATTTTCATCTACCTAATCTGGAAGGAAATTTAGGCTTCTCAGGTTAAGCCCATTGGTCATTGTTGGCTGATTATAGGGTTCTTCTTAGCACTATTTCTATGTTCCTGCTTGCACTTTTCAAGCATAGAGAGATCACTTACTCCATTCTTATCACTAATGAGATTGTGGATGAGTCTCGGCCCCAAATTGGTGTGTTCTTTGTCATCCTTGCAATGAGACAATTATGCACCTCTTAGTTTACTGTGAATTTGCACAACTTTTTTGGGAGAGATTTCTATCAATATTCAATTATCATTTGGTCTTTCCAAATGACCCCTACAATCTCTTGAACGTGCTTCTCGTCGGTCATCCTTTCAAGAATGAGAAAGTTATCTTGTGGACTTTCATCATCAACACCTTTTCGCTCAATTTTTTTATCATCTTTTGTACACATTGCTTTCTTGGTGAAAGTTCACTTCTTTTTTTCGAGATTACGACCTTACTTCCCTTATCTCACAGTGGAATAGCATCATGTAATCCCATGGCACTATTTGCCCTTTTGTAATTTCATATTATCAATGAAATTATGATTGTTGTTTCTCACAAAAAAAAAAAAAAAAAGATTGTGGATGAGTCTCTGAGATTTTAGAACTAAGGCTTGGAACCTTAAAGTCAAATCTTGAAAAGACAAATTCTCTGTAGTTGAATGGGATGTCATTCTTGTGGTTAGGGTGAAAAAAGGTTTCGGTAAGACTTTGAGGAATGGATTTACAAATGTCTCTCCAACATTAGATCATTAGATTTCTGGTATTCACTAGTGGCAAACCAAGAGGGATAATCTTGCAACCAAGAGTTTTATCTTAGACAGGAGATCCTTTTTCCCCTGTTCTCTTTGTTTTACTTTTGGAATTTTAAGCAATCCTCTAGGCTCCTTTTGGTTTGATGCTCATTACTCACATAATCTTCTGCGGTGTTCATGAACATTTTATTTCCTATTCTTAAAAAGATTATTTTTATTCTTGCTAGTTAAGAGTTCTGTTATTACCTTGTGTACATGACGCAAATAGCTTGGGGTTGCTGAATGTTGAAAAACACATAAGATATGTAGCAACCAATATTTGAACCGGAAACCAAAATAACAATTAAGTGACAAACACAAGCTAAGAATGAGGAGGAATTGTAGAGACGTAGACAAACCTTAAATGACAAGTCAAGTTTACTGAGGTCAGAGGGTGGACGACCACCACTGGTATTGGCATAATCTAGTTGCTTGCCTGCTTCTGAAGTAAGTGTATTAGTAGAAGAAACCATTTGGTCAGTATTGCTGTCTGAGGCTGGCACTTCACCGACATCAGTGCTCATACTCACACCTGTGTCATCCTTCTGAGTGTCTTCAGCACGTTCGGCAGTTACAAGCCAGTTCCATACTTTTCCATCATCAGAGATGGATATCAAGTGTGTTGAAGAGACATGAAGAGATTCGTCATAAAAATCAAATGGAGTATCGATATCTGCTTCTGCTTCTGCATCTGCATCAGGAGAATGAGAATGATGTACATCAGAACAAAGCTTGCCAACATTTTGGAGGATGGAATTGGACTGGCAGATGACGACAGCAAGAACTGAAGGAGATGGAACAGATGTGCCAATTGAAGGCAGCAACTCTTCCATTGCAGACATTATGTGGACTTGTTCACCTCTGTAAGTATAAAAATATAAGTTTGTCTCCTAGAAATCAAAAGATATGCAAAATATTCGTGTGTATTACTGTTGCTGGAAGTAAATAATTATATACATAAATAGGCATAGGCAGTTAAATTTTAGTGTAACTGAGAGCATTTTCCAGTACTCTGCAACTCAGAATTCAAAAATAGACCTCAATAAAACTTTCTCAATCCTTAAGAATATCCAAGTCTTAACAAGTCCATTCATGCAACCTTCCGTAGTCACATCCCCACCACAATATGACCTCCCATGTTAGTACAATTTTTCATACAATCGCAACTTTGCAGCTAATCTTATAAACGCTCACAATTTAAGCATCTTTGACAGTCATCCGAGATAGCAGTTAGATTCTTCAAAACTCGTTTATACATTAGCAAATTCACAAGCAATGGTTCAAGGTTTCCATGAAACTTTTGTAAATTCACAACCCAGGAACCATGAATGTAATTCAACCATTTCATAATAAAACCTTGCAGATATCGAACAAGAGAACTTCGAACAAGAGAACTTACTCTTTGCGCCGCCAGGTACTGAGCCTTCCATCCAGGTGAGGACAGTAGAGCAACTCACTGTCCGGATCCGGCAACACATCAAGGAATTTACCACACCCACGAGGCAATGAGGTACTAAAAAGCGCCGCCTCATACTGCAAGTCAAACACCACCAACTCCCTGGGAAACGTTACGAACAGAATGTGCCTCCATTGAGGCGAAAATGCAAATTTCGCACTATAAAGAGGAAACATGGCGGAGGCCGGCGACGATGACCCGGCAGCTGCGTCTCTTTCTAGCTTCTGCAATTCGGTGCAGTCGGTTCCAATCCGTAGCTCCTTGATGACAACCTCACTTTCCTTCTCGCCAAGAACCTGAACCGATAGAAGAAACCCTTTGAGACCAATTACGCAAAAATGGCGCGAATCGAAGGGATCGAAACGAATGCAAGACAAATATTCAGGGGAGGCGTCATATTTCCAGACACAGCGAGCAGTGGTAACACTATAGAGGGAGAGAGACGAGGCGCCGTGAATTGCAGCAAGAAGGTACGAATCGGGTCCAGACCGCACCCAACACAGATCCTGAACACCGAACTTGTAATCGCTAGTATCGAACCAGATGGTAGGGGACTTCGAGCGGAAATCAAGAAGAGCAATGCGGCCTTGGCGATCGGCAGCGGCGAGATGAAGGTGCGAGGTGGAGGGTTCTGTAGAGAGGAGGTCACGGTGCAGAGGAAGAGGAGTCCACCGCACAGAGGTGACGAAAGGGGAGAGAGAAGAAGTAGTTGTCGACGGCGGAGGCATGGGAATGGCGGTGATGAGCTGCATAGAACGAGAATCAACGATGGAGACGGAGCTGCCAGAGGGGAAAGCGAGGAGACCGGAGGGGCTGATGTCGGCGGATCCGAAGTTGTTGCGGCTGGGAGGGCCCGGAAGCATGCAGTCCCAAGAGTCATGGTGCTGTGTTGGGGAGTGAATCGGAAGAGGCGGCGACCCCGACAACCGGGGGCTTGTCATTCCGGCCAAAGTACGATCAGAGAAGAGAACCGGAGATTAATTGCCGGGAGAGAAAGGATGAAGAAGATGAGGAAGACGGAGCATTAGGCCGAATCTTGAAAATGGATCTTTGATTAATAGAAAAATGAATGCAGATCGCCGGAGCTGACTTTTGAGCATCAACTCGGTCAGACTCAGACAACGGCGCCAACGCAACCCGGTCACCGTTGAGAATTGAGATCTTATTGCTGTTAATAATGACACCAATGTCTGTCTAAAAATCTTGGAATAATTCTAAATTATAAATAACGGATTTTATTGAGTCATTCAACTTTAATGTATTCACTAGTCCAGGGGAAAAAAACAAAAAGAAAACTTAAACTCCTTCATTCAATTCCAATAATTCACCCATTAATTTTGACCCAAAAAAAATGTAACTTTCTAATAAAAATATATATACAGAATAAAGACTTGTTAATTACTAATCTTATAATATGTCATGTTTTGTTTATTTATTTATTTTTTAAATTTTTGAAATTTTTGTAGATAGATATGTAAAAGGGGGAAATAGAATATCTAACATTATTTATTACATCATCTAAAAAAACATTCTTTATTACACATCTCTAGCTCTCCAACTTCTCTCTACTTTTTTTCAAAAAATTTAATCCTTTTAATGCTTCATTTTAATATACTTATCAGTAAGCTTTCTTTCTCAACCGTCATTTTTCTAATAAAAAATCAATTAAAACCAATAATTTTTTTTAATTTTATACTAAAATACCAAATTAACCAAAAATCCAATTTGGTTTTTCAATTTTCGTTGCACCCTTAATAGCTATGTTCATGTTATAAAAAATTCTATCTATCTACTTAATGTATTAAATAAAATCAAATTAATGTGCACGTGTCACATTAATTAAATAAAATGAGACATTGGAAGCATGTTCAAGCATTTAGATATTTAATTTAATGATTAATGATGATGTTAAACATGACAAACTTTTGAATTATATGGACTAATATACACAATTTCACTCTTACGAATCTATTAATTTATGAAAAAAAATGTGAGGACTAAGTAGACTTAAATTTAAAAAGAATCAAAAGACCACAATTATATAATTTAAATTTATTTTAAATTATAATTCAAAGGTATTGTGATATTAATTTGGATTACTGCTAACTTATATTTAATAATTAATCGCAAACTTAATCCTAAAATCAATTCATCAATAGCCTTCATAAAAAGAAATAAAAACAATCAACTAATAGCATACACTTAATTAAATATAGGTGATATGCCACCAACGAGAGCATAATAATGTAGATTCAAATATGGAAAAAAAATCCACTGGATATATTTATGGAAGCTGACGGAGTTTCTAACAACTCAGATAAGTGAAATATCTATCTAAACTCATGACTCTAGTTAAATTACTGATTTGAGACCAAAATTATAATTTAAACTTATTTTGAATTATAATCCTACGTTATTGTTAATATTAATCCAAAGACCAAAATTACTACGTACTTATGTATAATAATTAATATCAAACTTAATCCCAAAATCAATTAATCAGTAACTTTTATAAAAATAAATTAGGTTAGAAAACAATTTTAGTCCCTATATTTTCAATTTTGAAGGTTATTTAATTTTCGTCTATATACTTTTAGGGTATATTTGGAAGTGATTCTAAAATGGTTAAAATCACTTTTGTCATTTTTAAAATTACTAAAAAAAACATGTTTTTAATTATTCAAAACAAGTTTTGATGAAATGAAAAGTGTATTTAAAAGCGTAAAATTAAATATTAATTGATTTCGAAGGATTAAAAGCGTGTTTCAAAGTGATTTTGAATACGAAAAAAATGTGATTTTAATAATTTTAAAATCATTCCCAAACATGCCCCTTAATTGTCCAATTTTAGTCATTGTACTTTCAACAAAACTTAAATTTAGTCCTCAATGTTAGTTTTTAGGTAAATTTTTAAAAGTAGAAAAATAAAGGAAACTATTTACACAAAATAGCAAATTTTTTAAATATTTGTGATAGACACCGATAGAAGTCTATTAGGGTCTATCAGTGATAGAAATGATAGAAGTCCATCACTGATAGATGCTGATAGAAGTCTATCAATGTGTATCCGTGTTTTTTTTTTTTTTTTTTTTTTTTTTGCTATTTTTTGTAAATAGTTTGACATTTTTTCTATCCGTAAAAATTTTCCTAATTTTTATCAAAATTGTGGTTAAATAATAACAATAATTTTAATGCAAGAAACTACAATATATAAATATGTTTTCAAATTTATAGTAAAAATGTTAATAAATAATAAAAAAAGATTAAAAATCGGCGGTGAACTAATAGTGAGAACTAAATTTAAGATTTATAGAAAATATAGACTAAAATTGAACCAACTTTAAAATCAACCTTTAAAAAAAAATCCAACCAATTAATAGTATAAATTTATTTAAAAGATGTGATATGCCAAGAGGGAGGGAATAAAGATTTAAATAAGGAAAAAAATCCACTAGAAATATTTAAGGAAGCTGGTGGAGTGTTTAACAAGTAACAACACTAACAAGTGGGATATTTATTTCCAAAACGATATTAAAGTCAACATAGGGAAAAAGAAACCAAAAAGGAAATTGATTAGGAATTGAAAATTATTACAGAAAAGGAATCGAATATATTTATATATAATCATCCCATCAGAATTTGTTCGGAAAAATAATTATACAAGAACTTTCGATCTCCTCTGAAATTGTTGGATTTCTTCTACGAGTTCTTCCACCACCGCCCTCCAGGTATAATACTATCAGCTTCTTAGCTATCGTCCTCTGTTTCGTTAATTTAAAGTGTGAGAATGATATTCAGAAAATTTTATATTGCTGTTTTTGTTTATCATCATCATTATATCATGCTCTGTTTTTTCTCCCATAAACAGAGCATTAACAGAACAATAATGGGTAATTAACAAGCAAGATTATTATGAATTACACCCGTTCAAATCTCTAATTTTGATCTAATTTTTGGCATATTTAAACTATGACAAAGTCCTGTGTTGTTTCACAAGTGAATCAACAAAGCCACAACTTTGTTAACTTGCACGAATTCTTGAAAACAAAGAAACGCATTCTGAAGATTGCAAAGAAATCGATACCCAACAACAATTGGAAAGACAACGTCAAACACAATTCCGGAAACTTCGGAAACAATTTCGCTATCGAAGAATACCATGGTTCGATTTGGATTGGGGATCGTCTCTTTCGCAAAACAGGATCCAGCTTAATTTTCTTGGCCAAGAACAGAGAACCCATCAACCCAAATTCAAATCTTCCTACAGAGTTCGTTGTGAAATCTTGTTTAATGGAATCCTCTTCTTCACTCCAACATGAGAAGGAAGTGTTATTCAATCTAGGACCATACATTAATCTAGTGCAATGTTATGGAGATGAAATAACAACGACGAAATCAGGTGAAAAGATTTATAATGTCTTGTTTGAGTATTGCTCTGGGTCTAGTTTGTTTGATCACATTCTCAAATTTGGGCCTAATGGGCTGCCAGAACAGGAAGTTCGAAGGTATACAAGAGATATTGTACATGGACTTTATTACATGCATTGTAATGCTTGGTATATTCATGGAGACATAAAATCAAGAAACATTTTATTGTCACACGGTACGGCTAAGTTAGCTAGTTTTGGATTGGCTAGGAAGCTCACTGCTGAAGTATTGTGTGAGGAGGAAATTAGCGGTTCGGGATCGTATATGTCTCCGGAGTTGGCTCGAGATGGTTATTTAAGTTGGCCGGCTGATATTTGGGCACTTGGATGCGTCGTGTTGGAGATGTTGACGGGAAAACCTGCATGGAGCTTTGAAAGTGCACATAAATGTTTAGTGGATTGCAACAATGAAGAAGTGCCAGAAATTCCTAATGACATATCAAGGGAAGGAAGAGATTTTATTAAGAAGTGTTTGATTAGAAGTCCTTATAAAAGAAGACCAATTTGGTTGTTGATTAAACATCCTTTTGTTTGCTTTTGAACCATTTGTTGAATGAATGAAGTCAAAGAATATAGATATTTGTAAAATTTGTCAGTCTGAGATTTTATATATAATATTTCTGCTGTATTTTCTGTAATGTCTTATTTTATTTTATTTCGATGTTGCACAAACCACATCTCTTGTCCTTATTTTCTAAAAAAAAATATAAAAAAAATACGATAAATAGAAAAAATATCAAACCATTTATAAATATTGAAAAAATTTATTGTGCAGGCGCGATAGACAATAAATATATTACAATTTATTTATGATTTAAATATTATAAAAAATGTAAATTTCATTACACATATAAAAAAGGGAAATTTTTACAAATAAAAAAAATGTCAAAATATTTGCATAAAATAGCAAAAAAAGTACTGATAGACATTGATAGACTTCTATTAGCATCTATCAGTGATAGACTTCTATCATTTCTATTGCTGATAAATTCTAATAGACTTTTATCAGCGTCTATCATAACTATTTAAAAATTTTGCTATATTGTGTAAATAGTTTACCTTGTTTTTGTTTTTAAAACTTCCCCTATAAAAAAAAAGTTATATCAAATTTTAATTATACGGAAAGGAAAAATTGAGGCACAAAGCCACCCGTCTCGGAAACTAAATCAAGCAAGCATTGGATTGGGAAATTTGAGAGGGAGGAAATTCAGATTTTGTTTAATTTAAAGAAAAGTTTTAGTACTACTTTCCCTTAATATATCAAAAATTTTAAAGTGATTTTTTCTTTTTCATGTTAGTAAGTGCCATTTGATAGGATAACTATTTCATTTTGAATTTTTTATTTTTAGAAAATAATCTTATAATGTGTGAATAATACTTTTACTCCTAAGTTTATGTTTTGTTATCTACTTTTTAACTAATATTTTGAAAATATTTAACTTGGAGAAGAGACACAACTATTTGATTGGCCAGAGTAATCTATAAATATGTGTCTGCTTTAAAATGTTAGTTTACAGCTCAGAAAAGCGCGCGTGGAGAAGCCACCAAGCCCACCATATCCTATCTACTCACCACTTCTAAAACTTGGGTACTTCTTGGGGCTCAAAGCCAATGCTAAAGGAGAGGGTAAATAAGGTGAGATCTCAATGCTTAATTAAACAACGTGTGATTCTCACCTCTCCAAAAATTCACATTTTGTTTAAAAACTCAATTTTTCATTAACTTGTTCCATCCTACGTGACAATTACTCATAAAACTTAGATACTAGAGTGAATAAAATTGACAACTTGAAGTTGTTGGGTTCAAATTCTCTCTTATATACAAATTTTTTTTTATGATATTATTCCTATAACAAAATATATCTGTAAACAATATATTATTTTATTACTGAATTCTAAATTATTTAATTTATTTTTGTATAGTAAATTCTTCAAATGTTAATAAAAAAAATATTCAAATGAAATTGTAGGTCGATAATAAATGGCATGGAGCAGAACATGTGGAGAAAACGTGTAGTACTCGTGCTCTTGATTTGACAGAATTTTATCAATGTTAATGTTGACGTGAAAAAACAAAAGAGGTCGATGGGTTAATTAAGGTAATTTTTTGTGTTTCTCAATCAACTTAAATAATTTAAACCCGTTTTTATTTTGGCTCTATTTTTCATAACTCACACACTAAGAGAGTGTTTGAGATGTTGAAATATAATCAAAATTACTAGAAATCAGAGGAATATTAGAATGCGTGAGGTATCGAAGGCGAAACGAAAATGAGATTATAAAACGTAAAAATAGAGGGAATGATGATTTAGTTAAAAACTGTTAGAACAAAATGAGTTTAATATTACAAATCGGACCAAAAACGCTAAATCCAAACATGAATTTTGGATTACATTATAATCCAGAATCATTCCAATACGGATTCCCAAACAACCCTAAGAGATTGTTTAGGAGGCTCGAATGTAATAAGAATTACTGAGAATCAGAAAAGTATTGGAATGCATGAATTATCAGAATTATTGAGAATCAGAGAAGTATTGGAATGCGTGAGGTATCAAGAGTGAAGTGAAAATAGGATCGTAAAACATAAAAATGGTAGGAATGAGGGTTTAGTTAAAAATTGTCGGATCGAATAAGTTTAATATTACAAATCTGACCCAAAACACTCCATTCAAACATGGGTTTTGGATTACATTACAATCCAAACTCATTTTATTACGGATCCCCAAACAATCTCTAACTCTAACAACAAAAAAAAAATAGTATAAAAAATCTTATAAATTCAATAATTTGAAAACTTAAAAGTTAAAATTGATAGAATATAATAAGTTTATAAATGTTAATATTCTCCACTAAGATCAAATGATTTCAATCACTTACAAACACAAGTGAATGAATGACTACAACAAATTAAACGTGAAAAAACACTGGCATGTACAATAACGTTACAACAATATTGATTAAAATTATAAAAATATCATATAGTATTGCAATAATTTTGAATGTATGAATATGGTCTCAAATGAAGAAGAAGAAATTGGTAAGGATGGTGATGAAGAGAAGCAGCAGTGCAGGAAATGCAGCAAATTTGAGAGCAGCATTAGGCGGCATTGATCCAGGAATAGGCAAAACGTCAATAGCAAATTTCATGCCTAAATTGCAATGGTTCCCAACATTACATATAAAGTATTTACGACCAGGACGATCCAACACAGGGAAAATGCCCTTCTCAAAGTATATTCCTGGCTTCACGCATCTATCGAACTCTGCTTCAGACTCCGGAATTGCATAATTGTGACTTTCATTCGCACTTGAATTGAACCCTACACAAAAAAACACCCACTTCTTTTACTACCCAAAAAAAATAAAAAATAAAAAGTAAATTATACCAAATATGTCAGAGACTTTCATAAAGTTTATTATATTTTTTAGGAGAACTTTTAACGATAGAAAAATAAAGAAAATTATTTACACAAAATAGTAAAAATTTTAAATAATTGTGATAGACGTTAATAAAAGTCTATCAATGTCTATCGGTATTTTTTTTTTGTTATTTTTTATAAATAGTTTGATATTTTTCAATCTGTAAAAATTTTCATTTTTTTTTTGTTTAATAGTATTTTTCTACTAAAAATTTTGAAAACATATTCACATATTATATTTTATGACATGAAAATTATTATTATTATTATTTAATCAATTTTGGTGAAAATTAAATTCGAGTGACTAAATTTAAGATTTATTGAAACTATAGGGATTAAAATTGGACAATTAAAAGTATAAAAACTAAAATATAACAAATTTCAAAGCAGGGACCAAAATATGGTATTTTAACTCTTTTTTTTTGAAAAAATATGGGATGGGAGAATGGAATCTTTAATTCAAGGTCTATAAACCATGCTTATTTTGATCATTTATTTTTATCTACGAACGTTGAAACATGTTTTGAAAACTACATCACATAGTTTTTCTTCTTTATTATTACAAAAAAAATGAAAATTGATGCAATGACTACAATTAATATGCTAAAATTGAAAAACAAACATGACATTATTTATAATATTTAATCATGTAATTTGACGAAGTAGTTTGAAGTGCAAAAACTGATTATGTACCTGATTTTAATGATACATTTTGAGATGAAATAAATTTATAGTTATAAATAATAACATATACCCTTCTAGTGTTTAGACACCAATGGTCGTTAATTTTCATCTTTTACTTCAAAGTTGAAAATAGAACTTTTCAAAGTTTAGACACATAATTAAAATTTATACGAGATATTTTGTATAATTTAGTAAAATAAAACAGAGTAAATGGTTATTTACTTAGCGTATCGCCGACAAAGAAAGTTGTATTGTGAGCCCATTCGGAGAAGAAGGTGGGAGTTGGCGGTAGGTTCCAACCAAAATTGCCTCCGACGCGGTGGTCGACGGCAGCAACAACTTGGAGGAGAACCACAATGAAGAGAAGAGAAGCAAAGAAACTCATCTTTTGTGTTGAAACCATTTTGATGGTTTGGTTTTTTGTTTTTGGAATGAAGAAGAATTAAAGGGAAGGGTGTGGGGTTTATATAGAAGTCTTGAGTTGCCAATTTTGAATTAAATAATGAAACGTTCCCTTTAAGTGAAGTTGGTCAATAATAATAGCCGTGGAGAATTGGAATTCTCTAATGATTTTTGTGTTGATGTCAATTCGAATATATTTTAAAATGGATAAATTATCAATTATCATGTTTAAAGTTGATATGGTTGAACTATTAAAAAAAAAAAATTGAAGTTTGTGGGAACTAAAGTTGTAATCTAGTCCAAAAGTCTTATTTTATTTAAAATTTAAAAATTATAATAAAAAAAAACAGTTGATATTCCTATATCCCTAAATTTTGGTAGCGGAGAATATTGAAACCTCTAAATTAAAAAGGGTTATTTTCAAATATAGTAAAATGAGTTAAAATATTTATAAATAAAGACAGTTGCAAATATAGCAATCAGATTCAAAGTATTAGCATATATAGCAACATTTTTAAAAAATTGCAAATATAGAAAAATCTACCAGTGATAGACTTTTACGGTCTAGGTGGTCTATATCACTGATAGACCATAAGAGTCTATCAGCGATAAAATTCTATCACTGATAAATTTTGCTATATTTGTAATTTTTTTTAAAATGTTGTTATACACTTATCCCCAAGGTTTCTAAAATATCGATATCGATGGAAATATCGAGGTCTTAATTTTATGGAAATTTCAATAAAAATATCGATTTCGATGGATATTTTTGAAAAAATTATTAAAACAAAAAAAATTTAAAAATGAAATTAAATTAGTAAATAAATAATTTATTACTTTCAATTATGTAAACATATCTATTATTTATATTTATATTTATATTAGTGACAATTTGATGCTTCATTTTTGTGTTTCGTGAACTTTTCTACGATATAATGAAAATATCGGTTCATCCCTCATATCGATATCGTACCCATAAAAACATGGAAATATCAATGGAAATATCGACATATCGATGAAAATTTAATACTATGATTATCCCTAAAATTTCTACTTATTATAATTACTCTTATATATATAGCAAATAATGTCACTGTCTATCAATGATAGACACTGAGAGACATATACCATCTATCACTGTCTTATCATTTATAGATAGAGACATTTTACTATATTTGTAAATAAGTTAACTCATTTTGTTATATTTGAAAACAACCCTTTTTTTTCTACTTATTTAAGAAGAATTTAGTGATAAGTTTTCTTACTATTTTTGTGAGATTTTAGAAAAAAAGTAACTTTATTTAAGTAATACTGAGAATTGATCTTAAATGGAATGAATATAAAATAATAATGAATTACCTATATAGAGTCTAAATTGAAACATGTATGTAGATTTGGAATTGATGGACACAATTTAATGGTTTAAGACTTTGGTACATTATATTCAACCTACAAAAGTTGAATATACATTGGGGGTTTTCTTTAAAATTTATTTCAAGTCCATCTTTGAATTTTTAAAAATTTCAATTTGATTCTTAAACATGAAAATAGTAACTATTTTGTTGAACATATTATTTGTAAATCTTTTAACGAAGAAATAACATTATATTATATTAAAATTCAAATTGGTTACTTCGATGTTGGTTAACGTTGCTGCCAGGTGGTCTCATACTTTGAAGGGTCAGACCGTCATAGTCAAAGTATCGATATCAGAGATTAGATTACAATTTTGGGAACTTATCCAAAGTTTTTATTTAATTATTATTATTAATTTAATTCTATAATGCTGCTGTTGGGATTTCTTAGATTTTATTTTTATGGTTTAAAAACTCAATTTTATCCTATACAACTCAATTAGAGAATGACGCAAAGTTAAGCATAATTAAAGGCTATTATAAATTTTAATAAATAACGATTTAGTCTATATATGGTTAAATAAATTTGCAGCATACAATAAATAGAAAAAATATCAAGCTATTTATAAATATAGAACTATTTATCCGCGATAGATCGCAATAGAATTCTATTACAATCTATTATTGATAGACAGTAAAATTTTTCTACATTTATAAATAGTATAATTCATTTTTCCATATTCCAAAACAAACCCTAAGTTTTATATATTGTAAATTTCAAAAGGAATAATATGATTGATAATATATTATACATACGAGGAGCTTTTTGCTTTGTTGCTAAGGATATGTATGTTGCATAGAGAGAAAATTCAAATTTGACCACCCTTAATCTTTGGAATTATATGTTCACAACTTTGAAATGAGCCACTTTTGATAACCAATTTTTTTAATTTTTATTTTTTTTTGAGAAATTTTCACAGGTAAAATTTGAATTTTATATAAATTCTCCTTTTTTTAGTATAATTGGGTGTAGAGGGATTTAAATCACATATTTTGTGGTTACTAATATACTAAGTATACCAATTAATATTAATACGTGGTTCAAATTTATATTAATGTTATTGCGTATAATAATGATATTTATATTTTTCTAGCCTATATTAGTTTGATGATTTGTATTTGGGAAAAATTCTAAGATTATGGTGTAATATATAAAGAAAAAAATAATGACAGTCCTATATATTTTTTTTTTTTGATAAAAAATATTTCATTGAATAAATGAACTAATGAAGAGATCCCAAAGCACTTATAAGTAATTATAAAAGAGTTTTCTAGTTGGAAATTAAACAAAAAAAAAAAGAATAAAGTGCTTAAAAGAGTTTTTAGATTTACACCAATACAATGCAGTAGATAGAAACAAATTCATAAAATGATTAAAAACATAAAAGAGTGTCTCTAAAATGACGTTTATTGCGCGCGCCCCACAAAGTCCAAAAGAAAGCTAAGTTTGTAAAATGGTCAACCAAAGAGTCTTCTTAGAATCATAAAAAGGATGTCCCACCAATAGAGAACCCAGAATATAATGTCAAACATATTATTTGAACAGACCATTGATGAACCAAAAGCATTCATCATAAGAGGCCAGAAACGAGAAGTAAAAGGACAATGCACAAATAGATGAGCAAGATATTTTGAATGGCCTTGACACATGAGAAACCAAGATAATGGAGAGATAGACATATAAGGCATACGACGTTGCAGACAATCACGATCAACAATATTAACAGCACCATGGTTAAGCTCCCATAAGAAAATTTTAATTTTCTTAGGAAAACGATCCAACCAAATTGCCGAATATAAATCTTTAACAAGTGGCTCAACAATACCCACCAAATCATCCATAAGAGATTTAACAGAAAACGATGAAGAAGAAGGGTCAATGGCCCAAATCCAAGAGTGTGAAATGCTAGAATCTGACTGAAAACAATAATTGGGACAAAAAGAAGCTCATTCAAGAGTCTCTAAGTCATTTAGGTTACGGCGAAGATGCAAATCCCAAGCCTCAGATTCTTCAGTCCACACATCTGCCACCTTAACGTTAGGAAAACGTGCAAATCGAAATGAACGAGGAAAAGTAGTAAAGAGAGCAACATAATTAAGCAAAGGATCCTTCAAAAAAGAAAAGTAGTACCAAGGCAAATCTGGATACGTTTAACCATCAAATCAATAGTCTGACAAATAAACCGCCAAGGAGATTTGAAAGAACCATAAACGACAGTCAACCACATACAAGAGGGAAAATAATACTTAACCACAATGAATTTTCTCCATAAGGCATCCCGTTCATGCAGAAAACGTCAAATCCATTAAGTCAAAAGGGTTAAATTACGACAACGAAAATTACCAACACCAAGACCATCTATCAATTTAGGACGTTGAGTGTTCTCCCAATTCATATTAATTATCCATCCCAACATTACCACGGACACCCTCCCATAAAAAATCACGAATCAACATATCCAGTCTCTTAATAATATCAGAAGGAGCACAATATAAAGATAAATAATAACCACCGTTTGAGATAAACGTAAGTATACTTCCAATTATATAGCTTATGTTGCATTCTCTCAATAATTAGTTGCCAAAAATGAAGGACAAAGAATTACCTTCCAAAATTAAGCCAAGGTAAATAGCAATCCCAAATGACCATGATTACAACCAAAAGTGGAAACCATCCAATCCAAATTTAGAGTCAAGAAGATTAATCCCAAAAGCTAACTCTTTGAAAGATTAACATACTAAAAAACATGTTATATTTTCACAATGCATGAGCAAAATTTAGCTCAAAATTTATTATACAAGTGAGTGAAGAAGTTGTTTTTTTCTTTTTATTATTTTCTTTTTTTCCTTTACAAGTAATGTGAGTTTAACTCATTATTATTGAGTGCAAGTATGTTTTTTTTACTTTTCAAATCTTCATATTTTGTTATTTTGTTATATAAAAAAACAAGCTGATTTGATTTATTTTATAAATATTCAAATAAAATATCACTCCCATGTTTATGACGTTGATGTTGTTCCTCGTGTGAAATCAAGATTTTGAAAGTCAAAGTTATCGATTTCCTTGTTTATCTTTAGCTCCAAATATTATTAAGATTGAAAGAAATTTCTTACGCATGTAATGAAAAAAATTTATTATAGGAACTAAATTGGTAGAGATTCTAAAGTATACATAGACCAAAATTGTTACATATTAAAATTTAATTACAAATTAGAGTCAATATCAATTTATACCCTTGAGGTTGTATCAATTTAAACCCTAAACTACTAATTATATCAATTAAAACCTTAAAAATTCATAAGTATATTCAATTTAAACTTTAAACTTTCATAAGTATATCAATTTAAACCATTAACTTTCATAAGTGTATGTATCCAAATAAAACATAATAGATGGTTTAAATTGATATACTTATGAAAGTTCAAAATTTAAATTGACACACTTATAAAAGTTCAGAGTTTAAATTGACATAATTATTAGTTTGGGATTTAAATTGACACACATATAAAAGTTCAAAGTTTAAATCGATACAATTAACCGTTTGGGGTTTAAATTGATACAATCCAAAAAATTTAAGCATATAAATTAATATTTACCCTAAAAACTAAATTGTTATAAATTTAAAAGTAGATTAAATTATTACCAACAAAAGTTTAAAAACTAAATGGTTACTTCAATTATCATTAATATCATTATTGTGGAACTTAACGACTCAAATGTCATTAAAAAAAATTAATTAAGGGTTTCAATCGTTATTACTATTATTGTTTAATTTTATTTTGCACCCAATATTTGAATACATATAAAACATTCCCATCGCACAAACATTCTAATCACTAATTTAAAAAATAATAATAATAAAATACACACGTGTATGATCAATATTACAATAAGTATTTATTCAAACAATAAGACTAACTAGAAAAACAATAGAATATTGGGAACACACACAACATATGATCTGGAAAAGAAAAAAATAATGAAAAATAATAATTAAGGTGCGATGGTTAAGAGAAATAATCCAGCCACGGCTGTTGCCAATAATGCACCAAATCTGACGGATGAAGCGGAGCTAGGCGGCGGCGGTGGCAGCAATGCGGAGTTTGGGTTTAGGAAAACATCAATAGCAAATTTCATACCGGCGTTGCAATGGCTGCCATTGTTAACAGTACAAATAAAGTAACGACGGCGGGGAGAATCAAGTGTAATGGACAAAACTGCAGATGTACTTAAAACGATCCCCGGATTCACACATCCATTGAAATCCACTTGCCTTTCTGGCTCCCCAACATCGTGCGTCTCCGCCGCCTTTGATCGGAACACTACCAAAAATAAATAAATAAATAAATAAAACAAACCACACCTTTTTTTTAATGAAAAAATGAGTCAAATTATTTACAAATATAAAAAAAAATTTACTATCTATCAGCGGTAGACTGCGATAAAATTCTATCGCTTTTTATCGCTCAAACAATAAAATTATATCGCGCTCTATTGCTAATGGACATTTAAATTTTTATATATTTGTAAATAGTTTGATATTTTTTGTGTTTATAATAATTTCTCTTTTTTTATTAGTTCAATGATCTTTTAATAATTTAGTCCTCAAATTTTAGTTGATAACAATTTTGTACTTTTAAATTTTTAACAATTTAGTTTGTGAAATATATTATTAAGATAATTTAATAAAGTTTCTTACACATTTATATAGATCGATAAAATGATTCGAAATCAATTTTTTTTCTTATAAACTATAAAAACTAAGTTGTTACTTAATAAATTTTGGCAGTTAATTTTGAAGAAATTTTTCCATGATAAAAATTAATATGGATGAAATTGTTACTTATTTAAAGTTTAAGAGCTGACTTGTGTTACAATTTTGAAAGTATATGGACTAATTAAATTGTTACCAACTAAAGTTTAAGAACTAAATTATTACTTCTAGAAAAGTTTAGGAGCCAAAAGTATTTTTTAATTGGCTATATTATTCTTAAAACTTTAAAAAGTTTTATTTTTACTCTTTAACTTAACTTTAAAATTGTTTTAAAATATATAAATATCTTTTTCGCTAAATTAAAGTATGAGAATTGATGTGGTAGTTGATGTGTAAAAATTAGAAAACGTATGTGATATTATTTGAATTATATAGAAAATTAAGATTTTGTGTTGTTATCATTTATTTCATCTCAATAAAACACATTGTCAAAATTATCATGTTAATTTACCTGGATAATATTATATAAATGATGTGACACATTCTTCTAATTTTACACATTAGTGTTATTGCACCAATTTAATTACATCTCATTTTAATGAAAGAGTTCCCCAAGTGTACTTTTTGGTATTTTATATAATTTAACAAAAACAAAGGTTAAATTAGAAAATTGTAGTCCATAAACTTTGTAATTTTTTTTTTTTAAATTTATGAATCTACTAACATAAAATTTAAATAAATATCGAGCAATTAATTTTTTAAAATCTCGTAGTTTTTAAAGACCTACTAATTAACATAAAAGTAAAGGTTGAGAGACTTATTAAACACAAAATTAAAAGTTAACCTAAACTTATAATTTAACCAAACAAAAGTAGTAAAAGCAGACATCATTAAACACCTACCTAACTTATCACCGACAAAGAAAGTCTTGTTACGAGCCCAGTCAGAGAAGAAGGTGGAGTTTGACGGTAGGTTCCAACCGAAATCGTCACCGACATCATAGTCAACGGCGGAGACAACTTGTAGGAGAGCCCCAACGAGGAAAAGACAAGCAATTGAACTCAAACTCATTAATTTTGTAGCCATTTTATGATGATGAATAATAATTGAGAAGAAAAAATAGCACAAAGGATAGCTTTATATAGATGTTTAGTAGTGTGGGAACAATAAGAACAAGTCAAATTCCAAAGTTTTGTAGTTGGTCAACATCCAACAATATATATATGTATAAAATATGGCGATGTAGAGAAAGCGTGTACGATTGTGTAAATGGCAGTATTTGGAAAGAACAAGTGATACGAAATAGCTCTAATTGGGCAAAGAACTTGTATGCAAAAAGGAATTCAATGACTATTTCTTTTATTTTTTCTTATCTCATTTAATTTTGTTTTTATATATTTAGTGAATCAAATTGTAATCTACTATTTATTATGAACTAAATTAACATTATAATAATTTATAAATGAAAAAAAAATAGATGAACATATAAAAAGTTGACCAGGAACTCTTCTTTTTGTTGAACAAAGAAAAATCTTTGCTTCTCGAGTTTATAACTTTAATAATTTAATTAGTCTAAAGTTTCATAATATTATGCTTGCGTTATTTTGTAGTGCTTTTTCTAGCAGTAAATGCTTTCTTTAATTGTCTCTTCAAAATTAGATATATTAGATGAAATTATAGGAGTAAAATGAACTTTTGTCACGACTGTAATTAAGAATATCTTATAAACGAACGACTTGCATGTAATAGTTAAATTATGCCACAAGGACTTCAAAGTGTGAATGACAGGGTATAGTACATGTTGTCCTAGATGATGAAAAAATGAATTGCATGGTATTTAAAATTACTTCACAAGATATCTTCATCAAGATTATTTGAATGACTTTAGCATGCAAATCTAAACACAAGAAAGGCAAATGAACAAGTTAATAATGGCCTATAAGAAGTAAAATCTGCAATTTTCATTTTAATTCTCTATATCTTTCATTCTAAAGTCACGACATGAATGACTATTTTTATAGCCTTCAAAATAATCCTTAAAGTAACCTATGGAAGGGTTATAACTCTCATACTCATTATTAATACATGTTATCGTTTTTATTAATATGATATGAATATATAGAAAATACGCATAATTCTTCTTCAAAAGTGCACCAGCATAAACTTTTAAAGAAATCTATTTACTTGGTAAGTAACAAAGTCGAACTTAGGAATTTTTAAGTCAAATAAATTTAATATTGGTTTCTTCTGGCTTATGCAAATCCATTTATCACTAAAACAACTTTATAAAATTGAAATGTATGAACTAAGAATTTTGAATAAAAAGACTTAAAATAAAGTAATGTAAATGGCAAGTTAACGGAGCTCAAAAAGAAGTTTTGTTTTAGAATGATTCTTTGTGAGAAATAGAGTTGAGGTGATTAGCATCATTTCTTTGAATATGCATGTGAGAGTTTCACTTAGTGTTCTTAACAATATAAATATCGAACTCAACTTTTCAGAATGTGTGAGCCACGTCCACCATGCATATTTCTAGGTTTACAGGCACGGTTCTTATTTGAACAAGGAAATACTTTTATCTCTAAAGATATTGACCACAATTCCTTACTCTATTAGGTAGTTAATCGTTACCTACTTGATTCAGTAGGCTAAACAGAGCCAAGCTTAACATTCATTTAATCAAAAGTAAGTTTACACTCACGAAGTAACCGAAATGATGATATATTTACCTCAACCATTCGGATTTAGTTACTCATGGAAGGATAAGAAATAAGAATGAAAGGGAAGAGTAGAACAAATATGTTCATAATATAACAACTAGAATTAAATTGAAATAGAATTGCAGTAATGGAAAAAGTTTTGATGGAACAAATGTTTCAGAAGATAGATGATAAGTGATGGATGAACTCTATCTCGCTCAAGCTCTTCACTACCGTCTAGCAATTTCTTACTTCCTGTCGGATTGTTCATCGTAATGCAAGTAGGACGCTTCTTCCTCCTAGTTCTCAGATGAGCGGATGATTAGAGGATTGAGAAGCTAGAGAACAAATATCTCTCTTTTTTTATTGTGCACATCTTTATAAGTGGAAACCGAGACATTCTCTGTCATTCTGGTAAAGTGGGCAGACACGTCAGACACCTTTTTCACGTTGCACCAATTTGCTGTTGGTGGTTTCCTTTGCGCTGGCTCTTCACCACATCATTTTGCTATTGCAAGATTACTTCAACGCAGGGGGCTGATTCTTTGTAGTTTTCCACCCATTTCTTGCATTTTTATAAATTTAGTAACGCAATATGATATGTCTCTTAGTTTTGCACCTATTCTAATGTAGGGAAGAACATTAGCTTTATTTTCTTTTAATGCTAAGGGAATTTCCACCAAAGAATATTGATTATTCCTATTTTTGAGTTAGAATAACTTGTATTTCTACAAACTATCAATACCATAGTAGCCACTACCTATATTGTAACCTCAAAAATATTGAAATAATACGTGCCATAATAGATTTACTAATCTAATCAACCATTCTGATGGTTTATAACCTCTCCAAGAGTGATTCAAAGAGTTTAGAAACATGTTTTCTTTATTCTTGATATTGATCTTCAACGTTAATCAATTCAATTTCTTCCTTGGTTAATATAATAAGAATTTGGAGTGTTTAGTGTATTGAATTTATAAGGGTTTGAGTTTCATGATGGGTTCTTATAGTTACTTGCATCAGTATTTCGTATCAAAATGAAAGGATATAAATCTCTTACATTTTCTTTTTAATTACAACAATGTTTTACATAAGTTTTTTCATTATTTTTATTAGTTTTTTTTTCTAGAATCAATTTATTGTTTTATTGTTTTTAATTTTTTTCATCTTCATATATTATTGTTATTTAATTTTTTTAATTTTAGATTTTTTCATCTTTTATAAATAGTTTGTTTTAAGAAAATGAACCAAAATATTTACAAATATAGCAAAATTTCACTCTCTATCTACAATAGACCGCGATAGACTACTATCTGTGTCTATTTGTAATCTATCGCAGTTTATCGTAGTCTATCGTAGATATACAGTGAAATTTTGTTATATTTATAAATACTTTCAGCATTTTGTCATTTAAAATAAATTCTCTTTAACTAAATTAGAAATATATATAAGGTTTTAAAACTTGTTAAGAAAAATATTGTAGTTTTAAAGTCCTCATGACATTCTTTTACATGTTTATTGTACGACTTTGTTGGGTAAACATGTTGGAATCAAATATCGATTGTTGTTGTGCCGTGGAAAATCCACAGCCTTAAAAGCAAAATCGGCGCGACCTTGGTGCTGAATCGCCAAAGTCGGTTGCTCCCCAAGGTTAACACAACTCCCGATCGCTGACTCGCACTTGTTGGAGAACGGAATGGAATCAATGAAAAATATGCTCAGGAAAATAAGTATCTAGAGAGAAACATAGGAAGAAGAATAAAAACCTTCTTTTTTCTTCTCTTTTTCCAAAAAATTAAGAACCTATAAAGGAAAAATAATTTAAATAATAAAAACTATTTTTTAGAATTAATTGAAGAATTAAATAAAAACCGTTTTAGAATTAATTTTTACTAATTAATTCTTGAAATTAATTTAAATAAACGTTATAAAACTATTAAAAAAATCATTTTTTCTTTTGCTATGGGCCAAAAGCCCAAATTCATTTCCAACAAAACAAACATTATAATTTGGTCTGTTTTTTTTTTTTTTTTTTTTTTTTTTTTTTTTTTTTTTCTGGAAACGTTAAAGAAAGAAATTGGTTGATTTAATGTTTTTTAGTGAGTATTAAGGGGTGGGGGCGCCAACTTAGGGTGGGTTGGGTGGATTTTTGGGACGTGTGTAGGATTATCTTAAGGGCTCTTTGTATATATTGCAAAATTAATATTGCAAAAATAGCAAAACTTAAAATCGACTGCAAATATAGCAAAAGTTAACTTTCAGTCCATAGAAAATGTCCAAAAAATCCATTAAAGGCAAAGAAAATGTTGGAGGTAAGAAATTCCTAATTTCAGTGATAGACCGTAATAGTAGTTTATCATTAATAAATCATGATAAATTATGATATACTATATAACTATTTATGTTTGATAGACTCTTATATGTGTATATAGAATTAGTTTTTTATCACTCAAATTTTTTATTTCAAATGTTTAAATTAAATATGAATTAAGAAAAAAGGGGAAATGAGTTAACTTCCCTGTAATGCAGAGGAGCGGTTGAGTGGGATGAGAGTTAACTCCCCTCTCCTTCATTATACGTTAAATAGGAAAAAAAATGGTTTTTCCTTTGTGAGACAAAATACGTAAAAAAGAAAAAAAGACACTCTTTTTGGCTCTTTCTCTATTCTTAACTTACAAGAAGAAAATTCTCACAAAAGGTTCCCTTTCCCATTCAAAAGGTTAAATCTCGCAATTCGGTATTTGCTAGAGATATAGTTGAGAAGACTTTGTGGAGGTGTCCTGTTATTGTGTAGAGAAGAACGACTTGCTGGAATTTAGGTGAAGACAATCTTCAAAGGTAATTTCATCAAGACATTTTTCTACTCTTAATTTGTATACTTATTCTAGTTTTTGATTTTGGAATTATGATTTTCATCTTTCCAACTTCAAAACAAAAGCGATAATCATTTTCGTTGTGAGATTCAATCTCTTCACGAAGGACATATGACCCCTCGTATCATAACGTTTCACATATATCTATTTTTTCTTTTAATAAATATATATAAAAAAAATTGTAGTTACTTTGTTGTTATATATAATAGTATTTGTTGTCCTTAAAATTTAGTAAATATATTTTAGCACCTTTTAAGGTCTTTCTTTTTTAATTAACTTTTATTGTTTAAAATTATATATATATATATATATATCAATGTATTATTTAATTTAGATATTGTATCTCTATGTATTCAAATTTACATTCAAAGTTAAATAAACTATTTGTTTAGTCACTTAGTTTAGAACATTATGATTAATAAATTTCTAAATTTTTAATTTTAACTATAATAAATCTCTTAAAAATGTTTAATAGATATATAAACGTTCAATTTTGTAATAAAACTCATAAAACATTTAAAATATTTAAAAATTAACCATTTTATTAGATAAAAAATTATTTTTATTTCTAATTAACCTTAAATTTTTAATTTTGAACCCAATATATACATTTTGGCACACAAAACAAAAATTCAAGATCTTTTATATCTTTTCTAAATTTTAAAAATTATATATAGACACAAATTTAAAAGTTTATGAGCTAAATTTTTAACCTTATATAAAATTGTGTCTCCTAACATAAAATTTTGGATCCATCCCTAAATTAATCACCTGATTCATAATTGTTGTTGGGATTGTGGACACAAAACTCCATGAGGCACACCTTTATATATATATATATGTAACCACCTATTTTGTCCGGGTTAATTTTACTAATTATGATTGCATTCCCTTCATTTATTTATTTATTTATAATTTTCCTTTGTCTTTTATTATTATTCCTTTTATATGCCTAGAGAATTAGTGAGTGGAGAATTTTGGTAAGGGAATAAACTTTAATCCATTTTTTCTTAAATAAGAAATCAGAATCAGATTTTTCCCATTTTTTTATCCACGTTTTTTGGCTCATTTACAGATGAGGAAAATTTTCAAATTTCATGTTTTAGGGCAAAGAATTTTCATATACATAAATGGTAAATTCTTGCCTTTATAAACAGTACACTCCAAGAGAAAATGAGACTTTTCTGGAGCAAAAAAAAGGGAAAAAAATTCTCTGTACAAAAAAAGAGAGATAGAGAGAAGGAAAGTTGAAAATACATAAAAAAAAAAAATAGTGGGATCCGATAAGCTTAGTGGAAGGTTGCATTTGGTAGGGCAAGAGTCCCGAGGATTCGCGCCTTAAGCCACAAGTTTCAGATCTCCTTTTTATTTTTTTTTTCCTCTAGCAAGTTCTTAGAGTTGAAGGAGTTAAATCAATCTTCAACTCTAAGAACAACTCACAAATCTCCTTTATCTTTCATTTCGTTCAATTTGTAAAAAAAAAAAAAAAAAAAAGAATTAGCAAAGGTAATATGTTTGTGGTTTATTATTCTTTAATGTTGTTTTTTCTACGCCTTGTTTACTGCTTTAATACGTTTATTTTTCTTACTCAGCGTTCTTGTTTACTTTCCAGCTCTGTTACCTACTCTCTTTTGTTTACTAATCTGTTGTTATTTATGCTTATGTTTGTTCCTCTTACACTAACACCTTTATTATTATTTACTGTTTTTCTTATTTTTTTTATTTATGTTTTTTTTCCGTTTGGCTTCTTTTTCTTTCTATTTTATTTTCGTTTTTTTTTTCTTTCTCTTATCTCATTTCATTTAGTTTTCTGTCTACTTTTAGAAAACTACTCTCTTATACTTTTCTGTCTCCTCTCTTACCTACTCTCTTATACTTTTGTTTACAAGTCTTGGTGGCCTTGAAAGTTCGTAACCTTCTTCTTCTTTTGATTTTGAAGTTGTGGAGATTTTTTTTTTCGAAATAAAAGAAAGCATAAGAGAAGTTTTTTTTTTGTAAAAAAAGATAGAGGAACCAGAAGAAGAGAAAAATAAAGAGAGAGTAAAGGAAGAGGAAGATGGAGAAGATTGAAATGATGAATTAGAAAGAGAAGTGAAGGTTTAAAATAAGAGAGAAAAAAAAGTTTTTGTTAAAAATCAGAAGTTTAGAAGTGTTAAAAAGGAAAAGAGTTTAAAAATTTATATATATAAAAAATTTAATTTTTAAATTAACCATAATATTATTATTATATTATTTCTTTATTATTTTTTAATTATTATTATTATTACTTTTTTTATTTTTATCCTGTCATAGGGATGGGCGGCTGCGTCATCACCAGGTTTTTAATTTTAATTTTTTTTTTAACTTTCTTTTGTCTTTTAGTTAGTTATTTACTTTTATTATTGTATTAAAAAAGAGTGAAAAAAAAGAGATGAATGGAATGGGATGCCATTCCATCACTTTTCAAATTATTATTATTATTATTTTTTCCTTCTTCTCTTATTGGATCTGCTTCACACAATCCCTTTTGATTTTTTTTTTAAATTATTATTATTATTATCATTTTAATTTTGTTTTTATTATTCTAACCTTAGTATTTAAGTTGGTTTTTTTTAACAATTTTCTTTTAAATATAGTATTTAATTATTTTATCTATCAATTTTTTTTTATATTTATGTTTATGTTACAAATCTTATATTGTTATATCTTTAAATCTTCACTCTTATTTTATAAAAAAACAGACGACGGAATCTAAGAAATTTGGGAGTCCGGGGTCGATCTTCAATATGTTTTATTAAACTTTTAATATGTCATTTTATGTCTATTTAATTTATATTATGCATCTTAAATTATATTTACTTATTTAATATTTACTTTTAAATTAATTTAAATTTCTAAGTAACATTTCTCTAAATTTTTAAATCTTTTTATTATCAAATTTCTTTTAAAGATATTTAAATGGATTTTCTTTAAATTATACTATTTTGTGTTTTTAAACCTTAAAAAATCAATATTATTTCAAAAGGTTTCCTAACAAGTTTTTTTTTTTTTTTTTTAAAAAAAAAAAGAATTTGCCACCGTTTTTCTTTTAAAAATTCATAAGATGGAATCTAGGAAATTTGAGAGTCCGATTTCTTATAATTCTTGAGGTGAGGGATCACATCTTTGGGAGTCCGAGATTTGATCACAAGAAAAAATGAATTTAATCAATGTTTTAAAATTTTTATTAAAAGACTATTCCTATGACGGATTTTTGAGAAACTCAAATAATTTCTCAGATTCTTAAGGTGAGGATTTTTTCCTCAAATTTTAATATAGTCAAAGTGATGTAAAATTTTTCACTTATTTTATGAGATCATTACCTCAATATTGGAGTAATGAGTGGTAATATAAGACATTTGTTTTTTTTTTTAAAAAAAAAAAAATTCTCAAATGATTTTCTTTAAAAAATATATTTAATTCAAGATAAAATGATTTGGTCACCGTTTTCTAAACGGATGTTGTGGGGTGCTAACACCTTCTCCATACACAAATGACTCTCGAACTCAACTCTAATTTTCGCAGACTATTTTTATTAATTTTTACTAAAAATTGTTTACTTTATTTCGGTGTCCAATCACACCGTAAAAAAAATTGGTGGCGACTCCTTATTTTCTTTTAAAATTAATCATTTTTAAGAACGTCGGCCGCTCCACGTCGTCTCAGGCACGTGGCGACAATATATATATGTGTATAATTTTGACTAAAGTCAAAATTGATGGTAATTGTTGGAATTCCTTCAAGATTAATGGGCCTTGGCCCATTTGGCTAGGTTATTTATAACCAACACATTATATATGTGTGTGTATGTATATGTGTTTTGTGATATAGCCGTGAGTGACTTAGTGCCGCCTGATAAAAGTGCAAACATCAATAGTGGCAGATGACCATCTTCATGAGAAGCACAATTCTTGTGTAGTCTAGGTTTGAAACTGTGGTATTGAGAATCAAATAGTTCATGTTAGATTATTTGAGAGAAATTTGTAACATGAGTTTGTAACTTTACAATCTTTACATAGTAAAACTTTTAGAGAAGATTGGACGTAGTCCCAAGTTTAGGGCGAACCAGTATATTTTTGGTGTCAATCTCTTTTTCCCTTCTCTTAATTATTTGTTATTTTATAATTGATAAACTTTTAGGCTCTAACTTATGAAGTGTGAATTTTAGATACAATTTTGTTTCTGCATTTATATTTATATCTAAGTATAAATTCTCAATGACTGTTACATAACTTTACGATAATGAGCATTATTAACTCATCCTTGAAAAGAATGAAATTAAAAAATGAAAAAAAAAACTTAAAGGAAAGTAGTAGACAAATAATGGAAAAGGAAAACTTACAAAAAAAAAAAAAAATCGAAAGAAAGTTGATGAGTTAATGGAAAATTTGTTTGATTTTTCATATGAATTATGCTTTACGTTTTTAGCAAATGTGTGACAAATAATCTAAATTTTATTTTTGAAAACCGTTGTAAACATCCAATTTTCTTTTTCAGTTCAAATGAAAAGTTAAATTAAGTTGGTAGAGTTTATGAAGATTTCTTTTAAAGAAAGAAAAGAAAGAAAAAATGGAAAGAAAATAAACAAATAAAAAGAAAAATGAAAAAAAAAAAAAAAACTAGCCATAAGTCTTCTTGTGTACATACATATGTTCAAGTTAAAAACAAATGTATTGTAAATGAGTGAATTTTTTGATGGGGTTGTATATACTTATCAATGGTTTAATGTGCATTATAAGATTTAATAAAGAAGTGGTTTTTAGTTCAAGACAAGTTCATACAATATGTTATATGTCTCTAGTCATGTAAATTTAACTGTAGATTTCATACTTGATAGAGGTCTATTGTCATCACATCTCATCTTAGATTTAATATGGTAGTTTAGGGCAAGGTGTAACAACTATTTTTGGATTCTGCAATCCAAACACATTTTTATAGTATTCAGATTTTGAATTTTAAATTTTAAAATGCGGATTACAATAAAAAAATATATAAGAAGGTTTAGAATCATCTCCAATTATAAACTCAATTTATTTTTAAAAATTAAAATATATAGTATATACCACTTAAAATATATAATATTATAAAATAATAATTGTACAATTTTTTTTTAACTAAAACATGTTTATAAATTAAGTAATAGATAATAATATATTATATTCCACTTCAAATTTAGTGAATAACTACGACTAGTTTCATGGTTTATAAATGTAATATCAAATACATTTAAGATAATTATTTAAATTAAAATTTAATTCTTCAAATAGATGTTTAGAAAAATATGAAATATACCTTTGTTTTCATTGAATGCCTTTGTTTTCAAATTTTTGTTTTGAGGTTGCAATCAATTTTCTAAAACTTCAATTAATTTTCTGTTTTTTTTTTCCTTCTCAATTTCTAAAATTTAAACACGTCTAGAAACTTACATTTTATTCACCAAGATGCCTTTTAATAATCATTGAATACTTTTACAATTTTTTATCCATATATCTAATAATTAATTATCTAACATTGCAGCAGTCTCATATTCTTTTTCTAAAATAGGTTGAACAATTAGAGTTTTTATTTTTTTATGAAGAGAGTTGAATAACTATATTCAAATGACATAAGCAAAAACAAAACCATAATTAAATATTAAAAAAAATCTCAATACAATACTGTAAATAGCGCCGTTGACAAAACCCCGTCAACTTTTTTCAATAATCCAATCATGTAATTACCAAACATTATTAATAATAATAATTTAAAAAAAAAAAAGTGGAACCCGATGAGTGATTAATATATTATTAAAGTGACAGCGATGGAGACGAAGGCAACAGTGAATATGGAGGCCATGATACTAGTGACGGAGTTTGGCGGCGGCGGAGCAGTAATGACGGGCGGTGGCATTGCACCCGAAACGGGTGGAGAATCAGGGGAGCCAGGTGGTGGCGGCTCGTTACCGGAAACGGGGGGAGAATTGGGGGAGCCAGGTGGCGGCGATTGTTGGAGGTTTGTGATGGCCAATTTCTGGCCGGCGGAGCAGTGGTCGGGGACGGTGCAGATGAAAAAGAAATCGTCGAGTGTATCGAGAGTGAAAGAAAAAGGAGATGTGGCATTTAAGAATTTAGGATTGGTGGTGTTACAGTTGTCGTAACCGACTTTTGTCACTCCGGCCACGTCGTGACCTCCCGTCGGAAAGTTGAATACTGCAACCAAAATAAAAGTAAACATTTTAAAATTCTAAAAAATTTAGACATAAAAATGGAAACTTAGAACTAAAAATTAAGTTTATCATTATGAATATCTTAATTAGCATATATTATATTCTTAAGATGTCAAAAATTTTAATGGTCAATTCTATATGTTTTGTTTTACTGAAAAGGAAAAAGAAACTTTTAGGATATTTATTATAAATTTAGTATTTGAAATTTTAAGTAAATAGGAACAAGAAAAAAAAAACACAATAGTTTGTGTCGTTATTATTATTATTATTTTGTCATCTATATTTCTTTAGTTCTATAGTTATCGATTGAGAGATTAAGGAAATGTTTGTAGCGTTATTATAGTTTGTAGGTTAATAATATGTGAGTTATAATAGTCTGTGTTTGAGGTATAGACTATTTAAATTTAGTTTACAAATGAGAAGTGATAGTTGCAAAATAGTAAATACAATAGACAATGAAGATTTTTAAATAGGTTTACTGGGATTAAGTGAGTTATAATAATTAGTTAAATTGGAGTTTGAACGTGACAAAGTATAATATACCCATATATATATATATATATGTAACAAAGCAAAATTATAATAAAGATGAAAATTGGTTTTTTTTTTGTTCAACCATCTAACATAAGACTTTTCATTTTCATCTAAATGAATTAATGAAGATTTGAAGAGCAAAGAAGTAAAAAATCAAACCTAAGACATCTCCGACGGTGAAATTTAGAGCCGCGGCCCAAGAGGAATAGAAGTCGGTATTAGGAGGACGCTGCCAGCCACTGTCACCTCCGACCTGAATCACCGCCGCCTCTGCCGCATGAAGCACGGTGGTCGCCACCACCGCCACCAGAAAAGCTATTCCAATTCTCATCGTTTCTGTGGAAAACGCAAACAATATAGCTCATGAAGGGCCTCAATGGATTCTCTATATATAATATTGTTGGCTTTGAGAACAAGAGAAAGGCTTTGTGGCTAACCTTTTGCTCACCAACTACGCATTGGGCTTGGTCCACTTCTTAAGGTTACTTATTTATTTATTTTAAAAAATTGAGAACACATTGCAATTTTAAAACAAAATGCTAATTAAAAAGTCGTACGTATGAAATTCAACCTACTACTCATTATAATTATGATTAAATATGTGTAGTCTCCATTTTATTTATTATATATATATATATGTCAAATAATTTTCGAGATTAATAATTTCAAAATTACCAATTGGTAATGAAAAAGAAGTACTAGTTCATCTATTTTATAAAGAGTATGAGATTTCTTGATTTTTTTAATATGCAATATTAGATAACCGACAAAATTTGGGGTTATTCAATTTATTGTTTCCAATTCATATAAGAAATTTTCATGTGATGAATTAGCTTAATTATTTGTTACACTTGTGAAGAAAAATTTTAAATTTTGGTTGTTACTTGATCCATGCACACAAAAGTTGAAAACATGACTATTAATTCTCTCCTGCCAAAGTGTGTAAAATTATAAAATTATAGCCAAAATAAATCAATCAAGAAACCTTATAATTTTTATAAGATAATATATTAGATAAGTTTCTCAATTAATTTTGAGATGAAATCCACGTTAACTAATATGATATCTGAGCTCATAAAACTCACATGAATTATCAATACTGTCGTGTACTTTCATTTCTTAATTTCTTAATTTTATTATTAATTTATTTCAATGATTACAAAATTTAAGCCAGTTCCATTTTTTTTTTTTAAAAAAAAGAGAAAACCAGAACTAAGAATTAAACCAAATTAAAAATAAAAAAAGAAGAAGTGAAAACCATATTAAAAATTTATGGAAAAATTAAATAGATTATCGAACGAGACTAAAACTTGCACAAACTTCTTAGTAACAAAATAACTGACTTATTTATAAACATAGCAAAATAGTAAAAAATTTCCTTATATAAAAACATACTATTTTGTTATATTTAAAAATATTTGGATGGTTTTGTTATTTAAAACCATTTCTCAACTTCCCTTAAGTTAAATAATAATCTATAAATAATGTTTTTAAAAACAGGTAAGAACAGACAAAACAAAAGTTTTCTCATTTCATAATAATTCTTTGGTGTGTTTAATTTGTTGTTGGTTTCCTGAAAAAATAAACGTTTCCTTAATTTCAAAATAATAATAATGGTTAGGAAAATAGTTCAATGAATTAAAATGGGATCGAAATCGAAGTTTGAGTCTCCCCATCTATGTTGAATTAAAAGAAAGATGTATATATAGTTTTACATATATATGTATATAATATCATATTAAAATTTAGAATATGAATGTCGACCTAAATATAACTAAAAATTAATTGATATTATACTCATTTTTTTGAGGTCAAGAATGTTGAAATTCTTATTTTCCATATTTGTTGTGTTAATAAAAATTAGGGTATCGATACTTTCTGTTATTTAAGAAATTTACAATTCTTTAATTTTCCTTTAAATCACTTCAAAAAAAAAAAAAATCATCTATACGATAGTATATCTTTCTCAAAAGATAAATTTATCCCTCGTCTAATATTTGATCGAGTCAACATTGGATTATAATTTTTTTTTAATAATATGTGGGGTGGAATAATCGAATCTCTGGACTTTGAGATCAATTATACGAGCTTTATGTCATTTAACCTATACTCTCATGTTCGTCGTTGAGATATTTCAGTACACCTACTACTGATCCTATCGTCCATGTCCATGTGCTTTTGTTAGAAAAAAGAATGTTCGCTATTGGGTCATAGTTTAAAATTTTTAAATAAGTTTGATAACAAAACTGTTTCAGTAATAAGTTTTTGAAAAGAAAAATAATCCATTTTCTTTGTCCATTACTCAAAAGTGAGAATAAAAATTTCAAAATAATAATGGTTAAGAATCGACCATCAAAGATAAATAGAAAACATAAAGTAAAAGAGATGGATGTTATTTGTCTTGGTTTAAAAAAAAAATTATATCAGTTTGGAGGTTAAACTTTTAATTTTATTAATTTTACTCTTAAATCATTGTTGTAATTTTAATGTTAAACTCTAAAAAATATTACAAATTCTAACCATGTAAATAAGTACTCATCCCAAATATCATTAAAAAAAGTTCTCTTATATATTTTTAATGAATTATAGAACCTATATACCATATAAAATTGACATGTTTTTTTTTTTTTTAGAGAAAAATAGTATTAGAATTTTTTTTTTTAATTTACGAATTTTAAAAATGTTATTCAATAGTTAATTTATGTTGACCAGATTTATTCTTGTATCTAACTTTTATTTGTTAAAATTAGTAGGTAAATGTATTGTCAAAGGTTCAATATATAGGGTGGAGAATTGAACTTCTGTTACAAATTTTATGCCAGTTGAGCTATGCTCATTTTGATAACTGAACTAAATGTTAAGATTGCAATATTTATATAAATTAGATTAAATGAATGAAATTGAAAGTTTAGAATTCAAAATTGATTCAATTTGAGAAATTAAGAGTGATTGATATTTTTCCAAAGACATGCAAATTATATTTTTAAGGCATACCTTTTTGGCAATAAAATAAGGGTTGTTTACATGGTCAATAAAATAAAGCTTTGTCTAACTTCCAATATTATAATTAGATCATAAAATATATAAATAATTACTTGGTCAATGGAAATTAAAAAAAAAATAAACATGAGAAATTAAAAAAAGATAAACATGAGAAATTTTCTTTGATAATATATCTTTATTTTAGCTAATTAACTCAATCCGAATTCAGCCTTTTAATTTCATGAACAAAATTAATAGTTGATACCTACACAATTTAACTAATTAATATAAAATTCAATCTAAATTGTTTTGTATTCAATCTAATTCAACTTAATTAGTAAACTTAGGCACAATTCAAGTATCTAATATTTTTTACTAAAAGTTTATAAGTTCTAATTTAGACGTTTGCATGTACTCAAACTCAAGATTAATTGAGTTAGGGAAAAAACTTGTTTTTTATTTTTAAAATTTAGGTTTGTTTTCTCTTAATTTTCTTATCTTAGTCTTTACTTTTCTTGAATCAAAATTTGAATTTTTAGTTAAATTTTAAAAACAAAAACAATTTTTTAAAGTTCCATTTTGTGACCATTTAATTTTAGATTTTTTTTAAAAAAAATAAATTTATAAACACTAATTACATTCATAAATTTATATGTTATAGATATGAAATTGAAAAAGCAACGTCAGACGTCTTACTAGATACAAAATCTCTAATATAAGGTTTAAAATTTATAAATCAAATAACAAAAACTTAATTAAAATTGAAAAACTATATATATAAAATTTAACCATAGTTCTAAAGTTGGATTTTTTTTAATATAAAAATAATGTAACATAGTATTAAATGATTTAAATCAATGGAGTTCCAATATTATCTCAAAGACCAAAGCCAAGTCATCAAAATGATTTTTCTTTTTTACTTTTTCAATAGAGGGCCATTCAATATCTTGCGTTTAATATATACATATATACCATGCTAAATATATTATAACAACATAAGTCCATTAAATATTAAAAAAAGATAAAATACTAAGCTCATTTTTTTCAAAAGAAAAAAAAAACAATAAATTTACATTTTAAGTAGTTGTTTGAACAAGTCTCTCTGGCCGTCTCAATGTGTTCATTTTATATTGAACATTTATGTTATTATTAATTTCTCTGAGTACAACTATTTAACATTTAGGTCCACAATAATTAGGCTGATTAAGCGTTATAAAAAGAATAATCAGGTTGATTCCTGCTATTCAAACAAACGACGAGAAGAACTTTAGGTCTTCGTCAAAAAAATATAGAATAATATTTAAGTATCGAGTAGCACCCATCTTGATGCATTACACTTTCATCATTCACATAAAAAGATTATTAAAAAATTTATATATATATAAAAGAAGAATTTGTCACATGTTAAATTACGTGATCAATTCCCAAGTGTCGTTCTTCTTTAGAGCCTTCATTTCTTCTATCATAGTTTTCTTCCACTGAGGATGATTGAGGACTTCTTTCAGGAGGGTATCTTATCGCTGAAACGAAAGCTTTCAAGTCAGGAAGCTTGATAAGACACAAAGTTAGTAATAGGTGAGAAGTTAAATATCTCTTTTCTTACTTTAAGACAATATAGATCAGAAACAACAGAAAGAGAAAAAGTGGAACAATTTGGTGGGATGCGCAAAGATAAGTGCTACCTAGAATGCACTTAAATATATATATAATTGGTGAAAGATATATTAACTCATTAATAATGGAAATTTAGGCTACACATTTATAATTTGTTTTTAAAAATCCATTTTGATTTTACGTGCTTCGTATTTTGATTTCTTTTAAGTTTAACTAGTAAAATTAGAAGTTCAACTTTTTGATCGGTTGAGAATATATATCTAAATTAGTTTAAATCATTTTCAATCTTGACAAAAATATCCAAGATACTTGGTATCTATGATTTTTTTTTCTTCAGATTTTTTGAATATTGAGTTAAATTTTTTAAGTAATTTATTGGGTAATTGTAATGGATAGCAATTTAAGAATAATAACCAAGTGTATAGCAACCGTTTTTAAAAAATTGCAAATATAGCAAAGTCTATTAATGATAGACTTTTATGGTCTATCGGTGATAGACCACCTAGACTATAAAAGTCTATCAGCGATAGAAGTATATCACTAATAGACTTTGATATATTTACAATTTTTTAAAAATGTTGTTATATATGTTAATACTTTGAATCTGATTGCTATATTTGCAACCGTCTCTAATTTATATTAGAGTTATTATGTTATTAAGTCAATTATTTAAAAGGTTGTTTTCAAATATAGAAAAATGAACAAAACTATTTACAAATATAGAAAAATTTTACATCTATCAATGATAGACCGCGATAGAATTTTAGAATTTATTTGGATAGAATTCTATCGTGGTCTACCACTGATAGATAGTAACATTTTACTATATTTGTAAATTATTTAAATATATGTGATATAATTTTGTATTTTTTTAAAAAAGTTTAACAACACACTTTTAAGGGATGATATAATATATTTTAATCAGGTAAGCTACATTTAAGGAACGGTTAAATTTGATTTTTAATAACAATTTATGCATTTCTTTGAATTAATGGTGACTAATCAAGTTTCTTATTGGTCCAACTTAAATTTTTGGGTTAGACTTTGAATTTTTTTTGCAAATTCATAGAAGTTTCTTTGGTCGAGATGGTAGTTGGCTTGCAATAATTATAACGTGGACCATAGTATATATGTTATTTTTATAAATCGAAAATATATTTTGCATTGAAAATTTTGTAAATTGAAACCATTTAATAATATAGATTTGGTAGTTGGATTTCAAATATGAGCATAATTCTACTACATAAAATTTGTATAATAAAACCTTTATAAATTAATAATTTCAGGATTCCACATAACTTCATTAATTTAAAGAGGTATTAATAATTAATCATTAAATTAATAACTTATTAATTTATAGATATTTTTCCGATTTAAAGACCTACATCATTTTTTATGAATAAAAGATATAACATTATATTGACTAATTGAATGATGTTGATCATGTACCATTCTACTAATTAAATATATTATATCCTCTAAAATTCAAAGTTCATGGTAATACGCTAAAATACTAGTTAAAACTTAATACAAGTTCATGTATAAGAAAATTACTATAAATAAAAAAAAAATATTAAACTATTTACAAATATAGAAAAATTTCACTGTCTATCAGCGATAGACCACGAGATAGACCGTGATAGAATTCTATCGCAGTCTATCGCTTATAGACAGTAAAATTTTTCTATATTTGTAAATAGTTTTTGAAAACAACCATTCATGTGTGGTAAGAAAATCAATCACCTATGTAATGTATAAACAACATCAAATATTAGTCCGTCCAAGTCAACCAACCAACCATATCTTCGATCACATATAAAAGGTGTCCAAAAATCAACACGACGGATCAAATACTTTGTTGCGAAGAACACAATACCAAAGTTTTTGGATGTAGTATAGAAAGTTTTAAGATGAAATACAACTAAAATTTAAATTTTGAAGAAGAAGCAAACAATAATGGAATCATATTTTACAAAATTGTCATCGTTATATTTGTAATTGTATAGGATTATTAATTTATAATATTGAAGGGCCATAAATTTATATATATGTCTTCCAAAAATTATTATCTTATTAATTTTTTTTATTGAAATTATTAATTTGGACCTTGAGCCCAAGTCGGGATTGAGAAAAATTATTATTTTAAAGAGGTTATTAATTTCTTGAGTATTAATATATAGAAATTCTACTTATTATCTACTTCGAGGTTAGATGTTCGATTATATTACCACAAGTTGGAAAAAAAAAATAATTATAAATTAAGATTTTAAACTCCTTTGTGATTTTGACAGGAAAGGTAAAACTCTTCCTTGATTAAAAAAATTTAGTCCCCAAAGTTTTATGGATGTAACAATTTAGTCCATGAACTTTAGTTTGTAACGATTTAGTCTATATACTTTCAATTTTGTAACAATTTAGTTCTTGTATTTTAAAATATGAAACGATTCAGTCCCTATTATAGAAATTAGTGCTAAAATTTAATATGATTTCTTGTATAAATAAACCGATAAAATAATTAAAGACTCAATATTTTCATAAAATACAAAGTTTATATCATAAAATAATAAAAATTGACATCAAAATTTGATGAATTTTCTTTTACGTTAAGGACTAAATTATTACAAATTTGAAAGTACAAGGACTAAATTGTTACATACTAAAGTTCAGAGACTAAATTATTATAAATCAAAGTACAAGAACTAAATTACTACTTTTATGAAAGTTTAAGAATCAATTTTTTTTTTTTTTTTTTTTTTGATGAACTTCAAACTTATAATAACGTAGATTTATTTAAAATACAAAAACTAAATATAGACCTTTGAAAATATGAAGAGTAAAATAGAAGATACCAAAGTCGAAAGAGATATGCTGAAATACATTTGAACTTTATATGCTCTATATAAAGTTTAATGACAGCAATTGTTCTTTAATAATTCACAATATACATTTTGTTGTGACTAATTTTTAAAAAAAATATCAGCAATTTCCTAGTGTACATTCATGAAAACAAGAATCCATGAACTGTATAATGTATGCTCTTTATCGAAATGATTGAATGTAGGCCGGGCCAATCAATGGTATTTCATAGTTTTTGCATATGATTGGGAATTCAAACTGGAAAAACTTATTAACCCATCATTGCAAGAATAGAAGCAGAGTTAAAGCTGATATTATTACTACTGAGATTTGATGCTCATAAGAACCTCTACCTCCATGTTCCTGCGTAAGTTAACAAAAACAAGAATCATTTACGACATCAGAGAAATGTATTCTACTCAAAACTCATCTTTGTCAATTTCCAACCAAATATTCTGGTGATATTAAGCAGATGTTTCAAGAACAAAAACTGTATGAATCTAGACTACTCGACTACGACAGAGTTCGAACCGTAACATCTCCTATCAGCTTACATTTAGCATAACCTCAAATCCAATAAGATTTTGAATTTGGGACAGCAAAATTATCATATTAACACAGCATTCAAATGTGCATAATAGTTGTTGAGATAATTTTGTGCTGTCCAAAAAGTTGTTCATAAAAGGAGCTTGAACTTTTTCTGTGGATGGTAGTAATTCAAGAAGCAACAGACAAGTGTACAAAAGGGTCAATACCCATTTCTTAAATGCCAAAATTCTTTCTTCCCTGTTATTTCACTCCAATATATCTATATTATGAACTTTTAACAAGTCAACAATGTATTTCCAGGCCATGTTGGGTTCCAGTTATGAATAATGCAGATTTTATACTTTTATCTTCCATCATTCACAAAGGAGACAGAAAATCATATACTGAAGCAATGATCTAAGGGAGGAGAAACAAAGAAAGATCTTCATATAAATGTTCCAATCTAATCTAGTCACTTATTTTAGTAGATTATCTTAAGCCCTCTTCAATAAACATTAAATCCTTTTAATCATTCATCTTTCTCGAGGGACAGTCAACGAGAAGGTGAGAGCTGTCAACTAAGAAGCATAGATACAAATACGAGACATGAATACGATATGACACGGAAAGGAAACATTTACTAAAACATACTTAAGAAAAAAAATTCAAAATCAATGAGTTTATGCATTATACTTAAAAAATTAGTTTGATGTCATTTTCACTATCAAATTTTTATTTTTATTTTTGTCATATATGCATTTGTTTATTATATGATGCATGTCTAATAAATGTTGGTTCTATTTTGACTTCGCAACTAGTGTCTAACACATCTATTACGGTAACAAGTTTTCCATACGTGTCCAATAAGTGTTAGAGTGTCCAAGTATCCGTCACGTGTTAGACACATATACACTAGCCAAACTAAGGTGTTTGTGCATCTTAGGCTGTCAACAAGTCAAATATAGATGGACTTGCATATTGCAGTAGGAAATTTCTCTTTTGCACATAAACATTTTGTCATACCTTAATTGTTGAAAGTAGTGAATATGCAGATGAAGATTGAAGTCCTGGAAAGCCAATATCATATGAAATGCTTCCATCAGGCTTGAAAAGTCCATAGTTTCTCTCAGAAGTAGGTCCCCACTTCAAATTTTCATTGAACAATGCAAAGATATATGCCTTAACCACATTTTTTGGCCTAAGAGGAGTTCCTTTCTTCTTGGCAAGCCGTTTCCGCAAGTTATAGTTGTATGTCCGTGCATTATCTATAGTAGCTGCTTCTTCATTTTCATCTCCATGTGAAGCCCATCCTGTTTCTGTAACTATGACTTCCATATCTTTATATCCAGCATCTTCCAGTGCAGCATAAGCTGCATCGATCTGAGCATCGAGCATGTTATCATAATGCAGGTGAGTTTTAGGATCATAAATCCCTTTTGTTGATAGAAATAGAGCATAATTAATATCAATATTTCCAGGGTCACTCATGTAGGCCAGAAATGGGTATGCATTTAAACAGAAAGGAGAGCCAATCTGTGAGAAGAACTGCAATAGAGGCTTCATATACTGAGCAACATTATCTCTGAATTTACAAGATGAGGGAGGAAACGAATTAGAAAAGACGGCTTGCGAATGTGCTGTAGTTATCTGAATTACACCATCTAAGTTGAGCTTCTTTACAGCATTATAAACATTTTTGGCTGCACCCAACAATACTGTCCATAACTCAAAATCACTCCCTCCCAAAACCTCATTACCTATAGCAATCCCACGAATAAGGGTCTCTGGAAGGAAGGGCTGCACATTTTGTTTAACCCAGTTCATGGCATGATCTTCATTTGCACTCATATCTTTCAGGTTTTCATTTGGAATGCTAATGACAATCTCTAGTCCTGTCCCACTGAAGGCCTTGAGAACACTGTGATCAGCATCATAAATCCTAACATTCTTTATCTTAGCAGCTCTAAGAAGAGTAACTACTTTATCAGGTGAAGGTATGTTATTTGCAATTCGTCCATAGTTTATTCCATAGGTCCCAGTGAATGCTTCTACTGTTAACAAAGCTGCAGAAAAGGTGGAGATCATTTCCATTAATCGCTCTGTTCTACTATACATCAGGACGATAGACGATAACGGGACTTTAAAATGCTAGATTAAATTTCAAATCCAGACAGAAATCTTGTGCAGCCAACAAGAAGTGTTAAGTTTGATTAACAAGTACCATTTTCAAGCCAACAAGAGTTCAGAAAATGGATAATTATATAAAACTGGCCAAGAGGATAAAAATTCACAGGAAAATCCTAATATGGAAAAGTCAATTCTCTTCTAGATAACTCTACAGAGTTTGTGGCTATTCTCATTCTATCCACATGATCACTTGATCTATAATGAAAATTTGAGCATCAAAACCAAAGGGCATGGACTAGAAATACAAAGTAGGATCATAAGAAGGAAGTTTCTAATGAATAATATCGACTCAAGAACCATAGAAGACATCCTAAAATCTTTGATATAACAATCCATTTCCTACAAAATCATTTTTCACATAATTGAGCATAATAGAAAGAAAGGTCTCATAAGTAACAAAAACTTGCAGAGTAGCCTTAAAGAAAAACAAAAGCAAAATTTACTCCACCAATATTTCACAGGCATATTTATTGTGAAGTCATAAGCTCCAGCAGCCAATACAACGAAGACCATAACATAAGTCCAATCTAAAACAAGCTGAAGAAGAAACAGGAAGAGAAGGGAAAGAAAAGCAAATACCAGGCGGAAAGGAGAAAATAAACAATAAGGGAATCAAGTGCAGAAAGAAGCAAAAACCCATCATCATTTCCACTGAGACAAACAGCAGAACTTGAAGAAATGAGTAAATTTCTTCAAATAAGAATCGCGATTTGGTGTGATTGAAAGGACCAAATCAATCCCAAACTCAAAAACTGTAACACTCTGCTTCTTCTTCTTCCTCAGGCATGCCATAAGCCAAAAAGATTCCCCCCACCTATCTTTGATTGAAGTTGAAAATGGAGGTCAAATGGGGTTTTTGGCTTCTGGGTTTAAAGTTTGGGATCTGGGTATTGATGGAATCTCTCCCTTTCTTTCAACCACAACTACTCGATGTTATAAGTGAAAAATTTTCTTCTATCCACTTTTGTCAGTATTGAATAGAATGGAATTCACATTATGAGCATTTACGGTGTACTTTGGGTGCTAAAATAATAACCCATGAGCTTTGCTGACGAATTAGGAGCTTTTGGATGAGCTACCATTGGAGATTGCCTCCATTTTTTTACCTCAGATGGTGACGGCTGTGCAGTACTTCCCATTGTTGTTGGGTACGATGAACTTCTTTTGGGTTCTCTTAAAATTTCCAAATACATTCTGAATACTGATAAGCGTCACTGACTGCAAGTACTGAATTCTGGGTTTTACAACATGGTGATTGGCGATTGCAATGGGAATCTGAATATATTCCATATTCAATTTGTTTAATTACTGTTTATATATATATATATTAAAAGGTGGGTTTAATTACAAGGTTTGGTTCTAATTTTGTGTCCAGTCTCTTAATTTCAAAGAGTGTTGTATAGGTCATTCAACTTATTTTTTTAATTTTGCGTCGGATAGGTTACCGATCTATTCCATTTTTTTTTTTTTAATTTCACAAATTTATCAGACATGAGATAAGGAGAATTTTTTTTTGGAAGAATTTTTAAAAATAAAAAAATAAGTAAAACTATTTATACAAAATAGCAAAGTTTTTAGATAGTTGTGATAAACGCGGATATAAGTCTATCAGGGTTTATAAGTGATAGAAATGATAGAAGTCTATCACTAATAGATGCTGATAGAAGTCTATCAATATCTATCAGTATTTTTTTTTGCTATTTCCTGTAAATAGTTTGACATTTTTTTATCTGTAAAAATTTTCCTTTTTTTGTACAGATGATCTTAATTTTTTTTTTTTTAAAAAAAACGACATTTGATTTATTTTTTTCAAAACTAAGGTTTTCTAACCTTTTCCTAAAGTCACCATCTTCTTTTTTCTCTTTTTTTTGTCACTCTATTTCTAGTTCTAGTTCTTGTTCACTTTCTCGCTCTTGTACTCTAAATTTAATTCATTTGACATCTAGAAAAACTCCACTTTTTTGTCTCTAACTGTCAGTGTGGTCAGAAGAATGAATGAATGACTTTGTTCATTGTCGTTGTTGAAGGTAAAATACAAGGAATGGAACATTGTCGTTGCCGAAAAGAAACAAAAAAGAAGTAGATTTTGAGAGAGAAATAGAATAAGTGAGAGAAAAGGAATACATAGAAGTATTAAAATTTTTTTGAAATATTTCGAAAAATCATATCAATGGTATTATAGCCTAAATTTTTAGGTCAATCTATCAAATAATTCAATTAAAAATTTAAGGTCTAATAATTGGACATAGAATTAAAAGTTAAAACATTTATTAGAAACATTTATTAGACATAAAATTAAAAATCTAAAATCATATTAAACACTTTTTAAATTTTAAAAGTCCACAATTTGAACTTAAAAAGTATTCTTTTTGAGTTTAGAATCAGAAAACCATTAAATCAAAATGAAAATTTATTCAAAAAAGAGAAGAAAAAAAAATCAAAATGAAAACTTTATGTGCAGCCTACCCTTCCCTCATCTCTTTAGTGATTGACCTATAATAATTAAGCTTAATATTAAAAAACGATGTTGAATTTGTTGTCCTTAATCACAGCTTTACGCGTCTTCTTGATTTGTTTGTTTGTAATAAGATATATTTGTTCAATTTTTATTTTATTTTATTTATTCATTTGACCAAAACAATTATTAGTTCTGATGAATTTTAAACTTATCTTACTTAATCCACTTTGAATTAAAAAGGAATAGAAAAGAAAAGTATTACATCTTTTGTACACCTTCATAAAACTTGTTTTTAAAAAACAGTTGCTAATTGTTTTTAATTTAAACAAATTGGTTTATCATTTCCTCTTAAATTGCAATTAGCCTCTGAGGGGTTGTTTATTTTTTTGAAATTTTTAGATGCTCAAAATTATAAGGGTTGGAATTACGAATATATGACGTCCTTAAATAAACATGTTTGTTTTATAGAAATATTTGGGTAATATTTAAGAATACTTAGATAACTGTGTTTGTTTTATAAAATTTCTACTCATAAATGTCTTAAATTTAGATAATGTTATAATAATGCCCTCACGAATATTCATTAATTTATAATTAATTTAATATAATTTGAAATTATATAATATTTTTTTTATTAATTAATTTTTTTTTAAATTAATATAGTTTTATTATTGGAAATTTTTTAAAAATGGAAAAATAAGGGAACTATTTACACAAAATAACAAAATTTTTAAATAATTGTGATAGACGCAGATAGAAGTCGATTTATCAGTGATAGAAATGATAGAAGTCTATCACTGATAGATGCTGATAGAAGTCTATCAATGTCTATCAACATTTTTTTTTTGTTATTTTCTGTAAATAGTTTGAATTTGAATATCTTTCTGAAAAACAACTATAATATAACCAAAAAGAGTGAAATACATAATCAACACTATTTATTAAAAAGATATATATATAAAAGAGGATTAAAAAATTAAAATGAGGATGCCCTCAATACAGAAATCCTGAAAAATCTGTTTCAGGAGGGCATCTAAATCTCTCGAGATGCCCTCTATAAAGGCATCCTAGGATGTCTGAGAAGCATCTTACATTACCTTAAAACAAATGTAGTAATCGAGATGCTCACTCCATAGGAGGGATGTTGGATTCCTACAAAACAAACAACCCTTAAAGGTGGTCTACAGTTTATTTCTCTTTCCTTGACATTCTGAATTGCCACTTGGCTGGTATTCTAGAGAATAAAGTTTCATTTGTTATGTTCCATACTTTTGATGGCTAATTCCAGAAGGATTTTATGAAAAAGACTTCCAAGATTTTGAAGCAAAGAGGGTTATAAGGTTTCCAAGTTAACTTCAATAAAATCATTAACTGCTGTACTACGAAATCATCACAAGACTGCATTCTAATTACACTGTCATGGTCTTTCAAAAAACAAATAAAAAAATTTACACTGTCATGTAATGTAAATGTAACAGAAATTGCTGCACACTAAATGTTTATACAAAGATGGTACATACAGATACAAATGACTATCCTAAAAATGATAATTACATATATATGTCTCAGCATACGAATCGGGCAATTGGGTAAATGACGTTCGAACACCGATATCTTTCTCGTTTAAAACGGTTTGAACTAGAACCGTAAATCAATTTCACAAATTCACATCAATTCACATCACTACTTCCAATTGTGTTAAGTTTGTCTTGGTTGTTTCTTTGCACTTCAACTGTTGTTTCTTCTGGAATGGCTGCCTTATCCCTTGAACAAGTAGAAATGGATTCCTTTGCATCATCTTGAAGTTGCACCTTCTCTACCCCTTTTGTTCCCTCCAAATTTTGATTCTCCTTTCTTGCATCTTTAGGACCCTCACTTCCCTGCACCGCTTCGCCATCAATTCGCCGCCCCTCTTCAGCCACTTCGGCAGAGGCAGGGACAGTCTCAGCTTTCACATTCTCATCTTCCGGTTTTCTATTTTCATCATTTCCCTCCACGTATATTTCTTTCACCTTGCCATCGACATTGGTCTCATCTTCCTTATGAACTCCTGCCTCCTCGAAACCATACGGGACAACATCTTCCTCTTTATCGTCATCCTTCTTCGAAAGAGCTTGTTTTCGTGTTCGTTTCTTAGGCCGTTCAATTTGAGATGAGGGGGGAGCTGCCTTGGCTTTCTCACTTATTCTAGCTGATCTTCTAGGTGTTTCACCAGTACCCCAATCAAACTCAGAAGATGCTGGATTACCAGGGTGTGATTTCAGATACTGATCCAGCTGCCTTTTGCTATGAATCTCCTCCCCTGTAGGAGCTATGAAGATGATTTCATTTTTCTTAGTGATTCCATCTAACTTGGGCAAAAACTGCACATAAACTAAGATTTTTTCACCTCATTTTATCTCAACTTAATCAAAACTCATTAACATCAATCAAATCATCATCAGTAACAACTGACCCTTCCAAGGCAGCCTCACTATAATTAACCTAAGAACCAAACAGCTGCATACTAATAAGGTCTCCCAATTAGAAACAACCATTCACTCAGAGAAAAGGTAAGTATTATTAAGAAATCAACAATCAAAGATCAAAGATAAAAGAGAAAATATAAAAAGTAGAGAATCGACACAGAGATTTACGTGATTTACTAACAGTGTGTTATCTACGTCTACAGGCAAGGGAGAACAGTTTATTATTAGAGAGAAAATATCATATTACAGATTCAGATAAGCGCTTCTAGAGTTATAGAGTTTATATAACGCATTCCTTTAAACCCTAGAGCCAAAATCGTAAATAATGTAAATAACATAAATACAAATACAACTTAGGTTTAGGTTTCAGGGGTACCCTATACTTTGACTGATTGACCAGGTAGCAAGACCGTGTGCTTGATCATTTGGAGTGACGGATAACGGGTTCAAGACATTCCAATGAGTATAAACAAAACGAGGAAAAAAAAGTATGATGATAAAGAAAAGAGACAAAACCAACACCAACTGTTTCCAACAAACCCCAAAAAGATAACTGGCTAATGGGTACTAAACAAAATGATAGTTTCAACAGAATCTATAAAGGAAAAAAACCCAAACCCAAACCCCTAACCCCAAAGCAAAAGAGTTATAGAACTGTGCTTAATTTCAATGATACCCATTAGCCCTAACATATAAGTGTAGTCAAGCTTCAAATTCTAACACAAGAAGCGCCAGCAAATTCCCAGCACAACAAATGGGCAAAGGGAAGTTTAAAGCAGAGACATTAATGTAAGATAAAAAGCGTAAATGGGGGAGACCTTTTTGTTCCAACCAGGAGGAGCAGGCAATTCTAAGAACAGAACATCCTCTTTAGACCCCTGTTCTTCCAGTGTGCTCGCCATGTTCTGCAACTTCCCAAATCAAGTGAGAATCAAGAAGCTCATCAAAAAGTAGGGGAAAAGAGAGAGATGCCCACTAAGGAAGAAAAAGGGGGCAAAAGACAGAGCTCTCGCCGTCTCACTCTCTGTGTTTCAACCAAAAGCTATCTGTTGTGGATAATTGATGAGAAATGCGAACCTGTGGCGCCTAAAGAGCAATAAAAGAGGCTTTTCGGGTCGGAATTTGGGACCCATTTAAGCTGTTGGATGGATGGATCAACAAATTCTTCTTTATCGTTCCCAATTTTTTTTTTTTTCCCTCTTGCTCGCACCATCGAGACAAGGACGGACAGAGAGAGAGAGAGAGAGCGGCCGTTTTTGGGTTTCGTTTTTCGGTTGGTGTTCTTTGGAAGCATGACGGCACTATGGTTGAGCGACACGTGTCTCCGTTTGGACACAGTCTGATAATCAAATGGATGCACAAGGATAATATGAGAGATCTCGTTAAAGAGTTGAACCGACGTCGTTTTGTCTTTTTTTTTTTTTTTTTTTATTTGTTTGTTTATTATGGTTAGTTGTTGACCAATTTTAATTGAAAACGCATGGTTATTAATTAGGGGGAATATTAAAGGAAATCCAACATTATTCTGAAAGATAATTGATTTTTAGGTTTGAATATCATTGGTCAAACATACTTTTAAAGTTGGTTGAATTATAGACACATACTTTCAATTTTTCAAATTTAGTTGTTGTAATTTAAATATATCTTAAATTTAGTCATGCTGGTTTATTATTGATTTTTTTAAAAAAATAAATAAATTTGAAAACATATTCATATATTGAATTTCTTTGCATGAAAATTATTATTACAATTTAACTAATTTCAACGAATTAACAATGAAAGACTAAATTTAAAATTTATTGAAAGTAAAAGGACTAAAATTGAACAATTAAAAGTACATAAACTAAAATTAAACATATTTTAAAGTATAGGGACTAAAATAATATTTTAATCTAATTATTATATAACGATGACAAAAGTTTATTGAAAGGTAGAAATAAAAGTTTCGACTTTTTCATGTGATGAGAAGTGAGGACAAAAGTCATGCACTTGAAACAAGCTCATACTAACGAGTGAAAATGAGTTTGTGTCACATTTTATTGTTTCAAATTATATGTGAAAGTGATTTTACTTTAAGAAATATTATGAAAGTGATTTTTAGTTTAATTCAATATATGTTGTAACATTTTTAGTTTAATTCAATATGTATTTGTTACAACTTACACGTATGTAATTGAGCACGTATGTAATTGAGCACATGTTTGGAATAGATTCTTTTTTACCACACAAGGTTAAATTATAAATTTGGTTCTTAAATTTTTGTGTCTATGTTTAATAGACTCCTAAATTCAATAAATGAACTTCAATTTTTTTATCTAATAAGTATCTTACATATTTAACATTTTATAAAATTTACAAATCAATTATACATAAAACTTAATTATTTTTCTAATAGATCATTAAACTTTCAATATTGTATCAATAGGTTCGTAAAGTTTAAAAAATATATCAAATTGGTCAATGATATGTTTAGACACATAATTTTGAGTTTGAGTACTTATTAGATACAAAATTAAAAGTTTTAGGACTTGTGTAATTTAAAAAGAGAAATTTAAAAATAAGGAATTGAATGAAAATAAAGTTGTATTTTATGTTTTTATATATATATTTAGCAGCAGCTTAACAATTGTTTTAAATGTATTTGATACTATAATTTTATAAACCATAAAACTAAAGGTAGTTGCTACTAAATTTATAAACTATAACTAATTACTTTCATGAACATGTTTTTGGTTAACTTTTTTTATATAATTATTATTTAGTATTATTATATTTATAATAAATTACCTCATACATATTTTAGTTAATAAAATGAATTGAGTTTATAATATAAAACTATATTTCTAAACGTTTTTATTTTTAAAAAAAAAAAATTTGAATTTTAAAATTAAAATTTAAAATCTAGATACAGAAAAAATGTAAAGATGTTTTTAGAGTTTGTACAATTTGAATTATGGAATTCGAAAATAGATTTCAAAGATAGAATCTGACTGCTTGTCAAATATATATTTGGTGAACTCCATAAATCTGAAAGCATAAAACAGAATGGAAATTACCAACCAAATCGACCATATATTTTTTTCAAAACACATCTATTATAAATTTTTTAAACTTCATAAATCCTATTTAATAGGAAGCTCACAATTTAAAACTAAATTTATAATTTACCCTTATTACAAAATATACATTTTTTTTCCTAGAAAAATAGAAAATACCAACGAAATGTACGGATGCAAGCTACTAATCTGATAACGCAATTGTTTTCTAATGGGAGCCTACCATTTTTGTAATTTGGATATATTACGTAAATACCAAAATAAAAAAGGCCCATTATAATATGGGCTACGCTAATGGGCTTTTTGGATTAGAGCCCAGATGAAGTTCCTGTCTCACTTTAAGCCCACTTAGTTCTATAAAATTATCCCGAATCCAATAGTTGTGGTTTATTGAATCACGTTTAAAAATATAAAACAAACTATCAAAAGGTAAACTTCAAATAAAAGTAAATTAAATAATTTTAAAATCATTCTCAAATGCATCTAAGAGGATAAAAAGTTATGACCATAAACACAAGTATAACATGTTAAATAATATTATCTTTAGATTATTAAAAAAGGTTCCTCGGAGAATAATTGAAAAGACCAATCTGTGGCCCTTAGATCTTCCACATTGTCGAAGGTCAATTTGTGATTGCTAGAGATGTTCAATTTCTCCATGGAGATCCATCCTGAACAAGGTGTAGATTCTCCATTTAGGCAGAGAATACGGGAGAGAGTGGAGAGGAAAAAAAATCCCCGTGAGGTAAATGGGGACAGAGATGGAGATGGGAAATCCATTAAACCCTGTCCTCGCCCCCGCCCCGTTTCCATTCGCATCTTTTATTTATTTATTATAATAATTTAATGTTATGTTATTATTATTATATAAATATTTATAACTAAATTTCAAGTTTTATTGTTTAATAGTTAAGATATTGAATATATTTAAATTCAGTCTTTAAATTTAAATTATATGTAGGAATAATTTGATTTGTAATTATTTGTTTATACTAGAAAATTTGAGTAATTTTTTTTTAAATTCAAATTGTTCATGTGGAACTAATCATATTAAAAAGGTTAGTTAGAAATTTAACTATTTAATTAAAAAAATTTCATAATAGAGATTTTAAGTTAATTATTCTTTTTTTTTACAAAAAAAAAAAAAAAATCAACTCGAAAATTTTTTCCACATGAACCCGATCCTCACAAATTCCCTATAGGGAATGCCCACCCTGATGTCGAGGAAATTTTTGCGAGGATTGGGAATGAAATGGGGAGTAGGAATAGGGACGGGGAAGCCATCCCCGGTCCCGCCATGCCCCTTAGACATCTCTATTGATGGGAAAGTTTCTTTATGGGTTATAAATATGTAGAGACCCATAGTTGCCAAACCATCCCAAATCAAGTGAGTCAAAGTGTGAGATAAAATAGAGATAGTACTTCTTTAGAGAATTGTTTGTTCTTCCTCTACAATAAACTAAGAACAACTCATAACTCCTATTTTATATAGTGAAAATTCTTCTATCATTGCCCGTAGTTTTTATCCTAATCTGTTTAGCGGTTTTCCACATAAAATCATTGTGTGTTATTCTCTCCCTTCTTCATCTTCGTTATTATTCTTCTCAATCTATTGTAGTTGCGATCCTACCCTATTCGATCACAATCTTTGCATAACGTAAAACAACCTTTAAATGAAAAGTAGGTTGTGGCTACGTGGTTGAACTTTGGTCTTATATGTACTAATCTTGTATGATCACATTAACAATAAAAATGTTTTCTTTTCTTTCGGATCCATTTGACTAACTCCAATGATTATTAATTAGGTGACAAAACATGAATAATTTTTCAATACTTTAACCACTTTTGCTATATTCAAATTAAAGCTTAGTTTAACGATAACTAATATATATTCCCTCACAATCATTGTATTAAAAAATAAATTGACAGACAAACAACTTATTAGTATTTGACTTACTTTTTAAAATAGTTATGGATGCATGTAATAGTATGTTCAGTTAGAATTTTAAGGAGAAGTTAAAAATATTTAAATCACAAAGACATGTATAGATGGGCAAAACAAAACATTTCGATTCATAGAATTGACGTACTTTACAAGCAATATTTCACAAATATCTTAAACTTTAATCATATATCACAATTAGATTTCTATGTATTTTTTGGACAATTTTAACCTTGTGGTACATTCTCTCTCATATTACTTTTTTTTTTTGTATTATTTTATAGTTAAAATATTTTAGAAAATTTCAATCAAATTTAATATTAATTATTTAGATATTTTATTCTTTGAATAATCATTAATTACATTATATATCATAATTAATTGTGAGTTTTCATTTAATGATTTTCTATTTTATTTATTAACTAATATGGTATATATCCCTAAAAATAAGGAACATGATACGCTAATTATATAAAATCTTCTAGCTGTTTATGGACAAAATCTCATTTATGGACTACATTTTAATTGATATTAGACGATTTATTATATACTGTGTTTTATTCAACATGTTTTTTTTTTTTTTCTAATTCTACATTACTTCACTATAGGTAATTTGAATGTCCAAAATGATCTTCTTTTCAAAACCTATAAGGAAATCTTCTCCAAAAATTCAAAAATTGTTCCCCTCATAAACGTTAGGAGAAAACAAGGTATACTTATATATACAACACAATATATTCGATATATATTTAAATTTTCTAGAAATAAATTAAGGTATAATAAGTGCATGAACATGACAATTTGTCATCTTATATACCAAACTATATATGCGATGCATTTTTATATTTTGTAGTATATTTGTAAACACACCCAAAAAATAAACATGTATATTTACATTTTTCAATATATTCGACGTATATTTTAGATCTCAATTAAAAAAAAATGAACTGAGAAAGGGAATGTCATGATTTGATAATAGGAAATCGAACATCATGATTAGAGAATCTCAACGAACTGTAAAATGAAATGGAAAAAAATAAAAATGGATGGCCGAAATGTAAAAAGCGAAATGGCATGACGAATTGGTAACTGGAATGTGAATAACGTAAAGAATGATGTGCTTGTAATTCGTTTAAGTTTAGTTTAAAAATGGACAAAGTTATGAAGAAGATTATGGTAGCATGAAAAGAATAAAAATGACTACAAAATTTGTAAAATTGGTAGATTTAATTCCTAAATTCAAGGAATCTTACTCATTATTGTAGGAATCTTACTGATTTCTGAATGCCCTCCCAATCATGGGTGACCTCCTCTATTTATAGGATTTTGGGAGGTCCTATATGGACTTGTGCTTGGTGGGTTTTGGGCCCAACTTTTGAGCTTGGATTTAAATTAATTCTTTTTTAATAGATTTTTATTTAAATTTGACCCAATATATTTTAATAAACTCAAGATGACTTAGCTTCGGACCCAATCGTCATGTGGCATAATTTGGTTGGATGAGTTGACATTGCCCGATGGATCGATGCTTGGACAAGTGGCGTCATTTGATTTGCCAACTTTAATGTCTTTTAATTTAATTTGAGGACACGGGTAGATTTGCAATTGGTCTCAAATTTATCAATCACTAATTTAAATTAATGACATGTCAGTCTGTGACTGACCGAAATTTATTAGTCAACAAGCATTTTATTATAGGATTTTTCATGATTTTATAAAAGAAAAGGAAAATTTTCATTTAACCTTCGTATTTCAAATGGGCCTCAAAAGAAAGGCCATCCACTAGTTGTGGACCATGGGCCGGCTTCACCGGGCTCTAAGACGGCCCAAAATAAGTATGGGAATCTTCAATCATGTGATTGGAAATATACGCCAATCAATTCTTGCCCAACTCAATCAAACTTTATACCTTTACATGCAATGTGAAAATTTCTTGTCTTCGTTCATAAAAAATTATTGGTTTTTTTTTATTAATATATAAATCCAATCCATGTTTTTAAATTGAATAAAACACCTTAAAAAAAAAAAAAAAGAAACTAACATTAAGAAAGTTAATTTATTTTGTTTAAGTGTTTGATTTTCTTATTCTTTTTAAAAAGTATACGTGTTCTTTTGATTCCTCTGTGAATTGAGATATTGACAATTCCATCGACATCAATATGATAGGAATACATTTCGATATCGTCTTGTCTTATACAATAGTACTGCACCTGATTTATCAGCGATGTCGATTACATAAAACGAAGATCGAACTTCTCACGCCTCTGCCGACAACAAATCTAATAGAATATCTTAAAGTTGATCGACGCAAATGAAAAAAGAAAACGTAACGTGTCTAATTTTCAAATGGAGAACATGAGAAGAACTATGATAAGTTTAGGGTAAAGGATGGAGATGGTTGAATTTATGATGAAGAAAGCAAAGTTTGATACTTTGGTGAATTGGCATAGCCATCTTTAGGTTTGGTTTGATTTGGCGATTAAGGGTCAGGTTGTTGGATTTGGGAAGCTGTTGATTCTATATGATAAAAACTTTATTTAGTTATTTATTTATTTATTTTTCATTTTCTTTTGTGATAGTGCTTCAAACTTGACGTATAAATGAAGCAATTCCATATGCTCTCAAAAAACCAAGCTTTTTGAGACATCAATGGGATTTGTATTTATGTGTTGTCAAAATCCTTACTCTCTTTTGGAATGTTACTTTAGTCATTATTGATATAAAATATTTAGTTATTAAGAATGAAGAAGGTTACATATTCCATTATTCAACATAAGGTTTATAAGTAAAGTTAAGTATATAGTTGGGAATAAGAACATTTTAATGTGATATATAAACTCAAAACTCAAGAATAATGTAATAAAAAGATATATGAAATGAAGAAGAAGCTCCAAAGACTTTGGTTTTTCCATAGAGAGTGTGGGGAAAGGGAAGAGGGAAAACTGAAAGCAAAGGGCAGCCAGTTGTAGTATGCTTTACAACCGTACACTTTGGGCATTGGATAAAGACAGCTACTATCATTTAGGCCTCAGAGATCTAAATAAAAAAATTAAAAAAAAAACTAAATTAATTTGGTATATATATATATATATATAATATGTTATAGGTTAAAAAACATTTTTGGTTGAAATTTTTTCAATCAAACTAAAAATTTAGTTAATGAACTTTTTAGTTTTTGTACTATTAAATTTGCAATTATTTAGTTCTAGACTTTAATAAGTAATGATTTAATTTATATACTTTTTAATTTATAACGATTTAATCCATATCATGAAAGTTATATCATTAAAATTAAGTGTCAATTTTTATTACGTAATGACTTTAATTTTTATAGTTAATAAACAAATTTGATTTTCGATTAGTTTATTAGTCTACACGTATAAGAAAATTGTCATCAAAATCATACTAATATTTTTTACAATAGGAACCAAGGCCACATTTACAAAACCCTACTGAAAATTGGTGTACTTGTCATAGAATTCCACTGATGAATCAATTGTAATGAGTGTGAATTGCAAATGTAATTGGATGACTTATCATCATGTTAACTTAAAATTATGAATTTTTGTCACATTTATTGTTACCGTGACGTTATTTTCCCTCTGAGGGTCAAACGGTAACGGTAACAGTTCAAAATTCATAATTTTTTCTTCTTCGTTAGAACAGTAATGGTAAAGATAACGATAATCGTAACTATAATGGTAACGATACAACATAATTTTCACACGCAATTGGATTAAGCATCCTTCTGCTTGTCAATCAATTTGCATTTTTTTATTACAGATTTTGAAGTGGATCCCATGTGTTAATACAGATGCCCAGTTTTTACATTACCATTAATTTATTACGTTTTCACCGAGATAAACGTAGTGTAAATCATTAGAAATGGTAAAGGTACAAGAAGTAAATGATTATTTATTAAAATTTAGAAACTAAATTACTATAAATTGGAAGAGTAAAATTGCTTTTTAACCTAAAATATAGGCTTCAAATATTTAGGAGAGAGGAGAGAGAAACAGTAAGAAAAGACACAGGAGAGAGAGGGAGGGAGATGAAATGATGTTGATCTCCAACAGTTATTCCTTTGAAGATGCGAGAGAGAAAGAATGTCATGACCTGCCCGGACTGCCCTGCCCATCGGGTTAAAAAGAAAAAAGAAAAAAGAAAAGAAAAAAAGATATAAAATTTGACAGAAATTGGTAAAAAAGAAAGCTGTTTTGTGGGCTACTCAGAAAGAAAAGATGGTGCGTTTAATAATAATACTCATTTATTATTGGCTTACCTAGCATCTACTGCCCAAAACCCAACAAAAAAAATAATCAATAATTACACTTCTCAAAGTACCTTAAAAAATGTTAAATATTTATGTACATGAAATTAATAGGGTTAGAGAGTTTAGAGTTTAGAGTTTAGAGGTAGGTCCTTGAATTTTGAAAAGCTGCTGTACTTGAATGTGGGCTATGTGATGAGTAGCTAATGAGATGAGAATATTATTATTATTTATAAGAATCATAAATATTTATATATAAGGGTTTGAGAATTATTGGGAATTGTTATTATATATATATATTAATAATGAAGGGGAAAAAGACAATTACAAACTTGAAAGTTGATGTGTTAAGAGAGGGGGGGGGGGGGGGGGGGGGATTTTTCCTGCAGTTCAGAAAAGGAAGAACCGAAGTACTCTGGATGAACCGAAGTACTCTGGATTTTTAGAGTTTCTATGGGAACTATTTTTATATATGTATAATAAAAATGTTTTCTTTTAAAAAAAAAAAAAAAAAAGAAAAGAAAAGAAAAGAAAAGGAAAATGCTTTTCATTGAAATTTGGGTTTTTGTGTTTCATTGTGTGTGTGTGTGAGTATTTTCACTTTTGCTAGCTATTTCCTAATGGTTAGGTACTGAGGGTGGATGCTTCTTCATATATGGTTAAATCTTTATCTTTTTGGTTTCAGAGAAAAGAGATTTTGTTGTGTGTTTATCGAGAAAAATCACATAAGAAAGTGGAGCATCTAAAAACCTAACTACATATATATATATATAAATACTTATATATCTAATTTTTTTACAATTTAAAAAATTATGAAAAATTTATTCAATCTCACACTACTCCTAAAAATCGAATAACAGAAAATAATTGAGAAATTAAAAGAAACAACATAAAATAGTAAACAAATAGATTTATGTGAAAAACTTTAAATTTGAAGAAAAATCTTCCACAAAAAAGTAATCTCATATGTGAAAATTCGTTACAATCATATAGAATTCTCTTTCTTCGGTCTCAATTTAGAATTACATTCTCTCAAAGCTTTTGTACCTCTCATACTCCTTTTTCTACTTTCTCAAACTAAAGAATACAAAAACCGAAATCTACCTAGCGAGAATTAGCACCCCAAAGGAGGTTAAAGTGTTTTCAATTATTTTTTTTAGAAAAAAGATACATAGTGTGGGGTAGGTGCATCGAAATATCTCAACTACGTTGACACATTCTTAACACTCTCATCATCACCCACTTCCCTTTATTGATATTCAATAATAATCGGGACAAAGTTCATTGATACGTAAGGGCTAGAGATAAGCACACAAAAAGAAAAATCACATAAAAAGGTTGAGAGCAATAGAGATTGAATTATAATCTTTAAAGAGTTTTGATCTAAAAGACCATCATCCGGTCAATGAACCTATGTCTTCCCAAATCTTTGTAGTGTTGTTGAATGTGTCGTCGTTGAAACTACGTTTGTTTCGTTCATTCCAAACGGCCCAGAGTAAAGCATATTTTCAATTATTAGACCACTTGAAATCATAAAGTCCTTTTATACTACTCGAAGTTCATTACTTTTTAACCATATATTTATTCTGATATTTTGCGAAAATACCCAACACGATCAATTAATAAGGATATAGTCATAATGTAGAGGCAGTCACACAACATTGAATAATTTTTCGTCCTCTTCCTCTCTAGCTCCCACAAAATGGCATCTAAATATAATATTTAAATAGAAGGATATTGATATTTTAAATTGAAGTGCATAATTTTCAATTCTAATAATTAAAAAGAAAGTGGGATCTTGATCCAAAATATGGCTGTATTTTTGGGAAGAACCTAGGGTTTTTTTATTTTTTTATTTTTTTTATGAATTATAAGAATTGGGAAGATATAAATAAAGAATGCTATGAACTTAGACACATGGGTTTCAAAAATTGCACACATATGCACGTGGATGTGATGGAGGGAAGAACACAAGAGGAAGGAACAAGAAAAAGGGAAAAAAAAAAAGGAGAGGCTCAATAAGAGAAGAAGATTCTATGAGAGGGATATGCAATATCAAAATTTCCTAGTAATGGTCCATTGTATTCAACATATGTTAGGTACTTTTCAATTTTTTTGAAGACCAATTGGGTCATACCAATTTGCATCCACCCCTTCTTCATTCTTTTTAACTCTTTTGTAACTGCATTCTCACTCCCTAAATAAATTTATTCCTAAATTGAAGTAATCACGTTAATATGATATGCTGTGTGATTTGCTTGATTTTCAGTATTAATAATCATGTGTTAGGTGATTTCTTTAAAAATTTATTAAAAAGCATTGGTGAGAACAAAATGTGTAGAGATAAGCAGGTAGACCAAACTGCAAGAGATGCAAGAAAATGCAAGAATGTTGAGGTCATATAATCTTAGTATGAATATACTAGACCTAGAACCTTACATGTGATCATAACTTCTTAGTGAATAATATTTATAGTATGGTGTTGTAACCTTTTTTTAGTTACTTGGGTGATATGTGTAATAATGTCTATATATTTATGATGTCCCCATAGTGCATGTAATTAAATTTTGTGTTACCAATCATGAACTTGCACATTATGTGTGTATATATATCTTTCTTTTTTCTTTTTAATTAAATAACCGTCTATACTAATTTTTTTTTAAATAAAGTATTAGAGATTGAGGGGTCAGTAGGCGCACCAGGATATCTCAACTAAGTTGACACCTCCTTGACACCCTTATCACGCTCCGGTTCCAAAAACGATGCATTGATATGGAAAAATATACAAGGGCGAACAACCTATACTAATTAAAAAGAGCATTTACTAGTGACAATGAATTTAGCTCACAAGCCAAAGTGAACTTAAGTTAGTATGATCTTTTTTCTTGGAGGTCGAAAGTTCAATTTTCCAACCCATAACGGTTTTACTAAAAAAAAAAGTTTAGCTCACAATGTTAATTGACATAATCTTTCTGTTTAGAGGTCTAAAATTTGATCTTCAATACCTATATTTATAATAAAAAAAATAGCATATACTAAAAAGAAAAGTGATTCTAACTACTTAAGAGTACTTAAGAGTGTTCAGGAGGAGTGTGATGGAATAAATTAGTGGAGTATTTTTTTATGTTTTATCAAGTGCTTTTGACTTCGTTCAATTTCTTTTTCTTAAAATAGAAGTGCTTTTGACTTAAAACTTATCTTTATTATTTTTTTTTACAACACGCTCATTTTGATATTTTGCTAATCAACCAAATACAATGAATTCCCACTTCTCTCGTTAACTTCTCTCTAATAATTAATTATTCAAAAATCACTTCTAATTAAAAAAAAATACTTTTGAAACTAGTTAAAACCTACGGAGAACCAAGGTTCGGAAATATCGAAAGAAATTTTAAGAAATTTTATGGAAATTGTTATAATTAATTAATAAAACTTTCATCATGGCTTAATTAGACTATAGTTGATCATTTTTTAATCATCATTTCTATAAAATAAGACAACCTTTAGATGTATATTGTAAATATCTATGTAAATATCGATGCGAGAGCAGAAATTTTAAAAAAATGAAAAATAATTACGAAATAATATCAAATATTATTGTAAAATTAAAGAAGATGAAATGTTTGTTCTATGGAAATGAAAGTTTTGATGGTAAAAAAAACAAAATTTACATCAATTCAATTGTGAGGTGAAATGATGTGAAGATTCAATGGAAAAAATTTGAATGAAGTTAAAAATAAATAAATGTTATTTTTCTCAAATTTTGTTCTTTTGGAAATGAATGCTTTAATTTGGATGGTAAAAAAACAAAACTTATATCAATTCAATTGTAAGGTGAAATGATATGAAAATTAAATGTAAAATTTTTGGATAAAGTTAAAAATAAATATATGTTCTTTTCCTTGTTGGTTTGTTAAACATTAAAATTTGGGATGGTAACTTCCATATCTTAAAAAAAAAAATATATATATATATTTTAAAACACACTAAATATTTCATGATTTACATGGTTTATTTTTTAAAAAAAAAATGTTAAAGGTGAGAATTAGAGCGGTTTGGATTGACTTTTTTAATTGTTTAAATAATTATTTATAAGTGAAAAAAAAAGTATTTATAAATACTTAGAAAAAATTGCCTAATTAATATATATGCCAGAAGATTATACGAAGGATTTACAATATGATAATAAGTACAGCTCATTGCAAAGGTTTAGAATGTGAAATTGATTATGAACATAGCTTTAAACAGAGAAATAGGGTAGATGCTAGAGATGGATAGCTGGCTAATTAATGTGCTAAAGCTTCTTATCCAAGAATAGACATGAAGCACATGAATGAATAGCACATAAGATTGATTTTTCCAAATAGGAAGAAAAATCTAACATTAATGGTTTAATTTATCATCAAAACTTTAATCTCAAATTTCAAAAATAAAAACAAAAATTTAAAATCTATCGAATTGTCATCCAATATTTAATTTTGTCAAAGGTGTGTGTTGGTGTGCTATCCATATATATTAAGGGAAATGTGAATTTATTAATATTATTATTATTTAAGTTGTAAAAAGAGGCAGAGGGATTAAACCTTTAACATTCTAATAAAAAACATACTCTTCAATTAGTTCAACTACACTCAAATTTAAGGAAAATTATAACTAGCCATAAACTTGTTAATTAGTTAGTACTAGTGTCTTCCCTTTTTTATTATATTAAATATTCATCGACGTGTTAGACATTTTTATTGATATTTTCACATTTTCCTGAATTCAATATTGACATAAAAATTGCTCTTAAAAAAAAAAAAAAAAAAAAAAAAAAAAAAACTTATCTTTCTGTTAATGAGTCGTAGGTTAAAATGTGTAATATTTGAAAATGAATTAAATTGAATGATATATATAGACAACTTTAATATATAGTTGGTGGTAAGGTATTTAAAGGGGTCATGGTCCCCAGTTTCATCTCCTTCACAAACCACAACTCTTTAACTAGCAATGGAGTTAATGGAAGATTTAATTTTTTTTTTTTTTTTTTTTTTTTTTGCAGAATCAAACTTTTACAGTCATAGATCATAGATCTTCAGATATACGTCCTATGCGCTTTTGCTTTTATTTCCATACTTTTATTAATATACCTTTCTATTCTACGTCTATTTATCACCTCTAAATTCAAATTCACACAAACATATATGTATATTTTTGGTTAATTACATCGAAAAATAGCACAGAGGATCTCTTTATAGGGGCTCAAATGAAAATTAACTCTAAGTTTAAAAACGAATGAATTTTGGCCCTCGGTTTATGTCAGTACCATGAGAAATTATCACTTTAACTCCAAATGCACTACTTCCTCCTTCTTCTTCTTCATTTTGCAGCTTTTTTTTTTTTAAATCTAATATACAGTTTTCTTCCTTGCTCGCTCTTCATACAAAAATCTCTCTCACCATTTTTTTTATCTTTGTGTTTAGTCTTCCATCCACATCCTCCTTCACCCCTGTTCATTCTTTTCCCATTCTTTTTTCGTTCTGCAATTTTTTTCTCTTCATTCTTCGTTCTACAGTTTGTTTCCTGAAGAAAAAAATTGCAATTGTGTCTGATGAGTAACAAGAGGAAAGAGCAAGAAGCGAGAGGAAGGAGTGAGAAGGGAGAGCGAGATGCAAGAGGAAGAATCAGAACAAAGGAAAAAAGCAAAGAAAAAAAATTGCAGTTGTTCTGATGAGTAACAAAAAGAATGAGCGGTATGCGAGAGGAAGAATCCAAACACATGAAAAAAGTAAAGAAAATATTGTAATTGTGTCTGATGAGACATAAGAGGAAGGAGCGAGAAGCTAGAACGAGAAGCGAGAGAAAGAATCCAAACAAAGGAAAAAATTGAAGAACAAGAGGAAGGAGCGAGAAGCGAGAGTTAGACCCTCGTGTGCGTTTGAGATCAAATGGGTACTTTCACATGTGACTGGCTTCATCAGAAAGCCAATACTTTTTCATTCGTTTTTTAACTTTGGGCCAAATTTCAAATTTCCGTACAAATTTCTGGGTCAAATTTAATTGGATCGAAATTTGCTAAAATAAACATAGGTTAATTGATATAATATTTATACTGTCAATCTCGAAGTCAAAAGTTCAATTTCTTTGTTCTATATATATATATATATAAAATGATTGAAATTTATTAAATTTCTCAATGGGTAGACAGTGAAATTTAGTATTGATTGCAGGAGACATTTGTAGAATGTAGACGACCCTACCCTAAATTGGCAACAGCCTTTATGTACCCAACTCTCTATCTCTTTCTCTTTCCTCAAACATGTGGAAGAAGAAAAGAATATATATATATATATATATATATCTTAATATGTATTTCTTTTGTTTGGACAAATAATTTTATTTGTCCTCTTCAATCAAGTCCAAACCTAGTTTTAATTGCTTATGGATGTATTTTTTTTTTTTTTATCATTTTCCTCTTAACGGAGGAGGGAATCCAAACATAGTCTCACGTCCATCCATCGATTAAAAAAATGAGATTTTTTTTTATTGAAATTAAAAAAAAAAACTAAACACATTTGCTTTGGTTTTAAGTGTGACGATATCAAATCATTATGAAATAAATAATCGATTGTATCTAACACTTCTATCACTCACATCCCTAAAATGAGTGGTTTACATTGTTCGTTTAGTTTTGTTTTAATAGCATCATCCACTGTGAAAAACTTTAAATCTAATCGATCTTATAATAATACTTGACAATTAAGATATATTAAGTACTTTGTTTTCAAATATGTCATACATCATTTAATATTATGCATTTTCGTGCCTAATCATGATCTGTTTTCTTAATATTCGACTAGTTTAGGTATATGTTTTCGACCAAGAGATTAGATGTGTGTTCAAATTTATTCCATTTGCATTGTTGTTCAATTCCGAAAATAAATAAATAAATAAATAAATAGTTTGGAAAACTGAGTGGTAACCATTTTATCTATGAAAATTAAATGTGCTACTATAGCATTAAATTCAAAAAAAAATGTGTGATAAGGTTATACTAAATTTAGGTAAAAAAACACATATATCTTTATGTCCTTTTGATTCAATTCACGTGCTTTAAATGTAACCATAACTATATGTCTGTTGTATGAATTTGTTGTATAAATTTAGAGCAATACTTAGGTACATTATGAGATGCATTTTTTTTTTTCAATCCCACTCCAATCACATTACAATAGAAAAAAATTCAAAATATATATATATATATATATATATATATATATATATATATATATATATATGTAGAGGTAGATTTTCAAATATCTAATTATTAGGAGAAATTTTCAAAAATAAAAAATAAGAGAAACTATTTACATAAAATAGCAAAATATTTAGATAGTTGTGATAGAGGTTGATAGAAGTTTATTAGGATCTATCAGTGATAAAAATGATAGAAGTCTATCATTAATAGATGCTGATAGAAGTCTATCAATATTTGTTTTGCTATTTTCTGTAAATAGTTTGACATTTTTATTATTAGGACAAATATACGATGTTTTAAACTATAAATAATAAGAATTTTAAAGAACCATCTAAACTATAAACAATACTAAGACCTAAAAAACAATATTGGAAGTCTAAAGAAAAATCTTCACTTAGAAATACAATTAAGCAAAACTTTCAATTGATATTACTTTAAACATTAAGGTACTTTCATTTGCATAGTGTGAAAGGAGTAATATAATTGAAATAGTGAAGACGTGTGGTTAATTATTTGTCGATAACACCAAACATTCAATTAGAAACATCGATTAATTCTTTGAACATTCGTCAACTTTCTAAATGCCTAAACACATTCAATAGCTTACAAAATAGAAACCAAAATTCTATCTTAAGGGAATATTCTAGAAACTAACCTACAATATAAACAAATCTTATATGCCCATTATTTTTCCATTCAATTTTAAGCATAAAAAGAACAACAATCTGAAAAATGAGTTTAAAAACCATAAAAAACCAACAATAATGTGCTTCATAAATCATAATCACTACTTTTCAATACACAATACAATACTAAACAATTCTCAATAATACAACCTTTAAAACCTTCAAAATTATATATAGGGACAATTTAACAAGGATTTTTTTTCTCTTTTTTTTTTGCTGTATAAAACAAAATTTTCAAAGATTTAAGGGAAAAAAACATATATATCAAGACCTTCAATTAAAACCAAAAGCCCCGTAGGAAAGACCCGAATAAAATTTCCAGAAATTATAGTATATAGCAACTTTTCTACACAAAATTTCACAAATGTTAGTTTTTACTAAAATTATCCGCTTTAGCATCCTCCAAATTCGTTTACAAATTTATTTCATTATTACCCTCAAATATTTGGAACGTCCTATTTCTTATTTTTGTGTAATAAAATTTATCATTAAATGTCAAGAATGGTGTGTTTCCAAATTTATCATTATATGCTAATTAAATTTATTAAATGCATTTTCTTCTTTTTATTAAATATCATGTTTTGTCTTTTGTGTTGGTTTTCAACAATCTTTTTTTAAATTGGTTTATTACGAAATTTATCATTAAATATTAATTATAATTGGATGGTTTCTTTCCTTAATCATCTCATTTCGAGTAATTTCGATTGATTTTCAAAAAGATTTGAAGATATGTTTTGTCACATCTAATCAACATCTGATTTTTCAAAATTGAAAATTTAATTTTAAATAATTTGTTCCACACCTCTTTTCTTTATATATTTTTCATTATATATACTATATTTATATATATTAATCCAACATATATATATTGCTCCGACCCATATACTAAATCTTTTTCTCAATAGAATAATTTTTTTTGTATTATAGTTTTCTAAAAAATTATAGATAATATTAATCTCGTTTTGTTTTTCTCAAATGTAGGTTCTATGAGGCTCACCAAAAGCAGAGCGAAATCAAAGCGGTTTAAGGCTGTTAGTTGCTTATCTGTTGTTATCGGAGTGCAAAACCCCATCTAAGCTATCATACTCTTTACAATTAATAAAATATAAACATGGTGCGACACAAAAATATATATCTTATATTATTAAATGTATTCTAAGTATATGAAATATAAACGTTGAACGAAACAAATATATAAAAACGTATATAAACCTACTCTTGTAAAATTAAGGAGAGAAAAAATAAAAAATGAAATAAAAATAATTAATTTATCAACAAGATGTTTTTATTTTTTTAAAAAAAAACTACCATATTTTTTTTCCTTTTATTGAGATGTGGAATATAGTTATCTTTTTTATTAATTGCAAGTTAGAATACGTTTTTTTTGTTATATATATATATATATTGAACAGTATACTAAGAAAAGGAATTTATAGATGCATTGAGATATCTCAACTATGAAAATATAACCTAAATATATTTTTCTTTCACCAATGTTTGAATTTTTTTCTAATCACATAAATACTATAATGGATAAAATAGTAATTGCCAAGATGGCTTGGGCTCGAGATAGCTTGGTTAAATGATAGAGTTTATATATTTTTTAAAAATTCTGGACATTTTTTAAAATATTGATTCTAAATAGCCTATTCTTGTAGTTAACCCGACGGTACAAAATAAGTGCAGCCAATCCAATACCTAAGTATTTTCATTAAAATAAAATACACACATACCGGTTGTTATATTTTATATATTGCCTTTGATCAAAGTCTTTAAACATACTAATTTACCGTGTTCAAATTACAATATTTAGGGCACAGTAAAAACACTTTTTTCCTTTTTTACATTTGAAAAAGATAATCTTTCCAAGTTAAAATAACATATCTCAACTAACATAAAATATGTCGATGTAGATGAATATTGGAAAAAAAAATACTTTTTTTGTCTCAAGATTTTGAGTTTAGTTTTTTTTTTTCTTACCCTCTTGAACAATATACAAGAGAACAACGAGGGATCAGTAAATGCACCGGAGTATCTCAACTAGGTTGACACATCTTTAGCATCTTCATCATGCTCCCAATCCAAAAGATCTTCATTAGATGGATAAAGTCAAGTACATCGAAGGAGCTAGAGATAAGCTCGATGAAAAAGACAAATACAAGGAATTAAAGAAAGGCCTTCCAATTAAGAGGTATAAAAAAGGCATTGTAATTAGAAGAAAAGATTAGATTTAGTGCACCGTAAGGTAGATAGCGTGACAATTTCTTCCCAAAGCTTGATTGAGTTTAGTTTCTATTTGGTTTCTTTGTTTTAAAATGTTACAATTTTACTCATGAAATTTGAATTTTGTTTCAATTTGTTCTCTAAGTTTCAATATTTACACTTTTAACCTCGATTTTCACTAAATAATCACTTTTAGTGTTAATGTGTTTATTAATTAATTTAAAAGAGTTACCAGAATTATAATTAATTAAGTTTCACTATTTTTAAATTATTATTGAAATTAATTTTAAAATTTCACTTTTAACGTTAAAAATTGTATTGTGAGTACTTAATACAAAATCCGACATTAAAAGTATAAATCTTGAAACCTATGGACCAATTAATACAAAACTCAAATCTCAAGGGTAAAATTGTATCTTGGTGCATACACTGATCATCAACCATGTGTATTCAGTTAAAAAAAAAAAGGGTAAAATTGTAATATTTTGAAATCTAAAGACTAAATTTGAAATCAAACTCAAAACTTAAAACTAAAAGTGTAACATTTTGAAACCGAGGGAATCAATGAAAATTAAACCCAAAACCTAGGGGGGCAAAAAGGTACTTTTTCCATGAATATTTTATCTATGTCTAATTTCTCCACCTCACATATTGTCTAGATCAAAAAAGAAAAAAAAAACTATCAATTTGTGCCAAACCCACATCCAAATTTTAAAATGTCAATGTCAACGAAAATGTTAAAATTTCAAATTCAAAAATGCCAATGAAAATATCGATAACAATATCAATGTAAATGAATATTTCTAGAAAAATTATAAAAACAAAAAATCTAAACCAATTTAATAAATAAACATTTCGTAAAGTTAAATATGGTTATTATTTATATTAGAGATAGTTTGTTACTTGTTATTTTCTATTTCATGAATTTTTTTACAATATATGAAAATGTCGATTCACTCCTCATATCGATGTCTAATCTATAAAATTGTGAAAATATCGACATTGTTGAAAAAATCTTTAACAAAATGCCCGCATCATGACAAAACAAAAAAGACTGTAAATTTAAACTGGGACACTCACAATTGCTTCAATTCCATATTATGTGATAATAAAGGAATTCGCAGTGGGAATTAATATTGTGAATTATAAATAAGGGTTGGATATGAATTTGATGTTACATTAAACAGTAAACAGTTCGAGGAAGCATTAAATTGAGAATTGAAATTGGGAGCTTTTCAGTTCTTCCCTACGTACTCTTAAGTCATACCCTCACTACGCAGTTACAGTAAAAGTTGTTAATTGCTTGATTTAATTTAGATCCCCAAATAATATGTTTTGTTAAATTTTAAATCTAGCAAAAATAATAATAATAATAATGCAAAATGTTCTCAAGTTCACTGGATCTGTGGAACTCATTCGAGATTCCCTGCGCTATGCCCAAATTTTTAGTTCATGAAACAATAATTATGTCGCTCACGATTTGACTTTGGACATGGATTGAAGATCACCCTCCATTTCCTCAGCTTAACTTAGATGATTATCCGCAACATCTTATTAGTTTTCCACAAAGCTCCACAAAAAATATTATTAGGAGCAATCTGATCGGTGCTACGTGTTGGAATAAACGTATATTTTTCAACAATGTTGGGACCTCGGCAATCCAAATGTGGGAAGATATTGTTTATTTGGCGGCCTCTTGGAGTTCCAAATCAAAACTATTTTGTAATTATGATATAGCTTCTATTGCTCTTAATTTGAAGGCTTTTCTCTAGCCTATCTTGTTCGTTTGAACTCTCGTGTATCTTTTTGTCTGCTTTTTCTATTAGGCTTGGGGTGTGATGAGGGCGCTAAGAATGTGTCAACCTAGTTGAAATGTTCCGTTACGTCTACTGATCCCATCTCTCCCTCTAGTATCTTGTTCAAAAAAAAAAAAGAAGATCACCCTCCATAGGTGGATGCTTTTGTATCTAATGATATGTTACTTTTTTATATGATAGTATGAGGTTCCATCTCAAAATCAATTGGCAATGGAAGAGTAGCTCATCTATCTTATTAAGAGTGTGAGGTTCCTTAATTTTTTCAATGTAGGATCCTCGACATTTTGATTTTTTCCAAACAATTTGATTTTGAAAATTAAATTCTCTTTTTTTTTTTAACAAAGTACTATTAGGGGATCAGTAGATGCACCGGACCATCTCAACTAGGTTGACACGTAGTACTCTCATCATATCCTGTAACCCTAAATTCTCTCATTAAAATTTAGACAACAAAACAAAAAATAAACCAATAGATAGAAAGTAGGTGTCAAAGTTGAGCATAACATAAAAATGTACCCTTAATTTTTTAAAAAAATTAAATAAAAATTTAACACGATGTGAAAAACAAAGATAATTAGTATATATCAAAACCATTTCATAATGCATTAGCATATGTTTTTTATGCAAAGGGCATAAGCTTAAATTTGTTTCAATGAAATTGATTATTCTCAAATCCTTTTTTATCCTTCTCTTTCTCTCATAATTAATTTCTATCTATTGGTCCCAATATTTTCAGTGGCCACTTTGATTTTTTTTTTTTTTTTTTTTTTTTTTTTTTTTTTTTTTTAAATTACATATCATTCACTCAACTTTTTTAATTTTTCTCAGCTTCCATTTACCTTCTCTCTCTCTTACTTTGAGGCCTTCAATATATATATATATAAAGAAAAAAGAAAAAAGAAAAAAGAAAAAGATTTAGTTAATGTGTAGAAAAAGAGGTGAAAGTTTTACAGTATCATCGAAGAAGGGGATTTATTGTTGCAAAGGGGTTGTGTTCCATTTCTATATATTATTAACTTTTCTCATTTGGGTTTCTCCAAAATTGAAAAGACAGAGACATCATCACACCTTCTTCTTCTCTACTTTATTTCTTTTCTTTCTCTCTTCACACTCTTCTTCTTCTTCTTCATTCAAAAGGAGAGTGTTGTTTGTTTAATTTTGCTGTGAAATTAAACTCAATCAAAATCCATGGCGGCCAGCTGCATCGATATTGCACCTGAACAACTCTGCTACATCCCTTGCAATTTTTGCAATATTGTTCTTGCGGTATATTTATAAACATCTCTTTCTTTTTTTTTTTTTTCTTTTTTTTTGGTTAATTTTGCCTAATTTTTCTGTTTTCTAGATCTTGATGGAAAATAGGAAAATGGGTTCTTTCTTTTTTTTGGCTTTTGGGTTTCTCTAATTTCTCTAATTTCTCTATTGATGTTTCGTGTAATTTGATTTTCAATTCAGTTAGGTCTCCATTGTTTTGGACTTTTTTTTTCTTCTTTTTCTTCTTCTTCTTTTCCAGTCAAAATAAAGTCATATATACACCTGAAAATACCGATGAGGAAAAAAAAGAAAGAGAAAGAGAGAGAGAGAGATTAGTAATTTGTGTATTTTTGTTTGACAAATTTGAATTTTAGGAAAATTATTGGAATTGAAATCTGAGGAAAGAAGAGATAATGGAGTTTCAAAAGTTGAAAGAAAAAAAATAAAAATAAAAATAAGGTCTTGGATGACAAGGATGATGAAGACAAGTCATGAATAATGCCCTTTTCTTTTCTTTAAAAATGCCACTCTCTATAATCCCTCAAAACCTACCTGCTTTTACCTCAATGGGGAAATCACTTAGGAAGATCTCACTTCAAACTTCTAACCCACCAAAAAAAACCCATCTTTTTTACAACCCATTAAAGAAAAACCCTAAACAAATACACCCTTCTAGGTTTCCATCCTATTATTAAAAAAAAAAGAAAAATTTAAACCCGTAACCCATCAGTTTAAGCTTCTTAAAATTGGATCGTTTAAGAACGAATGCGATGATGATGATAATAATGATGATGATGATGATGAGCAGGTGAGTGTTCCATGCAGTAGTTTGTTTGATATTGTGACAGTCCGATGTGGGCACTGCACAAATCTGTGGTCCGTCAATATGGCTGCTGCATTTCAGTCTCTTTCTTGGCAAGATCTTCAGGTAACCCTAATTCTCCACCCAATTAATCTTTTTAATTTTACTATTTTTTTTTACAAAATTAATCAATCTGACCCAGATTCTCAAATTAATCTTTTAATTAAAGGCAAAAAAGAAAGAAAAAAAGACATAGGTAGCTTCCACAGCCGCCATAATCCCATGGTCTAACTCTTTTATCCATCAAGTTTGAACATTTTCTTTCAGGTTTTATTGAGAAATGTTAACCCTTTTTCAAATGCCTTTTTCTTTTTAGTCCTTGTTTTGCTAGATTTTGCTTTTTGGGTTTAGGGTTCTTTTAGGTTTTTGTAATTATTGTTTATTTTCTCTAGGGGGAGAGAGCTTTCAGCTATATACCTATATATCTATACCTAGGATTTTGTCATCTACTCTTCCAACACAGAAAAATCAAAAATAAAAAAAACATCTTTTTTTTTTTTTTAATTTTTTTTATGGAGACCTGAAAGTCTCTTTTGACTTTGTGTTTGGGATTGAACTGCCAATCTAGGTATTATATGCTTTTATTTCTAACTGATTCAGTCATTTCAATGTTGGAATATTTCCTTCTGAGTTCTCTTATGAAACATCATTTCTTAAAATAATAATGTACTTCCTTATCTCATGGCTTAAAGAGACTTTGTGTCACACCCATCAAACATAATTGAAAGCGCTAATTTTAAAAATAATTGTGTTAATTAATTGAGCTATACTTGAATTGACAAAAATTATTGTAGGTTCCAAATTACAATTTGTATAGTTGTAGTGGAAGTGATTTTCAAGGTGATTTTGGATCATCATCCAAATGTAACAACAATAATAAGATGGAAATTCGAGCACCCACTACAATTGCAGCAGAGGAGAGGGTTGTGAATCGACGTCAGTATATTTTCACTTTCCTTTTCTTTTTTTCTAAAATATATATTCCTATTTATTTGAAGTGTTATTCATTTACTTGGAAAAAAGTTGAAATTTTATGAGTTGTTGTTATCTTTTTTCAGCTCCCGAGAAGAGGCAGAGAGTACCTTCTGCATATAATCAGTTCATAAAGTGAATAACCAAAGCCTTCATAAGTGCTTTCTCTATGTCATTTCTTTCCAATTTATTCACTAACATAATTGTAATGAGTATCAATTTAGGAGTAATTGTCAAGTGTATAATAACATTTTAAAAAAATTACAAATATAACAAAGTCTATCACTGATAGACTGACCATAAAAATCTATTACCGATAAAATTCTATCACTATAGACTTTGCTATATCTGCGATTTTTTTTAAATGTTGCTAGATATGTTAATACTTTGAATTTGATTGCTATATTTGCAACTGTTCCTTATATTAATTGGTTCATTATATCTTTATAGTTTTTAATTAGTATAAGTTAGGTCTCGTTTGATAATCGAGAATTATGCTTTGTTTTTGTACAATTTTCTTATAGTTCAATCCTAAAAAGTATATAGTGTTTGTAAATTTAATTTTTGAAAAAATAGAAATAAAAATTAAATAGTGATAATAACGAAACCTTATTTTAATGAATTTAATTTCATTATGATATTGTTACAGAGAGGAAATTCAAAGGATCAAGGCAAGTAATCCTGAGATTAGCCACAGGGAAGCTTTCAGTACGGCAGCCAAAAACGTAAGTTTAAGAAAAAATTGATGATATAATGATAAATTTTGCATAATAATAATAATAATGTCGATGAATCTTAATTTTCTTCATAATAAATTTGAATTTTGATTGGTTAATTTGATCAGTGGGCACACTTTCCTCGTATTCACTTTGGTCTGATGTTGGAAACCAACAATCAAGTGAAGCTAGATGATGTAAGTACTCTTAATTATGCTCTTATTAATTAATGTAACATGTCACCTATAATTAAACTCAATCTAATGAAGAAAAAAAAAATCTTAAATTCAACTAATAATGTCCATGTATAATGAAACCCTAAACTTTCAATTTTCTTTATGAATTTTAAAATTTTCAAATATTTAAGGACTAAATATGAAAATTTGAAATTAGTTGAGGGACCAAATAGATAAAAACATCAAAATTGAGAGACTTAAACTTGTAATTTAACAAAAATATATATTTATGATCACTAATCTAAAAGTTAGGAACTTTTGAATTTTTGTTGCTGTATTAGTTGAATTTAAATCAAACTAAATATGCATTTCATATTGTTTAATCTTTTTTTTTTTTTTTTTTTTTTTTTTCAGGGTTCTGAGCGTTTAATGACAAGGGCTGCACTATTAAACAAATGAGTAACTGATATGAATGAAGTTGCTGCCTTATTTCACTTAGTTCTGTGACTTTCTACTACCTTCATCTTCTTCTTCTTCTTTTACCCTCATGAAAACAAAGGCCAATGACTTGAATTTGTTGTTTAAATTCAAGTGACAATTAGTATTATAATATCCATCTTTGGGTTGCACTATTTAATTCCACTATTATTATAAAAAAAAAAAAAATATATGACTTCAAAATGCCACAATCTCTACTAATTTCCCAATTTCAAGTTAATTAATTAATTCACATTTTGTTTGAATTTCTGGCATTTGGACATTCAAAGTTGATGAAGTGAACTAAATGGTAATTAAGGCATTGAATGATGCAAAAGACATATCCAATATATGTGTGAAATTGTGTTATGTATTACAATTCTATGAATCATTGTTCTTTCTTCAACTCCCTCTTTACATATAGAATATCAAAAGAAGTAGAGAATTTACTTTAGAATTAAGTTGAGAGGCAAATTTCTCACTAGACGACTAAACAATAATGCACGTAGATATTTTACGCAAGAAAGTGTGGGAGGGTTCGAACTTATAACCTCTCTTAATTAATCGAGGATGTATATGTCTTACTAACCTAAACATAACGTAAAGTTATTAATATTAGTTTACATAAGTATATACTTTATTGAGTTATTATAGTTAATGTGATGGTAAATATATAAATATATAAATATATGTATTGAAAATAGGAAGAGGGGGGAAAAAGATAAAAGGGTTTAGGGAAAAGAGGGGAAAGGGGAAAGGTGTTTCCTTTTGACACACAAAAAGCAAAGTTTATCTAAGAAAAGATTTTATATGTCCAAACATATAGCATAGACTGCATGCAGCTATGCCCATATAATTAACCACCACACACAAAACTAGATCATGGACCACCATTTCTTTTTTCTTTTTTTTTTTTTTTTTTTTTTCAAATATTTCTCAATTTTACAATTATAAAAAAAAAAAAAAAAAAAAAAAAAAAAAAAAAAAAAAAAAACCACCAACTAAAGGTACAATAACAGATGAATCTTTTTCAGATTGAAAATCAAATGCCTGGTTTCATTTTTATTGAGACCATTGACTCAACGACTTTGGCTGCATAAACTTTATTGTTTACCAAAGTTAAATGTGTCACAATTAATAATCATACAATTATATGTTCCTAAACACATGGGTTAATAGAGTTCAAATGGAAGGGAATATTAGAGTTAGGGACAATTGTAAATATAACAATTAGATTCAAAGTAATAACATATATAACAACATTTTTTAAAAAATTACAAATATAACAAAGTTTATCAGTGATAGACTTTTATCGTTGGTAGACTTTTATGGTCTAAGTGGTCTATCACGGATAGATTTTGTTATATTTGTTGCTATACACTTTGTTATTATTCCTAAAATTGTTACTCATTACAATTACCCTTAAAGTTAAGGTAAAAATATCATTTTGATTCCTATACTTTTTATATAAAAAAATCAATAATAAACTAGCAATGTGGACTAAACTTAAAACCTATTGAAAGTACCTTACTTAAACTTAGATAATTATTAAAAGTATATGGACTAAAATTGAACAAACTTTCAAAGTATAGGGACCAAAATGATATTTTAATCTAAACTTAATTATGATATTAATAATATCTTAATTGTTGAGCTATTTTGACACCCATTAAGTTGTAATGTAATTATATTGCTTATCTTAAGGTATATAATAGTAAATAAAGTGAACGTAATTATAGCTCAACGGAGTATCAATGATCAAAAGAATTAAGTTTCAAATTCTCACCCTCTATTTTGAACTAAAAAAAACATTATATTAGTGTTACTGATTGAGATTAATGATACCCATAAAATTTGTTATGTTATTGTTTCACCATGCAATTTTAACGTTGGTATATATATATATATTACAAAAAAAAAAAAAAAAAAAAAAAAAAAAAAAAAAACGTTCGTATATTGAATAGGGATTTAACTATATTTTTTCTAAGGTTTAAATAGTTGTTTTATTAAAAAAAAAGGTCCTAAATTTTTATTATTCCATTTTCAGTTCATATACTTATGCATTTGTTTCCTTTCGCTTACAAAATTTTCATATTATCTATTTTAGTTCTTCCAACTTTTTAGAAAATTACCATTTTAATCCCTATTTTATTCTGTCTTTAACAAATTGACTACTTGACTTCAAGTATTTGTACTATTTACTAATATGCAAGGGAAGATCTAGAACTTTATGTTAAAGGAAGCAAAATTTATATATAAGGTTAAAATATAAGTCTAGTCCTAAACTTTTAGGTATGTGTCATCTCTAACCTTTAAATATTCCTAAACTTTTAATTTTATATTTAATATGTCTTAAATTCTTTCAATATTTTTAAAATTCATATATTGAAGAGATATAAAAGTGAAAGTCTAGGGTTTGATTAGATATAAAATTAATTTTTATGTCTAGTACGGTTAATTTTAAAATTTTGAATGTGTCAAAAGACCTACTGGGTACAAAAGTGAGAGTTGAAGAACTTATTAAACAACCTAGCTATAATAGACATTTTTGAAGTTCGGGGTCTTATTAGATTAAAAGAATAGAATGTTTATAGACTTATTAGACATTTTTTAAAGTTTAAAGACTTAATTAGACACAACTCTAAAAATTCATTGAATAATTATATAATTTGTTAAAATAACTGATTTTATATGTGTTGATATATAACATTTGGATTCAATGTGAAAATAACATTTGGCTTAAGTAATAATATGATTACAAAGTTTTATAATAAGTCATTAGAAAATAATCTACATAAAGATATAACATTTAAGCAATGTAATGAAACTTGAAATATTTTACCAGATTCTTTAGAAGTTAGATCCAAAATGTTTATACTAACTAAAATAATTTATTAAAAATTAAAAATATTGTGTATTTGTGTAATCATATATAATTATCTTTAAAATTCAAAAAATGAAGTAAATATAAAAAACTCCAAGCTTTTTTTCCTTTTTGTTTTTTACAAAAATGAACTAAAAATAAAACATAAGTTATATATTCCAAAATTAAAAAGTGAAAAAATAAAACCAAAACTTATAGCCGACACTTATGTACATGATATATAAGAAGAATAATTTCAAGTTAAAATATAGGAAAATTTAGAAAAAATATCAAATTATTTACAAATATAGAAATTTTTTACAGTCTATTAGTGATAGACTGTGATAGAATAAACAATAGAATTATATCATTGTCTATCGTTCAAGCGATAGAATTCTATCGTGATCTATCGCTAATAAATAGTAAAAATTTTTTATATTTGTAATTAATTTTACTCATTTTTCTATATTTTAAAATAGTCCTAATATATATTCAAATTAAGAGAGAAATCTTAGTAAATGAATGTTAACCGAGAAAATGATGTAACAAGATCTCAAAAAAAAAAGATATTAATAAAAAAAAAAAATGAATGTTGATCATTCAAGAACAAAACAATATAGGTGAAGTATGGAAATTTAAATTTTCCAATTTTAAAAAAGGATATATGTCAATTATCTTTGAGTTAAGCATGTTTGAAAGTGGTTCTGAAATAGTTAAAATCACTTTTATCATTTATTAGAATAAGTACTTTTATTTCTTTAAAAACAATTTTAATATTATGAAAAAAACATTTACACGTATAAAATTAACCATTAAATTGATTTTGAATGATATTTTTATTATTATTTATCTAAAATTGAGATTTAATAGAATAGACCAACAACTAACCATCCATCTCTCGAGGATGAAGAATAATATAGAGGAAGGAAACTCTCTCCAAAAAGAAAAAATATCCTATGAAGAAGCCAAAGCTGTTCAATTTTAAAATTTAAAATTACTTCCACACACATAAAATCATATAATTAGAAGGAGGGGAAGGGAAGGAAGAGAGGAAAGAAAGAATTAAATAATAATCATTGAATGTCCTAGGGATCTTCAAGTGGTTGGTAATGAATGTAGGGATAGATAACAAGCTGGCTGGCAAAAGAAAGAAAGAAAGAAAGAAAAATTGATTTGAGTTGGAAAAAGACATGAGAAAAAGAGTATAGAGTGGAGCAGAGGTAGCGGTGGTGGTGCAGCAGCAGCAGCAACAGCAGGAGGAGCAGCAGCTGCGGCCGCTGCCACTGGGCGGTTCTGCACAGAGGAGAAAAAAATAAATAAAAAGAAAAAAACTTTCTGACATTTAGAATCTGAAACGTCACACTCATGTCTGCTCCGCATTCATTTCACTTCCATTGTCATTTCAATCTCTCTCTGACTTTCTTCCCCCACAATCCCAACCCCCCTTCCCTTCCGCACTCACTCACTAAACCCTAAAAAGCCATTGATTGTTCATGATGCTTCAAAAATGGGGGAATGGAATGGGGTCCCCCACCATTTCAGTTTACCTCTGATAGGAGGGAATGACTTCCTCATTACATGCAAATATATTACACCAACATGTGATTTCAGCAGCCTTCATCTTGTGATTCGGAGCCTGCCACGTGTACCTGTTCTTGTCCTATTCTCTTCTTCTTCTTCCTGCCTAGCCTGTCATCCAATCAAATATCTACTTCTCTTTTCATGGATAGGAATTAGGATGTAGGTATCCCATTCCCTTTTCCCATAAAATTTTTCCTGGAATTCTTTGGGAATCTGCATCAAAAAACACTTCACATGTGAGAAAAACTACTTCTCTTCTGGTTCAGGGTTCTCAACATCCAACCAAACATAACTGAAATCAGGAATCTTGTTCTCACTTAATGATGTGACACTTTGATTAATATTTAAACTAATGTTACATGAAACTAAATCATTACTTTCACATCATCATCATCGTCAATGGAATGGAAAATATACACAAAGGAAAGCCATCAACTGGCACAGAAGCTGTTTTTTGATTTTGATTGAATTTCCAATTTCCTGTTTGTTTTTTTTTTATATAAAAAAATAAGGTCGACGTTCGACTTAAAACTATCTTGACAAGTCTAATCAGTTAGCAACAAACTGCATCTTTCCCAACAGAACCGAAGGAAAGTCTTGTATGATCATTGGATCCAAAGCTGAACTTAATATTTGAGGCTTCAGTGCGGATTGTATCGCTGTTTGTTGAAGGGAATGAGAAAACAAGGACAGGGATGGACTTCTTTGAGCCAAAGCTGTATGAAGGAACTGGCGTCTCAGGCTTCAATAAAAGAGGCTGACTTCCCCCAAGGCTGGTTGATGGAAAGATGGATGGTGTTGGTGGTTCTGAGAGCATTCCTGAGGATGCTCCAGAAACCGGGAAAGTAAATGCCGAACCACTGTCGGAAGAGAATGCCCATTTTGACTCAGGCTTGTTGATGGTAATGGATGGGAAAACAGGTTTGCCTCCAAGAGACGGGGAAGGCTTAATTTGAGTCCCCACTTCGGATCCAAGAGCTGGAATGGGAACGGTCTTTGGAACAACCTGCCCATAAATTCAACCAAAAATTAAAAACTCCTCAAGCTTATGCTAATAACTTCAAAATATATACCCAATAAGCATCTGTAAGTCAGTCAATAATACATCAACGAATTAAAACCAATTGCAAAGTTGCAGTGATACCTTAGGCGACGAGCCAGCAATATTTAAGCCTGCATCATCCTTGTGTTTTGATTCAGCATTGCTAAGTCTAAACTTCAGACCGGAAGGATTTTGGTTTGCATCATCAGAATTTCTGCCAGAACTCTCCTTTGGAAGAATCGTGGACATGGTTTTTCCCTTATCGCTCAATTGGGGGTTACAGTTCTGATCTACTTCGTTTGCTTTTTGGTGAGAATCTAACTCTACGGCCAAATTACTGGTCTCGTTTGGTTTGACCGTTTGTACATTAGAAGATGAGGTTTTCTTCCATTCAATTGCTCTCTTTAACTCTTCAGTCTTTTCTTTAGGAGTAGGTGGGTTTCTAGTAATATGCTCAAGGATTGTCCTAGCAACCTGACTGGACTGTGGACGGACGGACAGAGGACTCGACTCAGAGCTGTTGTTTACCGCTGATTGTGATAGAGGAATGGTGCTTGCTCCTCCAAATTCCAGATTCTTTTTCATATCAGGTAAAATGCCTTCTGAAGTTTTGGAGTTCTCTACCTTCATCTCTGGTTGTTGGTTTGGATAAAAGTAAGCAGATCGTCTGGAATTAGTAACTGCAGATGCCTTATGCCGAAGCCTCCGAATTGGTCCAACAGAACCAGTTGCCTCATCTAATGGATCGTTGCTTGATGTCATCTATATCGACGAACAGAAGAAAAATAAGAACGATAGAAGTAAGAACCTGCAGGAACTTGAGCTCGGCACATTATAAATGCAAACAGCTAATAAGTACCAATAGTGAATTATGCAAAGAAGCAACAATGCAATATTCGGTATCGAAAGTCGAAGAAAATGCCCCAGAACTAAGAGCTCCTCCTGAGAATGAGTAGTCCTAACATTAAAAATTAAACAACCACCTATAGGCACCATGGATTAAGAAACTCTAGCAGCTAATCCATTAAATTCTAGCGTTTGGATGAAAAATCTTAACCATCTAACTAGTTTATATCGGGTTATGCCAAAACAACTATTCTTAGGCTTGATAAAGCAGCACAACAGCAACAACCATAGCAAGCATTTTAACAAAGGCACCAAGGTAATGGATAAACCACTATCTCAAGATACAACCTACCAGCAAGAGCATGAAAGAAACAAAATATCAAGGATAATTGAACATTTTGGACAAAGAAAAGGTCGAAGGGTCAAGACCAACACATAAATCACATGCTCAATATGGACACCATACAAACATTAAAGAAAAGATGAAATTAAGTTATAGTTTTTCCTCTAATTTGCCTCCGCATCATTCGAAATTAAAATAATGTATTTTAGGAGTTCGAATGTACAATTTTTCCATCCCCAACAAAAAAATCTAGCTCTACCCTGTAATGCATACATAAACAAAAAGGGATACTGCGGTTCTCTATAATATTTCAGATTTATTCTTCTTGCTAAAGTGATCGGATTTTATACTACCTTTACCTTAAAATGCCTACTCATTAGGGACATCAATTAAAATGTTCAGTACTCAAGTTCATTGTAAATGCTACAAAAGAACTTCTCAACAAGAGTTCCTATGGTCTTTTTATTGGTTCTTAGTCACTGAGTGCTTAATGATAAAAGAAATTACAATTGTGTATTTGGTCTGTTGGCAATGGCTAATGATAAAAGAAATTACCAGAGAATATCCTGGAGTTCTTGACTGCTGCCAGAGTGGTGATGGTGTATTCACAAACTTTTGGGTGTCTCCTTGCAACTGAGTTAGCTGTTAACGTGTAAAGGAGTGGTTAATCATATACAGTCTGCTAGTACATACACTGTCACGACTCAAAAAAGAAAAAAAAGAAAAAAAAATGGAATTAAAGACCATGCCTACATACCTTGGACTTGGACTTTGAAAAGATACTCCTAGAATATGGAGTCCGACGGAAACTATGAAGACCAAATCTACCTCCTCTTTGACTCCTCGGGGTTAGATAACCACGCTGACTTTCTGACATGGCACCAGGCCAACAAGTTGATGGATTGGGGGACATTGATGGAATAAAAGGCTTAGACATTTGATGATCACCATGAAGCAAAGCCCTTTCATCATCTGGTATCTTTTCAGAAAGTAAGCCTGGTTCAGATTTTCGGTTGCTCATGTATGCTCTTGCAATATCCACAGGTGATGCTCCAATGTCCCTTAGTTTCTGCTAAAGTACACCCAATGCTGAATTATTCTTAGAGGCAGAGTATTTTGATTAATGAATTTCTCATCAGCACTTCAGCACTGGTTTTACAATTTGATCTTCAGAGTATCTTCTATATAATTTAATTACTAAGAAATAAGAAGAGTATTAAAACAATAACTTGAGTAAAAATATAAATATGAACAACCTAGTAAACGAGTAGTGATGGGCAAGGCATTCAGTTTGATTTGGTTTTTGACCATACCAAGACTGAACCAATCTCCTTGGTGTTTTATACATTAAACTATTAATTAATACTAAAAAAAAACCCTAGGATGATTTATTGATCTTTATAAATATACATTTATTTAAATTAAAAAAATAAAATAAAAAATAAAAAACACCCGTCTCTGGAACAGCATTGCACCTAATCGCTAAATACTAGCATGGCCTAATAAAACCTATCAAAGGAACATATGATATCAAGAAAATGGAAGAAATAATCCTACAATCTGCACCAATGTGTGAAACAACAAAGCAATTTGGCAAATTGACAGACATTAGACCATCAGATGTAAAAGAAGTTCCAAGTTCATAACAGCCAGCCATGAAATATTTACTTTTACTTATTTTCTACAGAAACTACTCAAAAATTCACCCTACTGACCGATGAATGTGGATGAGGAGTTAAGTTTCCCCACGTAGCTCTCTCCAACTCTTCTTTCTTTCCCTCACGAGGCATTTTTAGAACTCTATTTGCAGCAGATGGCCGCTCAACTTGTTTTTCAATGGTCTGTGGTGAAAATGCATTGCCTTCCAGTGTATTAGAAGGTTCAAGAGCCCTTGATTGTAGTATCTCTAATAAACGACTCACTTCATCCCTGCAGAGTATATCATCAGCCAATTTAGAGAAATCCAGTACTCAAACTGACTATGTGGCTGTATAAAATGTATAAGAGGATCAAAACAAACGTAGAGGCATTGAGCCACTACCAGTTTGTGGTCGAACGCCAATATTGGAAATTTGACCATCCCTTGGACATAGAGGTATCGCACCACTACCAGTTTAGACACACAGAAATATGATTAGAAATGAAATTATCATGACTACAGACTACTATATATGGACATTTGACCATCCCTAGGATGCAACCTCAGAAGCAAATAACCTATTTATTCATAGCAGGGGAAAGTACTTCCACCATGGAATCATGATTAAAATAAGTTCCTTCACAATAATGGTCCATCCCATTGCATTTCAACGAGGAAACACTTCAACTGAAGTCTGTGATGAAAAAGTTGAAGATGCAATACGTAGTTTAGGGAACATGTTTGCGTCTTACATGTTATGGACACTCAGATACTAGTCAAGCATGTGTTAGGATTGTTGAGCACTACTTCTTAGAACCCTTTTTCAAAAATAAATAAAATAATTGACATAAAAAAGATGGGAGAAAAATAAGCAAATTTTAAGAAAGAAAAATATTGAACCTGTTATTTAAGCATATGATTGAAAAACATAATCGTACCATAAGGAATTGCACAGTTAGGTAAAACATAATTGGCTTATTCAACTTCTTTAAGAAATTGTATATTATGTCACTTTCAAATTGACTTCCAAACACCAATATTGTAAAATTAAAATAAACTTTTCGACTGAAAATTATTGAAAAATGTTCAAATATAATTAGAAAATAGATGTCTTACAAAACAAGTCCTTGTCATGTATCTGTCTAAATATGTTAGATTATGAGTCATCATATCTATATCAATAATATGATTCATGATGGATTGTGTCCATGTTCATGTTTCTTAGACAATAAATGACAGATCACTTCATCCGATAAAACAGAAAAAATAGTCAAACTCTGCAATTTACCTCGAAAATGTTTTTTCTTGGATCCATTTTTCAACATCAAATTTTCTATTCCCAGCTAATGCATCATTTTCCCTGTCCTTTTCGTGGCCATTGAAATCAGAATTGTTCTCTGATCTATTTGCCTCTCCACTAGGACCAGGTAATCCAACTAAGGTAGATACCCCTTGCTGCAAGAAATGAACCAAAATGTATGTTAATGAATCACATTACTGCATGCATATAATTTTTCAAATGAGAAGTAAAAATGTAAAATTGAATTAAATGAAAACAAAATCAGGACATAGGAAATCATTCCCGTGGGTGTTAACCAAAAAAAATGGATAAGCAATGTGATTTTGTAACTCCAAGCCATCAAGATCAATATAAGAATATTGCTATACAGGAATGGGAAACAAGAGAAAAAACAACTACACTAGGTAAATAAAATTTTAACTAGTAAACTATCAAATTTCTTGCAGATAACAAATATCAACATCAGACTGAGTGTCATAGTTTAACGGAAGATCAATAACTCCAACTGGCAGACAAGCATGAGTGCACCAGCAAGGTCAAAACAGTTATAACCTTCTACAGTACACAGTACACACCAATCGAAGTATGGTCACCAGTGAAAAGTGGCTGTTAATATTAGGTAATCCTTGCCCTATGACTTTATTTCCATAGTCTTCTATATCTTTTAATGATAAAACCCCAGTAGCACTTTTGAGTATCGATTGTTCATTTGTCTGTATTCAAAGCAATACCCAGATAGTCATTGGTTCGGCATAAAAAAAGAAGGTGCTCATGGCCATGGAACAGAAAAAAACTGTAACCCAAAAAAAAAAATTAAAAAAAAAAAAAAAGAGCTACATTTACATTGCGGGGTTCTTCTCCAGAGACATTATCCTCCACCTCTGCCTCGACTTTATCTGCTCAAAAAGAATTAATCATCAACAACTGAAATTACTAAAGAATGAACAAAACAACACTCAAAAGCGCGCAATTCAAAGCTCCTTCTCTTTTTCCCACCAATTCCATGGCAAAGACCGCTCACGGCAGAGTTGTAGTATAAACAGAACAAATAATAACATTCTCTGAAGTCTTATGTGAACAATTTCTATTAGATAAATGCAAGCAGCATGGCAAAACATAGCTACAATACTTTCACTTATGTAAATTAGAAAAGTTTCTTTGTAAATGCAACAAGATGTTTACTAAGGGGAAAAATTAGAAACCTCACTAGTCACTACCATCAGAAAAGCCATCAATTTCCCCAAATGCCTAGTACTAAAATAGAGAGTATAAAAAGGAAATTGATTTCAACCAAGATAATGCGATGTCCAAAACCCTAAGCAGTTGGCAGTAGATAGAGAATTTAACGAGAGAAGATTGGGGAAGAACGCAAATGACCTTGATCTACATCGCCGGAAGACGGAAGGGCATTGGAGGGCAGTGGTTTGGAGAACAGATAGGGAAGCAGTCGGGTGGCACCGCCGGTGATGAGCCGGTAGGCCGGATCAACGAGCTTTGAAAGCCAGCGCCTCTGCGATTGGTCATGCACCGGGCGAGCGTAAGGGGTCGGCGGCGGCTTTCTTGTGGTTGGCTTCCTAACTTTTCCTCCGACTCCTCCACCGCCGTATGATGTGGACGACGTTCCTACCTCAGCCCTCTCCATGTTTCCTCCAAAACAAGCGCTCCGCCTTGGGCGTCGGCGACTCGCAGTAAGAGCACCGTCGACTGTTTTTCGCTTCTTTTTCTCTTTGAAAATATGTCGACTCGACTTTGTTGCGACGACTGCGAGCCCATTAGCCGCAATCTTCAACCTTCGTTTTTATTACTTCTTGAAACGACTTGTCGTCAAATGTGCCACTAAATAATTGTATGTCGTTCGCTCTAACCACACTTTCCTTAATTGGATTAAAATGGTAGTTTTGAAAAAATATTAGAAAAAAGAGGTTCTTTTAAAAAAATTAGGTAATTAAAAGGGTAGTTTTGAAAAAATATTAGAAAAAAGAGGTTCTTTTAAAAAAATTAGGTAAATAGTGTTATTTTGTTGTCTTTATAGGAGTCCATCTCTTTAAAAGGCGCACTCTTATTTTTTTTTTTTAATTTTTAATTGCGGCGGTTGAAGGTTCTTTTAAAAACAATTAGGTAAAGGGTTTAGGGTGTTATTTTGTTTTGTTTTTTTTTTCTTCCCTTATTCCCATCCTGTTTTTATTTCTTCTCATCCTCCCTTTTTTTTATTTATATATTATATGCGTTTTCTTTATTTCTTCTATTTCTTTTATTTTCCAACTAATTTATTGCTATTAAATTTTTAAGTTTTAATTTAAAATTAATGATTTTTAAAAAAATATATATTGAATTTGAGTTGTTTTTATGTAATTTTTTCTTCTTTTTTTTTTCCAGTTTGTAATTTTTTTTTTTCAATTTGAATGGTAGAAGTTTGTACTTTACATTTGAATTAGTTATCCATTGATAAGTCATTTTAGCCATTAAATTTTGAAAAAATTAACTAACCAAGCTAACATAAAATAAGAAGTAGTTTGAGATTGTTCTTGCTTTTAAAATAATTGTTGTCAGTTTTGCTTTTTAAAAAAACTGTTGTGAAAGGAAGTAAAATAGTGTTTGATAAATTTTAATTTTAAATTATAAAAACTAGTTACATTGTTAGATAAATTAATAGTAAATTGGTGTAATTTAATTACAAAATAAAATAGACTTATTATTTTAATTAGTTTTACATTGATAATTAATTTATAATTTATTATAATAAAGATTTTAAAAAAATTTATATGATTTGAATTTAATTTTGTTTCGTCTAAATTATTTGATAAAAGTTTTAAAAAATAATTGTTACAAAAAAAATTGAATCGATTAAAACTTGAAAATTTATGTGAACAATATATTAAAATGAAAAGATATTATTATAATATATTTATTTAAATGATTAAGAAAATAGTACATTTTTAGAAAAGTTGAATATAAAAACTACTAATATGAGCTTTTAAAGATTAGTTAGAATTTAAAAAATGATTATCATATATTAATTAATAATTTGATTTACCTAACAACAAAGTCAGCTAAGATTTTTTCAAAATTGCAAACGTTATTCACCTGAATAATTTCAAAATAAAAAAAGAGAAAGAAGAAGAAAGAATAATAAAAAAAGAACCATATTCAGCAGAGTTAAAATAATGAGTTGTTTTCAAATATAAAAAAATGAGTCAAACTATTTACAAATATAGAAAAATTTTACAATCTATCCATGATAGACTGCAATAGAATTCTATCATTTTCTATCGCTCAAGCGATTAGAATTTATTTGCTTGAGCGATAGAAAGCGATAGAATTCTATTGCGATATATTACGGATAGACAATTAAATTTTTCTATATTTATAAATAGTTTGATATTCTTTTTATTTATAATAATTTTTATAAAATTAATCAAAGAAAAATTAAAAATAAGAAAAATAATTAAATTTAACAAACAAAGTATTGCCCTAATTTAAAATTAAAGTTGATACGGACGAGAAAAAAAGAAAAATTATATTAAAAACAACTCAAGTTGAAAATATTTTAAAAAACATTAATTCTAAATTAAAATTTAAAATTTTAATAGAAATAAATTAGTTGAAAAAAAAGTAACATATATAATATATAAATAAATAAAGGGAGAATGAGAAGAAATAAAAACAAGTTGGCAATAAGGGAATAAAATTTAAAAAAAAAAATCAAAGATTGACGGTGGCAATTAAAAATTAAAAAAAAAAAAAAAAAACAAGAATGCGAATGTTAAAATCATATAACGACGACAAAAGAACACCATTTACATAAAATTTTTCAAGAAAACCCCTTTTTTCTAATATTTTTTCAAAACCACCCTTTTTGTCTCATTAACCCCACACTTTCCACCACACATCACACTAATTTTCTTTTTCCTAAAGGTGATTTTTTCTTTTAGAGATTTTTACCTAAATGATCATTTTGGGCCCTATATTTCAAAAATGTCTTTAAATTTGAATTTTTTCAAGAAAATCTTTTAGTGTTATTTTTGGACAAATTTACCCTTTTTTTATTTTTTATGTCCGAATTTTATATGTATTTTTCCTATTTTCAAAGTTCCTTTAATGATGGAGAGAGAATGTGAATTTATGATGGAGAGAGAAAATGCATTTAATATATGATTTTCTTCTCATTTTCAATTGTAGAGAAAAAAATTTTAATATTATTTTTCCTATTTTCAAAGTTCCAATAATGATGGAGAGAGAAAGTGAATTTATGATAGGGAGAGAAAATGCATTTAATATGATTTTCTTCTCATTTTCAATTGGAGAGAAAATGTATTTAATATTTTTTTTATTTTCTTTTTCACGTATTAATCATTTCTTTGATATTGTTTGTAGTTATTTAACGTTTGCTTTTTGATATTATGTGATATATTCCACCGTTTATTTTGAGTTTTATTTGTTTTCATGTAATATTCCATTGTTTATTTGGTATATATTTGAGGTATTCTGATATGTATGCACTTCTAATTAAGCAACGCTTATGTGTGCTTGTAATATATTCACCGAATGTCTCATATATATGTCACTCTAATGCAATTTTTATATGATGGTTTGTCTTATTTGAGTTTATCTATTATAGTTCTTTGTTTATTTTGAGTTCATTTGTATTTTGCGTTATTATCTCATATATACTATAGTTTATATTCTATCTAACATGATTTAGAAATCTCAAATGAACTTAATGTTCAACATATATTAGTATATATATCATAAAACAGAAAAGTCTCAATAAAAAATTGAAGATATATATATCACAGTATATATCGAAAAATCACTGTATATATCGAAAATGATTATATACTTGCAAATTTTCTAACCAATATATGAAATATACTAGTAAGATTGACTAAATTCCATTTAAGTAAATTTAACCGAAGCTCCATAATGATTTTTAAATAAACAAAGCTATCTATCATGGTATATAAATCTCAAATGAACTTAATATTCAACATATATTAGTGTATATATCATAAAACAGAAAGTATCAATAAAAACTGAAGATATATATCACAGTATATATCGAAAAATCCCCTATATATATCAAGAACAAATATATATATTTATATATTGAAAAAACATAAAAGTACATATAAATCCACGACGACGACGACAATTGGTGACAGGTGCGAGATCTTGGCGGCGCGCGAGTTGGAGTGAGATCGAAGAAGTTTGGCCAGAAAAAATCGAGAAAAAAAAACTCACCGTCAGTCGAAACCGGAACGGCGGCCGAAACTTGAATGGTGACCACGACGACGGCCGAAACTTGAACGGTGGGAACAACGGACGACGTGTTAAACGATGGGAACGACGTCGTCGATGGTGGTTGGGTGGTCCGAGGGAGGGAGGGAGGCGGCAGCTGAAAAGATGAGGGAGAGAGTCTTGAGAGAGAGATTGAAGAAGATGGAATGACTAGAGTTTTGAGAGAGAGATTAAAGAGATTGAGGATACACGAATTTCTAGGCTATGCATGAAGGAGGGATACACAAAAACCTAGATTTGTTTATTTATATAAAATGTAGGTGAGGATTAAATTATAAATAACCATTGATATTAAATAAAAATATGAAAGCAAGAAGGCATTTTTTGTAAAAAAAAAAAAGGGATGTTTTAGACAACAATGTAAAATGGACCTTATCTTAAGGCCTTTTATGTTGAAAACCTTTTTTTTTAATTTGATGTCGAGTTAGTCCATAGATTTTTAAAAATGATTGAAATTTCAAGGACCGGTTAAACATAAATTCTTAAAAGTGTATGGATTAAACTTGTAATTTAACCTTTGTGTTTATACTATTATTTTTCTCTTCCATCAAAAGTTCGGGAAAAAACTAGCTCTTGAAAGTTGTAAAATGTAAGTAATGTAGGTAAATGGGAGTAATGGGTAAAAATAGCAACAAAAAAAAAAGGAAATTACTCTAAACAGAAAAAATATCAAACTATTTACAAATATAGAAAAATTTCACTGTCTATCAGTGATAGACTGCGATAGAATTCTATCGCTTTCTATCGCTCAAGCAAATAAATTCTATCGCTTGAGCGATAGAAAGCGATAGAATACTATCGCGGTCTATCACAGATAGGCGGTAAAATTTTTCTATATTTGTAAATAGTTTGATTCATTTTTCTATATTTGAAACAACCCCAAAAAAATTGATCTATATAAATATCTCTATTTCGAAAAACTTGTTTTATTGTGCTTTTTCAATGGTGATCTCAACTAGCACTAGAACCAGCATTACAAATATCTTTTCTGGTATCTGAATAATAGTATATAAAACTAGTAAGTCGGTAATCAAGAGAAAACATGAGCCCAACGAATTCACGTCCTCTAGTTAAGACAACTTTACTCACTCTAATGTCTGAGTTTTAAGAGTAATGTCTCCTAGAATAGAACAAATTACATTTCTTATGGAAGCACACCTTGTCCACTAGATCCAACAAACTCTATTTTGTGGGAAAAAATCAAACTTCAACGAATTTATAAAAGGGAGATCAGTTTTAATGGAAGAAAAATGTTTTATGAAAAAGTAAAGTTCCAATTTGGAGAAAGATACATATTTACAAACTACTTTGTGATCAGTCGAATAGTCAATGTCTCTTCTTTAAGTTTGTTAAAACATGAAAAATTGAATTCATCAATGAAAGAATGCAACTCATGGAATTGAAAGGATATAACCCTAAGTGAAGAGTCACACATACTATCTATTATAACAATCTCCCCATAAATGGTAAGTTGATAATTTGAGATAAAAGGAAAAAAAAAAAAAATCGATATTTTTCCAATGAAGAACATGCATCAGGTTAAGTAGTAAAACTTTGAACTTCCCTTAGCGAACATCAATTGAGCCTACTTAGTTAATAAGGGACTTGATGCCTTGAACTGTTAACCGTTGTAGAGTAAACTAAGTTAATAAAAGTCACATAGTTTCTAATTTTAACAAAGTTTGTTCTCATAATTGTGTTCATTTTGGCCTCGAACACCTCCTGCCCTTATGAGTGTTTTAGAGAACTCGCCTTAAAAATTCTTATAGAAGCGGCCCCTTCACGCTCACATCAGTGTTTCCTATAAAAAAAACATTGTATATGCTCTCGATTATTCAAACACTTATAGAAACTATTAAAAACATAGTGCTTACCTAGATGATGTGAATTCAACTATTGAACCTTTGCATGTACCGGAATGAGCCATTATAAGAAGCAAGACAAAGAAGATTCAAGAGGCTTTCACATTGCATCTTCAAAGGCTAATACACAAAAAGAGACAAAAATTTTGAGCCCAAATTGATGTATAATGTTAGTTCAATGATTCTATAAGAGAATGGAGTGGAGATGGCATGGGAAAAGTCCTATAGTTTGGAAGATGGCAGGAGGATAAAAAAATTGCGCATATTTTGTGAAAAAAATGTTGCCAATGTGCACTGTATTGGAATTCGTGATGTCAAACTTTGTCAAACGTGCACATCAAGCTTGCCACCTTCTAGAAAAGTTATTTAAGACAATGACAATTTGGAGCATTCCTACATTTTTAGTTTTGCATTTTGACTTCTAAACATTCATTGGATTAGTTTTGATCAAGCTAATTCTCGAGTGAGTTGTTTTAGGGTCTAAGAATGACCATCATAGATTTTCTAAGCCCGATCTAAGAGTTATTCATCCATCTAACTAACTAAGCTCTTGGTTGAAATCATTCGTTAAATTAGTCCTTCAAATGGTGAGACATATTCATGGAATGTGCACACGTCATTCGTTAAATTAGTCCTTCAAATGATGAGACATATTTATGGAATGTGCGCACGGGACAACCCATCTGACCCTACAACATTTGGATGTCAAGGAAACTTGTAACCATAGATTAAACCCATGACTCATTGGCCCTTTTTTATGTTCCCACTACCACTAGATCAACCCATGATGGTTTGGAATGTGTCTTATCAAAATTATAAAATCAATAATTTTATACACAAAAAAAAAAAAAAGAAAATTCGACTATGACATCTTATGTCTTACATATATTGTTTTTCTCTAATGAGTCCTACAAATTTTTCACCAAATCCACTACTATAATTATTATATAATGTGTTATCTAGTGCGTTCAAAATGTAGTTCTTGCATAATATTTTGCATGTTTCTATGCCTCAAGTGCAACCAACTTTTCTTTATCGGTTTCTCCTTCAACATATTACACAATAGCATATTTTTTTTCAAAAATCTTGTATGATTCAAAAGTGTAAGGCATAAGAAAATTTCTTTTTGTCATCATTTGAAATCATTACATTTCAATTTTTCATAATTTTTCTCCATGACTTTCCCCAACATGTGGTACAATAATTTGGTATTGTTGAACACATTTATGTTAAGTCAATCATCAAATATTTGCAAAACAAAGTAAATAACTTTATTGAACAAGTTTTCACAAAATAAAACCGATAAAGCAACAAAATGAACTCAAGACATTATTCAACATACTTGAAACTTAATTAAAATGGCACGAGAATATTATACTTTATACCCATTATGCATAATAATAAAAGTATACTGAGATAAGTTAAAGAAGAAAAAAAAACAACAATAATAAAAATAGTGCAATACTCACGGCTTAAATCATTGTTGTCATTACATATAATTGTAAAAACGAAAATTAGTGGAAAAAAAAAAATATTACACATGCCAAATGATAAACTCATGCCCAAATGTACGTGTGCGCGCACGTGCGTGCATACGTACACATACAAGGCAAATTAAAAACAACTAATTGAATAAATTAAGCCAAAAATTAAACAACTTAATATCCACTCTTAATAAAAATGAAACATGAAAGGTTAAAAGAAAATAAAATTCGAAGGAAATGAATAAACCAGACCTAACAAACAATGAAACAGCCTTTAATGAAGCATGAGATTACTTATATCAATCAATAAAAACGACAAATATGCACTGGAATTTACATGCACAAAATGAAAAGTAATTCCAGAACATTAACATGCACACAGGGAAATCCGAATATTAGTAACCTCATATACGACACAAAATTTAAGCCTAACAAATTCGCATTTCTTTTTAAGATAATTTTACTTACTGTAATGACTGAATTTCAAGAGTAATTATCTCCTACGAAATAAACTGAACTTCAACGAATTTATAAAAGGGGCATAAGTTTTAATAGAAGAAAAGTGTTAGATGAAAAAGTGAAGTTCCAATTTGGAGACTAGACATATTTATAAACTAGTTTTTGACCATTCTCAAGTTCGTTAAAAAATGACAAGATGCATTCATTAATGAAAGAATGCAATTCATGGAATTGAAAAGATGTAACCACAAATGAAGAATCACATACCATTTATTCCAACATTTTCTTAAGGGACATAGCATAAATTCTTGGAAGAGTAGCTTTGGGAAAGTTTTCAAACCAAATATCATGCCAAAAAATCGTTGTTGTCAATTGAAGTTCACCACCGAAATTGGAAAACACATAAATGAATAAATTTAGGTAGCCAATATTTGACACCGGGATCTCCACTGGTAAGGCAAAAAAAAAAAAAAAAAAAAAAAAAAAAACCTTAAAAATGTGTTGTTTATTTAAACGATAAAATCTTTTGTGGTATTTCTAGCAAATTATATATATATATATATATATATATATATATATATAGATACATACATACATACATATACATATATTCTTTTTTCCTATTATAAAAAATATATTATGTATTTTTGTCATCGGACATTGGTGTTACAACTAGGAGTGTTACAAAAAAAACCGAAAAATCGAAAAATCAAACCAATCCAAACCGATTCACTAGTTTGGTTTGGTTTTTTAGCATAAGGACATATTAGTTTTTATTTGAAGAAAACCAAAAAATATTGGTTCACTTAAAAATAAACTCTAACAATATTAGGTATCTTTTAGTGTTTTAATTAGTATGGTGCATATATATTTATTGTTTAGAAAAAAGATCAATTATTATGGAGTGTGTATGATATTTATTTAGAAAGTACCCAAAAAAATGTCAAATTTCAATCTATAAAAAAGGAAATGAACTCAAATTGAATTTAAAATTAGTAAAAATGACCCATTCAAAACAAAATTAGAAATAAAAATTAAATTTTAGAAGAGAAAAAAAAAATGTGAAAACCGAAAACCAAACCGATAATAAATCGAACCAAATAAAAACTAATCCAATGGTTTTATTCTTTATTGGACATCGGTTTGGATCTCTTCTCTATAAAACCAATTAGTTTGGTTTGCTTCTTGGATGACCCAAAATCGACAAAAACGAATCAACTATCACCCCTAGGCACAACTAACCAAAATTATGGAAGGGTCTCATCCTTGAGGGCCTCCTTCCATTTTGGACAATCACTGCAGCTCCTCGATTCAGTATCAAGGCTCTCTTGGAACTTGCTCATCATTTAAGGCTACTTGGGCCCATTGGGTCTACGGCTCGTGGGTCATGAGCCTAGGTCTTGGGACCATCCACAACACTTATCATGCTAATCTTGATTCGGTGTGAATATATTGAAGTCAAAAGCAAGTATGACATTAATTATAAGTCAAATTATGAAGTGTCAATCGCCTTTCAATGTTCGTCATTAACTTAAATTATATAGAATATAATAAGTTTCTAAACTCTCTATTCTAACATAAGTGTAATAATACATTCACTTTTATTAGAAAAAGGTAAGTACCATGATCACGAATCAAGCTATTAATATCACAAAACGTAATGTCATTGATTTCTAACAAATCAAAATAGACTAGTTCCATTTAATTTGTAAGTACTCAAAAGCATCAATACTCAATTCCCTTCATTCTCATAGCCAAGATAGGTATAAGATGTGAAATTGTACTCTAAACCCAACTATATATATTCTCACATCAAGCTAGAATCACCATTTTTAATGACCCTAAAACATAACAATCTTAGGTTTGAAAAGAAAAACATGTCAAAATCTCATTGGCGTCAAAGAACAAAATTTATTGATTATGATATAAAATGTGACACCTTTCATAATAAAACCACCTTATTATTTCATAAATATCTAAAAATCCAAGTCATCATCACAAAGGCTAGCACTCAATTAGGTTACTTTTTCTTTTTTTTTTTTTTTTTTAAATAGATTTCCTTCTTTTTCCTATTCAAGATTTTGGAGAAGCTTTGCATTTGCTGCTGAATAAAGACAAGAAAATAGAAACTCCCACAATTTACATAAAGATTCTCCCAATTTTTTCAACCCAATGTTGTTAAAGTCACAATCATTGGAAGAGAAAACAGAGATGCCATCCATTGGAGTATGTAAAAACAGTGCATAACTTTGAGAGAGAATTTTTATTTATTTATTTATTTTAAAACACTTACGAGAATGACAATATTTAAATTTCTGACCTCTAGATTGAGAGCATACGAGAATATTATTAATGTGTGTTTCATTCGAAGTATAATATATGCTAATTTTCAGGACCAAGGAATCGTATTTCCTGTCAAAAACATTGCCTTTCCCACTACACACCTCAATTGAAAAAGACTTGAAAAACAAAATGTTTTGGCTTTTTATTTTTTATTTTTAAAGCTTCTAAATGAGTGGTTTTGGAGTGGTGTGCATCACAATTCAAACTTTCAAACTGTGGGTAGGCTTTTTGGCTTCAATTCCTTTATATATTCTGCTTGGATTTGATGTGCACCAAACAATAATAATGCATCAACCCCTTACAGTTTGATTTCCAAAAATCATATTAGATTGTATACATACATGACTAAATATCTCACATCTCTTCTAACTAGGTACAAAGATTCTAATTTCTTTTGATTTCTATTGAATCAATGTCGTTTTACAATTTATGTTATACATATGTTAATACAACTAGTTTGTATTAACAAATACGAAAATGGACTATTTGAATGATACAAAATCAAAATAGGTGTGTAATATATAATCCAACCTGTCACCATGAGCACAACTTGCATAGACTTAAGAAATCTATTCTTTTTGAAGTTGGATGTTCAAATTTTCGTCCTTGCGTTTGTTGTGCTAAGTGTGTAATCGAAGCCAAGCCACTTATTATTCGTTCATTGAATCTATATGGTGCGTGATACGAATTCAGACCACAATATGGAAGAATTTTCTACTGAAGAATATCAGTCTATTTAAAGCAGTATTGCAAGTCCCTATACAAATGTAAACCCATCTCCATGTATAAATTCTGTAAAGATTGATCAAGGTAAAAAAGAGAGAGAGAAGAATAAAAAACCAAGTGAAGATAGTACGAAATGACAGGAAGAAGAGAAAAAAGGATGGATGGGGGTAATTAATCTTCTCCAATATGAAAATTCCCTGACTGGAAAAACAAAGAATCAAGTTCTCCCATGCGGATGGCTTATCAGCTAAATGTGACATCTTGGCCACGCTGAAATGACCTTCCAATTCATATCAGTTTACTATAACATGTTTTGGGGTCTGCATTAGATCAGTGAATAATCTGTAGCATTTAGATGTAGATCTTTCAAAGCACAGAAAATGGTTACTTAATGAAGTATTTTAATGTTTAAAACCCCAAAATTAAGGAATGAAATTGAAGTTGAGAGATGGGAATGAACCAATTTGGTTTGAGAATTTCAGAGGTGAGCTGAAGAATGCTACCCCCCATGTGTAGCAGTAGAATAAAGGGCACCATGCCTAATATTGCCCATCCATTTCCTGTCCCCACGAAGCTTACTTTCATGAGTCATATTGGTTCCAAGTTCAACCCATCAATCACATCTGCGATCCAAACAAACTGAGCTGTCAGTTGTTTCAATAAAGGGCTTCAAAGGCTAGAAGCAGAGTCCCCTCCATGGTAGTGGTGACTGAGGGAAGCTGTTTTTAATGGTGATTAACATTGAAAAAGATCAAACATGTCTACAAATTATAGCCACCAATCTTGGCAACCTCAGTGACAGTTCTGCTTAGCCTAAACTTTGAATAGTTTCAGACTCTCTCAGAGGGATATGCCCATCTCCATCAACACATCATTTCAAAATGCTAAGCTACTGTTGTTTTGACAATCCATAAATTCCCAAACAACAGCACAAACCCAGAAGAAGAACGCTTGAACATGAAAATGGAAAGTGAAAAGGCTATTATGAGAGATCAGCTAGAACCAAGGGATACTTTCAAAATTGCCTACCTAATCCATTTCTTGCTTGGTGTTGGCAATTTGCTCCCCTGGAATGCTTCAATCACTGCAGTTGATTACTTCGGCTACCTGTATCCGACCAAACACGTCGAAAAGGTTTTCTCTGTGGCTTACATGACTTCTTCTGTTCTCCTTCTAGTTCTTATGATTGCTTGGGATGGATGGTCTAAGAAGACAAGCTTTAGATTTCGAATGAACTTGGGATTTTCTTTGTTTATACTGTCTATTCTGGTGTCTCCTATTATGGATTGGGCTTCAAGCATGACTGGTTCAAACTGGAGACCAAACGAAGCTTATGGTGTGATCGTTGCATCAGTTGTCGCATGTGGTTTGGCCGATGGCTTAGTAGCAGGAAGTTTGATAGGATCAGCTGGCAGGCTGCCAAAACAATTTATGCAGGCTGTGTTTGCAGGGACTGCTTCTTCAGGTACTATCTATGTCCAAACCTTCTAGTTAACTATATTTCTCCTCGTGCCCTTGAACGGATATCATGAAATTGTTGATACCAATATAAAGTGCCAGACATGATCTATCAGCCTAGAAAGCATGTGCATTCATTAGCCTGAAAGGGCAACAAAAGAAGTACTTTCTCCATTCAACGGCATGAATAAGTATAGAAGTAATACGGGATGGCTGTAAAGTGTGTTAATATTTTAAAGATCTTTATTGATGTGGCAACTAGGTATTGGTGTATAGCATTAAATTGAAAATCAGATATAATTTCCATGCCATGTTAAACTAAACAAGCTAAAAAAGATTCAGTCTTCAATTGATTAAATAACCAATCATATCCTATTACAAAAGTCAATATCAAACATGTGAAGCTCATTTTTCTGTTCTGAATTCCGCGAAGTTAGAGAATTATTGCTATGTACCTGACTGAGAAAATTGATGGTGGCAGGTGTTCTTGTTTCAATCTTGAGGATTATTACAAAGGCCTCACTTACACAATCGCCAAAGGGTCTTCAAAAGAGCGCGCATTTGTACTTCATCGTTGGCGCTTCGATTCTCTTCTGCTGCATAGTGTCATGTAACTTGTTGTGCAAGCTGCCAGTTATGCAGCATTATTACAGAGTTCTTCTAGATGAACCTCCATGTTCAAAATCCAAGTTCTGGACAGTGGTGGGGAAAATCCGGTGGCCTGCATTTGGAATTTTCATAACTTATGTCGTTACGCTATCAATTTTTCCAGGATTCATAGCCGAGGACCTGGAATCAAAACTGCTTCAAGATTGGTATCCTATTCTACTGATCACAATATACAACATTGCAGATTTAGTTGGAAAATCTCTAACTGCAATATATATCTTGAAAAACATCAAGAGAGCAACATGGTTTTGCATCACCAGGCTTCTCTTTTATCCACTGTTCATGGCCTGCATCCATGGACCAAGGTGGCTAAAAACCGAACTGCCAGTGATTGTTCTGACTTTTTTGCTCGGCTTGAGCAATGGATACCTGACAAGTGTCATCATGATCAGTACTCCCAAGTTATTACCTGCATCAGAGGCAGAATTATCTGCCATTGTAATGGTTGTGTTCCTGGGCATTGGGTTGGTCGGTGGCTCAGTTCTAGGTTGGTTTTGGATCCTTTGAAGTTGAACCAAACTCAATAAATTGTTCAGTACCCAATTCACAGCAGTTCACCAAAGTGGTACTACAAACTAATAAAATGTTGTCTTGTCCAAATTGTCTGGATAGGGAACTTTTTTGCCAATTTTCAACAAGATATAAAGTGCGCAAGCAGACAAGACAACAGGCCTAACATTTGAACCACCACCATGTTCAACTGCTGAAAAAAGCAAGCCGAATTGGAAGACATGAAGAAGAAGCTGACAAGAAAGTTTTTCACTCAAGTGGCATCTCTCTCCATGTTCAATCTAGTAACAGATGTAGCATTAGAAATCAGTTGTAGTAGTTTCTTCGTTTCTTTCTTCTTACAGGTAAATTCAAACACTTGGTACTTTCTCTCCTTCAGGTCCCTGTCCCCCCCCCCCCCCCCCCCCCCCCCAAAAAAAAAAAAAAAAGAAAAAGAAATATATATTTATAAAGAGAATCTAGTGACATTTTGACTCCAATTCATTCATTTGTATAATGCAACTCAAAAACATGCGTCATTGAAGAAACACAAAAAGAGCACTCTCGAAATATCAAGATAAAATATATCTTATTCTTTTCACAACTTTCATTCCTTAGGGAGACATTCAATATCTTTGGACGATACAACTCACTACTGCACAAAAAAGAATACTAATACTAAGGCCAAGAAGGGAATATAAACAGGGTCAAGAGATGTTATCTCTGAAGCTATGATACAAAAGATATGAAGCCAGGAGAAGTCTAAGAACTAAGAAGCAGCAGCAAGAGGAGGTGGGGGGTGAACTCCTTGGAAGAAGCTTGTTGCTGGTTTTTCTCTAAAGCTTTCATCTCCAACTTCCTCTTCCTCTTCTTCTTCTTCTTCTTCAGCATCCCAAAGGAACCGTGCGTAAGATGCTAGAACATAACTGCACCATAACATAAAAGCAATCAATGAATATGCCATTAAACAACCATAACTCTAATCCAAAAGTAAGAATGTCATCATGAAATCTAGAAGCTTACCAGTCTTCAGGGGCAGCTTTAACAGCTTGATTAAAATAACTCTCGGCTCTTGGAGAGTCCTTTTGAGTTTCCCATATCAGATCAGCGTACATGGACAAGACATTACCATCGCCTGGATTGCTCAAAATTGCTCTCCCACAATACTCTTGAGCTTTCACAAGATCCCCGCGTACCTATTACCCGAAACAATTCATCATAAATACAACAAAAAAAAAAAAAAAAAAAAAAAAATCAACAATCTTTGAAACTAGACAACAGTTTTTCTTCAATCATATAGCAATTGGGACTTGAATTTGAATATATATTTACCTCTTTCAAGAAACGAGCATAATTGCTCAAAAGCATTGAATTCCCAGGATTTGCCTCGATCATTTTTTGATAGTATAAATCCGTACTCTCATTCCCATGATTCGAATCTCCAAACCCAAAACTCCCATCATCGCCACCATCAGATCCTCCACCGCCATGGATCCTTCCACCACTACCACCAACTCCACCACCAACCAGAACACTAACAAACCCACCATCCCCATCCCCAGTTTCAGAAATAAACCCACAGCTCAAAGACGCCGTTTTGGAGCGGGTAAAGCCAACCGCATCTATCTCTTCAACCACCTCAGAAAACCCACTTAGAGTTCTGCAAAAGGGTTTCATCTTAGACATGGACAGGTCCCGAAGATCCGTCTCGGAAAGCGCTCGAGTAATCATCCGTGGGGAATCGTCGATAATGGGAGATAAGCAAGTGGGAGAGCCAGAGAGGAGAATGGAACGCGATTTGGGGATTTGGTGCACAATCTCCGCCTCTATGGATGAATCTCTTGAATGGTGTAACCATGAATTGAGAAGGGGAGTGGAAGCACTTCTGAGGAGCATAATTCTGAAAATTTAGAAGTTGCGTGTTTACAGAAATGAGATGTTCTTAGCTTCTGGTGCTGTGTGAAAGTTGCTTGAGGGAGGGCTGACCTAAAACAATGGCGGCAAAGGGAGGATTTTTATAAGAGAAATTGTGGGGAAGGAGGGAAATTGAAGATTAAATCTGAGACGTTGGTTTTGTGACAACTAAGAAAAACCGTGTACCGGTGCACGAGGTTTTATTTATTTCTCGTATGTTTGGGTTTTAGCAAATAGTTTGGACAAAATGTTCAACATCTATTCATTTATTATTATTAGCACATACCACACACGTACCACCTAAATTTTATACTTTTATCTTAATGCCTAGAAAAATAATAATAAAAGCTATGATTAATACAATAGTATTTTACATTATTTGACGTAAATAGTTGGAACTATTTGAAGAGAAAGACATAATAAGAATCAATGAAATTTTGAAAAGTAAAAGACGTAATTGTTCGTTTAAACATATTTCAATTGTTAATAGATCATGATGTTCATATATATAGTCTATATCACATTTTTACATGAAAGGACATACTAATTTGTGGTTTAACAACCACTTTGACCCAAATAGTTATAATGAGATAAAAAAAAAACGTGATTGTTTGTTTAAACATATCTCATTGTTAGATCATTTCGACTTGAATAGTTGTAACAAAGGACAAAATATGAAATTTTTAAGAGATGTAAGAGTATAAAATGAGAAAGTAAAGATTCTTTCTCTTATAACTCACTTTATATAGATTTTGAAAATGATATTTATTCGATTTGATTATTTTAAATGATAGAAAAATAGATTTTAAGAAAATGATAAGTGTTATGGGTGATTTTGGACTAAAGGGTAATGATGGACATAAAATAAGGATAGAAACAATAAGGTCCAGAAAATAACCAGGTTTAAACTGATGATAGGACCCTAGGTCTAAAATGGACCTAGGAAAGATGGTTAGTTCGTGTCAAAGCTCAAATTAATGTGTTCGGCCTTAACCTCGGCCAAGGTAGGGACTAAGCCTAGCAAAATAGCTAATAAAGCATGTCCCACATATGCCTCAGCCCAAAGCATCACCCTAGGACCAAAATGAGCCTAGGGGAAGATGCTCGGACTCGGCCTTAGGCAGACCCTAGCCAAACGCGAAACAGGACATGCCTCTTGGGCAAGTAAGTTGTATGATATTATCCTAAAGCGACTTCAAAACCCTATCAAAATAACCTAGATTACTCACATCTATTAATATATCATTATAACTTCATGTGATGTAACTTGAATTCTACTCTCAAACTCCATAGTTTTCACTCTTTCTTTAACTTAAGCATTAGAATGTGTGTGACAATTGTTACCTCTATCCAAATTTTGGATCAACCATAAAAGAAAATATTTCATCTCATTAACATAGGTAGAATGGTTAAATCTTAAGTTTTAGTTTCTTTTTTTTACCTCTTATATATTGTGAATTTGTCGACCACATTGTTCTTCCAGCTTCTTTGAATAATTTTTGGAATATTGTGTTAGATTGAAGTAATGAGTAATAATTTGACTTAATTAATTTGTAAAATAAAAACATACTACTACTAGTAAAAGAAAACTTCATTTGAAATGCATTCTACTGATCATCAGCCTAACGAAGGATTTTGGTTTACTTGTCGTTATTGAAGAAGAAAGGTTTAGTTTTGTCATTCCAAAAATATTAACTAGTTCAATTATCCCAAATTAAAACTATAGGGATGATTAGGTTGCAGGTCTATAACATTGTAGCAAACTAAAATTGTATATATTCGTTTATGTAATGATGATATTTTAATCATATATTTCAGTTACATATCGTTTTTTAAGAAAATTATTATAAATAGAAAAAATATCAAACTATTTATAAATATTAAAAATTTCACTATATATCACGGTCTATCGCTTAAGCGGTAGAAACCGCGATATAGAAGTCTATCATAAGAATGAGAGAGAGAGGAGGGGAGATCGAGAGAGAGAGAGAGACTTGTGCCCGATGTTCCATTTTTTTTTTTTGTAATTTCACCTAGGTAAGACGTAAGCAAAATGGCGATAATCTTACGCCTCGTTTGGTAACTATTTCATTTTTTATTTTTAGTTTTTAAAAATTAAGCCTAATTAATTCTCCCAATTCCTTACAATGATTTGGATCTTTCTTAAGTATAAGTGTTAATTCTTAACCAAATTCTAAAAACAAAAACAAATTTTTAAAAACTTTTTTTTTAGTTTTCAAATTTTTGTTTGATTTTTTAAAACATTAGTGAAAAGTAAACAATAAAGTAAGAGAGTTAAGTCGAATGAGTGTTTATAGGCTTAATTTTCAAAACTAAAAAACTAACAACTAAATAGTTATCAAACAAGACCTTAAAATTTAGAAAGTATATCAAATCTCATTTCAGCTCAACACTTTGAATCATTCATACGATCGTCCCATAAATAATGTCATAATTCGAACCAAGTGAACATTTAAGACTATAACAATTAAATGGAGCTTGAAGTTCGACTAAGATAACATTTCAAAAGGTTAAAGCTTTTATAAATTATTATATCATATGAATTGAAAATACATCTCTAGAAAAACAATATATTAATAATGAATGGTTCAACTCACATCACATGTACCAATATGAGCATAAGTAAACACTAATTAGTATGTACCTTTTTTTTTTACAGTTAGAAGTTCAAATCCACATACTTTACATTTATTGTACTAATTAGAACAAATCACATCTCATGTAAAATAAACTACTACTGGTGTAATATTATTTTTGTTATTATTATTTCATCATGAATACAACTACAAAATTACAAATTTAAACTCGATGTTTTGTTTGATAACTATTTAATTTTTTGTTTTGGTTTTGAAAATTAAACTTATAAACACTATTTCCATGTGTAGGTTTCTTTGTTTTATAATTTGTTATCTGTTTTTTTAAGGATGTTTTCGAAATTTAAGTCAAAATTTTAAAATAAAAGAAACTAATTTGAAAAACATTTTTTTTATGATTGTGAATCCAAATGTTCTTTTTTTAAAAAAAAGATGAAAAGTATGGTTAAAAAAATTATGAGAAATGAAAATAAAAACTGTAAACAGTTAGAAAGATTCAAATTGGTAACTATTTATTGTATCTAAAAAAGATATTGTTAAAATTATTAACCTAATAGATTTTACTCATCAACCTCATATCAATTTACATGAATAATATCTTAAACTAAAATTTCAAAATTCAAGTGTCACTAAAACTTTTCTTAAAATTTAAAGATATTTTTAAATAATTTAAACCCTAACTTTTAGTTTTAACTTCGAGGGATTAATTTTGTGAAATAAGGTTACAAAGATTTTCATTTTAAAACATGGATAGTCTGTAGATAATTCAAGCTATCCATTTCTACAATCTCAAATTATTCAAGAGAGTATTAAAACGAACATAACTCAATAATAATCAACCTGTATTATCGAAATTGAGAGTTAGATGAAGGAGTACGTGGGACCTGCTACGAGTAACACGTCATGAGTGTCACTGTGTCAGGTCCTACGAACACTGTTGATTGGTTGTGTGTGAGATTTTTAACGACCCTTGTTAAATCAGTCACGTGATCAAGAAAACTACATCCACGATTTTGACACCGACAGCTATATTTCACTTTCACCTCACTGCTGAAAAGCCCTCCTATTTTCCCAAATTAACATTTCTGCCATGCTCGCTCATGAGTGGCTGGACGTAGCTTTTAGGGACCCACACGGCCGAGTCCAAGAGCAAAAGTCGCCTTCATGGGTGGACCCCATGGCTCGATTCAACGGTGAGCCGTGAAGCCGTAGAAAATAAGAATGGCGATGGCGACGGCGACTAAGTCAATTTATGGGTATTCTTGTAATTTTGTACTATTATTAGTTATTGATGAAGGCAAAGTGTGTGCTCCGTACTTCATTGTGGTATCGGCGGCTGAAATTTTATAATTTTTATTTCCAAAAAAAAAAAAAAAAAAAAAAAAAACCAAATAAATAAAGAAAGGAGGAAGACCTTCTCACATATTCACAATCGGATCTTTCCCCCCACCCGCATGCAATTGGAAATTTGCAAGAGGGTCCTCTAGGAACAGAAATTTTGAAGTTTTAATTTATTGGTTGACGATGAAAAATGAGACTTCTGTAAGATTAATCATCGTTTAAGAAATTAACAACCTCTAAATAATTTAATTCTACAGTGACGAATTAGACATTGAGAGAGATAATATTAAAGACGTCTTCACAAATAGTCATCGCTTCAAGAACTTTGATTTCATTGCATCTTTTGATAAAAAGAAGACCAATTAGATGGACACGACCTAGATGGTCTAGAAGCATCCAACATAGTCTGCAAGTCAGCACTCCAATTCTCCAAGCAACATCAATGTTCAACTTTCAATGGTACCTTAAAGGTGGATACCAAAGCCAAATGATCTAAGCTCATTGATCCTCGAGCTCGCTTTGGCGGTTGTTCTACCATTTGGGTGCAAAGGAAATTTCTTTATTGAAATACTGAATTTGCTATTATATTTAAGAATTATTTTTTTGCCATTTTAAAATAATTTCTCAAATAAGAGATCATTTTTAGTATTTTGATCCGAATCAGAAACCAAATAAAATAATTCAAAATTACTTCTAAAAGCTTAAAACCAAACATCAATATACTTATATGAAAATCAATTCCACTTAATATTTTTTAAAAAATTACTACTTCAACTATCACTCCGAGACATAAAGCAAAGAGAAACATTAATCTCACACAGCTACCCTTACCTATTCTCGGGAAAATTGAAGTAATATTGTAGTTTTTAAAATTATTTATAAAAATATTGTAGTTTTGAAAGTATTTGTAAAAATTTGGTAGTTTTATGATGTGATTGTTAAAATATGGATAAATTATATATATATTTTAATTGGTCGAGTGTTCAACACTCGACCAAATACCCTTCCTTAAATGGTCAAGTGTTGAACACTCGACCAAACTTGTTTATTTTTTCTTTTTTTTCTTTTTTTTTAACAATCAACACTCGACCAAACCACTTTTTTTTTCTTAACAAGTTGGTGCTCGACTATTTTTTAATTTTTTTATAACTAGCTATAATTCTATTATTTTTTAATAAAAAAATAACTTTATAAAAATTTATCCATCTATTTCTCAATGATGAGAAAAATTTATCATTGTCTTAACTTTGTCGACTATAATTTTAAGAGATATTACAGACTTATAGTAAATGATTTAAAATTACTAAAATATAAATTAAAATGTCCATATCAATATAACAATTTAACATTTTTCATTTATTAAGAATGATAATAAAAAAATTAATGTGTCCCACAAGGTGGACGTCGTCGATTTCGAGTTGGTTGTCGTCGTCGACTTTGAACTCTAGGTTGCTCTTGTTCCTCTGGTGGCTCTGGTACCTCTGCAGGCGCATCATAGTATAAATATTCGTTATGCTCTTCACGTACACGCCCATGTCCTTGCATGTATGAAGACGATGGACCAGCTGACGATGGACCGGCTTCTGAATCATAATATCCTGAACCAAATGTTGGCATCATCATCATCGGACTAGCATAATCAGTGTGGCTATGCTTCAGCGTCATAGGGGGCAATTCTTCCACATTGTGATCAACCTCATCAAAGTCTTCTTCTTCTACTTGAGCACGCCCCCTACGTCTAGCAATCGGTGGAGGTGCAATGAGTATATCATACATATAATGTATCTCCTCCATGTACCTCTCGTTATTATTACAGACAGCAAAGACCTGGTTTGGATCATTTGCAATATCACGAAGGCTACTGTTGCTCGAGCTCTGTGAATTATAAAAAAAATAGATAATATTTAAAATAAATTCAAATTTAAAATGATTAAACAATATTTAATTATATACCAGATGACCCACAGCTGCTCCTGGGCGAGTAATATAGCGCCTTGTTATATTATTATACCAATCAATGTAATCTTGGGTTACATCCCTATCATATTGCCCAATTGAAACCCTGGTGCGATAAACCTTCTACGATAGTGCCATCGCACTACCAAATGTGCAACTTTATCGACCAATCTGCTATTCGTAGGTCGATGTCATGCAGTAGGGGTTCAGTATTACAATCTGGTGGGACATCCTGTTGGAAACCAAATTGTCTGATTACCTTGTTAGGGAAATGCCACTCACCAATGTGAAAACATATGAGAGGACTTATCGTCTGCCACATGTCTTGACCGTTGGTACAAAAATTGGGCAAAATGTGCATAACAGCTTTGTAGGACTCCCAAATAATCTGAAACATAACATATTATATTAAAAATATTAAATACATAAAAAAAATATGTATACAAATTCAATTGGATCCAGTATTCTTGTACTTGATCAGGTTGAAGCAGATCCAACATGTATCTATACTGACTCACAACATGTGTAGCTGATCTAGTTACACAAAATTGGTCTCTCCACCTATATTATGAAATCAATATTTTAGATTCTAAATTAACTATATTAGTCATATAAAAAAAATTGTAAATTAAATTAAACTAACATACCGAGAATCGTATGCTTGTCCAGCTAATTGATGCTCGTTGACATGTCGGAGTTGGGGAGCCATTGTTGGAAATCGCTCCCAAGCCCATAATTGTAGAAGTATCAAAGGTCCACAGATTTCACGAACTTCAGGTTTTGTTGCTTTGCACAGCTGTCTATACAGCCATGCCAAACATGCTCCACCCCAAGAATACTGTCCCGCTTCATGAAAATTTGCTAACAATGGTAGGAACATTAAGTACACGTAGTGACTTGATTTGTCAGAAAACAGACTTCCACCCATCATCTGTAATATGCATGCTCGTGTATATCTCATGACAGATTCCTCGTATGCATCATCATCAAGCCTTGGAAATTGTGTTCCTAACAATTTGTATGATTCGTCCCAATCGCCAAACACTTTAACCAACGCCTTTTTTTTACACTGCCACACCCTATGGTAAGGAACATGATATCCAAATTTTGTTTTTATGTCGGACTGTAGTTGTATCACTCTAATAGACGGTTTTTCTCTAACGACATCACAAAACTCTAAGGCAATCATTGAAGAATCTAATTGCACATGACTTTGACTTAGTTCTGAATAAAAACATGTATGTTGATCAACATACTTAGTGATCTCAAATAAGCCATGTGATTTCCTTTTTGTTGCACGGAGTCTCCATTTGCAACCTTCTTCCCACTTCTTACATTGAATTGCCCAGATAGCCGGTGTCGATTCTACTACCTCATATGGTGCGTGATGCCTGATAGAAAAACACTTGACCGCATGTTGTAGCATTTCTTTATCTTGACAAATCATCACCTTATACAATTCGGTATTGTCAACAACCACAAGGGCTACAATTGGGTCGTGTTCTCTAATGCTATCTATTACATCCATATCTAAATTACTGAATGTATCTGAAGGTTATTCATATTCACGACCATCAAAGTCCAAACCCTCAAATTCATCGTCAGTCTCTGTTCTAAAATCCCTGTATTGATTATTAGCCACCATACCTTCATCATCACAGGCTGGTGCAACTGATTCAGGATCAGGGTCCATCGGGTCTTCAAATTGACTAAAGGGTTGTGCATTCAAGTTTATATCAAACCCTACCCTACTCACATTAACATATAAATCCACTAAGTTTGGGAGTGGCAGTGCGATTGAAAACATCAGATTCATTGCTTGTTCATCATGAATAGGGAATGCCATAAACCTTACTGATCCTGATGGTATTGGATTAGGATGTCTATATATTATTTCTAACTGATTTACTCTCATATCTACACCAAGTGACATCCCTACCATTTTAATGAATTGTTCAAAAATTATTCCACTATTCACATTTATGCTAAAACCTCCACTAGCTGGTTGATCATATTCAACACCATCAACACCATCAATCATATGACCATTTGAAAATAACACAAATCCCAAACATTTGTCTACTATTTTCTAGAAAAAAAAAACAAACAATACATTACTTTTTAAATTAAAAAACTAATACTAAAAAATCAAATATTATTAAGAAAACAAACAAAAATACTAAACTTTTTGTATTAACAAACTATAAGCATAGAATACAAAAAAAAAAAAAAAAAGAAGACTCAAATAACAAAAATATTATACTATAAATAAAAATATTCATAGTAAATGCAAAAAATATAATACTAAACCTTTTTTCTTCAAGAATAGCATAAAAACTCTAATATTAACAAAAAAAACCTAAATTTTTCAAAAAATGTAAAAAAATTTTACTCAAATTAGTAATTTTGTATTACAAAACAAAAAAAGTCTCTAAACTTTTTAAATTAAAAAAACTAATACTAAAAAATCAAATATTATTAAGAAAAGAAACAAAAATACTAACCTTTTTGTATTAACAAACTATAAGCATAAAAAAAACTCAAATAACAAAAATATTATACTATAAAACAAAAAATAGAAATTTAATAGTAAATGCAATAAATCTAATATTATTTACCATGAAAACGAAAACAAGATAAAACATTAACATGGTAGATCTAACATAATAAAAACAAGAATATTAAACTGTAAAAAAAAAAAAAAAAAAAACTCCTAACATCAATCTATAAATATTCTTAAATTTAACGACGATTAAAAACTAATTAAGAACATTAAATGGGTTGTATAACATGATATAAATATATAAAAAAAACTAGTAATAAATAAAAAAAAAACTCACAAATTCAACGACGGTTCTACACTTTTTCTTCTTCAAAGTGGCAATCTCCTTCTTCGTTATTTGTTATCAAAACAACAATAAAAACTACAATATATATATAGAATATGAGAAGATGAATCTTAAAAAAAAAATTAGTTCAGTCAAAGTGTACCTGTTTTTTGTTCTTTGTTTCTTAAACAGCAACAAAACTATTGAAAAAATAAAATAGTATGAGAATATAGATAAAATTTATAATTAATTATAAAAAATTAAAAATTTAATAACAAATATACAAACCTCACAATATTAATTAAGCCGAAAGAAAAATGAGAGAGTTTGATAGTAGAAAAGGAAATGCCGAAAGTGAAAGCAAGAGGTTGAAATGAAAGTAAAGAGGGAGTGAAGCTGGTAAAAGTGATGAAAGTGAAAGTGAAAGTGAAAGTGAAGAAGGCTGGTTTATAGAAAAGGGGTCGAGAGTTGAAGTCTCGACCCCCAAACGCCCGTGAACTGCCCCATGCGCTTGCCTATGCCTGCCGCCTAGACCTGTAGCTAGTCGAGACTTGAAGTCTCGACTTTTTCTCTTTGACTGGCAAGAGTGGGAGCTGGGAGCTGGCAGGAGTGGGAGGCTTCTTTGACGGGCAGGAGTGGGATGTGGCAGGAGAAAGACTGGACTGGTAGAGCAGAGGCAATGGCTTGGTCGAGACTTTAAGTCTCGACTTCCTCTTGATGTCGAGAGTTGGATTCTCGACCAAATGAGGTCGAGATTCCAACTGTCAACCTACTACCTGAAAAAAAACTACAATATTTTTATAAATAATTTTAAAACTACAATATTCATCTAATTATTTCTTAAAATCACAATATTCAAATAAAACCTCCCCTATTCTCATCTTCAATTCCCTTATACCAGATTTAGAATGAAATAAATAATAATAATTGAGTCAACGAGCGGAGAGGTTATATAAATTGATTTCAATCTATTAAATTTAGTTCTTTCTAAATATGGAACCTTCCAACGGACGCAGAGAAATTCTAAAAAGCGACAGATAATTATTAATAAAATATTGTTAAATTCTGGCGGGCTGTCAAGCATGTCATAGTCAAAATTTACACACACCTGAGACGGACGATCATGGCCGTTCATTTTCGCATACCTTTTTCATCCTCCAATCAGAACGAGGAATCTCCCCAAATGGACCCCACCATCGCCGCCTGTACCTTTCTTTTCTTTCGACCGTCCGTCCTTCCATTGTAGGGTACACCTCATCCCTCCTCAAAGCCCATTTAAATGGTGGCCCAAAATCCGACCATCACAAGCCCATTTAGATTTTTTTTAGACAATATTTGAGATGGATTTTGAGGTTAATTTTACCCATATATGAAAGTATGTTCGTGTTAATATTATTTTGTTTTTTTGAAGGACTTATATTGGCATTTTTAATATATAATAAACTACATAATTACAAGATCGAACTATGCACCATAGTGTGGTAAGATAAGTAGTCAGGCACAACACCAGGTGGGTGTTTGATAAAATATTGCTGGTCGTATGAATTGAACCTAAACATGAGCGATAAGATACTATGCATGAGGGAAAAAAAATATAATTCCTCTTATATATCTTGCATCTATGGTATTTTTGCTTGGTGGATCTCTCTTTCATTTAATAAAAGCCTAGTGGAATATTGGTCAATCTGATATTGCCCCTTATTTAAGGATTGAAGTATGGTTAGAAATTTGAAAACTTAAATTCTTACTGAATCAATATATAAGGAAAATAACATATCTACATTGATCTGTTTTTTTTAGAAAATAAATAAATAAAAAGAAAGAAATATTTTTTTAAAACCCAACAACCAAAATCTCAAGGCTGGAACACAAGTGGATCAATAGATAGTTAGGATACCACTATAGGAGCAATATCGACAAATACAATATAATCGTAGAGACGCGAGTATATCTCAACTGACATATGAGTGTGTCAGTGATTATGAGATATGTGGTTTGAATTCTTCTATCTCTATTGTATTAAAAAATATTTCTAGTAATAAATTAGGTATTGTAGTATGAAATTTTTTTAACTAATTGTCCTACATTCAAGTTGGTAAAAAAAAAATGAAATTAAGTACGGGTTTGGATTGACTAAAAAAACGTTATTAAAAAAACTCATTTTTATTTAAACTATTTTGACAAAAACGGTTTCAAATACACTTTAAAATTTATTTTAAATGATTGTCAAAATACTCCAATATTTTTTAAATTAAACATATGAAAATGTATTTTAAATACGCAAATCCACCTAAATCAATGGTTGGACATAAATATTGGAGCATGTGATTTAGTTGAAAACAAAGTGAAAAACCTCTCCAAGTTTGATTAATTATGTTAATATAAAATAAGAATATAAGCCAGATAAAGTTTTGCTTGGTTTATTTATCCAAGTTCAACATAATAATAATAATAATATTATTATTATTATTATTTTGGAGTTGGCAGCTTAAAAGTTGGACGCGTGGCATCATGCCCACCTCACATTAAACGAAAAGAGAAACAACTTTATGTAAATGGAAATTATCACATTAAAAAAAAAAAAGTAAAAAACAAAGAAATTTTTTCCACATGTTGTAAATAATATATAGCACGATAGTTATAGGATAATGCCGTCCTTTATATTATTAATGAAATGTGGATTCTTACATCACTCCACGTACGAACAAAATATATATATATATATATATATATATAAAGCATACGAAGAATGACACTCGAATACGTAGAACGTGCAAGTGCTTAATAATAATATATATACATATTGCATCAAAATTTATCATTATTTTTATTATTTTAGATAGGTTAAAGTTTGCCGGAGCATAACTCAACCAGAAGCATAAAACATGTCATCTTAATTAAGAGGTAAAAAATTTAAATCGACCTCATTTAAACTATCCAATACATATCTAACAAACATTTCTATTCACTAGTATATATAACAAACATGTTATATATATCAGTATTTCATTAATGATGCTACTAATAAAATATTAATCAATGATTGTTTAAGGTGCTGAGTTGAGTTCTTAAGTTAGAAGTTGATATGTTTGTGGAGTTAATATGGCTGTGTAGTTATAAAATATATGTTTGGGGAGCAAAGTTATTTAGTCTGGAGTTAATAAGTACGTGTTTGAGGTGCATAATTGAATTATTAAGTCAGAGTATCTAGTGTAGTTTTTTTTTTAAACTAAGAAGTATATGGTTTTCTAATGGTTTCTTTTTTTTCTTTTTTTTTTTGTGTAACCCTTCAATTGAACACTTATTTTTCCAATTTTAATACTCAATTTAGATGTCAATTTAAAACCTTCAGATGTATTTTACAATCTTTTACACGCAACCATTATAATTGAGGTAGACAAAATATTATTGTTTCATATAAACAAAATATATATATATATATATATATATATATATATATATATATATATATATATAATATTTTCACATTAGTAGAATGTATGAGTGTAATTTGCACAAAAAAAAAGGTAAGCTATCAAGGAGATTAGAGTTTTTAATTTATGGCATCTTTTATGTGAAATTGTAGGTTAGGGTCTATTATGCATGTACGTTGTTGTCGGAAATGCGATCAAAGTCCCATATTGGCTAGATAAATGGATGATATCATAGGTATATAATGGAGAACTACCATCATCGATGATACGAGGCCTTTTGGGTGAAGCAAAAAATAAAGTCATGAGGGTTTATGCCTAAAGTAAACAATATCATACCATTATGGAGATATTCAAAGGTTTGTTGTCCCTAACAAGCTAGTGATATCAAAGCGGTGCTAGAGCCTAAACTTAGATGTCGGTAAAATCTTCAGGTGTCGAACAATGAAATGGAGAACTTCATAAGATGCATGATGATCGTATCCATCAATGGTTGAGTTTTCACATAGGCAATGAAATGCTTTTCAAAAAGTCATTTTCATTTAAACAATTTTTTTTTTTATAAAATCGGTTTAAAATAAAAATACAAATGTGCTTGGTTACATCTTTTTCAAAAGCGTTTGGTTTGGCTATATGCTCAAAGCATTTTTATTAATGTTAAATTACTATATAAGATGATTATATTAAATACTATGAACTAATAATTTCAATTTTATATTTAAAAACACTTTCACTGGCCAAACTTTTTCGTTTTATTTTTTTAAACATATGATCAGCCGAGTTCATTATCATTATTGTTAGTTATTGGAGATGATCGATTGAGTTGGTGGTCGGAGTTGGTCACTGGAGGTGATCATCAAAGTTGGTCATCGAAGGTGGTAGTCTCGCGAAGTTGAATGTTAGAGGTGGTTGCTGTAGATAGTCTTCATTAGAGGTAGTTGTCAAAGTTTGGTCGTTGGTGGTGGTAGCTGATATTAGGACTGATGTCCTAAATCTCTTGTCTCATGTTTGTAAAGTTGTAAATACATATTATTTATTTAATAAAATAATGAGTTATTTTATTCATCCTTTTAGATTACATTAACTCAATCCAATAAACTAAGATCCGTGATTATTTTATGTAAACTTAAACTTGTATGCCTTATTCTAGTGATACTACAGATATGACCCATTTTGTAAATGTTACAAGAGTTGTAAGTGTTACAAACGATGTGATCCAAATCATTCGTGTGCAGACATGCGAGTGGGGATATCTTATGCAATGAGATTGTTTAAAATCAAACCATGAAATATATAACCTCTATTTGTAACACCGTTAATCGAAGAAATTATTATTTCAAGCGATGACCATGTAACTCAATTTCAATCCTAAATGGAGTTATGAACTCCTGCTCATGAGGAAAATGTTTTGATCTGTATGGGTGAGAGTGGTCGTAGTTGCCGACTCAATATGCCTACCATTTTGGGGACAATACCAAGTGAGAAGCTAGAAACATAACTTCACAAGATGGAATTCACTTTTTCCTACCTTTAGGGTAAGTAAAAAGTTTGTTCCCTTAAATGTTGACTCTGAAACTTGAACAATGAGGCCTCACCCTCTCATTGGCTTGAGAGAGACTTTGTTTATGGTTGGACCACAAACAGATTGTTCATTAGAGGATCAGTGGTACTTAAGGAGTAAGAGGTAATTACAGGGGTAAAATGGTAATTTGACCCAACTATGATTGCGAACAACTTGTGAAGGATTGACTTACATATATTGGTTAAATCAATGGACACAAAAATATTCTATAGTTCATAAGAGTGCAACTATGGGTCTTTAGTGGTATGCCCCATAGTTAATGAAAGTTGATTAATTTAATTAAAAAGTTTAATTAATTAATCTCGGATAATTTGAGCTTATAACTATAGGTCCATTATGTCCCTATGCTAGCTCATAACGGGTTAAACAAAGATGTTTATTGTTGAAAGAAATTTGAAATGTTCAAATTAGTTAAGGCCGAAATTAGTATAATGTATAAGATACATTATAATATAAAATTAATTTTTTTCTTGAATAAGATTAAAAAATTAAATTTTATAATATGAGAGCATTAATATTTGAATGTGATTCAAATATTAAATTAATGTGAATTGGATTCATATTAAACTGTAGGTTAAAATTAATGTGAATTGGATTCATATTAAATCTACATGTTATGAGAAAATATATAATTTAGAATATGATTTAGGGAAATTACTATAAACAGAAAAAATATCAAACTATTTACAAATATAGAAAAATTTCATTGTCTATGAGTGATAGACCACGATAGAATTCTATCGCTTTCTATCGCTTAAGCAAATAAATTCTATCGTTTGAGCGATGGAGAGCGATAGAATTCTATCGCGATCTATCTAGACTGTAAAAATTTTCTATATTTGTAAATAATTTGACTCATTTTTCTATATTTGAAAATAGCCCTATGATTTATATAAACATTAAATTAAATATGTGATATTTAATAAATTGATTAATTAAATTAGATTTATTTAATAAATAAATAATTAATAAATTAAATTTGATTTAATTAATATATATTTATTAATTAATTAATGAAAAATTATTATAATTAGAAAAAATATCAAGTTATTTACAAATATAGAAAAATTTCACTATCTATCGCAGTCTAGAAAAATTTCACTATTTATCAGCGATAGACTGCAATATATAGTGAAATTTTTCTATATTTGTAAATAGTTTGCCTCATTTTTTTATATTTGAAAGTCACCCTTAATTAAAATAACTCCCCTACAATATAGGGGAATGGTAAGTGGTCAGTGAACCCCCCTCACGTAATATATTATAAGATGAGATCCCAAATATCAAGTGGCTGATTTTTTTTTACAGAAAGAAAAGGGCTCTCACTAATTTCTCTCAAAACACTCCATCTTTACAAAAGAAAACTCTGTCTGTTTTTTCTCCTTCTCTTTCAAGGGTTTCCACAAACTCTTCTTTGTCGAACCAAATAGTAGAGAAGTCCTTTTGGTGGTGTCTTGGTTGTGAAAAGAGTTTGTGATCCTAAGAAGATTTCATACGGTGTTTTAATGGGGAGAAGAAACTGTGAAGTGTTCATCAAAGGTATTTTGTTTTTCTCCTTTAAGAATCTTGTATAAGCATGCTTAAACCTTTGTTATATCTTTGTTCTGTATAAATTAATGTAACAAAGTTGGGGCAAAAGCGATCACACACTTCCGCACAAGGAATTCGATTCCTTTAGTTGGTGACGACAATATGCAACTAAAATAATGTACAACCATGCAAGTAAACCACTTTTACTAAACCTTATATTGGTCTCCCCATTCGATTTTAGATGAAATTAAACAATACAACAAACTTGCCACATGAGTGTGAATCAATGAACTTAATGGATATAATGTTCCTTACATGTGGAAAAATGTAGCAGAGTAAAAAATAGATATCCAAGAGATGAATAGAAAGACACCGATTAGTAATTTTATCTACCTATGTCCAAACTCATGGACTCAAAATTTATGGTATCAATGAATTTCAAGATATATATACAGATAAATACATGTAAACTGATATTAATCCTCAAAGAGACATAGCTTTAATACAAGACATGACGAAGACACGCCACCGATATGTTGGAGCAAAAGGCATTTGCATGATAAGGTTAGCACCTCCTTTTTTTTCTCCCATTGTTTCAATCTCATCTACCAAGTTTAAGTTTGCTTCAATTGAAATTTAGGAGAAATTAGGCTCGAACAAGAAGATCTTTAAAATTAAAATAAACATATTTGAAAATGGTAAAAAGAGAGAATCAAACAAATCTCTTAAAAAAAAAAAAAAAAAACCAATTTTAATTTTAGAAGATTTGAGTATAAATATCAATATTATACTTGGGGTAAAATAAACATGAATTCCACAAAACGAAATCTATTTTTTTATTGCAAAAAATTAACAATTAAAAAAAATAAAAAAATAAAAAAATAAAAAAGATATCAACGAATGACAAAAATTAAAGTCAACAAATCTTTATTCTCCTCGTAGACATACATGAATAACTTGTCTGTAATTAACCAAATATACTATAAGTGTAATTAAGAATAAAAATATTTACTCTCCTCCTCAAAAATTTGTTAGACATTTTTACAATATCACTAGCAAATTAGGCATTCAAAATACGAGATATATTTAAGAAAAATTTTCACACATAAAAAAAATGTCAAACTATATAGAAAATAGTAAAAAAAAAAAAAAACACGGATAGATATTGATAAACTTCTATCGGTATTTATGAGTGATAGATTTCTATTATTTCTATCATTGATAGGGTCTATTATAAGTATTTAAAAATTTTACTATTTTGTGTAAATAGCTTTATTTATTTTTTTTATTTTTAAAATTTTTCTATATTTAATACATAGCTCAACAATATATATATTTTCAATCAAAATATGGTTAGCTTTTGTTATTTGAAAATTTGATCCACGTCTTCGAACTTATGTACTAAAAAAAATGGGATATTTTGCTGACGGAGTGAATTAACTAAAATTACGTGAGTTTTGTTGGTGAGTTCACATTTTAAAAGGTAGAAAGCAAAGGAGTCCGAGGAGAGGGGTACATTACACAGTGCCATCACATTCGTTTGGTTTTCCCTTTTAAGAATGCCTATCTTCTTTTACCAAACCCATTATTTTCGATCATGCTTTGGTTTGTTGCTTGTCTTGTCATATTTTCGCCGGGCCTCATCTCCCCATTTTTCCGATATTAACTGCTCCTTCTCCGGTGATTAACTAAATCCCGGTAAGTATCTCACCGGGATATTTGTAGTTAGCTCCGCCAATTGTTGTTCTTCGAGCTGCTCGTCACATTTTCGTTCTAATTACCAAATAAATTTTGCACGATTTATGTTTTCCTCTGCTTTCAGATTGTTGTGTCGGTTGTTTCTGATCGATTTCCCTACAACTGTTTCAAATTTTCGGTATCTATGCTGGAAATAAGAAGAATATTTAAGAGTATTGTGTTCCTCACCCTGAGCATGATGTGTATTATTCGAATTCGATTTTAAGCTCGGCCGTTCAATTCACGCTAATTTGAGTTTTGGAATAGAATAATTGAGGACTTTCTTTTTCTTATTTGATGGCTCCTTGTTGAATTGAGTCGATTGAGGTTTTTTTTGTGCGTCATGTTGGATACTTATAGCTATTCTTTTTCTTAGTTGAGAACTATCGCGGAGTTTGTTTTTTTCTGGGAAATGCGATCATGAAGCGACTAAATAGAAAAGTTGGGAAGTATGAGGTGGGGCGGACTGTCGGCGAAGGGACGTTCGCCAAGGTTAAGTTTGCATGTAACACGGAGACGGGGGAGGGTGTGGCCATGAAAATTTTGGCCAAAAGTAGCATTCTCAAACACAAAATGGTGGAACAGGTACTTACCTGAATTCTTCATAACTGTCTGGAAGGATTTAATGTCATAGTGCTGCCTAATGAGTATTATTGTCATGTTCGTATAAAAGGTTAGGATGTGCACTTAATATCAAAAGTCGAGGCTGAACCAATTGTATTATTTATCTGGACTTGTTGGGCATCTCTTTTTTGTTCAACCGAACATCGTGAAATCTATTTTTAACCCCACTTTCCCTTAAGTGAATTAGAACTCGGATATTTAACCTATTATGGAGGGAAGGCACATGGATTCACTACTCACTTGAAGATTCACATTGCCTATTATTCTAATAAGGAAGTCATGAGAATATACAAAGGATTATCTATATGAGGTGATGGCTTTTGCCATTGTTTAAGCTCAAACATGATCAGGAATCAGACTTCTAGATGACCAGTTTTTCCTCAAGAATGAAAACTACACAGAAATCAAGAAATAAACAAAACTCAGAGCTTAGGCAAGATTGTTTGCTTCACCTCTGACCGTTGAAGTCATGAACTCAATAAGCCTGCAACATTCATGTCTGGAAGGATGCTGCTATTACTTATATATAATGAAACTTGCCCTTTGCTTCATGTTCTAAATATTTTGTTAATTTAATTTTTATTTTGTAAATTCTCTTTCAGATTAAGAGGGAGATATCAATAATGAAAATTGTCAGGCATCCACATATTGTCCGACTGCACGAGGTACCGCTCATTGCTTCATGAAAATATCAAATAACTTTCTACGATTTGTCTGTAATTAGTTTCCTGCTATTGGCATCTTTTATGATATCTGCCCCTAAATTCCAGGTGTTGGCTAGCCGGACAAAGATATATATTATTCTTGAGTTTGTCTCTGGAGGTGAACTCTATGATAAAATAGTATGGCTTTCCTGTCTTAAATAATTGAACATTATTATCACCTTCCTTATATAAGATTGGTGAGTATTGGAACTGTCTAATTATGATTATGTATAATTGTTCTACACAGGTTCTTCAAAAGAAGCTTCCAGAAATAGAGTCTAGACGATACTTTCAACAACTGATAGATGCAGTTGCTCATTGTCACAGCAAGGGTGTGTACCACAGGGACCTTAAGGTGCAAAAGTTCTAAATAGACAATATTGTTCAAATGTTCACGTTTCTGACAAAAAATTGTTTCTCATATGTTCTGGTCCTAATTAATAATTTATTTCCTTGTTGTAGCCTGAAAACCTTCTTCTTGATGCTGATGGAAATCTGAAGGTTTCTGACTTTGGGCTGAGTGCAATGTCTCAACAAGTAATGTAGAATGACAGTTATCTTGGATGATAGAAAATTTGTCAACAGTTATATGCACGCTACTCATTTCTCTAACCTATTCTGCTTTGTCTCTGATCAGGGTGTTGAGCTACTTCACACCACATGTGGAACTCCTAATTATGTTGCACCCGAGGTACATTATCCATAAGCAATGTCAAAGTATAAGTACAAGTTAAAGACTCATGATTCATGAGTTTTAAGGATTGTGCAGGATGTAAGGACATCCTTGCCCCAATGTATGTACTGTATATCGTTAAAATGCTCTTAAGTAGGTGGTTCCATTCTTTTGGTCTGATTCATTGGATTGTAAATTATGGTATCTTGTTTCTTTCTTCTAGGAATATGTTCATGTTTATCTATCGTTCTGTTTCTTAAATCATTATGTAAGCTTCTCCTTGCAGGTGCTTGGAGGTCAGGGTTACGATGGTGCAGCTGCAGATATATGGTCATGTGGAGTCATCCTCTATGTACTAATGGCTGGATATCTTCCATTTTCAGAGACAGACCTTCCCACCCTAAATATGAAGGTCTGTTTCCAATATTTACATCACCATAGTTTCCTTAGAATTGAATGATGATCTCATATTTATAAATAAGAATACCATTCTGCCTGATACAAAAATGCTTTTTAGGTGCCAACATCTACAATATCTATCCAATTTATGAAATATGGGGTTTTATTTGTTTATCTTTTCTGTTATGATGTACCGGGGGTTGAGAAGCGTGCACGGATGAACTGATTTTTGCAGTCAAAATTAGATGATGGCTCAGCGGTTTCGCAACTGTGAACGATAAATTTCTAACAACTTCATTTCTTGTGCCTAGATTAATGCAGCGGAGTATTCCTGCCCCTATTGGTTTTCATCTGGTGCAAAGTCCTTGATACAGAAGATCCTTGATCCGAATCCTAAAACTGTGAGTTTTTCAGTTTCAGAGATTTTTATTGCCAATTCTCCAATTGTGAGATTTTTGGTTCACCATAAATCAACGAGTTCAATCATTATTTATTAGTGTACTATTTTGGGATTTGCTGCCTTTATTTGTATCATAGGGTGGGGTTTTTGGTTTTAATGATGTATCATTATTCTGCCGAGTGTTGGAACTATTTGTCTTTATGGGTGAGCGAGTTCATGTGAAATTCTGGCATTCATCACTATCATTGTGGAGTACTTAAATAAAGAAAAATAATTCTCCATACCATGTAGGATTTAATATCTGTTCTATTGTTTTAAAAATTTTCACCAGAGGTTTTCATTTGTGCACTGCAGCGGATTCGAATTGAAGAAATTAGGAAAGATCCATGGTTCAGAAGAAACTACATCCCTGCTAAACTAGGAGAAGATGAGGAAGTAAACTTAGATGATGTTCAGGCTGTTTTTGATGACATTGAGGTTGGTTTTTGTTTCCTTCATCACTATTTATGGTTTTGCATCTCTTCAAAATGACAGCATTTAGGGCTTATATACAACCATGAACACTACTTGAAGCTGCCAGAGCCCACCCTTCCTTATGGGAGAGAGTAGTTCCATATGAAACAAATGGCCTAACTAAACAGTTATGTTTAAATTGCTTTTTGATCTTCTTAATCAATGCATGTGACCACAGGTTTATATGGGGAATAGTATACTGAATTTTCTGTGCAATGAAATGCATTCTTCTTTTTTCTAATTTGCTTTATGTTTAAAGCTTGTGTTACATGATCTTGTTAATATTTTACTTGTTTTTCATGCATATTTGTGCACTAAATTAATTCTCTTCGCTCATATCAGGACTTGTCATTTTGCAGGATGAATATGTAGCTGATCGGTCAGAAAAAAGTGACGAGGGTCCTTTAATAATGAATGCATTTGAGATGATAACATTATCTCAAGGATTAAATCTGTCACCATTATTTGACCGGCGACAGGTTAGCTCGTGTCAAGCTTTGTTTTTCTTCTTTGACATAGAATGTCAAGTGCTCCGTGGTATTATCCTCTCAGGCCATAATGTGACCATCTGACATTTTATGCCTACTTGTTGGAATTCTGACATTTGCCAATTTTCTCATCTTCATTCTTTTCTGTTGAAATGATATCCTTCCCATGACAGGACTATATAAAGCGGCAAACACGTTTTGTTTCTCGTAAACCTGCTAACTTTATAATGTCTAGCATTGAAGCAGTAGCAGAAGCAATGGGTTTAAATGTCCACACACGTAATTTCAAGGTGCAACTGTTATTCTTCCCTCATGATGAATGAAAGTGTAATACTATGGCATAGTTTTGGAATTACATATTAATTTCAATTTCAATTTCAATTTTCTATACAGACAAGGTTGGAAAGAAGGACTGGACACAGGGTTGCACAGTTTGCTGCTGTGCTTGAGGTAATCTCATAGACATGATAATTGATAATCCGAGGTTTAATAAAGTACTTAGAAACTTCTTAGTAAGTTCACTTCTGGTTTTTAGATTTATGAGGTGGCACCATCTCTTTTTATGGTGGACGTTCGCAAAGCTGCTGGAGACACTCTTGAATATCACAAGGTAATTTGATACAATTAGATATCAATATTCTAAAACAACATAAGGAAGGCTTAAATCCTACATATTTACATATATTTATTGTTATACACTGTACTTTTTTGTTTGTGTGGCCTTGTAGTTCTACAAGAATTTCTGTGCTAAGCTTGAAAACGTAATCTGGAAACCAACTGAGAATGTGGGGAACTGAAGCCCTGCTTGGTTACTAACTGGTTCTATGGAGCAAATGAGCAACCACACTTTTTGCCCAAAAGCTGTTCATCATGATGATGAGATATGCTTTTTTCAATGATGCAGCAGATGATCATGAAGCTTCACTTTGTCTATGATCTGAACTTTATATATGCTGTTATGATTTAGAAAACAGAAAGGGCTAAGCTGCAAATGATATAACACAGGAAATATGTGTATGTGTGTGTGCGCGCGTGTGTTTAATTTCCCTCATAACCCCTTCGAATTCTCATCATTCCTGTATTTAAAGGTTTCATTACAAAAGAAGAAAAAGAAAAAAAAAAAAATGAAGGGGTGGGAAAGTGTAAAAGACATCCGTAAGAAATTTGCCTTGGATTGTACAGAAGTGTCATTGAAAATAAATTTAGAATCTTTTTGTTGAGAGCTGTTAAACGTAAATTTGTTAACAACTAACGATAGTCCCTTATTAACTATTTATATGATAAACTGTTCCCTAGCTTCTCATATTTCCTTTACAAGTCTCAAAAACTCCTCTTTTTTTTTTTCCCAACATTATAAAAAAATAATAAATGAATATTGTGATTTTAAATGCTATCATATTCTTCTTCTTGTGATTTTAGATTAAGAATTTTGGAGTACCACTCTTAAACATTTCAGTGATCATTGTACACGAATGATGGGAGCATGTCAGAATCTGAGGCTTTCCTTCTCCCTTATTCAAGCCTTACGTACTACTAAAGTTTGAAACTTCAAACCAATAATTAGAAGTTGATATTAATGTCTAGTTGATAATCATTTGATTTTTGAAAAAAATTAAGCTTACAAATACTACCAGTTTTTGTTCTTCGAATTTGTTTCAGAATTCAAATTTTTTTTGAGGAAGACGAAAATCATTCTTAAGAAATTTGAAGAAAAAATTGAACAATCATTAAAGTATAGCGATGAAAATGGTATTTTAGTATTGTTTTTTTTTTTTTATTATTATTATTTAATTTATAATAATTGACTTCAATTACTCTTGGGGCATGTCTTAATAACTATGAAAGAGAGGTTTCAAGTTATGTATTCAATTTGGCTCGTAGCTGTTGAAGAAAAAGCATTTATATATCTCTGAATAAACAAACATAAGATCTGAACATGGTCCAGCAGAAACATTAACGTTTTCTTGCTGCTACTCATCATCATATCTAAGTTGAAATATAAAACAATGACTGTTTTCATCTTAAACACAGACCCAAAATTTTTGCTGTAAAGAACTGAGCATTAAATTAAAAAGATTTCCTTTGCTGCACCTCTAAAACTGGTCGGCCCAAGTACAGCAGTATGACTATGACCATTCAATTACTCAAAACCACAGGACATAAAACTTAAAAAATCTCAAATTACAAAAAAATTATGAAAACAAAAGTCTTTCAATTTTCCCATTAATCTGTTTCTTTCTTTCTTTGAACATTCTTTTGCTTATATGATAACTTTAAATTGTATAATGATTAACATAAACAATTAATCCTTCATTTTCCTTAAGGGGGAAAAAAAAGACAGTAAAGTAAAGTGGTCCAATGATCACATCCATCTGATTTAACGAAAACAACTAACTTATATTTGCATTAACTATAGCTTGTACATTCCACAGGAGTAATAAAAACTGTGTTAGGAAAAGATAAGGTTTAAGGAATTTATAATTAATATCTTATATGATACAGAGGAAAATGGAAGTTTGTGTTTAATTCAAGGTTGAAAGTACTTATCTTTACACTTACATTTCCATGAGAGAAGATAATAAGCATCATCTTTAGGAACTGGAAGAAGATCTGCTTCCAAATTAGAAACAACAATAATATTATTGTCATCATTTTTATGGCGTTGAGAAATAACCAAAGCAGCAACACATGGCTTGCAATTTAAGCACTTGTTGAAGCACTGTGGTGGCCTTGACCCAATTACCAATTCCTTCTGCTTTGAAGAAGAAGAGTCTTCATGCCCTGATATTCCTAAACAAAATATGAGAGGAAGAATGAGAAAAAGAGAGTTTTTTAAAGCCATATTTGAGTGAATTTTTGTGAAGGGAGAAAGAGAGAGAAAGGATTGTGAGTTAAAATTGAAAAAAAAAGGGGGGTTAATAGAAAAGAGATTGTTCTGTGTATATGTGGTGAAGTGTGTATTGACAAAATAGCTAACAGTGAAATGGTGTAGGCTTTGTCTTCCTAGTGCAGTGCAGTGCATCTATCAGTTGTTTTTGGGGGTCCCAACTCAATAAATCAACCTTTTTTTTTTTTTTTTTTTTTTTTTCCTTTAGACCAATGGAGAAACCAAAAAGAGAAAACCTTCCTCACCTCACCTCACTTCGACTTTTATTTGTTTATTTACTTTTTTCTATATGGAGCCTGAGTGATCTATGCACGACCAGGATGAAGCTTGGGTAAAACTAAGTGAAGGTTTGAACGTACAGACTAATGTTGAAGAATCAGGAGATGAGTACTAATTAGGGGTGAAATGTCACTTGATCCTAGAGTTAGCTGGTTCTCTTTGAAATGTGTAGAGGAATATATGTTTTAAGCTTCGTTTGGATTTGAGCTTTGTGAATATAAAAAGCAGAGGAATTTTAACGGATTTGCATAACATTTTTCAATTATATAAGTCTTTTCTTTTTATATGTGTTGACTTTAGTGGAATTATCTCTACATCTAAATATGCATTTTTGTATTGTTATTCGGCCTTGTTTTGAATCTTTAACAAAATTGGCAAAGCACAAAATTAATTTAAGCATCTTAAAATTTTAGAAAGAATGGGATTTAGGGTTCTTAATGTGACTATATGGCTTGCTTCTTTAGTACGAAGAAGAATTAAGAGCATATTTGATAGGAAATCTGAAAATACAATGAAAATAGAATTATATTTCATGTTTTTAAGATATATGCTTGGTAGTTGATTCATAAAGTGAATTCTATTTTAAATAATTGTTTAAAATATATTTGATACTGTACATATAAATTATAGAACTAGTTGTAGTTATCCACTAAATTTTAGTTGACAATAAATTATTGTTGATTTATTTATGAGCATGTTGTATGATAAATATTTGTATAATTATTATTTTGTAATATTGTATAATTTATAATACATTACATAATACATACTTCTAAATGTTTTTATGTTTATTTAATATTATTCTGCATTTTAAAATTTAAAATTCAAATTTGGATACAATGAAGATATAAAAATTCAGAATTTGTACTATTTGGATTAGAGAACCCGATAACATTTTTCAGAAACAGAATTTGGGTTGTCTGTCAAACATATATTTACTAAACACAATGAATCCAAAAACATATAACAAAATTTGAATTGTCAATCAAACAAGTCCTAAACTACTTAAGAAAGTTGAATTTTCTTCGAACTCTTTAAAAAATATGATTTGAATTTCACATTTTTTGGCATCGATATATACCTCTACAAACTAAAATAGCATAATTATAAAATTTAACTTTTTTTTTTTTAAAGAAAATGACTATTTTCCTATAATATGTGAGGAGAGAATCAAATTTCTAACTTCGAAATCAATAATATAAATTTTATAACAATTGAACTACGATTATTTTGGCGGAAAGTGTTAAATGGCTTAGCAATTCAAATTATTGAAGTTTCAACCCATAACTTGTTTTTGGTCTATCTGTGTGGCTGACTATCTTTCCATCATTCTGCAGCCCTCGGTTTTCGTTTTTTTAGTAATAATAATAATAAAGTGTTTTTTGATTTTCAATTCCCAACCCATATTAATTGACCTTTGAATAATAATCCAAATTATTATAAAAAAAAAAAATCAAAATATTTATAAACATAGAAAAATTTAACTATCTATCAAGCGATAAGAAGTCTATCGTAGTCTATTACTGATAGATAGTGCAAATTTTCTATATTTGTAAATAGTTTAACTCATTTTTCTATATTTGAAAACAACTTTTAATATTTTGTAAAACTATATATATATATATATATATATATATATAATATATATATATATAACAATAACAAAAAAGAAGATAGATATTAAGGGTATATTTGGATTGACTTTCTAAATGTTTGTAAACACTTTTTTTGCACTTATAAACACTCATTTAAACACTTAGAAAGTCAATCTAAACGGACCTTAAAATGCATGACATAATTTAAAATGCATAAGTTAAATTCGTTCATTGTTTATCATGATAGTAACATTTAAAAATAATGTGAAGTCCACACAATAAATTAATATATCATTTGATGACATGTCAAATTATAAAGGAGAGTTTAATGGGTACTATGGTAGTATTAGAAATCTTTTCTCGTTCACATCAATACGTTTTCTCTTAACTTTATATACACATATCTCATTTTTCTCATATGTATTTTAAGTTTAAACTTGTAATGTTAAGGTCTATTGTAAAAGTTTTGCTACTGTAAATATGTGAGTGTTTTTCAAGATCTTGTTGAATCGTTCTACTATAACTTAGAAGGGATTCTCAAATTTAAGGGGAGCCTAAGTTCATTAAACTATAGAGTGGTCTTCACTTGAAGTTGGAAAGATAGAAGTTCAAAAGGAGTCTCACACTTAGAGGGGGACCTAAGTGATCATACACTAAGTTAGGTTATTCGTGGGTCATTGTAATTGTCGTTCATTTACAAATAAGTACAATATTATAATTGCTTGACTTTATATTAGTGAAAATATCTTTTCACTGGCACATTGTTCTCCAGACGTAGGTGGTATATTGTACCGAACTGGATCAAACTCTATATTTTGTTCTTGTTGTATTTTTCTGTGTTTATCTTTAATGTTCTTGAAATTGTTGTAACATCGTGTGCAACAAATTTCGTTGTGTTAGATAATCTCTAGTTCAATATTTTACAATGAAAAGTGAAATGAATTGCTACTTATATTGATATCTTTATCGTGTCAAAGAAATTAGTCGAAATGTGAATGTATAACAAAAACATAATTTAATGAATTATTTAAGATCTAGAATAATTGTAATAACAAAAGGTTGATTAAAAGTTATAGTCATTATTATTTATGATCTAAAAGTACAAAAACTATTAAAGGCCAATTTATGTTAAAATAATAATAATAATAATTAAAAAAAAAAAGGCTAATTTGACCGGCGTTTTGATTAGTTTTTGAAAAGTTAAATTTATAAATACTACTCTCACGGATGAATTTCTATATTTTGTTTATTTTAAAATATAAAACCAAAATTTCAAAATTATGTAAAAAAAAGTTTTCAAAATCTTGTATTTGTTTTTAGTATTTGACGAAGTGTTTATTTGAGAAATGTGGAAATCATAACAAAACTACCGACAGAAAATAAACAAAAATTTCAAGAACTAAAAACTATAACTATAACCACTATCAAACAATGTTTAAATCATTGCAAAAAGAATACATTTGCAAATATAGCAAATAATTTAAACTTATGGCAAATAGGACAATTTATTATAATTTTTAATTAATTTCAATTTTACCCTTTTTAAGGAGATTACACAGCGTTCCTATTTCTTCTTCTTGGTCGTCGCCACTTTCCTCTGCCAGAGCTCCACCCCATCTAGCCATCCCCGTCGGAGATCAACGTTTTCCGGTCAGAAACCCACAGAGCACTCAGTATAAACTCCGCCGCAAACAAAAAGCTAAGCCACATTGCAAACAGAAACTCCAACAACATCTTTGGTATTTCCTCCGCCTGTTTCTCCTCACGGCATTCAAATTTGAAACAATTGTCGGCAATGCTTTCGGATCATCAGCCCACCGGTGGACGTCAAGAACATCAATATCAGCGAGATTCCATCAACGAGCGCATGATGGATTCAGAAGATCGCATACTTGTGCGCCAAAAACAATTGAATCTCCTAAAGAGGCTTATTGGCATCATTGACCAAGAACTCGCTAAACGACAGTATAAAAAAAAAAAAAAGTCAAAGCCTGAAGTCTACTGATAGACAGTGATAGTAAAAATTGTCGAATAACGTAAATTTTATATTTTGTTATTTTATTATTGTCTATCACTATTAAAAGTTGTAAATTTTATATTTTCTTATTTGAGTATTCTTTCTTGGTAGAAACAGACAAAATTCAAATAAAAAAAACTACAAAATGTTGAAGTCTACCACTAATGAACAATGATAGAAGTATATCACTATGTATAAGTTTATCATTGTTGATTAGTGATAGAAAGTGGTATACTTCTATCATTGATAGTCAGTGATATACTTCTATCACTGGTAGTCAGTGATAATCTTCTATCACAACTTAGCAGTGATAAAATACACTTGAAAGTTGTATTTCTTGTCAACTTCTTTAAATTAGTTTACTACTGATAGTCAGTGATAGAAAATGATATACTTCTATCATTAACAACCAACGATAGTCTTCTATCACTAATATCAAATTCTATCAATAATGTAAAAAAAAACACAACTATCAAACTATTAGGCTAAAGTCAATTTCTTGTCACTTGCTTGTTTTGTTTTAGTTTCTCTTCTTTGATTCTCTTCATCATCATCATCATCACCAGCTTCCTACAAGATTTTATTTATTTATTTTTTTAAGTTAGAAGATACATTGTTACTAAGATAGTAATAGAAGTCTAGCAGTAATAAACAGTAATAGAAGGCTATCACTGTGTATCAGTGATAGACAATGATTGAAGACTATCACTGTCATCGTGGATATGCGTCAATTTTGTGTGGTATTTTTGGACTTTTTGCATGAGATGGAGCAAAAGTTTACTATATTTGTAAATTATTTTTGGCTTTTCAATATTTGCAATTAATTTGGCCCGTTTTTCTATATCTACAACCGACCCAATATTTAATGACTTTATATTTTGTGTGTTTCGAAAAAAATATTTTGTGACTCATATCTCAACAGCAAGAGAGGTCATTACAGATTGGATTTGTTTAGTAGCAAAGTATTGAACACGATATTTCTTTTAAACTTTTATGAAAATAAAAAAAATTTAGTTTGATTCAGTTTATCTAAATATTATCTAAAAGAAAAGAAACAAAAATCTTCAATTTCAAGAAAAGAAATAAGTCAAATTTAATAATAAAGAGCGAAAACGAAAATCAAAACAAAAGTTGAAGAAAAACGGAAATGGAAGGAAGAAAAGGGAAAATTGAGTCAAAAGCTAGAAACCAAACCGATAACGAACTGGAGCGGAAAAAAACAGACCATTAGTTTAGTTATTTACCGGACATCACTTTAATACTCTTTTTTATTTTTATAAAATCGATTGGTTTAGTTTTTATTCCCGATTGATCTCAAAATGTAAAAAACCAAACCGACTATCGAGATATAAACTCAATATACAAGAACATAAAATAGATTTAAGGACAGGAGACTTGTGGAAATGTAGTTATCAAGAGGCACAAAGAAACAGGGTCTATTGCCTACAAAAAGGACTTCTCTGTTTTTGTTTGCTTCCTATTTAGTTTTCCCATCTTCCCTTTATTTAAAGCTTTACCTATAAAAATGCAATTATTGGCCTCTTTTCCCACAGTCTTTAATATATATTGAATTTGGATGTTTACATACATTTCTTATCATATGTACCAAAATTCATTCCATGCTTAAAAAAAAAAAAAAAAAAAAAAAAAAAAAAAAAAAAAATCCACAAGAATTTAAGCAATTACAATATTAAAAGAAAACTCTAAAAGTTGTATAAATAAAAATAAAGTGCCTGATTTATTATAAGATGAACGATTGATATTAATGAAACATTTGTTAATATTCATTTAAAAAAGTCTTATACTATGAGATAAAAGGGAGATAATGCTAATTACGATTGACTAAGTTCACTTTGATAGTTTAAAGTTTTAATGGATACAATCCTTAGTTTAAAGTTTTAAATGATGCAACTTACAAAATTTTAATCCCATAACTATATTAATGATAATAATGAAAGAAGGAATGATTCCACATACACTTCAATGGTTTTTGCTATATTTCAATTCATTTAATTTATCTATAATAGGAGACATATGTGCAATAAATTCTTCATTCATCCTAAATTATGGTCCATGCATGAATCCACCCAATAAAATAATTAAAATTGTCTTATTTAAGTTCATGATAGTGATAAATATGTTGTTTTATTTCCTAAACATAATAGAAATTTTCATAGCACAATTATATCCATCCATCCACGTATCAAACTTTCGCAACTCAATCAATCAAGAAATAGAAAGTCACATCTCTTCTTAGATTACTTATCTAATTTAGGAAGGGATGTGAAGATAGCAAATGTCAACCATTTTGTGACATCTACTATTTATCGATACCTGTTTTTCTCAATTTGTGCGTGTCATCCTTGCACAAGGGTCATCCAAGACATCTGATAAAATTGTGATACAGAGAAGATTAGTAGATGTCACAAAAGGGTTGACATTTACTATCTTCACATCCCTTCCTAGGTTAGGTAAGTAATCTGGGAGGAAATGTAACATAGAAGACGTGGAGAAACTTGAGGATGAAATAATTGTTGTAGGTGCAGCGGCCATGGGAGAGAAATTATTGATGATCATGAGACTGCTGTGAGAAGAAATTAATTGGAGAAAATCAAGAAGCAGCGGCTGTGGGGAAAAAAGGGAAAAATGGTTTTGGAGGAGATCTTTGAGGGTGTCTTAAATCACTGAGTGACCCAAAGTTAGAGTTCGAACACAGAACCTCTTGACCCAATCCTGTTTTGATACCATCTTAAATTACCGATTAACTCAAAAGCTTAAACTGATAGATAAAAATAAATTGAATAAGGTAAAATCGAAGTCTAACATTGTACCAAATTTCATTGCATGCTAGAGGAGCAATGGTAAAAATCCATATGTATATATGAAGGGTAAGGTTTATTTAAATAATATGAATGGTCTTGAAAAGAAGAGATGGCTGTGTGTGGAGTGAATTATCCAATAATCTAGAGGAAGCTGCTGATGCAACTGCAAAGACAGATTTTTCAGGCCAACCACTCTACAAAGGCCATGTTATCCTAATCTCATTTTAGGGTACCCTACACTTGGAAGGGTCCTCTCTTTGTCTCTATTCCCACTCCTAATTGCTTTCTTCTGTCTTTTCTCATCTCATCATTTTTATCACTGACCAAACTGAATTCTTAAAGCCATTTGTTTTAAAGCTTTGCTTGCTTTTTTAGCATTTCAGCTATTCAATGGAGCTTCAAAGCTCTTAATGGACTTATAAGAGAGACATTACATTTATTACCAAATTGAATATTATTTAATATGTAGAACACTTCAATAGTGTTGTCAACATCCTAGGAACAAAAATCAAATGTGGAAACTAAAATTGAATCTTCATATTACTAAATTCATCTTCATGGCCTCTGGTGGTTTGGTTTCTTTCAATTCAATGCTCAAAACCCTTTTCAGAGTAAATGAAACTTTTAAGGACAATCCACAGTTTGATAGAGTACAACAAAACAAAACAAAGAAGTCTTTCGTATGACTGACCCAAATTTAGTTGCGTTAATATCAAATGGCCTATACGTAGAATTCTCCTTAAAGTCTATTTGTGTCCGCGAATTGGTGAGACCCAAACGTAATTTCAAGGCACATTGCAAGTTTTATAAAAATACAAATTCTTGCCCATTATGAAAATTTCACGATCTTATGACTTTTTTCAAACGTGAAATCGCATCCGGGGTCTCGTCAATTTGCGATGGGTGAGACTCTTGATCACAAATGGGTAATTTAACATTGGTTGGTGCTTTGTGACGTAAGCAAATGTTAGTTTTCATTGTTTTTAAAATTTGGGTCATTTAACATTAGCAAAATTAAATTTGAGTGCCAAATCGAACCCACCAAAATAAACTTTGTTTTTCATCAAAACATGTCTGTAATGAACTGAAAATCCAAATGCAGAGAAGGGTTGAAGCCAAGATCAGAGCTTGGCTTCTGGCTACTTAAGTTTTCTAGGAAATTGATTCATTTTAATGAGTAGAAGCTCAGATAGAAACAAGCATTCGTGTTAAGAGAACATGAAAAAAATGGACAACCACCAGATTTGTTTATACAAGGATGTCACATCTCCACAAGTTCTCTACAAGAACCTCAATTGAGCTGTTGCTGATGGATTTGCAGCCTTTGAGGTTCAACCCCACCAGAGTTTTTCCTATTCTTTCAAGAGAAGGCAAGCTTCTACTTGTTATCCCACAGCAGCCTGCCAAAGAGAGGATTAGCAGATTGATATGCTGTGCAAGAGCGAGCGTGACGAGCCCACGATCCGAGACCGAACAATTGGAAACATCTAGTTCATTAAGAACTAGTAAGTTGTCTGCTATTGCCACTAAGCTCTGATCAGTGATCTTCCTACAACCATCAAGATTAAGCAGTTGCAGGGTAGCTCCATGGAGTCTAGTTAAGGCGAGAATCGATTCGTCGGTTAAATTCAAGCAGCCACTGAGATTCACCTTCACAAGTCCTTCACAACTCTCAAGTAAAGGAAGCAGCACTGCATCTGTTAAACCATAAAGCCCCACAAGGTCAAGGTGTTGAAGCTGAGAGCACAGCCTCCCAACTAAGGCTAGGGTTGCAGCACCAAAACCTGTGCAATTTCGTATCGATAGCCATCGAAGAGATGAACCATGAGAGAGCAGGGGAAATTGCAGTGTTGTATCCTTGATTCCTGAGCACTTAACAAGCACCAGAGATTTCAGATTTGATTCATGGTTTGTCAATGAACTTACAATACCAGAAATTGTGATTCTGTTACACTCCTCCAATTGAAGGCTCTCTAGAGTTCTTGCAGCCTTGGAAAAAGCTTGGAGTCCATCATCAGAAATGATACTGCACTGACGAAAGCATATCTGCTTCAGGCTTTTACATCCATTGCCTATGGCTTCAAGGCTTACATTTGTAACTCCTTGACAAGAAGTAATTGTCAATGAAATCAATAGCTTCAAAGCTTGAGCATTACCCATCACCCAAAATCCTTTCTCACTCACATTTTTGAGGCTACAAAGGGTCAAATGGGTGAGAAGCTTGCCATAATGTCCAATCACAGCAAGAGAGAAATCAGTGATATTCAAGGCCTGAAGCTTCACTTTATGCAATGAAGAACAAGCAGATGAGATCAAACTCGAAACTCCACAATCTCCAATAAGAGAACAATCCTTTACAGAGATGGATTCTAGCTTAAGACATGATCTTCCTATAGCTTGTAGACCCTCATTCCCAATGTTTGGACAAGATTCAATACTTAAAACAGTCAAATTTGAACAACCTTCAGCTATTGCAATCAAAGCCCTGTTGGATATCAAAGGGCATTGACATATATCAAATTTCTCTATCAAATGGCATTCTTTAGCTATCTCCAACAAGCCCTCGTCGCCGATCGAAGCGATATTCCAAAGAGAAAGAGCTCGAAGGGAGGAGCAACCATAGGCTATTGATGTAAGACCAACATCAGTAACTCTACATATAGAGTTCATCCCTTTAATAGAAAGCTTCCCCAATCCTCCATGGTTATTGGTTCCTATAGCAATAGCAGAAAGTCTTGTATCTGTTGCTTTCTCCCCCTCCAAATGTCTTGTAAGATATCCATTATTTTCAAGTTCTTGATCTCCACAACCTTCATTCCTGCGGATGCTGCTTAGAAGCATAAGCCACCGCTTAGAGACACAAGCACAAGAGCTCTTTGATTTCCCATTTTGCAAACGTTTAAAGACTTCAAAGAGGCATTCATCAGGAAGATCATCAACAGAAGGTTTTTTACCCTCTTGCTCAAAATCGTCGAATTTGAAATTGGTTCGAACCCTTTTGCTGGGGTGAAAATACACATCCCTACGAGAAGAAATGAACACAACAGAGCTAAAATCCTCCATAGAAGTTGGGTAAAAAGAACAAGCCGAGTGAAATTTATCATCCCCTAATCAATCCATAGGCGAAATTTAGTACGATTTCATGAGTTGGGTATTTACTATAATCCAACAGAAAGCAGAACTGTATTAGAAACTTACCAGTGTAATTAAGGAGAGTAGGCATGAGGAAAGCAGAGTGATGAACAATAAAATTTAAAATCCAATGGAGAAAATGGGAAGATGGGGGAAGAGCAATGGGGGGGGGGGGGGGACAACAGGAATTCATGCAAGAAATTCAAATGGGGGCTATAAACGGGAACCTCGTTGATTATATATAAATGGGTTGAAGACAAAGCTTAAGAAGAATGTGATAAAACAGAGAGCGTTGAGAAAGTTTTATGAATGTCGTCGTCAAATTTGAGAATTGGTAGCATGCAATGTATGCTTCATAAGAAGCCAATTTCCACTCTTTCCATTAAAAAGGAAAGACTTTTATTTTTTACTTTCATTTTATTAAGAATCCAATACAATATAACGCAGTTGTTTGGGTGCTGAATTTGTTATTATGATTAGTGATTATAATAGTTTGTAGATTATAATAGTATATATTTAAGGTGTAGACTATTTGAATGGAAGAAAATAATAAATACCGTAACAATGAGAGAATAAGTAGGAAATAGTAAACGTTCTAATACACGGTAAAAGATTTGAAATAGTAATATTGTAGATAATTGTAGTTTATAAATAATTGTAAATATCACTATTATATAAATCTAAACTAGTTAATAAAAAGTAATATATTGTATCAATTTTATTCAATATATCTTTTTTCTTGTTAAATTAAAATTTTAGTCTTGAAATTTTTATGTTTTTATCTAATGTTTTTTAACCTTTAAAAAGTATATTAATATTTATTAAGAAAAAGTATATTAATATTGTAATTTTGTAGTGAAGACCTAAAATTTAAACAAAGATTCGTGAATTAAAGAATGAACGATTGTTTTAAATGAAAAAATTGTTAAAAATATTTTAAATATAGGAAAATGTTATTGTATATCAATAATAGATTCAGTCGATATCTATTTTTAATAGACAGTGATATTTTTGTCGATTAAGTTAAAAACAATCGGGCAAGAATTTTTAAAATTTATTAAATTTGTATTATTTTTCTTTTGTCTTTTCCTTAAACCACGAGAATTTGCTTCGTTGTTTTTGGTTATATTATATCTTATATCTAGTATCTATATAAATTAGTTGAATTGCATCCATCAAAGAGTCCACTTGTTTATATCATAAATGATTATCAATTCAAAAAAAAAAAAAAATGGAATCTTGCCAAAAGCCCTTTCGTACATTTTTGGATGAAATGTACTTATCATTTGATTGATTTATTGAGTGTCCTTTTTTTTTTTTTTAAAGGTGAAATAGAATAATATTCATAGATTTATTTAACAAATATGCAAATTTCAAGAACCTTTTTATTACGTATTTTAATTAAATCTCTCTCTCTTTCAAGATTTTGTATAGGTCGTTTAAATAATCATTTTTCAAGTGACAGATGAATATAGTTGCTTCCATTTTTGTATTTTGATTTTGAAACGAATAGACATTGTACTTTAAATTTACATCATATATATAATTAAAAAAACATAAATTAGGAAATCATTAGAATGAAGTATAGGTGTGCAATTGGCATATTATAATAGATGAAGTCTAAAATTTTATAACATTGAATTAATAAATAATACTTTAACAGAACTTTGATAAAGTAAGAAAACCAGGAATTCTGCCCCTGTTTATTCTATTAGTACTATTTTTAGATTAAAAAAAGAAAAAGAAAGAGAGATATATAATCAGAGAGGAGGGATAAGGTTTTAAGTTGCATGATGGGTAAAAAAAATGAATTTTGACACAAAGATTAAAAAAATGAATAAAGTGGGGGGAAAATGGTTTTTTTTTTATTTATTTATTGTTGAATGACAAGAATCTGGTCATATATGTACACATTGCTTCACTTAATTAAAGTTAAAACACCAACCAGAAAAGCTAAGTTTGGTTATGAATTTTCACCCCTCCACTTTCCTCAAATCCCTTGCCCTACACCTCAACTTTGACTTATTTTCCTCAAAAGTAATTGTCCATAATTTTTTTTCATGTGGTAAATATATTTTTTTAAAAATAAATTTAATTTTTTTTTATGTACCAAAAGGAGGGATGGAAGGATGGATGAAATTAGATAGAGATGTTCACAAGTGGGGTAGGGTTGGGATGGCTTCCCTACTCCCCGTCTCCGCCAAATTTCCCACAGAGATCGGGGTGAGGATTTTTTGCGGGGATCGAGTTTTCCACGGGAAATTTTTTTCCGTTTGATTAAAAAAAAATCAATTGACATAAATCAATATTGTGGAAAGATTTTAATTAAATGGTTAACTTTTATATGACGAGTTCCACGTGAATAATTAGAATTTAAAAAGTGAAATTACTCAAAATTTTCAAGTGGAAAGAAATAATTATCTATCAAATTATTTATATATATAATCTAAATTTTTTAGAACTCAAACATTTTTTTACACTAATTCAAACATATTTATTATTTTGCCAATTAAACAATAAATCTTGAAAATAAAATATAATATTTATATAATAAAAGTAAATAATATAACATTAAATTATTATAATAAATATAAGGAAAAAAACCTAATGGGAAAGGGACAGATCATCTCATCCCCGTTTAGCTTTCGGAGGTTTTTTTTCCCACTCTCTCCTCCATTCCCCGCTTAAACGAGGAATTCCCACCCTATTTCCTTGGGGAAAGTGGACATCTTTTAGAATTAGGTGTTATCTATTGTAAAAAAAAAATAAATAAATAAAAAAAAATTGCTTGATAAATTGTTGAAAAAAAAACTCATGAAGTTGATTGATTTTGATTCCAAAATGGAAAGAATAGTGAGAAGGAATAAAAATATGTGGTGATAATCTCAAATTTACGTACCCAAATACGTGGCAATAGAGCGTATAAATTTATTTAAAAGCTACGATACAAGTCTTTGTATATAAGCGGACAAATCAAAATCTTCTAAGATGAGACAAATACGTTTCCCTCAAAAGTTTGGACACAAGTCATTTCCAACATTTTACTGCAAGATTTGAAAATTTGCTAATAAATAGATAGGAAATATTAGGTCATATTTGTATGGTCATGTTTTATTTTCCTTTTGATACTTGCCATTCGCTAAGTTGCTACTTTGGAATGAAACTACAGACTAGTGCAATGAATTTGATTGAGCTTATGATATCATAAATACATTTTATAATTGAGTAGGAGGGGGACCCACTGCCATAAGAAATATATTTTTTTATCCTTTTAAAGAGAAGTGAAAAAAAAAAAAAAAAAAACATATTAATTATAAGGGCAGAGAAAAACAGTTGGAAAGACAATGATTTTTGAGATCAATGGGATTTCTTTAGCCACTTGATCGGTCGAGTTGAATTAAAATAATCCCAATAAAAATCAAACAAATATTGTTTATTTTATGTTCTTTCATTCTTTTATTATTAATTTGTTTTGCTTTTAATTTTAAAGTTTATTGTTCAATCTTTCCACTTGTTTTCTGATTAAGAAACCATGGCTTTGTTTTCTTTGTTGTTTAATTGTTGATCTGTGTGTATGCAGCCATTTGCTTTTGTTAATTTTTCTTATTGCCCATCTTACGAATTCTTCATTTTTCTTTTTAACACACTACTTGTATTGCCACATATATAATTAAAATAAACAGATGAAAATAAGTTGTTAATTAAAATAGCGGTCTAAGACTCTGTTTGGAAGTGTTGTTGCTTTTAGAATAATTGCTGACAGCAGTAGTTCTAAAAAAATCAGCTGTGAACAAAAGTAAAATAGTGTTTGGTAAATTTTAATTTTAAACTAGAAAAAATTAGTTACTGTATTTGGTAAATTAATACTGAGTTGGTGTAATTTAGTTAGGTAGGATAAAGTAGCTTATTATTTCAATTAGATTATTAATTTAAAATTTATTATAATATTTTTATTTAATATTTGGTATGATTTTAATTTCAATTAATTTTGTTTAATTTAGATTATTTGATAAAGGTTTAAGACAAATAATTGTGATAAAAAAATTGAATTAATTAAATTTCAAAAATAGATTTGACAAAATATAATAATATAGAATGATATGATTATAATACAGTTATTTAAATGGTTAAGAAAGTAACAAAATTTTTGAAATGTTAAATCTAAAGGCTGGTATTTATAAGCTTTTTATACGCTAGTTAAAATTTGAGAAAATTACTATAAACAGAAAAAAAATATATATTAAATTATTTATAAATATAGAAAAATTTCACTGTCTATAGTTGGTATATCGCTGATAAACAGTAATTTTTTTTCTATATTTGTAAATAGTTTGACTCATTTTTCTATATTTGAAAACAATCCTAATCCTAAAATTTATAAGTGATTTTGGCAAATTAATAAATAAGTTGTTTTACCAAATAGGATAAATGATTAAAATTTCCTCTTAATTACTAAAAAAAAGAAGTCACACTTTTTTTAAAAGAAAATAAGTGTCTATATACATAACTTACAATGAGTAGAATAATATCACTATGTGACTTCATATTAAAGGGGAGTCCCTATAAAACCAAGCCTAAGCTTAATTAAAATATAGATTTAATTAATATATATTTCATCATCTCCCACTCCTTTATACGTCTAAATCATAGTCTTGCGATGCAATAGATTCTAACTTATTTATTTTTATTTTACTTCGACACAAACGTCTGATATTCAAAACTTCTAATTTTGGTATATATATTTTTAACTAGTTGAACTATACCCACTAATTGATCTACTGGTAATTAAGTTAATTACTTCCATTTTTATCATTTTTAGCAACATTATTCTTCAATGGTACTTGAGTGAAATATTTTAAAATAAAAGCTTAACTTGACCCACAAGATAAATGAGACCCACAAGGTGATAGAACACATTTTGGTGACAATACTCTTAATATAGAGGTTGTTGCTACATCACAAACCTCCTCATTTAATTTAAGTAATTGAGTAACTAATTACATCTTATTGATGTGAGTTCTAAATAATTTCAATAATTAAAATAATAGTTCATCATAATTAAGTTTTTTAACAAGGGAAATTATTTTAAATGATAAAATTATTGAAAATATTTACAAATATAACAAAATGCCATAGTCTACCATTGATAGAAAATAATAAACATCTATCTGTGTCTATTAATGTCTATTAGTGATAGATGATAGTAGCCTATCAGTGATTATCAATATCTGTCACTGTCCTATTAGTGATAGATGATAGTAGTCTATCAGTGATTATCAATATCTATCACTGATAGACAGTGACATTTTGTTATATTTATAAATATTTTGATTCATTTTATTATATTTGAAAATAACCTTCGTAACTAAAAAAACTAAAAAGTGAAAGAAATTTCTTTTAGTTAGTGTTTTGGGGGCCAGTTCAATTTCCATGGCCAATTTTTGGAATGTACCTTTTTTTTATTTTTTATTTTTTATTATTATTATTATTTTCACGAATGAGTGAAATGCATGCATTTAGGGTGTAATGATAATAATAATTTACAAATGCATCTTAAATTTAAGCCATCGCATTTTTTATAGTGCTCTTAAAAAAACAAGTTGAACACTTGTCACCTAAATTATTTCCCTTCCTCTTTACTTTACCAACTTGGAAACAACTATATAATGTTCCATTTTAATCTGCTACTAAATTAAAATATGTTCCACCCTCTTCTATACACAAGTGACATATTATAATACACTCTCTCTTCTAAATATTTTTAATTGATGATCATAGATCTTCGGTAATTTAAGATTAAAATATTAAATAAAAAATTTTCTTCTATTCATCTCTAATTAATTCACGTTAAAATAAATAAAAATCATATTTTATCTCTAATTTAAAGAGAATATTATTTTCAAAAAATATCATGTTATCTAAGAATCTACCATTCACATTAAATGATAGTAGATTTTCAAAAAAAAAAAAAAAATTACATTGTAACTCTAATTCATGTTAAAAAGAGAAAAAAAAAAATTAAAAAACGAAAATTATGTTATCTAAAAAATCTACCATTCACGTTAAATTATAGTAAATTATAGTAGATTATCAAATAAAAAAATCAAACTTTATCTCTAATTTATGTTAGAAAAGAATTTTTTTTAAAAGAAAAAATTTAATGTTATCTAAATAAACCTATTATTAACGTAAAATGAGATATTTTTTACATGTTATCTAAATATACCTATCATTCACGTTAAATGAGAGTATATTTTTTTTAATTAAAAAAATCACATTTTACCTCTAATTCACGTCAAAAGGAAAAAAATGTCATGTTATCCAAAAATTTACCATTCACGTTAAATGATATTAGATTTTTTTTAAAACAAAAATCTCATTGTATCTCTAACCCACGTTAAAAGAGAAGAATTTTTTTTAAAAAGTATGTTATCTAAAAACCTACCATTGGTAGATTATATATATATATATATATAGTAGTTTTAAAAAAACACACATTTTATCTCTAATTCACGTTAAAAAAAAAAAATAAATAAATAAATCGCATGCTATCTAAAATATTTCTTATTCATTTTTTAGATTTTACTTTTTTCTATATATATACTTTTTTTTACAACTCAATTGTCTCATTTCATCCCACCAATTAGTTCCTTCTCTACTTGGTATGAGGTTTTTATTCTCATTTTTTCTCTTCAATATATTTGTCAATAAATGCATGTTTAAGCTAAGAAAATCAAATCCTTTTCTCTCTCGATTGAACTAAAATAAAAATCTAATTAAATATTACCAAAAAAATTAAAGAAAAAAATCTCCATCTTCCCATCCAGACTTTTATATATACTACAGAATACATAGAGAGATGAGAACTCTAATAATACATACCAAGTAGCCTTGCGGGGACCCAATAACTCCTAACAAAAAGCAAGGAGAGAGAAAACCTTTGTAAATCCTTAATTTCAAATAATATTAAATTTTGTACACATATAAGTTTGATTAATATCCATTTAACCATTGAATAACCTCGTCAAAAATATAAAAAGAATTAAATTCAATGCATAGTGAAAAATTTTCATCGAATTTTGGCCTTGGGGAAATTTTGTTTTCACCGATTTCAACGAAATTTTGAGATTTCGAAAAGATTTCAATTTTCTTTAATTAACTACGTTAGCTCTTATGATTCTAATTATACACAATTAATTTCACACACCAATATCATTTTCGACAAATAATTAAACTTTTTGTATGTGCTTCTTTTTTTAGTTTCAAACTTTTCTCAATTTTTTGTTTTATTTTTTATCCAAAACTTTTATTCCTAAAGAAATTGAATTTGAAATAACTCTAGAAAATAATCTATATTTATTTTTAACCTCATTCAAACTTTTTTTCATTAGATGTTCACATTAATTCACCTCAAAATTGAATTGATGTAAGTTTTTTTCTTTTGTCATATAAAATTTTCATAATTTTCGCATAATTTCACCTCAAAATATTCCTAAACTATATATTATTTTGTAATTATTTTTCTATTTCTTTTTAAATTTCCACTCTTTCGCATCGACATTTGCAATAGACATCTAAATGTTGTCTTACTTTATACAAATTGTGATTAAAAATGGTCATTTATAATCTATTTAAGCCATAATTAAAGTTTCATAAACTAATTATAACAATTTTCATCGATCGACATAATTTTTCTCGAAATTTCCATCGATATCAATATTTCCATAAAATGGGGATAAATCAGAATCTCGATATTTCGAACATTGCTTCAATCTCAACTTTCTTTGAAATTTTATTAATTTTATACCATGCATATATTATAACCTTTTAATGATTAAGATTAAAATTGCAATATTTATATACAATAAAATTGAAAATTTAGAATAAAAATTAGTACAACTTCATGAATTTTTGAAAGTTGATTCCCCACAACTAACCATGTTGAATTTGTGATATCACCTGTTGCAAACATTGAATGTTAGTAGAAAATAATTAAAGGTAAAATATACTTTTCTTTTTGTGGGAAAAATGCAATATTATATATAAATGATTGCAAAATTAATGATAATGTGGATGGGAAGGACCTGGAAAGGGATATCATTGGATCCTCCTTATGATTTATATGAAGATGGTAAATAAATGAACATACATTTTCCAATTATAGTATTTAATAATTGAAATGACAAAGAAGAGGCAAAAGAAGCCCATAATGTTCAAGGAATTTGAACCAAGGATTAAAATATCGATGTCAATATCAATATCGACATTTTAATTTTGCAGATATATTGACGGACATATCGACAAAATATCGATAGCGATAGATATTTCTGTAAATCACAAATTTTATAAAATTTATTTAGATTAATAATTAAGTTGTTTATACTTTCAACTAAGTTATAGATATTGTTATTAGTATTCTGGTTCATATTTGACTAAATAGATGACATTTTTTATATTTTACGAGCATTAATAAAAGATGTTAGAGATATACATAGATATCTAATATCGATATATATATGGACGAATATTTTCATTCTTGGTTTGAATAACAGACTCCAAAATTTGTTATTGGTCAATGCAGGTTGGCTAAAAGAAAAAAGAACAGGTTCATTGTAAGTAATTGGATTATTGCTGTTGCAGCCTTTAACATTACCCACATTCCAATTAAAATAATCTTCTTTGGTAATTTCCAACTTCACCTTTAATATTATTTTTAGTGATTAAACTTTGTTGATTTTTCTACTCTTTTTCCATTTTGAAAGATGGTTATACGGTAATTGAGTGATACATTGAACCAATCCAATAAATTTCCACAAAAAAAAAAAAAAAAAAAAAAAAAAAAAAAAAAAAGAAAGAAGTTTACTTATTCAACCAATTAAATGCATTACAAGAATAAATTTTCAATTCTCGTTATTTGATCTCTAAACTTTCAAATTTACAAAATTCATGTCAAAATGAACATAACAACAAATATAAAACTTAACCTTCCAAAATTGATAGTTTCTTTGTATTTTTGCTCCAATCTTTCACTTGGGCCACCTTCTAATATCATTTCTTCCAAAAGATCAATCCAATGAAAAACCATACCATGAATAATATCTTTAAAAATTCCATGCAAAAAATCCAATTAAAACCATCAAAATATAGATATAAATTCATAATACAACTCAAACTTGCAGTTGTTCTCAGATACATCAAATTTTTTCATTGATGATTGAGCAGCAGACAGAAACAGTGAATGATGGATATTTTCAAGCTCTTATTCATAGAATGAACAGTGGAGAAAAAGACAGGAGAATACATTGAAAATGGTGGCTATATGATACCATATTTTCAAGAATGCCCATATATTGACTTAACACAATTAAAGGCAGTCGCTTCTTCTGCTGTCTCTGGTCTTAAAATGACAATAGTGTTAAATACATTTGTACAGCTGAAAATTGTAGGATCATTGATGAAGAAAAACAAAAACACCCTTTTTTTTTCCCTTTTGCAATCCGTACAGAGAAGCTTCCTAAAGATTCAAGGAATGTATCCAAAACAAAAGCATTTTCAATCATATAGGCCCTCCTGTTCCCATACTTCCACAAGAAAGTTCACCATTTCCTGTCGAAATAAAGATTTTGAAGTTCTTATTCATAGAATGAACAGTGGAGAAAGAAATGACAAAACCTCGACAGCAAACTTACAGACAAAGGAATTGGATGGGGAAAAGGCTGTCTTGTACCCAGTAAACTGTCATATGTTGCACGCCAACTGTAAACAAATGCATATATATACGCACGGTATGGAGATTAATATGAGCTACAAGGAGATTTTTAGTTTTCGATTTATGTACATCTATGGCGCGTAAGCTAAAGCAATTAAAAACGGTGCCAACTGTTTATAAAGGCAGAAAGATTGAGTGAACTGACCTGATTTTTGCTTTCTGTCTTTGTTGAGTTTCTTCCGTTGCCTTAGTAGTACTACTTCCAATCCACTGCAGCCTAGTCTGATTCCAGAGAAGGAGACCTGAAAGCAACAAAAATGAGTAGATCGCTCGTCCCTACATTGACCGGGTTCTAATGAAGAGATGATGGGTCCTTAATTGAATATTATCCACAACTTCATAAAAGACATCTGATTTTATCACCAATTATTCAACAAAGGTCTGATAAGTAAGAGGGAAACTTGCCATGGTTTACAAACTCAGAAGAGTTGCTCACACTGCCACCAACATTGCTATGACTGAGAGTGAGGTTTGATGTACTGATAGACGAAATGCTTCGTTGAGACTGAATGGTGCTATTATCCAAATCGCACGTGCTTGTGCTCCAAAAACCATCAGATATGCTAGGTTTCTTAACAACTCGTCCTTGAATTCTTAATCCTTTAGATGGCTCATCCACAGCAATAATAGGCGTGGGTTTAGTGCAGCATCCAAAACAACCCCTGCACTGTTATAAACCTAATAAAGCAGTATATGATATAAAATTGCAGCAAAAACATAGCATGTGCACCAGTCATCAATAATGTTGAGACAGTTGTCAAATATATCATTTATGGTTTAACTGAGAAAATAAGAAGATGCAAACACACAACTATTAACAACAGAAATTATGAAAAGGCACATAATAATTAGTTGAACATAGTGTGATCATCTTAAGAAGCATGGACGCTTTACTTTACCTAGCATGTGTCGAACAGTTGGACACGTATCGGACACTTGTTAGAGTAATAGATGTGTTAGACATTAGTTGTACAAAGTCAAGTAGAACCAACATTTATTAGACATGCATCATATACTAAATAGACACATAAATGCCAAAGATAATAAAATTTGATAGTGAAATACATCAAACTAATTTTTTACGCATATAAATGCATAAATTCATTGATTTTGAATTTCTTTCTAGTTTAAAAATGATATATATTATAAAAAATGTACGTTTTAATAAACGTGTCATTTCTGTGTTCATGTCCTAAATTTTTAGAAAAAGGCATGTCGTCATGTCGTATTCATGTCTCGTATTTGTATCCGTACTTCTTAAGTGATCATTGAGTAATCCTAAATTTCTCAAGTTCTCATAATGAATTTGATGGATGGCACCATGAACACAAACATAACACTTTGGAAAAAGGACCGAGTATGTTAAAAACCAGAGTAAACCGAACATTGTAGTACGATATAGAATGGGCGACAACATGGATTATGCATCTACTAATGAAGTTATAAGCATAACACCATTTAAACAGGGAGAAAAATGAAAGAAGAGCCTAGAGGGAATGGGGAATGTCTGTGCAGCAATTAAACATCTCTAACTACTATTCAAAATCAAAATTCAGCTTCTACATAATTAAGAATAGGGAATGGTTTCGTACTTCCAAATAAAAACTTCGAATATTAATAAATTTAGTTTCATTTTTTTTAAGGGTCTACATTAACATCAATCCATTTTACTAAATCAACAAGACTCCAGTCTACAATAGACATGTACTAGGCGCCTAATACCCTCTTGAATACTCCATGGATTCACACAGCAGAAGGATGATGCAATATGAAAACAAAAGAAAATATGTTCAAAAGTAAAACATAGTCATCTTAGAACTATCCTCCTTTCCGTGAATAATCAAAGTAATAATAAAATATAATGGATGATAATGGCCTCTTTAGTATTGAACCCTTTTCATAAGTGATAAAGTTCTTAAGGCAGCCTCATAAAAGAATAAGACTTAGCTTTTCACTTTCTTCGCCAAACAAGAAATGAACTTATTCATATTATTGGCCCCATTTCCCCAAAAGTTGGAATGGAATACAGTCATACACAATCAAAATTGAAAACTCAACAAGCTCTGCAATACCAATAAACAGTCAAACTACTTTCATCTTGATTAAAGATTTAACCAAATACTAGCAATCCAAAAAAAACAAGAAATCCCACAATTTCCCCCAAACCCCTTTTTTCATTTCAACTCAACATTACAGTTCAAACAGTAAAATTCTTGGTATTGTCTACTGCTCAGTAAGTCAGAAAACAGAATCAATTAGAAGGGTAACACAAAAGGAGCATCACAGAACTCCATTAAGAGCAAAGATAACGAGTCCTTTCCAAAACCCAATTGAATAATTAGTGAGGAAGATAAAGAACTTACCCCATGCAAGCGAATAAGCGGCTGATCCACGCAGCGAAAGAACTGTTCAGCATCACCATGGTTGATGTTCAGCCAAAAGCGCAGAGAAGGGCATCGATTGAGGGAAAACCAAAACCCAGTAATTGGAAAGAGATAGAGTGGACTTTGGGGCAAGAAAACTGAAAGTTAGATGAGGGAAAAAGGGGAAAGTTTTTTTTTTTTTTTGAGTGGGGAGTGAGAATCAACCAAATACCATAAAAGAAAATTTGTGGGTTTCCAAGAAATTTAGCAAAAGAAAGAGATGGGTATCAATATTGAGTAATGAATTCTTGCTGGGTAAGATGGATAGTTCAATTGGTGGATTTTTGCTGGTGGTTTATACTCCCTTTTTGTGTGGCTCTGGCCCCCACTAGCCACTGGTTCCCATTATTAGCAGCAAAAATAGGGATTTATTTAAATCTACTACTTAGACCTTCATTTATATCCATTCAAACCATTTTATTTCATGGTCTTTTTGTTTCTCTAACCATTCTTTTCAAGAGTAGGAGACCAAATCTTCAACTTTACAATTAGTAATACCAAATCTTCAACTTTATAATAAATTATAGATATTTTATTATCTAAAATATGCTTAAATTGTCAATTCGAAGATAGCTTAATGTATGAGGACATATTTGCCAATCTCTCACCTTACTGATGTGTTGAAAACTAAGTTTATGACTATTCATGGAAATTTACTTGCACTTTTATTTCTCATTTTTTCAAAATTTCCAAAAGTATACTATGCCTTTAATTCTTTTACCTATAAACTAGAGGTATAGAAATCGAGTTGAATTGACAGAAATCGAGTTGAATTGACAATGGAATTGCTTAAACTGATAGTTTGGTCAGTTTAGCTTGTAGTTGTCAATTCTTTACGCGTGTGGGCCTAGGTGCACCATTTTACCCAATCAATCAATAATTATATGATCAATTGGGTTTCTTAGATTATATGTTCGCCAAACCCAAAATCCAACTGAATAGTTTTGGTGACTCGTTTTAACCGAAACAAACAAGCGATTTCGATTGATTTAAGCATCTTTTAGTTTTTCGATTTTTTCTTGCACCTCTACTTTGAAAAGCAAGGGCAGATCTATAAATAGAAGAAGTCGTGTCAGTATCTACAGGACCCAAATTAACCCAAATTATCAATAACCTCTCCACGCACGTTGAAAATTTGGCCAAGTTGCTCCATCGATAGTCCTATCCACACGAGGAGCAGAGAACATACGAAAGCTTTGGAATATTATTTTCAAGCACTAAAATGAAACCCAAGTAATCCTCTCTAGAAATAGAATATATTCAGTCTTATGCATAAGCAGAATATATTCAGTCTTATGCATAAGCGAGGAAGGTAATTAAAAAAGGAAAGAAGATGAGTTCTTTCTTTTATCACTTAGCTTAGGAGCCATGTGAGATAGTCTCATGCACGGTTTTGAATGAGAGAAAGAAGTGAGAAATCATTGGCTTTGATGGAATCTCATCATCCATACCTAACGAATTGATGTGATTTATTCATATCATAACATATGAACAATACAATTTATGGATGGAATCAAATATGCAATATTTACAAACAAAAGTGATATTCTATTATATTTAAACCCAATCTACTGAGAGAAAAAAAAAAAAAAAAAAAAAAAAAAAAAAAAAAAAAAAAAGTGAATTTTATTTTGATCTCTAAAAATGAAAGTTTTTAGAACATTTTAATTTTTATGTTGCAACTAGTCAACAAATTGCAGTATATGAGAGTCTTTAACGTATATGAAAACAAAGATAAATATAATTTAAACTTTTATTTGACAATATGTGAATAGAAAAATTGAGCCTCTAACTTCAAGGTTGAGATAATATAGTACATAACTATGCTCGTTTTAGCATACAACTTAATTAATTATATATTGGAAGATGTAAGAATTATATAGAGGAAAATTAAGGATTGAAAATCACAACATAGCAGATGGCTAGCAGATCACTGACTCTCTGGTCTGGAGCTGAAAATGAAAATGACAATTGACAAAGATTGGAGTGTAGAAAGGAATAAAACAATAACCAAACAATTAACACAATTACGATATCCAATGTAACACCTTCTCTTCCTCCAATTCTACGTATCAAAACCAACTCAAACAGAACAAAACTCAGAGTAGCAGTGCTTATTTCTTTTTAGAAGCAGAATCCTTGTTGTAAATACGGATATTGCAAATGAAGGTCAAAGACGAACCAATAAGTAATAATCTATATTGGTAGGATTGCCATGGCACTCAGATATCGATTTCCTTTTGTTTACTAAGCTAACTGTGTTTCTTCAACAGGATTGAAGCCAGACCCATTCTCCAACCAGGCAACATTGTTGGCTCTTGCTTTTGGGGGATGAGAGAAGCCAGCCCCCTTCCCGAGCTATGACTGGGAAGAACCTCTTGCTTCACCTCATTTCTTGAGAACCTGAAAAATGGGCCACGTTTAATGCATTCAGCTACAAGAATCATGAGATTAATCCTAAGTATAAACCTGCATACCATATATGGCTATGTGAACAAGAAGAGTACTGAGCATATTATTCATGATAACGAAACAACGACTTCCAACAATTCCAAAAACGAACTCTAGCTGCATTGTAGAGGATGGAACTTGAAGAAGACTTATAAGTGACAAATTTGAAGAACCAATTACCGGGAATCAAGCCTTCAGCATATTCACAAAAGTTCTACAATTTCACATATAACAGTTCTGTCCTTTTTTGTTTTACATAATCTCAAACTACATTCATACAATTCCCCTTAAATAAGTTGGGAGTCCTTGGCCTGAATTCTACGACAACTCTCTTCAGTAGCAAAAGGCATAATTTTTCAGAGTTTTCCATCTAAAAAGATTACTTATACGGATAAAGTATGCATTCAAAGACTAATAACTGACGATGCCCAAATCAAAGGAGAGTTAAGTACTCACAAGGAAGGAGAAGGACCTTCACTTGCAAATGTAGATAGGCCTTGGCGTTGCTTGTGTTTGGGATTGGATGAACAGTATATATATACTCGGCCTCGACGCTTAACTGTCCTACAAAACTCGCACATCTTTTTCACTGAAGCACGGACTTTCATGGCTGGAGGAAGAACAAACAAACAAGAAACAAAGAAATCAAGTAGCAATCCAATGTGAATGTAAAATTATCATATCTTAATACCGTCAATTCCAATTCCATCACTGAAATGAAGGAAAATAGTAAGGACACACTGAAAATGCCAGTAAAAAATGGTCAAATTCATGTAGAGATTTAGCAGGGAACCAATGAACTCCTCCCAACAATCCCGTTATCAAAATTCCGTGTTATGCTTAAGAACACTAAACTTTTACTTGATTAACCCAATAATGAATTCTTCCTCAATCATTCAAACTAAAAAAAAAAAACTCAAAGAAGATTAATCGAAACAATAACTAATGCATAAAGAAACTGAAAAGAGAACAGAACGTAAAAATTCTAGAATGAGTAGCCACGGAAATAGAAGTACAACAGCAGTTAAAGTTGAAATTTCCAAAGTGATTTACATAAATTAGATCATGATCGCAAGGTTGTCTCTGATACTGAAAAATGCTAAAACAGAAATCGATACAAAACCCTAAAACCCTAAAGTGAATTGACAGCAAAATTTAACAAGAAACATGAAGGGGATGCTGCAGTAACTAGTGTTGAGGCAAAGCTTAACTGAGAAGATGAATGATTTCTTAGCGTAATACCTTGGAATCGAGAGCGACGGCCAGCAGCTGAGATGAACGTTTGAACACGGTATGGAATTTCGTTCTGTCATATCCATCGAACTAATTGATGGGCTTTCTAGAAAGGCCCACATGTCTACATCATCCCGTTTTGTTAGGTCAGCCCATTACGACCCATACCCAATCAACACACCAAGTTGGGTCAATTATTTGTGCTCACTTTAGCCGGAAATAATATAGTTGATAAAAATGTTGGCTGTTACGATTTTGTTTCTAGTTCTTTCTAAATTTATAATATGCTTTTCATACCTCTTGAAAATCAAATTCTTAATTTTAAAACAAAAATAAAGCCAAAAACAAGTTTTTAAAAACATTTCTTTTAGTGACATTTTTACTTAGTTTTTTAAAATATTAGTAAAAAATGGATAATAAAACAAAGAAATTTATAAGGGAAACTAATATTTATAAGCTTAGTTTTTAAAAAATTAAGAACCATATGGTTACAAAATACGGTTTCAATAGTTAAAACTACTTTTATCGTAAATCACTTCGAAACACACATTTAGTTACTCAAAATCAATTCGATATTTTGTTTTACACTTTAAATCAAATTTTTCGTACTATTAAAATTGATTTTGAATTATTAAAAGCAATTTTCGAGTATTCTTAAAAATGACAAAAGTGATATTAACCCTTTTAGAATCACTCTCATACATGTTATAAGTTTATAAACACTACTTCCACCTATAAATTTCTATACTCATAAAATTTAAAAAGGCATTTAATCCAAAGAAAAATGGGATCCAATCTGTTGACGCCAAAATTCAGACACGTGAAACGTACATGACCTTCGTGTGACACCATAGTGAATTTATTTGAAGGTTAGAAGAACATGACCTGCAAAAGAGAAAACCTATAAAACCTACACACTGATGTGGTGCCTTGTCACACACACTTTGATGCTTAAATCAGATAGTGAAAGAGTGTAGAAGATGAGGAGTTTGAGAATAGAATTCAAGTTATCTCATATGAAGCTATAATGATATATTTATAAATGTGATTGACTTAGGTTATTCTAATAGGGTTTCAGAGTCGCTTTACAATTATCATACAACTTACCAAACCAAGGAGTGTGCCCTACTGTTTCGCATTTGGCTAGGGTCGACCTCGACCTCAACCCTAATTTGGGCTTTGAGATGAACTAACCTTACCCCCTAGGCTCAAAGCCTAGGGTGCTATCTTTGGTTCAAATTTTGTTATTTTCTCCACTTTGTTGCTTCTATTCTTATTTTATGGTGATTATACCTTTCGGTCTAAAATCACCCATAATACAATCCAATAGTAAATCTAAAGAGATACTATCTTCAAGAGGTCAACTAAGGATGGAGAGACCTCACAATAGATATTGAATTACTTCTTTCATTATCAATTAGTTTAAAAATAAAATCTCGTGTTTACCCACCACAAGCCAAAATGTTAATAATTTCTAGTTTGAAAATTGAGCAACGTGAAACACATATATAGGTAGAATATTTTGCCTATCGTACCCTGGATCTAATTTTTAACCTATGTAGTATTTTCAGCCATATTTAAGAAATCTTTTATTGAAAAGCTTTATCTCCTTTGAACAAAAATAAAAGAAAACTTTACCATCTTTATAAAAATGTATGCATTATTCTTCTCATTAATCAATAAAACTTCATGTTTATTATTTTATTTTATTTTAGAACTAAAATATAAAAAATTGGGAAGACAAGTTGGAGAAATTAATGATGTAGGTTTTCCAAGGTAAATTATTTGTTTATTAACTTAGTGATGAACAGAGAGACATGTTAGAGAAATTCCAACAATGATGAAATTAAGGAATTAATTAATCCATAAGTTAAAAGTTTATCCAATGAATAAACAAATTAAAGCCCTTCTTTTTGTAGGCTGTAACCAATCCTTCACTAAAGTTTTAGTCATTGAAATGCCACCTACCCTTCCACCTAAAATGCCAAACAAACTAAACCATCTCTACAAATAATTTATCAAACTCACACATCATACTTATTATTTTCAAACTTTTTGACAAACTAAGTTTCAAATTCTTAATCAATACATTATACTTATTTCCTTTCGATTTCTCAAAATGATTTGTATTTTTTTTTTTAAGAAAAAGAGTTGAATTATTAGTTAAATTCTAAAAACAAAAACAAATTTTTAAAAACTATGTACTCTTTTAATTCTAAAACTTTAGCTTAATTTTTTAAAATATTGGTAAAATGTAAATAACAAATCAAGAAATTTAGAGCTAGAATGGATGTTTATAGGCTTTTTAATTTTCAAAACTAAAAATAAAAAACTACAACTTCATTTGGTAACTATTTAGTTTTTAGTTTTTGGTTTTTTAAATTAAGTTTATTTTCTCTTAATTTCTTATAATGATTCGCATACTTCTTAAGTACATGAGTTGAATTGCAAGCCAAATTTTGAAAATAAAAATAAGTTTTTAAAAAATTATTTTTTTTAGTTTTCAAATTTTAGCTTGATTTTTTAAAACATTGATAAAAAGTAGATAACAAATCAAGAAATTTAGAGGTGAAAAGAGTATTTATAGGCTTAATTTTCAAAAAAAAAAAAAAAAAAAAAAAAAAAAATGGTTACCAATGAGGGAACTTAATCGTTTTTTTTTTTTTTAATGGCATTCACTATTTAAAAATGTTTTTGAGAAATGGAAGTCATGGTTAGAAAAATAAAATAAAATTTTCAAAAAAACTTATGTTTGTTTTAAGCTCTCCTTTACACATAAAAAAAATTAAAAATGAAAAATAAAAAATATCAAATATCAAGTAACACATTTCTATTGAATGCTAGTCGGACCGCACAAAAAATGGGTGCAGTACTATTCTCTTTTTCTCATAGAGAGGTGGGAATTCTTTTTTCTCTATAGTTGAATGACTTATTTGGGTTTATTTAAAAGGGGTCAAAAAGTTAATGGGTGAAGTCATTGAGAAAGGATGTAATTGGAGAAGTCCATATTGTAAATATAAAGTACTTTTGATTTCTAAAGTGTACTTTATATGATGAATGGTGATTTCCTCAAGTGAATGGATCTTTTATCATACTCCACTTACATTGTTATGGCTTCTTCTTCTTCTTCTTCTTCTTTTTTAATCATCACTTTTTATTATTCCATGTTTAATGAATATGTCATATGGAAATGGAAGGTAATATGACGAATTTAGATAAAACAAAATATATATACATATAAAAATATTAAATTAGAATTCTTTTGTACTTAATTTAAAATAAGTTTGTATGGTTATATGATGTTATTGCACTTAAATGGATATCTCCTTTACCAAATGTTATTTTGTGATGTTGCATAGAAAGAGAGTGAAATATACAACAGTCTTGACTGATTTACGGAGATCATTGAAAAAAATTGTTAGGTATTATATTAAATTTGTTATCAACTATTAGCTTAAGTTTTTGGGTCAACTGACGATTTAAGATGATAATGTTATTAATTTAGTTGTGTGGTATGATGGGCATTTGTTGAAGTTATGATCCCAAAATTGAAAACCTATTTTTCCTATAATTGGTTACTAGTGCGTGTGGAAAAGGACAAGAGGTCTTTTATTTTTATTTTTCTCCTTTTTCTAGTTTTGAAAGATTTTTATTTAGGTCTTGATTTGGTTAAATTTCACCCAAAAAAAAAATCATTCATTTTTTTTTTTACTTAAATATTTGAATACAGTTGACTGAAGATCAACTTAATGTGACATGAGTAAAAAGAATGTATTTTAAAATAATAATAATAATGATATATTTGGTATTTAATATGGAAATAATAGAATTGGTAAGAATTTGACAACAAAATAAAATTTTATAAAGTAGTTAAATGCATTGTCACAGATCAAATTTTCATGGAGAAAAAGAACAAAATTAGAAAACTCAGCACCATAAGGACCAACCAATAGGGCCAAGATTTAATTCAATCAAAGAAAGTGAGAAAAAAAAAATTTAATTCCATCTAAAATAACTTATTTGAACTTAATTCAACTGATTAATGTATATATTATCAACCAAAAGGTTAAATGTTCAAATTCTTTATCCTAAATATTATTGAACTAAATGATCCCAACACCTGACCTTTTTTTCAAAAAAATGTTACTGAACTGAAAAAACACTTCAATAAAAGTAATTAAGAATCTATTAAATATCCTACTTAACTCAGTGCTGATGAGAGTTTATGACCAATCACAAATCGCTATGTTATTTATCGTAATATTACAAATTATTAAAGATGAGACAAATTAAAAACCAACATGTGTCCTAAATTGAAATTGAAGACAAAACATTGATAGATCTCAATAATAACACGTATCTTTGGCACATTGGATACACATTGGATTGGATAAAGTGGTTTGGTTCAATTGGGTCATAATATTTGGTTCATGTTCAGTGGGGCCCAAAAATAGGCTATTTTGGCCCAAAGACCAACCAAGTAAAAAATGTAGGGCTGACCAAATAAATAGCAAATTTAGAGATTTCATTTAGAAAAATAGCAAAAAAAAATTTAATTGTAAAAATGACCAAATCAAATTAAATAATTAAAAATAATAATGACCAATTGTCAAAATTGCCCTTCCTAAGTTGAAATTGGAAAGTTGCAAAAACGTTCAAAAAAAACTTCAAAGACACTATAACTAAACAATTAGCATGGTAACCAATGTAGCATACCAAAAAAAGCTAAACCAACATAAATACATATTTAAGTATTTTACAGATCACTAGTTACATGCAAATACAGATACACAAAAAGGAATAAAAAATATATTACTCCAAAAATGGATTGAGTCTGACACATTTTTAAGGCAGGCAACCAATTGGTGAGGATTGCAGTAGAAAACTAGATTTAGCATAGTGGTTTGTGGTTGAAGTAGACAGTAAAATAAGAAGATGAAAAAGAAAAGAGGAGATGGATCTTGTTGTCATTCGATAATTGGTGACAACATCATAGAGAAGAAGAAATTAGATGAGAGTTGTATGGCTGTCAAGTAAAGGCTCATGAACGAACAAAAAAAAAAAAGTAAGAAACCCTAACCTGTTGGTGGTTTGGTATGCGACTACGATAATGGTAGAACAACAAAAGTGGAAAGAGAGAAATAAATTGTAGCCCCTAGGGTTACATTATTTTCTTTTTTCTTTTTTTTTTATTGATTTGAATTATATTAAAATTGGATTCTAAAACGAAATCTACATTTCAAATTTTGTTGAAATTTATTGGATTTTTAAAAGGTGAAATATATATATATATATAATTCCAATTAAGGTTGATTCTTACACTTTTCCCTCCTAAATTTAAAATTTACAAATTTCAAATTTTTTATCGACTTAAATACAAAATTTTCAAATCTCGAATTAAATAAATTTAAATTGATTATCTTATCAATTATATCAGTTTTTACACTAAAATACAAAAAAAAATTTAAAAAAAAAAACAAATCCAATAATTTGAGATAACTAATTTAAATTCACAAAATCTCGAAATATTATAGTTTATATCTCAATAATATATTATTATATTACATTTTTAAAATATAAATTATATAAATAGTAATATATACGAAAAAATACATGAAATAAAATAAAATAGATAAACCATGATAAGAATACAAATCTCTAACTGTATAAAAAAATTGAAAAAAAAATTAGATAAAACTAAATCAATTTGAAAAAAGAAAGGTTACAAAAAACTGAATTTGATAATAAAATGTATAAACAAATCGAAAAAGAATAAGATATAACCGAATTTGATAAGAAAATGTAGAAATAAATAAAAAAAGAATAAGATAAAATCGAATCTGATAACAAGATAGATTTAGATAGATATTCATGGAAAAAAAAATTAGGAAGATACAAAATTATGTTATAATAACGAGTCACGAAAAAAATAATGGTTAAAATCTCAAAAGTTTACAATACAATTACATTGTATATGTAAATATAGATTAGTTAAATTTCATAGCTTTGTATTACTATTACACTGTATGTGTAACTATATGTTAGTTAATTGGTGAAAATTGATATAAACATAACTATAATAATATGATAAGTGCTAAAACTGATAAAAAAATCGAAGAACCAGGACAAATCATTTCGTTGAAATTAAATAAGTTAATAACAATATAATAAGTTAACAAAAAAAAAATTAAAAGATAATATAAAATTTAAAGATTTACAATAAAATCAAATCGGAGGAAAAACTGCCAATTCAATTTTCAAAATCGGGTGAAAAATGCGCCACTTTTTTCTCTAACATCTGCACGGTTCAAAATTGATAACTGGCTCAGTTATACTTTATTTCCATTCTAGATTGATTCACGCTACAACAATTACACTGTATTCAATAATTTTTATGGAAGACCGCATGAAGGGCAAACTAGGTATTATAAAAAAATGGCCTTTCACGTGAGTGGCACAAGTTTTGCCAAAAATCTTATTATTTTTTTATTTTGCCAAAAATCCAAATGAAACCCAGAATCTTGCTATTTCGTCCAAATTTCCCAAAAATCTAACTGATTTGGCCCAAATGTCATCCAAGCTCTCAAGCTCACATTATCTCATGAAAAACTCTATAAATAGAGAAGTTCTCCTCTATTTTGGAATTCATAAATGCATAGACTTCAAAGAGAGATTAGAGAGAATTCTTCAACTATAAGAAGACTTTTGATTGAATAATCCTTGAAAAGTAAAATCTCTCAAAGATAAAAAATAATTCTTCCAAGACTTTAACTTAAATAATTCTTCTAAGTCTTCAACTTTAAGAACATTCACGTACTCTATCACCTGAGTGAAGCGTACACATTCAAGAGAGAGAATCAGAAGATCAAGTGTTAGACATCAAATCACATATACATACATAAACTCGAGTTCAATTCCATGAACCACATTTCTTTGAAAACTTCATGCGAACACCATGAACATACATTGATTACAATAATCTATATATATATATATCGTTTTACAAAGGCTTTGTCAATATAGTATAATTCAACCAGTAATTAAGTTGAAAAAGTCAAACGACCCCTGGCTGAAAGGGACACCAATTTAAAGAGATTTCTTAATAAACCTAATTGTTTGGTAGTCCAATTAACTCTAAGAAATTGCAAGCTATGGCCACCGACCTTCTACAATTATTGGCCCAACTCCAACTTTCCCTCTCCCCCACATTTCTTTATTTTAAAATATGCATTAACTTTGTACTTAAATACTGTTGTTGTTATTATTATTATTATTACTAAATCTTATATTTCAAGTTAAAATATTTCGACAATTTAACTTGTGTAAATATATAATGAATTCTCTCCGTTTTCACAATGGCAGAATAATTATAAATTACTGCAGTAAATTTCTTATTGACTTTAATTACCCTTTTGGATTTTTTCTATTAAATATCATATAGTGGTTGCGTATTCATCTTAATATTAACAAAATTATTCCACGAAATTCTAGAAGATACTCTAATCTGATTCTCAATTCTCTCTTTCACATTATAATATCAATTTTTACATCATCTTGATGTAAAATGCTGAAATCGACTTTTTCTTTTTCTTTCTTTTAAAATATAATATCAATATTATAAGGGGAGTTTTTAAAAATAAAAAAATAAGGGAAACTATTTACACAAAATAGCAAAATTTTTAGATAGTTGTGATAGACGCTAATAGAAGTCTATTAAAGTCTATCATTAATAGAAATGATAGAATTCTATCACTAATAGATACCGATAGAAGTCTATCAATGTTTATCAGTATTTTTTTGCTATTTTATGTAAATAGTTTGATATTTTTTCCATATGTGAAAATTTCCTATATTATAATTTATACATAACAAAATAATTTAAAATTATCCAACTTTAAGATTCAAATTTGGTTTTCCACATAATATGCTGTTGATCTTAATGTGAGGAACTCCATCGATGAAATCGAAAAGCTAGCGCTCTCTTTAGGACCATCCATGCTCTATCCTTTTCATTCTATCATAGGGATGGAAACACAAAGTTCACTGTATAGCCCGTGTTGCGGCTAGTTTTGAGAACCTTTTTAGGAGAATATTTCTTCCAATTCGGAAGATGATGGTGTGTTTTGGAATTCTTTTTTCTCTAATTGGTTATTGAATGTTGTAAATGGGGAGTTATTGTTACCGATTTCTATCAGCACTTAATTTTTAATGAAGTTCTCTTTAAAAAAAATGTAAGAAGATCGATAATACGACTTGTGGTATTTGATTAATTTAGCTTTGGTTCATTTTGATTTCAAAATAATTGTGTGTTTATCTCTGTATTTATAAGAAAGTGACCAGTTTTTTTATATTCATATAAGTGTCTGAACTAGTTTACATTCTCCTCGATTAAGAAAGTGGCAACTTTAGTCCTTGTTTATAAAATGATAATACAAGTGTTACACATAACAAAATAGTACTTAATTATAAGGGAAATTACTATAAACAGAAAACATATCAAACTATTTACAAATATAGAAAATTTTTACTGTCTATCAGTGATAGACCGCGATAGAATTCTATCGCTTTCTATCGCTCAAGCAAATAAATTCTATCGCTTTAGCAATAGAAAGTGATAGAATTCTACCGCGAAATTTTTCTATATTTGTAAATAGTTTGACTCATTTTTTATATTTAAAAATAACTTTAATTATAAAGGAAATTAATATAAATAAAAAAATATCAAACTATTTATAAATATAGAAGAATTTCACTATCTATCTTGGTGATAGAAGTCTATCCCGGTCTATCGCTGATAGTCAGTGAAACTTTTATATATTTGTAAATAATTTTGTTCATTTTTCTATATTTAAAACTAGTCCTAATATTAATATAAATATATATATATATTAAAAAAAAAAGGAAAAAAAACTTATTGGCCGGTGTAGTATTGACGAAGTGTGATAAAAAAAATTAAAAATTTTAGTGGACTAAGACGTAAACTTTTTTTAAAGTTGAAATACCAAAATTTATGTGCACGAACTGAAATAAATTCAAAATGTACATAAAAAAAATTGTATTACTCAAAAAAACAAAATAAACCAAAGTGCAACAACTCAAATAATATTTAAATGTTGATTATAGATTAAAATATTATTTTAATCTCTCTACATTAGATTCATTCTATTTTAGTAATTAGACTCTGGAGGGTTCAATTTTAGTCAATTTACTTTTAATAAATCTTAAATTTAGTCATGTACTTTTAATAAACTTTAATTTAGTCATTTTTTAATTGTTATTCAAATTAATTAAATAATAATTATAGTTTTCAGGTAAGAAAAGACACTATGTGAATATATTTTTACAATTATTTATAAAAAAAATACTAAAAATAACTAATTTTGTTAAAAGAAATTAACAATAAACTAACTACAAATATTAATTTTAAGATTTATTGAAAGTACCTACATCAAAATAAAACAAAACAAAACCTAAAGTAGAAACACCAAAAGTATATAGTAAAATTATAAATTTTGTCTCTATAATTTAAAAAATTAGAATTTAGTCCTTATGATTTGGTAGACTTTATAAATAGTCCCTACAACTTGATAAAACTATAAAAACTAAAATTTGCAATTTAACCCAATTAGACAAACTATAAAACTAATTTTGTAATTTAACTAGATTATAGGTTAACCTTGATTTTATCAGTATTGTCATAGTGTCGACATATTTTCCGTATTTAACAAAACAAACATAAAACTTATAAAAAGTAGCATTTTATATTTTCTCCTTTCAACTTTTTTTTTTTTTTAAAAAAAAAAAGACATTCAAGGATAATGTGAACTCTAACCAATTTCAAACCAAAGTCTCATCACCTCTGACATCTGAAACTTCCAAGCTTTTTATGCAATATAATAAATTAGCAATTCACTGCATATTATTATTATTTTTTTTTTAAAAAAAAAAAGACCCCCAAAAATCCTCTCTTGCTCTTCTGTTATTTATTTATTAATTAATATATTTGGCCATATTCTGTTTGGTTGTCCCCATCTTTCCCCATTTTCAACCGATCATGAACTTGCAGCATCATCACATGGCCTGCCCCAAACAAATCACAATCCAAAACTACAATTTCCAAACTCTCGAGGGTGTTCAAACCACAATTTTGATATTGTTAAAAGCCCCCTTTTCCTAATTAAAATCCCATTTACTTCATTAAAATTCAGTTTTTAAAAGAATTTAAAAATAAAAATACCCCCTTTCCCTTCCCTCCAAGGGGTAGGTTTAATTTCGCCTTTCATTTCACATTCAAAACTTCTCAAACCCACCTACCGTTTTTACTCGGTCAATTATTGAGACTTTGGACAACAATTAATACACCATATTAATGTATTAATATTTGAATAAAGCACGCTTGGATTAAATTATAAGCGTTTTTGGGTTGTGTATGTGGTACCAAAAAGGAAGCATCCTGGAACGTGCCCATGTTCAAACTTACCACTCACTAATCATAATTAATTAAATTAAATTAAATTAAATTAAATTAAAATTTTTGGTTGACACCACCTTCCTCAGTACCCCCAAAAAGCCGTTACCGTTGGCTTACAGTTGCTCGCTCAACCAAAGCTCAAAGCAAGCTCCAATTATTGTCGGTAAAGATTGAAAAATTATCGACTTCTTCAAAATTAAAAAAAAAAAAAAAAAAAAAAAAAGAAGAGGGAAATTACTTTTAATTTCTATACCGAGGAAATTAAAATGGTATTTACAATTTGGGGAAACACCCAGAAGCCAGAAAGTTGAATTTTGTACAGAAAAATGAAAATTTTGGGGGTAAATTTCAACTAGAGTAAGTGTATCGATGAACAACACGATCTCTCAAAATCCCGTTGTAGAGTGCCACTCTGTTTGCCGGCATTCCTGGGTCGGCGGCAGCGGCGGCGGTGACGGAAGGGGGCTTTTGCGACGGCGAAGAGGCGGTGGAATAATTATTGTTGTTCCAAGCGATTTCGTGTTGTCTTCGAAAATCCTCGCCGTTCCCAATTGGATCGACAACGTCTTTTGCAAAGTGAACCCTTTTTTTCTGATTCTGTTTCTTCTTTTTCTTCTTGGTCTCTGAAAAAGGAATCAATTACAGAAACAAATTTAAGTTTAGGAGTTTAAAAAAAAAAGAAAATTAAAGGAGAAATTAGAATAAGTACCAGAGGAAATACAAGAGCGGAGAGTTGGAGTTGAGAATTGGTGAATTGGAATAGATTTTTGGATGCAAAAAGAGAGAAGAATCACAGTGCCAGAGACGGCAGCCATGGCTGTAGCCAGAGCCATTCCTTGTGAGTTCATCATCGAAGACATACTTCTTTTCTTTTTCTTTTTCTTTTTTTTTTTTTGTTTTTTTTTGTTCTCTCTCTCTAAGATGATGAAAAGAAGAGAAATACCAAAGTAATCGAAAATTGAGAGGGATTTATAAATAGGACAGAGGAGAGGGTGATGTAACCGAAGCGACACTGGAATTGAATAAAATTTAAAATGATAGATAATTCAAGAGTATTTTTAAAATAAGTGTTTGGTCTAGGTAAAGTTGCAAGGTCGTGGGACCTACGGTATAAAGTATAAAGTGTTAATAAAGTATAAAATTAACATTTTTAATAGTTTTACAAATTTATTTGACCAAATAAGACGTGAAGTTTATAACTTTAGTTTTCTGTTCTCAATTTTAGAAATTTTTTCTACACTACACTAGATATCAAGTCAATATGACTTTAAAAATAGAGTGGATTTATTAACATTAGTGAAACAATATTTTTCTATTCTACCAAAACATGAGCATAGTATTAATTTTATTGATGTAAATATAATATAATAACCAACATGTTAACTTATTTTTAAAAAGTGTGAGATGTTTATTTATTAATTTAAATTTTCTTTTATAATTTTTTTCATAAATAATTATTCATATCGATATTTTTATTGTTATTTTTAAATATTAAGATTTCAATATTTTTATCAACATATTCAAAATTTCGAATATTAATTTTTTTTAGTAATTCTATGTTATCTCTCTATTTGTTGCTTTTAGCATGCTTTAAAAAAAAAGTCTAAGGTCAACTAGTATTAAAAATATTTAGGTACAAACTTTTAGTGTCACGTAGTATTAAAAATTTTCTCTCTTGAACATGGGTATTACTCCCAATAATTGACTGTCATCCTATCTTGCAGTATTAAATAATTTTAAGAACAGTTGCAAATATATCAATTAGATTCAAAGTATTAGTATATATAGCAACATTTTAAAAAAATGGTAAATATAGTAAAGTCTATTAGTGATAGAGTTCTATCACTGATAGACTTTTATGGTCAAGTGGTCTATCACTGATAGACTTTACTATATTTGTAATTTTTTTAAATGTTGTTACACACTTGATTATTATTTTTAAAATTGTTATTTATTGATTTTTTTTTTTTATTTGGTTTGGTTTAATTTGGTCGGTGGATTGTGGAAAACCGGAATGGGGGAGTGGGAGTGAGAGGAGCTTCTACGAAATTCGGGAAAAGAAAAAGGCAAATGAGGAGGACCTAGAAAGAGGGAGAGAGAATTTTGATGATAAAATCAAAGGTATAAAATAAATTTTAATTAATTCTTTTGCTTTGTGTTTTTGTCTATTTGTGACGGCTGGGCTGGATTTATCAGATGGTTTTTTTTTTTTTAAATTTCTTAAAAAATAAAATTAAAAAGAATTAACTGATAAGTATAAGTTAATTGCATAAAAAAGATTACGCCAAAAAGAAAATTAGAAGGTTGAGAGAGTTATTATTTGTATTTTGTTTTATAATGAAGAGGATAATAAAGGGGGATGGATATCTCTTTCTTATATAAGCAAAGCAATGAATGCAAAGTAAAAACATAATTTTGAAACCCAACAAACTTTCTTTCTGCCGTTCTTGTGCATGTGTAGACACGTGCCACTTTACAAGATAACTTTTTTTTTCTTTCTCTTTTCTTTTGACTTAATCAACAAATTTACATATAATAATTGTCATATGGGTTAAAGATTTATGGGTAAAACTATTAAAAAAAAAAAACACTTAAGGGTAATTTTAAAATCGTTCAAGTTACTTTTTTTTATTTTTAAAATTATTTTAAAATATATTTTAATCACTTAAAATTAATTTAATTTTGTATTTTATATTTTAAATACAAATTTCAATCATCAAAACTAATTTGGAAGGATTAAAAATATATTTCACGGTAATTTTAAAAACGACAAAAGTGATTTTAGTCATTATAAAATCACTTTCAAACATGTCTTAATCTCTAAATTTTTTATTATTTTCAAAAAAAGTTCGAATATACTAAATACAAAATTTATATATTAAACATAAAATTTAACTTTATATTTAATAAATTTAATCTATAAAGTTTTAAGTGTATCTATTTAATTTTAAAACTTTTTATAAATATTTAACAGGTATCTGAACTTTCAGTTTTGTGCTCAGTACATATGTAAGTTTAGAAAAAAAAAAACTAAATTAGTCAAATTTATTTACATACGAATTTAAAAATATGAAGAGTAAGTAAATTTTTTAAAAGAATAAATCATAAATTCAAACCTATTAAATATATGTTTAATGTTTAGAGATCTTATAGATATAAATATGAAATTTTATGTCATAATAAACATAACTCAACTGACATATAGATACATTAGCAATCACGAGGTTTGTTATTCGAATTATTTTATCTTTTTACTGTATTAAAAAAGTTTGAAGTTCATATTACTCAAAATTTATTTTAACTTTTTAATATTTTCTGATCATTTTTAATTTTAATTTTTTTTGGGGAATTAAAAAAATGATAAGGGCCAATTTAGGAGTCGATAAACTCAAATTGTAATTTAACTTTTATAATATTTGGTGGTCATTTCTTTTATTTTGGGGAATTAAAAAAAATAATGAGGGCCAACTTAGGAATTAAAGAATTTTCTTGTGGCTAGGGAAGTTTGGATTACACGACACGTCAAGGGGAGGGCAGGGGCAAACTGGGAATGATGGATTTTCCATGGGTTGTGGACCAAGTCTTGGCGCTTTGGACCATTGCTTTCATATGGCAATGACCTTTTGACCTTTTATTTTCTTTTTAGAAAGCACCCTTTGATCATATTGTTATTATTAATACCTATGGTTATTAATGGAATAAATAAGAAAAAATTACTATGTAAAAAAAATATCAAACTATTTATAAATATAGAAAAATTTTATCGATAGACTGCAATAAAATTTTTCTATATTTGAAAATACTCCTAAATAAATTTAGAAATTACTAAAATATTAGGATGTGAATAATTATCGTGAAAACAAAGGAGGTTTAATTTATTGATATGTTCCTAGCATTTTATGTAAACCTAAAAAAGAATTGGAATGACAAGTATTGGATATGTTTTGTTTAGTTGAATAATAATGGAAGGGTGAGGAGTTTGTGGGATTTGGTTAGGGCATGTAGGCCAATTACAACACTATATATTTTTTTTTCTTTTGTCTACAATTAGGTTGAGTAGCCTTGAAAATCTTTTAAAGTAATTTGAAATTTGGTCTGAGCTTTTATTTTTTTATTTTTTATTTTGTTAAAATATCATTTTGGTCTCTATACTTTGGAGTTTAAAATATCAATTTTGATACAAATTAACTTCGAGGAACTAAATTTAAGATTTAGTAAAAGTATAAGGACTAAAATTGAACAAATTTCAAAATACAGGGACCAAAATGATAATTAAACTTTTTTTTTTATCTAATATGTAGTAGATACACAAAGTTTAAAAATGTTTAATACTTCTTATTGAAGTTTCCAAATATTTTAATAAGTCTTTAATTCTCAATTTTGTATCTAATATGATACTGGACATGTAATTTTACATCTTATAAAATCTCTCAACCCTATTGAAAATTTTATAAAATTTAAGAAATTATTAATCTCCAAAATTGAAAGTTTATGAATTTATTAAAAAATTTTCTTTTCAACTTATAGATAGTTATTATTAAATTTAAGAGGAGTGGACACGACACAAAATTGAAAAATTAATTTAACTTAGAAATTGTAATAGTTTCTAACATTGGCATTTTGATCCATAGTTATGAAGAGCTAACCAAAAAGAAGAGGAGAAAAAGAAAAGGATGTGTGGAAAGAGAAAGAAAGGAATAGTATATATTTAATCAAATGTATTTATCACCTGATTAAATATAAAATAAAAAGTCATGCTAATAATTCAAAGTGAACATAAATAAATGTCCAGTCAATTTTTTCTATTGTGTAACATAAAGAAAACCAATGACCGAGAATGTAATAATTAATATGGACCAAATTTCAAAATAGAGTGGAAATGGTTATCATAAATGGAAAAGTAGTACTAGAAGAAACAATAAGTTTTGAAAAATATTTAGGTCCGTCCCAAATAATATTTATCTTTGTGCATCCTATAAAATCTCATCATAATTTGACATGTGACAAATTCTTCTTATTTCTTTTTTAAAATATTTTAGTGATTTTTTTATGTGAGTGATGCACCCAAGTATTACCCATAAATTTATATTTATTCTTCTTTAACCAAAAAAAAAAAAAAAAATTATACATTATTCACATTCAAATTTCTAACTAATAAATCTCTAAGTGTTATCTAATAATTAGTCTTTTAAGAGTCTTTAGTAGACAATCTGAAAACATAATTTTAATAACAAGAGATTCAATGAAAACAAAAATTGTATTTCATATTTTCATATATGTATTTGGTAACAGATTCAGAAATTAAATTCCTAATTTAAACTATTTTTCAAAATGTGTATGATAATATATTTCTAAACTATAAAAGTAATTATAATTACTCACTAAATATTAGGGTGGACATAAATTATTACTAATTAATTTATGAACTTTCTTATATTAAAATTTTTGTATAATTATTATTTTGTAATATCATATAAATATATATTTTAATTTAACAAAAATAATTGAATTTATAGAATGAAATACTATATTTGTTGTTGTTTATATCTTTTCAAACATAATTCTGCATTTTAAAATTTTAAATTCAAAATTTAGATATACAGAAAAAATAAAAATATTGTTTTCAGCATTTGAACAATTTAGATCACAAAATTTGGAAACAGTTTTAAAAAACAGAATCGACATTACGTATCAAATGCAGAGTTACTGAACCTACTGAACCTGAATTGCTTAACAAACAAGCCCTAAATTTTTAATGTTTTATTCGATAGGTTATGGATCTATTCAATATTTCTAAAGATTTGTAGATCTATTATCTACAAAATTAAAAATTTAGAATATCTTTATTAAATATAAAGTTAGAATTTTATTTCTATTGGATTTGCTATTGTTTTCTTAATATTAGGGACTTATTAAATTTAAAGTTAAAAGATTTACATTTTTAGACTCGATTTACTTCCAACAAAAGTGAACCAACAACGAGGAAGATATTAAAAATTATAACCATTGAAGGTGTGTTCACTAAAATACAATAATAAAATTAACTTGTAGGACCCATTGGAAATCACTAATTCATAAAAAGAATACTTACTTACATTATCTTCTCCTAAATTATCATCAATCTCATTTTCATTTTTTATTTTTAGACGGCACCACTTTTTTCATAATTATTTTCAATAAAAATTAAAAAAAAAATTACAAAGAAAAAAATGTCAAACTATTTATAGAAAATAGCAAAAAAATACTGATAGACATTGATCTATTTGTGATAGACTTCTATCATTTATATCCTGATAGACCCTGATAGACTTCTATCAACATCTATCACAACCATCTAAAATTTTACCATTTTGTGTAAATAGTTTCCCTTATTTTTTTTATCTTTAAAAATTTTCCTAAAAATTATATCAATATATTATTTATAAATACGTTTAATTAATTAAAATATGAAAACTAGTATTAATAATTAGAAAAATTATTATAAATAGAAAAAATAACAAACTATTTACAAATATAGAAAAATTCTGTTGTATGTAATAAAATTCTATTGCAGTCTATATGAGTCGCTCAAATAGTAAAAAGTTTTAGTTTCTATATCTATAAATAGTTTGACTCATTTTACTACATTTAAAAACATCTCTTTTTGAATTTAAACATACCCTAAATTACTTCATTACTTCATTTTTCTTTATTTGGAAGTAATTGAAGAATGGATGGTTGGAGTTGAAGGAGCAAGATCAAGATTCAAAGATTCGAGATCCAAGATGAAGTCGTCAAGATTCATTCATTCATTCATACGGTGTCGTTTCTACTCCAACTTCATCTTTCACACCAAGACAAATCACTTCCTACTCTATCCAAATTCCAATCCGTATCTCTCTTTCTATATCCCTTTATACCTCTTCAATTTTACGTTCAAAATTACACTCCCTACATGTCCCTTTATAATCAATTAGTTTGGCTTATTTAAAATTATGTCACAATTTGTTTATGTACTAGTTAGAAAAGTGTTGTTGATAATATCGATACTTTAGTAGGAGGTATAGTAATCAAATTTAAATAAAAAAAATATCTTTTTGGTCTTTAAATCTTGGGTCTAACTTTCATTTAGTTCATTAGTTTTACAATGTTAACACTTTTAAAGAGACATTTGAGGCGTTGAGTTGGTTATTATAGTTTGTGAGTTAGAATAGTTCGAGTTTATACAGTACAGACTATTTTAGTCTGAGTTATAATAGTCTGTGTTTCAAGTGCATACTATTTTAGTATAGGTAGAAAATAGTAAACATTGTAATAAAGAAGGAAAGAAATAATAAGTAGGAAATAATAAACACTGTGACAAGGAGGAATTTAAAATAGTAAAATTGTAGCTAATTATAGGTTATAATAGTTGAAAACACTAACTATTATAATTGAAGTTCCAAACATGGAGTGAGCCCTCCACCAACTTCAAGTTGGTGACCCAGACACCCTTTAGTTTTGATGTTTTGAGTTTGATTTCAATCAAGTCCCTGAGTTTTAAAATATTACAATTTTACTTTTGATATTTGAGTTTTGTGTTAATTTGGTCTCTAAGTTTCTAATTTTTACACTTTTAGCTTCGACTTTTCACTAAATACTCATTTTTCATCTTTAGTGTTAATATTTTAAAAAATTAAAAAAACTACAATTAATAAAAATTTTACTATTTTGTGATGACTATTAAAATTAATCTTCTTCACAACCATTTTAAATTATTAATTAAGTTTTGACACAGTTTAATTCCCACCTTAGAATTATTAAAAAAAAAAATTAGTTAAATATTGATAATTATTTTATTGTCATGATCTTCCAAGCATATCCTATATAAATTAAACTTGACATCACATCAAATTCCTCTCTCTTTCGTTTTCCCTTTCACATTACTTTGACTTTGTTAGGCGCTGCTTTGCCAATTCCATGTGCCCCCCACTTGTTCCTCACGCTTCTTCCTTTTTTTTTTTTTATTTTTTTTTAATTTTTTTTTCAACTTCAACTCCTAAATTAGTTAATTTGGATATTGTTTTTAAACGTTTCTGGTTTCTAAATTTTAAAAAACGTTTTTTAAAAAAAAGTTACAAATAATAGGTTTTTTTTTCTTTTCTTTCTGTTTACGTGTTTCTCTTTATATTTATATGTTCAGTTTTAGAAGTGATGATGGTTTTTTGCTTGTTGGTTGGTTTATTTTTAGAAGTACTCATAGTTTTTGCCTTGTTGGTTGTTGAGAGAGTGCATGTTTTTAACATGTTTCAAAAGATTTTGGGCTCAATTCCTATTTCAAACAACGTTGAGATTTTTAATTGTTCTTATTTATAAATTACTTTATTTTAAAATTGAATTTGAATTTAAAATTTTAGAATATGTATATTTATATGGAAAATTACTATAAACAAAAAAAATATCAAACTATTTACAAATATAGAAAAATTTCACTATCTATTAGTGATAGACCGCGATAGAATTCTATCGCTCAACCAAATAATTTTATCGCGGTCTATCACTAATGGACAGTAAAATTTTTCTATATTTATAAATAGTTTGACTTATTTTTCTATATTTGGAAAGAACCCTATTAGTATTAGTTTAATTAAAAAAATTCAATATATATATATATAATTTTTAATTTTTAGTATAGTTAGAACCAATGAAACATATTTCCATTTCTAATTCTTAAAAAACAAGAAACAATCAAATGGGCTTTAATAATTGAATAATTTGATATGATATATTGAACAATGAAGAAAAATCCAACAAGAAATTCTTAGAAGCTATTTACCTTATAAGTGTATTATATTATTAGATTAAATGAAGATATGCATCTATCTGAAAAAAAATGAAGTTATATTCATATGAAGTTAAAGCTTTTTTTAATTTTTCTAGTAATAGCAATAGATAGTATTTTTAAGGTTAATAATTAAGTGTATAGCAACATTTTTAAAGAATTGTAAATATAGCAAAATTTAGATCAAATTTTCAAAATCTACCCGTGATAGATAAGTAATAGATTTTGCTATATTTGTAATTATTAACCTTAAAGGTGCTATCCATTGTAATTATCCTTTCTTTTTGTCATGTTGGATCTAAATGCTGCCGAGTTTTCTTATGGGATTAACCATTCCAACCAATTTTATAATATAGTACTAACACTCTGAAAAAAAAAAAAAACTTAACCAACGGTAAAAATGTAAACAAATCATCTATGAACTCTTTCCTTGCAGACAAAGATCAATAAATTTTTTTAGTATAAAGTAGTTAAAAGAAAAAAAAAACTAAAAGGTATACGTTAGTAAATTATAATACTTGGAGTTATATCAATCAATCTCTTAATAATTGATGATAGAAAATGTTAATAATTCTGTTGAATGAGAAATTTTAGCCAACTAAATTTTGTCACGTCATCACAATGAAAGCACGAACCTAATGTGAAAATTATAAATTGGATTAGGCCGAGTAATTAAAATCATTCGGGTCCAAAATCCAATACAATTTAAGCCCATTATAAAATTTTGGGCCAAAGAAAATATTGGGCCCAAGCCCAAGCCCACCTAAAATTCATGGAAATCCTCTATAAATAGAGGTCATTCTCCTTCATTTGAAGGAGGTTGGAAGCATTTGGCAACGAAGTGCTGAAGACTTGAAAACTAAAGCTCTGAAGATTTCAAGACTCTAAAGCTCTCTGGTCGACCTCAAGATAGAAGACTAAAGCTTTAATCGATCTCAAGTTAACAACGTCCTGAAGATGGGAATAATTGAATGTTGAAGCTCTCAAGTTCCAAAGAACTGAAGATCAAAACCCTAAAGATCTGAGGATCGAAGCTCCCAAGCTCACAAGTTCTAAAGATTGAAGCTCTCAAGTTCCAAAGAACTGAAGATCAAAGCTCTCAAGATCTGAAGACCGAAGCTCCCAAGCTCATAAGTTCTGAAGATTGAAGCTCTCAAGTTCCAAAGAACTGAAGATCAAAGTTCTCAACCTCTAAAGTTCTAAAGACCTGAAGACTGGCGACTTAGGAGGCTAAAACTCCTGAAAGCTCTTAAAGTCAGAAACAAGCCAGAGGCCGATCCAAGCTGATCGACAAGCCATAGGCCGATCTAAATCGATCATCAAGCCCAAAGGCCGATCATCCAAGAAGATCATCAAGCCTAAAAGTGGATCATCCAAGAAAATCATCAAGCCCAAAGGCCGATCCTTCAAGAAGATCATCAAGCCCAAAGACCGATCATTCAAGAAGATCAATAAGCCCAAGAAGCAAAGTTTATTTTTTGAGAGAAAGCATCAAAGGATTATGTATTAGGGATTATACCCATTATATTATACTGAAATCAATACAAATACAAAGTTCATATTCCACGAATTAAATTTTTTTGAAAATCTCTTCAAACAAATTCAAGTGATTATTTTTAAAATTTAAAGTGCTAAAATAGTTATTTTATGGTTGGTGGACCAAGATAGAATGAATTTGATAGTTTACGTAACAAAATTTGATTTAAAACATTCCTATTCATATTATGACTTATTTAATAATACTTTTGTTTTATTTTTAAGTGATTTAATAATTTATTTTTGTTTGTTTTAAAATTTTAAAACTATATTCAATGTTTGAAAACAAAATTATAAAAAAAGATTGCAAAAAGAAAAAGAAAAAAAGCCATAAATTTTATACAACTAATTTTAAACTAAAATGTATAACTATAGTTTTAAAAATTAATTAGAACAAAAAAAAAATAAAGAACTAACTAGTTTTCAAAATTTGTGCTATAAGAATTAAAATCATCAACAAATCAAGGATCTTCAAGCATGAGTCAATTGCACATATTTTTTCTTAACCACCCAAAAAAAGTCAACTTCATGGTTCAGCTAAATAATAATAAATAATAAAGAAAAATATGAATTTCACATCTGTGATCCAACTGTATTCCTTAGAAAGAAAAACTTTGATTATGACCATTAAATTTTTTTCTATGTTGAATTGGCGAAATGTCGTATATTTGAATGACAAAGGCAATTTTTTTCCGGGTAGAAATGGTCAAATGTACACAAACCAAAAAAATCGTTACTTTGATTACGACATAAACTAAGGTTTATGTATTTATTTATTTAAGCATGCATTTCATTTATTTAGTTATAATTATAATAGTCTATATTTGAGGTGCATACTATTTTAGTCTCGGATACAAATGAGGAGAGATGATGTTACAAAATAATAAATATTGGAGAGAATGAGTGTTTTCAAATAGTTTCACTATAAATAAGTGTATGTTATAATTATAGGAGCAGTTGCAAATATAGCAATCAAGATCCAAGTGCTAACAGATATGATACAATACAAAAAAATTTGTAGATATAACAAAATTTAGATCTAATTCTTAGAGTCTTTAGTGATAGACTTTATCATCTATCATCAATAGACTTTGCTATATTTTAAATTTTTTAAAATATTACTATATATATACTTAATTGTTAATCCTAAAATTATTATATTGCAATCGTCGAAAATAAAATTTCCAACGAGTGGGGTAGGTTTGGAATCAAGAAAGGGCTAACTACATAAATAGTCTTAATATGAAGCCCATATTTCTAAAATGACCAAAGTTACTATATTAATATATGAATGAGGCAGCCCACACCCACACTTCATTTTGGATCATGAATGAAAAGCCCAAACCTTTGAGAATATGTTGGATTTAATCAAGGTTGACCAGATTTATAGTAAATTTACAGGTTTCATTTGGAAAATTAACAAAAGGTTTTTGAAATTGTGGAAATAGAAAAATTGAATTAAATAATTAAAAATAATAATGACAAATTATCAAAACTGCCCTCACTTACCAATAAATACCTAACGTTCATAGGTTGAAACTGGAAAATTTTAAAAACGTTCAAAAAACTTCAAATACACTATAACTAAACAATTATCACAGTAGAAGCATACCAAAAAGAGTTAAACCAATACAAATATACTGTATTTAAGTATTATACAGAAGATACACAAATAAAAATAAAAAAAATATATTTATGCAAAAATGGATTGAGTCGAACACATTAATAAGGCAAGCAACTTGGTGGAGGATTGCAGCAGAAAACAAGATTTAACATGGTGGTTTGTGGTTGGAGCAGAGTGAAATAAGAGGAGGAAAAAGAAAAGAGGAGATGGATCTTGTTGGTATTCAATAATGGGTGACAACATCATAGAGAAGAAGAATGTACGATTGAATTAAAGAAAATTATAGATGGGGAGTTGTATGGCTACTGATTAGAGACTCGTGAACGAACAAAAAAAAGTGAGAAAAGAAAAAAAAATTAAAACACACCTTAACCTACTACTATGTGACTACGATAATGGTTGAACAACAAAAGTGGGAAAAGAGAAAGAAGCTGTAGCTCTAGGTCATTTTTTTCCTTTTTTTTCATTTATTTATTATTATTATTATTTTTACTTTTTATTTATTAGACATTTCAAATTTTGTTGAAATTTATTGGGTTTTTAAAAAATGAAATATATATATATATAATTCCAATTAAGGTTAACTCTATAAAATTCTAATTAAGGTTCACTGTCATACTTTTCCCTCATAAATTTAAAATTTACAAATTTTAAATCTTTTATCAACTTAAATGCAAAATTTTCAAATCTTCTATCAAATAAATTTAATTTGATTATCTTCTCAATTATATCCATTTTGACACTAAAATACAAAATTAGAAGGAAACCAAAGAGAATACTTACTTGGTCATAAATAACAACTATTTTTGTAGAGATCTAATGATATATCATTGAATATATTTTAATTTTTTTTAAAAAAATATATACTAACATCATAAAATATCAATGATATACAATGTGAAAACGAAATATGAAAAATATACAATCAGTTTAATCAAAATATGTATACAATAATGAAAAAGATTAAAATGCAATTAAAATACGGTATATCCTTGACCAAATTTTAAATAATTGTTGAGTATTAAGATAAAATAAAATTTGATAATAAATATAAATTCAAATTAAAAGTTCAGGGAGAAAAATAAGGAACAAATTCGTTAATTTTGAATTAATTGGTAAAGTAGTTATGAAAATCTATTTTGAATACTAAAAATATATTTGAATTCAACGTTCGGGCGAAAGTCAAGGGATGACACTGAAATTTAGGTTTGAAATTGAATCTGTTAGATATAATCTAATAATTTCGGCTATCAATCAAGTTTCACAATTATACTTTACTTTAATTATTACACTTTATTTTAATTTTGGTTATGAATCAATCTCGCCACTTACACTCTATTTCATTTGTCGAACATACAAACCAATCAAGGGATGACGCTGAAATTCAGGTTTGAAATCGAATCTGTTAGGTATTAGAGCTATCAATCAAGTTCCACAATTACACTGTATTTTAATTTTGGTTATGAATCAATCTTGTCTCTTACACTGTATTTCATTTGTCAAATATACAAACCAATCAAGGGCAAAATAGATATTATGGAAAATTTACCTATGTGTCTTGCACACGTTTTGCCATAAATCTTATTACTTATTATTTTTGCCATAAATCCAAACGACATCTTATTTTTTGCTATCCGATCCAATCCTCCTTTAAGGAGTAATCAACACCTAATCAGTCCTACTTAAAATCTAAACCTATATATTATTATTATATATTGAAAAGTAACATCATCAACATTTTTTAATTGAAAACTAAAAGATCAAATCAAATTCAAGTATAGTAATTTAATTTTAGATAGACATATACTCTCGACCAAGAGGTTAGAGGTTAGAGGTTCTGATTCACTACCACTATTGTGTACTAAAAAAATTAATAAAATCAATATTTCAACCAAGATCAATTAATATATCTTTACTTTAAAATTATGTAATCCAAAATTTTGACTTCCACATCTTATGTCGGTTTAATGTATAGCGACTAAAACTGTAGTCTATACATGGCTAAAAGTACTTTCTATGACTTTGTGTGTATAGTTTATAACTGATTTTGGGCCCGTTTTGATTGACTTGAGAAAAAAATATTTTTCAAAAAACTCATTTTTATTTAAACTCTTTTAATAAAACTGGTTTAAAATACACTCCAAAAGCTATTTTAAGTGGTTGTCAAACACTCCAATTTTTTTCAAAATGATTTATTTTTAAAAATAAACACTTGAAAATGTATTCCAAACACACCTTTATATTTTGTTTGGGCCACATGACTGTGTATCATTTCAGAAATTAATTTTTGTGTGTAATTTGATACAATGGTCCAAAACTACTTTTCTTTTACGTTTTTTTTAAAGAAAAATTAAATGAATACCGTAATTTTTGTAGTTACTAGTTAGACGAATTTTAATTTTATTGTAGAAGAAAACTATTCTTATTATTGTTAGTTCAATATGAGGTTGGATTCGAGCTTCAGATCTTTAACACATTTTATGTCATTGTCGGTTGAGCTTAAACAAATCTTTATTTTTATTATTATTGTTTTCTTGAAAGGATTATTATTAGGGGAAGTTTTAAAAATAGAAAAATAAGGTAAACTATTTACCCAAAATAACAAAATTTTTAAATAGTTGTGATAGACACTAATAGAAGTCTATCAGGATCTATCAGTGATAGAAATGATAGAAGTCTATCACTGATAGATGCTGATAGAAGTCTATCAATGTCTATTAGTATTTTTTTTGCTATTTTATGTAAATAGTTTGACATTTTTTTTATTTGTGAAAATTTCCCTTATTATTATTATTATTATTATTCAACCACACATAAGTTTGAGCTATAGCCTATAGGGAGAGTATGGACCATAGCACCATGCCTTGTGCTTGTGTACCGGACTAATCTATTTATTCATTTTGTACGCCGTTGAACTTACAGTAGATTACAATATAAGAAGTCAAAATGAGCATACCTCAACTGACATATCGACATATTAATGCGTTAACGATTATGAGGTTTATAGTTCGAATCTCTCATTCTTTATTGTACTTTAAAAAATGTTAATATAAGAAATAAATTGGTTAGATTGTATATAAACTATACTCTTTTTAACTTTTCGTTATTGTTTTCTTTGAACAAAAAACATTTCCTTTGTTTAATAAATATCCTCAGTTCTTTCAAATTTTGTATTATTATTCTTGATTTCAAAAATTAGAAACTAGAATGGTGGGATGGTAAAACATAGGGTTTATTTTTTCTAAAAAAACATTTGAACGAAAATTTAGATCGTCGCTGACTTGTTTTATGTCATCATCACATTGGTCTAGGTCTCAAACTTCTATAAGAAATTTTAAAGAATTCTTTTTGGGTTCACCATTCTTTGATTGAATTCTAATTTTTTTTTTTAGATTGAATGCCCGTTTGAACTCCATGGACTATGTGTACAACACATCAGCAAACATCATGCTTCAATTTGTCGTGTAATTGCTGAGGACCAATATTCATATAACAGATAAATACATAAGTAAAACCTCTAAAAAAATTTACATGAATTTGGTTCAGTAAGCTTACGAGACACTAGCTACAGCCGAAGAGGATGGCTCTATCGTTTAGAATTCAACTTGAATATCCGTTACTTCAGGAGCAGCAATGTCTGATTGAATTTGAATCTCTGTTACTTCAAGAGCGACACCGTCAACTTGAGATGACGATTCAGATTTACTTTGAACCAGTGGTTGGACAATTTCTCGTGCACTGAACTTGTTAATATATAGTAACTGAGTGAGGGTCCAGTGTATTCAATGGTTTTCACTTCAGGTGGTTTCTTACCAACTTGAAGCAGTATAGATGAAGTTGCAGCAACCGCAATGAGTGCAATTCCACCAACAATTGCCAGTGTGTTCTTAGCTCCTTTAGAAGAAGAACCTGCATTCCCCGAGCTTATAGCACTTTCTCCAAGAAATGAAATTGCCCTATACCATACATCTCTCTTATGTGGGACTCATTAATCCACACGACAATAAATGTCTATGAAGGTAGTTTCACTTTATCGATATAAATTAAACATCCTGATGATTTAATATGGTGGTTAACTGGTGTATACGGACCAGCGGGATTTCAATGTGTATCGGTGGTCCCACGAAACATCTAGCAACCCCTCTCGAAACTGTATGAAAATGTTTAACAATTTCATTAACACTGCTAAACTCTCTGAATCAAGTCAAATTAATGGCATATATACTTGGTCGAACTTGAGAATCAATCCAGCCATGTCTAAGTTAGATAGATTTCTTCATACTACCAATTGAAAAAATAAATTCAAGACACACCAATTGGAAAAATAAATTCAAGACACACCAAATTCAAAGACTTACCTGAAATACATCAGACCACTTTCCTCTTCTATTGGAATCAGATAACTTGAGATGGGACGCTTGTCCCTTCAAATTTGATAATCGATGGCTGACCCACAAATCCTTTGCTCTATTTATATAGAGTAAATGGAGAATCATTTGCAATACAGGGCACCCTGGATATATTATCGTGAGAAATCGTAGGGAGCTAGTTGCTCATTGCAAAACATGGAACAAATAGGTCCTTAAGAAGGAACAGAATAGATTGGAAGAGATATATGTGCTCATTGTTGATATCGACCAAAAAGAGGAAGATTGTAATATCCTAAATGTGGACATATTTAGAAGAATAGCATTGAAATCTGATTTACAGCAGATACACCTCATGGAAACAAGAAAATGGAGACTGTTGAAGAAATTGGCACAAAAGGAAGAGAGACAATCTTTTGGAAAGAAAGAAACTTTTATTATGAATGTACAAGGATGGACACTTACAGAGAATAATCTTACGCTCTCTAACACTCACTCACTTTTCTTCACTAACTCTATAGCTTCCTCTCTTTGCTTTTTCTTTTTTTCTCTTTGCTTGCTTTACAAATGGGGTCACACCTCCTATTTATAGATGTGAGATCCTTGGAGCTTAAGTTAGGGGATTTTTCTAGACTTCTCTTAGATATAAACTATTCTAGATATTTCTATGACATTATTCCTATCTAAAGAAATTCTCTAGAACTCCTTGGATCTTAAAGAAAGCCTAGGATATTTCTAGAACATTTCTTAATGAGATACTTATTTACATACTTCTGATAAATCTAGAGATGTCTAATATTTACACTAAATTATATAGATATCTCAAGAAGCTTCTAGAATAGTTAGTGTTGTTTCTACTTCAACACTCCCCCTCAACGCTAACTATTCTAGCTCTTTCCATCATCTTGAGTTGTTAGAACTCTGTATGCTTAGATGCTCTCAGCCTTCTGGCACTAAGTTCCAACTTTGATGTTTGCTTAATGCGTCATCTTCTTTTTCCATGGCCGTTCTCCATTGGATATTTTGTGATGCATCTTCATATGTTGTTGGCTCTTCAAATATTGCTAATGCTACATTTACATACCTGAATTTTGGTGTTCTTTGTCTGGTTGATCTTTGTAATTGTAGTTCTTGATCATGTATACCACCATGCCAAGGACTCAGTGTCCTTAGTTGCCATTCTTCTTCTTCATTATTCTTTTATGAAAGATCTTCTTCTCTATCTCTATTGGAGCTTGTTGTCATTGGCCCATTCTCTTCCTTTGATATTTTTTTGAGAGAACTCTCGTCCTTAGGTATCTTTTCCGATTCGGGTGCCTTCTATGTTAATGCATCAAATGTAACATTTCCTGATGTATAACATTGTTCACTAATAGAATCAGTGCACTCTGTCCTTTGGTGCCTTTGCTTATTCACGAAGGTGCCTTCTGCTAACATGACATAGACAGAGTCCATTCCTTGTCCTTTCATCAACAACGTATCATTGACTTCCAAATCTCGGTATACCTTGACACCGTCAGGTCCAAATACGACAAAGTTGCCTGCTGATGTCAATTGAGATATTGACACCAAATTCTTCTTCATTCCAGGCACATAAAATACGTTCTCTAGTTCCACTTGATTGGAACTAGAACTAGGCATTATCATAGTTTTGCCAACGTGGGCTATTGACAACTTCGAGTTGTTTGTAGTTAAAACAACTCGGTTTCCTTTGTACTCTGGTGTGTTTTGCAGCTTCCTCTTATCTCATGTCATATGGTTAGAGCAGCCTGAATCGACAATCCAATCATTTTCATAATTTACCTCTTCTGCATGGAGAGCCAACACTTCGTTCTCCTTCACATTTGATATGGACCGGGGGTTGGGATCTACTGCTGCAAAGCATGCCTCTGAATCCCACTCTACTTCACTAATGCTTTCAGCCTAGAGGTGACTGCGTTGCTTTCTGTTGTCTTTTTCCTTCGACGACATACTTTGGAATAATGACCAACCTTTCCACAATTATAACATTCACCCTTTTTTCTATGCTCGTGATTTCGATAAGTTTTACTAGCTCCCCCTACTTGAGAGCGTTTTGGAGTTTCTTCATCTCCTTTTGATCCTACTTTCTTTTGATATTTTGATTGACCTTTTTTTTGGACACTAAAGAGTGCTTCTTCGTTATTGCTCTTTATTGTGATCTCCGGCATTTGCTTAGCCAATGCTTCTTGACTGGCAAGCATATTTTCTAAGTCAATCAAAGAAGGTTGGACTGTCCAACCTTGAATAGCAGCAATGAGACTTCTATATTCAGGTTAAGTCCATGAATAATAATCCTCCTCATCCTCGATTCTGAAATAGCAGAAGTAGGATCTAATTCAGAGATTTCACGGCATAGAGTTTTTACCTTGGTGAAGTGTTGGTTGATAGTCATCTCCCTTTAAGCAATTAACAAGAGCTCGTTATCTAGAAACTTCAATCTTGCATCATTTTTTTTTTAGAAAAGTGAGGCGAATGTGTCTCATGCTACCTTCGGTGTCTCTGCTATATTGATGTGCTCCAACATTTCTTCATCAACTGTAGTTTTAATTGCAAACATGGCCTTACCTGCCTTGATATTCCATTTCTTCAAAGCAGTAGCATCCTCAGTTGGATTGACTTCAGTGCCTCCCACAACATCCCATAGGTCTTGCCCTTAGAGATATGACTTCATGAATGTGGACCATGTTTTGTAGTTCTGAGTGTTGAGCCTCTTGATTTCTCCAGCAATTTGAAAGTCTCCCATCATCTTGTAGTGATGAATGCACTCCACGAGTAGCTGTGTCCCAGATAACAAGCTTCACAGTCCCAGATTGTACTCGATCTTCAGAAGCTCCACCACAACAAGCTATGCTAGCTTGAATCTGATACCACTTGTTGAAGAAATTGACACAAAAGGAAGAGAGACAATCTTTTGGAAAGAAAGAAACTTTTATTATGAATGTACAAGGATGGACACTTACAGAGAATAATCTTACGCTCTCTAACACTCACTCACTTTTCTTCACTAACTTTCTAGCTTCCTCTCTTTGCTTTTCCTTTTTTCTCTTTGCATGCTTTACAAATGGGGTCACACCTCCTATTTATAGGTGTGAGATCCTTGGAGCTTAGGCTAGGGGATTTTTCTAGACTTCTCTTAGATATAAACTATTCTAGACATTTCTATAACATTATTTGTATCTAAAGGAATTCTCTAGAACTCTTTGGATCCTAAAGAAAGTCTAGGATATTTCTAGAACATTTCTTAATGAAATACTTATTTACATACTTCTAGATAAATCTAGAGATGTCTAATATTTACACTAAATTATATAGATATCTCAAGAAGTTTCTAGAATAGTTAGTGTTGTTTCTACTTCAACAGAGACAACTTAGCAAAATCACTTGGCTAAATGATGGGGATGAAAATACTGCCTCTTTTCATAAAGTTTAAAAGGCTAAAAGGAGATTCAACTTCATATCGGAGATCCAAAACAAAGATAATGAAAGTCAATTCACTAATTGTAACATTGAATTTTCCTTCCTTGATAACTTTAAAGATATATATGCTAAAGCTTATAGGTATAGGTGGTTGGTTGATGCGTTAAACTGGAGGAGTATAACTACCACTCAAGATGTTGGGCTAACATCTCCCTTTATTGATGCTAAAGTATATATGTGCACTAAAGCTTTGGGAAATAATAAAACCTTGGGCTCAGATGGATTTTCTATTGAATTCATTAAAAAATCTTGGAACATTTTAAATCCTTTATTGATGAATTTGTTTCACGATTTTTTTCAGTAGAGCATTGTCAACAAATCCATTAATGCTACATTGCATTAATTGCATTGATAGAACATTTTAAATCATTTTAAAGTATATATTGCATTGATTCCCAAGAAAGCTGCCCCACAAAAAGTCTCAGATTACAGACCAATCAACCTCACTACAAGTATATATAAAATCCTTTCTAAAGTTCGGACTGAAAGATTGAAAAAGGTACTCCCTACTACTATTTCAATCAATCCATATGCACTTGTTCATGGTAGACAAATTACTGATCCTGTTCTTATTGCAAATGAGATTGTCGACTACTGGAGATGTAGTAAAAAGAAAGGGTTGGTCATTAAACTGGATATTAAGAAGGCTTTTGACAAGATCGAATGAGACTTCTTACTCACTATGCTTAAATATAAAGGTTTTAATGACAAATTGATTGGATGGATCAAGGCGTGTATCTCCTCTGTGAACTACTCCATCATGATTAATGGCAAACCTAGACGATTTATCCAAGCTACTAGAGGTATTCGACAGGGAAATCCTCTCTCCCCTTTCTTATTTGTTATAGCCATGGACTACCTCTCATGTTTGATGGAAGAAGCTCAACATAAAAATCTCATTAAAGGCTTTCAAACATCCAACAGTGATTTGCACATCTCACACCTCCTATTTGCCGACGACATCCTCTTGTTTTCGAAAGCTAATTTGAATTTTTTGGGGAATCTTAATCTTTTCATCAAGACTTTTGAAGCTACATCGGGATTAAAGGTTAACCTCCACAAATCTACCATATCTGACATTAACGTGGATCCTTCTTTCATGACTACTACAGAAGTCATTTGGGGTTGTCATCAAATATCTATCCCCTTTGAATATTAGGGCATGCCCCTTGGTGGTGCCATGTAATCTAACACCTTTTGGAATCCTATCATCAAGAGAATCGAGAAAAAAATCGACTCTTGGAAGTTCTCTTGTATATCTAAAAGAGGTAGATTCACATTATTACAGGCGATGCTCGGTAACCTCCCAACATATTTTCTCTCCACTTTTAAAGCCCCTGTCACCGTGTGTAAAAATATTGAGAAGCTTATGCGCGACTTTTTATGGGAAGGCCCCCACAAAGACGATGGATCCCACCTAGTTCGTTGGGACATCATCACTCTCTCCAAGGTAGGTCTTGCCGTTGATAAGATGGAAATCTCTAATGATGCCCTCCTTTGCAAATGGATATGGAGATATTTTACAGAGCCATCTTGTCTATGGAGAAGATTCATTGATGCTAAATACAAGAAATTTCCCAATGGATTGCTGCCTCATTTCACAAGCTCGAGAGCTCCTTAGTTCCATATTATGAAATTTAAGGATTTCAGGACGAACAATATTCGGAGGAAAGTCATAAATGAAACTTTTACTCTATTTTGGAACCACGATTGGTCTACTGATGGTGTTTTAAAAGAAAAATACCCCATATTTTTTGCCATTACTGAGGATTCTGATGTGACTGTCTTCGATGCTTGGAATAGGAAACATTTAATGTGGAATCCCCATTTTCGCAGACCTCTTTTGCAGCGTGAGAAAGACCTTTGGAACCAAATTAGTAGAAGTTGGCTCCCCCTCACCAAACCGATGGAGATGATTATTATAGTTGGCCACCTGTTGCTAATGGATGGTTCACAGTTAAATCTGCCAAAAGGCTTCTCAACGAGCACAATAACACAACTGATCAGTCCATACAAATTGGCACCCTATGGAACACTTTGTTGCCAAAGAAATGTAAGTTTTTCATCTGGTCCTTGCTTCATAAAAAATGCTAGACTTGATATCCAAGTTTATATTTAAACCCAAACTGGTGTATATTATGTAAAAACATGTTGAAACTGCTAATCACTTGTATGCCACTTGTGCATACTCATCTTGGGTATGGACTAAACTAAGTATCTCATCACAATCATTAATTACGATTTTCACGAGTTTAACAGCTGGGCACCTCCGATTTTGCTTGAAAAACCCTCGGAACACAAATCTCGGCCCTCCTCAACCGTTTTGGGGCCTTTAAAAGGCGAAGAAGCTCTCCATTTCGGGACACAACTCTCCATCGCCGAGACCATCACTCTTTTCACCATTTTTCCAGCACCTTGAGTTTCTTCTCAAAGTTTCAAGTCAGTAGTCTTAAGAACAAAAGTTTCTCTAAGGCGCAGTGACTCTAGGATTTCTCTTCCCACAAAAGTGTGTGTCAAGGCACGATTCTTCTTGAAAGAGGAGGAATCATTCTAGGGAAAGACTTGTTACTTGAGGATTTGCCCAAGTTCTTTTGAGTTGTATTTATTTTCCAACATTACTTTCTTTGTTAATTTTTCATTTAATTTCTATCGATCAAAATCAATACTGTAGCTATGGTTTATGATTTAATAAAAATTATTATTATATCAAAAGTCATAAGCTAAATATTTTTAGGGTGATATGAATCACCCAAGGCATCAAATTATCATTTAATAATTTTGATGTAATTTAATATTTTTCAATTTTATCCTTTTTTATGACATTTAAATATAGGTAATTTTGTCATTTTACTATGTTGTATTAGGGTTTTATTGGGAGGCTATTTAAAGTCTAGCCATTAAGTTGTTGAAACAGTTTGGATGTTTTTAGAACTTTAGGGTTTTCTTGAATGAGAATTCTATGGTAGATGATAGAGTTCCATCACCCGCCGCTTTTGCAATTCTTGAATCAGGGTTGCATGCCAAGAACATTCAGGTAAGTTTGATCATTTTGCTTGTGAAGTGTTCGAACTTGGAATAAGAAACTAGTTCTCCTTATCTCTTGGTCTTCGATCAAAAGGTAATCCAATTCTATTCTTTTCCTTTGGATTGACGTCAATTGATTTGGGGTTTTAGGATTTGTTGTTAGGAGTTCAACAATTGGGTTCCTAATTTTCAAATTGCTAGGGTTTTCATATCATAAGGGTTTGGCAATGTGAAAGCCTTAGAATTGTTATGGCTTAGGTTATGTTACACTTCATACCACTTTGTTTAAACACATTATCTTTGTTGATTTAAAAGATAAAATCGGTAAGTTAAACTGGTCATTTAATTTAACGACCTACAAGGTTAGGGTATAAGTGGATGTCACAAAGGAATATGGCACTAAGAGCCTAAACATAGGATATTCCCGTCACCTTAGAAATAAGGGACACCATAGGATAAAGGAATTGAAATTAAATTAATCTAAGGTCCAATTAACCATGGAAACATTAGACATTAGCTGCTTAGAACTCCTAAAGGAACTTGACACAAAATCGAATAGGTATATTTTTCTATTCATGTTTGATTCATTGTTCGGTATGATGCAGTCACATCACCTAATGCACAACACCCAAATGGTTGTAGCATTGTTTTCTTTGATTACCGTTGTTTTATTGCTTTTAAGTTTCTTTCACCTACCAAATTTCAAATTTGTTTTCACTGGTTACATTGGTTTCATTGGTCCATAGTCATAATTAAGTTAAACTCAATCTAGTCATGTGGGATTCGACACTTAAAATACTTCAGGTTTATTATTTCATCGATCGTGTACTTGCACGTAGACCCCATTCATTCTATATTTTCACCATTCATACACGACTGGTCGGTCAAGTGAACTATTTAGAAGCATTGACCAAATCTTATGGACTAAAATGTAGTTTTTGAAACTTTAGGGACTAAATAGACACTAATCTCAAACCTGAGGGACTAAAAATGCATTTTCCTTGTATATACTAATATGGCTGCAAATTTTGGTAGAAAACATGTGACAACAAACACACATTGTTTTTTTTAAATAAAAATATTATAAAGCTTATTATAATTGTGTAATGACCCTAGTTAACGACGCAACTTTTTGAGATCTCTAACCAGGGTCATTACTTCATAAATGCAAATTTTAAAATCCAAGCATTGTGACCGCGAACTAAAATTCATTTAAGAAAACATGGCCACTTCATAATAAATAGGGGGTTTGGTTGACCTAGGGCTGCTTGTGGCTTCCTTTTTCCTTAAAGATGTCTTGATAGCTTCTCTTTTTCCTCTTTTATATATATATATATATATATATTCAAATCAAAACCCTAATCCTACCAAAAACATATAAATAATATATATACATATATTCTTTTCCTTTTCCTTTTCCTTCTCAAATTTCAAAATCCTTATATCCATAACCTCTCTAACCTTTTAATCACCACAATTGACCAAAATCACCATCTTTCCCCAATTAAATGCCAAATTAACTTCAAATTTCCAAATCAACCCCAACTTCCAAAATAATTGATTTTTTATTGAGATTTTCTAACAAAAACAAAAAGTTTAAATTTTATATGTATGGTCGCATGAGGTATAGCCAGAGTCGTGTCTATAAATGCTTGTAAAACCACTTTTTGATCAAATTTTGATCGATCTTGTATTTTAAGGTTAGGGTGTGGTACTCATTCTTTGTTAGTATATTAGAAAAATACTTAGGTGCATCTCGGGCATTACCTATCTTTGTGGATCTACAAATATGGTTGAAGATGTACCAAAGTATTACCCAATATATTATCAATGTAAAACTTGAACCAATGAGGAAAAAAAGAACAAGTAAATGGAATCATGAGGAAAGAAAAAGCTATAAAAAACATTAGAAAATAAAGTATATAAGGAGAGTAACTAACAACTAAAAATGCTTATATGTTGAGTTTAGTTATGAATGATTCAAGTAGGAATTTATTATGGATTGATGTGATAATCATATCCAAAATATGTACATTGAGTTTAAATTGTGCATCATTTATTTTTAGCTAATTGTTAAGCGATGAACTTGTAGATTTAATTTAACTTTATATTCTAAAACTTTCATCTGTATCTTGAACATTAAATTTGTTTTAAAGTAACCATTTCATTAACTTGTCCGTGACAATGATCTACAATACAATAGCACACTTGACGTTGGTGGCAAGTATCATCCAGTTCCTCTAATAGGTTAGATCACCACCGCATCATATTTTCATATTCATTATAAGTGGAAAAACTCGATGATTCCAGTTAAAAATAAAAAAGTATAAATATAAAAAGTATAATGAAAAACCAAATCTATGTACAGACCATGTTATTACATTACCCTTTTTTTTTAGCAAATTTAAGAGCTCATAGAAAAAAAATGAAACATTTGACAAGTTCAAGTTCATTAATGAAAACCTCCCTAAAGTTTGAGGATATTTTGTATAATTTAACTTTTATTTTAATAAATAATAATTAAAAAAAAACAGTAGACAATGATAGTTTATTGCACATAGAATCAATAATAAACTCCAACAATAGCTTAGCTCAACTAGCATGTGTATATGTTGAGGATCAAGAGGTCCGTGATTCAAATCCCCCACCCCAATTTGTACTAAAAAAAATCAATAATAGACAGACTCGTGATTACAACCAAACAAAACTTGAAACATGCACTATTTTATTAACACTAGGCTTGCTTTTGATACATATAATGAGAGCTCACCCAAAAAAAAGAAAAAAGAATCATACAGCATTATTATTTTTGGTTTAGATCTTCCATCCCCTATTGGATTTAAAACTCATTAAAAAAAATTGATGAGAGAGATTAAATAATTATTCTTAAAACAAAACAAAAATGGGGTGAATGCAAGAGTAATAGCTAACAAAGTTGATCAAAAAATTGAGAGAAGAAACCAACTCAGGAGAGCCATAGCAGTGCTAAGTTGGTCATGTATTGCTGCCTCAACTAGAAAGCTGACATTGTCTTTCCTTTGAAAATCATTCCTCTCCCTCCTCTTTTTCTATGTTACAGGTTCATCAAATCTTGGAATCACTGCTAACGACTCGAAAAACATCACAGCTGGAGTGCTAATCCTTCAATTTACAGTTGAGATTTTGACCCTTTTCTCTAACCATTGTTTGGATGAAGAGCTCACCTGCCCGATATGAGGATCGAACCTGAACATGTAAGGAAAGAAGTTTTAAATGAACTCATTTTGGTAGCAATCATGGTTTAGGAAATGGCTGCAATTATCTTGGCAACGGAAAGAATGGCTGCATTACGAATAAAGCTTACCAAGGGTCCACTAGCCACGTATCGAAATCCATTCGACTCCCCGTATTCTTTCCAGATTGCAAACTTTTCGGTTGTGACATATTCTTTGACAGTCAGGTGTAATGGAGTGGACTGCAAGAGGACGGCCGTGCATTAATAATAACGATTAAATCATCAAGTGAGGGTTTTGCTCAAACAGCTAATATGCATGAGTTGATGCATATTACAAGAGGATGACAAACGAATGAGAACAGACAATATATGCCAAGCAAACCCTATACAGAGACAATATCAAGATTTCATTCGACTCTGTCTTCATGTTGAGATATTAACGTAGTTAAACCATTCCATTCCATAACAGCTCTTTCATCTTATATTTATAGAAAAAGGAATAACAGTCTTAACAACCATGTAGCCACGAGCCAACACGACAATGAGTTTTGCCTCTGCATTGTTAGAGGTTCGAACGGCTGAGGATGCAAGACTCTCCAACGGGCTAATTGGAAGTGGGATGGACCTTATCATCTCCTTAAAAATGACACCATAATCCAAGGATGATTCTGCTTCAATACAAATACGAGCCATGATCTTTACAGCAAGTTCAGGATAAGACCCAGCTGCACTCTCACCACTAAAGCATGACACAATCGGTGCCATCAAGAACAGCATTAGCGACATCTGTGGCTTCTGCACGGTTGGTCGTGGAGATTTGATCATTGATTCAAGCATCTTAGTAGCTGTAACCACAGGCTTGCCAGCAAGATTACACTTGTAAATCATCATTTTTTGTGCCAAGAAGATCTTCTCAACTGGAATTTTCATTCCAAGATCACCTCGTGCAACCATGAATGCATCAATCTCACACAAAATTTCATCAAAATAGATAAGTCCCTCCTGGTTCTCAACCTTGGGTATTCAAATTAAAACAGAAATTACCATTCGATCCAACAGATATAACGACATTGGAAAAAACATTATCTTTGAAGATATATACTAAATGAAAAGTATCTACGAAGAAAGACTTAAAACATTGGAAGCGTGCATAAAAAGTCAAATACGATTGTGAATGATTCCTCGACCCACTCAACTAGCCTGCAACGCACCAAAGGACTAAGAATTCAAAGCGTTGTGCACATCATGTATAGGTGGACGCAATGACTACAACAATTTCAAAATGAAGAAAGCACCAAAATAAGGCACTGACAATTTTTAAAAGAGAGGGATTTTTAAGCGAAAGCAACGTTAACCTTCAAATTATGCTTCTAGGTGCTGATTTCCCTGATAAAAATGTGCAGTCGAGCAACATATGCAATGTAAAATCCAAGACCGCTCAATATATATACCCCTACCCCCAAACAACAATAACAATGTTTTTTTAAGCTAAGAGACAATAATACAATCATTTTCAATCAATATAATAATAATACGAAGAAGAACAAGACTCAGAAGCAAAATACATACCTTTGACATCAGTTTTATATGTTTGGCATGGGGGCCAAGAATCTTGCGGATAGTGACTAGATTAGAAACATACGAACAAATGAAAGAGCAATCATGTCAATACTATTGGGAACACCTCAACCAAGAATATCCTACTTATCCTTTTCTGTCAGAGTGGGAAGATCTACCACTACACCAGGAAGATTCACATTCATTCTTTCGCCCAATATTGCAGTGTTTTCACAACGACAGACCACCCTCCCAGCTTCCGGATCACAAGACAAGACTGTGATGAGGGTGATTGTGCCACCCAAACACAATATTATTTCCTGGCTTCATGTCCACAGCAAGCTTTTGATAACTCCTCGAAATCATTTCCTCATCCCCCTTGATGCTATAATCCGTAGTTATGATCACTTCTTGACCTTCTTTCAGTTGAATTGGTTTCCCATCCTTCAGGAAACCAGTCCGAATCTTCGGTCCCTGCCATGGTGAATAAGTTGAGGCTTCATGAAGAATCAGTTTGCAAGTGCTAAAAAAAACATGATACTAAGTGAATCAAGTATGCCAGGATGAGTTGAACTCTTCAAAAGCGCATGAGTTGGTGTACGCAGTGTTTTTTTAATAGGAATTGCATATTCAATCCTCTTTCTCATAATAAGTGTTAATAGGAATTGCATATTCAATCCTCTTTCTCATAATAAGTGTTAATACGATTCTTTTTTTAGTAAGTACATACTTTCTTTCATAAGCAAAAGAACTAGAAGTGTATTATTCAATCCCAAGTTCAATCTTTACCTAGAAAAAAAAATATCCCTGAACTAGCTTAGAGATTTATAAAGCCCTATAATAATTAGAACTTAGAATTGTAAATGAAAAGTTGCAAAAAGATTGTAGATACTAGATCGCAACACCTTATTTAGGTCCATAATAATAAATCGAAATATAGTGGCGAACTAACTATCCTCAGTTCTAGATCCTCAGTAGGTTTTCTAAATTTTAAATAGAGCCCACATTTTACTTCTTTGCAAGAGAGGCAACAGGGTAATCGTATACTTTCAGCATGGTATAAATGTGGTGGTTCTCCTACAAATGTGTCATTGTTGCACTAGCAAGTGAATTGAGAAGGCAGTTAATTTTTTCATTGCCCAAAATCATTCATCCACAACAAATGGGTGAAAGTAAGTTCATTAACCAGATCCTTCTTCCATCCATTTCCAGAGCACCCAAGCCAGAACCAATAATAAACATTTACGGAATCTAATAAAATACGGTCACATGATTCACATCATCGCATATCTCATCTGTTTCAAGCAAAGATCGTAGCAGGAGAAAGTAACAGACCTTAGTATCAAGCATGATTTGAGTATTCTGCACGGCGGTCCTGAGATTGTTATCTCAAGTCTCTTGATGATACTCATGTACGTACAAATTTTGAGTCTCTCGATGATACTCATGTACGATCGAGAAGCAGGTACAAATTTTTGTTTTGGGGTAAGAATTCCCTCAATATCAATATTGGCCATCTGCAACTATTTTCCCTAAGTTTCCTAGTGTTCTGTTAAAAGCAAATCTTCGGCTAGATTTTGTTTTTATTATGATTTAGTTTGTTTATATTATATTATTATATTTTGTTGGAATATTAATTAATTTAAAATAAAATCAAACACCGAAAAATTCAATTAGCCTTTTTTAGAAAAAAAAAATCGAAATTTCTTTAGAAGGTAGATTCTTGATTATTAAGAACACAGTTCAAGAGAATGAAAAAAAAAAAAAAAAAAAAAATCAACCAGACCACAGTTCTTCACAATTCACAATTCTTACAATAAAGGAATGAGAAAAATTAAATTAACTAGAGCAGTTCAAAAATCGAACTAAATACAGTTCCACCGTATGTCCTGCACAAGGTTAGTAAAATAAATTAATAAAATAAAATAAAAAGATAAAAAATATAAAAAGAAAAAGGAAAACCTACATTCCAAACCTATATTTAATAACAAATTAAATAATTAGGATAAAAATAAAGAAAAAGAAAAAAAATTGAAAAGAAACCTCCACATCTTGCTTTTGTTTTTTACCCCTCTCTTCTGTTGGAGAATCGTCTTCAACCTTATAATGCAAATTATATGGTTTCGTTAAAAAGAGAATAAGAAAAATCTAAAAAGGAAAAAAAGAAATAGAAAACCTTTCTTTTTTGCACAGTGAGTTTAGAATGGTCTAAATCCTCCCGATCTTGAATAGAATGGTCCTGCAAACTGGTCTTAGTTTCCACGGCATACTCGGCCTCCCGGATACATCGCTCGGCCTCCTTCATCTCGTCTCTGAGATGAGTCAAGATCTCTGAACATTGATTTTTATATCGATCTTCATTTTTTCGTCCTTCTTGACTCTATATTTACTCACTAAATTTTTTAGAGTGGTCTTCAATGTTAACAACTTTTTCATGAGAGCATCCATTTACGAAATCTTAACAAAGTGAGACTTAAATCGAAACTTAAAAAGAAAAAGAAAACGAAACCCTAACAAAGTAAGACTTAAATCAAAATAGATTGCTAAACTTAAAAAGAAAAAGAAGAAGAAGATCGAGCAATCGGGAGATTTGATTCAAGAGAGAGAGCGGAAGATTTGATTCAAGAGAGAGCGGGAGATTTGAAAGCCATAGATTGTTTTTTTTTCTTTCTTTTTTTTATGAGAGAGACTGTTTGTTTTATATATATATATATGTATGTATATATATCAGGTTTTTTCTCCATAAAATATTTTTTTATGTAATATAATTACAGAAAATTTTCGCACATAGAAAAAATATCCAACTATTTACAGAAAATAGAAAAAAAAATACTGATAGACATTGATGGACTTCTATCAGAGTGATAGACTTCTATCCTTGATAGACTCTAATAAACTTGTATTAGTGTCTATCACAATTATCCAAAAATTTTGTTATTTTACGTAAATAGTTTCCTTTATTTTTCTATTTTTTAAAATTTTTCAACAATTACAAACAAAATAAATTATTAAAAAAATAAAATTTTAAATGAAAAAAAGTTTGTTGGATGTGTTCATATATATATATATATATATATATATATATATATTGCTAAACCGAAAATTGTTTTACCAAAGCATGGAAGCATGGAGATTTGGATTCCCAAATGACGAATTTTTTATTATTATTATTTTGAAAATTTTTATTTCTAACCTAAAATAGTTTCGAGGGAATAAAACTAACCTCTCTTTAAAAACTTTTTTTTTCTAACATCTTTCTTACTTTTTTAGATTTTAAGGAGAGGGTTTCACATAATGAAAGTACTATTTTATCCTTCAATCAAGTGCCTCAATTTCATCCTTACTTATTGTTTGTCTCCATGTTTTTGTAAACTTTCAAATGGTAGATTTGTAACAATTTTTAAAAGTAAAAATTTAGAAAAAAAAAAAAAAAACTTTTGTTTGAATTTCATATAATTGAAAATTTTCCTTTAAAAAAAATAATTCTAGCTCAGAAGAATTGAAATTGGTTATCTTAAGCTAATTAATTGACTTACCACCAAATTCTATATACAAATTAGATTTTAAAAAAAAAACAAAAACTTACCAAAAATTATATTTCATGGCAAAATCTTAACACACTTAAAATCTAATTTGTAATTTTTTTATTCTAAAAAATAAATTTATTGTAAAATTTTGTGGTAAATTTTTTTTTTCAAATATAGTTTTTTCTTTAAAAAAAAGCTTACCAAGAAATTCTTTTTTCATTGGTAAGATCCTAACTAACTTAAAAATCTAATTTGTGAAAATTAAACCAGAAAAAAGTTTATTATAAAATCTCCAGTAGATTCTTGTCAGGAAATTTTACAGTAAACTTCTTTTTCATTTTATTTTTTTTTTTACAAATTAGATTTTGAAAAAAATAAAAACCTACCCTAAAATTTTATTTCTTGGTAAAATCCTAACTAACTGAAATTATAAAATTATTAAAAAAAATTACTATAAAATTTTTCATAAAGATTCTTCTCATAAAAAAATTACAGTTTACTGGAAATTTATTTTGCCACCCATTACAATTTTCCAATATAATAAACCTTAAATTTGTGATAAAGCAAGTTATACTTTGTTTTCACATCTGATAGACTTCTCTATCTATATATCTAACCACACATATATATACACGTCATAACTAAGATCATACTATATACAAGTTTTAGTTAATTAAAGTATATCTAATCAATTCTTAAACTTCTTTGTCTATTAGATTCTCGGTCATATTAGAAACATGAAGTAATTAGTGAAATAAAGGTTATCTAGCACACGACAGAACTTATTACACACGATGTTACAACATTTCCAAGAACATCGACGATAAACGCAAAAAACTAAAAAACCATAACATAACATAGAGTTTAGTAACCCCAGTTCGGTGTAATACCACCTACCTCTGGAGGACCACCCGTGGAAAGATATTTTCATTAATATAAAGTTAAGAAATTACAACGATGTACTTATCTGTAAATAAGCGGCAATTACAGTGACACTCGAATAGTCTAACTTAGAGAACGATCACTTAGGCTCCCCTTAAGTGTGAAACTCCCTCTCAATGAAGCTTAGGCTCCCTTAAGTGTGAGATCCCCTCACCTTCAACGTACTTAGGCTCCCCCTAAGTATAAAAATATTTGCGAACGGTCAATTAGGCTCCTCTAAGTGTGAGACTCCCTCTCACTAAGAACGCTTGTCTTTCCACCTTCAAATGAAGTCCCCTTCACATGAATAACTTAGGCTCCTCCTAAGTTTGAGAATCCCTCCTCAAGTTGTAGTAAAACGATTCAATAAGATATAGAGAAACACTCAAGATCTACAGTAACATCATGCTTTCACAATCCCAAGGATTGACACTCTTGTGGTTTTTGACAAAACACACAAGACAAACGACTCAATGATTTTTTAAAACAGCCAACCCTAAAATTAAACAAACCGCAATATATATAGGTAGCTGGTAGCTTTGAGAAGATCTCCAAAGAAAGAAAAAAATCATCTCTACAGGTAAAAAGGTAGCAAGGCACGGAATCTGCATAATCCAGCCACAAAATTTGCACAATCCCGTAATAGATAAGGAAAGAAAATATTCTACATGCAGATTTTTCTATCTATCATGTACAATGTCATAACACGTTGTAAGATATGTCACAAAAGGCATGAAGGCACACCATAAAATATGCATTATACACATCAACATATAAGACATTAATCTCAAAGGAGGATTAGTACGACAAGAAACATATTACAAAAACATGTTGTTCAAGTTCTGCATGTGCTAAAAATATTTAGTCAATCATACTGCAAAAATAAATTCCCTAACAATTAGAGAAAAAAATGAACGGTTAAGGTCGTAATAGACAAAATTCAATTTTGTGACCAGCCCCATGAATGGTGTAAAAGAATATTTGAATAGGCTAAAAGTTCTATTAGACATAAAATTAAAAGCTTAAAGACTTATTAAACACAATTTAAGGTTTGTTTGGATTGACTTTCAAAGTGTTTAGATAAGTATTTATGAGTGCAAAAAAAAAGTGTTTATAAACACTTAAAAAACCAATCCAAACAGGCCATTAGTAAACTAACTTTAGAGTTTAGACACCTTTTATTGGAAATTCAAATAAAATCTCATATTAGCTAAATAGGAAAATATTGTTTGTATATTATCAAGAGACGATATCTTCATTGACATGAAGCCTTCTAGTTGAAACAAAAAACAAAGTCATCATAAAGATTACAATAATAACACAATCTCCACCGATCTTGTAGTCGAGCTTCTCGGTCGTCTATCGTTATACCCCTCAGTCGTCTATCGTTATACTCCGAAAAGTAGAAAGAATTACAATACCTATTTAGCCTAAAATTCTAGAAATTTGTTGACAGTTGATCAAATGTATTCGGAGACTAAGTCATAATTAATTCGTTTTAAATTTAAATCTTTTTTATATGGTCTTTTCCTATTCTTCTATGGATGGAACCTTATTTTTAAAGTGGACAATATCACACATTAACTTAATTTTAAAAATAAATAAATAAATAACCAAATAATTATAGCCTTAGATCTATCTATATTACATTTTAATTAGGGAAGTTTTCACAAATAAAAAAAAATATCAAACTATTTACAAAAAATAGCAAAAAAAAAAAAAAAAACACTAATAGACATTGACAGACTTCTATCAGCATCTATCAGTGGTAGACTTCTATCATTTTTATCACTGATAGACCCTGATAGACTTCTATCAGCGTCTATCACACCTATCTAAAAATTTACTATTTTGTGTAAATAGTTTCCCTTATTTTTTTATTTTTAAAAATTCTCATTTTAAATATAAGACAAACTCCTATAAGTTGAGTTGAGACTAAAGTTACCTCTACGTATGACAAAAAAAATAAAAATAAATAAATAAATAAATAAAAATAAAACCACAAACACACAAAATTGATTATGAAAAAGGAGTAAAGCAAAATATTTGAATTAATTCACCCTCTCCGTGTAAACATTAATTCAAACATTATTTAGTGAATAAAAGAAATAAAAGTGCTATATTTTTATATGGATGATGAATAGCCACATTATAACCTAGAAAATCTCTCAAACTTAGCTTTATGCATCAAGTTTAAATTACAGTTTTGACCTAAAAAGTTGGAACCCCCTCTTTTACTCTTTTCACCTAATCCTGAATAATAGTTAAAATCAATAATTTAATCTTAATCCCCACCCCTATTAACTCCTACTTTTACCATTAATTCACATGGAAAAAATTACAGATTATAAAGTTATAATATATAGATTTGGCAATGAATAATTGATAAGAAAAATCAACACACTTGGCTCAATCACAACAAGGAAGCAAAAAGAAAAGGCAGCAAATTTTGTGATATTATATTTTGATAGAGACACAGACCATTTAATGACATTGTCCCTTTCTCACTGTTTTGTGCGAGAGATTTAGGTGACAGTGATAAATTCTAAGGATATATATTATGACGCTATGCCCTTAAAACTTTTAGTTAGCCGACACTGTACTATCCTCTCTCTCTTTAAAAATCTTCCCTTTTTATTCTAATAATTTCTTCCCCTTTCTTTGTGTACTTTAGTTTTTTTTTTTTCTCTCCTTCTTGTTCTTTCTCTGACAATATGCCCAAGTTTAAGAAATTTAGAGGTGTTAGGCAACGTCATTGGGGCTCTTGGGTTTCTGAAATTCGACACCCTTTATTGTAATTAGTTACATTCTCCCAACTTTTTTTTTTGGGCTCTGTGATTATGTTTTCATCGTTGAATTTTGTATTTTAATGAAACTTTAATCGTGTTTTTGTATTCTGATGATTATTTGATGAAATGCATGCATGCAGGAAGAGGAGGATTTGGCTCGGGACGTTTGAGACGGCGGAGGAAGCAGCGAAAGCGTACGATCAAGCTGCAGTTTTGATGAGCGGTCGGAACGCGAAAACCAATTTCCCTACTACTCCCAATGGAGACATCAACAACATTGTTACAACCAAGGATTCACCAAAGGGTTTGTCTGAAATATTACAAGCCAAGCTCAAGAAATGCTGTCGTACTCCGTCACCGTCGATGACATGCTTGAGGCTCGACACCGAGAATTCGAACCTCGGCGTGTGGCAGAAGCGTGCGGGGCAACGATCGGCATCCAACTGGGTTATGACCGTTGAGCTTGGAAACAAGAAGAGCCACAATAACACCAATAACGACAACGACAACGATAATGTAGATTCTCCTATGATGGCTGTGGTTGCTTCCGATCATCAGTCTCCGGTGGCGGAAGTGGCGGAGATTCCATCGGAGTTAGAAGAAGAAGAGAGAATGTTAGCATTGCAAATGGTGGAGGAACTGCTTCACATCAACTATGATCCTGCTGAGCCATTTGAGATTCAACAAGGAAAGGATATTAATTATCTTTAGTTCGATGGTAACCAAAATGCCTATATATAATATTAACTTCTGTTGTTAATTAAAGTTGTAATCTTTGGGAACATGCAATAATATTGTACTATGAAAAAACAAATGAAAATATATACATATAATATAACATAATTATAATATATTATATCTTTCCACATAGATTTTTTAAACACAACATGCCAAGCACATGAATTTTTCTTACTCATTGGATGAAAGACAATTTGAATTCATTTCAATGTGCTACACATATATATAAGATTTAAAAATATATTATAAATGTAACATTATTTAAGTGGTTAACGTATGTATTAGGAGGATTTTTAGATATTTATACAAAATAGCAAATTTTTTAGATAGTTATGATATATCAGCATCTATCAGTGATAGAAATGATAGAAGTCTATCACTGATAGATGCTGATAGAGTCTATCAATGTCTATCAGTGTTTTTTTTGCTATTTTCTATAAATAATTTGATATTTTTTATATTTGTGAAAAATTTCAATTCCAATTTCTACCACGCATTTGTATTATATGCTTCAAATCAAACATGAAAAAAAAAAGAATACAAAAATCGTTACTACTAATTCAAAAATAGGATCTTTTTAAGTGTTTAAATTAGAAAAAATTATTAGTTTTAAGTGATACATACCAAAAGTTTAGGTGCAATATAAATTAATTTTTTTTTCTAAGTTATTTATAATGGAGTGAGTAGGCATAAGATCACGTCCCAAATACTATTTGGGAGGATGGATTGCTTCTTTTACAAACTCAAAAGTCTTTTTCCTCTCGCTTTTTTTTATTATTTAATTTTTAAATTTGCCTGTCACGTTTTTTTTTACTATGCAAATACTTAATTATATAAGTATATATATTTAATTAAATTTATCCAATTATTAACATTAACCCTCGTCCCTTCAATTTGAAAGTTGTAATTTATTACGTCCCAAATTTTCTTGTGGTCAGCTGTTTTTTAGCATTATGATACATACATACATACATATATACAATATGCTCATCCAATGCTAATTTCTTGAGAGTAGGATTAAATTTTTCAGACTTTATTTATTGGGTTGTTTTCAAATATAGAAAAATGAGCTAAACCATTTACAAATATAGAAAAATTTTACTGTCTATCAGCGATAGAACGCGATAGAATTCTATCGCTTTCTATCACTCAAGCGATAGAATTTATTTGCTTGAGCGATAGAAAGCGATAGAATTCTATCGCGGTTTATCACTGATAGACAGTAAAATTTTTCTATATTTGTAAGTTTAAACATTTCACGATCTTGTGTTCTTTTACTACATCAAGATTTACAATCAAGGTTTGTTGTTTTTCATGGCTTTTATTAGTTTATTTATATATGACTAGCTAATTTTTTTTTTATATATAATTAAAGTTGTTATTCCACTAAAAAATATAAGAAAAAAAATACTTTTTTAGTCTCTAAATTTTGATGAATAGGTGTGTTTAGTCCCTCATATTTTAAATTAGTTATTTTAGTCTCTGAGTTTTTTAGAATTAATTTAAAAGGTTCTTGTAACTAAAAACAATCATTAAATTTGAACAAAAATGATGAGTAGATGTTGAAGTGGCGAGATGGGTTGAAAAAAAAATAATTTCTTAATCTTTCTTTCATCTCTCTTCTTTTTCTCTCCTCCCTATTCATCCCTCATAGTGGAAAAAAATCTTTATATGATTAAATTCGAGAATAGTTAGCATTTTTTTTTTCTCTATGGGTGCAATACGAGGACTTTCTAAGTAGTCACCCGATCCAGTACTACTCTCGTCCATACAGACTTGACTATGAAGTTTTAATGGGAAAATAGTTAGCATTGAAACTTAAACTTTTCACCAACAAACTATATATATATCTAGTCACACTCCTTAATTAAAAACTAGTTTTAAATAAAGACTTTGAAACATGTGAGTTGTTTTGTGTTACCATCAAAAGTTCTTGTTTTATTGACTTAATTTGCAATAAAAGATTGTACTACACAATTGTTGGAAAGAAAATTAGATTCAAATCTTTTACTTGAAGCTATAGGCAGTTGTGTGAAATTATTATTATTGTGATTATTGCCTCTATCTTGCAAACCAGCTAGCAAACCAGCCAGCAACTTTTATTCAATTAAAAAAAAAAAGAAAAAAAAGAAACAAATCATCCAACTTCTTTAAGTTAAAGTTTTGTAATAAATTAAAACCCAAAGTTTTTTTTAATGTAATTAAAAGTGCATGTGAGTATGGATCCATTAAGTTGAACATATGATAATAGCTTATTGGGTCCATTGTAGAGCCTTCAACTACACTGATTAGACCCATTTGAACTAAACCCTAAGAATTAGCTGCCACAAAATAATTAGAAATGTCACCCACATCTTCACAGATATTCAATATATACCACAAATATTAAAATCTTATTTATGGATTCAACCTTATTTATGGTCCATCAATTCAATTAAAGAGCTCAAAATGTGAATCTAGGCTCTCTCCCTTATACTACCTTTGGCCATATTGAGGATTAGCTTTGCTTCCAATTTCCTTCCTATAGTGGATTCAAAACACACACATATATAAATGATAGACAGTGGTAGACCGTGATAGAATTTTATGGTGGTCTATCATTGATACACAGTAGAATTTTTCTATTTTTGTAAATAGTTTGATATATTTTTTTTCTGTTTATAATAATTTTCCTTTTCATTATATATAAATTTTGAATTAAAATTTTTAAAATGAAGATTTATATTTTTTTTAAAAGGTAAATTTTTAAAAAATAAATATATAGTAATTCATGGGTTGTAAACTCAATTTCATTTATCGGAATTAAAATATGTAAAATATAATATATTATAAATAATACGATAATTGTTTTAGATGATAAAACTTTTAGAAATATTTACAAATATATTAAAATGTCACTATCTATTAGTGATAGACACTTATAGATGTCTATTAATGTATATCACTAATAAATAGTGACATTTTACTATATTTGTAAATAAATTGACTCATTTTGCTATATTTGAAAGCAATCCATTATAAAATAATAAATATACAAAAATTTTAACATTGTTCATAAATTAATTGGTAATAATTTATATTTAATCTAATATGCTGTTGATAAGTATAACTAATTGTATACTTATATTGGATAAATTGACCTAAAAATTTGGGTCAATATATTATTTAACTTGATTTTTTAAATATAAGGTTTTATAACCCTTCAATTTTTTTTTTTGAATATTTTCTTTTCTTTTTTTCTCTCACTAAAACTCTTAATCACTATTTTCTTTCTTTAGATCAATTCGCTGTATTTCATTGCAGACAACAACAATGCTTCCTTCATGTATTTCACCTCTAGTGATAACAAGCAAGGAGTTATTTTGTCTTCCCTTGATAACGTGCGATGATCAGCGAAAACAAATAGATTTTTCTTTTTCAAACTAACAAACAACCCAAATGTAAAGGGCAAGTGTTAGAAACTGAATTAGAGCGACAACAAGAGCGAAAAAATGAGGACAATAGCAAGAAAAGAAAAAAAATTAATTTAGGAAAAAGACTTAGGTGTTACTAAGGTTTTTTTTTTCTTGTTGAACTTGATAAAAGACTAAGAAGTTATGAGTTCAATCTATGGTGATAATCTATTTAGGATTTAATATCATACGAGTTTCTTTGACACTCAAATGTTGTAGGGTTAAACAAGTTGTTTGGTAAAATTAGTGGAAGTGTGCGTAAGTTGACCCATACACTCACGAATATTAAAAAAAAATTAAATATTATTTTGGTCTCTATACTTTTAGTTAATAAGCATTATTTTTTAAAAAATTGATGAATTTTCATTTGACTAAATTTTTTTAAAATTAATAGTTAAAAAAAAAACTTAAATGCATTGTTAATTAGAAAAAGAAAATTAAATGCATTGGTTAAAAGTCAAAGAAATTGGGAAAAAGAAAAAAGAAAAATGTAGGGAAATGAAATGCGTGAACATTAAACCACTGTATAATTAGGGGAAAGATTAGTTGTTGCGTCCCACATCGGAGAAGTGGGAGAAATGAGAGGTGGGAATGGCGTATAAAAAGGAATGAAGTGTGAACAGTGAAACATACTTACCTGGACGGGGTCAATGGCAGATCAAGAAGAGTCATGGCCTAGGTTGGTGACTTCCATTGCACGTTGGGAGGGGCGCCCGCCTAAGGTCTGTCCAAAGTGACAGAGCCTACGTCATAATTTGTGGTAGTGGGGGCCTGCGTTCGCGCGGCCCCTACCCTATACTACTTTCTTTAAATTTTATATCCTCTTCCATTTAATTTCCTCATTTTACTTCTTTCCTTTCATTTTTCCTTTTTATTTTATTCTTTTCACAAAAAAAATATCATTTTCTTTTAATTCCTTGGGGTTTTTTGTTTTTGTGAAATTAATGCTTTTATAAAATCTTATTTATTTAAATATCTGGGGACCTTCTGGAAAAGATTTCAGAAAAATTGCTCTTATAAAATTAAGAGTTTAAATACTACTTTTTCATGTCCTTATACTTTTAACAATTTTGGTCTTTTTAAAAATTTAGTCCTTTTTATCATAAAAATGGTCACTTTTTTTATTTTTAGATTTTTTTTTTAATTAGTAGAGGAATAAAAGTTTCAACTACTAAAATGAGCATTTATGAAAGAGGAACTACTTAAAAATAATCATGTATTTTATAATTTATAATTATGAATTTATAATTATGATTTAGTGAACAAAAAATTATGAATAATTGAGAGATTAAATTGTATTTTTAGACACGAATAAATTGTTATTTTATAAAAAGTCCATAGACAAAAATATATATTTTAATTGACATCTAAGAAACTAATTGGAAAGTAAATTTAAGACAGAAATAAAAGTGTAAAAAAGTACCAAATAAAACTATGTTCAAAATTTGGAAGCAAAAAAATATTTCCTTTTTCTATTCTTCCTCTAGTAAACGAAAACAACATGTTTTTTTTTTTTCTAAAAAAAAAAATCAAATTCTTTCGTATTAACTTGTAGCTGGTTGTGTTATAAATTCATTTTGAATTTTAGTTTCCAAAACCATTTCAACTATATTGTTAAACAAATAATTATTATTTTTTTCTCTAAAAGCTTTTACAATGTTTGTTTCATTTATTAAAATTTGTAATAAATAATCAGGTCATCTAATGTGTTCAATTCAACATTTTAATACACATTTTAGTTGAAGTTATGGAATATTCATTTATTAAAAGATTAGTGGTATGACCTTTATAGGAATATTAGCAAAAAGGGATTTGCAAGTCCTCTAAACGTAGAACCTACATAGACTTCAATTTAAACACATTAAAACAATAATGGAAGTATGTTGATAACAGAAAGTTGAGAAATGACTATTTTTAACCTAAAAATTTTTTTCCTTTTAAATCTAACCTCATTTTTAAAATCTATTTTTTCTAACATCTTTTAATTAAATCACACTTTAAGTGGAGGGCCTTACAACGTAAGTATACTATTTTGCCTTCCACCTCAATAAATCCTTATCAATGCTAATTGAATTTACAGAGAAAACCACCTTTTCCCCAACCTTTCCCCTTCCCGAAATTTTATCCTCTTCCCGTTAAATTAGGGCTTCCTTGTTCCCCTTAAAACATTCTTCGCGTTAAGTTTTTCTCTCCAAGAATCGTCACGAACTCGCCTGAATCTTCATTCGTTCTCCTTTGATTCGTTTCGGTCTTCACAAAGTTACACAAGTACCTTCCATTTTACTGTTCTGTTCCATTTTGACATGCTTCGGGGTGAGTTCTATGTGATTTCTGGTAGGAATGTAACGAAAAACTGAATTAGTGTCTTGTAAAATATAAATAAACTGAAAAAATGTGTTCACAAAAACGAGGAAATAGGTTTCGCATTCATCTGAGTTCGATTTTACATGGAAAGCTTGCCTAAAATGTCTTTGTGATTTTTTCCGTAAGTCTCGTAAAGTTAATGGGTCTCGTAAAGTACATTTTCTCGTAAAGTTGAAGAATCTCGTAAAGTTTAGTAGTCTTCTCGTAAAGTTTCATTGACTCATAAAGTCACAAACTTTACGAGAAAAAAGACAGTAAGTCAATTTTCAGTTAATTTTCGAGTTTAATGTGTCCGTCATTCTTCTCGTAAAGTTTGGGGGTCTCGTAAAGTTTGTTAGACTTTACGAGACACATAAACTTTATGAGAAGGATGCCACTATGCAAATTTCTTAAAAAATACTTGGAAGCTAGCTCACTGTCTTCTCTCTCGTAGTAAAGTTTGTGACTTTAGGAGACAATGAAACTTAACGGGACAACTTACAGAATCTTATTTCCCCACATCTTGCAAACTAAAAAGCTATTTGTCTGTTTAATGTTGAATCATGATTGTATTTTGGCATTCATAGGTACTTATTATGGAGCCGAGAATTGCACTGGAAGACTACTTCAAAGCACAATTAACATCATGTAGCCATCTAGCTAAGACCCCTGCCGTTATTTTAAGGAAGTTAACTAGGGTCCAGTTAGACATGTTTAGGCAAACCATGTTTGGACCCATCCTAGATAGCAACCTCTCACTGAAAGGACAATTGATACATCACCTGCTTCTGAGGGAGGTTGTGGATGATAGATTGGACCATATTTCTTTTAAGTTATTCGGGAGAATAGTTTCATTCGGGAAGGAGGAGTTTGACCTGATCACTGGGTTTCGGGTACAAACTAGGACCATTCATACTCCTACTAACCCTAGTAGGCTTAGGACCCTATACTTCAACAATTCACCCAGAGTAAAGTAGACTGAAGCGGAGGCCCAATTTCTATCATTAGAGTTTAGGTCTGACGAGGATGCGGTGAAGGTAGCCCTTGCTTATTTTATTGAGTTGGTGATGATGGGGAGGGAGAAAAAGTAGGTTTTTGACTTCACCCTCCTTGGGATAGTTGACGATTGGAAGATATTTTGCAACTACGACTGGAGTATTTTGATTTTCAAGAAGACTATCAGTAGTCTTAAGAGGGCGCTTACTGGTGTTATAGGTGGGGATGAACCGGATGCAATAGCTAGATATAACTTATATGGGTTCCCATTTGCCCTACAGGTTAGTTAAACTATCATTTACTTCTTTCGTTTTATTACTTGTTAACATTTTATACCTTTCATGATTCCTTTTTTTTTCTTAATATTTATAGGTTTGGGCATATAAGACGGTTTCGTCCCTTCGAAACCATGTGGCTACCCGTTTGAGCCAGGATGTCATTCCACGTGTGTAGATGGGAATGCACCTTAACCCCAACTTTTCGATCACTAGATATGGATATATTCCAGTCTCGATAGGTAATGCATTTCTATACTTTTATCTACACATATGAACTATACTTTTTATATACTTTCTATATTTGTTCTAATGTTTTCATCTATATGGATTTGACAGACCCAACCTATAATTACGGTTCGACTGGTAGCAACCGATCAAGAGTTAGCACACATGCAACGCATAGCTAATGCACTCGTGGCACGTGACCTCTCACCTGTTTGAGCACGTGGCCCACTGGAGGGGGATGCTATTAATCAGCATGACGCTGAGGCTGACGATCGACATGAGGTGGAGGCTAACGACCAGCATGTCGATGACGCAGCTGACGATCAGCATGCAAATGATGTTGTTGACGATCAACATGCGGGGGGTTATGTTGATGAGCAGCATGCAGATGTGAAGGCTACTACGGACTATGATAGTCCTCCGAGTAACCTCCACTCGGATAGTCAATACGGTGTCCATGCATCAACCTATATTATATCAGAACTGCAACGGGTTAAGGAAGGCTTAAGGTCCGAGATAGATTGCCTTAAGTCAGAGGTTGTTGATGTGAAGCAGGACATGTCTATCATGATGGGGTATCTCAGGCAGCTAGTTAAGGTATGTCTTAGGGTATTTTAGTTAGCAGACTTGCATGTTTTTATATGTTTTTATGATTTATATGATTTCAAATACTTACTGATTTCCGTATGGTGTCATTAGGGAAAAATTGTTGCCCCAACTGTGTTCGATGATGGGGAAGATGAGTTTGACGACGATACCCCCCATGACTCACCGCATGATGGGGCCGACACATCTGCAGGTGTTTATGGAGAGAAAGACGATACTGATCGTGCTTCTAGCTCTCCATCACATGGCGGGAGCAGTCTTGTGGTCCCGCCACAATAAAAAAAGGAGGTAGATCTTGTTCCTGAAGATCTACCACTTGTAGTCTAGGTGGGTGATCCACATCGTGTATTTGATGATCTGACGTCTTTGGAGGCACAAGACGTTGACGTCGTGGATCAAGCAGAAGAACATAAGGTTATTATCTTTCCCTTGTTTTGTCAGTAAATGTATTAAGATGTGTATTTTCCCTTGTTTTCCCTTGTTTTGTCAGTAAATGTATTAACTTTGCAGGACATGCATACCGACGAGATGGTGAAAATGCACACTGCCTTAACCCCAACAGAATCAAATATCCAGTTGATGTCGACAGAAGAGCATCTAAAGCCAGACGCAAACGAAAAGCCACGGAAGCTCCAGTTACTCCAATTAATCTATTCGTTGAGGTTAGTGAGTTATAATTTATATTCTGATAATTCTGTTATGATCATACATGACAATTATTTCAACTTTAATATAGGGTGCTTCCTCAACAAATTCCATTGTTGACAAGTTAGAGGTGGAAAGGGAGTTAGCGTTGAAAGCTTGGGAACGGGAATGGGAAGCCAACCGTGCTACTATGAAGCGAGAGCCGGAGGAATGAAAAGAGCTCCCTATTTCGGTGATCCCTCAGAGGGTGCAAGCAGCAGTGGAAGGAAAAAACGTGTCCCTTGGAAGCTGAAGAGCCCTTGCACGGTTGGTGGCTCGAAACCAAAACAGGGAAAGGGACAGAAAAAAGCATACAATCCAATGGTCTGGATCCCGAGACACTCTAACTACTACTTCCGTAAGTGGATCAACAGACCCGAGAGCAAGATCATCTTCTCCATAAGTGTGTTCTATCCATGAAGAAATGAGAGTGGTGGATAAGTCTGCTTCGCCCGAACGAGTTTACGAGCGACGAGGTATCAAATTATTTTCAGCGGCCTGTTATTTACACAATTAGGGTTTTTTCTTAGAAAATGTATGACCCTCCTTTTTTTCAATCATTTTAATTTTTTTTTTTTAATTTTTGTCATCCAGACTGTAGGTCTTTTGTTCGTGTTCTTGAGGAACAAGCTCTTGAGTGACAAGTCGTCGACAATCATCACACATAACTTCACGATAGTTAATCGAGTAGTCACTATAAGTATTTATTGTCTGGTACAAGTCTTTAGTTTATAGTCGATTATGTATCATTATGTCTCTTATGTGTCACTATTCATAAAACTTCTTTTGTCGACCGAGCAAGCTATATTCAGAGTGGAAACGACCAGAGCGAGTCATAACATATGATTGGAAACAAGCAGGCACAATGTTGAAGTACGTGAATAGCGACCGAACCGACTATAGCATTCCATGGGCTACAGTTGACGTCGTATACATGTCGTACAACATAATGGATGTGCATTGGATTCAGGTCAAGATTGACTTGGTTCGAGGGAAGCCAGTGGTGTGGGAATCGTGTAGGGCCATGTGTACCCGACTGGAGCTGGAAGGGCATTTGGAGGTAATGCAAACAGTCGTACCTACACTACTTCACAAAGCGGGTGTGACAGTGATGCGTCCGAACCTTTCGTTGACGCCTTGAGAAGTGGAGTGTGTTTAAGATGCACCGCAGTAGTCGGAGAGTGGTGACTGTGATATATTTTGCGCTAACTTTTTTGAATACATTGTAACTGGGGCCAATATGTCTACACCGACCCAAAAGAACATGGAATTCTTTAGGAAATAGTTTGTTGTACAAATATATTTGAACAGAACGATTTACTAGTTTAATCAATACAGTCTTTTGAATTTATTTGTTACTTTTAATTCACTATCACATTAAATTATAGTTAAAAAGGACTGATAATAAATATATTTCCATGAGTTGACAAGAATTTCCATAGTTACAAAATATTATACATTAATCAGGATAAAATAAAAATGATACTATGAATTCCAGTCAGATGTCGTCAATGGTTGTCGGCAAGTCGTGCGATTGTGACCACGCATATCACACCTAGTACACGTATGGATTTGAACGACCTCTCATGCAGACGGGATTCTAACCTCTTGGCGACGCCTTACTTGCGGAACTCGAATCGGGGGCAAGATTTCGGTATCTTTGTATCCATCTGGCCGTCGCCATTCCGATATTGGTCCAACGGAAAAAATAGTTTCTGCATACAATCCATACAATGCCTGAATACTATATGCATGAGAGCAAAGAGTGTATGGATCAATATTTCAATATCGGCATGCTGCAATCGCATGAGAGCACGGAATCTCGTAATAATTGAACTCCTTGCAAGTGCATGTGCGCCCATTCAAATCCACAATTCTACCAACGTGGCTATCACTGACCTCAAATATGTGTAGATCGATTGGCTTCACAAAAATGTCTTCTAGATTTAACCTCTGCAGCCGTGATTATCACCTCCACATAATCTGAAATTTTAGTTTGACGACTCGATGCATAAGTCCGTCTCCGATGAAATCAATCTTGCAATAAACCCCTTATGTGATCAAGAAATTTGGTAATTGGTAAGGTTCTTGCATCCTTTAAAACATAATTCAAACTCTCTGTCGCATTAGAGGTCATTTGATCGAACCGTCGTCCACACTGAAATGCCATGGCGCATCGTTCAAAGTTCACTTCCTCTAAGTATTGGGCAACTCCTCGGAATAGGGCTAGTTTGGCCCAGTGGTGTCGAAAGGTTGTCTCACAATATGCCTTTGTGGCTAGAAAAAACTCGGGGAGGGCAGCTTGTTTCTTGAAGTGTTTCATCAGGTTTAGACTTATATGGTGAATGCAGTAACAATGGAATGCAGAAGGAAATACCTTACGGATTTCCTTGCCAATACTTGCCTTACGATTTGATACAATGACAAGTTTTATTATAGCCCCAATGGAATATTTAACCCGCTAAAAAAACCAAGTCCACGCATCTTTTGTTTCACTATCCATAATCGCAAAGGCAGTTGGATATATTTGTCTGTTGTCATTAATCGAATTTGCACTTAACATTACACCTTTAAACTTACCTCGCAAGTGTGTCCCATCGACAACTAACACACGACGAATGTAGTTTAAAAAACCCTAAATTGAAGAACATTGAGCCATGAAGACGTACTTGAAGTACTTGTTGTCGTCAAGCTTCAATTTAGAAACAGTTCTCGGATTCATAATTTTCAATGCCTCCCCATATGCATGTAAATGACCGAATGAGTCCTCGGGCCTACCTATGACCATTACTAGCGCCTCTTCTCTAGACCGCCAAACCTTTCCATAACTAATACTGACACCATAATCTTCCCGCATATCCTACATGATGTCTTTTGGCCTGTAGGTTGTACTAACATTCTCGAACTTGGACTTAATTAGATGACCTGTGATTCATGCTATGAAATGCATGAAATTAAGCCTTTATTTTAGTGTTTTTAATGTGAAGAATGAACTTTTGCATGACTTTTATCCCAAATTTGATCTTAATATGTTTAAATGAGCTTAATGAGGAATAATTATGTGTAAAAGATGATTTTTGCGAATTTAGTGCGGATCTGATATGTTTTTGACAGGTTTCAGGCAAATTTTCATGTGATGCGCCCACACCAGCAAGTGATGTACCAACATTGTCGAGCCATAATTTTTCAGATTCGATTCTACCCAGATGAGTTGCGATTTTCTTAACTAAAAATCCTCGATTCTGCCTGGTGAATCTTTAGAATGCAAATCTTGGCCCTCCTTAACATATTTTGGGTCTATAAAAGACGAGAAAACCCTACGTCTTGGGGAGAACTCACCGCCGCCACAATCATTATTTTCCTTTCTGTTTTACTGTTAAATTTCTAGCACCTTGGGATTCTTTTCCAAGTTCAAGCCAGTAGTCTTAAGAACGAAAGTTCCTCTGAGGCGTAGCGGCTCTAAGATTACTCTTCCACAGAACTGTGTGTTGAGACAAGATTCTTCCTTGAAAAAGGGGAATCGTCCTAGGGAAAGGCTTGTTACTTGAGGATTTTTCCAAGCTTACTTGAGTTGTATCTATTTTCCAACATTATTGTTTTCGTGTTATTTTCCATTTTACATTCTACCAATCAAACGTTATATTGTAGTTATGGTTTATGATTTAATAAAAATGCTTATTTTATCAAAAGTCATGAGCTAAATATTTTTAGGGGTTTGACAATGTGAAAGCCTTAGGTTGTTATGACTTAGGTTATGTAATGCTCACACCACTTTGTGTAATCACATTCTCTTTGTTGATTTTAAAAGATAAAATCGGTAAGTTAAACTGGTAATTTGATTTAACGATCTAGTGGAGCTCTAACGCTGAGAAGGTTAGGGTATAAGTGGATTTCACAAAGGGATATGGGACTAAGAGCCTATACATAGGATGGTCATGTTACCTTAGAAATAAGGGACTGTTGGGTTTTATGCCCTAAAACTCATAGATAGTAAATGTTGTATTTTGACCGTCCTTAATAAATGATTATTCATTATGATTCAATAAATGTTATTGATTATTTTATCTTGTTTTAATAACCCTAAAATCCAATAAACTAACATCCTAGACTGTTTTATGAGTCTTGAACAATATGTAGAGACATATAGAGATCAATGTTCAAGTTACAGCCTATAGGGTCTATAGTATATGGATAGGGTTGGGTACCTTATCCTAGTAATAATATGGATACGACTCATTTTGTATTTGATACAAACGCAATGATCCAACGCGTTCGTGTAGGAGACATGTGAGTGAGGTATCCTATGCAACGAGTTTGCATAAGACTGGACCACGAAATAGTAACCACTAGATATAACTCCGTTGACTGGTTAGGTTTCTATTTCAATAGGTTGACCTAGGCAACTTAGTCTTAATCTTGAGTATATTATGAACTCCTGTTCACGAGGGATTGTCCTTTGATTTGTATGGGTGAGAGTGACCCGTTTGCCGACTCGATAAGCCTACCATTTTGGAGACAAAACTGAGTGGGGAGCTGGGAACATAATTATACAAGATGGATTTCACTCCTTCCCGACTTTAGGGTAAGTAGATAAGTGTTCCTTAAGTGGTGTCTCTGGGACTTGAACAAAGGCTCCTACCCTCTCACTGGCCCGATAGGGGTTTATGTTTGATGGTTGGACCATAAGTAAGTTGTTCATTAGAGGAGAACTGGTATTTAAGGATTTAGAAGTAACCCAGGGGTATAACGGTAATTTGACCCAGCTGGTATTACGAACACTTGTGAAGGACTAACTTGCGGTTATTGGTCTATATCCGTGGACACAGAAATATATCTACAGTGAGAAGAGTGCAGGTGTGGGTCTTTAGTGGAGTGTACCCACAGTTAACGAATATTGATTAATGTGGTTAATGAGTTTAGCCCGTTAATCTCATATCATTGGAGCTTCTGATTTGTAGGTCATTAGGTCCCCTTCCTAGCTCGTAAAGAATATCGAGGAAATTTATTCTTGGATGAAATTTGAAAAGTTCAAATTTACTAAGGGAAAAGTATAATGTATAATGATACATTATAATATAAAGTTTATTTTACAAATTAAACTTTATAGTATAAATATAATTTTGGATATGATTCAAAGTTAATTTGTAAGAGAATTAATATTTGAAATTGTTCAAATATTATTTTACTATGAATTAGATTTATATTAAAACTATAGGTTAAAATTAATGCGCATTAGATGTACATTAAAACTATAGGTTATGAGAGAAATGTATTTGAATTTGATTTAAATGCAAGTTAAAATTAAATATTTGATATTTAATTTGGTAATTAATTAATTGGAGAATTAATTAGTTATTTAATTTAATATAATTTAATTAAATTTGATTTAATTAAATTAAGTGAATTAAAACTATATGTTATGTGAGACATGTTCATTTAAATATGATTTAAATGAATTGGTTAATTAAATTAGATTTAATTAATCATTAATTATTTATTTATTATTAATTAATAATTTAATTAATTAATTAAATTAATTAATATTAAATTAGTTATAACTCCCACGTAGGGGAGTTACTTAATACGTGGGATAACACCCACGTTTCCCATTTTCTCTCGCTGCCTTATATAACATCTAACAGAAAAGAATTGAATGGTTCATTCTCTCAACAAAAAATCCTCCGCGATTTTTTCCCTTGCCAAAAGGTTGGCACAAACCTTTCCTCAAGATTTAGAGAAAAGGAAGGTCTCCCAATGGTGGTAACACGTAAGTTTTTTCTTCTCTCATTTTTTTTGTATTATATATCCTTAACCTAGATTATTTTAGGTTTTTTTTTTTTACCAATGTAGAAGTATTTCAAAATTTTTTAAAATTAATTTTGAGATAGGGTTCTGATATGTTTTCGCTGCGCTTGGGTTTTAATCCCAGCAGGGACACTATAGGATAAAGGAATTGAACTTGATTTAATCTAAGATCCAGCTAACCATAGAAACATTAGGCATAGCTGTTTAGAACTCCTAAAGGAACTTGACACAAGACCGAATAGGTGTAGTTTCCTGTCCATGTGTAAATCATTCTTTGGTGTGATGCGGTCACATCACTTAAGGCATAACACCCGAATGGCCGTAGTATTGTTACCCCTGTTTGATTCCCATTATTATTTATTTTTTTAGTTTTCTTTCACCAAAATTCTAAACTTTCTCTTTAGTTACCCTGGTTACATTGGTCTATAGTCATAAGAATTTTAAACTCAATCTAGTCTTGTAGGATTCGACACTTGGAAATACTCCAAGTTATTACTTCATCGATCGTGTATTCTTGCACGTAGACCTTACTTATTCTATATTTTCTATCATCTTTATCATTCATATACGCCCGGTCGATCAACCTACAATTTTGCTTCTAGCCTACCGGTGGTCGTGATCCATTAGTTGCTGAGAACATGTATGAACATTTTCATACCTTGATATTTTAAACAAGGTAAAATCCTTAAGCTTTCGAGCCCGAATCCTCCAACTACAAGCATCGTGCTTACACTTGACCGTCAATAGTGACTTGGTTGGTTTCTCAACTCTATGCTCAAAATTCCTGCGTATAGCAAAAAGTAACAATGCAAATGCAAGTTCTTCCTTTGAAGTGTATATTTGGCCTAGCTCAATATCAAGGTCATCGTTCTCAAATATCTGACCTGACACAATCATTGACATATCATTACTTTCATTCTGCGGTTCTACATCAAAGCTTCCAATGTCATGCTTGGCAGCTTCAACTTGAACCTCATCACAATCACCATCTTCCGCATCATCTGTGTCATCCTCCTCAATGAACTCATCATCCAATTTCTCTGGTAATTCCCATTCGTAATCTGAAACATCTTCGTCGTTGTTTTCATCCTCGACCACATTCTCCTCTTCTCCGCCACTATGCCAAAACCCCCCCACCTACATCTACATTTTACTCCACCCCGAACGTTGACGAGGTTAAAACATTTAACTCGTTGTAGGGATAAACAAAGAAATTATCATCAAATAGGTTGTATGGGGCCACGTTATTGGTTAAGAGAGTTAAAGATGCAACATAATGTGATGACCAAGTCTGTTCGAAGGAAGGTTGGTCGGGTTAATAGGGAGGTGGAGATGGTGGATAATATTGGACACAGTTATATGGAAAACTTGGTTGGTATGAGCAATTGATGTTCTTCATGTTAGTCCTGCCATATGTGGGTTTGGGTGTTGTTGATATATATATAGGGGGCTTACATGCATCCTTGCCACTTAAGAAGAAGTTAAGTTCTTGATCACCCCGTATCAAATAAGTGAGAACCTTGGATCTAAAATTATATAAACATCGGAGGAGGAGATCATATTGGGTTGGGTTAATCCCAATTAGCTTGTACAACTCTAACAGGAAGTCATCAAAATGTATGTCACTTCTTACATCCAAACCCCTTAGATTACCGCCTACATAGCCTCGTTCATCATCTTTCCAAATACCACCATTGAAAACAAACATGCAAGGCATTTTGCACATGAAGAGGAAAAAACTTATTGGCCAAGTAGAGGAAAAAAAAAAATAATAGAACTGAGATTTATCCCATAATCTTGGTCAAGTCAACTTTACGAGAAAATTGACTTTCTCGTAAAGTTGACTTGGCCAACATTACGGGATACAATGCACTAGGATACTGTCAAACTTTTCGTAATGTTACGAGAACTATACGAGAGATAACTTTACGAGACATAACTTACGAGACATAACTTTACGAAAAAGTTGACTTACCAGTAATCTTGGTAAGTCATACATGTTTTGTAAAGATGGCTTTACGAAAAAAGTCACAGAATGCCTTTACGAGATGTATTGGTAATTTTTTTTCCTCTTAACCTTTTTTCCAGTCATCTCACTGATGATCTGTAAGGTAAAAATCTAAATATGAAGTATTTAAGAATTTTTTGGTAAAAGTTTTATAACGAAGTAAGGATTTGGGATAATTTACAAACTTTATGGAAAAAACACATTTCTGATTTGTTTTGCGTAATGACAAAAACAAAACTAGAACAAACAAGTTGTAAATACTTGATTCATTTTGGGATAGAAACTCTTTTTCCACTGAAGTTGGGACCCTCAAAAGAAATTTTCCCAATGAAGTTGAGACCAAAGGGAGTTTTTGCTTAGATGTTGGGACCCTTCCTTTTTAGTAAAAACAAGTTGTAAAAGTCAAGGTTGAGGTTGTTAACTTCACTTATATATGTCTGATAGGTTCAGTTAGGTAAGTTAGGTCAAACCATATTCAATTGGCATTGATGAGGATGTATTGAGGTGGATGGCAAAATAGTATATTCACGCTGTGGGGCCCTCTACTTAAAGTGTGATTTAATTGAAAAGAGGTTAGAAAAAATAGATTTTAAAAATGAGGTTAGATTTGAAAAAGAAAAACTTTTTTAGGTTAAAAATAACAATTTTCCTTTAAAAAGTTTTATGGATGCATCATATTTATGTGACTTTGGTTGGTTTTTTTTCATGGCTTTAGACCTTCATGCCATTTTCTTTTCGTTTTTAAAAAACAAACCCGCAAAACTATAAATTGTTTAGTAATTATCCAACATGTAGTTTAGTTCATTTTTCATATTTCATAATTTTGGTTCGATTTTAGTTTGAATCTTATATCGAAATGAACTAAATTGTGAACACTTCTAATAGCATCATCTTTTTAAAAAGGATCAACTTCAAGAGCAGATTTATGAAGGAGTCAGGGGACATGTGCCCCTCTCAAATGGTGATGTTTTACATCTATGTATATTAATTTTCATTAAATATTATAAATTTGTAGTTACACTTAATATATGATTATGTTCATATATACACCAGGGAGTAGAAAATGGCTTGGTGTAATGAAGGGGCATTAAGTGGTTGTTTGGATTGACTTGAGAAAAAAATGTTTTTCATAAAACACATTTTTATTTAAACAATTTTGATAAAAACAGTTTAAAATACACATCAAAAGCTCTTTTGAGTTGTTGTCAAATACTCAAATTTTTTTCAAAATGACTTATTTTTTAAATTAAACGTTTGAAAATGTATTCCAAACACACACTAATTCTCTTCCGCTGGTGCAAGGTTGAGGGATCAAGTCCCATGAAGCTTATTTTTTTTTTTTTCATTTTAAACCTTTTATATTTTTATTTTTCTATATATATTATATGTATATATATATAATAAATTATTCACCAAATATATTTAGATTTAATTTTAATTTTAATTTTTTATTTTAAAAAGTATATATAATGTTTTAATGTTTAGTACACTTAAAACAAGTCCTAAAAAATCAATTTCATTTTAATTTTCTCTCATATACATAAATAAATATACAAATATTTTTGGATCTTTATAAAAATTAATTTTTAAAAATTGATTGAATGATTTTTTCGTATATATTTTGATGAATAGTTTTATAAAGAGTTATAACAATTTTGTCATTAGTATTACTTAATCTAAATATCATACATCAATGCATTTCAAATTACATTTATATGTAGGTTAAATTACAAGATTAGTCCATAAATTTTGAAAATTGTTATTAATAAATACCAAAACTTTCAATTTTTTCTTTAGCCTCTAAAAATTGTAACAAGTCTATGAACTTTAATTTTATATCTCATAGATCTTGGAAATATTAAAAATATTAAAAATTAACTTTTTTATAAGACACACACAAAAAAAATAACAACTTGTATCTAGTTGAACTTTAAGTTTTAAATTTTGTAGTTAATAGATAAATTAATATTTTTTAAAAAGTGTCTAACCGTATCTATTAAGCACAAAATTCAAAAAAAAAAAAAAATTGAGGCAAGCACAAAGTTTAATTTAATGTCTAATATAACTTTAATTTTCAACATTTTTCAAATGTGTAAGAGACCTATTAGATGCATAATTGATATTTTATGAACTTTTTTTAATACGATATTTTAGAAATCTATTAAACAAGAAAATCGAGAATTCATGAACTTATTAAATATTTTTAAAAGTTTAGGAACTATATATAAACACAAATCTAAAAATTTATGGGCTAAATTTTCAACTCTATATATATTTATGCTCCTGATATAAAATTTCAGATCCAACACTTTATCAACTTGGTAAAATCGAGTCCATTTAATATTGTATGTACAAGTATAAGATTCAATAGCTACAATGGTTCTTGCTTCCTTGCGTTGAAAATATTAGTTGAGGAATTACTTAAAATGTTGCTAAGATATATCAATTTAACAAGTCAATTTATAATCTTTACATTTATTTTTTCTTTATCCAACACTTGCTTTAGGCTTTATTTTTTAACATAAGTCTCTTCCAATAACACTTTGAAATGAACGCATTTTTAGAGGGTAGAGAAAAAAATTAAATGTAGTTTAACATTCATATAAATATAATTTTAAATGCACTTATGTATGATATCTAGATTAAGTAAAATTAAAATTAAATGTAAATATATTTGGTGAATAATTCTTTTTAATATATATATAGAGAAAATAAATTTGCAATCCGTGGGATTTGATCCCGTGACCATGCTGCTGTCAATGAAGAAGATTCAAAGACTCTCAACACCAATGGACCACCTTCTAGTTATTGATAATTATTTAACAAAATTGTATATTATCTATAAGAAAGTTTTATATTTAATGAAAATCAATATATATATTATAAAACGTCACTGGTTGAGGGAGGCACGTGCCCCTCTAGCCCCTTCATAGATCTGCCCTTGGAGGTAATGAAACTTTTTATAGAAATCCTTAATCAATGTTTATATTTTTATAATTTTAAGGATTAAATTAGATATTTAACAGGTTTGGTGATGAAATGAAAATTCTAGAAGGTTGGAAAATAAAATTGAACTGGATTCAAAATCTATTAATAAATAGGAAAAACAGAAAGAAAATGAAAAATAGAAATCCAATTTCTCAAGTTGATTTTGATGGAGGCCCAAATTCCACCACTGGCCCAAAATGGCCCAAACATTGTATACCCAAAGTAGAGTATTGGACCAAAGCATAAACATATCCTGAAAATTATAAGAAGTAGCAACATTTCAACAATATATTTTACATAGGTTCAATTTTGAAAGAAAATTTCAGCTTTAGCCTAGCTCACAATCTGCAGATTCTTTTGTTCCAAATTCACCATTAAGTTGCTAAATTTTATATTTTATAAGGTCTAGATATTCATTAGTAACCACAAGATTTATAGTTTGAATTCACCTAACTTCAATTGTACTAAAAGTAAATAAATAAAGAGAAAATAAAATTAAAATTAAAAACCATAATTTCATTCTTTTCTCTTTCCCTCACACTCAACTTTTGGCGTTGCAATCATCCTTCCTTAAATTTCGCGAGAAAAAATAACTAAATTTTGAATATGAAAAGAAATTTCGAGTCATCCCTTAAATTAAGTTTGAGAGAAATAAAGCATTGGCCATCAAAATCGATTGGAGAGACATAGTTAATATCGCACATTAAAAATAAGTAAAGAAAATACTCTTTTGGTCTTCAAATTTTGATCGAGTTTCTATGTAGTCCTTAAGTTTCAAAATATTATATGTTTTTATCATTGAGTTTTGAGTTTAGTTTTTATTTGGTCTCTAAATTTTAATATTTTACAATTTTACCTTCAAATTTTGACTAATGCTCGATATATGGGGTTAACTTGTAGTTAAGTAATTTAAAAGTCTATCAAAAGAAGTCTTATTACACCTATGAAAATTATACATTAATGATTTAAAATGAAATTCTAATCGTGAGGGTATAAACTGTTTGACTTGTAAAAGAATAAGAGTTTAATTTATACCATTACTGGTTTGGAGTTTTAAACATACAACCCAAAAGTTAGGGGTATAAATTTTTACCCATAAATATTTAATAAATGAAAATTTTAATATTATAATTAAATCGAAATAATTCTCAATTTGTAAAGACAATATTAATAATTTTAAAATTAATTAAAAATTATTCAATAATGTTTGGATAATAACTTGCCAATTCAATAAATTATTGAATTATAAAAAACAATATATAATGCAAAATAATTTTTCTTCTCAATAAATTAGGAGAGTTAATAAGTAATGGTAGTAATGGTAATAAGTGGAAAGATAATATAATTGATAAATGTATTAATAATATAACATGTATATATTATTGAATCCGTCAGTTTAAAAAATAAAATAAAACATAGCCCTATAAAAATCTTTAGGCACGTAAAATCCTCACAGTGAAGATCATTTGTTACCAATATTTTAGAGTAAGTTTGACCTACCTTCTAATTTAAGCTTTTTTTAGGGGAAAAAAATGGGGGGGGGGGGGGGAACACTTTTACACCATTGATTTCAATTAAACCCGTTGTGTTTGTTTGTTTACATTTTCTTAAAAAAAACATTCATGAATTTATTTTGCTCAACTATATCTCAAATTGATTCAATAAATGTAGGGTCCGTTTGAATTGACTTAGAAAAACTATTTTTTAAAAAACTCGTTTTTATTTAAATTTTTTTTTTTATAAAAACTGTTTAAAGTATACTTCAAATCTATTTTGAGTGGTTGTCAAACACTCTAGTTTTTTTTTCAAAATGGCTTGTTTTTTAAATTAAACACTTGAAAATGTATTCCAAACACACTAGTAAACTATCATAAATTTTAAAGTGTTTTTTCTTTTAAATATGATTATAAACTAATTTTATCATTAAGAGTAAATACAATTTAAAATTAAAACCTTAAAAAATTATGTTTATTTGCTAATAGATGTATGTTATAGTTGAGTCTCGAGACTATTTATTATTTGATTGTCTTTTTAGTCAAAATATTTGGTAATGTGCCTTTTATAAGATGGTTGTGTTCATTGGATCTCTTAGTGGAGTATGCAGCTTGGTTGGATTTTTCACATTAGTGCAACAATTGCCTATATCAAAAGGTCTAGAGAGTATTATGGCATGTTGTCATTTATCATATTTGACAATAATATATACTATGATGCTACCTTTCACCTCTATATGACTTGTCAGATTGTTCAATATGTATTTGGATGTGTTCCTCTATTACCCTACGTAATGTGGCTTAGGACTTTCATTGAGAGGACTCATATATATGCTCTTCCCCTTCGGATTTTTGTCCTTGACTTGCGTGTTACATAATTTTTTGAAAAATTTAGTTTTTTTTTTTTTGGGTCATCTAGTTGTAATTGTAGTTTGTATGTGTCTTGACTTTATGCCGTAGAGTCTTTTTTTTTTCCTTGTGATTCAATACATTTGAAAAAAAAATGATATCAGTTGTCTCTCGGAGTTTGTCTGCATTGTGCTTTCCTGCAAGTCCCCGTTGGCCTTGACCTCCAATCCGTTTCTCCCTGGTTTGGTCTTGAGATATTTCAAATTGACATTCATAAGAGATCCTCACATCATCATGGTGCTGAGTCTATTGCACTTCTGTGGTTAAGTTATTACAAAGAGTGTTTAGTTCAGCTAAGCACAAAAGTAGTAAGTTCGAGTCTCTCCTTTGGAGATTACTTACCCTCCCTCTTGGGGTGGTCGAGGTAGGCTATTTATAAGTTTGTCCTCTGACCCATGCCTCTGGTTGTGTGTAATGATGAAGGTACTAGGGACATTTTTGGCATCGAGGTTTTAGGGTGCCAGCTCGAAGTCAACTCAATTATTTTTCAATTAGTATATATTCATTGGCTCCACTGACCGATCCAAAGCTCAACATTTTTCTTTTGAAATGCACGCTCCCCTATGCCTCCTCCTGATACCCTATAAACTTGGACCCCTAATAGGTTTTGGATCTAGCCTTACACAACCGTCAACGATATCAAATAAAATTGGGTTAAAAATTACTTAAAGCTCTCAAATGATCCTTACTACTTTAGTTTTTTTTTTTTTTTTTTTTTTTATCTTTTTTAAAGTTCTGCCACCTCAAAAGGCGAAACAGTAAACTGTCCAGAAATATCTGCGGTTGGGAATATCCTATAAAATATTCTCGGTTCATTATCCTCATTATTTGGCTATATTTATTTCGCAACTGCTTTCTTTATTTTTATTAATTTTATTTTAGTGTGTAACTAATTCAAGAGTTAAAATTACCCTACACTTTTTTTTTTAAAAAAAAAAATTATTAAAAAGTTTTTTCAATACAACCACATGACAAAGGTAAAACATTCAATTTTTAGAAAGGAAAATCGTGCTAATTATTATTGAACAATTTTTTTAGAAATAGAAATTTCGTTTCAAAATCAAAGAATTCTAATAAAATTGTTCTCATTTTGAGAAAAAAAAAAAACTTAAAAGATTTTCAAGTTCCTAACTAAGGTGATATCTAACTTCTATGTTAACTTGGCCAACGCAAGTCAGTCGTCATTTTTATCTTTTCATACATGCACATATTTTTTAATTTTCAACTAAATAAAAATCTTGAAATATTAGATGTCCTCTTTTGTCATGACACTCATCTCTAATTTAATTTTTTTTTTTGTAAAATGGAAAAAAAATCACATTAATGAAGTTTGACTTGTGGAAAGAAATCTCTAACATAGTCTTCAATAGGGTTCTCAAATTTAATCGTTGAAAAATAAATTCAGGGGTAGATTTAGTATAGGCCCAGGGGCTCGAGCCCCCTAAACTTTATACTATATATATATATATATATATATATATATATATATATATATATATACATGCATACATAACTGATATAGTATCAATACTATTAGCTAGCCAGTAGTAAATCTGTCTTCTAGCCTCCCGAGACCTAGATTCAAGTCTGCCACTGAATGGGCTAGACCCCGACAACTATTTGATTTTTGAAAAGTAAACTTATTTTCTCTCAACTTCAAACACTAATTTACATCTTTCTTAAGTAAAAGATGTTGAATTCTTACTCAAATAATAAGTTTTTAAATTTTAGGTTAGTTTTTAAAAGCACTGGTAAAATTGTAGATAACAACGCAAAAAATTTAGATGTGAAATAAGTATTTATAGACTTAATTTTTAAAACTAAAATCAAATAATTATTAAATGAGGTCTAAAAAATAAGAAAATGGGTATTGATTTAGAAACAAACTATTCACAAAATGTAATGGTGAGATATCTAGAGGCACCTTTACCAAATATTAAAAATAAACTACTGTAACTGTTGATTATTAAAGTGTATAAGCAAAGTCAAGATTAAGATACCTCACTCACTAAATATTAATTAAAGATGCCACCATTCATAAAGAATATTCTCCTCTTTCTCTCTCTCTCACAATTATATTATAAATACTATTGTAGTTTAAAGTATTACATTATAAATATTATTGTAGGATTTATACTTTAAACTTCAATTAATCTTGGTCATTGTCTATTTAACTTTCTTTCATTTGAGTTTATAATGTAGCTTCAAATTTTCGTGTTAGTTCTTGTACTAAAAAAAAAAAAAAAAAAAAAAAAAAAAAAACATTTAAGTTTTTGTTTGTAAAATTATAACAAATTCTATGTACAACAAAAAAAAAAAAATTTGAACGCAAAATTATAACATCTCAAAATATTCAGGTTAAAGTATATATTTATTTCCTAAACTTTGAGATTTGTGTCTATTTTAGTCTTTGCACTCTCAAAATTATAAATTTAGTCCTTGAACATTCGATTGTTTTAAAATTTACAAATCTACTAGACTTAAAATTGCAAATTTAAGGTTATATATAAGACATAAAATTAAAATTTGTCTAATAGAATAATTAATTTTAAAAAATTTCTAATTTGTTAGTAACCTATTAGATACAAAATTAAAAGTTTAAAAACTTGTTAAACACATGCCAAACCGAACATAACTCAATTGACATACGAGGGTATTAGTAACCACGAGGTCTGTGGTTCAAATCCCCCTTCTCTCTACCCCAATTGTATTTTAAAAAAAAGAAAGAGACAAAATATATACAATCATCACAGTTCAAGAAACTAAACAAATATTTTGAAAGTACAATAATCCAAATGAATAAAATCAGTATATAAACCAAAATAGTATTTACGACTTAGCTTATCCTCAAAATGAAAATTATCAACTATAAGAAAATATCTAAAAACATTTTATCTCTTTCCACCAATTTTATCTATTTTCATATTCTAAAGCATTATTCAGATGCCAAAATCAATCAGTACCAATATTTTACTTTTTCATAGTTCAAACAAAAAAAAGTTGCAATCAAATGATTGAACTGAAGTTCAACGATGCACTTTACACAATTAATTTACAATATACGTTGAATTATAATTTAAAAAAATATATATAACAACTAGTAAAGTCACGACATCACACTACTAACTTCTACGTTTCTTTATATTAATCATTAAGAAGACCGAAATTTAAGGATTGTTTGGTTGATTTTAGGTGTAAAATAGAAATGAAACAAGGGAAATTGGATATTGTGGTGAAAAAAATAAAAAAATAAAAAATAAAAAAGATGGGAAAGGAATATTCGTTGTCTTTATCAAAGAATATTCTTTTTTTTCTTTTATTTTATTATGTTTTTTCCCATTATGGGCTGTTTTTAATGTTGCGTTAAAATTCATTTCAGTGAAGATAAAAAGGAGAAGCGCTGGTGAATTGTCATTGGTCACTCAACCAGTGAAATGAATCTGGTGATTCCGAAAAGATAACTAATAAATACACGCCACGTGGGCGGCTGGGGGTATTTTAGTGAATTGACAAGTTTACCCTTTGTTATATGGCTGGTTCACGTTTATTAATAAGGTCAAAGGTGTCAGTCGGTTTGTTTAGGTGGGGCCATCAATGCTAACGCAATTGTTGAAATTTTTGCCATTTATTGGATATTCCAAATTCCTTTCGAATTATTCTCCTTTCACTGTTTCTCTATCATAGCTCTTCGCTTTCCCAATCAAATATAATTTTCGAAATCCCAAAAAAAAAAAAAAAAAAAGTATATTTCTAATTTAGGTATTAATCTTCTTCTTCTTTTTAAGTCAATTTTAATTTAATCGAATTAAACTTTAAATTAAAATAGATGATGCAATTAATAATCTTGATTAACTAAGTTTCTTTTCATGATATGTTGGGTACTTTTGTAATTTCGATAGGGTTATTGTTTGTTATTTTTTACTTTGATACCATTGCAGTTTATAAAAAGAGATAGGTCGTTTTAAATTATGTTCAAGTCAATTTTTGTAACTTCGTTCTTGATTTTTTTTTTAAAAAAAAAATAATTCGTGAATGTTATGAATGTTTTTATAGTTCGATGAGAATATTTTTATTGGTTGTAATTTTGTTCATTGTATTTGATGTTATTAATTAGTTGAGTTTGTTTTTTAGTTTAAAAATTACAGGGGAGAGCTAACATAAACGTAACTTAATTGGAATAAATTTGTACTATTAAACTCGAGGTTTGAAGTTTGATCTTCCACCTCATGTATTGTCAAAAAAAAAAAAAAAATTGTAAGAATGAGGTATTGATCCATCAACCTTGGACAACAATAATGTTTTATCTAGTAAAACTATGCTCAAATTATTAATTAGTTCAACTTTCAACGTTAAAATTTGTTAATTCACTTATATACAAAACTAAAAGGGAAATTACTATGGATAGAAAAAATATCAAACTATTTATAAATATAGAAAAAATTCACTGTTTATCAACGATAGAATTCTATCACCGTCTATCGCTGATAGATAGTAAATTTTTTTTTTTTTATATTTGTAAATAATTTAACTCATTTTTCTATATTTAAAAACAATCCAAACTAAAAATTAAAAAGACATTTTTAGAGGAAACTAAAAACACATTTATTCTAGACAAAATCAAACTTCTATTTTCATATTACAATTTATTAAACTGTATGATTTAATGTAAAATGCATATACAAGTAAAACTAAGGGGTCTTTTCACAAATAGAAAAAAATAAAACTAATTACACATATAGGAAAAAAAAGTGGGAAATACAGAGGTATGAATGTACTTTTTTCTATATGTGTAATTAGTTTTGTTTTTTTTTTTCTATACACAACAATTTTCCTAAAACCCTAATGAATATTTCTCTAAATCGAAAAAAGACAATATTTTCATAAATATATATTTTTTATTGTTGCAAGAAGTCTTCAAGTTAAAATACAGTTTAAGCACGTAAAATATTTAATTTGCCAGATAAAGTGCATTTAATTTTTTTTATTAAAAAAATTGATAGAAAATTTTGAAGAGTAGTTAGATGATTGTTAAAATTGTTCTTATTATAAAGGAATATGAAATTAAGAATATAACATTCGCTATCAAAAAGGGTTCACACTTTGAATTGAAGATTAGTTATTTAATTTCATATCCAAATGAAAAGTTAGGAATAAAATTTAAAGAAAAATACAACTAAGTTTGTATTGAAGGGGCATCTCTAGTTATTTAATTGGAAGAAAATCCAATGGGTTTCTCTTGCAATGCACTTTAATTTATTTATAGTAAAGCACCATTGTTTCTTCTTATTGGATTTTTCTCTCCCATCCATTTTAATTTAATCACATTTCAAATATATCAATTTAATTAAATATTAATTTATAAGGACAACGACCTTTTACAAATGATAGATCCTTTCTACTTATGACATAAGGCCTCATGACTGTGATTTTGATTCCACCTAAATATCTCATACTGGGGTGATAGTCGGTTTGATTTTGTCGATTTTAGGGTCAACCAAGAACCAAATCAAACCAAACCAATTGATTTTAAGAAGAGATTCAAATCGATGTCCAAAAGAACAAACCCAATGGATTAGTTTTTATTTGGTTCAATTTATTATTGGTTTGGTTTTCGGTTTTGACAATTTATTTTTTTCTTCTAAAATTTAATTTTTATTTCCATTTTTATTTTGGACTGGTTATTTTTACTATTTTTAAATTAAAATTAGGTTTATTTCTCTTTTTATGGATTAAAATTGAACTTTTTTATTTTTTTTCTTGGTACTTTGTAAATAAATATCATATACACTTCCATAATAATTGATCTTTTTACTAAACAATAGATATATATTCACCATAATAATTAAAACACTAAAAGATACCTAATATTGTTAGAGTTTATTTTTAAGAGTATACATACCCTTGATTTGGTTTGGTTTTGAATGGTTTTTTCAATCAAAATCTGATCTGAACTAATATCTTTTGGTTTTCTTGAAATAAAAACCAATATGTCCAATTTTATACTAAAAAATCAAACCAAACCAGTAGATCGATTTGAATTGGTTTGGTTTTTCGATTTTTCGATTTTTTGTAACTCATATCTCATACTATTGGAGATAGTTGTTATCACTTAGATTGTTCCTTTATACAACCAATATGGGACTTTAGTCGCATTCTCATCCCAACATATTTTAAAGGTTTGCTTTTTTAAAAAAAAATAAAAAAAAATAAATTAATAGAAAGTTTGTTTTTTTACGGTCAATTGTCATTCAATATGAACTGATAGAAAGTTAGTCCTTGAACTTTTGAGCTTATTATATTTTGATTTTTAAATTCTTAAAATTCGTTATAGTTTTTTCTTAAATTGAACAACATAAAAGAGTGAAGATTTAAACATCTGACCTCTTAGTCGATAATCTAACGTCTTAATTGGTTGAATTATATTCAAGTTGTATTATAGTTTCAGAAATCTCTATTAAATAACAATTTTGATGATATTACAATACTTAGTATTTTCTCACTCATTTTTTTTTTAAAAAAATTAACACAATTATAAAATGCGATAAAATTTGAACCCCTGACAATTAGATTGAGAACATATGTCTCACTAGTTTAATATATTTGTTTAAGTTTAAAGATTTGTTTAAGTTTAATTATTTGTTTAATATATTTGTTTAATATATTTGTTTAATATATTTGTTTAAGTTTAATTATTCACTTCCTCAAATATTTACTTCATCCAACTTAACAATAACTAAAATGAGTGTATTATTATTATATTTGTTTAAGTTTAAAGATTAAAATATACATTCTAAATAAATTTAAAAGTTTAAAAATGAGGAACAAAATCTATAAATTTGAAAGTTTAGTGGACTTGTAAAATAAACTAAATGAAAAAGTGGAGTAGGACACGTGTAAAATAATAAGTGGAGGAATGTGGTTGGAGTAGCATAGGATGGTTCACATGGGATCCAACTTGGGAGTGAACTCATTGGTTTGAATTTGAGTCCTTCCAATCAACGCACTCCGAAATGGAAACTTCTGCACGCGCCTCTCTTTACCACAAAATTTTAACATTATTTGATTATTTCCACCATTTTTTAAAACCCTCACAACAAAATATCTCTTATCCGATCATAATTTTATTTTTTTCATTTAAGTGGTGGGAGAGTTTTACCGATCTTTTCTGTCTCTAATATATATTATATGTAATTGAACTATGTTGGTTATTTTTTTTAAAAAAATAAGTATATTAAATCGAGAACAAACTAAATACAGTAAATGTTATCGATAATACAAAGAATACTTTGTCCGAAAACTAATGATCACAAATAAGATATTTTGACCCACTAGAGAAAGAGACACTACAAAAAAAATATTACAAAGAAACTAGATCCGCCTTTGCAAGGGGATGAGTAACCCAATTGCAGGCTCTATTACAAAAAGAAAATCTCAGAACAGTCACTTAAGGAGCGATGAAAAGAATATCTTCGACAACCTCTGATATAAAAACTCTAACAATTTGATAATTAGGAACCCAATTGTTGAACTTCTAACAACAAATCCCAAAACTCCCAAATCAATTGACGTCAATCCAAAGGAAAATACTAGAATTTGATTACCTTTTGATCGAAGACCAAGAGATAAGGAAAACTAGTTCCTTATTCTAAGTTCTAACACTCCACAAGCAAGATGATCAGACTTAGCTGAATGTTTTTGGCATGCAACCTTGATTCAAGAATTGCAAAAGTGGCGGAGATGAAACTCTTTCATCTACCAGAGAATTCTCATTCAAGAAAACCCTAAAGTTCGAAAAAAACATCAAAACTGTCTTTAAACAACCTAAAGGCAATGCTTTAAATAGCCTCTCAATAAAATCCTAATGACATATCATAATTCATAGTAAAAAGACAAAATTAACCCTACTGAAAATACCATAAAAAGGATAAAAATAGAAAATACTAAATTTACATCAAAATTATTAAATAAAACACAAATAATAATTTGATGCTGGGACGGTTCATATCAACCTCTGATCATAATATTTACTTATTAACTTTTGTAGGATTAATTTTTCTCTAGTATTTGTTAAAATTAGTCTTATACACATGAAGGAATTAACGTTAGACTTATTGGATCATTAACAATTTACGCAAAGGTTGTGTTATTTTGTAAAATTTAAATTTTTTGTTACATTTAATAAGATATATTTATAGTTGAGACTATGAGTTTTATTCATAATTTCTATCAATTTTACTGTTAATAAATCCTTATGAGAAGTTGATAAATGTTTAAACTTAGGATTAATAGGAGGTTAATAAATCTAAAAAAGTCAAATAGAACAAAGATCTACTAGAATTAAAATGAGAAGTAAAAAAAAATCTATTATAAATTTTGAAAATTTAAAAACTTAGCTATTGAAAATAAAATTAAAAGTTTAAAATTGTAATAGGTATTTTTTTAAAAGTTTAAAGAACTATCATATTTTAAGGCTCATCTTATGATTTTAACACTATTTAATTTATATTATGCTATTTATTTAAATGCCTCAACTTATTATGCAAAATTTCAATCATTGTAGTTCCCTTTTAAGGTGTGTTTGGACTTTGGACTAGTTTTTGTTTAATTAATTTCCATAATAGAAAAAGAAAAGTTGTTTAAAGCACTTCTAACAAAATTGTAAGATAGAAAAATATTTTTGTTAAGAAATGTTTTTTTTTTTTGAAAAGAAGTTTAATCTAGGTAGTATTCAAACTCATATTTAATATCTTAATTTTTGAAACCGTGATTCCTTTTACGAAAGATGATTATTAACCTGGATTCAAATAATAGAAATCTAATATGACAAAAGTAACAACAAAAACTTCATGCCAAAATGAGCTTAGCTCAATGATAATTGACATAATTTTCTTCTCTATCTCCTCCAACTTTCTAGCCCTCCAAGTCGAGTAAACAAGTATACACAAGTTTGAAGGAAATTTTGCACAAATGACCCTTTTTCAAGAGCCCAAAAATAAAAAGGGCAACTTTTTAGAAACTTGAGAATTTTGACCTTTTTGCTTGTGTCATCAAACAGGAATTTTACTATTTCAACTCCAATCAAGCACGTGTGGTGGCTTGATGCTCAATACACGCTCTCGCTACTTAGTTCTCGTTACTATGTCTCGCTCTTGATTATCGATCCTCGTTCTCACTCTCAATTGTTGTCTAAGACGACCTTTTTTAGTAATTAATAGCCGTTGTACAAATGCATTTTGTAACCATAAAAGACAAGACGAAGAACTGTATGTAGAACACACTAATCATATAAATTAACATGATAGCTGGTGTTTACATTGAATTATTTAAATTCATGATATCTTTTGAAATAAAATAAAAAATAACAATGTACTTAATTTTCTATATAATGGTAAATAATATCACACATTCCTAATTACTACATATTAGGGGCTAATTTTCAAAGTTTAAACTAAAAAAATTTAAAATCCAAAGATAAAAATGAAACTTTTAGATCTAAGACATCTAGAAACATTCTCAAAGTGCTCTGTACAATTAAACCTTCATTTAATATCAAAATCCCAAATTACAATTTAGAAAAAGAAAAAAGAAAGAAAGTAATAATAAAATTAACTTCTATCACTGTCTGTGTCTTTTCTTGAAGGGGATAAACCCAGAGATATGCTCTTAAAAATTGAATTTGGAAAAATATTTAACGGATATTCCCGTACTACCCCTCCGAATATTCTCCCTTTCCGCTTATATTACCGTCGCCCTCGTCTTCCTCGCCTTTCCTCTTCCATTTTCCCACTAATTTAATTTTCACTTACTTTCCCTCTCAATTTTCTTCCTCATTCTTCCATTTTCTTCCATTTTTACACACATGAAATTCGGGAAGAGTCTCAGCAACCAGATCGAAGAGACCTTGCCGGAATGGCGGGACAAATTCCTCTCCTACAAGGACCTCAAGAAGAAGCTCAAACTTGTACAGCCGAAGTCCGGCGACATTAATCGGCCTTCCAAGAAGCCCAAACTCGACGCCGACGCCGACGCCATCTCCAATGAAGTCATTGATTTCATTACTCTCTTGGAAAAGGAGCTCGAGAAATTCAATTCGTTCTTTGTCGAGAAGGAGGAGGAGTACATAATCAGATTGAAGGTATTTTTGTTTATATTTATGTCCTTCCTTTTGGAATTATTGTTGAAAATTTCGACTGAGGCACTTGATTTTATGCATTATACATTCTGGATATCTGTTGATTTCAGTTTCTTGATTAGAATCTCGTTAAAGAATGATGGAATTGAACTTTACTTTCGACTAATTGACTAAGCACCTTTAGTAGAACACTGTAGAAGGTATCTTCAAGCGTTTAATGAGTTAACACGTTGAATTTCACAACACAGAGTAATCCACCGAAACCAAACGTAGCTTGAGAACTTAAACAACGACGTCGCTTTTTCTTTGCGAGATGAAAAGACATCCCACCGCAAACGTTTGAAAAAGGATATTTAATTATTTTGTTTTAGCCCAAGGTATACGCTTAGTTAATCAAAATTTAACTCACAAAAAGATAACTTACAACACACTGTTCTTTAATCTTTTTTGTCTCAAATCTGCCTGCTTCCTTTTTTGACTCTTAGAATTAGAATAGAGAGTTATTTGGCCCACGTTGCAACAACTGTGCCACTTACTTGAGTATCTGGGGCTGTACATGACCATGCCTGCTGGCTGATCTTTATCTTTTTGTGAGTTTGGCGGCAATATTTTATGCATACAATCATCAGCTTGTAATATTTTATTGGTTTTTAGATCTTGAATTTTATACATCATCCACGCTCTGAAAGTCACAGTTGTTCAACTGTGCAACATCGATAATAATGGTTGTCTAATGTAATACTAGATTTGTTTTAACGATGGCCACTTTGTTTGTTTGAAATTTGAGTTGGACTAGAGAAAAGTTTGGTTGCACTTTCTGCTTAACCAATATTGTATGCCGATTGAAATATTGACAAAGTTGTCTTGTTTTTTGGTGGGGAATTTATCAGGAGTTACAAGATAGAGTAGCTAAAGCAAAATACTTTGATGAAGAGTTGATACAAATTCGGAAAGAGATTGTTGACTTCCATGGCGAGATGGTTTTGTTGGAGAATTACAGTGCTCTTAACTATACTGGTAACCACATGGTTTCTATGGTTGTTCTAAAGTCTAAACGATGTCATATCATATACAAAAGCAAATATATTTTTTCTATGTTGCCTACACATTTGAATAGTTGAAAATATCACAGGAATTATTTGCTTTATTCACTGTCTGTTGTTGATGTGATTCCTTCATTTCTGCTTCATGTTGTTATTTACTCAAATTTCGCTCCTTACATTTTGTTCGTGGTCCACTCTTTATTAATTTCCAGGACGCCTTGTCTACCTTAGGACTAGATCGACAACCCGAATTTTAGGTTATTAAGTTTTCAACTTCAATGCTTGAACCCAATCCTCAAGATTATCTGCAAACGTTTCAAGTCTTATCAGTTATCACCAAGACACCCTCAGGCCTTAGGGATATTTACCAGTTTTAACTTTTAATGCTTTGTTGGAAGAAAAATACTTCGGTGCATCATAGACTACATTCATCTTTCTGCATCCTACCATATTTTGCCACATGACAATCTCTTCTTACTTCTTTTTTACATATATTTCTTTTTTCTTTTTTGTGTGTGAGTGTGACTAGAGTGAGATACACAAAGATGGATGCATTTGCTCTAGTTGGAATGGTCTTTAATTTCTAGATATTTGTCTTCGGATACTGACTTTTTCGATATATGGTCCTAATTCTTTTCTTAAAGGTAATTGCTTTTGGACTTTTAATTTCTTGGACCTTTCTCTGTGTGTCTATGGTTAGTCCTGAAGGGCTAGCACATTATCTCATATCTATATATGTCATGATCAGCTTTCCAAATGCCTCCTCTGCTTTCTGCCCAAATAGTCCCACCACTTATAAGATTTTATGCTAATTTAGTTTACCTATTTAAATTACATCCCCTCATCTTATCTTCAACAGGCCTAGCTAAAATCCTCAAGAAGTATGACAAAAGAACTGGTGCACTTATTCGCCTGCCCTTTATACAGAAGGTACTGCAACAGCCCTTCTTCACCACAGACCTACTCTATAAGCTTGTCAAAGAGTGTGAAGCAATGCTAGACCGCCTCTTCCCTGCAAATGAACAGCCTGCATTGGCCGAGGCAGCCGATGGCAATGAGGGATGTGCTCCTAGAGCATCTTCTACTGCCACCCCGAACAGCGATGGGATTCCCAGAATGCCTAAGGAACTCGCAGAGATCGAGCACATGGAGAGCGTGTATATGAAGAGCACGCTGTCAGCATTGCGAGTTCTGAAAGAAATTCGAAGTGGAAGCTCGACTGTCAATGAATTTTCATTGCCACCATTACAGATAAATGGACTAGAGGGGACATGGAAAAAAGTCCCTGTGCTTGAACAGGAAGCCATAGCCAAGTAGAGTTTGGTTTTCAGAAGATAACATCACTTTATTCCATTACTTTTATGACAGCATCTTGTAAGAATGAATTAGATACTAAAACATGTAAAATCCTAAATATAAACCCAAAAAATTTAGCAAGTAGATAGCCCATGTTTTTGTTTGGCAGTCAAAATACTCGGGCATTGTAGTCTGATAACGAGGCAGCAAGGAAAAATTTCTAGTAATACATTACTATGAAAATTTTATTTAGCCACGAAAGTAGAATTTAAGAATTACGTGGAGTCCATGAAATAAATTAACAATAAATTAATATATCATTTAACAGATTCCTTAGTATGCTTAACTCGACTTAGCTTATCAACAAATTTCCTTTAAAAATAATTAGCCAAACTAGCTATTTATTGCATTAAAACTCAACCAAAGTCTATCAAATTATTAACATATGGTTAGGATTTCAGTTACTATTAAGTATTACCATATTTTTCATTACTTCTCTCCTAAAAATCAATATTAACCATTTTTGTACATTGTAATTTTATATTTACCCTTTAGCTGAAATGGGTTTTATTTTTGCAATTTTTTTTATTGTTACCTTTCTCCCTTTTTAATGTTCTTAAATCTTAACCCATTATTTTTCCCTTGAGAGATCTATTAAGTATAGTATTAATATGCTTGTGTATTTTTATTTGAACATATGTAAGGATAAAACATTGAATGTTATTAACTAAAGCTATCCTTAGGATTGGTGACATGCTTATAATTATGGATGACCGTGATTGCCATTTACTAGTGTGGTATTCAAGTTTTATTGTTGTAATTAAGAATTTGGGTACTTGATTTTTGACTTGGGCCATCTGAAGGCCCAAAAGAAATGAGTTTGAGACCTTATTAAAAGGCCCAAAATTTTTATTTCATTCTAATTAGGGCTTTCCACATCAAAGACGTTAATTGTAAGCCTATATTACACTATTATCTTCTGCACTCAATTTATTACATAAATAGTCCAACATATTACAAATTTTCACTACACTAATGTTGTAGTGTATTTACTATTAAGACCCCATCCACTGTTTTTATAAAACAAAACAAAATTTAAAACAATAAAAGCCTATGATTTTGTGTTTTCTTCCATCTATGCATAACCTATGGTTTTGTGTATACATGCAATCATTAATTCATTTTTTTAAAAAAAATTAAAAAAAAGGAGAAATGGTTTAAATCCCTTATGTTTCTCATTTTCCCCAAATTTTCTCACGTTTTTTCCTATTCCTCTTCTCTTTCTCTTCTTCTTCTTCTCCACTCTCGTTTTTTCCTCCATTCATGGTTTTCTCTCCTCTCTGTTGGTGGGTTTTTGTCTCTCTCTCCTCTCCACTAGATTCTTTCTTTCTCTCTCTCTAATCACATAGGAAGGACGATGATGATGATCGAATGCAGTGCAGTGGATCTAAGTGGCGTGAGGTTTTGGATGATGCGGTCGACTGCAGTGCACAAACCCAACCGTCGACGGAGATATGCAGGGCAACGAGTCGACGACGAGGAGCAAGGTGACTGAGGTGAAAGGCGCAACTGTAGATCTAGGGCTTCACGAAGAAGAGGTGAAGATGGCGACGACGACAAGCGCTTCACGGAAAAGAAGTGATGGATTAATGTACACCTATATATTGTGGTATATATTTGTTTGTTTTATATAAATGAGGACAATTTTTTTTTTTATAATATACTGTGATATATATTTGTTTATTTTGTAATATATATATATATATGTATACACACACGCTTGTATATATGTTTTAGATTAAACATTAAGTCCATTTGTGATTAATATATTATGGTAGATATTTTTGTTTATTTTCGACTATGAATTTATTATATATACTGTGGTATATAAATAGAATTTATGATATATACCATGATTTATAATGAACCTTCAATCAATATGTGATTTATATATTGTGGTATAATTGATAAAAGAATTTGATTACACAATATATACTCAAATTTTATATATTGTATTATCATATGGATAATGTTATATCGAAACTTTCGAATGGTACAACCATCTATTTGAGTACATTTATATTTCATATATTGGTTAGAATATTTGCAAGCATCTAATACAATGTTCTAAGGTATATTTAAAAATAACCATGAATTCGCCAAAAAATCAACAAGTTACTGTGAAACCAGTTGTATTTGAGTACATATCAAATATATTTACCAGTATATTTCATATATTGGTTAGAACATTTACAAAAATCTAATATAATATTCAAAGGTATATATAAAAATAACATGAAAAACGAAGAAGACGCCCGAAACCAAGAAGTTGTTGTGAAAAATGAGAAAATATATTATATTAAATGCATTTTCTCTCTCCAATTGAAAATGAGAAAAACCATATTAAATGCATTTTCACCCTCCATAATAAATGCATTTTTCTCTCCATCATTAAGGTTGCTTCATAAATAGGGAAATATATATTAAAAACGGATATAAATAAATGAAAAAAGGGTAAAATTGTCCAAAATTAACACCAAAAGCATTCTTTGAAAAAATTTAAATTTGAAGACATTTATGAAATATATGGCCCAAAGATGATTATTTATGTAAAAATCTCTTCTAATTATTTATCTTACAAAATCTTTTTCTCACTTCTAGATTTTTTTTAATATAATTTTTTTAAATACTCTATTTAAGACATCTAAGTTTTTTTTTTCTTTTTCCTTTATCATCTCCAATGTTTTTATTTCTCTCCCACTCTATTTTTTTTCATTTTCAAACAATTTTTTTTTTATCAAAAGAGTTTAATAAATAGAAATGACACTTATATATATATATACACTCTCTAATCAATTCAAAGAGGTCGTATGTATTGTTCAAAAACTTCTCTTGCCCTCCGTTTGGCTTATTGTAGATTGTTTGGTTTTCATTTTATTTGAAACTTTTTTTTTTTTTTTTAATTTTTTTTCTTAACTTTGAGAGGGAATCTCACATCTAGGACGAGCTTAGGTGCATCGTAAGTTAAGCTCTGCAAGAGTCACTATAGTAGTGGTTACTTTACAGATAAGTATTTTGTTGTAAACGTTTAACTTAGTCAATATTAGTGGATTATCTTTCCTGGGCACATTGCCCCCAGATGTAACCCCAGAGCTTAACTTGAGATGCACCTAAGCTCCCCCTCGATGTGAGACTCCCTCTTAATGGTACTTAGGCTACCTCTAAGTGTGAGAATATTAGTGATGAACACTTCGGCTTCCGATAGTGTGTAAGACTCCCTCTCAACTTGATTATTTTCCTCGTGACTCAATGAACTGCCTTCACGTGAGAACTTAGGCCCCCTAAATCTTGAGAACTCCCTTCTCAATTTGCAACGTCTTAGGGTCCCTCTAAGGCTTGAGAGATCCCTTGTCAATTAATGAAGTCTTAGGCTCCCTCTAAGATAGTGAATATCTTCAGTATTTCAGAATCTTCAACTGATGAACTTGCACAGCGGAATATAATGAGCAAATGTTGAAATACAATGAAACACAACTTCGGCCACCAAGAACAAAACTCTTTTCAAGAAATAAACAAATGCGGCAACCCTAACAGATGATATGACTTCTCCTTTTAACAAACGATATCAAATAAGGAAAGAGTTCCCATACAAAATATTTTTCCTTTCTAAAAAATACGCTTTGCTATAAAAGAAAAATATCTATCGATAAGCTTCTGTCAAGATTTCCCAGTTTAAGAAATATAAATATTCCACTTTAAAAAACCTACTTAGGAAAGTCAAATATTATTCCTAAATTATGACATGTCAGAACCATATGTTAAGACATTGTTTGAGACATTCGAGAAAACTGCAAAAGACCGCCTTATAAAAATAGAAGGGCAATCACCAATACAAAATTTGATAATCTTTCATCTCCATTGTTTTTATTTCTCTTTCCCACTCTAATTGTTTTTTTCATTTTACAAATTATATCCCACACTTCCTAGATTTTTTTAAAATTATTTTTAAAAACGGTTTACATAAAGGTCTCACAACCTTCTTCCTTTTATTTTTATTATTTTTATTTTTTCACAAATTCAAGCTCCCTAAGTTTGAAAATCTTTTCTCAACTAATGAATAAAGCTTCAAGACGATTTAGAGAAATACCTCAAGATCTATGATGCTTCTTGCTTCACAATCACTAAGATTGACACACTTGTGATTTACGACAAACACATAAAACAAGTGACACACTAATTCTTTAAAGCAGACAACTCTAAAATGAGTACAACAACCTCTTAAATATGCACAACAGAAGATGAGAAAACATACCCATTCCATAATTTGCAGAGTCCAAAGAAGGAGAATATCGTCATGAATAATGTGCATAATTTTTTAAATAAGAAAAATATATTCAGCAAAATCAACAATCAATTGAATAACTTGTAAGACATCTCAAAGAACAACTGACAGAACATCTCGAGAGAAAATTGCCACAACAACCTTAAAATATATTACCAACACCAAATCTCTAAGGGCAAAATCAGAATTAACAAGAAAAAAAAAAAATCAAATTTAATTTATCACATTTATAATAACTTTAAGAATTTTGCTATATTTATAAATTAGACTGATTTTGCCCTTTGTTTCCGAAAAAAAAATTACAAAAAGAAAATAGAAAAATACATGAAACAAATTCATAAGTATTCAAATTTAAGTTGCACATGTTGACTGAAAAAGAGGGAAATCAGATTTATTATTATTATTTTTTTGCTATACATGCAAATTTCAAAAGTTATTGCAAAATTTGTGAATAGTCATATTTTTTTTTCTTATCTATTGTTTTTGTTTTTGTTTTCACGCGTAACAGTCATCTAATCTTACTTTTGGGTAGTCGAAAAAAGAACAAATCACATTCTTAAAATTGTAGCCATGGTTTTTTTAAAACCAAAAAAATAAATCTAATTTTCATTTTTTATTATTTCAATTTTACTCTCATGGGTGTATTGTTATATACAATTGAATAATTGATTTACTAAATTTACCATTTGGGGTAAGAGATTAGAATCATAAATCTCTTGATAGCTTATTTTAGCGAGACTACATACCTTTATCATTTAACATTTATGTTTAATGTTATATATATTAAAATGCATAGCAATTACTCAACTCACCAATGTCAAAATGAGCATAACTCAATTAGCATAGTGTAAGTACTATCAATCTCGCTCTATGGTGTACCAAGTACTATCAATCTCACATTCTTAATCTCTCCGCTCTATGGTGTACCAAGTCCTTTTCATTTTGTAATTATGGTATTGCTAATATCTCTCAATTGGGAGGCTTTTATATAGCCTCCCCTTGCCTATCCTGAACTTTCGAGTTTCACCTCTAGCTCGCTTTTGTATATTCTTTTCCTATCAATGCATCGTCACTTTTGGTCTTGGGGCGTGATGAGGGTGCTAGGGGGGTGCAACCTAGTTGCGATGTCCCGATGCACCTCATGATCCCTCTTGCCTTGTGAATATTTTTTTTTTTTTAAAAAAAGTACTATCAATCTCGAAGTTAGAGGTTCGATTCCCCTACCCTACATATTGTTAAAAGAAAAAATTACGGCTTGCCATGACATTATATTCCAAAGAGGGGAAGGATGTTGTTATTTTCAATCTCAAATGATATAGTATTACAAAAATAATATAGCTCAAATTACAAGAAGTTTAGTATCTAAACTTCTTGATAATTCAAATCTCAAAAAGTATTTAGACGTTGCTTGGGGTGCATATTTGAATTATTGAAGTATGAAATTAATTTATATGTAAAATTTATAAGGAAAAATTTTAAAAATAGAACAATAAGGGAAACTATTTACACAAAATATCAAAATTTTTAGATAGTTGTGATAGACCCGTGATAGAAATTATAGAAGTCTATCACTGTTAGATGCTGATAGAAGTCTATCAATGTTTGTCATTGTTTTTTTTTTTTTTCCTGTAATAGTTTGACATTTTTTTTATCTATGAAAAATTTTCAATTCATAAATATGTGTTTGGGAGACTGAGTTAGTTTAATCCAAATTGGAATAGTTGATTGGAAATCTTCTATAACATTTTTTCTTAGGGCTGACTAGTCTTTAATTGAATAGTTGAATATATGTAAAAAGGTTGCAAAAGACAACCTCAAATTTCTAAGTCTTTCTACATGTTTTCACGATGTTTGCTTATGAAATCATTCCTAAACTTTCTAAACAACCTTGTAGGACAACACAAATAGACTTAAAAAAAAAAAAAAAAAAAAATTAAAAATTGAACTTTTCTGGCAAAGAATTTTTTTTTTTAAATAAAAATATTCTTAAATATCTTGGCACCATATTTGCTCTCTGACTGTACACATTGCACTAAACCTAACAAACACACTTTAAATGTTTGGCTTGAGAGTTGATTTAATATATTATAATCAAATCAATTCGTATCTCTTAACATTAGGAAAGCTTCATCATTCTAACACTATCTTCCCTAAAGTGCATATAAGAATATATATATATTTTTTAACATTGTACGAGAGGGACGAGGAATTAGGAGCACTCGAATGTCTCAATTAGGTTGACATATTCTTAGTGCTCTCATCATATTTCAAATCCAAAAATAACGCTTTAATCAAGAAAAGAGCATTACAAAGGAAAAAAGTTAGGTATTACATATAAGAACAGAGTAGAAGAAAGTCTTCCAATTGAGCACAATAATAGATGCATCATATAACTATATTAAAGAGGGAATTTTGAACACCAAAGTATAGTTAAATAAATAATGTTTTCATAGTGATAGTCTTGTTTTTGTATCTTGAGTTACTCTCTAGCTCTCATCTGTATTGATTTCGCGATATATATAAAATTGGTTTGGGGTGTGATGAGAATATTAAGAATGTGTCAATCTAGTTGAGATATTTTGATATACCTACTGATTCCTATAGTTTATAATTCTAACTTTTAAAACTATAAATATTAAATTCTAACTTTCTCCAAATTATAGGAACCAAATTTATAATTTAACCTTTATTTTATTTTTAATTCAAGAGAGCGGAGGTTTGAACCTTCCAACCTCAAGAGAAGAAAATGATGTCTTTATTGCTGAGTTGTATGCTCATTTTATGACAATAATTTACAGGTATTTAGAAAACAAATGAAGTGTTATTGAGCTTTTCATAAATAAAAAGTATTGTAATAATAAAATAAAATAGGTAAATTTTTACCAATAGAAAAAATGTCAAACTACTTACAGAAGATAGCAAAAAAAATACTGATAGACATTGATAGACTTCTATCAGCATCTATCAGTGCTAGACTTCTATAATTTTTTATCACTGATAGACTCTGATAGATTTTTATTAGTGTCTATCACAACTATCTAAAAATTTTGCTATTTTGTGTAAATAGTTTTCTTCATTTTTCTATTTTTAAAAACTCCCTAATAAAATAAGAAAAATTATTATAAATGGAAAAAATATCAAACTATTTACAAATATGAAAAATTTTCTATCTATTAGCGATAGACCGCGTTAGACTTCTATCAACGATTGAAGTCTATTCTATCGCCCTGTGATGAAGTCTATCGCGGATAGACAGTGTAATTTTTCTATATTTATAAATAGTTTGACTCATTTTTCTATATTTAAAAACAATCCTTTCTTTATTTTATAATCTAAATTCAAAAGCATTGTTAAAAAGGGAACAATAATTTACGAAATAATTTTCAAACAGTACTACTACAACCTAAAAAAATCTATGAAAAGGAAAAAGACCCATATCTTTTATCATTTACATATTGAAGATACCATAGACCCTTTATAGTTTTTATAAGCTAAAAAAAGAACACATTTTTTTTTATAATTCTAAAACAAATTAACTTCATTTTAAACTCACCACTTGTAGTTGAATGGAACACATGCCTGTTTTCCACTAAGAAAAGTGCTGTAAAATACTAAAAATTATTGGAAGAAGGCCTAAATTGAATACAACACACATAATCCAAAGCAAAATTGCTATAAATACATGTGCAAAGAATCTTGGTGAAGAAGCATATCAGTAGTTCTAAAGCTTTAGATTATTGGTAGTAACCCAACATATAATGGGAAAAACAAAAGGCATTTGGTGGATTTTTGTGGCAATTCTTCTAGCAATGGGTTTGCCTGTAAAATCTCAGCTGAATGTTGGGTTTTATTCTAAGTCTTGTCCTAAAGCTGAGTTCATTGTTAGGTCTATTGTTGAGTCTTATTACAAGGCTGATCCTACCATTGCTGCTGGCTTGCTGAGGCTTCACTTTCATGATTGTTTTGTTGAGGTTTTCATTATTTCTCTCTTTCTCTTCCTTTTTTTGACCTAATTTTAGGTTAATGAGTTTGGAAGGCCTTTTTTATAATATAGTTCATTGATAAGTTGTTGTGTTTGATTGAATTACTTTGACAGGGATGTGATGGTTCAGTATTGATAATGGATGAAAATGCTGAAATAAATGCAGGGCCAAATATGGGGTTAAGAGGCTTTGAAGTAGTTGATGATGCAAAATCTCAACTCGAAAGTTTGTGTCCTGGTGTTGTTTCTTGTGCAGATATTCTCGCTTTGGCTACTCGTGATGCTGTAGATTTGGTAACTCTTTAATTTTAGAGTAATATTTCAGTCTATTCATCTTCATGCATCCACTTCAATCACGGAGGAAAAAAAATATGTTAAAAAGTATTTTTTTTATAAAAAAGAAAAGTTTGTCGATTGAGCAATTAGGTAGGCTGCATAAAAATGGGTGCAACTCAAGATGTACCCAAGTTTATTTTTTTCTTTGGACTATCTCTCTTTTAACTGTTAGTTTTGTCATTCATATTTATATATATACATAGTATTATTAAAATGTTCGATTTAAAAATATGTTTTAGAGTGATGGTCCAAGTTGGTCTGTGCCCACGGGGAGAAGGGATGGGAGAGTTTCTATCAGTTCTCGAGCAGAAGATCTGCCTTCTCCATTCGAGCCCATCGATAACCACATACAAAAGTTTGCAGAGAAAGGCCTTACTGAAGAAGATCTTGTAACCCTAGTTGGTTCGTACCCGTCTCTTTCCTTTATCATCAAAACTTAATATTTACAAACTTCATAATAATATGAATGAAAGATATTAATTAATTCTAAGAAAAATTACTATAAACAGAAAAAATATCAAACTATTTACAAATATAGAAAAATTTTACTGTCTAGTAGCGATAGACCGCGGTAGAATTCTATTGCTTGAGCGATAGATAGCGATAGAAGTCTATTGCTCAAACGATAGAATTCTATCGTGGTCTATCGCTGATAGACAATAATACTTTTTTATATTTGCAAATAGTTTGACTCATTTTTTTATATTTGAAAACAACACTAATTCTAAAATACCCCTATATAAATATACTTAATTTCTAAGCTTAACAATGAATTAACATGGTATTAAAAAAAAGTAGAATGATATTGACAAAGTGGACATAATTTTACGATAATTAACTTTTTTTTTTATTGAGGTCAGAGTTTTAGATCTTAAGCTTTTGGCATACAAAAAGTGAAATTAATTATCTTTTTAAACATAGTCCTGACATGCAACTTAAACATATCACGTAAAAGAGATTAGTTTTACTAATGGATCGGGTGCCTTCTATTGATAGACAAGATGCATTTTAGGTGCCAAGTATCAAAATGACATATCTACCTATTCAAAATATAATAGTACTAGCATCATTTAAGTTTGATTGGTAACCATTTTATTTTATTTATTTATTTATTTTAAATTAAGCTTATTTTTTTCTCCATTTTTAGTGCATTTTTCTTTAAGTAAATTAAAGAATTGAGTTCTTGACCAAATTCCAAAAACAAAAATAAATTTTAAAAGGGTTGTTTTCAAATATAGAAAAATGAGCCAAACTATTTATAAATATAGAAAAATTTTACAATCTATTAATGATAGACTGCGATAGAATTTATTTACTTGAGCGATAGAAAACGATAGAATTCTATCGAGGTCCATCACTGATAGACAGTAAAATTTTTCTATATTTTTAAATAGTTTTGTATTTTTTCTGTTTATAGTAATTTTCCTTTTTAAAAATTGGCTAGATTTCTTAAAACAATGGTAAGTAGATGACAAAATAAGAAAATCAAATAGTTACAAAACAGGACTTTAAATATAGTAAACTTTTTGTTAACAGATTATAACAACTAACCCAGCATATACTCGTGGCCCAAAAAAGTCAGAACGGTTTAAATCTCCACAACCCCTTCTTCAATCAGCCAAAATATATATAAAACAAAAATTTCACGAAAGGACTTAATTGAGAACTTTCAAAGTCTGTTTAATTTGGGAGACTAGAATGTAATGGATTTGCAATGGGTTGTAATTTCAATCCCTATTACATTATTTCCTTCCCACCGTTTTCAACTCAACCTTCTTTTCCACTGTTTGCATGCTTTTCACGCATCAGATCCCATTCCAACACTGATTTTAACATTTGATCGTAATCTTAATTACAATCTAGCCTCTCCCAATACCTAACCCAATATATATTGAACATACCTTGATTTATAAACTTAAGTTGTTGGATTGAGTGATAGTTTTAACACGATGGATGGATGACACAGGTGGTCACACGATCGGGCGAACGGATTGCCAACTATTCAGTTACCGTCTACAGAACTTCACAAGCACAGGGAATGCAGACCCAACCATAAGCCCATCATTCTTGACTGAACTGAGAAGTCTGTGCCCTTTGGATGGAGATCCATTCAGAGGAGTGGCCATGGACAAGGACAGCCAGTTGAGATTTGACAACAGCTTTTACAAGAACTTGATGGATGGGAATGGGGTTTTGGAGTCTGACCAGAGACTTTGGAGCCACCCTTCAACCAGAGACATTGTGAAGAGATATGGTGGCAATTTCAGAGGATTGTTGGGCCTCAGATTTAACTATGAGTTTAAGAAAGCTATGGTTAAGTTGAGTAGCATTGGTGTTAAGACTGGCACACAAGGGGAGATTAGACAAGTGTGTTATCAGTTCAATAAGCAGAAGTGATATGATCATATATGATGGAAATATGCAATTAATTAATGATTATCAATAAGAAGAGATATCAATAATTATGGTTTGAAGTAGGTTTAGTTATGCATGTTTTGATTTGTTATATTATATAGTTTTCCATTAACGCAAGCAAGGATCAACTCGAAAGTTTTAAGTTCCTGGTCTACGATAAATTTAATTAAATCAATACTCACTCTTCTCTACTTACGAGGTTGAAATTTTTTAAAAAGTCCAACAAGTGGAAATCAAGATTGAGACCCCACATTGAAAAAAAAATGGAGAGACTTGATCACAATCTTTAATTATAAGATATTTGAGTTACTTTTCTCTCATGGCTAATTAATTTTGTGATGGAACTTATGTGTTCTTTTATATATTTGAAGGTATCTAAGTCTATAAAGTCCAAGCAGACATTTGGATCAAAAAAAAAAAAAAAAAAAGGCGGATTTGATCCAATAATGATAAAGTCAAAGAGGCGCACTATCTTAAGGAGACATGTTGAGGATCTCAAAATTCTCGATCTCTCTCAATTCGAAAATCCAGGATTTGAATTGATGTCCTTTCATTGAGTCCTCCTCAATTGCATTGATTTATCCTAAAGATTTCATTTCAATTAAAATTTGGTTATTCACCATGTATGAGGATCCCCGCTAAGCATCCATGGTTGAATGGTTAAAGTGCCCAACTCATAATTGGCGAATTTGTAGGTTCAATTTCTACTAGATGCATGCCAATAGGACCCTCCAATAAGTCTATTGGAATTGGCTTTGTATCAATGGAATCTCATCATCCATACATAACGAATTGGTGTGGTATATTCATATCATAACATATGAACAGTAAGAACTAGCATTCTTAGCTTACTGAGACTCGAACTCATAGGAAAGAAAATTTATGGATGGAATCAAATATGCAGTAAGAAAAAAATAGTTATCTCGTAATCTATATAAAATACATGAGTTTCTCTTCTCATAAGCAATTGGTTTTAAGATGAAATTCTATATTCTTGTACTAACTGCATAAAGAGAAAAATGACATAGAAGTTTGAATATTATTTCGATATCATATTAAATCACCGATGAATCTAGAGTTTTATCGACGATGTCATCATTGTGTGAATGACACTAATTATCAAGTCACTCATTATATTTTGATAAGAAATTATGTGGAATGACAAAAAGAAAGTATCTTTAAAACGTAAATAAATATGCTTGTTCTACAAAATCTCTTTTCAAAGTGCCTAAAAGCTTCAAGTTTTCTAGGAAAAAAAAAAACCTCTAGAAAAATAGTTAAATTCCATTCAAATGTGATTGAGTATTTTCATTATTAAATAACCATTATAATTTATAGTACACTACACATAATCCTAGAATAAAGTTTCCTTTTTCCTCTAATAATATATTGCATAGAACCACTCACAAGGAAGTAATAAACGTAACTCAGTGGTTGGCTAATTGAATATAATATACTCAAGCTAGTCTTAACATTAAAAGTGAAAAGCATGTCGTCATAGGCTAAGGTTATTGCAACCACATGAATATTTTTTCACATTAGGTAAAAGTAAAAAAACTATTTTGTAAGTTAATAAAATATACTGACAAGAAGTATCACTATAATAATTATGAAGATTCTTAAACCATCCTATCTCCACAAAAACATGATATAATATTATCATATAATATTATGGATAATAATTATAATGAATATTTTTTCACATTAGGTAAAAGTAAAAAAACTATTTTGTAAGTTAATAAAATATACTGACAAGAAGTATCACTATAATAATTATGAAGATTCTTAAACCATCCTATCTCCACAAAAACATGATATAATATTATCATATAATATTATGGATAATAATTATAATGAATAGTAATTTTAAGGATAATAACTAAGTGTATAGCAACATTTTTTTTAAAAAAAAATTACAAATATAGCAAAGTCTATCATTGATAGACCACCTACACCATAAAAATCTATCAGCAACAGAAATCTATCCGTCTATCACGGATAGACTTTGCTATATTAACAATTTTTTTAAAATATTGCTATATATGCCAATACTTTGAATATGCTTACTATATTTGCAACTGTCCTTAATATTATCTCACTTACGTCATCGTCTTCTTCTTCTTCTTCTTCCACGATAATAACCCCACAAACTAACAAGATGTATTTTTTAGCATACTTTATCCTCACTCATATGCTTCTTAGAAAATTGACAAGAGGTTACCGAACATATATATAGGGTTTCTTTAAGGCAAACACATTTAACTTTGAAATTCTCTTATGATTGAGAGTCACTGCAAAGAAAGATATGCATTGTTAATATAAGTAGAACCTAGCTATCAACTCTTTTAAGCATTTCTTAACCATACTTTTATATCTTCAGGATCTATTTTATTCAGACGTGGTCTCCAATTTATTCACATATCTCTTGAACTTAGACGTTTTATAAACAAAGTAATTTTTTTTTAAATATAAAATTCAAGTATATTTGAGAAAATTCTCCCGAATCCAAATACCTACAACAAAAATGTCTTCATTAATTTATATTTAGATATATAAAAAAAGGTACGTTGATGAGCTTGTGCAGTTAAAATATCCTCCCATTTCCATTTATTGTTGTTCAATCTCTCAATTGTCATCTGCTAGTCTCTTTGAGATAGAACGTAACAATCACACCTTTAAAAACATCATCAGTAGCAATGTAAAGATCTGGAGAAAAGTTGAACAGTTGAGCTAATCTTTGATCTTCAAGATCAAAACTTTTCTCAAATTATAATTCTTTCACTATTGCTCTTAACATTTTTGAAATTTTCTTTTTCAAAAAAAAGAAAAATTTAATCACCATATCGTATAAAAATAATCAATCAAGCTAAGTGGAATGACCAATGACTATAATTTATTCATATGCGCATGTGTATTTGTCACCACATATTTGCACATGGAAATACACGTTCCAATACATTTTGAATAATTAATAAACAAGCCCTTAGCCATGCCAGTAACTTTAGTTCATGGAACCCACGCGTAATTCCACTATCAAATTACACAGAAACACTCGTTAAAAAACAAATCAATAAAAATAAACACAGAGTTTAGAAAACGTAGATCAACAAAACAGCATGTGTGTGTGTGTATATATATACAAGTATGAAAAACTTTGTGTTAAAACACACACAAAGGAAGTAAAAACATTATCATTTGTTAGCATAATGGAACAGAAAGAAGGCATTTTGTTCATTATTTTGGGAATTTTAATGATGGGTTTACGAGTAAATGTTGAGCTAAGAAATAGGTTTTATTCTTTTTCATGTCCAAAAGCAGAGTCTATAGTGAGAGCTACAGTTGAATCGTACTGGAAAACAGATCCCACCATTGCAGCTGGGTTGTTGAGGCTTCATTTTCACGACTGTTTTGTGCAGGTTCTTCATCATTTAATTTGGTATTTAATTGTAATTTATGAGAACTAATATATATAATAATAATTAATGGTTTTTATATATATTGGCAGGGATGTGATGGTTCAGTGTTGATTTCGGGTGGTTTGGCTGAGAGAAATGCTTTGCCAAACCTTGGATTAAGAGGGTTTGAAGTAATAGAAGATGCAAAAGCAGAGCTTGAAGCAAGGTGCCCTAGAGTTGTTTCTTGTGTTGATATTCTTGCTTTGGCTGCTCGTGATGCTGTTGACTTGGTAAAATCACATATCTTCATGCTTAAACTATATATCTCTAACTTGTCCTTCAAGATGATATCTCTTTTGGATCATCATTTTTTATTTGAACGTTTTTTTTATTAGATTTGTTGAGAATGTGATCAAGTCCTACATTGACTAGATAAGATGATGATTATGAGTTTATAAGAAAAGACAACTATCTTCAATGGTATGAGATATTTTAGGTGAAACGAAAAGCAAAGTCATGAAAGTTTATGTCATTCAAAATGGACAATATCATTTCATTGTGGAAATATTTGGAGGTCACTTGTTCCTAACAAGGTTGAACACATGTTTGGGTTTTATGATCTCTGATATCATATTAGATAAAATGGAGTATCACCTCAAAACTAATTGACAATAAAATAAATGAGTAGTTGACGATCCTATAAACATTTTGAAGTCTTGATTTTTCCAATATGTGATTTTTAGCACTTTAATTTTATGTTTTTGTCAATATATATATATATATATATATATATCCACATTAAATCCCTAATGCATATAGTTGGATAACAATTTGGCTTTTGAAAATTGTTATAGTTTTATAATTACAATTGGCGACTATTTTTAATTCTTAGTCCATATATAAAAGGTAACTTTTTTTTTTTTTTTTTTAGTTTTCAAACCTAGCTAGCTAAGTTTGTTTTCGTGGATCATAGATGTTTAAAACGACAAAGTGAGACTTCATTATTGGTTAATGTTGAAGATCTCACATCGAAAAATTCATGGAACCTTACAATATTTATAGGATAAATCGACTACTCATTTTATTGCTAAATGATTTTAAGATTGAAATCGATGCTATCTAATAATTTTGTTTTTTACATGTTAGAGTAATGGGCCAAGTTGGTCAGTGCCCACAGGAAGAAGGGATGGAAGGGTTTCTTTAAAATCCCAAGCCGAAAACTTACCTTCTCCACTCGAATCCATTGCTGTCCACAAGAAAAAATTTGAAGAAAAAGGCCTCGACGAACAAGACCTCCTCACCTTACTCGGTAAAAATCTTTCTCTTCTCACCTTATACACAAATTTAATTCTCTTACGGTAGGTTTGAAAAAATATGTTATTCAAAAAGTCATATTCATTTAAACATTTTTTTTTTTTTAATAAAAACTACTTTTAAAGATAAAATACTCATGTGTTTGCCAACTATTCCTCGAGCACAAATTTGTTTAGTTTGTAATATACTTAAAAAATATTTTTATTAATGTCAAAATTATTATAAAAGACGACTATAAAATATTATGAACTAATAATTTAAAATAATGGTCGCCGGAGTTGGCCAACAGCAATGGGCACGTAAGTGGTGACCATTGGCGATGGTTGCTAGAAGTGGGCGCCAAAGGGGTGGTGGTAACCACAACTATATAGTGCAAGTAAGGTAGATGACTATTGAGGACATTTTGGTAATTTTAAATTATACAAATTAGGGAGAGATTAATACTAAACACTAAGAATTCACTTTTCTAAAGGTTGATTTCAAGTATTTCTTCTAAACCAACTTGTTTCATAAACTCATTTTTTCAAAAGTTATTTTGAATGGTTGTCAAACACTCCAACATTTTTTTTCCAAAATTAAACACTTGAAAAGTTAAACCAAATGTACGCTTAATTATTTTATTGATCTACAACAAGATATCAATTAGAGCACAAGAACTCAAGCTCTTTGATACCATATAAAACTATCCAATCACACTTTAGCCAAAGTAACACGAAAAACATTAACTTTCACCTTCAACTTGCCAAGCCATATCCATTTCATCAAATACGAAAAACATTACGTGGTCTGCCTAGCTATCAGATGTAAATTTAAAATTTTAAATATCTTTTAATAACCATTGGATATATAAATTTGAACTTCTTCAATCTCATACTTCAATTGTCATGAAAAACTACTAAGCGATCTTATTGAATAATTTCTCGTATGTTAGGGGCACACACGATACGGCAAACGGATTGCCTTCTCTTCAGATATCGTCTTCACAACTTCACAGCAACAGGCAACTCAGATCCAACCATAAATCCATCATTCTTAACAGAGCTAAAAGCACTTTGCCCCAAAAGATGGAGATGCAACCAAAAGGGTAGCGTTGGACAAAGACAACCAATTCAAATTCGACCTTAGTTTCTTCAATAACATTAGAGTTGGAAATGGAGTTTTGGAGTCGGACCAAAGACTTTGGAATGACGATTCAACCAAAAGCATTATCCAAAAGTACATCAGCCCTTTAAGAGGACTTTTAGGCCTTAGATTTGACTACAACTTTAGAAAATCCATGATTAAAATGAGTAGCATTGAGGTCAAGACCGGTACGCAAGGAGAGATTAGGAGAAAATGTTCGAGGTTTAATTAGTGTGTCAATGTCATTCCTAACACTATCTCAACAGTTGATTGTTCATTCCATTCATCTCACAATTATTGAACTAAAAAAAAGTACCGAGCATCATTTACGACGTGTGTGCTATGTGTTGTTGGTGTTTAAGGTGATCAATTGACCAAATAATTATGTGATAATCATTATAAATTTTTTGTTTCAATTTTTTTTCGTGAGCAGTACTTGAGTGTATCTCAAGATACATCATTTTTATATATCTCAAGATGCATCATTTTTGTGCATCTGATTCTAATCTCACACAAACATAAAATTCAAAAATATTTTTTAAATGAAGTAGATAAGGAATTTCCATGTAGTAAACTTAAATTTTTATTTTGATGTGTGATTGTTCTATGAAACGTTGATGCAATCTATTTATTTATTTTTTTTAAGTTTACATAGGAGGAATTCAAAGTTATAGACAACATACATATACAATATATGTCAATTGACTTATGCTCACTTTACCATCTACTTTATTTATTTTTAATTTTTCACATGCATCAATCTATTTGTATAAAATAGTTTTGTATTCATTTTAGTCATTTTTGAAACACTATTATTTAAAAATATTTATTGACTTCTAATAAAATTTAAGCACTTTGAAATCTCAAAATTTTGTTGGGAAATTTACACCATACTTCTAACAACAAATATTTCAAATTTATCTCATGAAATGCTCTACTTTTCCCTCAGGCGTGAGAGAATAAATCGTCACAGATGTCTCTATCTGAAACTTACACATCCACCGAGGGACAAGATAGGATAAAGTTGAGTTGTGGAGAAGGAATATGGTCAGTCCCTATTAAAATGTCAAATTCACATTATTCCAAAAGGATCTAGGGGATGGGCCATTCATTATGACAAAAGAAAAATTTTCAACGTTAGAGTGCAACTAAAGTCCTTACATTGATTGTGAAAAAAAGATTATGCCTATGGAGTATATATATAATTACTGAGGGACAATATATTAACTGCTGGTAAATAGTAAAAAATCAGAAGTAAATTTATGAGGACTTATATCTAAAGTGGACAATATCATACATTTTTAGAGATATGTGAATAAAAGTGGTTTCAGCATCCTAAATAAATGATATCATACATGCTCTTGACTTAGTTGTAACGGTGTGCTTCGATGACATGGAGATATTATATGATCAATTATTAATTTCTAGTTTAATAAGAAATCCTAAAAAAGATATATCCTTACGATTTTCTTAAGATATTTGCATTGAAGACATGTTTTCCATAAATCATCAATTTTTCATTGTTATTTACTAGTCTTAAATCAGCTATACAATAGGAAGATCATGGATACATAATATAGTTCGTCAACAATTTCGGAACTAGATCGTTGTGCCTTGCCATGGAACACCATTACTTTGAAAGTAAAACAACACAACCTTGATGCAAATCATGCAAGTCAGTTTCTCCCCAAGGTTTAACACAATACCCACTTCGAACATGTACTCGATTGGCCAAAAAAAAGCGCACTCGTAAATTAAGAGAAACTTTGCTCAGAATAATAATAGTAAAGGAAATAGAGGAAAAAATATATTTTTTTTTCGTGCAACCACGATGGTGGTAGTGCGCATGTAAGAAAAGAAACTTACCGACAACTCTATTCACCTTCATAAATTTAAGAGCTATAGCATATGTATATATACCCATTTTCCAACTCATAGTTTTCCAATGTGGAAAAACTAAAGTTTATCGTATGTAAGGTGCAAGCTAAACCCGCTCAAAATTGCACAAACCGGGCAAACTGCCCGAACCATCTGGCAGTTCGGTTGCAGTTCGGTCCAAACGGTTGGTTGTGGCTCATGGGTTTATTTTTGGTTTGTGGTTGGAGAAATTGAGGCAAATTGGTGGACGGCGATTTCTTCTATACGTGCGCCAAAGAAAACCAAGCTAATCGTTATTCAGATGCAACTCATTGTCTTTCTTATTTCACCTTCATGTCCGTACATTGCATCTAATCGAGCGACTCTATCTCTTCATCTTCTTCGTAAGCTCCAAAATTTGTCTAAGAAAGAGAGAGTCAAAGAGTGGTTTTCATTTTTTTTTTTTTGGCAAATTGCGAAAATCACTATTCAAATATGATTGTGGTAACAATTGCACACTAAATTTTTAGTGGTAAAAATTAAACTCACAAACTATAAAAAAATATAAAAATTATATCCTTAAACTTTCGAGTATAAAAATCAAACTCTCAAACTATGATTGCGGGTCAAAATCAAACTCTCAAAGTCCCACGCAAAAATTAAATTCATTTTAGGCTAAATTATAAAATATGCCCTTGAACTATGCACTTTGTGTCAAAATACCTATGAATTTTCAAAAGTTTCAAAAATACTCTTAAACTTTCAAAAAGAGTTCAAAAATACAATTGTCGTTAGTTTTGGATGGAAACAGTTAAAGTTTTGTTTAAAAAATAATCTGAACTTTTCAAAAATTTCAAAAATACCCTTAATTAAAAAATACTTTCATCGTAAGTATATGAACACAAACAGTTAATACCTCGTTGCAAAATAACTTTAAAATTTAAAAAAAGTTTATAATTGCTCCTAACGTTAATATAGTGATCAATTTGTTTGAAGTTTTCTTAAGTTCGAAAAGAATGAATTTTAAAACAAATTATATAGATATTCTCATTTTTTTTTCCATATAGATACTCTCATTTTCTCTTAATTTTCTAATTCTTAACTTACACCAATTTTCTCATCAACCAAAATTTTAAGTTAAAACATAAAATCTCACAAATTTTTAAAATCAAAATCTTCCCTTAAACATACATAAAAAAAAAACGTTAGTAGTTAAGTGTGTGTTAATAGCCGAATACATATTTTTTTATTTCATTAAAAGAGAGAGTCAAAGAGTGGTTTTTATCTTCTTTTTTTTTTTTTTTTTTTTAGGCAAATTGCAAAAATCACCCCTTATAACAATTGCACACCTAGATTTTTAGTCGTAAAAGTTAAACTCTCAAACAATGAAAAATGTAAAAATTATATCCTTAAACTTTCGAGTGTAAAAATCAAACTCTCAAACTATGATAACGGTCAAAATCAAACTCTGAAAGTCTCACGAAAAATTAAATTCATTTTACTCAATTTCTCTCTCCTCCTCCATCTCTCTAATTCATTTCTCTCATAAATGTAAGAATTGATTGCTTTTGTTGCTCTTTCCTTCTCTTCCAATATAGATTGAAATTTTATTTTGTTTTAAGGATATTTTTAAAAATAGAAAAATAATGAAAACTATTTACACAAAATAGTAAAATTTTTAGATAGTTGTGATAGACGCTGATAGAAGTCTATCAGGATCTATCGATTATAGAAATGATAGAAGTCTATCACTTTAGAAGTCTATCGATGTCTATTAGTATTTTTTTTTGCTATTTTCTGTAAATAATTTGACATTTTTTTTTATGTGTGAAAATTTCTCTTTGTTTTATGGGTTTCTCTCTTTTTACAGAATCACCCTCATGAGAATTTGAGCAGAAATTTCTCTACTAATTAACCGCATTCGAATACTCAGTTGGGTAGACAAATACTTGAAAGAAAAAAAAACTTTTATTAAGAAAATATAAAGATAGATACTTTTTAGAGAATACTTTTTTATTCTCTTAAAACTCACTCACTCACTCACTTTTATTTATTCTAAGAGGTTGTTTGTTTCGTGGGAATCTAAAAATTCTCTTGAAGTGGGCATCTGATTTAGTGCATTTGTTTTGCAGTAATAGATGTCTAGACATTTGTAAATTTCCAAACATCCTAGGATGTCCTTATAGAGTTTTGAATTTCCTCTTGAAACATGAGTTTTCTAGATTCTTGTGTTGAGGGAATCCTCTTTTTACCTTTTTACCTTTTCTTTTTTTCATATTTGTATAAATATTATTCTTCTTTATTTTTATTTTATAATTAAAATAATTTTTATTTTATAATTAAAATAAATATTGTCAACGATATTTCACTTTCTTTAGTTGTTTTTATTTTTTTTAGAAAGATATTTAAATTCAATTTTAAATTTAAATTAATTTTATAAAAAAATTTAAATTAATCTATATTATTTTATTAAAAAAATAATAAATAAAATGATAAAACTATATTAATTTACAAAACTCAAATTTAAAAAAATATATGTTATTTAAGTTCAACTTATATTAAATTTAATTATAAATTAATGAATAAGGGCATTTTTGGAACATTAGATAAATTTAAGACATTCCCAGGTAGAAATCCTACAAAACAAACAACTATTATCCCAAGTATTCTCATATATCTTCAAAACATTTATACAAAACAAACATGGTTGTATAAGGATGTCGGACATCTGTAATTCCATAAATCTATAATTCTCGGCATCTAATTATTTCGATGATCTACATTTCCAAAAAACAAACTGCCCCTAAGATTGTCTAACTCTCTAGCTTTGCTTGGCTTAGATATGAGGTCACACCTCCTATTTATAGGTATGAGGTCCTTGAAGCCTAAGTAAAAGAATTTCTTTAACTCGTCTTGGATTCTAGGGGTGTTCAAATGACCCGACAACCCAGACTACTCAACCCAAAATGTAAGAGTTGGGTTGGGTTAGTTTTGTTCTTGGTTTGGATTGAGTTAAACTTTTTCTATTGTTGTTGCGTTGGGTTGGGTCGCGGGTCGGTTAAAAAAAATTGGGTTGACCCAACCCAATCCGAATTTTATATATTTTTAAATATATATATATATATATATATTTCTCTTTATTTAAAGTTTGATTACTTTATATTGATTAATATGTGAATTTTTAATATTTTTCTTTTAAAATTGTTATGATATTTGTATTTGTTTAAAGTTTTTAATAAGTATCATAGATATTTGGTATCTAACATTTGAATTTTATGAGATTTTTGTTCTTAGCCATGTGTTGTAGATAAATTTACATATTTTTAATTAAAAAAAATAAGTTATAACCCGACAACTCAACCCAACCAAAATTTTAAGAGTTGGGTTGGATTGGTTTGGAGACTTTATTTGGGTTTTTTGGGTTGCCAACCTAACCAACCTAAATTTCCAAGTTGGTCCAAAAAAATCTTCAACCCAACCCATGTACAACCCTATTGTATTCTACAAATATTCTAGACATTTCTATGGTTTGGAGCTAAAGGAATTCTCAAATTCCTTGGAGCCTAAAGAAAGCGTAGGATATTTGTAGATCTTTTCTTTTGAGATATTTATTTACATACTTCAACATAATTCTTAAAAGATCTAATTTATATATTAATGTCAATATGGTTGAAATGGGAGATCAAGTTTTGATTGAACGATGGATCTAATATTGGTCCCAAAACCTTCCCTGTTGCCACAAGCATAGCAATCAGAGGAAGGAGAGAAATTAGAGATAGAAAGGAAAAATATTGAGAGATATTGAGTCAAATAGATTTAACTTTTACATTTATAAGAGCTTGAAGACTTGATTTTTACATTTATCATAGTTTAAGGGTTTAATTTTTATACTCAAAAGTTTAAGGTAATTTTTACTCTTTTCATAGTTTAAAGGTTTATTTTTTACAACTAAAAGTTTAAGGGTACAATTGTTTGGATTTTGTAATTTTATTTTATTTTATTTATTTATTTTTTGAAAATATACTTTTCACTTATATAAATTTTGTAATGGAAAAGGAAGGAAAGGGAATGGAAAGGTTTGAAATTATTATTATTTTTTTTTTCAATTTTCAGATTTGACAATTGACTTAGCAACCACGACAACCAAGTGTATTTAATTGAGTCATTGCCGGTGCACATCAACCAAGAATATTTAAATGAGTCAATTGAAAGTACACACATCAACCCAAAAGACAACATTCCACACGAACATTTGACAGTAGACTTGATAACCGAACCGACCAAACCGTCGGTCTAATCGATTCGGTTCAGAATAATAGCGGTTCGACTTCGAATTTCTATTTTTCTTTTACCGAAATTTCGGTTTGATTCCAATTATGCAAAAAAAAAAAAAAAAAAAAAAAAAAAGACCCAAACAGAACCGCATGCACCTCTACTCCTATTGATTTTGGCCAAAGGCACAAGTAGTTATAAGTCATTTCCAACACATAAAAGATATTCATCTCTATTAGTATGATATATTTTGATAGGAGAAAAGGGGGAAAATCAACAACAAAGTCTAATACAAATTTATGTCTAAAATCAATATAATGCAATCTTAAAAATAGGGGTGTTCAAAAAACTCGATAACCTGAAAAAATCGATCAACCCAACTCAATCCGTACGGTTTGGGTTGTGTTATCAACTCATTTGGGTTGGGTTATGTTCAAATAAATGAAAAATTTATGAGTTGAGTTGGTTCATGGGTTCACCTACAATAATTCAATCCAACTCGAACTTTTTTTTAACTTAGTTATAATCTAATTATAAATATATATATTTATTTTATTTTTATTGAATGTCATGATATGTTTTGGATAATTTATTCTCTAACCACCCCAAAACACACTTTTTTAACACTTTGAAAAGAAATTTTTCATAATATAAATTGAAATTGAGTTGTTAATCTTAACTTAATATATGAAAATAATTAAATAAAAGGGTTGTTTTCAAATATAGAAAAATGAGTCAAACTATTTACAAATATAGAAAAATTTTACTATCTATCAGCGATAGACCGCGATAGAATTCTATAGCTTGAGCGATAGATAGTGATAGAAGTCTGTCACTCAAGCGATAGAATTATATCACGATCTATCGGTGAAATTTTTCTATATTTGTAAATAGTTTGATATTTTTTTTTCTGTTTATAGTAATTTCTCTAACTAAAACTTATATATATATATATATATATATATATATATATATATATATATATATATATATCTTACTTATTTTTAGAATAAAAATTTAAATAAATGACCCAAGTCACCCGAACAAACCTAACCCAAATGTTTCCTGGTTAGGTTGGGTTGGGTTCATTATTTAATAAAAGTTATTTGAGTTAAGAAAACATACATCCTTAACAATTGGGTTGAGTCTAAAACGTGCTTCAACCCAACCTACGAACACCCCTACTTGAAAATATGGAAAAGTTGACGGTTGATTTACATGTAAGAGTAGATTTATTTATTTATTTTTGACAAACACCACACTTGTATATAAAGAAAAATAGAAATATCTTTTAAAAAGTATTATGTTATATTAAAGTTGACATAAATATAGAAGTATAGGTACCAAGTTGTACGGATGATCCAAAATTTGGAGGTTTTTGTAAAGACGGGCCCAAATGAAATTTGGCCCAAGATTCAAATTTGCTAGAAAAATAGCCTTCTACTTATGTCAGCCGCGTGTGAAAGTACCATCTTGTCCCCAAACCGCTTGTGAGGGCCTAGCGCTCAAATGAATTCTCGTTTCTTCCTCATTTCTTCCTCTCGGCTTCTTCCTCTCGCTCCTTATCAGACACAACTGCAAATATTTTTCCTTCATTTGAATTCTTCCTTTAACTTCTTCCCCTCACTTCTTCCTCATCAATTTTGTAGTTTTTTTCTTCGAGTTTTTTTTCCCTTCATTTGAATTCTCACTCTCGCTTCTTCCTCTTGCTCCTGGGTCTCTTGCTCTTGCGTCTTCCTCTCATTTCTTGGTCTCACTCTTGTTTCTTCCTCCCATTTTTGTTTACGCTCAAACTTATATCTTTAATTCCGTAAGAAGAAGAAGAAGGAGGCGGCATAAAGAGAAGAAATCGTCAGAAAAAAAGGGCGACTGAAAATTCCAACAAAATGGGTCAGCAGTAGAAGTAAAAGCATAGAAGAAGAAATGCAAAAAAAAAAAAAAAATGAAGAAGAAACACAAAAAGAAAGGCAAAAGAAGAAAAAAAAAGAAAGAAAAAATGCAGAAAAAATGGAAAAAAGAAAAAAGGTTGCAGGACAAAGGAAGAAGAAGGAAATAGTTAAAGTGGTAATTTTATGGGATGATGATATCCGTAGAAGGCCAAATTTCATTGGTTTTAAAAATTGGGGTTACTTTTCATTTCAGCCCCAATAAAAGGGCCCTCTATACAATTATTTCTAAAATTTGGGCTAAAGAAATATGGCCTATCTTTTAAAATGGAAGTTTTTTTTTTTTTTTTTTTTTTTTTTTTTTTTTTTTTACGTTATATCAAGAAAATTTTTTAGAAACAAATAATTTTGCATGCTGATTATCATTTCACTCTGGCTGGCTCACTCTCATTCTCTAACTTCTCTCTTACTCTCACTCTCCTCTCTCTTGCCCCTTTCTAGAGAAATTCAAACTCACATCCTTTGTTCTCGCTCTGATGCTACTTTCTAGATGTGTACATTGGTCAGTCGGTGTCAGTTTTGGGCGAAAACCGACCAGAAAAAAATAGTTGAAATTCGACCGCCGGTCAATCGGTCGGTTCTGTCTGTTTTTTTTTTAACCTCATATCTTTAGAACTTCATTCTTCATGAGCTAGTAGATAAAGAACTTCATTCTTTTTGGACTTGTGGATAAAAAACTTCATTCTTCATGGACTTTTGGATATGTACGAATGAGAGGAAAATAAATTAATTAATTAAAAATTAAAAAAGGAGGAAAAACATATTACATACTATGGTCGGTCGGGATGTCGGTTTTTTGTGGAAAAACCGACCACCGACTGACGAAGAGACCTCTCATCGATCATGGTTGATTTGATCTGTTTCGGCTAGTCGAATTGGTTTTCGGTGCCTTTATGTACACCCCTACTACTTTATGACAAAAAATCACAAATTCAATTGGTGGGAAAATCGATCTACCCAATAAACCCACATCGCAAAAACTCACACATTCAACACTTCGACGAACTCTTAAAACAAGTGTAGGAGGTTTATTCTCAAGGTCCGTCCACAAAAGTAACAATCATGAACCAAGCAAATTGGACATACCGAATAAATTATCTCACTTTTACAAAGAACCCATAAACGATATCCATTCTTTGTTGAAGATTACAAAAGACCTTTGCTTCAGGTTCCCAATTCCAATCACTCTCTTCCCATTTGATTAACTCCTCACAAACTTCAGCTTCAATTTTAAGCTTTAACTTCTTTCTTCTGTGTCCTCAATCAACAAGAATCTTAGCAGAATCTTAGCTGAAAAAATCGTGAAACCTACTCCATATAAGCGCCATACCCTCCCCCTCGTTCTTCATCAACTAATCGCCTCCCTTCGCCGCCCTCCCTGCCTCTTCATTTCCTGATCCGATCGTTCAGATCAGTCTCACTATTCGAAACACGCCGCCCAGATTGGCGCTCGTGGAGTTGAACCACGACCACCCATTGTTCAGACTCGCGCCGCCCAGTCTCTGCACGATCTTCATTAACACTCTGTTTCGGCCAATTGCTTTAGTCAAACAGCTTCAGTAAGTTCGGGTCAGTTAAACCGGTTCGATCCACACTACAAGAATTGTCAATTAAGAGATTATAAACTTGTTGATTGTCCTATAATTGTGTGCAGGTATTATTACAAATGTGGTCATATTTTGGCTAATTATCCTACTTGATCATCAGTAGATCTACCAAACCAACGAATTTCTCTAAAGCTCGTTATTCATCTATTGTTGTTGTTGCCTCTTCCCATAATTCTTTTCCTCAAGTTTCCATTCATTAACCTTTACCGAAACAGGTAATCTCTTCCAATTCTCCAATCTTCTTACCCTTGAAGTAACTAGAGAATTACTTTTAGAGTACAAAACAGTGAGTTTAATTAGTCAACACTAACAATAGTATAGTACTAAACATATAAATGATTTTCAAAATTTTCATGGTGTTTGGTTTAAAATGCATGTTAAATTGTTACACTTGACTTCAAAAAAGGTCCAATAAAGTGCATCAGACAGGCTGATTAAAGTTTATTTTTTAAAAAAAAAAAAAAAAAAAAAAATTCTTAGTCTATTTGATAGAAAATTGGAAACAAAAAATTGAAACAAGAGATTCAATAAAAATAATGTTGTATTTCATGTTTTTAGATATGTGTTTCATAGTAGATTCATAAATTAGATTTTAATTTAAACAATTGTTTAAAATATGTTTGATAAGCAGTTGTTTAATTTATAATCCACATAAAACTAGTTTAGTTGACAAAAAACTATTATTAATTTATTTATAAATACGTTTTATAAAACTCAAAAAAATTTGTATAATTATCATTTTGTAGGATCATATAATTTATAATACATATTTTAATTTTAAAAAAATGAATTGAGTTTATAGCATAACATACTATATATATTTATAAATATTTTTAAATTTATTTAATGTAAAAAAATTTACATTTTAAAATTTAAAATTTAAAATTTAGATAGAATAAAAATATAAAAATATTATTTTCAGAATTTGTACATTACAAAATCCAATAATAGTTTTAATAAATAAAATTCGAATTGTCGGTCAAATACATACTTGCTGATCTAATAAAATATAAAATTCGAGTGGTGAAGCAAACAGTTTTCATTTCTTAGAGAGGATCCAAAAATCATGTTCTTATATTTGACACGCAGGAATATGACCTAGAAAAAGGAAAAAGATTGGGATTGTGATTGTGATCACTTTTACACTAAAAAAGAAAATATGCAGACTTTTAAGCTTCTGTTCTCCATTTCCGGCTGTACAAATTAAATAAACAAGGAAGCCTCGTGGTTCCCACGTGACAGCCACTCTCGGATATTCCCCAACGTCCGTCCTTTCTCAGATTGTATTTGTAGGAAGTGACGTTAGAAAAAAAAAATGTTATTTTTGTTGATTTATCGACCAAAATTTGCTCTAGGTTTAAATTAAATTTATAAATATTATTTTTAGTTGTGTTTTCAAATATATCAAAATAAGTTGAGATATTTATAAATATAATAAAATATACGATAGACTATTATTATCTATTAATGATAGACATTTTGCTATATTTAAAAATATTTTAAATATTTTAATTATTTAAAATAGTTACCCTTATTTTTATCTATACTTTCTTTATTTTGATATTCATTTTCTATCTATATTTTAGAAAATAAGTCTTAAGTTTGAAAAAAAAATTTATAATGTGTTTTTTCTTTTTAAATTTGACTAAAAATTCAAATAATTTTATTAAAAAAATAGAACAAATTGCAAAAATCTCCGTTGAGGTATAGTTGTAGTTATAAATACACCTTCAAAGTTTCAATTGTAAAAATTGAGTCCTCAAACTTGTACAAGTATAAAATTACACCCTCAAACTTACAATAATTATAGAAATGAGATCCTCTAAATGATAAGATTTGAACCCACAAACTTATACAATTGTTACAATTTCTACTTGAAGATTCAATTTTAACATTTGTATAAATTTGATGATTCAAGTTTTACAATTTAACGTTTGAGGGTCTAATTACAACTACCATTATATTTTAAATGTAATTTTTAAGATAATACTATATATGAAGATCGAGGAGAAAAAACAAACATAAATTTCAAAAACACGAAAGTAAAACGAAATCTTATCAACGGGGTCAAAACTTGTATCTTCTTTTTCTTGTGGTGCTGGTTTCTCTCTCTCCCACTATTGAAAAAACGGAAACAATCAAACCTAATCTCAAATTTTCCCCTGTTTGATTTTGTTGTCTTTATCGTACTAAAAAAAATGTTGTCTTTATTCTCGAATCTCATCTGAAATTGAACTATATATATTTAGACGATTCTTACTTAAGACTATGAAAATGGTAGATAGCTTGCTTATTCAAATGGGGAACTCCAACATAGAAGAAGTGCAAGAAATTGAAAGTGCTGAAATTTTAGACGAAGAGAAGACTCATATTGAAGCAGAGGATGGAAAAAAAATTGCACCTTGGACTAGACAGATTACAATCCGTGGTGTTATTGCAAGTATAGCAATAGGAATCATGTACAGTGTAATAGTGATGAAGCTTAATCTTACAACAGGTTTGGTCCCAAATTTGAACGTTTCAGCTGCTCTTATTGCATTTGTCTTTATAAAGACATGGACTATGCTGCTTGAGAAAGCTGGAATTGTATCCACTCCCTTTACAAGACAGGAAAATACTGTCATTCAGACGTGTGCTGTGGCTTGTTACAGCATTGCTGTTGGAGGTAAGAGAGAAAAATGGAAATGTTTTATTGTCCTTTGTTCAATGCTTTTGAATCTGTTATTTGGTGCACCAAACAACTAAACGCAGGGTCTTGCTAATAATAAACTACTCTCTCCTCTCCCTCTACCGGTTGACGTAGCTAACACAATCTCTTCGTGGATTTCTCTACTGAGACGTTTCTGTTTTCTTTGTTTGTTGATTTTATATATAACAATTGTGTTTGATATTTCAGTTGTTGTTATGTAGGCGGCTTTGGATCATACTTGTTTGGTTTGAGCAGGAAGACATACGAGCAAGCGGGCGTCGACACAGAAGGAAATGTTCCCAGAAGCACCAAAGAACCTGGAATTGGTTGGATCACTGCCTTCCTCTCAGTCAGTAGTTTTGTTGGACTTCTTGCCTTGGTTCCCCTCAGAAAGGTATATTTCTTTTTGATAGAAGCCACATGCTTTGAGAACTGTTAAGAAATCGACAATCAAAGAAACACAGAAAACGTAAACAGTAAAGAAAACAGTATAGAGATTTATGTGGCTTCTTAACGGTAGGTTAGCTATGTCTTAGGCAGAAAGAGAGATCAATTTTATTATTAGAGAAAATTAGATAATACAAATTCTGAAGCACGGGTAGAGTTAGAGAATTTATATAGTACTCCTCAAAACTTTAGAGCCAAAATCATAACCCTGGAACCAAAACTTTGGATAGTTTTATTAATGGCATCTTGAATTGTATTGCAGATAATGATACTAGACTATAAATTGACTTATCCAAGTGGAACTGCAACTGCTGTTCTCATTAATGGTTTTCACACACCAAAAGGAGACAAAATGGCAAAGTAAGCAATCCCCTGCAGACTTTTAACTTTTAGTAATCAAAATATAATCTTTAAAACCAAATTGTGTGTAGCATGATTTGAAAGAAACTCAAAAGAACTTCTTCTTCATTTGTTTGCCAGGAAGCAAGTTCATGGATTCATGAAATACTTTTCATTCAGTTTTCTTTGGGCACTATTCCAATGGTTTTATTCTGGGGGAGAGAAATGTGGATTTTCACAGTTTCCTACATTTGGATTGAAAGCTTGGAAAGATTCGTGGGTGCTCAACATTTTTCCTATTTGCATCTTCTTTACCATACTTGAAATTGGTTTTCTCCTTCAAAACTAATTTGCAAAAGTATTTTGCAGGTTTTACTTTGATTTCAGCTTGACCTATATTGGAGCAGGGATGATTTGCTCCCATCTTGTGAACTTGTCATTGCTTCTTGGTGCAGTTCTTTCTTGGGGCATAATGTGGCCTTTAATGAAGGGACTTAAAGGGGAATGGTATCTTGGATCTCTTCCAGAGAGTAGTATGAAAAGCCTCAATGGTTACAAGGTATAAAATAGGAAACTGGATATCATTATTGAAATCTGTACTGAATTCTGTTATCTTATCCCTTGTGTTAGAATGCCTTGAATCTATTATCTAATGCTTTGAACAACCACGCATGGAGTCTCGCTGCCCGGTCACCGAGTTGAGGTCAAGGGATATTGTGCTCTAGTTGGGGCTTAAGCGCAACACCTCCAGAACCTAATGTGTATTCGTATTTATGTTACTTATGATTTTGGCCCTAGGATTTAGAAGAGTGCACTATCTAGACTGTTCTGCCCATGGATGTAGCTAATTCCATGTTTGAACCACGTAAATTTCTGTATCGATTTTTCTATTCTATGCGTTTTTTGTGTTTCAAATTCTTAACACCTTTGTTTGGTGCAGGTATTTGTATCAATTGCTTTGATACTTGGAGATGGGCTTTATCATTTCCTTAAAATCCTGTACTTAACTGGCTCAAACATGTATGCAAAAGCAACCAACAAGAAGTTGAAAACATGTAAATTGATGATTCCTATATATTGTTTCCTTCACTTTGTGTCTGCTCTATCATAGCATGAAGTTAAGTTACATTTCACCACCTGCAATTGCAGATTAGCTTATTGCATAATGCTGCAACTCTTGCTGGTGGATGGTAGCAGATGTGTCATTCCCAAGTTTCCTATCATTCATTATGACATAGTATTTATATGGATGCAGTCCCAGATGATTCGATCCAAACTTTTGACGATCATCGACGAAATGAAGTGTTCTTACGAGACGGTATTCCGATATGGGTGGCGATCATTGGGTACATTTTCTTCTCCATTGTTTCTACCATTGTAATCCCAATCATGTTCTCAGAGGTCAAGTGGTACTACATAGTTGTTGCCTATGCTTTGGCACCATCTCTTAGCTTTTGCAATGCATATGGTGCTGGTCTAACTGACATGAATATGGCTTATAACTATGGGAAAGTGGCTCTGTTTGTGCTTGCTGCTATGGCTGGTAAAAATAATGGTGTAGTTGCAGGACTTGTTGGTTGTGGTTTAATCAAGTCTATTGTGTCCATCTCCTCTGATTTGATGCATGATTTCAAGACTGGCCATCTCACACTTACATCTCCAAGATCCATGCTTTTAAGCCAAGCTATTGGCACAGCTTTAGGCTGCATTGTAGCTCCTATCACATTCTTTATATTCTACAAAGCTTTCGATCTCGCCGACCCAAACGGTGAATATAAGGTCCCATATGCCATCATATACCGAAACATGGCTATCCTAGGAGTTGAAGGCTTCTCGGCTCTACCGCAGCATTGCTTACAGCTATGTTGTGGATTCTTTAGCTTTGCCATAGTAGCTAACTTGCTGAGAGATCTTACTCTTGAAAAATTTGGGAAATGGATCCCATTGCCAATGGTCATGGCTGTGCCTTTCCTCGTTGGTGCTTATTTTGCAATCGATATGTGCATGGGGAGCTTGATCGTGTTCGTGTGGCACTATCTAAATCGTGAAAAGGCCGGATTGATGGTTCCGGCTGTTGCCTCTGGTTTGATATGTGGAGAAGGTTTATGGATACTCCCTTCATCAATTCTTGCCTTGGCTAAGGTTCATCCCCCAATCTGTATGAGTTTTTTCTCTTCTAGTAAAAGTTGAATCTAGAAAGAGCTTTGTAGTCTAAAATCTAAACAGAATCTTCAAAATGTAGAGAAGGTGCAAACTCTTGATAGCTTTTAGAATGCATATTGCTGCTTAATGTTACTGTATAAGTTAAAAGCTTAATAAAATACTTTGACAAATTGAATCAAAGTATATCATCAAAATATATTCTTCACCATAATGTTGGATTTATTCTCATTTTTGGATTTTTTTTTTTTCAGACAGTTTTATTATGTATGGTTTTTCATTCATTGTGGCAAATTCGGTTATCCTCTACCAAACAAATTTGTTATGGAATTATTCATTCACATTAAAACCTGTTTGTTTCAACTAGGTCACTACCGCAAGAGTGAACACTATCTCCATAAACCAACACATTCTTAGAAAATTTTATAAGATGTTTTTTTAAGATGTTTTGTTTCATTGACATATTCTTAGAAAATTTAAGAGGTCACCTAACATAGAATTGCTCCAAGCTAAGCACACTTAACTTTGGAATTTTTATGATTGAGTCATCTAACACTCCCCCTCACTTGTGAGCTAGAAATAGAGATAGTTGCAAATATAGCAATAAAACTCAAAGTATTTGCAGATAGAGCACGACGCAAAATAATTTGCAAATATAACAAAATCTTGATTCAACTTTCAAAATCTATCAGTAATAAGACCATATCGTTAATATCAATAATAGAGTCTATTAGATTTTGCTATATTTGCAATTTTTAAAAAAAAAATCATTATACACTTAATTATTAGTCCTACTAATTTGGGAGAAAATAACATTACAGGGTCTTTAGATACAGGAGAGACTACTCTAATACCATCTTAAATTGTCGATTGACTCTGATGGGTAAAGGCAAATTTAATATTATATCATCTAACAAGCACCAATGTGATAATAAAAAAGTAGAGACAAAAAGATTAGGGATGTTTTCATATATTGAAAAATGAGTCAAACTATTTACAAATATAGAAAAATTTTATTGCATACCGGTGATAGACAATAAAATTTTTCAATGTTTGTAAATAGTTTATAGTTACCATTTAAGTTGACCGTGTTCGAGAAAATATCATGCCACAACAATTAGAAATTTACAACCATGACAACTCGTGCTCACCAAGATGACGAGTCTCCATCAAATGAAAGATTAATGGATAATAATGGATTATCATATTAACAATGTCAACTTAAATGGTAACTATAATGGTAACTATAATTGTGGGTTGTTGACACGGGCTAAATTTTGGTCATTTTTTGTATGGGCTAATATAGTCACATTGATATGCTTATAAATGATGTATAAATAATGGTATGAAAAGGTAGCTTATCAAATATGATTCAAAATGAGATTTCACATATATAACATTCATATATCAATAATATTATTGAAAGGCGCGACCAAAACGGACAAAAATGGGCCTATATTAGCCCATACAAAAAATGATCAGAATTTGACCCGCGTCAACAACCCACGAAACTTGATTTCTCACAAGTAAATGGGTCAATTTGAAGGAAGGTTGAAGTTCGTAAAAAAAAAAAACTGAAGAACGATGGTCCGGACTCAGTTTTTTTCCTAGGTCCAAGCTAGGTTTTCAACGGTTTCTTTGAAACTTTTTTGTGCGGTACGCCTCTTTAATTCAGGTATCTGAGCTCGAAATTGTGGATTCATATCCCTGGACATCATCCTGACACGAGTACATAAGATTTACATCGCGAAGAGTGCTCCTTAGGGGAGTATAAAGGCGCGACCAAAACGGGCAAAAAATGGGCCTATATTGGCCCATACAAAAAATGACCAAAATTTGGCCCGTATCAACAACCCACAAAACTCGATTTCTCACAAGTAAATGGGTCAATTTTTCGAAAGGTTGAAGTTCGTCCAAAAAAAAAAAGAAGACTGATGGTCCAGACTCAATTTTTTTTCTAGGCCGAAGCTAGTTTTTCAACGGTTTCTTTGAAACTTTTTTGTGCGGTACGCCTCTTTAATTCAGGTATATGGGCTCGAAATTGTGGATTCATATCCCTGGACATGGTCCTGACACGCGTACATAAGATTTACATCGCGAAGGGTGCTCCTTAGGGGAGTAAAAAGCCAGACCAAAACGAGCCAAAAATGGCGTAAGCCCATACCAAAAATGACCAGCATTTGACCCGTGTCAACAACCAACGAAATTTGATTTCTCACAAGTAAATGGGTCAATTTGAAGGAAGGTTGAAGTTCATCGCAAAAATAACCTAAAGACCGGTGGTCCAAACTCAATTTTTTTCCTAGGCCCAAGCTAGTTTTTCAACGGTTTCTTTAAATTTTTTTTGTGCGGTATGCCTCTTTAATTCGGGTATATGGGCTCGAAATTGTGGATTCATATCCCTGGACATGGTCCTGACACGCGTACATAAGATTTACATCGCGAAGGATGCTCCTTCGGGGAGTAAAAAGCCGGACCAAAACGAGTCAAAAATGGGCCTAGATTAGCCCATACAGAAAATGACCAGCATTTGACCAGTGTCAACAACCAACGAAACTCGATTTCTCACAAATAAATGGGACAATTTGAAGGAAGGTTGAAGTTCGTCGCAAAAATAACCTGAAAACCGGTGGTCCAAACTCGAATTTTTTCCTAGGCCCAAGCTAGTTTTCAACGGTTTCCTTGAAACTTTTTTGTGCGGAACGCCTCTTTAATTTGGGTATCTGGCCTGGACATGGTCCTGACACACGTACATAAGATTTACATCGTGAAGGGTGCTCCTTAGAGGAGTACAAAGCCGCGACAAAAATGAGCCAAAAATGGGCCTATATTAGCCCATACAAAAAATGACCAGCATTTGACCCGTGTCAACAACCAACGAGACTCGATTTCTCACAAGTAAATGGGTCAATTTGAAGGAAGGTTCAAGTTCGTCGCAAAAATAACCTGAAGACCGGTGGTCCAAACTCGATTTTTTTTCCTAGGCCCAAGCTAGTTTTTCAACAGTTTCTTTGAATTTTTTTTGTGCGGTACACCTCTTTAATTCAGGTATATGGGCTCGAAATTGGGGATTCATATCCCTGGACATGGTCCGGACACGTGTACATAAGTTTTACATTGCAAATGGTGCTTCTTAGGGGAGTACAAAGCCGCGACCAAAACGGGCAAAAAATAGGCCTATATTAGACCTACAAAAAATGACCAGCATTTGACCCATGTAAACAACCAACGAAACTCGATTTTTCACAAGTAAATGGGTCAATTTCAAGGAAAGTTGAAGTTCATCGCAAAAATAACGTGAAGATCAGTGGTCCAGACTCAGTTTTTTTCCTAGGTGCAAGCTAGTTTTTCAACGGTTTCTTTGAAACTTTTTTGTGCGGTACGCCTCTTTAATTCGAGTATCTGGGCTCGAATTGTGGATTCATATCCCTGGACATGGTCCTGACACGCGTACATAAGATTTACATTGCGAAGGATGCTCCTTCGGGGAGTACAAAGCCGCGACCAAAACAGGCCAAAAATTGGCCAATATTAGCCCATACCAAAAATGACCAGCATTTGACCCTTGTAAACAACCAATGAAACTCGATTTCTCACAAGTAAATGGGTCAATTTGAAGGAAGGTTGAAGTTCGTCGCAAAAATAACTTGAAGACCGGTGGTCCAGACACAGTTTTTTTCCTAAGTGCAAGCTAGTTTTTCAACGATTTCTTTGAAACTTTTTTGCGCGGTACGCCTCTTTAATTCGGGTATCTGGCCTCAAAATTGTGGATGCATATGCCTAGACATGGTCCTGACACGCGTACATAAGATTTACATCGTGAAGGGTGCTCCTTAGGCGAGTATAAAGCCGCGACCAAAACGGGCCAAAAATGGGTTTATATTAGCCCATACAAAAAATGACCAACATTTGACCCGTGTAAACAACCAACGAAACTCGATTTCTCACAAGTAAATGGGTCAATTTGAAGGAAGGTTGAAGTTCGTCGCAAAAATAACCTGAAGACCGGTGGTCCAGATTTAGTTTTTTCCTAGGCGGAAGCTAGTTTTTAAACGGTTTCTTTGAAACTTTTTCGCGCGATACACCTCTTTAATTCGGGTATCTGGGCTCGAAATTGTGGATTCATATCCCTGGACATGGTCCTGACACACGTACATAAGATTTACATCGCGAAGGGTGCTCCTTAGGGGAGTACAAAGCCGCGACCAAAACGGGCCAAAAATGGGCCTATATTAGCCCATACAAAAAATTACTAGCATTTGACCCGTGGAAACAACCAACGAAACTCGATTTCTAACAAGTAAATGGGTCAATTTGAAGGAGTGTGGAAGTTCGTCGCAAAAATAGCCTGAAGACTGGTGGTCCATACTCAGTTTTTTTTTCCTAGACGCAAGCTAGTTTTTGAACAGTTTCTTTGAAAGTTTTTTGCGTGGTACGCCTTATTAATTCGGGTATCTGGGCTCAAAATTGTCGATTCATATCCCTAGACATGGTCCGTACATAAGATTTACATCGCGAAGGTGCTCTTTAGGGGAGTACAAAGTCGCGACCAAAACGGGCAAAAAATTGGGCCTATATTAGCCCATACAAAAAATGACCAGCATTTGACCTGTGTAAACAACCAACGAAACTCGATTTCTCACAAGTAAACGGGTAAATTTGAAGTTAGGTGGAAGTTCGTCGCAAAAATAACCTGAAGACTGGTGGTTCATACTCAGTTTTTTTTTCTAGGCCCAAGCTAGTTTTTGAACGGTTTCTTTGAAACTTTTTTGCGCGGTACACCTCTTTAATTTGGGTATCTGGGCTCAAAATTGTAGATTCATATCCCTGCGCGAAGGGTGCTCCTTAGGGGAGTACAAAACCGCGACCAAAACGGGCGAAAAATGGGCCTATACTAATTGAGTCAACACTACTCCTACTAGCAATGTGCATGGCTCTGATACCATTTATGTGTGGCATGTGGGGAAAATAGGATTTGGACATGTTGTATGTGGTGTTGGTGCATGAAAGACACGTGTAATGAAATGATGTGTATGAGTGACTTAAGTAATAAAACTATTTTTTAGAATGATGGAATGATTATGAAATAATTATTACGGGGTTCGTAATAAATTGATAGAGTTAGAGATTTTCTTGGAAATATGAAAATAAAATTTACTTGGAAATATGAAAATAAAACTTACTTGGAAATATGAAAATAAGTATTATAGAAAACTTACTTGGAACTTTGAACAGAATTAAGAATTTAAGAAAGTAGTAGAGAAAATAAGAATTTTTATTGAAATATCACAGATACAAGTTCTTCCTCTCTTAAGACGCATGTATTCAAGGCTAAAACAAAGACCTCCCCCTATCTAGCAACTGAACTTCCTTTTTATAGGAGGAGGGAGCAAAATACACGTTAAAACATAGTGACTATTAACAAGACACGTAATATATTTTACAGGACACCTATTGATATTTACAAGAAGATGCTTATTTATTACATGACACGTAATATTTTACACAAGAGGTGTAGAGAAACCTGTTGACACGTACAAGACACGTAATATTTTATATGACATCTGTACAAAAGATGACACCTGGAAGATTACATGATGATGAGGACGAGTTTGATAATTTGTTGCTTATTGATTTTGTTCGGCTGATTTTGTCTGGGAGTAGATTTGACTAAAGAAGCTGGCAAATTCCTCTTGGTCTTCATCTTCTTGGATATGAGATGTGCTATCTTCTTGACTAGTCGTGGATTGAGAAGAAAGTTGTTGGATGATGACACTAAGTTCTTCTTCATTTGTGACTTGTGCCATAGCATCCATTAATATGGATTTTTGAGTTAAAAATTGTTGGCTTTTCTACAAGGTTAGTTTTAAATGTTGTGGATAGATAGAGAACCATTTTTCGACTATATGCTTTAAAGCAACAGCAGTATTGAATTTGTCCCACCATTTGATTCGAAATGTTCGTAGGAGGCGAGAAACACCATTTGTTTCTGATATTGAGTAATTCCAGCAAAATATCCATGCGAGATGAAAATAATTTGAAAAACGTAAAATTGGATTTAAAGAATTCGGAAAATATTGTCGAAAAAGAATTTAAAACTTTCAATGAGTTGATATGGTAAAATGGCTTCATTAAGGCCAAATATATCCCACCAATCATTGAACCATAAAGGAAAGTTTTGAATACATGTTTTGTCAAACATAATAAACCAGGAATGATTGAAATTATTTAGCCAAAACATGTTGTACCAAGCATTTTGATAATCAATATAAGAGTAGGTTTGTGGAAGAAATTGATGAGAAAATCGTTTTTCGGTGTAAATATTTTGATTCCATTTGGTTGGTGTCAAAACTCGTAGAATTCTTACTTTTGAAAAAGCAATTCTGTAGGGGTCATCTTTGTTTCGTGTATGAGTAATTTCTATGGAATCTGTGTCAACAAGGATGAATTCATAGAATAGTCGGGTTTTTTGAGGATGGCTTGGAATAAAGTGAAAATTTGATGGAAATGTTTCTTGAATTGTTTCAGGGATAGAATTTCCTAAAAATTCAGGTTCTAGGATTGTAATATAAGAGGTTTGAGGTTTATTAAAAATAAGAGGATGATGAGGATGCTTGATAATTGAAGGATCTAGAATGAGTAATTTCTTGATTTTGAGGGTTTTGTTTTCTAATGGCTTGAGCATAGGTGGCTGGAGGAGTAGAGGACTCCTCTTATTTTACTGGGGTAGAGGTAATTGTCAAGGCAGAAGGCATTGGAGGGATTGATGATCCCAAAATTTAAAATTTATTTAATAATGGAATTGGCTGAGGATTTTTCCCTTTGCAATCCGCTTTTGGTTGTGAGGTGAGGACTCACCCTGAAGAAATTGATATGCTTGGGAGTATGATGCTTTAGATTGAGGAGGCGTTGGACGTTGTTCAGCTTCTTTTTTCTCTTCCTTCTTGGAGGAGTTCATCTTCTCTCTTTTTCTTTCTCACTTGCTTTCTCACTTTTGCCTTGAAGGAATTCTCTAGTAAGATAATCAGGAAGAGAGTTTGCTCTGCTTTTTATAGCTTCAATTTTGAAATCAAAACAGGAAAGTATTGCTTGCCATCTGGCAAAAAATTTGACGAGAAACTAGATTTTTGACATCTTTTTGTAAAACATTTGTAGCTGCCTTGCAATCAACACGTATCACAAAACTTTTGTTGATCAAATCGCTTTGGAACTTGTTTGTGCATAAAACAATTGATAAAATTTCTTTTTTTACGGTTGAATAATTTTTTTGGGATCCTAACCAAATACCAGAATGATATCGAACTAGTTGTTCTTGATCATCAATAGATTGTTTGAGAATACCACCATATCCTATATCTGATGCATCTGTTTCTACAATGAGGGATGCATTTGGATTAATGATGGATAGACATGGAAGGTTTTTAACTAAGCCTTTAATGGTTTTAATGATGCATGTATGTTCATGAGTCCATGGAGGAGGATTTTTTCGAAGTCTTTGATAAAGGGGTTCACATGTTTGTCATAAACTTGGAATGAAGTCTGAAATATAGATTAAACAACCTAAAAATCTTTGTAATTGATTTTTATTTGTGATTTCATCCGGAAATTTATTAGCAAATTCTATGGATCTTTGTATTGGTTTTATTTTTCCTTGAAAAATATCATAACCTAAAAATCTTATCTTTTGCTGAAATAATTTTATTTTTGGTAATGAGACTACCAAACCATTTTGTTTGATTATTTTATGAAATATTCGTAAATGTTTGAAGTGTTATTCTATTGATTGTGAAAATACTAAAACATCATCAATATAAACTATTGTAAAATCTTGATAAGGATTAAAAATATCGTTCATTATATTTTAAAATTCAGAGGGAGCATTTTTTAATCCAAATGGCATTACATTCCCTTCATACTGTCCAAATGGAACATTAAATGTTGTTTTTTATTTATCTTCTGATTTCATATCAAATTTTGAGAAAATTACAGCATTTTGTATTCGACTAATTAAATCCTTTTTACTCGGGATTGGATAACGTATCCATTCTAAAACAGAGTTTAAGGGTTTATAATTTATGACCAGACGAGGTACTCCTCGCTCGATTTCAGCTTGATTATTGACATAAAAAGCGACACAGCTCCAAGGTGATTTACTTGGACGTATGAGCCTTTTATCCAAAAGTTCTTGGATTTCTTTGTGGCAATGTTTTAATAAGTCAGCATTCATTTGTATGGGTCTAGCTTTTGTAGTAATCTTTGCTTCGTGAAAGGTTTTGATATAAGGCATACTAACTATATGTTGTTTTCTTTCCCAAAAGGCATTGGGAATAGTAGCACATAAATCATTTTCAATTAATTCTTTGAATTGGTTAATTTGATTTTGGATTTGTGGGTTATTCAGTTGTTTTTCAATTTTCTTATAGCCTATTTCTTCTTTTAAAAATTCTATTTGTTGTGTTTTTCTTTTAATGGAGTTAATTGTTTTAAAGATTGCAAAATTTTGAATAGAGTGTTTTGTTTTAGTGGACATGAGATTTACAAATTTAAAGATAATATTCTGATCTAATATTCTTGAACTTATTCCTTTCTCATTTACAGAGAACGGATAAAGTTGAGAAAGAAAAGGTGTACCTAGGATTATTTCTTCATCTAGATCTTTAACTAATATAAAGGTATTTTTAAAACAATATCCTTGATTACAAATATGGGCATTTGAGAGTTTATAACGAATTTTTAGTCGTTGACCGTTGGCACGATGTAGTTTTTCGGATGTTTTTTTAAAGTATTTGGTAGGTATCAATACTTCCCGAATACAATTTTGATCAGCACCTGAGTCTATGAGAACCTTAGAGGTTAAATGATATTCTTTTGCTATGACAAGATTTATTATAGAATACTATTTTTGTAATTGAACTTTATTAATGAGATTGATAAAAGATTCATGAGAAATTTCATTAGCTTTATTATCAATTTCAATATTTTCAAGAGCTTCAGAGGTTGAAGGTTGATCGATTAATTGTTGTGTTTGGAGTGATAAAAGTTCAAATTTGATCTGAGAATTTTCTTTTTTAATATTAGAAATTTCTTCCTTTATTGTATTTATTTCTCGTTGGAGGTCGGAAATAGTTACTGGGTTTGTTTGTGGTTCGAAACGTGAAAGTATGTCTTTAAGATTATAATGTTGAATAATTTGATGTTTGGGTTCTTCGGTGATTAAGTGTTTAAGCTTTTCAAAATATTCTTTTTTGATTTATGGATCTTCGATTTGGCTAATAGCTTCAAAAAGTATTTCTTGGTCTTTTGAAATAACGTTTATGGTTTTATTGCAGGTACATGTTTCTATTTGATCATTACTGGAGGAGGATGATGTGTCAGAAGTGATACTCTCAGTTTCCTCTTGTACTTTAAAGATTTGGTCACAATAGGATTCATCATTATTGTCCGATGAAGAAGAAGAAAGATCTGAAGGTGCTAGTAAATTTAGGAGTTGAATTTTAAGGTCATCTTCTATTTCTAAATTATTAATCTTTTTCTTCATAGGGCAATTTGGAGCTATATGTCCTTTTTGTCTACATTTGTAGCAAGTAACTTCTTTTCCTTTTTTAGTAGTCTTATAGTTGTTAGTTCTTCTTTTTGGTTGATTTATACGTTTTCTTAGGTTGTCTGTTGTAATAATATTCTGGATTTCTGTAAGGTTTTTTGTAAGAGTATTTTCTCCTGTATTTTTTGGGTTGTTTTCTCGCGGAAGGAGCTTGTATCTTTTCATAACCATATTGAGCGCAAAATGATCCGAGTTCTTGCTTTTGTTTACGAAAATCATTTTTCATTTTTGCTTTTAATTTGAGATCTGTACAAAGGGTTAGTCCTTCATTATTAATAAAATTAATTAGTTCTCCATAGGTTAAATTATCAAAAGGAATAGTTCCTTGGTAAGCTTGCCTAATCGTTTGTCGAACCTTTTCAGCGAATAGTTTTGGTAATCCTGAAAGGAACTTTTCTTTCCAATATTGATTATTGCAGTCTGTTCTGGTAAAGACTTTGCTTAGAACTTCGCTCTTGAAATTGAACAGGTTCTTCGATAAATTTTTAGTAATAGTGTATATTAAGGTTGCGACAGCATCTTGTATTTATTTGATTTATTGTTGTGCCACTTTGTTCAGTTTTAACGGCAGTTTGAATCCTTAGCTTATCTGCTTGGGATACACAGTTATCCCACTATCCTTTTAAATTTCCAATGAAACCGAAGATAAGCATTTGAGCAATACGGTAGTCAGTATTATCGTGTAGTTTATAGCCTGTAGCAGCCAAAGTCATTTCATACATTAAATTTAGGATTTGGTGTTCGGTCATGCCATCTATGTTCCATTCATAGATACCATTTCTAGTATATTGAGCTTGAGCTAATTGATGTCTTTCTTCGTATTGCAGATCGGGGAAAGATGGTCTGTTATAAAAATTCTTTAATTTTGGGTATCTTGAGTTTGTTATTTTTTTAAGGGTAAGATTTTGAAATTGTTCTTCCAAATGTTGCTCCTCTAGGGTATTAGAATTTGGGCTATCAAGATTTTCATTTATAGTGTTAATTTTGGAAGTCGACGTATTTTGACTTTTAGCTGTTGATGGATTTAACGTTAAATTTTGTAATTGAAGATTAATTTTTTCTAAGATATTGTTAGATTCTTTGCTTGAAAAATTAATTAATTTTATATCTTTATCCGAGATTTCAAAAGGTTTGAATAAAGGTTTTGTTTTATCAAGCGGTTGAGGCTGTGGTTTGGTGGAATAATAATGAGGTTCAAGTTTAGATTCTATTCTCTCAACTTGATTGGGTATTGTATGTAGAATTTTATTAGAATAATTGTTCTGTAATTGTATGTTTTTTATATCTTTTAAAGTGGGTAATTTTGTTTCAATTTCAGGTGAATCAATCATTTTGAAAGGAGAGGCTATTACTTCTTTATTATCATTGTGGTGGAATTTTATTTCTTCTAAAAGAGGATGTGTAGCAGTTATCTATTTTTTAGCATTTGTAGTCTCCCAAGTTGGAAGAGATGTATTTGTATTAATAGACTGGTATGGAAAAGTAGTAATATTTTGATAGTAAGGTCGATACTTTATCCATTGGAAAAAGTATATATTTATCTTTAATTTTTCCATTGTTTTATAATATTCTTGTCGTGTCTCTTCTTGATCGGTTTTGTCAAAAGAGTTAAAGAAAGCGTCTCTTAAGAATTTGTTTTTGTTGGACCAAAATTCTTTATCAAGTTCTAGTTTATTTATTATAAAGGGTTTAGAAATAACATTTAATTGATTAATGTTTTGCATATTAGAATGAGTTGGAGACAAAGTTGGATCTTTTTCTTTTGTATAAAAGGGTTGTGGTATTGTATTATCAAATCGTACTCCTTGAAGGTTTGTAGAAGTACTTGACCGAATGGGTTCATAGGTGGTAGAAATTCTAGGAAGTTCTATCATTGAAGATTGAAATTGTATTTCTACACTTCCATCTTTATTTTCAATAATTTGAGTTAGTTTTGGGTCTTCAATTGAAGGTTTAAAAGCATCGTTTAGATTCCATCTAGGATTGTATGTGATTTGATTCCAAGATAACATTCTTGGAGTAAACGTATTTGAATATTCTGTATTGGCTTCCATTAAAAGGGTATGGTCTTTGGGAGAGGTTCTAAGAGCTCTAGGAGACAAGTTTGTATGCATTAATTTGTAGTGTATTCGAAACATGGTTACAATGGATTCGGTTTGTGGTTCCCAATCCATAATCATAATTTTAATATCAAGCATTAGAGATTGTAGTATATTTGGATCACTTAATGAAACAGAAAATTTTGGATAACAGTTAAAATAAACTGGTCCTTTTTCAAGATTTGATTCAACTATAGAGGGGTTTGAGAAATTTCTATGTCTTTTATCACGTAATATTAAAATAATTGGAGTATCTAACCCTATTCTATAGAGGGGTTTTACAGCTACTTATACTAATCCTATATGGAGAAATTTATAATCTTTTTGGTGCTGAAGAATTGATTGCCTAGAAAACAAGTGGAGAGTCTCAGAGAGTTTATTAATTGGAACCAATTGTTCTGTGGTTTTGATACGATAGTCTTGGAAAAAAATCAAATTTTCCTATTTGATAAATAGTTTTAATATCTATTTTTGGTATAGTCCAATTATGAAGATTTTTCTCTATGGTAGCTATTTGAAGTTCTTGACTGTTAACTATAGATATTGGAGAATCATTTGAGTAGTCTTCTAGTATATTTGAATCCTTTATGATATGAGCCTTAGACAGTATTTTTCCAATTAACTTATACATTAAATTTTATAAGCTTATAACCTTAATAGGTTTCCAAATATCTATTGTAGAGAATAACCAAGGTGCTAAAATTCTACAACACGGAAACACCAAGTTTACCAACGGTCTTACGATTTTACTGCCGGGAACACAAGGTTTACCAACGTGCTATTCAGTAGAATAAAATAGCAAAGCTTGATTATAAGCACAAAAGATTCCTTGGATAGATACTAATGCAAAAGCAATTAAGATTTAATGCTAAACTAATTGAGTCAACACAACTCCTACTAGCAATATGCATGGCTCAGATACCAATTATGCATGGCATGTGGGGAAAATAGGATTTGGACATGTTGTATGTGGTGTTGGTGCATGAATGACACGTGTAATGAAATGATGTATATGAGTGACTTAAGTAATAAAACTATTTTTTAGAATGATGGAATGATTATGAGATAATTATTACGGGGTTCGTAATAAATTGATAGAGTTAGAGATTTTCTTGAAAATATGAAAATAAAATTTACTTGGAAATATGAAAATAAAACTTACTTGGAAATATGGTGTAAAAGACCAAAGAAACTCGATTTCTCACAAGTAAATGGGTGAGTTTGAAGGAAGGTTGAAGTTTGTCGCAAAAATAACCTGAAGACCGGTGGTCCAGACATATTTTTTCCTAGGCGCAAGCTAATTTTTGAACGGTTTCTATCAAAAACTTTTTTGCGCGGTATGCCTCTTTAATTTGGGAATCTGGGCTCAAAATTGTAGATTCATATCCTTGGACATAGTCCTAACACGCGTACATAAGATTTACATCGCGAAGGGTGCTCCTTAGGGGACTACAAAGCTGCGACCAAAACGGGCCAAAAATGGGCCTATATTAACCCATACAAAAAATGACCAGCATTTAACCCGTGTAAACAACCAATGAAACTCAACTTCTCACAAGTAAATGGGTCAATTTGAAAGAAGGTTGAAGTTCGTCGCAAAAATAACCTGAAGACCGGTGGTCCAGACTTAGTTTTTTCCTAGGCACAAGCTAGTTTTTCAACGGTTTCTTTGAAACTTTTTCGTGCAGTACGCCTCTTTAATTCGGGTATCTAGGCCCGAAATTGTGGATTCATATCCCTGGACATTGTCCTAACACGCGTACATAAGAGTTACATCGTGAAGGGTGCTCCTTAGGAGAGTACAATGCCGCGACCAAAACGAGCCAAAAATGGGCCTATATTAGCCCATACAAAAAATGACCAACATTTGACCGTGAAAACAACCAACGAAACTCGATTTCTCACGAGTAAATGGGTCAATTTTAATGAATGTTGAAGTTCTTTGCAAAAATAACCTGAAGACCAGTGGTTCAGACTCAGTTTTTTTCCTAGGCCCAAGCTAGCTTTTCAATTGTTTCTTTGAAACTTTTTCGTGCGGTACGCCTCTTTAATTCGGATATCTACGCTCGAAATTGTAGATTCATATCGCTGGACATGGTCCTAACACGCGTACATAAGATTTACATCGGGAAGGGTGCTCCATAGAGGAGTACAAAGCCGCGACCAAAACGGGCCAAAAATTGGCCTATATTAGCCCATACCAAAAATGACAAGCATTTGACCCGTGTAAACAACCAACGAAACTCGAATTCTCACAAGTAAATGGGTCAATTTGAAGGAAGGTGGAAGTTCGTCGCAAAAATAACCTGAATACCGGTAGTCCAGACTCAAGTTTTTTTCCTAGGCCCAAACTAGTTTTTCAACGGTTTCTTTGAAACTTTTTTGTGCGGTACGCCTCTTTAATTCGGGTATCTGGGCTTGAAATTGTGGATTCATAACCTTGGACATGGTCCTGACACGCGTACATAAGATTTACATCGCGAAGGGTGCTCCTTGGGGGAGTACAAAGCCGCGACCAAGACGAGCCAAAAATGGGCATATATTAGCCCTTACCAAAAATGACCAGCATTTGACCCGTGTAAACAACCAACGAAACTCGATTTCTCACAAGTAAATGGGTTAATTGGATGGAAGTGTGAAGTTCGTTGCAAATTTAACTTGAAGACCGGTGGTCCAGACTCAGTTTTTTGCCTAGGCCCAAGCTAGTTTTTCAACGGTTTCTTTGAAATTTTTTTGTGTGGTACGCCTCTTTAATTCGAGTATCTAGACTCGAAATTGTGGATTAATATCTCTGGACATGATCCTGACACGCGTAAATAAGATTTACATCGCAAATGGTGCTCCTTAGGGGAGTACAAAGTCACGACCAAAACAGGCCAAAATGGGTCTATATTAGCTCTTACCAAAAAAGGTGCATTTGACCCAGGTAAACAACCAACAAAACTCGATTTCTCACAAGCAAATGTGTCAATATGAAGGAAGGTTAATGTTCATCGCAAAAATAACCTGAAGACCGGTAGTCGATACTCAATTTTTTTCCTAGGCCCAAGCTAATTTTTCGCCGGTTCCTTTAAAACTTTTTTGTGCGTTACGCCATTTTAATTTAGGTATCTGGGCTCGAAATTGTGGATTCATATCCCTGGACATGGTCCTGACATGCGTACATAAGATTTACATCGCGAAATGTGCTACTTAAATGGAGTACAAAGTCGCGACCAAAACAGGCGAAAAATGAGCCTATATTAGACCATACCAAAAAGGACCAGCATTTTACCCGTGTAAACAACCTACGAAACTTGTTTTCTCACAAGTAAGTGGGTCAATTTGAAGGAAGGTTGAAATTCGTCGCAAAAATAACCTGAAAACTGGTGGTCCAAACTCTGTTTTTTTCTTAGGCCCAAGCTAATTTTTCAACAGTTTCTTTAAAACTTTTTTGTGCGGTACGCCTCTTTAATTCGGGTATCTGGGCTCAAAATTGTGGATTTATATCCCTAGACATGTTCCTGACACGCATAAGTAAGTTTTACATAGCGAAGGGTACTCCGTACAAAGGCGCGACCAAAACGGACAAAAAATATTCCTATATTAGCCCATACCAAAAATGACCAGCATTTAACTTGTGTTCAAAACTTATTTTAATAGTATAACATAGTATCAATTATATAAAATTAATATATCAATGTTATATCATATCAAGAATGTTTATATGTGTATATCAATGATAATCACAGAACTCTTTTGATATGCCTATGTCACATATCATTGATTGATATCGTTTATGTTTTTCATAAAACAAAAAATATCAATGATCTATCAATATATTTCAAGTATAACATTAGTTGGTATATAAATTTTATCATATAAAATAATTAATCTATGGCATCGTTGTACTCAATATAACTGTGTATCAACAAACACTACAAATGTCAACAAAGAAAAAGGTGAAAAAAAATTAACATGCTTTGTGAAAAGATCTAAAAAATATTAGAATATGTCAAACAAAATTTAAGTAAACCACCTATAATTATCGACTGAGGAAATTAAGAAAAAAATTGAACTTACATAATCTGAGAAATAGAGAACATGTCAACAATAATAAAATTCTACATTTTCGTAAAATGAGCTAGAAGATACAAGATACTGTGAACAAAATTAAAATATTTAACAAAATTTAAGAGTATTTTTAAAAATAGAAAAATAAGAGAAATATTTTACACAAAATAGTAAAATTTTTATATAATTTCGATAGATGCTAATAGAAGTCTATCACTGTTGGTATAAGTCTATTAATGTCTTTTTTTTTTTTTTTTTGTTATTTTCTGTAAATAGTTTGACATTATTTAATCTTTAAAAATTTTCCAACAAAATATTATTTTCTATATAAAAAAAGGCAAATATAGTGTAAAAATCAAATAATCCGATAATTTGTCACTCTTATTCTTTGAAAAGCGAAGTGCGAAAGGAAATTATATAATGAACTCTATGTACAAAGCAAATAAAATGAGTACCATGTTCTATATATATAAAAAGAACTAGGAAATAAAAATTACCAAATAAAATGAAAACCAAGCAATCCACAAAAAGCCAATGGAGGACAAGAAAAATAATTGAGTGTATTTCAACTTCATCTTTGTACCGTCCATCTGAGTGTCCAATCATAAATTTTTCTATGTGGCAAATTTTTCTTTTTAAAAAGAATATACCTTTTTTTTCTTGTGTGATGAAAAATGATGCATTAAGATAAGTACAACTTGGGTTATGCTAAATTGTTCATCATCCATCTAGCATATATAACATAGGTTAATGACCAAGAGCGGGAGTAAAAACAAAGAAAAAAAAACTACATTATCTATAAATAACACATATGAATAGGGATGGCAAAAAAACCCGCGGGGTCGGGGAATCCCTGGTTTGACCGGGGATGGGGGTCAAATCGGGGCCCTTTTTAGGGTCCCCGTCCTCGCCCCGTCCCCGACCCCGACCCGACCAGTTTTTATATAAAATAATATATATTTTTTATATTATTTTATATTATTTTATATAATATATAATAATATATATTATATAAAATCTAAAGCCCAAAAGCCCAAAAAATCTAACACACAGCACCAGTAGCCTCCTCTCTCACTCTTCTCTTCTCACTTTTCTCTGCAGCAGCCTCACAGCCCTCACCTCAGTCTCAACTTCCACCAGCCCAGCCGTGAGTCGCCTCTCAGTCTCTCTGCCGCCGTGCGTCCGCCCAGTCGTCGTGTCGTCCGCCGCCGTATCGCACCGCCAATTTGAGGGTTTTTTTTAAATATATGTATTTTTATTTAATTATTTCTATTTTATTTAATTATTTTCATTTTATTATTTATAGTTTCAAATAGTAATTTAGGGATTAAAATGTATTTTGCTTTAGCATAACAATTCTCTATTTGATTATTACAATTATTCTCATAAACTATTGAGCATTTTTTTTTAATATCATAATATGGAATTTAAACCTCTGATTAAAGGAGGTAGTATGTACTTCAAACAAAATATTAATAGGATAATGGTAATTATTGACTCCATTTAATTATTTTCGGTTAATTATTTTCTATAGGGCATAGAATAAGATTCACATTTTATAGTTTCAAAACATATCTTCATTACTTTTGTTTTATTTTGTATAATTTGCTAGGTTCCAAAAAAATGTCTTCATCACCTTCAACAAATAAAGATTCTTCAAGTCCAAATATAACGCCAATTCCAACCCCAAATTCAAGTCCAATTTTAACCCCACATTCAACTCCTTGTTCTTCAAATGATGATAATTTAATTGTTGATGATTGTGTTATTCTTGGCGAGGATACTGGAAATGGATCTGTAAAGAGGTGATTGACATTTGTTGTTTGGAACCATTTTAAGAAGCAAAAAATACATAGGGTGATAAGGCGGTGTGTAATTATTGCAAACTAAAATTAGGGGGTGATAGTAAAAATGGAACCAAACATTTGCATGACCATATATATGCCCCTATAAAGGACAAAAGGACATACGACAATCCCTGTTGAATCCTAACAGAGAGAAAAACAACACATTGGGTTTATATAATTTCGATCAGGACGCTGCAAAAAGAACATTAGCTAGGATGATAATCAAACATGAATATCCTCTCTCAATAGTTGGGCATGAAGGTTTTAGGAAATTTTGTAATGTCATCCAACCATTATTTAAGATGGTATCAAGAAACACAATAAAGAAGGAGATCTTGAGAATTTATGACACTGAGAAGTTGAAAACCATGACATTGTTGAATGAGATCAATGGAAAAATTGCCCTTACAACGGACATATGGACTTCTAACCACCAAACAAAAGGTTATATGGCTGTCACGACACATTTTGTTGATGATAGTTGGGTTTTGCAAAACAAAATAATCAGGTACATATCTAATTAACATTCTAGAATATTTCATTTCTAATTATTTGTACATATCTGTCTGGAACTTTACTTTTTCATATATGTGTTATGTTAGGTTTATATATGTCCCTTCTCCACACACTTCTAAGCTGCTTCATGAAGAAATAATGGAAAGTTTTTTAGACTGGAATATTGATCGAAAATTGTCATCTATAACTATAGATAATTGTAATACAAATGGATTCCATGGTTAATATGCTTGTTGATAGTTTGTCTGGAAACTTAATATTAGATGGGAGTTTATTTCACATGCGATGTTGTGCTCATATTCTGAATTTAATTGTGAAAGATGGGTTGACAGTGATAGGAGATGGGATTGAAACAGTTCGTAGTAGTGTGTCTTTTTGGGTGCATACACAAAAGAAGAAAGAGAAATTTGAGGAAACTGCTCATCAGTTGAATGTTTATGATGGTAGGATGTTGAGTCTTGATTGTTGTACTAGATGGAGACACATTTTTTCTTAAGGTGGAAAGGATTAAAAAAATTTGTTCAAATTTGGAGAAAGAATATCAGTTGAAGCATGAAGTTGAAGGTGATGATTCTTGCTCTAAAAATTTAGATGGAGCATCAAAGAATTTAGAATTTGATGATTTTAATGATTATGACTTACTTGTATCAAATTCTAATACGATGAATCAGAAGTAACAGTTTGATGTAAATTTAGACGAACCTGTCTTACCTCGATCATCTAATTTTGACATTCTAGGTTGGTGGAAATTGAATGGAGTCAAGTATCCCATTTTACAAGAAATTGCTAGAGACATATTAGCCATCCCATTATCTAGTATTGCATCAAAATCTGCTAAGCCCACATCGTAATAAATTTCATCCAAAGACAATAGAGGCTTTGATGTACGCTCAAAATTGAATTGCAACTGAAGTTTTGACAGGTTTGTTAGTTTGTTTATATGGTTTAACCTATCTTTCTTATTTAATATATTAATGAATATTTTTTTTATATTGTAAATATGTGACAAAATAAAGTACTATCACAGTAAAAAAAAATGGTAAAACCTTTAGCCACTGTTCTAGAAGATTCAGAGTCTGAGTGGTGACAGAGGTATGTTTACTACTTAACATTATGTTGTCTAATTATTTTTTGTGACTTTTTATTAATTATATCTTAATATAGGAGTAATACTCACAACTAAGGACAACATGCCTTTGAAAAAGGAGGACAAAATAAACATAAAATCATTGGCGTCGATGAGAACGAACAAGTTTATGATTGTGGCAATGTAGTTGTATTTGAAGTTATTGTACTTTGTACTTTTATTTAAACTTTATTTAATATGAGTTGTAAATTTATTTCATGAATTTGTGAACTTATGAATTGTAACAAAATTTATCTATTTTGTTTGATGATTTGTAAATTAATGAATTGTAAAACTTGAATGATACAATTTAAATGGGGAATGCCCGCGGTATTACAGGGAATCGAATCCCCGTGGGGACCCGATTCCCCCGACGGAGAATCCCTGCCGGGATGGGGTTATATTCCCCTCACGGGGACGGGGACGGGGAATTTTTTCTTTTTCGAAAGAAATATACTTTTTTTTTTTATCATTTTCCTTGTGTGATAAAAAAGGATGCATTAAGATAAGTGCAGTTTGTTACCCAAGTACTATTCATCTAAAAAAATTACTCCAAAATTATGTTAAATTATTCATCGTCCAACTGGCGTATATAATATGTGTTAAATTATTCATCGTCCAACTACATTAAGATAAGGTCAGTTTGTGTTATACTACTCATCTAAAAATATAAGTTACTCCACAAATTATGTTAAATTATTTATCGTCCAACTGACGTATATAATATGATATGTATTAGTGACAACGAGCGTAGTAAAAATGAAGACAAATAAAAATCCACATTACCTATATTGTATCAATGAACTAGAAGACTGTCACATATAAAAAGACAAATATAGAATAATATAAGTAAGCAACAAATTGTACAATCATCATTAAAAAAAAAATGGTACTATAATAATGAGTTAGAAAATATAGAATATCAGATAATATGAAAAGGAAAAAAAATCAAACTAAAAACCCGACATAAACAAGACAGAAAGAAAATTAAAATTAACAATCATATAAAAAAAAATCACATATCAAACCAAGAAAAAATAAAATAATAATAATATGATTCACATAAACTAGACAAGAATTAAAAAATTAAAATTAAACAGCCTAATAAATGAAAATCAAAGAACCCACAACTTTTAACCTAGAGATAGAGGAAAAAACAATAGAACTACCAAATAAAACAAAATATAATATTATATACAACGGACAGATTAATGAATAAACGAAGTTAAATTAAAAAAAAAAAAAAAAAAAAAAAAAAAAAAAAAAAAAAAAAAAATCTTACGGATATAAAATAAAATGGAAATCAAACGAACCCACAATTTTCAAAGAGTGGGAGAAAAATAGAAAAATACATTATAATCTAAAGCATGTACAACATCAAAGTCAAGATAAAAAACTAAATTTCACTCTCTTCAAACACAATGAATTAACAAAGATAAAACAAACACCAATCAAAATAAAACACTAATAAGTAGTGTGGAACAAGAAGACTGTCAAAAAAATAGAGACAAATTAAAATAAAATATAAAATACAAATAATCCCATAGATTATCAACAAGGAAAGAGTGACGAATAAAACAATCAATCATGCATTGAAAAGCATAGTGGGAGAGAAAAATGCCAACAAAGAATTACAATAAATTCTACATTATGTACAAAAAAAAATAGTAAGTACAGAATATCAAAGGAAATGAAAATCAACAAACTCGTGATTTGCAAAGAGAGATAGAGATTCAAAAATAGAACAATAAATCATAATCTAAGAGCATTGTGCATGAAATTGCATCAAAGCCAAGACAAATAACTAAATTGTACGATCTTGAAACCCAATGAATTAATAAAGTTAATACAAAACCAATCAAAATAAAACACTAAGTAGTGTGATACAAGAAGACTGTCACAGAAATAATGACAATTAAAATACGAAAATAAAATATAAATAATCTCATAGTTCGTCACCAAAGAAAGAGTTTGGAATAGAACAATCCAACCATACATTGAAAAGCATAGTGGGAGAGGAAAATGCCAACAAAGAATTACAAAAAGAAACTTAGTAACTATAGAATATCAAAGAAAATCCCACAATCTACAAAGACAGATAGAGATTTAAAAATAGAACAATCTATGAGCATTGTGCAATTGTTGCATCAAAGCCAATACAAAAAACTGAAGTCTACTCTTTTCAAACCCAAGCAAAATAAAATAAAATTCTAAAGATTATCACATCAAAAGGACGAAAATATATTCAAAATTTAAAACTAAAAAGAGCGATCGATTGAATAATTCATGCTTTGAAAAAGCATAATGCAAGTCGAAAATGTCTAGAAAGAAAAAAAAAAATCTGCATTCTCCATATAACAAAGAATTATAACATATATAATGTCAATATAAAAAAGAACTAGAAAATATGTAATTTCAAGAAGAAAAAAAATGGAATTCGAACCCTTTGCCAATAGAGAAAAAGAACAAAAAAAAATGACATAATCTCAGAAGTGTCATTACAATTAAATACACCAAATATAAAAATAAATAAAAAGAGTCCTGAAGAACTAAAATGGAAACTGGCCAAATGAGTAAAAGAAAAATTGGTACAAAAATTATAGCAGAGAAAATAAAATACAAAAAAAGGAAACAAGAAGACTCAAATTACAATAAAACAATCATCCATAGCGAAAAAAATTGAACAATGCACGATAATCCATCTGCATTGCTTAGAGAATGTTCAAAAAAAGAATAAAAAAATTGATAGAAAAGTATTAGAAAGTGATAAAATACAATGGTAATAAGTATAGAATATATATATATATATATGCATTTTCGTACCTATTGGCTGGCTGTTGTTGAAGCATCAATTCTACCAAAACACTGATCGATCAATCAGAACAATAAACCCTGAATTAAGACATTCGAATTTGGTGTAATGGTAATACTTAATTGTTAGAAAAAAATTAAAGTATGTTTAAATGTATGGTGATTGAGTAATCTTAATTAGAGCATATTAACAGGGATTATTCATAATGAATCAGAAATATATACCTGTCATATGAGAACGAACACAATCGAACAGTAAAATAAAATAATTAATAGTGTAGGAAATTAGGAATTAGGGTTTTCAGATGCAGAAGAGAGAAGGGAAAAAGGGGAAGAATTGAATTGGGAGAGGAATTAGGGTTTTGAGAGAATTTGAATTTGAGTGTGGATGAAGGGAATTGGCCAGCTATTTAAATCCTACCGCTTAGAAGGAGACCGTTACAAAGAGTGGGGCCCTCACAGGTGTCTTTGGTAACAAGTAACCGTTAAATACATTTTTTAATTTCAAAATTCAAATAATCAGACTTCAATTTGGAAAATCCACCAGAATTTTCTTTTATAATTAAATTAACTACGTTTTTTTTAAAAGGAAATGGATGAGTACTGAGTAGAAGAGAGTACACACTATCCAGCCCAAACAGTGGGCCTTTTCATAACGTCTCAAACTCATTTCTTTTGGGCCTTCGATGGCCCATGCCAAACTCAAATATTCTTTTTTCCATGTACTAAAAATTATAAATTACAACAATATAACTTTAATGCCACACTATTAAATGGGTTAATCATGGTCATCCAATTACAAGCATGTCACCAATCCTTAGGGATAAACATAAGGACACTCGGGCAGTTTTAAAAATAATTTAGAAAAAATAAGTACTTTTCAAACAAAAATAGAAAAATATGTAATTTTTTTTAGTAAAAGATACCTTCATCTTGAAATTTACATCACCACGGAATAAAACTAACGATAATTTAATTGGAGTCAAAATTTTAACATTTATTCTTATTTATATATAAAATCGTATACATTTAAACAACATATCTCATTTTCGAATAGTGGTGGAGCATATTAATCCTTAATTAGTTAGGTTAAATTACAAAAAGAAAAAAAAAACTATTGAACTTTGTCATTTTCTTTTAAAAAATAAATTTTAAAGTGTAATAATCTCACTCTTAATTAAACTAATATTTCAAAACTACCCTTACAGAAATTTGTTATAACTTTTAATAGAAGCGGAGACTTAGAATTGATAAAACGATAATGACCTAAAATAATATGGTGATATTTAAGCTTCAATTATCATTTTAAATTATAACTTTTGTGTAGTATTTTTAAGATTAAATTATAAAAAATGCTCCTGAACTATGCATTTTGTGTCAAAAATACCCCTAAACTTTCAAAAGTTTCAAAAATACCCTTAAACTTTCAAAAATAGTTCAAAAATACCATTGTCGTTAGTTTTGGATGGAAACCGTTAAAGTTTTGTTTCAAAAATACCCTTGACTAAAAAAAAGTTAAAAAATACACATCATAAGTTTATGAATAGAAATAGTTAATACCTAGTTGCAAAAATAACTTTAAAATAATAATAATAAAAAGTTTAAAATTGCTCCTAACATTAATATGTTGATAATTTGTTTGAATTTTTTTAAGTTCGAAAAGAATGAACTTTAAAACAAATTAGAAATATATCCTCATTTTTTTCATTTAGATACTCTCATTTTCCTCTTTAATTTTCCAATTCTCAGCTTACACTAATTTTCTCACCAACTAAAATTTTTAAGTTAAAACATGAAATCCCATAAAATCTCACACAATTCTAAAATCAAAATCTCCCCTTAAACATACCAAAACGATAGAAAAAAAAACGTTTTAATTTAAAATTTTGGTTGGTGAGAAAAGTGGTGTAAGTTAAGAATTAAAAAATTAACAGAAAATAAGAGTATTATATAATGATATTATATAATGAGATGATCTATATAATTTATATAATTTGCTTTAAAATTCATTTTTTTCAAACTTAAGAAAACTTCAAATAAATTGATCACTATATTAACGTTATGAGCAATTATAAACTTTTTCTTTTAATTTTAAAGTTGTTTTGCAACAAGGATTAACAGTTTGTGTTCATATACTTACGGTGAAGACATTTTTTAACTTTTTTTTAGTTAAAGGGTATTTTTAAAACTTGTGAAAAGTTCATGGATACTTTTGAAATAAAACTTTAACGGTTTCCATCCAAAACTTACGGCAAGGATATTTCTAAACTCTTTTTGAAAGTTTAAGGGTATTTTTGAAACTTTTGAAAATTTAGGGGTATTTTTGACACAAAGTACAATGTACAGGAGCATTTTTTATAATTTAGCCTATTTTTAACCATTATCTCGAAAGGATGGTTTGGAAATATTTATACAAATATTGTAACTTTAAATTTTTCTTTAAAGTAATGAAAAAGTTGCCATTAATTTATGTCTTAGAAACACCGTGTCTTGGACTCCTGAATTTCTAAAACGAAGGGGAGAAAAATGTATTCATATTTCCCAAGATGGGTAGGTTAGCCTCTCCCTTCTCCAATGTTCGAGAAGCTGAATAAAAAAACGAAATTTATTATTAAATTCAAATATATTTATAACAAATAATATTATTTATATATTCTTCAAATAAACCAGCTTATTTACAAATATAAAAAAAAGTCACTCATACTTAGACAATACTGATAGACAAATGACATTTTGCTATATTTGAACACATTTTTAATAGTTTTATCATTTAAAATACTTATTCTATTAATAATTCATTTTAAATTATAATTAAGGTAAAAATTATTTTATCTGCACTTTCTCTCCTAGAGTTGAAAGTTCGATCCTTATCTCTTCAATTATTATAATAAAAAATAAATATGGTAAATTTTCAAACCATCTTATATAGTAAATAGTTTTTTTAAAATGTCAAACAAATTTAACTGATTAAATAAAAATAAACAAAAATATTTTCAAAATATAATTATATTTTTATAATTTAAAATAATGCAACCTCTTATTTTATTAATTTTTATAATTTATTACTATTACTATTATATTTTCCATACAAAAATACGAAAAATTACTATAAACAGAAAAAATATCAAACTATTTACAAATATTAAAAAATTTCACTATCTATCAGCGATAAACCACGATAGAATTCTATTGTTGTCTATTGCTCAAACGATAAAATTCTATCGTTGTTTATCGCTAATAGACAGTACATTTTTTCTATATTTATAAATAGTTTGATTCATTTTCCTATATTTGAAAACAACCATTCTATTTTTTATTCAAAAACACTTTTCATTTGAAAAATGTGCATGCATTATAATTCACAGTAAAAATATGAAATTAAAATAATGTAGGCTCGTTCGGTAATTATTTGGTTTTTAATTTTTAATTTTTAGTTTTTGAAAACTAAGCCTAAAAACATCTCTCTCACCCTTAAATATCTTACTTTCTTGTCTATTTTTTTACCAATGTTTTCAAAAACCAAGTCAATTTTTGAAAACTAAAAAAAATAATTTTAAAAAAGTCAATTTTTGAAAACTAAAAAAAAAATAATTTTAAAAAAGGGTTGTTTTCAAAAATAAAAAAATGAGTCAAACTATTTACAAATATAGAAAAAATTTAATATCTATCAACGATAAACCGCAATAATCAATCATTTCCCCTTTAAAAACTTGTTTTTGTTTTTGAATTTTGGCTAAGAATTCAACTCTTGTACTTTTTTTTTTTAAAAAAAAAACAAAATGGTTGCCGAATAGGGCCATAACTACTACAATTTGGTAACCATTTGGTTTTTTTTTTTTTTTTTTTTGTGAGAAAACAAACATAATTTTCAAAAATAAAAAACTAAAGGTTTTAGGCCTCATTTGATAATCATTTGAATTTTTGCTTTTAACTTTTGAAAATTAAGTCTATTTTCTCTCAATTTTCTTACCATGATATTCATCTTTCTTAGGTTAGAGAGTTGAATTCTTAGCCAAATTCTAAAACACAATAATAATTTTTAAAAACTACAACCCTAGTTGATAACTATTTGGTTTTTTTGTTTTTAAATTTTAAAAATTAAGCTTATAAACACAGCCCTTCTATCTCTAAATTGCTATGCTGTGTTGTCTATTTTTTTTTTTTTTTTAGAAGAAAGTATACTTCATTAAATCCGAAACAAACCTCAATGGATTACCAACTATAATATCATACTCAATCACATGCTAAAAAAAAAGTAGAAGAAAGTATATTTCATTAAATAAAAAACAAACCTCAGTGGGTTACAAACAAGAACACCATACTCAATCACATGCTTAAACTATATAGGCAAATTTACAATCTATATCCCCCTTTCCAATAAAAAATAGCTCGTCCGACTAACTTATGAGGCACTCCATAACACCCGTGAGGAATGAAATAAAAACTCAAAATGTGAATACAAATCATCCACTCTTTAATCTCTTCCAAAATAACTCCAAGACGAGAATGCTCCATAGAGTTTTCATAAACGACCTTAACTAATATTTGGGAATCAGATTCAATCCATATAATAGCAGAACTTATCTCATCAGCCATTTGAAGCCCAAAAAGAGGGCCAAAACCTCAGCAACTACCACTTCTATCAACATCTCCAAGAATTTCGAACCAGTAGCCACCACCTCACCTTGGTATCGCGCAAAACAAATCCAATCTCGTACTAGTCGACACCACTAAAGCATCAATGTTGAGTGTAAGAGTCGAATCGCCCGAAGGACTCTGATTTGCTAACCTCTGTTTGCCTCTCCATCTTGCGCCCCCCACCTGCTCGATTCTTGTAGTGCACACTATTGCTCTAAAACTCTCAGACATAGTTGAAAACACATCCAACTTTCAACTCCACCACCTCAACCAATATCCCTTCATTTAAAGAATTTCGATCCATCGAAATTATCCTAGTACCCCATAAAAACATGAGAACTCCAATAATATTTTTAAAAAATTAAGCCAAATTTTGAAAACTAACAAAACAGTTTTATTTTAGGTCCAATAATATGAGAACATGAAAACTTTAAAAAAAAAACTAATTAGTGGTTACCAAATCAGGCTACTTTTTTTAGTTTTTAAAACTTTGCTTATTTTCTGAAAATATTGGTATAAATTAGATAACAATGTAAAAAAATTTAGAGGTGAAATTTATATTTATAAGCTTAATTTTTAAAAATTAAAAATAAAAAAATATTATCAAATTGGGTGAGTCTAATACAGGACTCAATAACTCCATTTTCATTATCGGGCTTTTTAAAATAAAAATATAAATTTTTAAAGGATAATGAAAAATACAGTAATTATGTTAAAAGAGTTGTTATGATTTTTTTTTTATTTAAAAAATGCTATTTACCCATTTGTAAGGGGTGGAATGTAAAAATTTTTACATACAATTTTCACTAATTCACCCACTAATTCTAACACGATAATAGTGGGAAAAATCTTTCTAACCTCATTTATTTCAATGAAATAAAGTTTGTACGAAAATAAATTTGATCAAAGCACAAATTAACTATTGAATAACTTTTTCAAAATTCATAAACTCCAACAAAAAAAAAATTCAATGTTGTTTTTCTCAAAAATATTTATTAATTCATATCGAACAAATTCTTATAATTTATTGAACGTGTAGAAGATTTTTTTTAAATGACATTTGGAATGGTAATTTATTGTAGGACTAAATTAGAACAATATAATTTTACCCCTCATTCCAAGTATAAGGTACAAATTTAAACTTAGATAAAAAAAAAAAAGTGATTTTTTACTTTAAAAAAATGTACATATCAATTTAAATTAGAAATTAAAAGTATAAATACTTTATTAGAAATGCTAATGGTTATTTCAAGAATAATTTGGCTTGTTGGTTTCCGAATAATTTGGCTTGTTGGTTTCCAAATTTAGTTAAATCAAACCATATTTTTTCCAAAAAGATTTATTTTTTCCAAATTTACTCTCTCTCCAAAACATATTTTAATTAAGGGAAAAAATGCAGTTTAATAAACACACGTTGGAGTTATCCGGAGAGCAATGATGGACACAAAAGGCAGCGACTGAATCCCCCCATTCCTTAACCTTGCTTCTTCGCTCCCCTGTCTTCTTCAAATTATTTGGTACCATTAATCTTCTTCAGTTTCCCTTTCCATAGCTTTTTCTTCAAGATTACGTGAACCCCTGATTCAAGCCAGCCTCCACAAATCTCTCCTTTCCAATTACTTCTCTTTTCTTCTTTCTTTCTTTCAAGCTTTCTTACACTCTTCAATCAACTAACCCACTACTCGGTTTCTTCGATTATGGCTTCTCTTAACTCAATTTCTCCTTCTCAATCTCTTTTCCATAAAACCCCTTTCATAATTCCTACTTCTTTTTCGAACCCAAATTTGGATTCCTGTTTCTTACCCAACAAAAGGGTTTCTTTGTCCTTTCGATTTCAGAAGAACCGGGTTGGAATTTCAACAGTTCGAATGAAGAATGTGCCCTTTGTTTCAGCCACTACGGCTGAGAAGCCGCAGAAGAGGTACCCTGGTGAATCGAAAGGGTTTGTTGAGGAGATGAGGTTTGTAGCGATGAAATTGCACACTAGGGATCAAGCTAAAGAGGGTGAGAAAGTTACTAAAGAGCCCCAAGAAGGACCTGTTGCTAAATGGGAACCGACTGTTGAAGGGTATTTGAAGTTTCTTGTGGATAGCAAACTTGTTTATGATACGCTGGATAGAATCATTGCCAAGGCCGTGTTTCCTTCCTGTAAGTTGTTTTGCTGATTTCCTGGTTTCTTGGATTTGGCTTTTTGAATTTTTTTTTTTTTTTTTTTTTTTTTTTTTTTTTTCCTGATTTCTTGGATTTACTCTGGCTGTGGCAAACGTTGTTCTAATTTTTACTTCTAATGCTTATGCTTTTGTTTATTCAGTGTGTTCTTTTGCTGTTATTGTTTTCTGATAACTTGTTTGAATATTTATTATGAACTTTTCTAGTTTGGACTTTTGGGGGTTACAGTGTATTTGATTTTGCTATATGAGCTTTTTCATTTTTTGACTTGGTGCATTATTGTCTCATTACAAAAAATAAAAATATGTGCACTATTGTGCAATTAGTTTGTTTTTCTTTGATGATAAAAGAACTTCCAGAAAAATCACGTTTTGTATTTGATTATGCTAGGGTTGAGAAAGAGGGTTGGGGGTATTAATGGTGGCTTGGCTGATAGATTACAGGGACAACAAAAAACTCTATGAATCACATATGCCAATAACCGAATTGGTTATGAGTCTATTGCTGCATAGTCGTCTGAATGTTCTTTTCTAGTAGTTCTTTCCCTAAATGAATCTGCACCAATTGATATTCTCTTCAGTTTGTAGTCCTTTAAACTCCAAGACCCATAACTGTTTTTTGATTACTGACATTGAGGGTCTTTAAAAGTTTGAATAAAGTAAGCAACTTTGTTTCATCTGCTCTCTCTTGTTTCCTTTTTAAGTAGAAAAATCCTCTGTTATGCACACTGGCTACTACTAAAATTATGTTAAAGGTAATAAGAAGATCTAGGTAATAAGAAATACTCTTCTTTCCAAGATATAGGTGGATGGAGAAATTACAATCTATTTTTATATTGTTATAGTTAGATCTGCTTGATTTGAAGGCTTGTTTAAATTGTGTTTAGTAATCTTTGTAAAAATTAAGCTTTTTGTATGGTTCTTCTTCTAGTTCACACATAAGTATCATAGGTAAGCTAATTGTAGGAAATTGATGAAGTCTTTTGTATGTGGTAATAGATGCAGAGTTCAGTAACACAGGATTGGAAAGGTCTGAACCATTGGCAAAAGATTTGGAGTGGTTCAAAGAACAAGGCTACGCCATTCCAGAACCTTCTCCTCCTGGAGTCACCTATGCTCGTTATCTTGAAGAGCTATCGGAAAAGGATCCTCAAGCATTTGTTTGCCATTTCTATAATATATACTTTGCCCACACTGCTGGTGGTCGGATGATTGGGCGAAAGGTAAATACACATTTTTCTTGAAAAACTGGTTCTGAGCTTTGTATTTATATGTATGCAAACTCACCATATGTTCATTTTCGGTCTTCCTGTTACATAATTGGTTTTGAGTCAACCGCCATGAGTTGATAGTAAAAGACTTGAAAGGGAATGAGTTTTTAATTATGGTGTGCACTACGTATGTAACTATTGTATAATCTATCGTAAAAGGATTGAAGGTATTTGGTTTGAGCATAAATCGACCGGCTTTTGTTACTTGTTCTTAGTTGCAACTAACTATTTAAAAGTATCGAAATTTGTTATTATTTGATCGTATAATCTACTTAGGCATAAGCCTTGTCCTGTCATGCTATGTAAGTTCTTCCCTTGCAATTATTAGTCGTCTTAGTCGTCCGACTTTTTATCTACTTCAGGTAGCAGAAAAGATACTCGACAACAAGGAATTGGAATTTTATAAATGGGATGGTGACCTTTCCCAAATGTTGCAGAATGTAAGGGAGAAGCTGAACAAAGTCGCCGAAGTAAGTCTCTCTTTCTTTCTTCCTATAGGTGTCGATTTGCTTTTCTCTTCCGTTTTATCGATTGTTTTCCATTGAATTCCAAGAATGTCTTTATTTCTGTTGTTCTGAACCATTTTGTTCGATAAAACTGTACTCAACACGATGTTGGTTGCCAATGTTTGTACACCAGAGCTGGAGTAGGGAGGAGAAGAACCATTGCCTGGAGGAAACTGAGAAATCTTTTAAGCACTCGGGAGAAATTCTCCGTTTGATATTGTCATGATGACAACGACAACGACGACGGCAAACATGATGACAATGCTTGCTTGTCTTCTAATAGTTATGTTATTTTTATTCTGTACAGCTCTAATGGGTTATGCCCACCATCTCTGTCAAAGCTTAAATTCTTAGATTCCCTTATTGAAACTTCCAACTTTTATTTAAGGAAAAAAGTATCTGTTTGTAAACTCTGAAAGTTTAAAGTTATATCCTGAAAAGGGATATTCAAGTGTATTTACAGGAATCAACTTGGCTATTATTTTACTGGAAGAAAGGTTATGTTTATCTTTTTGTTGGATCAGAGAGGGGATAAGAGGATTGAATAGCTTGAGAGTATTGAAAAAGACAACACCAAAAACAGAGTTGACTTACTTTTTGAATAGCTAGTAAAGTGAGTCGTAACAATACGAGAGGGACAATTGCTCGAGAGTAATGTGATATTTATGGTTCAAAATTTTTGTAGTTGTAAAAAGTGACATTATTTGCTTCAAGTTCCAAAAATATCAAATAGTATGGGTTTACCATTCTTGATCGGATTCAAGTTTTATTTTTATTGGATCGGATACCTGTTTGGACTTTATGGGCTCTGTATAATCAACAAACAACAATACATTGTGGGACATTGTGGAAATTTAGAGGTATGCAACACAGGTATGCAAAATCCGTGTCTGTTTAACAGTTTTTAATACTTTGTCTGGGAATCAACTAAACTAAAAAATATAAAATATTTTTTTGTCCTAAATTTTGGACTTAGTTTCCATTTGGTCTTCAGGTTTTAAAATGTTAAACATTTAGTCTTTTAAGTTTTGAGTTTGGTTTGAATTTAGTCCATATTTCAAAATATTACAATTTTAATTTTTATCCTTTAGATTTGAGTTTTATTTCAATTTAATTCTTAGGTTTTAAGATTTATACTTTAAATCTCGATTTTTCATTAAATACTTACTTTCAGTCATTAGCGTTAATGTTTAAAAGAATTATAAATGATTTTCAATTTAACTTTAATAGCAATAAAAAATAGTGAAATTTAATTAATTATTATTTTTTAATTTTTTTTAAAATTAATGAATAGACATTTACACTAAGAATGGAAAGTGAGTATTTATTGAAAAATTAAGATTAAAAATGTAAATTTTAAAATTTTAGAATCAAATTGAAACAAAATGCAAATCTTAAAGGTAAAATTGTAACATGAAACCTATGAACTATTTTGTTTTTTAATGACACCATGGACTAAATCGAAACCAAACTCAGAATTTAGAGGTATGCAACATAGGCATGCAAAATCCGTATTTGTTTCACAGTTTTTAACACTTTGTCTGGGAATAAACTATTTCATGCATCCTCATTTCCTACATCGGTGGGTTTTGTCTTTTCCCCTCTTCATCTATTTTTCATCTTATATCTATAATTTCATTTTAAATATAGTTAATTAAGTAATTAATATTAATTAAAAATTAATATAAATATTTATTTTAATAAATCAATAATAACCTATTAAAATATTTACTTAACTTATTTTTAGAATAAAAGTTTATTAAATGAATGCAATTATTTTTTACATAAATTATTAATTAATTAGGTAACAATATCTTAAATATATTTAGTTAGTAAACTAGGATTAATTAATTTTTATCAGTACAAAATTTATTTTTCAATAATAATAATTGATTACTTTTTTTTTCTATAATTAAGCAATTATTTTTTGAGATTAATTTTAATTTGATAATTCATTATGAACATATAATTATTATTGATTATTTATAATTAGTTAATTGTTTATTGTACCTAATTCATTATTATTGTATCACATTTTTATCATTTTTTCACTTTTTATATAATATATTATTTATTAAAATATATCTTCTTATATTATTTAATTAAAATTAAAATTACTAATGTTGAACTTAATTAATTATAAAAATAATTAAGTATTTGATTATAATTAATATGACGCTCATTAAATATATTAATTATTTAATTTTAATTATAAATTACTCAATTTAAAAATATTTATACTTAAAATTATTATGAATGTTTTCAAATATAAGAAAATGAACCAAAATTTTTATAAATATAGCAAAATTTCATTGTTTATCTGTAGTAGACTGCGATAGACTACTCTATGTGTCTATTTGTAGTTTATTGCGACATAGATAGTAATCTATCGCGGTTTATCGTAAATAGACAATGAAATTTTGCTATATTTGTAAATATTTTCAACAATTTTGTCATTTAAAATAATTTTTCAAATTATTATTGATTCTTAATTAATTAATTTTTATCAATATATTGATTGATATTTATTATTTAATTAATTAATCTATTACAATTATATAAGATTGTCAGGCTTAATTTTATAAATTAAATACAAACAAAATTTTTGTTCATAAATTTTCTACGCACAACCAAACACCGTCATCTTTGATTCTCATGCATCTTCTTTCCAGACGTCCTATTACTAAGTATTTTTTATTCTCAGATATCTATGAAATCTTAAACCAAACGATTCTAAATGTGTAACATTTTAAAATTTAGGGACTAAATAAAAATTAGACAAAAACGTAGGAATGAAAATGATATTTTTCTTTCTTCTTTTAGTATGATTTTGTGCACTCACCGTCCAATTGAAATCTAGAAGCACTAAAAAGAAAATTTTAATTCAATCACAAAATTTCAAAACTTCTCAAATAAAATCAACCTAAACAGACATAAAGCAAACCCTAAATCTTCGGCTTTAACTTAAATAAAATCCATAATTGAAGTTTAATGAGGCATTTAAGCAAAAAGTGAACTTATTTATAAGTCATTGAATTGATGGTAATAAGTTGCAGAGACTAGGGCCATAATGAGTTTATTAATTCCTTTTTTCAATTGACCCCAAGTAAAATATAATTCATCAATGGTAATCTATAAAGTGGGTCCCAGTTGTTTACGTTTATTGTTGTTTACTAGTGTTCCATAATTGTAATGAACTGTGGGGCACATCTCCAAATCTGTAATCAAAACGTGTAATCTGATTGAGAAATGGAGGATATTCAATCTGATTGTGGTTGAAAATTACGTGTGACTCACTACCTTTATCGTTACCATTATCGTTTACTATCACAAACATTATTACGGTAACAGTATGAAAATTATAAATCTGCCACATTTATTGTTACCTTTACATTTATCGTTACTGTTACCTTTACTATCAGTCAAAGCAATCCAATCACATTTGCGATCCAGGCTCATTACAATTGATCTATTAGTAATCTCATTACGATTACAACAGTTTTCATTACGGATTCGTAAACATGACTTTAACGTTTAATTTTGGAAACAGAATCTTTCATAAGATTTGTAGTGTGACTTTTTTTTTTTTTGGCACGAGTCTTAAATTCTTTACCAAACATTTTAAAGATTGAAAATATAGAAAACATTATCTCTCCCTTTTGGGTTGAAATTTATCCAATAGTGTGGCCTTCTCATCAATGTTAGTGGTCTCATCAAGTACGACATTGGCTCGGCCGGCACCGGAAGAGGCTTGTCTTGTTTCATTTTCTTGTTTATTGGGTCTTCCAATTTTTGTCAGTTCCCTTTAGGAATCATTCTTATATATATACTTCTTTTTCTTTCCCTTTTCATTATATATATGTATATATATGTTTTGAAGTACTTAGTGCTGAAAAGTTAGTGAGAATAATTGGAAATGGAAGTGATAAATAGAATTGTGACAACAAGAAAATCGATCGATGAATTCCCAGTTGAATCAGACTTTGAAGTGAAATATGAAGATCTTGTTGTTTCAGTGAAATCTGGGTGTGATAATATTATCCTTAAAAATCTTTATGTTTCAATTGATCCATATCAGATCAACCGTATGAAGAGCTTTAGTTCTTCCCACAAAACTTCTTCTTTTGCAACTCCCATCATCCCTGCCCAGGTAATTCAAATCTCTATCTATTTATCGTTCTTTTAAGGTCTGTTTGGTAGACAATTCAGATTCTGTTTTATGTTTTTTATATTCATTGAGTTCAACGAATATGCTTTTGGTTATCGTATGAATTTTGTTTGATTTTTATGTTTTCAATATATCCTGATTTTGAATTTGAAATTTTGAATTGCAGAATTATATTATAAAAGATAATAACAACAACAAATGAAAAAGATCCATTAAATACAAAACTGATCATTCGATGAAGTCGCCATAATATGACTGATTGCTGTTTTACCTTTAGATGTACGAGAGAAAAGTATCTTGATTTATATCCAATAGTTTTTTTTTTTTTTTTTTTTTTTTTTTTTTTTTTTTTTAATTGTAATAAGTATCAATTTTAGGGATAATAACCAAGTGTGTAGTATCATTTTAAAAATTGCAAATATACCAAATTCTATCAGTGATAGACCACCTAGACTCTAAAAGTAGACTTTGCTATATTTGCAATTTTTTTTTAAATATTGCTATATATGCTAATACTTTGAATATGATTGCTATATTTGTAATTGTCCAGTGTAATTGGAGTTAGGAAGATTCGAATCACAGACTTTGTAGTCACTAACACACTTTTATGCTAGTTGAATTATGCTTGTTTTTGACTATATTCAATAATTACTAAAATGTATATAGATTTTCAAATTTACGTTGAACTGTTTTAGCTATATTATTATGGCGATTTTATTGAATAATTTTTGTGAATTTTGTATGGAGACAGCCTATAGATGCTTTGGGAGTGGGAGAAGTATTGGCCTCAGGGAACCCTGATTTTAAGGAGGGGGACTTGGTAATAGGGCTCATACATTGGGCTGAATACAGTGTAGTCAAAGCCCAAACCAACATGCTTAGAAAATTGGACACTTTGGGATTTCCATTGACTAACCATCTTGGAGTTTTAGGTAATTAACATCTTTTTTTTCTTACTTCTTAAATTAAAAACTAAACATTTATCTTCTTTTTCCCCAAAGTTACTAATTTGTTTTTTGTTTGGGGGGTTTTGATTAGGATTTAGTGGGCTGACAGCATACGCAGGTTTGTTCGAAGTAGCGAAGATTAAGGAAGGGGAGAAAGTATTTGTGTCGGCTGCTTCTGGCTCTGTTGGAAGTTTAGTTGGACAATTCGCAAAGTTGCATGGCTGCTATGTTGTTGGTTGTGCTGGTTCTGATCAAAAGGTCTCTCCTAAAAACTCTAATATATTATATGGGTTATTAATTTTCAATGGTCTATTGATATTAATTTGGCCATTGATTTTCAATTTAGTCTCATAGTTCTTAAAGTGTTTTATTTCGTACCTATAGTTTTTTTTTAAAGCTATTTTGTATCTATAGTTTTAAAAATTTTAGTTTTGTCTCAATAATTTGATCAAAATCTCTATTATTGTTATCATGTTGATTATTACATGGTACATTCTTGTTTGCTATTTGGTGAATTGTTTGCTTATAATATTGTGTAGGAATTTAGGTTAATTTGAGTAAGAAATAAGAAAAAAGAGAGTGGATTTTTATGTGTAAGAAATGAGAAAGGGAAAAACTAATTGAACCCATATTCAAAAGATTATGAAAATGGATATTAGTTAAATTATATGAACTTAGAACATTGTTAACATCTAACTATTATATACAAAGTTGACATTGTATAGAGAAAAAATAAATAAAATAAAAGCTATGCCTATTTTCATGCATCCAATAGTTTAATTAACAAGCTAGCCACATTGTGAGAACCTATTATTATTAAATAACTTTTCGTGAAAATAGTATATGCAGTTTATTTATAATTGACTCTCGTCTCAATTTAAATTAATATCAAATTGTAGGTGGCGTTGCTTAAAGAGAAGCTTGGATTTGATGATGCATTCAATTACAAGCGAGACAAGGACTTGACATCAACCTTAGAGAAGTGAGAATTATTCAAACAAAATAAACTTCATTTTTCAATATTGTTAAATTATTAAAAGTTAAAAGGTCGTAGGATAATCATTTGATTTTTAAAAATTTATTTCCACTCATAAGTTTCTATGTTTTGTTATCTATTTCCTATCAATATTTTAAAAAATAAAGCCAGATTTTAAAAACTAAAAATAGTAGTCTTCAAAAACTTGTTTTTATTTTTAAAAATTGATTGAAAATTCAATTGTTTCTTAAGATAGGTAAACACTGTAATAAGTAAATAGAGAGAAAACAAGTATAAATTTAAAAAAAAAAAGAAAAAGAAAGATGAAGACCCCTCATTGATAACCATTTCATATTTTATTTTTTATTTTTAAAAATTAAGATTAATTCTTCTCAATTTCTTATAACGATCTGCATCTTTCTTAAGTACAGAGTTGAATTCTTAACCAAATTTCAAATTCTAAAAACAAGCTTTTAAAAACTATTTTTTTTTAGCTTTCAAAATTTCATTCGATTGGTTTTTGAAAACATTAGTAAAAAGTAGATAACAAATCAAGAAATTTAGAAGTGACGGAAGGAGTACTATTTATTGCCTCAACTTTAAAAAACGAAAAATCAAATGGTTAACAAACGGAGCCAAAATCACTATCCAACCGAACCGAGCCTAAAAAATTTAAACTTTCGAGTTTAACTAAATATATATATGTAGGTACTTCCCTGATGGGATTGATGTTTATTTTGACAATGTGGGAGGTGAAATGCTAGAAGCAGCCATATCCAACATGAAGTCATTTGGAAGAGTTGCTCTTTGTGGTGTAATTTCTGAATACACAAATTCCAAAAAGGCTATACCAAGCATGCTTGATTTGGTGTACAAAAGAATCAAAGTCCAAGGCTTTTTAGGTGGAGATTTTTTAAATGTGTATCCAGATTTCATCTCTAAGGCTTCTCAATGCCTTCGTTCTAGCAAGATTGAGACACTTGAAGACATATCAGTTGGAATCCACAGTATTCCTTCTGCTTTCATTGGCCTCTTTAAAGGTGATAATATTGGAAAAAAGATTGTCAAATTTGTATGAGGAAACAAGAAATTCAATTGGTGCAATGATCTGATAATTATGTGTTATTTCTCTTTCTTGCATTGCATGTAGTCCAAGCAATCATCAACCTCTTGCTGGTTTGGTTTTATTGGAAGCATTCAAATATAAATGCTATTATATAAAGAAAAATGTTAAATAATACTTTTGAGTTGTATGTGGAGATTGAATCTTTGACTTCTAAAGAGAAAGATCATGTCAATTATCGTTGAGCTAAGCTCACTTTAGTTTCTTAAATTGTTTTTAAACGTTGATGATACTAACAATTTTGTTTGAATTTTATTATAGAATTGTCTTTATACTTTTAGAATTTTGTAACGGTTTAATCTCTATCTAATTAATCTTAAAAAAAAAAACAAATCTCTATCTCATTATATATATTTCTTATGAGGTAACAACTTAAACTTTATGTAGTTTATAAATTTTTTTAATCTACAAATGTAAAAACGTTTATGAAATCTTAATAATATTTTTTTTACATTATAGACTTAAATCATTACCAATTAAAAAGAATATTATTATGGGAGATTTTTAAAAATAGAAAAATAAGGGAAACTATTTACACAAAAATAGCAAAATTTGTAGATAATTATGATAGACGCTGATAGAAGTGATCTATCAGGGTCTTATCAGTGATAGAAATGAGAGAAGTCTATCGTTGATAGATGCTGATAGAAGTCTATCAATGTCTATCAGTGTTTTTCTTTTGCTATTTTCTGTAAATAGTTTGACATCTTTTCTATCTGTGAAAATTTTCCTATTATTATTTTAATTAGTAAAAAATGAAGAATTAAATTATTACGTTTATAGCCAACGTGAGCTTAGCCAAAGTGACTTTATAATATTAGAGTATTAATATTTGAATAAGAATCAAATATTAAATAAAAATGAATTCAATTTATATTAAAACTATAACTTATAATTAATATAGATAAAGATTCATATTAAAACTATAGGTTATGTGAGAGATGCATTTTTGAATATGATTCAAATTAGTTATTATATTAATAATTAATTTTAATTAAATATTAAATATTTAATTAAATAATTTTATTTAATTCATTAAATAAACTTCCCTACATTGCAGGGGAGTGGGGAGAGGGAAATGGGTAGTGGAGAGAGGGCAATTACCCTCTATCATTGTGCTTTAAATTACAAAAGAGTCTGCAATGCAAAGGGCTAGAAAAAATACGTGGTTTTTTTTATTGCTCTCCAAGTTCTCCCTATCTCTCTAAAATATCCATATTCTTTGAGAAATTATTTCTTTGGTTGTTAGTTCTCCATACTCTTTCACAAGGTTCCCACAACCTCTTTGTCCAAAGAGAATAGCAGAGAAGACTTGTGGTTGTGTCTAGTTCATTGTTGTTGTTCGTGCTGGAACAATCCTATTTGGAGAAGAGTTTGAAGACTGTGCTTCAAAGGTGATATCTTTTTCCTTTTAAAGTTCTTAAAAGTATGCTTAATAATTTTTATTTACTTTGTTCTGTATTAATTTTCTATAACAAAATTGGAGCAAAGCGATCAAACGTAACGTTTCCGCTAAAGGAATTCAATTCCATCATCATCAACCAGGTTGAGCCTTGGCCTCGACTTAAGCCTCTGCCTCGACCATTTTTCAGAATGTGCATAGTGTACTTGTACATATGTATGATGAGAATATTTTACCTTTATGCACTTAGGGTTGGCCTCGGTCAGCCCCCCTGTGAAATTTTATTCATATATTCATGTTCGTTAATCATTTTGAGCCTCAACCTCGACCTTAGCTCTTTGCTTCACCTTGGTTTCCTTGGCCTTAGCTCTTCTCTTCAACTTGGTCTACTTGGCCTCTGTATTGATCGACTCGGCCTCGGCTTTTCGCTTCACCTTGGTCTCCTCAGCGTCGACATTGATCACCTCACCTTGGCTCTTCGCTTCAACATGGTCTCCTCGACCTTGTCATTGGTTTCCTCAGCCTCAACTCTTCATTTCAACTTGGTATGCTCTGTGTCACGGTCGGGCTTCTCCAACCGTGTGGCACCATGACAGTCACTCGTACGGTCAGCCTTAAGGGGAACCCAAGCCCCAATCTTCTTTTCTCCATTCTTTTTGAAGCTTCGTCGGACCTTAGGCGAGGTTCTCTCGTCCTCAATCGAATTGAGCTTATGCGGAACTGAACTCTATTCAGACATACACGTTACCTGTACGTGTACTTCCCTCCATCAAGCGACTCCATCTGACTTGCCTTTAATCTAGGTCAAGTCTTACAGCTCAACCTTGCCTTTGCATGAGGCTAAGGTTATTAGCTTTCTCTCTCCGACTCGGGTCTGCTTGTCAAGAATCGTCACAACTACCCCATGGGCATATTTTCAACGTCGGGACTACCCGGACATCCATCCATCCGAACGTAACGAGGCATGAACCCTTCCGTGTCCATGCTAAATCATTTGCCGAGATAAAACGACATAGCGGGTGTTATATCGAACCTCCGGCCCATGGGAGAAAGCGCAATGTCGGCACACCCGTGTCGTCCGACACTGTCCACGAGATCCCATTCTCAATGGAAGACGCCCGAGACTCTTGTCCCGGAACGCTCGCCCACGCCGTGACACATGTCTATGCCATAGGGTAGCTCGTTTAAGCCATCAAGCCAAGGGGTGGTGGAGAGCTGACACCATGCCTCCCCCTTATAGTACATTCTAGGCATTTCTCACCTTGACACCGATGAACGTTGACAGTGCTACCTCGTCACAAGTTTTGTACAACGCCCGTTCGAACTCCGATTGACATGAAATTCGACGTGCTTCCATATTCCATCAATATGGTTCTAACTCCAAAGCCGCTCGTCCAAACTCACAACGAAACTCCTTCTTTTGAGGAAACGGCCCGGGGCCCCATCTGGTCCCCACTGAGCTTGTCACTGACACTGCCAATGGCACTGATGCTTGTATTTTCGCTTGATGCTCGACTTTGCATGCTTGCCCATTTATCTTGGTGTGTTGGATGATGCACCATCCTCCTCGGTTGCATCATGGCACTTGTCTTGGCCCTCTGTCGTTGCCAGATGTGTCGACACTCCCGTGTCGCCACTTACACTGTCCGCCCCACTTGTTAGCGGGGTCACAATCTACTTACTTCAAGTATGATTGTGACACTCTGCCTCGACATTGGTCGTATTGGCTGCCTTAGCCTCAACCAAGGTCTTCTTGGCCTCGACTTGGACTCCTCGACACAATCTGCACCATGGATTTTAGTCCACCAGTCTTGCTATCTTTGCTTGGCATAACTTCATGTTGCTTCGTTTGTGTGACAGTTTGAGGTTGCCTTTTCCCCAAGTTGAGGCGGTGTTTGATTTCATGTTCTCTACAGATGACAGTCTTAGCCTGAGTTATCTCTATCCAAGATCATGTTCCTGTCCCTCTTACTCATGCTTTATAAGGTATGCAGATTATTAGTAGTACATTTTCTTTCCTACAGACGACACCAACTATTGATGCCAAATTTTAGATAGGAGAAATGCGTTCGACCTATCCGTGACACCCGCAGTGAATTTGTTTGAAGGGTGAAAGACTTGGGAAGCTAGAGAGTTTGAAAGTAGCAAACAAGTTACCTCATATGAAGTTATAATAATGATGTATTTATAGAGAAAGTTGACCTAGTTGTTCCCTAAGGTTTCAGAGTTTCCTTAGGATAATTAGATTACCTATCGGGGCCAAAGGCATGCCCGATTTCATGTTTGGACAAAGTGAGGTCGAGGCCGAGCATCTTTCCCTAGGCTCATTTTGGTCCTAGGGCGATGCTTTGGGCCTTGGTCATATGTGGGATATGCCCCATTAGCTATTGTTCTAAGGTTGTCCTTGACCTCGGCCGAGGATGAGGCCGAGCACATTAGTTTGGGCTTAACCCTCTTCCCTATGCCCATCTTGGTCCTAGGGTTCTATTTTTGGCCCAAACCTTATTATTTTCTCAACCTTGTTGCTTCTATTCCTATTTTCTGCCAATTATACCATACGGTCAAAAATTACCCATAACACATTTGTAATCAACTAATTAAGAGATGAGTTGTTTCAAGTACTTCCACTCTCATATATATTGTTGAATTAAAAAATGAAAATCTTTATTGTACTCATGGTATTAAATTCTTAATGACATGTAGATATTTCTATATCGATATTACCACATTTCCATGGATTCGACATTTATATGAGAGGTGAATTGACATTTTCATTGTATGGTAAAAGAAATTTCATAAACTATATATATATATACATATATAAAATAAGTAACAAAATGTCACTAATGTAAATATAATATAAATAATAAACATTTTAACTTGTTTAAAATGTCATCTTTTTTGGGTGAATTCTTCCCTCTTTTGTTGACTTGCCTTCCCATTAGGTTTCTTTATTTTTCCATGTTGAACTAAAAAAAATTGTTTAAAAAGTCCACAATGTGTATTTACTAATTTAAATATTTTTTGGTTGTTAATAATTTTTTCAGAACTATCTAGATATTCTATCAATATTTACATCAAAATTTTCATAAAATTGAGACCTCGATATTTTTGTCAACATCAACCGTTTAAACTTCGACTATACTTATCATATCAACTCTCACCAATTTAAGTTTTCTATTATCGAGTATTGATGTAGTAGGAAGTCTTGTTATATTTACCAGGTCTAAACTTAGCATCCATTAAGTATATTACAATTTTTCCTATGTAGTAATACATTGATATAAGTGACATTATGATGATGAACTTATTTTTAAGTTGTAAATAGCGCACATTTTAAGCTAGTTCTATTCTAGGATTTATTTATTGTTTACTTTTGATGCTTAATTAACAAACTTCACACATAATTTTTGTTTTATAGAAATTGAGTAGAATGGAGAATTCAAAAGATTTATCCAACAAATCATAAGCAATCGAGTAAAAATGGAGAGAGAAAGAGAAGTAACATTAGGTAAAAGAAAATGAATTTTGCCAAAATGAGCGAAGCTCAATTGGCATAGAATTTGACATATTATCAACATCGAAGTCAAAAATTCAATTCTCTAACACACAATAATAAAATCAGCCCTTCCGAATAGCACCTATTTTGTAAAAGTTACTTTTTTTTAGTTAAACTTATAGACACCACTTTTACCTTCAAATTTATTAATTTATTGTCTACTTTTTACCAATGGTTTAAATAACCAAGCCAAAATGTGAAAACTAAAAAAAAAAAAAAAAAAAGTAGCTTTAAAATTTTGTTTTTTGTTTTTGCAATTTAACAAAAAAATTAACTATGGTACTTAAAAGAGATGCAAATCAATATCAGAAATGGTGAGAAAATAAGCTTAATTTTCAAAAACAAATTTAAAAAATCAACTAGATACCAAACGAGGTTGTAATTTTTTAAAATTTTGTTTTTAGAATTTAGAATTTGACTAAAGCAACTCTTGTACTTAAAATTGATACAAACTATGACAAGAAAAATGAAAAGAAATAGACTTAATTTTAAAAAAAATGAAATAATTACCGAACCGATCTAGATTTCGTATTTATACTAGAATCAACCACTTTTAATTTAAATAGAGCTTATACTTTGATCCAACGACATTGCTTAAACTAAGCTGTCCGGGTACATGTAGATTATATATTACCATTTTTTTTTTTTTTTTTTTTTTTTTTTTTTTTTTTTTTTGCTTATGAAACGATCAAAGCCGAACTATTCATTTGTTAAATAATTGATGACAAAATGAGGATAAGTACAAAAATATTTTTTTTCCTTACAATTCAAGTTTACTAAAAATAAATATTTCAAACTTTTTAAAAGTTACATTAAAATTTTGGAAGTTTCTATCATTAGAAAAAATGTCAAACTATTTACAGAAAATAAAAAAAAAATACGGATAAACCTGATAGACTATCACAATTATCTAAAAATTTAACTATTTTCTGTAAATAGTTTTCCTTATTTTTCTATTTTTAAAAATTTTCCTTACAATAAACATAAAAGTTGAATCTTGAAAACAACTTTTTAAATTAAAATCTCTCTCATGATTTGGGTTGAATTTTCAATTTAATTTCTATAATTAGTTTGAATTTGGTCCCGTTCAAATCTCACTAATCATCATACATTTTTCGTTTACATAATAATAAACTTGTGTTTTCAATTTGGCAAATCCAAAATTATAAACTAAGGTGTATTTGAAATACATTTTCAAGTATTTAATTTAAAAAATAAGTCATTGTAGAAAAAATTAAAGTGTTTGACAACCACTCAAAATAGATTTTGAAGTGTATTTTAAACTCTTTTTATCAAAAGAGTTTAAATATAAATGAATTTTTTAAAAAAATATTCTTTTTTCAAGTCAACTTAAACGGCCCTAAATCACTTGGAGTGATTAATTCTTTAATTCATTTTCATATGTTTTCTTATCTATTTCTGTTTGATATTTGACATGCCTAATTATTTGTTACATAAGAATTATATAATACATTTATTTTTGTTATGGAATATCGAAATTATGTGGTGGACTCGTGGTAAAATATAATGATCCATTTTTGTTGCACTTATTAAAATGGTTTTTAGGTTCTTAAAGTTTATTGGAATATAAAAATTCATAAAGCTTTTCACAAGTATGTGTTCTTTAACTTCCTTCTAAAATTTATGTTCTTCGTCAATTTGATTTAATTTCATATATGGTTATATAGACCATGATAGAAATTAATTTATTATGTGTTTTTATTTACTAAATCTCTTATTTGCTTTTCTTAAGTACATTTTAGAACTAATATTGGATTAGAAGGTTGTTAGAATGTTAATCCTTAGTTATTCTGATGATATCTTAAAAAGGTAAAAAGAAACAAAGAAAACAAAGTTTAGGAGAGAAAATGAGTTAGAATTGTAGAAAAATGTTAAAGAAAAGTGTTGAGAGAGTAACAAACAAAAATTCTCAAAAATAAAATATATGAGCATGTTTGCTATATTTGTAAATGGTTTTATTATTTTATTATTTATGAAGAAACTCCTATAAAATATCAATGATATTTTAAAGTTATTTTTTAAAATAAAATTATATGTCGGTGTCTACCATCCTATATATATAATTGAAAATCATTTATTTTAGAAATTTTTTTACAAATAAAAAAAATGTCAAACTATTTACAGAAAATAGCAAAAAAAAAAAATAATGATAGACATTGATAGATTTCTATCAGCGATAGACTTCTATCATTTCTATCCCTGATAGACTTCTATCAGCGTCTATCACAGCTATCTGAAAATTTTGCTATTTTATGTAAATAGTTTTCCTTGTTTTTTTATTTTTAAAAATTCTTCTTTATTTTACCTACTTTGACAAATTTATGAAAATAAAAACTAAGTTTAAATAATAAAAAATTATTATAAATGGAAAAAATATCAAACTATTTACTAATATAGAAAATTTCATTATTTATCTGCGATAAACCACGATAGACTTCTAACATTGAGCGATAGAAGTCTATTGCGGTCTATCCCCCGTGATAGAAATCTATTGTGGTTTGTCGATAATAGACAATAATATTTTTTATATTTATAAATATTTCTATATTTCAAAACAATCGTTTAAATAATACTTATTTATTATACACATATATTATATATATAATTAAATACTAATTTGAAACTTTAAATTAAAACTTCAACAACTTTTTGTGGCTGTATTTAAATTGGAGTCTCTTCCCTTCCATTTGTAACAACAAAAAGAAAAGAAAAGTTTAGGTTATAACAATGGAAGAAGTGAGGAACAAGTTCATCACATTAAAACATCATATCAATGGGTTTCCAGTTGATTCAGATTTCGAGCTCCATTCCCAAATTCTTCATCTCTTTGCTAAGCCAATCTCAGGTGAAATTGTTCTTAAGAATCTCTTTGTTTCCATTGATCCATACCAAATCAATCGTATGAAGACTCATCATTCTTCACACAACATTTGGTTTGCTACTCAATCCATCATTCCAGGACAGGTAAGGATATATTTGTGAGTGACTTTAAAATAGTTAAATTCGTTTTTGTCATTTTCAAAACTACTTTGTTATATGCTTTTAATCATTCAAAATCAATTTTTGATGATATAAAAATTGCATTTAAAAGTGTTAAATTAAACTTTAAATTGATTTTGCATGATTAAAACGAGTTTCAGAGTGATTTTCAACATGATAAAAGTGATTTTAACAATTTCAAAATCATTCCAAAATATGCACTAATTATAATTAATATAATTAGGTTAAATTATATAAAATGTTCTTGAACTTTGCAATCTGTGTAAAAAATGCTTCTGAACTTTCAAAAGTTTTAAAAATGCCCTTATATTTTCAAGAAGAGTTAAAAAATAACCTCACCGTTAGTTTTAAATGGAAACCATTAACGTTTTGTCTAAAACATTACCCATAATTTTCAAAAGTTTCAAAAATACCTTTAAATTTAAAAAAGTTAAAAAAATATCATTATTGTTAGTATATGAACAAAAACCGTTAATGCCTCGCTGCAAAAATAACTATAAAATTTTAAAAAAACAAAGTTTTCTTTAGCTCAAAAGAACAAATTCTAAAACATAATATAGATTTTATTTTTTTTTTCATATAGAAACTCGCATTTTTCTTTAAATTTTTCGATTCTTTCACCAATTTTCTCAAGAACAAAAGTAAAAACCAAAACTCTAAGTTAAAACATTATCACAAACTCTCATAAAGTTCTAAAATCAAAATTTCCCATTAAAACATACCAAAACGATAAATAGTTAAATAAAAAAAATGGATTTCACAATTTTTGTTCATATACTAATATTAGGGTTATTTTTTATTATTTTCTTTAAATTGAAGATTATATTTTTTAAACTTTTCAAAGTTTAAGAGTATTTTGGACACAAAACATTAACAATTTCTATCCAAATTAACGGTAAAGATATTTTTTAAACTCACTTTAAAAGTTGAAGTATAAAGTTTAGGAATATTTTGTAAAATTTAGTCAGTTAATTATATATAAATCACCCACTAAATTTAATATGGTAAATAAATATTTGTTGTATATGGGGTCCTGACTTTGTTTGAAACAGCCTATTACTGCTTATGGAGTGGCAGAAGTTGTGGCTTCGGACGATCCTGGGTTTGAGAAGGGGGACTTGGTTGCGGGGTCTATACATTGGGCTCTATACAGTGTTGTAAAACCTGGACCCACCAGCCTTCTAAACAAGTTGAATACCTTGGGATTTCCTTTGACCTATCATCTCGGAATTTTAGGTAATTTACACAGGTCGTATTTGATAATCATTTAGTTTTTAAAAATTAAGTTTATAAATATTATTACTTCCATCTATAAATTTTTGTGTTTTGTTATTCATTTTAGTTAACTAATTAATTTACTCTTTCCGTTTTTAGATTTTTAAAAACAAGTTTGTTTGATAACTAATTTTTTTTTTTTTTGCTTTTTTTAAAGATTTCACAAATATTTTTTAAATTATTTTTGAAGATAAGCTGGAAATAATTTTTTTTTAGGAAATTACTATAAACAGAAAAAAGATCAAACTATTTACAAATATAGAAAAATTTTACTGTCTATCAACGATAGACCGCGATAGAACAGTGAAATTTTTCTATATTTGTAAATAGCTTGGTTCATTTTTCTATATTTGAAAACAACCCTTTTTTTAGTTTTTGAAAATTAAATTAGCCAATTGTGCTTGTTTTTTTTTATTACTTGTTTGCCATGATCTTCATCTTTCCTAACTAAACACTGGAATTATTTTAGCCCCATTCCAAGAACTAAAACTATATTTTTTTTTAGCTTGGTTTTTTAGAACAATAATAAAAAGTATATAGCATAACAGAATAAATAAATCAATGATAGTCCGTTTGGATCGTAGATATTTGTTTGATGAGTATGGATATTAAATATCTGAGATTTGAGATAATTAATGTATGTGTTTGGATATGTAGGGTAATTAATGTCTGAAACTTAAATACTTGTGTTTGATTTACCAATTTTATATGTAGAAACCAATATTAATTAATTAATTAATTAAATGTAAGAGAACAATTAATGTAGTCATAAATTACATTTAATATTATTTAACCACTTAAAATAAAATAAATGAATATTTTTATATTAAATATTAATTAATTATTTAATTTAATTATTATAAATAATTAAAAATATAAGTTAATAATAATTATTAATAATATTTTATATTAAATAGTTAAGATAACACAAAATATTAATAGTAAATGTATTAGTTGAGATTTATTAAAGGGTTGTTTTCAAATATAGCAAAATGAGCTAAAATATTTACAAATATAGCAAAATATCACAGTCTATCAGTATAGACAATGATAGACACTTGTAGACTACTATCATTTCACTGATAGACACTGATGATAGTTTATCAATATCTATAAGTATCTTATCATTATCTATACTGATAGACTATGATATTTTGCTATATTTGTAAATATTTTCAGTAGTTTTGCCATTTAAAACAATTGTCTTTTACTAAATCTAAATAATATACTTATAATTAATAATTAATTAAAATTAATAGTAATAATTCATTTTTATATTAGTTTAATAATTATTTATGTTGTATGTTTACTATTCATCCCTAGATATAAAAATCTCATATGTATGGAGATTATTAGAAAATCCATGTCTGGAGAGTTTGTTCCCTGGATAATAATATCTTAGATCTTAAAAAGTAAAATTATGTAAAACAAGCAAGGATATTAAATATATGTTTGAAATTTCATGAAAAAACTTGTGAAACAAATGCAGACCCTAAGTGAAAGCATATTGTTTCTAAGTTTAATTTTAAAAAGCTAAAAACCAAAAACCAAATGATGATCATCAAACGAAATTTAAGAAATGAGAATATTATCAAACGAGAACTTAATTAAAGGTCACCACATTTCTCTTGTAAATGTTTTTGAAGAAAATGGTTCAAAAAGAGAATAATCCAAATTAAAAAAAATTGTTCTCTTTATGAGTCATGTTTTGTTTTTATGTCTGTGTTTTTTCAGGTTTCACTGGCCTCATTGCTTACGTTGGTCTGTTTGAAGTAGCAAAGGTTAAGAGAGGGGATAATGTGTTTGTGTCTGCAGCTTCTGGGGCTGTTGGAAATTTAGCTGGACAATTCGCAAAGCTACATGGTTGTTATGTTGTTGGGACTGCTCGTTCCGACGAGAAGGTCTAACCTTTCAAACTAATTAATAAGAAACTTCATATAGCCTCAACTACATATATTTTAACCATAGAAAAATACTCTTTTAGTCCTAAGTTGCAAGATGCATGTTATACTTTTGTCCATGAGTTTTGAGTTTCAAAACGTTACATTTTTACCACTTGAGTTTTGAGTCACGTATTCATTTGGTCTATAGCTTCCAACATTTTACACTTCTACACATTTTTCACTCAGGCTTATTTTTTGGTCTTTGATGTTAACTTACAAATAAATATGATGTGAACTTTTTTAATTACTTTTAACAGTGACAAAAAGTTAGTGAAAACCAATTTCATTAATTCTTTTAAATTAATTAATAGAAATTAACACTTAAAACTGAAAGTGAGTATTTAGTGAAAAATCAAGGATAAAAGTGTAAATCGTGAAATTTAGAAACTAAATGGAAATAAAACTCAAAACTTTAGGGGTAGTGGATGTAAAATGTTGAAACCTGTTGAAGGTGATTTCAGACCGGAGGGCAAAAAGGTAAAAGCCAAATGAAGGAGCGGGTCGATAAGAGAAGTCCATGGTTGAGAGGGAGCTCAAGACGTGGGACGAAGCCCAAAGTCATAGAGCTCGGCCTCGACCTCGGCTCAAGCCGACCTAAGCCAAGTTGACCAGCCCATGACAAATGGAAAGGGTTTTCGGAGAGAGAAAGGGAACCCTACAACTCTAAGGAAAAGGAGGAGCAACTATAAATAGGAGGCCACAGCCACAATAAAGTGAAGTAAGATCCAATACTCGAATAGTTTCCTAAAAAAAACTTGACAGCTAACTTAGGTATTGGAGCCAGTGTGGCCTACACCACACTGGTGTGTATGTTCTATTTTGTCTTGCAGGAACAATCTCTTCCTAGATTACAAATTCACAGTTGATATCGATATTTGAGAAGGTACAAATCTAACCATTCCCAAATTCGGCGTAACAGTTGGCATCGTCTGCGGGGACGAGTTTTCCTAAGCAATCTGCTAAAACACGAAAAATAAGCTGTCTAAGAGATGAGTCAAAGGTACCAAAATATGAATTTGCGAGATGAGGATTCAGATCAAGATCTTCACTCGCGGAGGTTCCGGGAGAAAACACCTCCTCGGCCTCGGCCTAAGGAAGGGAAGGTTAGACAGAAAGTCGAAGCACTAAAGCAGAGGATGAGCGGGATCAACAGGAATGTCGAATTATTGTTCAAAGTCCTCGACCAACAAAACCGGGGGCAAAAGAACGAACTTGTACGTGATCCAGCGAAAAAGAAGGCTCTTTTGGGTGAGAGCGTGGGGGAGTCATACCCCCATCATTCGAAATTCAAAGATAGGGACATGCAGCGAAAGTACAAAGGTGAGGGAGAGAAAAATCCCCGAACCTTCAAAAAAGATATGAAGAATGGAAGAACTCCAAGGATCGCAGAAACTGAGATTAGCCAAACTAGAGGATTGAAGTCTGAGGTGCACAGAGATAGAAAAGAGGAGAAGATCGAATGTAGCCAAGGCCGAGGTTGAGGCTATAATTTACTCATTAAGACGATGAGGATGAGAGAGCAAACAAAAAGCCTCCTGGAGACGGATTTGAGAGATTAGACAGGAAGAAGATTGGGAGAGCAAAGGGAGACCATATAGTACAAGGTAAAACTCAAGAGGAACCCTGGAAGGTAGATCTCTTGAAGATGCAGAAGAAGATAGGAGATATACAGAGGTCCAAAGCAAAGGAGGAATTCGATCTCGAGGCCCTAATAGATCAAGTTGATCCACCATTTACTGATGAGATCATGGATGCAGAACTTCCACCAAAGTTCAAGGTCCCAACAATAAAATTATATGATGGGAAGAAGGATCCCGTGGAACATTTGGATACGTACCGATCATGGATGGAACTCCATGGGGTACGAGACGCAATACGTTGCAGAGCTTTCTCATTTACTTTGGCAGGGCCGACGAAAGAATGGTTCAGGAAGTTAAGAAGGAAATCAATAGGGTCATTCTGAGACTTAGCTAGAGCATTTGTAACTCAGTTCATGGGAGGACGAGATTAAGGAAGAATAGAGAAAATAGTACACAATGATTTTATTGTGGAAAATTTCTTAAACAAATTAAGGTAAAAACTACCGGCAAGGATAGAAGAATTCCACTATATAAAATATGACTTACAAACTTTTTTTTTCTTATGGAGGAAAAGTAAACTCTCTTATACGAATAAACTTTTTCTATTTTATCTCACAACTAATGCTTGATTTGGGATAGATTGCCAAAAATGGGTATCTACCTATTTATAGTCTACAAGCTTGGTCATCAAGCAAATCCAATAACTTTAAATTGTCCTTCGTCAATATGAAGGATGATTTAATGTCACAATTTGGCCTTGGACAAAGTGAAATATTTAATCTTGGACAAAGTGTAAGATCAATGACCACAAATGGTCTTCAAGGAAGCTTCTTGAACAATCTTAAAGATACTATTATTTAACAAATAGAATATAATATTTAAAACTTTAGTTAACAAAAATTTGATTTTACTAATGGGTTGATTGTATTCCATCTATTCAAATATACACATCATCAACTAATTAATTACCTAAATAATGTGACAAATGTCAGGTAGCATTGCTAAAAGAGAAGCTGGGATTTGATGAAGCATTCAACTACAAGCAACAAAAAGACATGAAATCAACTTTAGCCAAGTAAGAAATATAATCTCACACAACTTCAATTCCATTCATTTTAACATTACGCAAAATACACAACAGTACAAAAAAATAAGAGCACATGGCAAAAACTGCCCCTAAAATATGATTGTAATTGCAATTGCCCTTTTAAACTTTTAATTATAAAAATAGGTCCCTCAAACTTATACAAGTGTAGAATTAGACTCTCAAACTTGTACAATTCTAACACTTGTATAAAGTTGAGAACTCTAGTTTTACAATTAAAAGTTGTATAATTGCAACATCACTATACTTTAGACGTGATTTTTGCAATTTGTCCTAAAATGAAAAGATTGAATTTTTTTTTCCTGCTAAATGCAGATACTTCCCCAATGGGATTGATATTTACTTCGACAATGTGGGCGGCGAGATGCTAGGGGCAGCAATTGCAAACATGAACCCATTTGGGAAAGTGGCAGTGTGCGGTGCTATTTCAGAGTACACAAAACCAGCAACAGGGGAAGGCTCCATGATGATGGTGGACATAATGTATAAAAGGATCACAATCCAAGGCTTTTTAGCCAGTGACTATGTGAATGTTTTGCCGGAGTTCATATCCAACACCACCACCCACCTTCACTCCGGCGACATCAAGATGCTCGAAGATATATCAGTCGGTGTGGAGAGTATTCCTTCTGCTTTCATCGGACTCTTCCAAGGCAAGAACATTGGGAAGAAGATTGTTAAACTTGCTTAGTTTTCTTTTTCTTTTTTATATGAAATCATTTGAATAAATTGGTTGGCTTGTGGTTTTGGATTCGACTTAATAAGTTTGGAGTTGAGTAGCTTGAGTTTGTGTAACTTATGTGATAAGTGTTATAGGAATAATATCACCAAAAAAAAAAAAAAAATACATAACCTTGAATACCTGAGAGAATCTGAGCCCAACGAATTCATGTTGTCTCCTTAAGACAATTTTACTTACTCTTGTGCTTGAGTTTCACGAGCAATTGTCTCCAAGGATAGAACAAATTACCTTTCTTATGGAAGTAGCACTTCGTCCACAAGATTCAACGAACTATACTTTGTGGAAATAAACCGAACTTAAATAAATTTTACAAAAGGGAGAAAGGTTTTACGGGAGAAAAGTCATTATCAAAAGTTCTTAAATGCAATATGAAGAAGAGACATATATTTATAGACTATTCGTGGCCATTTGAATAGTCATGTCTCTTCTTCAAGTTGGTTAATTATGAAAAGACATATTCATTCATGAAACGATGCAACTCTACACGAATGGTCACAGACCATTTATTCCAACCCCCCCCCCCCCCCCCCATAAATGGTAAGTTCACAATTTAAGATAAGAGATAAAAGAAAAACATTCAGTATTTTCCAATGAATAATCTACATCAGGATAAGTAGTAAAAACTTTGAATTTTCTGTAGTGAACATCAATCGAATTTACTTGGTTAATTAGTGGACTTGATGCTTTAAACTGTTAACCGTTCTAGATTAAACTAAGACAATAGAGGTCACACAATTTCTCATTATAACAACGAAAACGCTCGATATTTTCCAATGCTCTCATGAGTATTTCAGAGAATTCGCCTCAAAATTATCATAGAAGTGGCCCCTTCACACATTCCTATAAAGAACATCGTATATGCTCTTTTCATAAATAATTATTCAACCACTTATAGAAATCATTAAAAGCACAATGCTTACTCTAAAACCACATTTGCACTGTCTCATCATCTTTAAAATGGGTAAAAGATCAAGATCTTAACGCAATCCTCACAAGATACCTAAAGGTCAGTTTGCCCGTTGAACCTAGATCTTTGGATCCAGTCAACTAGGTTGGGTTGTCTCTCTAGTTAACTTTTTAAAATTATAAACTATATTATCTCATTTTCCTTAGTGAACTTTCAACCAACTCTCTAGTTAGACCTTTCGTAAGCGGATCTGCAATATTATCTTTTGACCTTACAAATAGTTGTCTGATTGTGTTATGTCTTCGTCGTATATGTTGAGACTTATTATTATTCACTAAAGGGGTATATCCATCCAAAATTTTGTAGCCAACTCAACTATATCCCAACCTCTTTTAAAGATTCTTTCCAATGTTCTAAACTTGGATTATCAATTTAGGAATAGCCACGTTTCGCAAATACCCCACAATAACATAAAATTTTGAGAAGGTTTCGACCTTTGCATAATTCACAATGGATTTTCTGTATTTTTGTATATGTAATTCTATACATAAAGATAAATAACCTTAATCAAACGATGGAGACATATAATTCATGGAATATGTCTTATCATGGTTTTCGCCGATGATTCTCAGATATTTTTACCAAATCCACCACTATAAAACATTATATAGTGTGTTATCTAGTATGTCAAAATGTAGTTCTTGCATAAATAGTTTGCAAGTTTCTATGCCTCAATTGCAATCAACTTTTCTTTGTTGACTTCTCCTTCAATGTTACAAAAATATGCTTTTTCAAAAACTTGTCAAACTAAGATAATGATATTTCTTCTTGTCATAATTTGAAATCATTGCCACTAAATTTCTCAAAATTTTCTTTCATGATTTCCCCGAATAGTGATACAAAATTTTGTATCATTGATGACATTTATGTGGAGTTGTTCACCAAAAATTTTGTGAAACATAGTTAATAAACTTCACCAAACAAATTGTCACAAAAATAAAACGGATAAGGCAACAAAATAAACTTGAGACATTATATATTCATTATGTTTGAAACTTAACACGATATGAGAACATTACGTATGATACCGATTATGCATAATAGTAAAAGCATATATACCAAAAAAAAAAAAAAAACTAATGCAATATGCATGGCTTAAATCATCATTGTCATACTTATAACCGAAAAATGAAAATTGGCACATATAAAATAACAATAACCCACCACACATATACCAAAAGGTGAACGCATGCCAAAATTATACATATGCCAAAAAAAAATTCACTAATGCACATTCCCTTATTTAATTCGAACAATTCAAATTCTTTTAAAACAATTTTATTCTTGTTTTACCCTTAGCGAGCTCGCAGTGGGACTTAATAGACCTACAGATTGGAAGTTCCAATGATCCGAGATTAATTAATTAAACTCTTTAATTAAATTAATCAACATTCATTAGTTGTGGGTCACTCCACTAAAGACCCATAGTTGCACTCTTTACACTATAGAATATTTCTGTGTCCATGGATATAACCATTACAAGTAAGTCGATCATTCCCAAGTCATTTTACTCCTGTATTTGGCCCATGTGCTAAGAATTAGGGGGTTTGACATTTGAAGTTAAATCCATGTTTGGGCATTTGGAATAAAATTCCCACGATTAGAAAATCAAACCCATGGGTTTGAAATAGGTTTTTTTTTTTTTTTTTTTTTTAAATTTTTAATGAATGTCATAGATTTAAGAAAAATATTCTTTCATCATCTTATACCTCATACTAGTAATCGTTGGTGATCGCCGACATCAACCACTGACCGGTCGCCCATTACCATTGGCCTATCGTGTGATAGTTGATGACTGATCGTGCGACTATCGACGACGGATCGTTCGACTATTAGCGATTGATCTTTCGATTGTCGACGATCGATCGGGCGACCGTTGTTGACCGATGTTGCACCTCCCCCAATTTACTCGCTCTCGGGTTTTTTGCGTCGGAGCAACGCTGCAACGCTACCCTATTTTTCTAGGGCTTCTTTTATTTTTCATTCGATTGTCTTCGTGTCTTTTGGTCCTTTTGCTCGATTTTAACCTTTTTGGACATATTTGAGTTCTTTTTAGCTCATTTTGTCATTAAATCTCGATCTTGAACAAAGCCCTGAAATCAATAGTAAACACCATCAAATCTTATAAAATCTCATTAAAAACTATCCTAAATAAAGGGAAAATAACACACATTTTAGGTGCATTTCATGGTTCTTTTGGGTTGTCTTAACTTAAAAAGTATTGCTAAAAGTGGAGTTTGTTAGTGTTGTGATTGGCAATGTTTGTTTAAGTAGTGTTGTGTAGTTCGCTTAGAAGTGTTGAACAGAATGTCTTAACATGTGTGGCCTCTGGCAGGCTATTGTGGGTCAAGGTGCAGATACGGCAAATCTTTGTGTTTCCTTATCAAGAAGATTTATGTTGATTATTCTCCTTGTGCTAGTTTAATTCTCAGTGTTCTCCTAATATCCTTTAGGATTTCCTTAATTGTTTTTTTATGCGTATTTAAAGGATGTTTTGAGAATTGCTAGGGTTAGCAATTTGGAAAGAAAAAAAAAGAAATTTACGAGTGTGCGTTGTGTGCGAGAGTCGGGAGAACTGTTGTTCATTTGTATCCTTTTCTGTGAAGGTTATGTATCTGTGAGTATTGTTCCTCACATCGTTAAAAACAGATCAAGCTAATTCTGAGTCAAGAGAGAGGTTCTCTAGCTTAGGGGGAGTCTAAGTTCATAGAGTGAATGGGATCTTCATTCCAAGCAAGAAAGATAAACTAAGGCAAGAGAAGAAGTCTCCTACTTAAGGGAAGCCTAAGTAGTGTTCCACAGATGTACAACATCTTAGAGGAAGCCTAGAGAGGGAGTCTCACATTTATAAGGAGCCTAAATGTCATATTAGATTATAAAGCTTAACGAGTGTCACTGTGATAGCAAGTGTCTATAGATCATAAGTACATCGTTGTGATCGCTTTCCCTTCTCGTTAGTGGATTTATCTTTCTTGAGCATACTGTCCTCCAGACGTAGGTGAAATTGCACCGAACTGGACTACCAACTCTTGTGTTCTTTTTGTCTCTCTGTGACTTTACTTACTACTTTGTCACTCTAAGTGTCTCAACATCATATCTAATATATGTTAGTTGAAGTATTTACCTTCCTATTTTTTTTTCATATACAATGTTTTAATATGCGTCAGTTTTAATACATAGTATTAATTAGAATAATAATGATGATTTGGTTCCAAATTTTCAGTGATAATCAAATTAAAAGGGATCAATTTAAAAGCCGATAGAAATTTTAGTTGGTGATCATAAGAGAGGTTATACTTGAAATTCAATAAAAGTTAAAAAGGCAAAACTGACTTAAAAATACTTTTTTTTTTTTTTTTTTTTTTTTTTGCACATCCTACCTTTTAAAATAATATAGATTAGTCATGTAGGTAAATTTAAGTATTTTAAGTTAATAAAAATATATATAATAATAACCTGACAATCTGGTTGGGTTGGAGACCCTGTTCGGGTCATTCGAGTAGCATATCCGACCAACTTGAATTTCTGGGTTGGTCCAAAAAACCCTCTAATCCAACCTAACCCAACCCAACCTAACTCATGTACACTTCTACCTCTATTTATAGAGTTGAGTTCTCATGTCGGCTTTAGCTTGGTTGATTCATGGATCTGGCCTTTATGCCCAATTAATTAGATTTAGGCCTTAGTTGGCTTCTAGGCTAAATTAAGTCTATCTTCGGGGCGTAATTGGACTTGAATCCAAATATTAATATCAAATTGTACTAAATTATTTTATTCAATCAATGATTATGACGAAACCACGTGGTATCATTTGTGATTGGTCCAAAATTTCTCAAGCGGCCAAGTAAACTTTTTTTCTTTTTTATTCATTTTTGTGACCATAATTTCTTTAGTACAACTGTCTATCAGGTGGAAGGCTATGGGAGAAATTGTTAGAAATAGCACTCTCAAGTTTTCACTTTTCAAAACTAGTACACTTTTCGAAAACTCATCAAACTAGTGTCACTCGGTTCATCTCGGACGAGATCAACCACCAAGATCTAATTAAAAAATTAAAATTTTCTAACTTATTGATTGTTTTGGGCTTTCTCATACATCCCTCGCAATTACACCCGAATTCTGCTAATTTTTTCAAATATTATGTAATCTTCCCAAATGTTATACCAAATCTTATATATTTTTAAATTTTCTACAAATTCAGTTATCTTTACCAAATATTATATCAAATATTTATGTAACTTTTTAAATCTTTAGTCAATTTCTGTTTTCAAAATTATATGAATTTCCAAATTATCCAAATGGTTCTCAAGTGATTTGATTTTTAAAATTTGAGAAAGATCAAGTTTTGCGAAAAAATAAAAAATAAGTAAGATGTGAGAAATATATAGAATCTCAGTGTTAATCTGCGCGAGAATTCACCAAGAAACCCCAAATATATAGAATCTCGGTGCTAATTTGCCCGAGATTTTATATATTTTCCATATCTTACTTTTTTTTTAAATTTTAATGTTTCCCAAAATTTAAAAAATAAAATGCAATCACTTGGGATGAAAATATTGGTAAATCCATTTGAAAGTTTGAAAATTCATATAATTGTGGAGACATAAATTGCGCTAAAGATTTGAAAAATCATTTGATATACTATTGGAAAATTTTCACAGATAGAAAAAATGTCAAACTACTTATAGAAAATAGCAAAAACAAACACTTATAAACATTGACAGACTTCTATCAGCATCTATAAATAATAGACTTCTATCATTTCTATTACTGATAGACCCTGATAAACTATCTAAAAATTTTCCTATTTTGTATAAATAGTTTCCTTTATTTTTCTATTTTTAAAAATTCCCCTATAATATTTGGTAGAGATAATTTATGGAGGAGGAGAATTTGAAAATATATAAATTTTGATATAAGGTTTGGAAAGATTACGAGAATCTCGGTGTGTACTTTGCTTAAGATTTATAGAAAGGCCCAAAACAATTTAGAAAAAGGGTAATGATAATGAATAGCAATTTTAAGGATAATAACTAAATGTATAACAATATTTTAAAAAATTGCAAATATAGCAAAGTCTCAGGATAGACTTTGCTATATTTATAATTTTTTAAAAATACTCCTATATATGCTAATATTTTGAATCAAAACTAATTTAATTTAAAAAATAAAAACTTGATAACGTTGTTTCTGACCCTTTCCTAAGCAAGTTTGACATTTTTGTGAGGATGCTTGCTCTTTAGCTCTTCTTCTCAATTTCCCAACGCAAGGAGAGAGTCGATCTAAGGATAGGGTCACAATGGACGCCATCACAATGATCGCCATTGATTTCTTCCGTTAGGGCTTCCATTCTGTACGTTTTGATCACTCCAAATGTTGCCGACAAGGAACCCGGGAGGTCGCCGGAGAAAATAGAAGGAAGAGGGAGGAGGGCATTTAATGAAGACCTAATTCAACTTCGTCAGAGTTAATAATTGTCGAAAAGATTACAGATATGACATTGCAAATTCTGCTCATCCTTTTCAGTATGTCCTTTCGCATATTCTTCTTCTTCTATATCGTCGATTTTATTCTTCTTTTTAGTTAGAGGATAATGTTTGGACCCCCTTTTTCTTGTTTCAAAAGGACTGGAACTTTCCTGCCGACCATTCAATATTCTCCAAAATCTTCACATTGTGATTTGGACCAATGTGTGGATTCGTGTAGTTTATGGGGATAAGAGAATTTTATATTCCAAAAATTATTTGCGAGTCGACTAGCCAATCCTATCTAATTCTGACATATAGTGGAATTGATCATAAGCTACTTTTTTTCAGGAGAAGAGCCTCTCCTTCAGAATTTGTTAAAATTGTTACTAATCAACAGAGGGAGAAGGGGATCATAGCAGTTACATCCATGATCTGGAATTTGATAATCCCTTAACCACAAGAAAAAGTTAGGTTTGAATCTGATAGAATTGCTAAAGAATGAGATTTGTAGCAGTGATGAGTGAAACTGGCAATACTTTATACATAAAGCATGTTACATTCTCAATTCAAACTTTAGATGACAATCTAGAGTGCAGGAGAGAATTGAAAGGAAAGTCAAAACATTACATAACACTTGGTTTGTTTTTCTTTTGTAGTTCCCATTAACATTTCTCTTCAGCCAAGTTGCCATTGACTATGCCACTCTTTTGGAAGTCTTTGCGCTTTTGTGGCATGTACCAGATAACACATACCAGAAAAGCAACAAAGTTTATGATGCTTAATATGGTCAATAGTCCATAGAAGCAGTCAAGTCTGCCATAATTTATATTGTCTGCAAGCCAGCCTTCTCCATCGTTTCCTGTCACCCTTTTCACTACCGAAACCAAGAAACTGCTGATGAAAAACCCGAATGATAAAGTCGAGAGGAAGAGACCGGTACTCATAGTTTTCATTCCTTTAGGAGATTTGGTTATGAAGAAATCAAGTTGCCCTGTGTATATGAAGGCTTCACCTGAACCCACCAAGAAAAACTGTGGGATCAATAAGAACACACTTATAGGCAGGGTAGCTGTGTCGCCACCGACTGCTTTCGCCACTGCCAGCCTTTTCCTCTCGGCTAGTGCTGCTGCTGCCATTCCAAGTATTGACAGGACAAGGCCTATGGCCATTCTCTGTATGTTTGTGAAACCTGTGGCATAAGAACATAACTAGTTTAGGATTCTTTGAAGAGATGTTTATAGAAGTAGAGATTAGGATTTTGATGGATCTTAATTTACCTTGTTTTCCTTTCCATTTCTTCCAAAGAGGCATGATAAGACGGTCATAAACACCCAGAGTTATTAGTATGGCTGCTACAAAGAAGACAGTGAGAGAGCCTGCTGGGATTTGGAAAGATCCAATTGATCTTTCCATGGTGGATGCTTGTTGAACTGAGAAAGTGATCATCTGTGCATATGTAGTCCAGAAGATGATGGTTGTGGCCCATATTGGTAGCAATCTTGCCATCATTTTCACCTCCTCCACTCTCGTCACTGAGCTTAGCTTCCATGGATTTAGAGCTGAAACAGCACCATGTGTCTCAAAATCTCCTTCTGCAACAATTGCAGCCTTGTCCAAAAATCTATACAAAAAGGAATTACAAATCAATTTACTTGAAGAATTCTTTGTGGAAAGATTAATTTCATGTTCACATGATGTTCTTTTTAAGATCTTGCATGTTTAACATTAATCAACTAAACTAAAACTTTAGCATTTAGTCGTTTTGTATACTATTATTACGATTGATTGAATTATTTGAAAATTGAAGATGATCAATGAACTTACTGGAATTGTTTTGTGTGCTCGATTCTTGAAGCCTGGTCAGGAGAATCCTCATAAAGCAAACCAACATTCTGAGGAAGCTCCATTTTTCTCTTTTTGATTGCAGCAGCAATGACTTGTAGAATATGAACTACAGGGCTCCCCATGCTCTTCTTGTATCTGTACTTCTTGGTCCCCGAAAGGAACAACAAAATCGCGAAAAGCATCGAGACAGAACAAATCCCATATGCCCAACTCCGACCCACTTCATCTTGAATATAAACCAGCACGGTGACAGCCATCAAAGTCCCAGTGCTGATAAAGAAGAAGAACCTGTTAAAGAAATAGGCCATCTTAGCCTTTTCTTTCTCATCTGTCTCATCAAATTGGTCCGTTCCAAAACCCGAAATGCTTGATTTTAGGCCACCAGTCCCCAAAGAAATTAGATACAAAGCCAGATACAGAATTCCCATTTGAAAACCATTTGCTTCCTTGCAGGTTTTGGTGCCATCGCATGGCGGCGGACGAAGCTGTGGCAGTTTTGTTGAAACTGCAAGTGCAGCAGTCCCCTATAGTACCAAATTTTAAACCATTGTTACTTACTATCTTAATCAACAACCACTATATTATCTCTAATTAAATGTCAAGTTCATTGATTCAATTTTTACTTTGATGAACATACCAGTGTCTGAATGCAGGCAGAGATGAGAATGGTGTAATATCGACCAAGGAAAGAATCAGCAAGAAAGCCTCCAAGCAAACAGAGGAGAAAGCAAGTTCCCATGAAATCTGTAACGATGTTGGCTGAAGCCGCACTGGGCAAATGCATTACCCCACCCAAGTATGTCACAAGATTCACTGCTATTCCCATTGTTGACAGCCTTTCACATATTTCAATACCTGAAAATTGAAATTTTTTTAATTAAAGCTTAATACTTTTTATGATTGAACATTTATTACTACTAATCAAGCTCTTGATTCCTGTCACTGTTTCCTTTTTCTGAAGGAACCTCCATATTGGTTCCGAAACTTTCCTCTTTTTGAAAGAAATTTCGAACTGGTAGTTTTATTTGAACTAATCACTATTCCATAAAGGGCATGTTTGGTCAAGAAATAGGAGACCACGTCTGTGGGCTCCACGACTAAAAAACATCATTTTGACTTATTAACTATTTATACTATGAGTTCCACATGACTAAACAACTTCACTCGTTGTCTCAAACGCTCCCTAGCTTTTAAGCAAATTGAAGTTTCCATTACTTGTTTTTCTTTTAAAATCTTCTTGGCTTAAAAGAATTGTAATTTAAATATTCAAAAAGTACCGTTTATATTGGCTTAAAAGAACGGGAGTTAAGGTAATTTCACTCTCTATTTGGCCCAAAGAGTTTATAAGCTCCACAACTAAAAAACATCAATTTCACGACTTATTAATTTCTTACACTATGAAAATTACGACTAAAAGACTTTCTAAACTTAACACCTCTCCAAATTAAACAATTTCGCTCTTTGCTACAAAAGTATCTAAGCTCTCCTTAAACAAATTCAAGTTTTCTTTTACAATTTTATTACAAGTTAGCAAAAATCTTAAAAGAATTGTGATCTAAATATTAAAAAAGAAATTTATATAATCATATTTAAAAATCGTATCTTTTTCTTAAATTTCCAATAATGTTTTGAAAAAACTATAATTATGATTCAGCAATACTTCAAATAAAACACTTTTTAAACATTTATCCAACTAAATCTTTGTTCATTTCAATAAAAAAAATAATCAAAATCAAAGTGATGTTTTATGAAAAGGCAACATATGAGTCCAAGACATGAATATTGGATAATTATCGATTCTGATGAAGTGACATAAGATTATGTCATTAAATTCCCATATACACACAAAAAAAGCGTCACCAATCTGCTATCTATAGACGTACGTCCCTCTCAATTATTCCCTTCTTCAACTTTTTAAATTTGGAGTTTTGTTGTTGGAAGAGAATCTGCTGAATCAAACCGTCATGGAAAAACAACAAAGCCAACAAACGAATCCTAAAGGAATCTCTGCCTTACTCCTCTCTACATTTTCTCGAGAAAATTTTTCATCGCACTATTATTTTCTCGGGAAACACGCTAAGAAAGAACAAAATAAGAAAATTTCTAGTACTCTTCGTAATACTTACTCTCTATATGTTCACATTAAGATTCTTGCTTTACTTGATTTCACATAATTATTGGAAAGTAGTTTCAAATATTATTTGTTAATAATTGTCATGCATAATATGGAAATGTTAATCTTAGTTTTGTTTATTAAATAATTAAAGAAGGTTGAAAGCAAAAAAGTTAAACTTTTTATTGATTCTCTTTTTGAACAAAATAGATATTAGAAAGAAAGAAAGCCTTTATGGAATGAGAAAAGATTATAAAAAGACTGAATCACATTTTTATAATAGCTTGGAGCATTAAAGATTAATGAAGTAATTAATAATGAATAAATTTAGATACCTAAAATAAGAGCAGCAGGAATCCAACCACCAGTCTTAGACTTATCTGCTGGAAAACCTTTGTAATCCACAGCATCAGCTACTGTCCAACTTAGCTTCTTCCCATCCTAAATTACCAAAAAAAAATGAATTTTTAAACAAACCCATTTAAAATAAGACAAAAATGAAGCTGAAGAACAAATTTGAGACTCCATTATTGAGTCTTTAGAGGAAAAACCAACCATTTTTGAAGGTTGAAAAGATGTAAGAGAGAGGAGATTGGGAGTTTGTTTAAAATGGTTAATATGAAGGAAGTTGTTGAAACTTGGAGTGTGCATAAAAGAGAAGAGAAGTTGGTGATTTTATAGGCAAAGAATTGTGAAAGGAAGAGAGGAATCCTAAAGCAAGTTGGGGAGAGGGCACAAAGGGCACTGTTTTTGTTGTTGATAAAAGGCAACAAAAGGATTAGGTTGATAGCATTTTAGTGGAACCTTCTGGCTCTGATTGAAACCTTTTTTTTTTCCTTCTCTACTATTTTTTTTTTTATATATATATAATGATTTTGGTTAATTTATAAGGTTGTTTATTATTCAGTCTTTGCATCTTCAAAAAATAGGTCTTTTAAATCTTTTCAATATGAAATATGTTTAGTGGGTGGAAAATTATTGAATATGACCACTATATTGGGATTATTATCACCTTAAGCTTGTTGATTCATTTGAAAACTTAGGTCAGGTTTACTGATCTGTAATAGAAATGGTTGTAATAGTAATTAATTTTTTTTATTATTCATAATGTATAAAGTATTGTCAATTGATTTTATCAGAACGTATTTAAATGAGTCCCACTTTTTATATTACTATTGATTGATCACGTTTTACTTAGTAAATGAACTTTTACTTTAATTTCGTCTTTCATACATCCTGACAATTTAAAATATAACATGGTTGGAAACCTCTTTTAATTTTCGCATGGTGGTGTGGGAATTAAGGATTATCTATTGAGCTTAGCTTGTTTGAAATAATTTTAAGATATTTGGTGGTGTATTTTTAAGGCTCCATTTGATAATTCATTTGAGTTTTTTGGTTTTTTGAAATTAAGTTTGAAAATACTACTTTTTTGTATGAGTTTTTTTTTTTTTAATCTATTTTTTAAGAATGTTTTCAAAATCCAAGCTAAGCTTTGAAATCTTAATAACTTTTTATGACTTATTTTTGCTTTTTGAACTTGGTTATGAATTTAAGTGTTGCTTTAGGAAAGATAAGAAAAATTGTATAGAAAAACTATGAGAAAACAAGCACATACCATTTTTAAAAACTAAAAACTAAGACCTTGTTTGATAGTAATTTTGTTTTTCAAATTTTAATTATGTTTGTTTCATCCCAATTTTTTAATTATAGTTTTTACCTTTATTAATAAAGAAACACTTATCTCCTAGTCAAATTCTAAATACAAAAACTATTTAGAAAGAAAAAAAACTTGACTTGATTTTTGAAAACACTAGTAGAAAAGTAGACAACAAACCATACCATTTATAAGGGAAAGTATTTAGTATTTATAAGCTTTAACTTTCTAAATTAAAAAAAGACTAACAATCAAGTGGTTATTATACTTGGCTCAAATAATGGCTAGACAGGTCGTCTAAAAACTAAAGGGTAATTGTTATTAAGACTCTTTTCAAATATAGAAAAATAAGTCAAACTATTTATAAATATAGAAAAATTTTACAGTCTATCAGTGATAGATCGCGATAGAATTCTATCGCTTTCTATCACTCAAGCGATAGAATTTATTTGCTTGAGCGATAGAAAGCGATAGAATTCTATCGCGGTCTATCACTGATAGATAGTGAAATTTTTCTATATTTGTAAATAGTTTGATATTTTTTCTATTTATAGTAATTTCTCTTGTAATTAAGTGTATAACAACATTTTTAAATAATTGTAAATATAGCAAAATCTATCAATGATAGACTATATCGCTGACAAACTCCTATCAACGATATAGTCTATCGCTAATAGACTCCCAGAACTGTATCTAAATTTTGTTATATAAGCAAATTCTTTTACATGGTACTATATCTACTAATTCTTTTAGCTTGATTGTTATATAATATGTTACTGCCCCTAAACTAAATGTCATCAATGACATGAACTTGTTAAAAACAAATGGAAAGTCTATTATTCATCATAATCTTTTCCAAATATAATTAGACACTAATACACCAGTTAAGTTAAGTACTAGATACAATCTTAAAACCTTAATAACCCACGAAAGTAATAATTATTTCACCTAATTATGAGTGGAAGACCAGATCGACATTGATTCATCAGAAAAAAAAAAAAAAAAAAAAAAACTATATTATATATAAAAAAAACAATCAAATAAAAAGGCAAATATTGGGGATTGAGGTCGGTTGAGGGAAAAGATTGGAATCTCGAAGAAGAGCAAGACCAATTGGAGCCTCCCAAATTTGCAATCATATAACCTTATAGTTTCTCTCCATCTCTCAATTCCCACCTTTAGTTTTGTGGAGACTATAAGAGAGAGAGTTTTAGTTTTGGAAGGAAGATCATTATTAGGTTAAAATACAATTGTGATCTCTACCTTTTTAATTTTAGTTTCGGTATTTTCAATAAATCTTAAATTTAGCCTCCACTATTAGTTTATTAATCATTTAAAAAAATATATTTTATGTTATCTATTAGCATTTTTATTATAAATTTTGAAGATATATTCATATATTATTATTATTTAATCAATTTCGGTAAAAATTAACTTTGAATGACTAAATGTAAGAATCATTGAAAGTATATAGACTGAAAATATGTTATTTTAACCTTACTATTATTATTATTGAGAATACGACCAAAGTTTTATATTAGCTAGATAAGGAGAATATTTTTTTTTTAATATTCGTGAGTGTTTGGGCCAACTTACGTGCATCTCCACTAATCTCACGGGACAACCCGTCTGACCCTATAACGTTTGGGTGTCAAGGAAGGAAACTCATTTAAACTCCTTGATCCTTTGGCCTTTTTTTTATGTTCCCACTAGCACTAGGCCAACCCATGATGGTTGATAAGGAGAAGATTATTAGGTATATAAGTGAGGGCAACTATCTTTAATGTTATGAAGTCTTTCGAAAAAAATCAAAGACAAAATTATGAGAGTTTATGTTTAATTGATATAGATGATATGAATACTATAATTTGAGATATATGAAGGGTCGTTGTCGAGAATTATTATTATTATTATTATTATGGTGGCTGGTTGTGAATAACTCTACACAGGCACCCGAGTTTTTAGAAGTGGTTTTGATACCCCACAAAGGTCCAAAAAGCAAAGCGATTGTTGAACCCACCACTTAATATAATTCCCTTCATTCTTTCCATTTTCTCCGCATCGATCGACCCCAAAACCCAGATGGAGCCTTCCATTGGTTACTTTGTTTTGTCTTTTCATCAAGAGAAGAGAATGAAGTTGTGGTTCTTTTCAATTTGCTTTTCTCTACACTGTAGAATATATATATATATTATTGGTCTTTCTTGATGAGTTGTTTTTGTGGACACATGTGGCCACACACATATTTATGTTGGTTTAATAAGATTTTGGGTTTTGCCAAAACTACTTTTTAACTGCTTTTGGGAGACTTTATACCCATCTTATAAGGATTGAAATGGTTGGCACGCACATCTCGCGTTGTGGTCTTGGGATTGTAGATGCATTTGGGCCAACCAGCAAGAGAAGTAGTATCGATGTGGTGGCGAGCAGAACTTTGCACTCAGATGTCTAAGTTATTAGTACAAAAGTGTTTAGTTCAGTTAAACACCCAGAGTGTTGCTTACTCTTTGAGGTGAATGAATGAGACTATTTATAGTGTCATCTAACATCCATTTGGGACATGTGCAATATCGGCGGTGTCAACATTTTTTTTTTTGAACAAGTTACTAAAGGAGAGGGGTCAAGAGGTGAACTGAGATATCTCAATTAGGTTGACACATCTGTAGCACTCTCATTATGCCCCAAAGCCAGAAGTGATATCACTCAAAATGAGAATATGTATAAGGAGAGCTAGATGACACAATACAAAAGGGAGTGCAATGAGGCTAAAGGAAAGCTTTTCAATTCAAAACGATAATAGCAACATCATAGTTACAAAATAAGAGGGATTTAGAACTTAGTAAAGCAATCAAAGAGACAATATCATCCCACAAATGACCTTGGCGTTTTTCTTTGTCTTGAAAAGTTCTTTTGTTTCTTTCAAGCCACAAGCACCACAGAGTTGCCGCAATAATATTGCTCCATATGATTTTGGTTTTCGAGTACATCTTGATCTACAAAAGATGAGCAAGGAGGGGAGAAATGGAGTAGGAATGTTGTGCATATTGGCGGTGCCAACATAGGTGTAGTCCTCAATTTTGTAAACTTTTAGTCAATGAGCTTGGCTCGGATATTGTTGCTTTACTGACAGGGATCGAGTTTGGCGTAACTAACCCAACACTTGAGATTTTAACTTACCATTTGGACACGAGTAGACCCTTTGGCATACTCTTGGGATGCGCCTTGGGCAACCATCAACAAAAATATTTGTTGGTACATCGATATAGCAATTAATTAGAGTGTTCGACATCGATATTAATAGTTAATTGATGTCTCTGATATCTTTTATAAATACATAAAAAATTATCATATAATACTAATAATAATGATCTATAATTTAATTATATTTGGAAGTAAAAACAACTTAATAATTAATTTAAATGAATTTCCTAAGTTTTTTTAAAATTCAAGAAGAAGTTTAGTATGTCATAGCTAAATGCACCATGGGCGAGACAGAAACATATACACTCACTATAAGAGTAGAATATTACTTAGTAAAGTAGAAAGGAAAGCCAACCCTAGAGTGAGGCAGGCTGAGAACGAACTAAAACTTAGGATTCAAAGACAAAGTCAGACTACTTGATGTCCTGATTTGTCTATTTTGTTCCTTAACCTGCACTAAAGATCTTGATATATATGAATGTGAAATTGGAATCTTGATATTGGTATCAATATCGATATTTTAATCATTGTGGCCAACAAACTAATTAAACTTGCTTGGGTGGTCGATTAGAATAAAAATAGTCCCTTCTTTCAACCCTGACCAAAAGGTAAACTATATTATTGATGAAGGTTCCTTTTTAACAAAAAAATAATTTTAAAAAATATTGTGAATGAATATGTTTTTGAATCAAACATGAGTTTGTATTTATTATTGTTTGGGATGTAACTTTTCCATATGTCTTAATCTGATTCGTAGTCACAATAACAATCTTTTTAAGCTCTCAAACTCAGATGTCAAGAAACTATTTTTTTTTTTTTTTTTTTTTTTTTTTTTTTTTTTTTGAGGAAAGTCAAGAAACTGCTTTTCTTAATGGAAAAAGAACTAACTTTTAACATATGGTAGTAAAATTTTAATTGATTTGATCTTTGGGGTTTGGTGTTGACTGTTTGGTAGAAAAATAATATATATGCAATCATGGCAAATAAATTAATATTTTACGGTGGGAACGGGGAATCCATCACAACCGTTACATTAAATATTATTCTCTCCTAAAGGAGTATTAATGACAAAGAGATTCTTCTCCAAAAAAATAATAATAATAATAACAAAGAGATTCTGAGAGAGAAATTATGGCAATAAACAAAGGAAGAATATTGTTCCAAATCTCACAAAATCTTTGTGCATGTGATATATAATTAAATTTCTCTTTGGTTATTAATTTTTGGACCAATAGACGATTTAAGAATTTATAAACAGTTTAACAAGCACTACAATAAATTTTGATTTTAAATGGCAGTTGGTATTTTATAAACGATGACATATTGAGTATATGATGTCAGTTTTTTTTTAAAAAAAAAAAGCCTCGTTTTACGGATTTTTTTGTGGATAACATAAAATTCATACAAGATGTTGGTTTTAAACTACCATCTAAACGGTAATTACAATGTCAGTTGTAAACCGCTATCTATAGACATAAAACGACGGAGAACAAATTTTTAATTCACGTGAAAATTTGAACCATATATAAGATGTCAGTTAGAACCGCCATCAAAGGTAAACCGTCATCATATCCTAAGATGACACTGGATATAAGGCGGTTTGTAATGCGCCATCATATATATACAATGGATGTGCAAAACTGACATCTAAAGCCAAAATTGTTGTAGTGAAGTGAAGATCAATATTAAGAATTTATCTTATATAAAGAGTGTAGGGTCTCTTAATTTTTCTAATGTGATATCTCTTTTAGGTTCACCCATTTCTGAATTGGATTCTAATTTTATTTTTAGGTTGAATATTCGTTTGAGTTTCATGAGCTCTGATACCATATTAGATCACAGATTGACCTAAAAATTTCGTTTTTTTTTTCTAACTCTTCTATATAAATATGTGAAAACTCTCATGCAGAACAATTAAGATGAGCAACAAAGCTATATTAAAATGAGCAAATAATTTAGATTTTGTTGTTGATGTCTTCTTTTTCTAATTCTTGTAAAATTTTGTTTGTACCTAACATGATCTCTATTTAATTTTTAAGTCAGCATAGATATTTTTAATAGGTGCAAACTCTATAGAGGCATTTACTTCTTGCCTAGTTAACAGATGACAGTAATTCACATGAGGAAAGTTTCAAAGGCATGAGAGATTCTTTGTCAGAAACAAAGACCATTGAGAGATTCTGTCAACAAGAGTACCATTGACTTTTTTGACCGTTGACTTCTAATGAAACATTTTCAATTGGGTTGAGACTGACAACATTGGACTTAACGATAGCAATTGACATAGCTAGAGTCGATAATCATGTCAATATGTTAATGACTTCATTTTATTGAAGTAGATAAAGATCAGCGCAACTCAAAATCTAATCAAAAACTAAAATCCAAACCAATCCAATGACTAGAATTATCTATTTCAAATCCCTCATTGACCATTCAGAAGTAAAATCCAAATCTCAGTAACCAAAAATGATAATTTATTAAATATACATTTCAGATATCGAAAGTGTCCAATTTAAAACGTCAAGACAAACCAAATAGAAAACTCAAATCTAAGGGAGTGTATGGTGGCTCATAATGGGATGTGAATGTAATGTAATGTAATCCAAAATTCATGTTTGGATTGAGCGTTTTGGATCCGATTTGTAATACAAAACTCATTTCGTTTCTACAGTTTTCAATCCAACCATCTTTCTCATCGTTTTCATGCCTCACAATCTCATTTCTGTTCCGTCTTCGATTACTCACGTTTTCCAACACTCCTCTGATTTCTAGTAATCTTGATTACATTCAAACTCTCCAAACACCCCCTAAACATCAATATAACTAGAAAGTGTAATAATTTGCCCTATTTCTCGTGGTACATATATCATTTTCCTTCAATTAGCCTTTCTATATATCATTTTCTCACCTATAGCCTAGCTCTTCATAATACACAACCCACTATAGTGTTTTTTTTCTTGACACTTTTCTTTCAATTGGTCCTAACATATTATACACTTTTCCCTCACTAAAATATCTTCTCTAGGCATATTAACCGGCCCCCAACTTCTAGATATTTTCACTTTATATCATATTATTCTTATAGAATAATTTAAAATATAGAAAGTATAAAATAACCCTTCTTAATTCTAACTTTTTATCTCATATGCTACACATGGGCTGCTACTTTTTCCTCTTTTCAAAATCCTATATACCCAATAACCTACTACAACATCACCGACAGAAACAAAAATAGCAATGAAACATCCTATTCCAATACACGGTTTCCAACAAATTAACAAACTTCTTTATATAATTAATGTAGTAAGATAAATAGATGTCCAAGATACCGAAACATTCATCTTTGTGCTACATACTTGATTGTGTAACTATAATTCGTCGTGTGATAAAAAAATCTTCTTGATTTATATTTTTCTATTGTACTGTAGTTGGAGTGGGTTACAAAAAGAAGTATGACGGCAGCCGCAAATGCATCAAGTATATTGCTCTTGTTGGTGCAGGAAAACTCGCTCGTGTCGTGGGACCTTTGTGTGCTCTCTGTCGGCCCGCTCTTTTGCTTGACCTTGTCTCGCACGGGTGTGGTGCTGAGCTGGTCACACTCCAATGCCTGAGTTAGTACAGAAAATGTATAGTTCATCTAAGCACAGAGAAAAGGATTAGCGTTCTCCTTTAGAGTTTACATACTTCTTCCCTTTGGGACTGTCGAATGAGACTATTTATAAGGCACTTTCCTCTAATACCCGCTTGTGGTTATATGTAACACCGACGATGTTAGGGTTTGGTTGCGGCCCTTAAGATTGTAGAGCACCAAGAATGAGCTCGGCTCGGTTATTTTTTTATTAGTATAATTCATTTATCTTGGTTGGTTAGTCTGAAACTTGAGGGTCTAATTTTTCCCTTTTGAGACTCGTGTTTTCCCTTACCAACTCTCAATTTTTTTTAAGTTTGGATTATTTATGAACTTTGGGTCTTATCTAGACAACCTTGAATGGCTCTAAATATACAAATTTCTATCTTCACTAAACAGAGATATATTAATCATTTGTCAAATTGGCCAAGTGGGATTGAAGAAACAAGTAAGAAGAGCAATGATATATGTTCCAGCCGTTGACATGAGAGGGTTGACATTGATCTCAATTATTTTTTTTGAAAAAAAAAAAAGAAAGAAATATAATCGAATAATTGAAACAATATTTAGAAGAATAATTGAAGTGGGTTGCGAAAAGCCACGTGATGTTGTGGCCTTTCTCACGTGCCTTAGTGGAATATCCAAAAACATGCATTGCACCTGAAATGGAGGCTTCATTAAGATACCCACAGACCAAACAATATGCAACTATCAAATGCCCACCGCCCAATAAATTAAATCAACACAACAAAAATAAATAAAAAATAAATAAACTTCCACTAATTAGTACCATCAGAATCATAATATAATATTAATTTAATTCTCATATGATATGATATGATATGAGTAATCCCTTTGGGGACCCCCCTGTTGCCATTTTGCTTCTTTTTATTGAGAATTGAATTAAATTTATAAGTGTTTGTTGCTGAATCACTTTTTGTGCAATGTATATTATTATTCCTTTTTGACTCTTTTATCAAATCCTCAATGATACCAATCTCCAACTACTCTTTGTGTGGAGGCCCTTTCCCAAGCTTTGTGGCCTACCCTTTACTTTATTTCTTTTCTTTTTTATTTTCTTCTTCTCATCTTCATCTTTCCCACGTGTCTGGTCTTCAAATTCTCCAGCTGTAAACCCTCTAATATTAAAGACATTTTGTTCTTCATACCTTTTTATATAATACACATCTTAATAATTGCATTTTATATTATTATTATTATTATCATTATTATTATTACTATTATATAATAGTCAAATTTGTGTTTGTCGACTGCAATCGTGTGTGTCTAGAAACTTTGGTTTGCATTATACGTGTTTGCTTTGTGTTTTCATCCCTAGATATGTATATTTTAACTAGTCCAACTATATATGTTTAAATTTTGAAATTTAGGGTTTGTAGGTGTTTGATTTGTAAGTAGACGTTTATAATTATATTTATGATGTGGTAGCATGAATATAACTCGATTTGTTTAATTAAGCAATGACTATAAAAAATAAGAAAAATATCAAATTTTATGACTTTAAGGATTGTGCCAATTTAAACCCTGAACTAATAATTGTATTAATTTAAATCCTGACTTTTTATAATGGCATTAATTTACACCCTCCAATAGTATGTTTTGTTTGAAAAAATCTTGTGTGAAACTTATAATTGTATCAATTAAACTCCTAGGTTTTCATGAATTAATTTAGACTTTTTAGTCAAATTTTTCTTTTAGAACCATCCATGTGTATATACTCTAATCATCCATTTTGTAAAAACCGTCATTTGAAGAAGTCTACACACATTTGAGAATTAATGCATTGATGATTTTCAAAGGTAATTGTAATGAAATGTCTAAATTGATTGACGTATGAAAATTTAGGAGTTTAAATGACTCAAATTATGAATTTTACATGATATTGGCTGAATAAATTTCAGAGGAGTGTGTAAATTGATACATTTACAAAAGTTCAGGATTTAAATTAATACAATTATGTTGGTGAAAAATGTTTATGAAAATAGAAGTTTTGTTTTAAAGAAAAAAAGAAAAAAGAAATTTGGGAAAGGTGAGAATCTCACATTGCTTAGGTTGGCAATATGGAATATCTCTTTGTTTACTTCCCCATTAACCTTTGGATTTAGGCCTCAAAGGTATCCATGTTTTAGAAGGGTAAGGAGATAGGTAAATATGGGTTTGGTGGTTTCTCCTTGTACACCCCGTCTATTTTCGATCGAGACAAAACCTATAACAGTTTCTTTTCTTTTTTAGGTAGCCAACCGTCAGTACCGTTTGTGTTGCCAGACTAATGTTGTCCGTTACTTCCAACGTTCGAGGGCATCAAATTCCAACCATTATTAGTTGGGTATAAGTTGATATTGGCCCTAAATTAAAAGATATGGTAGAATAATGATATAATACGTGGTTTTTAAAGCTTGGTTTCAATAATCCAAACTTCTATCGTTCTGATATTAATTAGTGCATAACTTCTACAAATTAGGGTAGGATTTATAAGGTTGAGTTTATGTAACTTGAGTTTGCATATATATAGATAACACTCGTGGTTAGAAAATTTATAGTATGAAATTATAAGTAAATCCAAGTACCAAAATTAGGTTTGGGTTTGGCTTTCTTACTTCTTGGTTACACACAAATCCAATTTTCAATGAGTTAAACACAAAAATAAAATAAAATAAAATATATATATATATATATATATATATATAGTTATATAGTTATTCAATGTGGTGGCTTTCCATTTCTAAATCATTTTATCTATAATGTTCTTGAAAGTGTGATTGTTCCTTTCTAATTCAAAGATCCAAATGATTGCTATGAATTAAAGTTAGGAAGAAATTATAACTTCTGCTACCCTTTGCTCCTCCTGATCAAAGTTGTTCGCAAACTACACCCTACCTCTTTCATAATTGTTCTAAATTTTATGGTTTTCATGTCATTCTGCTATGCCATTGGTTAAATAATATATAATTAAATTTGTTTTCATCCACTGGCTTAAGCTTTTGGGTCAATCGACAATTTAAGATATATTAGAGCAGGTTGTTTTCTCCTGTGTTCAAACCCCTACAACGTTGTTTTCTCCCCAAACGAGGGGAGTGTTAAATAATATGTAATTAGATTTGCTTTTATCCACGAACTTAAGTTTTTAGGTTAATCGACAATTTAAGACCTATACGACAAAATATCCATTTCTTGAAAAATTATAACTCCTCACATCCAAAACTTTGTCAAACATTCCTTATACATATACTTCTCAATTTGTGTGTATATATATATACTCTTTTTTTCTCTCTAGAATAATACTCCATCATAAAAATTGACCGAGTAAACTAGGAGATGCAACCTTACAACCCTTAAGAAAAAGCACAAGAGTATAGGAAACATACCTTTTTAGTCCTTAAAAATGTTAGTTTCTATTGGGTCCCTAAGTTTCAAAATGTTATACTTTTAGAGAAGTTTTGAATTTGATTTAATTTAGTCTCTAAGTTTCAAAATGTTACAATTTTATCCTTGGAGATGTGTGCGTTGTTTCAATTTGGTCCCTAAGTTTCAAGATTTACATTTTCAACTTCAAATTTTAACTCAATATACTCACTTCGGTCTTTAACGTTAATGTCTTTTAAGTAATATAAAATAATTATGAAGTAAAATTTTAAAATTAATTTTAGTAGGGAAGAAAAGATAATGAAAATTAATTCATTATAATTCTTTTAAATCTTTTTGTTTTATTAATAGACATTAACATTAGAGACTGAAAGTAAGTATTTAGTGAAAAATCAAGGTTAAAAGTGAATCTTGAAACATAGGGATCAAATTAAACAAAACTCAAACCTTAAGAGTAAAATTGTAATATTTTGAAATTTTAGAGACTACATTAAAATCAAACTCAAAATTTAAGGACTAAAAGTGTAAAATTTTGAAACCTAAAATAGAAACTCGACCCAAAACTTGGGACCAACTAATATTTTTCTCAAAAATATATTAATCGGTGAGCTATGCGCTTATCGTTTGGCTAGTTATTTTGTAATGAATTGATCCGTTTTTTATAATGAGGATATTTTATAATAATGCATAAATTATAAACACAAGAATAAGTGTTAGGAACATTATTAAATCACAAATTTTTGTATAGTTTCATATCACATAAGTTATGTTCCAAATATATTTTAATTTAGGGTTCAAGATTATTGTCATATATGTATGATATTATTACAAAATTTTGATCTTATCTAAAACTATATCTTTGGATATCCATTAATTATTTTCCAAATGCCTCCAAATGTGCAGGTGTAGCAAATTTAAATCATACAATAAAGTAGACTCAAAAGTAAATTTCATCTTATGGCAAGAGATCATGATGTGTTTGCACTTGGTTTGAAAAAACATAATGGGAAAAAGAAGTCAAGACAGATAATGGGGGAATATGCTTTGAATATGAAGATCATATATATTTATATATATATATATATATATATATATATGATCCAAATCAAATATATCCCACTACCTTCCTCTTTTCCCAGCTCCCAGCTATAATATATAGTTGGAAACTATAGTATAAGATTCATTTTATTATAAATAATTTAGAATTATAGTTGGTCACTTGGGTTTGGCCTTTAGTCCCATGCATGTCAATCAACTAATTATATTTTATTATATTAAACTAAGATATGCTTTCCATCCCTAGACTGTTTTCAATTTGTTTTTTTTTTTTTTAAATAATTCTCCCTCCAAAACAGTTAATCTTATCTTTAGTTTGACAAAAATATATATTTCGACAGTATGCTTGATCACGTGTTTACAATAATAATTTATACTATTGATAAAAGGTTGAGAAATTTTTTATTTTTTATTTTTTGCCAAAATGATTATATGGATGGTATGAGTAATTTTAATCATAAAGATTAAACAATTTGTGACCGTCTCAATTTATCCTTGATTTTTATAGATCACCACGTTAGATTATTATTTTTATTCATTATATTTTTCTTATTTTTTAAGAGTTGTTTTCAAAATGAACTAAAATATTTATAAATATAGCAAAATTTTACTATTTGTCTGTAATAGACTGCAATAGACAACTATATGTGTCTATTTGTAGTCTATCGCGACATAGATAGTAGTCTATCTCAATCTATATAAAATATATAGTGAAATTTTACTATATTTGTAAATATTTTTAATATTTTATTATTTAAAACAATTTTTTATCATTTTTAAAATTGATTTGTAATTAAATAGAATTGTATCATCAAGTTGATTTTGCTTTTTTTTTTTAATTATATTCACCATCACATTAATCAATTCAAATTTCTAAATAATATAATTATTGTATTTTTTTTTTTTATCATTTCTAGATTTGATTTTTAATCATCATGTTAAATAGAAGAGAATCTGACATTAAAAGCTGTTTTTCAATTCAACATCACATCAAAAATATATCTATATTTATCCATATGGTATATTATATAATTTAAGTTATAAAGATTAAACAATTTATTAATTTCAAGATAATATATAGACTCATGATTACATTAAAAAAAAATTGGTTTTAGATTTGATTTTTTATTTTTATTTATCATTTTTAAATTTGATTTTTAATCATCATATACATAGAAGAGCATCATCACATTAAAAACCTTTTGTTTATTTTAACCTCATGTAAAAAAAAAAAAAAAAAAAAAAAAAAAAAAAAAAAAAAAAAATTACTATTAACAAAAAAAAATATCAAACTATTTATAAATATAGAAAAAAATTTACTCTCCATCAATGAGACCGCAATTTAATAGACAGTAAATCTTTTTATATTTATAAATAATTTGACTCATTTTTTATATTTCAAAATAACTTTAAAAAAATTATAAAAAAACAAATATATATCATCAAATTGAGAGCCTAAATGTTGTGACTTTTTTTTTATTATATTCTTTAAATCCATTCCCACCAAAAACTCATTAATTTGAATAAAAATTCAATCTTTTTAGAGGTACCCTAAAAACTCACTATTTTGAAAAATAAATAAATTTCTGCTGAGAAGTGCGATAAAGAAAACTAACTCATTTAAAAAAAAAATATAAGTGTTTTGTTACACATTTACCCAATAAATTTTGAATTTATTTCAACTTAGTCTCTAGTTTTTATAATGTTATAATTTATTCTTGAGATTTAATTTTTTTTCAATTTAATTTCTAAGTTTCAAGAATTATACTTTTGACCTCAATTTTAGTCAATGAGGTTAAGGTCTATTAATTAATTTAAAATAATTGTAAAATAAAACTTTAAATTTAATTTTAATAGTGATGCAAAATAGTGAAATTTAATTAATTATAATTCTTTTAAATTAATTAATAAATATTAACACTAAAGATGGAAAGTGAGTATTTTAGTGAAAAATCAAGATTAAAAATATAAATCAAAGACCAAGTTGAAACAAAACTCATATCTTAAGAGTAAAATTGTAACATTTTGAAGTCTAATGACCAAATAGAAACTGACCCAGAACTTAGAGACGAAAAAAGTTATTTTTCCTTATAAAAAAATGGGAATAATTTAGATAGTGTGGAAATATAGTCATGAATCTTGATTTTTTTTTTCTAAAGTCTATAAAATGTATAAAATTATATTCCATGCATGTATATTTATGGAATTGATAATGTTATTAGATGTCTAACCAAGTTTCCTTTTTTTTTTCCTTGTTCAAATATGTTAAGTAGCATAATGATCTAATAACAAATATATATTTCTAAAACGAGTGCCACATTAAGATTTTTCAAATGGTCATATTCAAAATTTAGTGCTACTTGCTCAAACATGCTTAACTGCAACAAAATTTTATGGGATCCAGTACATTCATTAGTATTAAAATGATATCACACCCACCTGAAAAACAATTATTAAATTTCTTCTACCAAAGAAAAATTATGCAGGCATAGTTCATTTCAATTTGTTGGACAGTTGACGGATATTTTTTTTTCCCAAGAAGAAGATAAAGGAATGTAGGGACAAATTTAATCCTCAACTCATATCTATATTATCATATAGGTATAATTCAAGGTAGCTAGCTAAAGACTTCAATTAGAGGCTAAGTATGGTGTCAAATACAGCATAATTTTGGTGTCTTATCATTAGAAATTTGTCTTGTTACAAAGTCAATTGTCTAGCTATACAGTGGTTGCCTCTTGCATTTTAAATTTCTTAAGATATGGGCTACAACAAATTTAAAAGATAAATCACTTCACAAAATTAGAAAATAATGAAAAGAAAAAGGAATAATGTTTACAAAAAGCTCATTCACATTCATTAATATATTATTTTGTTATCTTTTTTTTTTTTATTTGTAATTCAAAATTAAAATTTGTGGGTTGGGTGCGTTTTCTTAAAAGTTGATAGAGGTGTAAATATTTTTAAGGGTTTATTGGATGGAAATGTGTTAATTAAGAGAGTTCGTTAGGTTAAATATTTGGAATGGTAAATTTCTGTTTGTAGGAAAAGTTATTATTTTGTGTGCGGATGTAATGTGTGCTACCATTTTTTTTTTAAGTTAAACTAGATTTGAATCTTTAATTATTATTTAATATTATATTATCTAATATACTCTCCCTCACTTATCAATCGGGGAGGAAATAACATTGCATGAGTTTGAATACAAGACCTTCTAGACCAATTATTTTTACACCATGTTAAATCAATGATTGACCTAAAAGCTTAAATGAAGGTAAATTTAATATTATATCATCTAGCAGTATGAAGTATATAATTATACATGTCTAATAATTAAGTAAACAAAATGAAAGAAGATAGTTATCTATTTTTATAATTGGAAGTTAAAGAAGTGTGTTTGGAATATATTTTTAAGTGTTTAATTTAAAAAATAAGTCATTTTAGAACAAAGTAGATTTTAAAGTGTATTTTAAACAATTTTTATCAAAAGAGTTTAAATAAAAATTAGTTTTTTGGAAAATATTTTTTTCTCAAGTCAATTCAAACCCTAAATATATTTTTAACTTGTCAAATTTCATAAGAATTCACTCTAAATCTTTGTCTCAATTGTAGCTCTCTCGACCCAGGATTTAGATTAAGTTCAAATTTTCTTGAAGCCAATCCACATTTAATTTGGAAGTTTTATAATTGGGTTATCCATAAGGTGAGATTACAGTAACTATCAATTCTTTCACATCTTTCTTAGTCAGGCTTGCAAGGCTTAGAAATCCTCTCTCTTTTTTTGATATAGTATCAATTCACTAATCACCCCTTCACTCAAGCATCACATCAACGTTTCTTCTAGTTTATCGGCCTAATCATAGTGTTAGATACAAACAAAGTCTTACATTGATTAGGTAAGAGAAATATATACAGTAATAAAAATGGACAGTTAGCTCCCTTAGTATGAAGTCCTTTAGGTGGAACCAAAAGTAAAGTCATGAAGACTTATTCCCAAGTAGAAAATATCGTACCATCATAGAGATATATATTATATAGGTGGAGGTTCTATTGTTCTTATAAATTGGTAACAAATATGTGGTCTAAACCTAGTTGTAGGGTGAGATCTTCAGCAATTTTGAACAGAATTTGTGAGCCTTATGAATGCATTCTCATATCGAACAAAAAATGTTCGAGCTACTATAAGCAAGTAGAGCTCTCTCTATCAAATCAAATAAGTTTGGATGGAAAGTAGACCTACTAGGCTGGATAGAGTAATAGAAAGAATATAATATTTGTTCGAGGAGAGGAGATTAAAGGTGCGACAGGTGGTCGACACCAAATACATTCCATGATATATGCTCATGCTCATGCTTATTTAGATGTTGACCTACGATGAACAAGATTTGTCCCAGGATAGAGAGAAATTGACTTACAATAACCTGGATGTGCCTTGTAATGATGAGCAAGAGTTAACTCGAGATGAACTATAGATGTGTTTTAGGATGAAAATCAAAGCTCTCATGGCTGAGAGTGAACTAAGAGGAGGATTGTTAGGTGCAAATTTAATCCAATATCGATTAGTATATAGAAAGATTTCTGGGTATATAAGTGACAGACAATTATCTTCATTAATATGAAATCTTTTGAATGAAATAAAAAATAAAACTACGAGATTTTATTCCCAAAGTGCATAATATCATAGAGCTAAATAGAGATTTCATCGTCCTTGTCACATAGTTTGACTAATACCATATATTAAGTTTGTATCTGCACCCTTTATTGAATTTAAGGAAAATAAACATTTTTACTCAAAAAAAAAATCATTACAAAATGATATTGTGGATTGGGCTATAATAGTCCTAGTGTGAGGGGAAGCTGAATGAACTTTTTGAGGCCCAATTTAGGCCGGCCCATAAACGTAATAATATGTTTATTTACAAAATACAAGTAAACATACAGCTCAGAGTTTTAGTTCCATAGACTTCAAATTTGGAGCCAAAAAGAAGAACAAAGGCTGCGATTTGGCTGATTGGCTGTCGCCACTTTGATTTCAACGATCAACTACCTTCGTTCTCATGCTTACCCGCCATCTGAATTTCAAATCCTTTCATGTCAAATCCAATCAACGATTACCAAGCTTCAATTTTTTCCGCTCTTTCCAACATGACTACAACCTGTTTGATCAAAGTCCTCCTCCAAATGCAGCCTCTACTAACCGCGTTTTGCTCAATTACTTGCACAGAGACGAAGCAATTCAATCCCTTCGCTTTTTCAAGAAGCAGATTCGGTGGGGTCTTGATGGGAATGCCGATGAGTTGACTTTGGCCCTTGCTCTGAAGGCCTGTTGTGGGCTTCCTAAACTAGGTAGACAAATTCATGGATTTGTTATTTCTTCTGGGCTTGTTTCCCATATTACAGTCTCTAACTCTTTGATGAATATGTACTGTAAATCGGGGCAGCTTGAGAGGGCTTTTAGTGTCTTCGAGAATTTACATGACCCAGATATTGTTTCGTGGAATACTATTCTTTCCGGGTTTCAGAAGAGTGAGAACGCTTTGAGTTTTGCTGTTAGGATGAATTTAAATGGGGTTAAGTTTGATCCTGTGACTTATACTACCACACTTGCCTTCTGCTTAGATGGAGAAGATTTTCTTTTTGGTTGGCAATTGCATACTCTTGCTCTGAAATGTGGATTCAAAGGTGATGTTTTTGTTGGAAATGCTCTGATTACAATGTACTCGAGATGGGAACATCTTGTGGATGCTAGACAAGTGTTCGATGAAATGTGGAGCCGGGATCGGGTGTCCTGGAGCGCGATGATTACTGGTTATGCACAAGAGGGAGGTCATGGGTTAGAAGCAATTTCAGTGTTCGTTCAAATGGTGAGAGAAGGAGTGAAGTTTGACAATGTAGCAATTACTGGAGCACTTTCTGTTTGTGGTCATGAAAGAAACCTGGAGCTTGGAAAACAGATCCATTGTTTGACCGTGAAAACAGGATATGAAACTCATACTTCTGTTGGTAATGTTCTGATCTCGATGTACTCCAAGTGTGAGATCATTGAAGATGCAAAGGCAGCCTTCAAGTTAATCAAGGACCGCAATGTGATCTCGTGGACAACTATGCTCTCATTGTATGAAGAAGATGCGGTTTCTTTGTTCAATAAGATGAGATTAGATGGAGTATATCCAAATGACGTTACGTTTATTGGATTACTTCATGCCATCACAATAAGGGGTATGGTGGAACAGGGACTAATAGTCCATGGATTATGTATCAAAGCTGACTTTGTATCAGAATTAAGTGTAGGCAATAGTCTAATAACCATGTATGCTAAATTTGAGTCAATACAAGATGCCTCAAGAGTGTTTATGGAACTTCCATATAGAGAGATAATATCATGGAATGCCTTAATTTCTGGATATGCTCAAAATGCACTATGTCAAGAAGCTTTAGAGACATTTCTTTATGCAATAATGGAATCTAAGCCAAACGAATACACCTTTGGAAGTGTTCTAAATGCAATCAGTGCTGGTGAAGGCATATCAATAAAGCATGGCCAACGATGTCATTCTCATTTGATCAAAGTTGGATTAAACTTCGACCCTATAATTTCAGGTGCCCTCCTAGACATGTATGCAAAACGTGGGAGCATTCAAGAATCCCAAAGAGTTTTCAATGAAACATCCGAAAGAAGTCAATTCGCTTGGACGGCGCTGATCTCTGCCTACGCACAACACGGAGACTACGATTTGGTGATGAAACTGTTTGAAGAGATGGAGAAGGAAAAGATAAAGCCTGATGCAGTTATCTTCCTGTCTGTCTTAACAGCATGTAGCAGGAACAGGATGGTCGACATGGGTCGTCGATTTTTCGATATGATGATCAAAGATCATATGATTGAACCAGCAGGAGAGCACTACTCTTGTATGGTTGATATGCTAGGTCGTGCAGGGCGATTGGAAGATGCGGAGGAAATGTTAGCGCGCATACCAGGAGGGCCGGGGATATCTGCATTACAGAGCTTGCTTGGAGCTTGTAGAATACATGGGAATTTGGAGATGGCAGAGAGAATGGCGAATGCTTTGATGAAGGAGGAGCCAATGGAATCAGGATCATATGTGTTGATGTCAAACCTGTATGCTCAGAAGGGAGATTGGGAAAAAGTTGCTGAAATGAGGAAGGGAATGAGAGAAAGAGGAGTGAAGAAAGAGATTGGATTCAGTTGGGTTGATGTTGGTAATTTTGGTGCTTCTAATTTATACTTACATGGCTTTTCATCAGGGGATGTATCTCATCCACAATCAGGGGAGATATGTAGAATGGCAGAATATATGGGAGCAGAAATGAAGTTTCAAAAAGACAGAGAAAGGGAGTCCCAGACCCAAGTGATTGATGAACTAACTGTAACAGATTTATTTGTACTTGATGGATGGTAAAAGGAAAAAAAAAATTATTTATGTTATATTTTTTACACTGGTGTTTCTGTTTCATAAACTTTAAACAATTCAACAATCAGAGTCAAGAAATCACTGCACAGAAAAAAGAAAATTGAGGAAATCATTCGTTTTCGTTTTGGACTGATTTTCTCTCAATTTTTTACCATGTTTTGTATATTTCTTAAGTCGAAGAGTTGCATTTTTAGCCAAATTCCAAAAATAAAAATAAGTTCTAAAACTATTTTTTTTAGTTTTCAAAAATTAGTTTGGTTTTTGAAAATATTGATAAATTGTAGATAACATAGCAAGAATTTTATAAGTGAAATGCCTGTCTATATGCTTAATTTTCAAAAACTAGAAACCAAAAATCAAATGGTTACCAAACGGAGCCTTATTTTCGATTTTTAGTTTTTGAAATCATATAAGCCAAAAAAGGGAGAAAGAAAAAGTGTTAGATAGATAGAAGTGGAAAATCATGTTGCTGAAGAAAAAGAAGAAAGAAAGCGTGAGCGGCAGGATTCGAACCTGCGCGGGCAAAGCCCACATGATTTCTAGTCATGCCCGATAACCACTCCGGCACACCCACTTTTTGTAATAAAAACAATGATAAAAGAATATATTATTTCAAAACGTCATATGAAAACAAGGTTCTAAAGTTGATTTCTTTTGTGGAGGTAATTTTTCTTTTTTTTTTTTTTTTTTTTTTTTTTTTTTGTCACATTAGCTGCTTTCGAAACAAGGTTACTGAGAATTAAGTACAGAAATAGGTGTGATTGAAAAATTATTTACAAAAAAAAAGAAAATGAGTGGGTTGCAAAAATAGTGTGAAAATTTTGTCTTTATTGCACTCAGTCTTTTGAAAAGACGGAATGTGTTAAGATTCGTATGTACAAGAGACTAAAACACAACCCACTCACCACCTCAGCACCACGTGGAAGAAGACTACATCAAACGTGCTGGTTGGACTAAACAGCATTTGTTCTTTGTTTTTCTTTTCTTTTTCTTTTTTTTTTTTTTTTTTTTTTGTTGCTTATTTTTTTTAGTTCAATTTCAAAATTAAACTTTGTTTTCTTTTCCAATGGATAGCAATTCTTTCGATCTTTTCAATTCAATTTTTTCATTCCAATCTATTTTTGTATATAGTTAAGAGAAAACTGTTTTGAGTTTTTTTAATTCATCTTCCTAAACATTTTTTAATTTGTTAATTCAGATTAACACACAATTTATTTACTTAAATGGTGATGCATTTTTCATTTTTGTATTTTTATTTAGATTAGTTGAACTGCTAGTAGAAAAATCAATTAAAAAAAATTAATTTTCTTCTTGAATGATATGACATAATAAATCTTATGAAATGGAGATTTATTTCTTCTACCACCAATGTTCAACTAATCTAAATAAAAATACTTAAACTAATTGTGTGTTAATTTGAATCAACAAATAAAAAAAATTAGGAAAATGAACTAAAAGAAACTCACAACAATCTTCGCTTAACTATATACAAAAGTAGGCGCCAATGAGAAAACTGAATTGAAAAGATTATTGGTTATGAAAAGAAAAAACAAAACAAAGTTTGATTTTGAAATTGAACTCAAAAATATAAGCAACAGACAAAATAATAATAATAATAATAATAAAGAACAAATGTTGTTTAGGCCAACGGCCTTTTATTTATTTCTACGCTATTTTAATTTTTAATATCGATATGAAACCCGTAAACATTTAATATCCACTTAATATGTAAACATTTAATATTTTCAAATTCCTTGAATTTAGCAAATACGTGAAAAACATCATTTTTATATTTTTAATATATCCATATTTTGAATATAAAAAATTTAAGATGCAAAACTAGATACAAATATATAATAAATATAACATTTCTGTTCTAGACTCCATTCATTTTTCTTTTAAATTAAAATATATAGCATGTAATGTATTATAAATTATATAAAACTTAATAAGTATACAATTTTTTAACATAAAACTGATTCATAAATTAATTAATAATAACTATATTCAATGTAACTCTCAACTAATTTTATGATTTATAAATATGTTATCAAACACATTTCAAATAATTGTTTAAATTAATTTCTAAATAGCTATCAAACACATCTAAAAATATGAAATAAACTCTGTTTTAAATTTCTATTTTTCCAATTGTTCAAATTAATGTCTATCATTAACAAATCCACAACAAAGCAGATTGCTGATGAACAGGACAATGATCCACTTTCATGTTCGTGGCTCGAAATACTTCTAGAAATCCAATCATTTTGTCAAATATTTAATGTCAAATATCTAATCAAATCTTACTGAAAGAAACAGGATGGCTAACTGAGAAGTAACATTCAAGATATAGCAAACAGAATGAAGGATCACTATCATTTTTAAATAAATCGCATCTCTTGGAAAAGAAAATTGTAGTGTTTGTTACATATTTCTCCACTTGCACAACTCACATCAGTCAAAGCCTCTAAGGGAGCGACCACTATGAACCAAGAAGCCCATCATACCGAAATCACAACTGCCTACATCTTCAAATCAGGAGCTTCTCAATCGCATCCTAAATATCAAAAAAGAAAGGCCATAACATGTTACCAGTAGAGTCTCATTTATAAAAAGAAGGGAGAAAATTTACTGGTGTTAATACTGGCACAATTACCTTGAGTTGCTGTATTTGCGACTTCAATTGGCTTCCTTCGTTTGTTGTCACAGAACAAGCTATAACAGGTCTTGTAACTCCACAAGCTCGGCCAAGTGCTTGCTTAGACGGGACAAACACATAGGGCACATTCTGCAAAATCAGATATAACACTGTGAAACAGACATCAAAATGTTGAATGGAAACATTCAATAACCTGATTTTGACATAGTCCTGTCTTTATACTAAAAGTAGTATACTGGAGCTATGTTCAAAAATTAGTCTCCTGGCAGGAAACTAGGACTGGATAAAATACCAATCAGCAGAAAGGCCAACTGCTTTCATTTTCCAACTAATAAACTTCAATTGTGGGGAAAGTTTTATTATCCTAATTCATTATGTATTTAAATAATTGTGGATAGCATGCCAAGAGAACCATCAAACAACAGAAAATAGACATCTCTATTGATACGTTTTTAAATTATAGTCCCCTTTTGTAATCAACACAAATCGGGAGGGGGTTGTAAGCTATACTGGGGAGTGGTCTTTGGCTTTTGGAGGTTGCAATTAGTGGAATACTTAATACCATTTCATATATATATACAGAATGAGAAGCTACCAAAAAATGAGCACCACTAAGAAGCTTTCAAAGAGAAAGGCCTAGAGCAGTTTATCAGGGTATGTCAATTAGAGAGACTAGGGGAGAGCTGTGGATCACAGTTGAAGGAGTCAATCGATCTACTGATCGACACCATGACAGATATAGATAATAGTAGATGCAAACTACTGAAAAACAAGTGCAGCTTGCCTGAAAAATACAGAAATTTCAGAAAGACAAACCTCCATGTAGTTTCACTCTTCTCCCCTTCTTACATTTTTTAATTAGTCATCTAAAGGGGGAAATGTAAATAAACATCTTTGATCTTATTAAGGAAAGGTAAGAAAAATGTAAAAAGTTCGGTAAGCAGATTTGTTAACAGAGAACAACAACCGGCCAGTTAACTTCTCTCATCTGATTTAGCTACAGCCTCTTTGGCAGGTCAAGAAGAAGGGTATCATTTATATTTTCACACCCTTATCTTGGTACATGTAGCCTCAAAGCCCAGAAAACACATCAATCATAAACAGAAACAGAATCTTCTCTCTTGAGAATTGAAGAGTACCTTATCCTCGGCTAACAAAGGAAGATGTAGGAGGATTTCAAGGGGCTCAGTATCTGCAGCCATTACAACGAACTCAGATATACCTCTGTTAAGCGTCTTGGTTGCTGGAAAAATCACACAAAATAAAGAATCATTTCACAGAACATACAGAATAGAAACAAATCTCATTCCCGTGTTATGGAACTGTAGAATGTGTGTTTGGTTAAGAAAAAGATAGAAGAAGAGAAGTCTACCTTCATTGGCGCCCTTCTTGATTTGCTTGTAGTTAGCAGCTTGTTGAACAAGATCGAGAATGGTGATTGTAAGTTGGGCGTCGGCCAAAGGGTACGCTTTGGGGTTCACTTTCTCTGCAGTCTGCCAATTTACATCAGAAATTCATAAAGTCGCACTCAATATCAAACAGAAAGAGAAGAGAGAGAGAGAGTACCATTGTTTGTACGAAGATTAAGCAAGCAGAGACGCAAAATTTTCAGGACTTTGGAGGAGGAGATGAGGCTTTGGAATTAGGGTTTTAGAATGGCAACAGAGAGCTAGGGTTTTCTGTTTCAATCGGCGTCTTAATTTAATTGGATTCAAATTTAGTTTCAAATCCCTTTTATACACTAACAAAATATTTAGGAAATGTTTCCATTTTGTTTTTCGATTCTGTCGAACATATTTGTTTTTAAAATTATTTATAGAATACAATGTTTTTAGAAAATTTCCTATAAAAACTATTTATAAATACAAAAAAATTGTCTAATTTTTCAACGAATAGAATTCTATCGACGTTAAATAATAAATAATTTGACATTTTTAAGGAGTATACCTAAAATAGAAAAAATTTAAAGGTAAAATATGAAATAAATTACACCCATAATATATATAAGTATAATATTGAGAAATGATTGTGTATAAAAAAAACAAAACTAATTACATATATATATATAGAAAAAAGTGTACCACATGCTTTTATATTTTCTATTTTTTTTATATGTGTAATTAGTTTTATTTTTTTCTATTTGTGAAAAGACCCCTATAATATTTTGTGTGGTAGATTTATTTCATTTTTTTTCAAATTAAAACATGTAGAATGTATTATAAATTAGGAAAATTTTTAAAAATAGAAAAATAAGAAAAACTATTTACACAAAATAGCAAAATTTTTAGATAGTTATGATAGTTTCTGATAGAAGTCTAGCAGGGTTTATCCGGGATAAAAATTATAGAAGTCTATCACTTATAGATGCTGATATAAATCTATCAATCTTTATTAGTATTTTTTTTTTTTTGTTATTTTCTGTAAATAGTTTGACATTTTTTCTATCTGTGAGAATTTTCCTATAAATTATATAATAGATCGAAATAATAGTTATTCAAAATTTAAAAATAAAACAAGTTTATAGATTAATAAATAATAGTTGTAATGTTAAATCATAACTTTAGTTTTGAAATTTGAAAAGTATATAATGAATTTCTGAATTTCTTATTTTATTTCAAATAGGTCACGAAACTCGAACATTCCTCTAACTTTTAATATTATATTAAATAAGTCTTTGAATTTTGGAAAGTATATAATATATTCTTTAACTTTCAATTTTATGTTCATTCCGTCCATAAAGTTTAAGAAAGTGTCTAATGTATTCGAACTTTTAATTTTGTGTTCAATAAATCCTTTGACTTTTTCAATTTTATATCTAATACGTCGTTTGACTTATTAGACAATTTTTTTTTAAAAAAAAAAAATCAGACATCTATTAAACACAAAATTACAATTTTGAATGACCTATTAGACACTTGTGAAAGTTTAGAGATAAGAAAAAGACACAAACTTAAATGTTCTAAGACTAAACTTATAATTTAATCTAGTTGAGATCAAAGTTTAAAATATTGATGTCGATAGAATTATTGAGGTCCTAATTTAACAAAATTTTCGATGGGAATATCGATTTCGATAGATATTTCTAGAAAAACTATAAAAACAAAAAATTGAAACTAGTAAATAAATATTTTATTATTTTCAAATAAGTAAACATGTATATTATTTATATTATATTTATATTAGTGACATTTTGATGCTTATTTTTTTGTGTTTTGTAGATTTTTCTACGATATAATAGAAATATCAATTCATCTCTCATGGCAATATTGAACCCATGGAAACGTGGAAATATAAATATCGACATATCGATGGAAATTTAATACTATGGTTGAGATTCAACCAAATATTTAATTAGTAATTACGTAATGTTGAAACTGGATGTCAATTTTAAACCTAAGAACCAAATTGACACAAATCTCAAACTTGCATAATCAAAAGTACACTTTACATAATAAAATAAAATAGAAGCATGGTAAATATTAGGATTGTTCAAAAAACTGGATGACCCAAAAGAACCGATCAACCCAACCCAACTTTCAAATAAATGAAAATTTTATAGAATGAGTTGGTTCATGAGTTCACTTAAAATAACTCAAACTAACTCGAACTTATTGTTAACTTTAAAATGTATATTTTCCTTTTTTACTTATAATACAATTATATATACATATATTTATCTTAACTTTATTTTATTTCATTATTTTTTTAGATAATTTATTCTCCAACAAATCCTAAAAATAGTTTTGAGTTGTCAATCTTAATTAAATATATCAAAATGATTAAATCAAATTTTTACATATTACTTCGTTTTAGAAAAAAAATTTAAATAAATAACCAAGTAGCCTGAACCAACCCAATCCCAAATCTTTCATGGTTGAATTCATTTATTTGAGTTAAAAAAACTTACAATCGAACAATTGGGTTGAGTCTAAAAAGTCCTTCAACCCAACTCACAAACACCCCTAGTAACCATTAAATTAAATTTATGTGTACCCCTTAACTTTTATTGGTTGTCTATTAGGTTTAAATTGCCTACTAAGTCCTTAAATTTTTAACTTTGTTTAATAGGTCTTTAAATTTTAAAAACACTTGAACGTGAAAATTGTAAAATAAATCTGTGTACTTTTAAAACTATCTATAATAGATGCTCAGATTTTCAATGTTGCGTCTAATAACCTCTTGTATTAAAAATATAAGATAAATCCTTAAACTTTCAAATTTGTGCTTATTAAAGTATTAAACATAAAATTAAACAATCTTGTGTCTAATAAATTTGTAAATTTTTTAAAAGGTTGAATATATCAGCCTTTCTCCCATGTTGAGTCACGGGCAACACCTCGAAAAGCATGAGCCACAAAGAAACTTGTACGTGTGAGTATCTGCAATCCTAACAATAAATGTTTGCTCGATGAAACTCCCAACTTATCATCTGATGCCCCTCTGTGATGAAAGATCATCAACGAGATCTCAATTTTCTAAAGATAACTTGTGATTTTGCCCCCTTTCTAGTTGTAAGGTCTTGTCCACCTTAGCGTTGCAATGAAAAAGAACTTTCAAACCATTAGACACAAAATAGAAAACTAAAGAACTCATTGGATATAGTAAAAGAGTTCTTTTAACTTTGTCATATACTATACTATACTACTACTACATCTGAAAATTACTCATTTTAATAATTGCTCAATGAAGTTCTTCAGTTTTATTCCAACAATCCATGTGAACCACTCAAGTAAATTGAAAAATGAATAACATAAGATGGACATACCAGAAGTTCAAAGTTGAGAGAGTAAAAGTTATATCACCCCAACACGTTAGTAGTATTAATTGATACTGTAAAATTTTATCACACTATCTATGCATGGTCCAAGTATTACTCAACCATCTTAATTTGCAAGGTACCGGACACTGACATTTGATGGTAACTTCAGATGCAGAAGCAAAATATTTGAAATAAATGGCTCACTTTTTTACACATTGGTTGAGTCAATGGCAGACAAAGCAATCTTGCCTTGTAGTTACAGCTTAACAATAGAAGCTATCTGCAGAAAAGAGATATGTTGAGTGTTATTAACATATACAATAAGCTTAACTAATTTTCTCAACACCCAATGGAGAAAAATTGTCATAGTTAAATTACACAAAGAGAACAACAAACATATATCTCAAATCTAAAGTTAACTAAGGAATCCCATGTTTGACATGAAAAAGCAATTCCCTGTAGAACAACTCAACAAAAAAAAATTGCAAATAAGACCAAGAAAGACATAAGAAACAAATTGCCATTCATATACATCAATCTCATTCATGATGACGATCAAAAGTAATTTATACTTATAGGTTGTTTGAGCTCATCCTTAAAGAAATATGCAACTCAGTAGAAACAACTTATTAGAAACATTTGAAAAGTTCTACATTCAATCTGCATTTGTTTCACCTCCAATAAAAGAAAAAGGCTACAACATAAGGTCAGAAACACATTGAAAAAGAATAATTAAAGCAGCTAAATTCACAAGCTTACCACCATGGTATATAGAAAGCTTTTGTTCCCATGTAGTCCAAATGAGTCATTGAAAGGACATCCACTCATATACAAATATCGATTATTAGGTCAAGTATTAGCATAAGAAATAAATAATGTCACAAACCATATGGTTTTCAGATTCCAATTTCCAAACAAATGGAGCGGTACCAAGGAAGGAAAAGTTAATCGAGTGGATAATAGAAACTTGGTAAACATTCTCGGGCAATCATGATTATACATCTATGACTGATTTTATAAAAAAAAACATAAACAGAGGGATGAAATGAACCTTTCGTTCATTCACGAAGCAGCTGACTGAAACTTCTGTAACATATCACAATATGGAGTTTCCCTTGTAAATCCCCACTGCCGACGCTGCATCTCAACACGACAATTCTGAGCAAGAATGTTAAAATAATCCCTCTCTACGTGCCGCTCAAGTGCCATCCGGTCCGGGCTATTAGGTGGATACTTTTCCTCAAAATTTGCTGTTCTCACGAAATAATTGACACCCTTTTGAGTGGTAAACTGGAATTCATAAGGGTAGGAATGGGAAAGAGCATAGATAGGTTCTGAGGATGGCAAGAAGTTCAAAAGCAATATTAACAGAACAGGAAGCAATTGAATCAGAGTCCTAAGGCCACCACCTGAGCCCTGATCAGCTGTCCTATGTCCCATTCCAGTGCCAAAATTGAAAGTACGAAAATGTGTGGTTGTAGGCGCCATTCCACCAAAGAAAAAGTTTCTAAATATCTCCTCTGCATCAACATCACCTTCATAAAACCCATTAAATCCATTTGCCCCATGTCTTGTAGTTCGTCTCTCGTAAACTGGCTCATCAGACCCAACAACATCATACTTTTTCCGACTCTCTTCATTACTTAGACACTGAAACGCTTTCGATACAGCCTTAAACGCTTCTTCGGCACCAGGAGCATTGTTTTTATCTGGATGAACCTTTAAAGACAACTTTCTATATGCCTTCCGAATATCCTCAGTACTACAACTCTTCTCCAATCCCAAAATCTCGTAATAATCCTTCTTCTTTTTAATTTTCCTCACAACCTCAATCTGCTCCTCTGTATAAACTGCCGATGTTGAAGATTCAGAAGACCCCGATGCAGGAACTCTACGGCGAATCGAAGGCTGATCGGACGGTTTGGATGAAGAGGTATCAGACGACCTATACCCAGATTCGCCAGTATCACCACCTAAATCTTCACTAGAAACATTCTGAATTTCCGATAAGAGATCGTCAACGGATAGCGTCGGATCAAGACGACGAGCTTTATTTACAAATTTTAGGGCACGGGTTCGATTCCCAGCTTCCAAAGATTCTTTCCCGATTCGCAAACATTTTAAAGCATCGTCTTTGTTCCCGTCCATCAGAAATAACGCAAAGACCTATCCGCAATTCCCTTCAAGAAGAAGGGGGAAAACAATTACATTCCTAATCGGGAAACTATCGATTGCGATTGGCGTCAAGAAATTGCAGAAGAGTAATTAACTACATAATTGATCTACTGTTGGAAATTCAATCAGTACAGGAATCTATTATGAGGATTAAGGATTTGAACTTACAGATGGTGCTGAAGAAGACGATTCAAAACTGTAAGATGTCGTCAATGTAACCGCATGGATGGCTCCGGATTGAGAAATCTAGGGATCGCAATTCCTAAGACATTTTGGGAGATTGAGAACGGTATTTAAGTCGAAGGACGCGTTTGGAATTGGTACTGATATAAAGTGGCGTTTTATAGGCCGATTTTCAGCTGAGAGTATAGAATATAACTTCATCACCTCATATCACTAATTAAAAATGTTCTTTACCTTTATATATTTAATCAAAACTTTTTAATCAAATTTCACCTTAAACTTAAATAATTTGATTTATTTTTCAATCTAAGAATACTTTTGAGTTGCAATACAACTATATTTTGTTCATGTCTACCTAATTTGCTCGTTTTGCTAATTTGTAAATTCATGGAATTAAACTCTATATTTAGATAAGTATTGCAATTTTGAGTTGTCTTATTTATGTTTTATTTCGGTAGAAGAGGAAAAAAAAATTATTTTTTTTATTCATATATTTTCAAGAATACATTGAAGTTTATGGTTCGAATCCTTTAACTCCTATTGTATTAAAAAATATATATACATGTTTGCTTGATCTCGAAGTTTTAAAATGTGTCATTGTAGTTGAGAAATAGGCATAGTATTAAATTTCCATGGACATCAATATTTTAATGTTTTCCATGTCATAAAGGTGAATCAATATTTTCATTATATCGTAGAAAGATCCACAAAACATTAAAAATAATAAGTAACAAAATGTCACTAATGTAAATATAATATAAATAATAGAATGTCTAACTTATTTAAAAATAATAAAAAGTTTATTTATTAATTTAAAGGGTAATTATTTTAAATGGCAAAGTGATAGACAGTAACATTTTGCCGTATTTGTTAATATTTTATCTCATTTTACTATATTTGAAAATAACCCTAATTTAAATTTATTTTTAATTTTTATAATTTTTTTAAAAATATCTGTTGACATTTTATCGATATTTCAGTAAAATTAAGACTTGATATTTCCCTAACATCGAGATTTTAAATCTTGGAAATAGGTAGTAACATAATGCTAAGGTATAAATTTAATAATTAAAACAATAAACACACTTTCTCCTTGAAAATATAATTAAAAGACAGTATTGTCTCGTTCAATTTCTATTCAACCCATCCACTAATTTTAACAAAGCTTGCTAATTTCAATGAAAGTCTTTAACAAAATTAAGCATAATCAAAACTCACATTGGTTTTTACTGAAATTTAATCTATTTTGTAGCGAACATATGACACATGAACTTTTGCACTACCCATTAAAGTATGACCAAGTCTTTTAGTTGGTAAAAAATTCAGAGTTATTCAAATTTAAAGTAAATATTGCTGGTTATGATAAAATTCATTGCTAGTTATCAAAGTATGATGAGGTTCAATTTGATGAATGAAAAGATTGTTTATAAAGATTAATACACATTGCTAAAACTTGTAATTTCAATAACAAATTACGTTGCCTAAACAATCAAGACATTTATATTTGTCTGTGTATGATGCAAATGTTGTAAAAATATATTAAAATAGACATATAACAATATAGTTATGGAAAGTTATTATAAATAATTTCAAATTTATTATCTTACGTTTTTCTACTGTAAGTTTGTCTATTTGATCTATTTCAAATTTTGTAAACATTACCTGAAATTTCCTCGATTGAGAAAATGTTGCAATGGAAATCTTGTATTGTAACAAAAAAAATTCTGTTATAAGTACTCTACAAATCATCTTGCGTTATAGTAATACATTTAAAGTTTACTTGATTATTATAGAAATATTGCAATCCAATCTTGGATTGAATGATTTCTCTAATAAATCTTGCCATTCTTTCCAATTAAACAAAATGAGTACATTGTCAAGATTTGAAATAACGAATAAGGTTCATTGGTCCAGATAAAGCAAAAGGATTTAGTCAGTACATCCAAACTCAAGCTCTAAGATTATTCAGATTACACTCGGTAACCTATAGCAACAAGTAAATCTATAGTGATAATGGAAAAATATGCTAGAATCTAGATGGTGGTGGTAATATATTAGATTTACAAGCGAAGCATTCAAAATAGAAGATAAAGATCGACCTGGGGTAACTATTTGACTCCCATTTTAGTCTCATGCACGCATCCTGTGGAGTTCTTCCCCCAGATGAGAAAACAGGACCTGCAAACAAGTTCCAAATCTGTTTGGTTAACATGTAGGCAGTTTTGAGCATATGATTCAATCTTTTTCTTTACATCCAACTGAGAATTGTTGTAATCTAATTACATGAGCAAAAGCAAGAACTACCAAGGATGATAATGATAGGAATGTCATTGGAGTAGTTAGGAACATTACGAGGTTACTGAAGGTATACTAGTAATTTGATACAAAATTTGTTCGTGGAGATTTGTTGAAACTAAATAGAGTTGAGTGAGAAAGGATGGAGTAAGCAATTATTGTTGGTTTAGACTTGGGAAGTTCCAAGTTCCTATACTTGGAGTTACATTGTTGTTCTTATGTGTTCTATATTTCAATATTATTCTACTCTAGTTGTATGGGTTCTTATCACATATAGAAGAGAGGTAAATGCATCAATGGATAGCATGCCAGCAGGTAGAGTTATTGGTACAAAAAACAATGAGATGCAATTCCATATTTTCAGAGGAACTAAGTGCAAACCGACAATGTCACGTAGTGTCATTGCAGTGCACATGAAAGCTAGGATTTCTAAATAAAAATCTACGAAGGAATATTTGCCATGTATCTAAGTGCATTCGAAAGGTACAAGAATCAAGGTAAGTAATGAATATTTGAGCAACAACTTGTAAGGTGAATTGAGAATTTGGGAGGAGATTCTCAGCCCTCTAGAATGTGCTATAGTTTCTTCATAAATACTAATTATCCCAATATATTCCTAACTAGGAGCCTTACAGAAATCTAGCTCATTCTCAGTCTACAGTCTCATTCTTTTCATTCATTGTCACAGTCAGGAACATTGAAGTCTACAGCCCCTTGCTTCTAGCCATATGGCCTGGGTGATAGGTCTTATATTTTGGATCACAGACATTTATAGCCACTCTTCTTGTTTACTCAATTTGTTTCCTAAGTTATATCCTTGGTTGTTGGCAAAATGTTTTTGGTTAGAGTTTAATATTATGATTGGACAATGACCGAAGCAACTGAAATTCTCTACAGGTGAACTTGAACGAGGAAGAATTTCAAGAGGGGATGAGCCTTTCTAAAAATGGATTCCTAAATAGAAGAGAACAAGGATTGCTTTCATCCCTTTTTCATGAGGAAATCAGTACCCGTGATAAGCCCCCAAGTTAGCAACATTAAAGGTCTAGCAGCCCAAATTGGGGCATTCAGTGCAACAAAAGGCCTCAAAACATCTATTTGTGTGGTTCAAGTAAAAAGAATAAATTCTCCTGTTTAATGCAATCGGAACTAGACTCTGGGAAACTTGACCATAAACAACTAGAAAGATTCATTAACATTTTAAATTCTGAAAACCAGAGTTGCAACTTCTATAAACCAAACTTATAGAACCATAACAATTCCCGAATTACTCCCTTCTAAATAGTCTCCATTTGGAGGACATTTTTTAGCAACAAAGTAGGTAATTTCCCCCCCTTCTGTATATTTGATCTCAACCAATAAAGGTGTTCCCCCCACCCCCAACCGAACACACTGAAGGTATCTCCCTTACAATATATTGATATTCAAGCCAAAAGAGCTCCAAAGGCATACAAAAGGTCCCAGCAAATTAGAGAGCATTGTTAATCTCTCTCACCCATACAAAAGGTCCAAGCAAGATCCGGTCCTGATGGACTTTCCCCCAGAGTATGTACTCTCACCCTCACCCACTAACTATTGTTTCAGCACCATAAATGATGAAAGGGAAACCAACATGGGCTAGAAATTCTCATTGATTTGAAATGTTAAACCAGTTTGATTCACCAGTTTGCCACCATGCATAGAGAAAGATTACGCTTTGTTCCTATGAAACGACAATTACTTTTCTTACCAAAAAGAAAAAAGAATAATAATAATACTAATGACTATGAAATATCTTCTAGGAATGTATTCTGTTATAGATCCAAGTATTGGCAAAATAAATGAACATGAAGGTGAATAGTTTGAACACACAACAATTGACAGCATTGGTACAGATCGAGGTAAAAAAGGTTAGACTAAAGTGTAAGAAACATATACGCCCTTTTCAAGGAAAACTGATTTCTTCATTATTCATGTCGTTTGCAGTTTTTTTCTTTGTTTTCTTTCTTTCTTTCTTTGGTTTGGGGGCTGTGCAAAACATAGAACTGCCAATTGCCAAAATGATAACAGAGAGAGAATGAAATGGGCCTTCATTCATTCTTCTTCTTTTTTAAAAAATTAAGAAACATAACTTTCCTTTATCCTTCATTCATTCGTCAAAGTGTAAGAAACATACAAGTCCATTTTCAAGACCAACAACTTTCCTTTATCCATCTTATTGTTTGGGGGGAACTAAATACTAATACACCTAATCATGCTCCTAAACTACACATTATGAAGAACTCACATAAAGAAAATTGCCAGAGGAATCAAATTTGAAAACAATCCAAAAATGCCAAAATGATACCGGAGAGAGAGTTGAAATTGACCTTTATTCATTCATCAAGCCGTTGATTGAAACTTATTCAACATATCACAATGCGGAGTTTCACGAATGAATCCCCACTGGCGTCGTTGCACCTCAAGTCGACAATTCTGAGCAAGAATATTGAAGTATTCCCTATCTACCCTTTGCTCAAGTACCAGACGATCCCGACTATTAGGTGGAAAATCTTGTTCAAAGTTTTTTGATTTCACATAATAATTGACACCCTTCTGAGTTGTAAATCGGTGTTCATAAGGATATGAACGTGAAAGAGAATAGATAGGTTCTGAGGATGGCATGAAGTTCAAAAGCAATATCACCAGCACAGGAAGCAATTGAATCAGTGTCCGAAGGCCACCACCAGAGCCATGATCCCCTGTTCTAGGTGCCATTCCAGGGCCAAAATTGAAACTACGGAAATGAGTAGTTGTCGCTGGCATTCCACCAAAGAAGAAGTTTCTAAATATCTCCTCTGCATCAACATCACCTTCATAAAACCCATTAAATCCATTTGCACCATGTCTTGCAGTCCGTCTCTCATAGACTTGTTCCTCGGACCCGACAAGATCATACCTTTTTCTACTCTCCTCGTTACTTAAACACTGAAAGGCCTTTGATACAGCCTTAAATGCTTCTTCAGCTCCAGGAGCATTATTCTTATCTGGATGGACCTTTAAAGACAGCTTTCTATATGCCTTCCGAACATCCTCAATAGTGCAACTCTTCTCCAATCCCAAAATCTCATAGTAATCCTTCTTCTTCTTGATCTGCCTTACAATCTCTACATGCTCCTCAGTATAAGTCGCCGAGGTTGAAGATTCAGAAGACCCAGATGCCGGAACTCTACGGCGAACCGAAGGCTGTTCAGGGGACTTGGATGGAGAGGACCCAGGTGACCCATTGCCAGTTTCACACGCATCACCACCCAACTGATCACCAGAAACGTTTTTAAGTTCCGGTAAGAGGTCGTCGACGGGAAGCGCCGGATCAAGACGACGAGCTTTGTTGACAAATTTTAGGGCTCGGACCAAATTCCCAGCTTCCAAAGCCTCTTTTCCAATTCTCAAGCATTTCAAAGCATCATCCTTGTTCCCATCCATCCCAATTACCGCAAAAACCCTCTATCAAAACAATTTGGGGATTTTAGTTGGGGAGTAGGAAGGAAGATGGTAAACTTGATACTAACAACGACATAGACCAGTTCAATTTCCCATTTAGGTTTAACAGATATAGAGGTAATTTGGGATTCAGAAATGGAAGAAGCCAATTAAATCGAAATGGAAAAAAATAGGAGATATGAGTTAGGGTTGGGCTTACCGATGGATCTGAAGAAGACGATGCGAACTTGGTTGTAGAAACTACAATCCTAGAAGAGATGCATGGAGAGGAGAAGTTCTGATTGAGTGTCCTGAGAATTGAAATCGAAAACCGAGACGGTGGCTTTGTGTCCCGAGGCGGGGACGTATCGGGAAAGTATCAGGTCAAGCCTACTTCACCTTAAAACTAATTACCAATAATAGGGAACTGATTTTTGGGAATTAAATAATAATAATAATAATAAGGAAAATAACAAAATTTCATTGAAACCATAAAATATATATATATATATATATTTTCCTATTTTCGGTAAATAGTTTGATATTTTTTCTATTCGTGAAAATTTTCCTTTTTCTTTCTTTTTTTTCGTCTTTTTTTCTCTCTCTTTTTCTTTTTCTTTTTCTTTTTTCTTTTTTCTCTCTTTTTCTTTTTTAAATAGAAGTGGTAAGATAATTTAAAACTTCAATAGGAAGTAAAAATAAGGGGACGTTGGGACAAAGAGTGAAGGGGTGTTGGAAAAATTAAAAAAAAAAATTGCTTAAGCTAATCGAAACTACTCGTCAATTCGGGTTGAGAATAGATAAAACCGAAAATTTTTATCAGGTTCGGGTTAAGCATAAAAATATTTTGAAATTTGAATCGGTTGACAAAAACAATAAGCTTCATTTGATACGTAAAAAGTTGTGTTGGAAAAATTGCTAATCAAGTGTGCTTATATACTCCAGGATGTGAGTTCTCAATCTTGGAGAAACGCAAGAATTTTCTTTCTTGGAGCAACTAAGGAGTAGAGTTTACAATCCCTCAAGAATGAGAAGCACCGCAAGAGGAGGAATTAACTCATTCCAAGCATGAAAGGACCTCGAAACCAAAGTTGTGAGATTATGTTCAATTTTGTCTCCTCTCTAGATACTTTGATAAAACAAAGAGACATTTACAAAATTAACGAGGAAAAGTGCTTCCTCCCCACAAAAATAGACCTCTAACAAGTTGATATCCAAATGGTTCAAAAGCTTAATAGCCTCCATAGAATATGATTTAACCTTTCCACACTTCCTTGACTTAATTTTTTGAACTGGTGAACCTATTCTTTTTTTCCACACTTCCACAATTTTTTTTCTGAACTGGTGAACCTATTCTTTTATTCATTTTATTCACTAGCTGTTTTAACTTAATTTGTTGGTTAGGGATACCCCGATCAAGGTTTAGTTTTATGTTCTTTGTAAAGGATTTGGAAATATTTAAATTTAATTATTTATCTTATGAATTTCTTAGTTTTTAGTCAAATTACAAAAAGTGTCGTTTTGAGGTATAGGCATGCATGAGTAACGACTTCTAGAAAGTTGGGTCGTTATAGTTGGTATCAGAGCCTAAGTTTTAGGTTCTGTAGACTGACTTACAATGTAAGTCCAGGTTGTCCCATTTGGCCATAACGGATTCTTCGTCGTCGCCAGGTACATTAAACTAAATTTACATAGTTAAAGTATAGATGTTATGTGTTTGGTGTGTGCGGGACTTTACCTGTTTGATTGTTATGTTGGCTGGCCTCCTTCTCTTTATGGTGCAGCGTTTGCTAAAGGCTGTAATGGATAATTGTTAGGTGATGGCGCCAAAGGACAAAGGGAAGAAAAAGGTCAAAGTCACACAGCAAAATCCCGTGGGCCCGGACCCCCCAGCGCCGGAGGATTCCCTGCCGCTTAGAGACCCTTCAGGGTTGAGGTGGCAGCAGACACGAAGTAGGAGCCGAACGGAGGTACGAGTGTGCCTACGGGTACTCCGACGGAATTTTCAGCTATGGCAGCAGCATTAGGAGAAGTGTTGCTAGGGAAAATGAAAGAGATGATGGATAAGCGACTGGCTCAGTTCGCCCAGTTCCAGCAGGCAACCGCCCAACCAGCTCAAGCACCACAGGGGCAGGTCCCACAGCAGAATGTGCAAGACCTATCTGTTGAAGCTAAACATCTGAGGGATTTCAGGAAGTATAACCCTCGCACCTTCGATAGGTCACTAAAAGATCCTACAATGGTGGAAATGTGGTTGTCGTCGATCGAGAAAATTTTTCGCTATATGAAATGTCCAAACGACCAGAAGCTTCAGTGTGTCGTGTTCATGTTGACAGATAATGCAGAGATTTGGTGGCGCTCAGCAGAGAAGACTATAGACACGAACGGAGGGCTTTCATCCTAGAGCAATTTAAGGAGCGTTTCTACGAAAAGTACTTTTGGGCCTACACCCGACACAGTAAGCAGGCAGAGTTCTTGAATTTGAAGCAGGAAAGCATGACAGTAGAGGAATACAAGCAGGAATTCGACAAGCTGTCCCATTTTGCCCCTAGACTTGTGGCCACCGAGAAGAACATGATGGAAATGTTTATTCAAGGATTGAGGAGCGGAATACGAGGGTTGGTGCACGCGATAGAACCCCAAACCTTCGCTGCAGCGCTTCATGCCGCCGTAAGGATCGACGCAGATGCCAGGGACGGAGGTGAGTACAAAAAGTTGGAAGCGGGGGTTTCTGTGGGGCAGAAGAGGAAAGTACCTGGGCTAGCACCGAGGGACCAGCCTTTAGAGAGACCCTTACGACACTACCGATAACAAACTTCTGAGGTAGGCTGGGTAGAGAGGAGCTGGCCAGTGTGTGGCACTTGTGGAAGGCGACAGTAGGGACGATGCCTAGCTGGCTCTGGAGTTTGTTTTCATTGCAGACAGGAGGGGCATTCAGTTGACAGATGCCCTAACAGGAACAAGTCATGTAGTAGAAGCCAATCTATAGGTTTTAGTCAGAGGGGTTCGAGCGCCCCACAACAACAGCAGCAAGGTCAAGTATTCACTACAACTCGGCGAGAGGCAGACAAGTCTAATTCAGTGGTGACAGGTACACTCCCTATCTTGGGGTATTATGCTTTAGCTCTATTTGATTCAGGCTCGTCGCATTCTTTTGTTTCATCTTTATTTGTGAGGCGAGCCATGTTTGAACTAGAACCTCTGCATTATGTATTATCAGTTTCGACTCTGTCAGGAGAACTTATGTTAGCTAGTGAGAGAGTGAAGGCTTGTCAGTTAGTGATAGCGGGGCACCTGCTAGATGTAACCTTGATAGTGTTGGACATGCGGGATTTTGATGTTATCTTGGGCATGGACTGGTTAGCTGCTAACTATGCCAGCATTGACTGTGCCCATAAGGAGGTGATTTTCAGTCCTCCCATAGGGACCAGCTTCAAGTTTAAAGGGGTCGGGACTGTGGTTTTGCCTAAGGTGATTTTCGCCCTAAAAGCCCATACGCTACTTAATCAAGGGACTTGGGGTGTCTTGGCTAGTGTAGTTGATACCAGAGACACTGAGGTCGCTTTGACCTCAGAGCCAGTTGTCAGAGATTATCCTGATGTCTTTCCAGAGGATCTGTCAGGTTTGTCACCGTACCGAGAGATAGACTTCGCCATTGAATTGGAACCAGGTACGACTCCCATCCCGAAGGCTCCTTACAGAATGGCCCCTGCAGAGTTGAAAGAGCTTAAGGTTCAGTTGAAAGAGCTTAAGGTTCAGTTGCAAGAACTGCTGGACAAGGGTTTCATACGACCGAGCGTGTCACTTTGGGGTGCACCAGTGTTGTTTGTAAAGAAGAAGGATGGGTCACTGCGCTTATGCATTGACTATCGAGAGTTAAACAAGGTAACTGTCAAGAACAAGTACCCTCTTCCCCGGATTGATGATCTATTTGACCAGTTACAGGGAGCGACTGTATTCTCCAAGATTGACCTTCGTTCAGGGTATCACCAGTTGAGGATTAAGGCCGGTGATATTGTGAAGACAGCATTCCGCTCCAGGTATGGGCATTATGAGTTCATTGTAATGTCATTTGGCTTGACCAATACTCCTGCAACATTCATGGACTTGATGAATAGAGTATTCAAGGAATTCCTGGACACCTTCGTGATAGCTTTCATTGACGACATTCTGATTTATTCCAAAACGGAGGCGGAGCACGAGGAGCATTTACGAAAAGTCTTGGAGACCTTGAGATCGAATAAATTGTATGCCAAGTTCTCTAAGTGCGAGTTCTGGTTGCACCAGGTGTCCTTTTTAGGACATGTGGTGTCGAAGGAGGGAGTATCGATGGACCCAGCTAAGATCGAGACAGTTTTGAGTTGGCCACGCCCTTCAACCGTCAGCGAGGTGCGCAGTTTTCTGGGCTTGGCAGGCTACTACCGTCGGTTCGTTGAAGATTTTTCCCGGATAGCTACCCCATTGACTCAGTTGACCAGGAAGGGAGTTTCGTTTGACTGGAGTAAAGCTTGCGAAGACAGTTTCCAGGACCTTAAGCAGAGATTGGTTACCGCACCAGTTCTCACAGTACCAGACAGATCAGGAAGTTTCGTGGTTTACAGTGATGCTTCAAAGAAAGGGCTAGGGTGTGTGTTGATGCAACAGGGTAAAGTAATTGCTTATGCCTCCCGCCAGTTGAAGATCCATGAAAGAAATTATCCCACTCATGACTTAGAGTTAGCAGCAGTGGTGTTTGCTCTGAAGACTTGGCGACATTATTTGTATGGCGAGAAGATACAAATATTTACGGACCAGAAGAGCTTGAAATATTTCTTTACTCAGAAGGAGTTGAATATGAGACATCACCGATGACTTGAGTTGGTGAAAGACTACGACTGCGAGATTATGTATCATCCAAGTAATGCGAATGTGGTAGCAGATGCTTTAAGTAGAAAGGCAGTTCACTCAGCAGCCTTAATTACCAGGCAGGTCCAATTGCGCCATGAGTTCGAGCGAGCAGGAATCGTGGTAGCAGTAGGGGAAGTCACTTCACAGTTAGCACAGTTGACAGTTCAACCAACCCTGAGGCAGAGACTTATCGATGCTCAGGTCAGTGATCCATATCTTGTGGAGAAGCTCCACTCGGTTGAGGCAGGGTAAGGTGGTGAGTTCACGGTATCTGCAGAGGGTGGGCTGCCGTATCAGGGATGCCTTTGTGTACCGACAGATTATGACCTTATGAAGGAATTGTTGACAGAAGCTCATAACTCACCATTCGCAGTGCATCCAGGTAGCACTAAGATGTACCAAAACTTGAAGCGACACTACTGGTGGCACAACATGAAGAGGGAGATAGCAGAATTTGTCAGTAAATGCTTAGTGTGTCAACAAGTGAAAGGCCCAAGACAGAAGCCGGCAGGTCTGTTGCAACCCCTAGGCATACCTGAGTGGAAATGGGAGAACGTGTCGATGGATTTCGTATTGGGATTGCCAAGAACGGTCGCAGGCTTTTCGGTGATATGGGTAGTTGTGGATAGACTCACGAAGCTAGCTCATTTTATTCTAGGAACGCTTACATATTCAGTGAACAAGTGGGCTCAGTTGTATCTGAAAGAGGTGGTGAGACTACATGGGGTGCCAGTGTCTATCGTGTCCGACAAGGACCCTCGTTTCACGTCCAATTTTTGGAAGAGTCTACAAGCAGCATTGGGTACTCGGTTAGAATTCAGCACAGCTTTCCACCCGCAATCTAATGGTCAAACAGAGCGCTTGAACCAGATCCTGGAGGATATGTTACGCGCCTGCGCGCTGGAGTTTTCAGGGAGTTGAGATTCTCATTTGCACCTTATGGAGTTTGCGTATAATAATAGCTACCAGGCTACCATTGGCATGACGCCATTTGAGCCTTTGTATGGGAAGAATTGTAGATCCCCGGTGTACTGGGACGAGGTTGGTGAATGCAAGCTAATGGGACCCGAGTTGCTTCAGATTACAAACGAGGCCGTTCAGAAGATTAGAGCAAAGATGCAGACAGCCCAGAGCAGACAGAAAAGTTACGCCGACGTTAGGCGTAAGGACCTGGAATTTGAGGCAGGAGATAAGGTATTTCTGAAAGTGGCACCTATGAAAGGTGTGTTGAGGTTCGAGGAAAAGGGAAAGTTAAGTCCCCGTTTCATCGGACCTTTTGAGGTGTTGTAGCGAATAGGTCATGTGGCGTACCGGCTAGCGCTCCCGCCGTCTCTTTCGACAATTCACAATGTCTTTCATGTTTCAATGTTAAGAAAGTATGTAGTGGACCCGTCTCATGTGGTAGATTTTGAGCCATTGCAGTTGAAAGAGAATTTAAGCTATGAAGAGAAGCGATCCAGATTCTAGCAAAAGAGGTGAAAGTCCTGCGCAACAAGGAGATAGCGTTGGTGAAGGTGTTATGGCAGAAGCATCATTTCAAAGAGGCGACGTGGGAGCGAGAAGAGGAGATGAAAACTCAGTACCCAGAACTATTTCGAGATTGAGACTTTTGAGGACGAAAGTTTTTTTAGGGGAAGGAATGTAACGTCCCAAAAAAAATCCAATTTTATTAAGATAAATTTTTTTATATATTATTTAAGTATATTATAATAAGGATTTATTATAATATATTTATTAGTAATATATTTATTTATTATATTTAAGTCTCGCTATGCGTGCAAGTAAAAAAAAAAAAAGAAACCCTTTTTTTTTTCTTTTTCTTCTTCTTCTTCCTCGCGTCATCCGTCGCGCCCCCGTCTTCAGCAAAGCGCCAGCGCCGTTCAACTCCCCGTCCGGTTCGTCTCGTCGCCGATCGAGGGAATCGCCGCTGCCGCTGTCGAGCCGCCGCCGCTGTCGAGCCGCCGCCGCCCAGCCCGTCGTGCGTCCAGTCCCGCGAACGGCCGTGCGTCCAGTCCCGCGAACCGCCGCTGCGTGAAAATCCGTCGCGCGCCCAGCCGCCGCATCTCGTCCTTGCCCGCCGCGCCGCTGGGTTCGCGCCGCCGTGGCCCCGCAGCCCGTAGCCGAGACGCTTCCGCCGCCTCGCGCCGCCACCGCCAGACGCGCCGGTTGGTTCAGATCTGGTGTTGATTCAGACCAGCCACTAGCTCGTTGCTGCCAATACCTTCAAGGTAAGACTTTTGTTGGACTGGGAGTAACTTGTGAGTGTATACTGATTCAGATTGTTGTCGTTTGTGTTGCGCAGTATGTGGTTGCAGGGAGAGGTTTGGAAGTGTGGAGAGTCGTTACCTATAGGTGCGTGAGGTTAAATCTCTACCTCTACTGTTGGGTAGGTAGTGAGATTCCTGGAATTTGGTTGGAATAGATACTTGTTTTTGTTGTTAACTGCATGGTTTGGGATATGTGTTAGGATTGAAGTTTGGGCACGAATTTTTCGTGGTTGTTTACGGTCTTGGAAGCGTAAGTGATTCTATTGCTGGCAGGCCAGGCCACAGTATTGTTCTGCCATAAATTTTAGCATACATGTTTATGATTATCTGGCTACCAGCAGGTTGGCATGTTTATGACCTTGCTGGCGTATGTATAACTGAATCTGATGCCAACGCCCGTTTGTCTTATATTTTGTCTTATGCTACTAGACATGTGTGGGTCATCAGGCCACTAGACATGTGTGGGTCATCAGGCCACTAGACATGTGTGGGTCATCGGGCTCAGGCTCACACTTCAGAATTGACGGCATGCCCTCAGGCCGCTAGGCATGGTGACGGGGCAGTTTGCCTAGGTAAATGCGGATCACAAACAGAATCCGTGACCGGGCCAAATAGAGACACGTTGAGGCTTCCACGATTCATTTATTCATGTTTTCTTAGATAGGTAGTTTTTTTTTTTTTGAACTGGTGAACCTATTCTTTTATTTATTTTATTCATTAGCTGTTTTGACTTAATTTGTTGGTTAGGGTATCCGATCAAAGTTTAGTTCTATGTTCTTTGTAAAGGATTTAGAAATATTTAAATTTAATTATTTATCTTAAAGAAGTTTTTAGTCAAATTACGAAAAGTGTCGTTTTGAGGTATAGACATGCATGAGTAACGACTTCTAGAAAGCCGGGGAAGTCGGGTCGTTACACTGAAGGCCATCAACAGTGGCTTTGGCTTCTAAAGCTTTCGCCAACTAGGACGACCGTTTCAGCAATAAATGACTCAGCTTGTTCTTCCACGATTAGCATTCTCTAACCAAGTCACATCAACATTCATCTTCCAACAACCAAAACTTAGAGGCTTCCAACAATTCACAGACATCTTCCAACAACCAAAACTTAGAGGCTTCCAACAATTCACAGACATGGGCACACCCGGCATCCTTCCAACAATTCACAGACATGGGCACACCCGGCATCCTTCTTGGCTAAAAGTTTCCTTTCTTGAAAGATGGAATGAAAAAAAAAGGAAATTATTATAAACAACCCCCTTAATTTTTTTTTTAATCTTTGACAACTAGTCCCTTTTAGAAAATTTGTTGATTTTTTTTTAAATCTTTGACAACTAGTCCCTTTTAGAAAATTTATTGAAATAGTTTTTCTTGGTTCTTCCCCGTCAAGATCGACGATTTGAATAAAAAAGTAACATTTTTATCTTATATCCAAACTATCAATTATTTTGGGCTTTTCTTGGTGAAATCTTGATGAATGTAGATTCTACCTAATCTTTCCAAATCTTATACCAAATCTTACATCTTTTCAAATTTTGTCATTTCTAAATCTTATATCAAATCTTACTCTCAACTTTTGTTTCCACAATTATCTAAATTTCCAAGTGGGTTTACCAATTATTCAAATGAATTTTCCAAATGAATCTTGTGTCATCGCGATTTTTAAATTTTTAGAAAAAATTAGAAACAATTAAGTAATATTTGAAAATTTTATGTATAATCGACCAAGATTCAGAAAGTCCAAAAGAATCGTTAGTTTGAATATAAGATGAAAAAATTAATTTTTTTTATTTAAATCTCGATTGTCGATCTCGACCGAGAAAAACTATTTCAACGAACTTAAAAAAATACGCTAGTTATGAAAGAGTAAAACATTTGGGAGTTATTTTTGATAAGTTTCCAAACCAGTAACTCTTGCCCAAAGCCAACAACATGTGTTATAAGGAAACAAAAGAGCTTCTACAATTTCATATAAATTTTGCACTCCAACGAGTTGATTCCATAGGCTTCCGGCAAAAGGAGCAACTCATGTAAGTAGTAATCTCCATGTTCATTAACACGGTTAAAAGACCCTTTTAGTTCTAGAATATAATAATTCAAGCCACTAAATTTTTGGATGTAATGATTTAATTACATTTGGTAACAGTTTTGTCTATAACTTTAATATATAATAATTTAATTTCTTTACTTTAAAATTTGTAACGATTTAGTTAAAATTTAATAGTTAATTACCATTGACAAATTGATAAGAAATCAAATGTATTTATAAATTCAATGAATAAATCATTACATTAATAAAAATTGACACTTGATATTTGTAAAAATTTTCAAGGAATTTAGATCTACCCATGAAATGTGATTTTTAAGTCAAATTATTGTCAATCTATGTATGCCAGTGTGAATAGCAAGCTCATGAGCTATCGAGTTAGAATTTCGATTGACAAAAAGAAATCTTTGAGCTCTGTCACAATGATGCTTATAGCATGAATGGAATCAACAAACAGTTTGGAGCTTGTTTGTATAGCAAGTTTTTTTTTTATGTAGAAGGTTTCAAAGGATGAGTGAATCTATTTCAACTTATAAGCTAGAGATGAATAACACCTCCAACGCTTTTGTGATGCCCTCATGGAGAGCAAGTTCCTCAGGTAGTTCAACCGATCTCACCAAAATTTGAAATTTCTCCAACGCCATCGTGGTTCACCATTGTGATCACGAATAATAGCGTTAAAGCCCACCTCATCATTTATCACAAATGCGGCATAATTCACTTTAAAAGAAATGCCATGGGAGGGGATCAAACTTTAAAAAACTAAGGCTCATTTTTTATAACTATTTAATTTTTCATTTTGTGTTTTTAAAAATTAAGCATATATTATCTTAATTTTTTATAATGGTTGTCATCTATTAAGTAAAAAAATTGAATTTTATGCAAATTTCAAAAACAAAAACAAGTTTTTAAAAATTAATTTTTTAGTTTTCAAAATTTGGTTTGATTTTTAAAAACCTTGGTAGAAAGTACATAGATGATAAAACAATAAATTAGAGATGAAATTGATGTTTATGGACTTAATTTTTAAAAACTAAAAATAACGAGACATAAAATATTGCATTTATGTCAAATAGATGAGAGTACATGAATTTAGTTAGTACTATTTACTTTTCTATTATTATTATTAAAATAATATAATGATTGTTGTACAATGGTGAATAAAATCGGAAAATCGTTAAAAATAACCCTCACGTGTTTTCATATTTTACAACTAGCCTCTTTTTTTAAAATTCGTTGAAGTAGTTGTTCTCGTTCCTTCTTGGCCGAGATCGACACTGACACTCGAATAAAAAATTTACTTTTTTTTTCTTTTAATCTTTGATCAAAATTATCGATTCGTTTGGACTTTTTGGATACAATCTCACCTAGGATGAACACCGACATTCTACATAAATTTTACAAATATTATGTAACATTTCTAAATCTTCTACCAGATCTTACATTTTTTTAAATTTTCTCTAATTTATTCCAAATCTTAGGTAATATTTCAAATCTTACACCTAATTTATGTTTCCATTTACCAATTATCTAAAGTGGTTTTTCCAAATGGATCTATCATTTATAAATTTTGGATAGATTAAATTTTGGGAAAGATCAGATAAGATTTTAGGAAAGATTATATTGAATCTTGGTGTTCTGAGAGAGATTTCACCCAAATGAATGGGTAGATTAGATAAAAGATAAAAATGTTAATTTTTTATTATTTAAATCTAGATGTCAATTTCGTCCAAGAAAGATCGAGAAAAACTATTTAAATCAATTTTAAAACAGGTGTTAATTGTGAGATCAAAAACATTTTAGGAGTTATTTCTGATAATTTTCGAGCAAAATTGTTGTTGTGGTTAAATTAAAACTGGAAAATCATTATAAGTAGAAAAAATATCAACCTACTTACAAATATAGCCGATAGATAGTAAAATTTTTCTATATTTATAAATAGTTTGGATCATTTTACTATATTTGAAAACAATACATTAAAAAATTAAAATACTATATTGTACTTGTAAGAGAAAAAAATACAATCATTTTGTTTCTTTCGTTCTCAAACAAAAATAGGTAACCAAACTAATGTTTCACATGTCCAAATTTGAGCATAAACTAAAATATATATAAATTTTGATCTCATACATTGTCAAACTTAAAAATAAATAAATTAACATCAATTATGTTGGTGCAAACAAAGTTTCATATTGGTTAGGAAAGGGTATGATCACGAATATATAAGTTGATAATTATCTCTACTAGTATTGAGATCTTTTGAGTATTTCTAAAAGCAAAACCACGAGGGTTTATGTCTAAAGAGGACAATATCATACTATTGTAGAGATAGGTAGAGGTTCCGTTGTCCTTATCAATTGGTATCAGTCATGGTTTAAACCTAACTGTGTGGATGAAGTTCTAAGCGATTTTGAACAAAAGAAGTGAGTCAATGGATGATTTTCAAATCAGACAAAAAGTGCTTAAGATGTAGCAAGCAAGTAGAACTCTATCAAATCAGATGAATTTGACGAATAGTCAACAAGATTAAAGGGGGTGACAGGTGGTCGACGCAAAACACCATTCTACAATGTGATTCGTAGTTGTGCTCTATCTGGTTTTACTCTAGGCCTTGATAAGAGCAAGCTCACATAGTCAATTGGGAGTGGACAAATGAGAGGAGGCTCAAGGTGAATATTTTATTTGAGGGGCAAATTGTTAACCGCAAACAAAGTCACACATTAGCTAGGGAAGAGACTGATCATGGGTATGTATAAGTCATGGTAGTTTATGCCTAAAGTAGATAATATCATACCATTGTGAAGATCGTCCTCCTTATCACAACTACTATAGTTTAAGTTATCCAATATTAACATTAGTTTATATATATTTAGTTATATGGTTTTCACTGACAATCTTATATATTTGATGGATAAAGTATCAATTACAAATGAGTTTTCTACACTAATAGCCTAATTAAATAGGTTTATTACAAGAATAACTTAAATCTACCATTTTTTTTCATGAATAGCCTAATATGCTACAATATTACATAAAAATCAAGCCCAAAAGTCCTTAATACTCCCACTAATTTCTAGTTTTTTTATAAAAAAAAATCGAAAAGACACAAATATGAAAATCATGTGCTTAAAGTGTTTTTCCAAAATTTTCAAAAATGTATTTAGTACATAATTATAGTACCAAATCTTGGTTTTCATCTCCGTTTTGTTTTTTGTTTTTATATGTACTAGATTTATTTCAAATAGAACAACTACAAATTTAAAGTTGTTATATAATATATAATCTATATTATAATTTTGGTCTCATTTCTATTGAGATATATATTCTATTTACTTTGTCACGTCTATCGAGGTATATTTAGTTATTTTGTACATATGTGCCCCATATTATATAATAATAATGCTATGGCAAATTGCAAAATCCATGCTTGCAATTTTTCACCCGGAGTTAGATAAGAAACTTTATAGCATGTGAATAATTTTTGGAACATAACCACCATAATATGTTCTTAAGATTTAAGAATATATAACATATTTGTGTAACGAATAAAATAAGAAACAATTAAATGTAAAGTAATTAATGATTAATAAAAATAAAAAACTCTCTAAATAATTAACATTGAATTTATTTTGTTTTTCTTTAATATTTTAATTATAAAATACTACTAAAATTAAATAAGAGAGAGAATGTACTGCAATGTTAAATTTGTCAAAAAAAATTTAGTTATAAAATATCGTTAAAGTTTAGGCTATTTATAAAATAAGTAGGTTTATTATTTAAATCTTTCATTACCAATTGAGTCAATAATTCTATTTCAAAAGTTGAAATTAAGAGATGAAAATATTTGAACCCTTACCTTACATAAAAAAAAAATTGTGCAATTCTTACCGATAAATTATAATTTCAAAACAAATAAATATGTTCTCAAATAATAATAATAATAAAAGTTATTTTTAAATATAAAAAGATAAGCCAGAATATTTACATAATGAAAATTTTGTATATTTATAAACAGTTTGATATTTTTTTTCCATTTATAAAAATTTTCTTGGGCGTGTGAACAATTTAGGGCTTAAATAACAATGCGAAAAACAAAGCTCATATAACGGCGTCATTCTGACTTCTCTTGTCCCACTCTTAAACCCTGTCTTCGGTATTTTCCTCTTTGGCCTGAGAAGTCTCTTGAATCGGCCGGAGATGGAGACCCAGCAGCAAGTTCAGGTCGACATTGGTCATCTCATGGCGCTCAATCCTCACCACAATCTTATTTCCCCGCCGTCCTCCAGGTTAGTCTCTTCACCTTCCGACAATCTCTCCTGCAAAGCACGTATAAATCAGCTGTTGTTGCTACACGGATTAGGTTCGCATTGTTTCGGAAAATTTTCACTCTGAATTCAATGGGGCTTTTCGTTTGAGTTTCTGGTACTGCTCTTTCGTTTCTCTTGATTGACATCTTTGAACTGGATTTTGGCTTTTGAGAAACAATGCCTTGAAATTCTGTTTGTTTGATTATTATTGACTATATGTTTCGATAAACTACTGAAAACATGTTATTGAAAAGAACTCGATAATTAGAGAAAACTATGATGTCCTCAATATCTGAACCTACCATCTTTGAGGGTTTTGGTTGTTTAAAATAGGTTAAATTACAAATTTGCTCCTATGGTTTGATAAAACGACTATTTATGAGAATATTATCCAACGAAACCATAGAGACTATTTATAGGGATTGAATTCACAATTTTAAAATCATAGGACTAAATTTGAACCTTTTTAGGACACAATTTGGCCTTTAGAATTAAGTACATTATTTAAACACATTGGCACATACATACATATCTATGTTATTTGAAGAGAATCTTTACTGTTTTTGGTTTGTTACTTTTATAATTACAGGGAGGAGTTAGTGAATGAATGCATACAGAAGGGTACGGAGCTAGTTCAAGCTATTGCGAATGAACTTTTCTTTCTGCCCTCAACTGAAGACAGAGATGGTCCTCTTGTGGAGTTGCCTCCACCTAAAACAAGATTGCCTAGGGAGAAGCATGTAAGCCCTTTAATATTTAATATTTTTGTTTATCTTCTCAATGTCGCTTTTAAACTATGGATGTTTACATTTTTGGTTAATGTAATTATTTTCTTGCTTTCCAGCTTCCAAGGCCTAATCCTCCTACAAAATGGGAACTTTTTGCTAAAAAAAAAGGTTGGCCATTTTTGTTCTGCTTTCATCTGTTTTTGTGCTGTTTTGTTTTTTTATTGAAATATTCATATTTCCAATCATTCAATTGTGTGGCTTGAATTGAATTGAGCTGAAAGGCTGACTTGCTGTAAAGGAAAAAACTGGTAAAAAGAGGCATACTCCAGTCAAATACAATACTTTGGAATTGGGAGTTTCTTGGGTGGGATTTAATTTTAGTACTTTGTGACTTTTGCAGGTATAAAGATCATAAAAAGAGGTAAGAATGTGTTTGATGAACAAACTTGTACATGGAAGCGTCGCTATGGTTATGATCGGGCAAATGATGAGAAGAACATACCCATCATTGCGTCCAAGATGACTGATGGTATTGTTTAATATAACCTTGCATTTTAAGATGAGCCACTTTTCTTTTTGTTACTTGCATGTCTTTTTATCTTATTGCTTGTTGTTAAATTTCTGAACATGATAACTTTGACAGAGATAATTTGAATATCAATTATTTATAATACTTGCGACCCATGCTCAATTAATACAAATCTAGCCCATTAAGTATCATGCTTTTTGTTGCAGAGCCGGGTGTGGATCCCTTTGCCGAGAGGCAAGCAAAAAAGAGGCAACGAATTGAAAAGCAAGAAAAGAATCGCTTACAGAATCTGAAACAAGCTGCAAAAATTGGTGCTTTGCCAAGGTTTTATTCTCTTTTCACAGTTATTGGGTGTTGTTCAAGTAACTAGACAATATATCCTCACGTTGCAGACCTTCATTTCCCTTTTCTCCTTCCTACTGGTACAAGAATATTATACCATGCTAATGCGTACATTTGGGTCATTAAATTTCATCGATAATGTTGTTTGGAGCATTCGACCACAAATTGTACCAGTTACCCATCGATTTGTCCCATTCGTTTCTGAAAATATCAGATTGTCTTAAATCCATCTTTTGATTTTCATCATTTTTCTGTTGTATATAACCAAATTGATTAAACTCATGCAGCCACGTTCAACTAGCAGCAACTGCTTTGCCCATAACAGGGACACAAGCTGCAACAAAGAAAATCACAAAAGATGAGCTTGGACATGTGGCTGGAATGGCTGCAACCGCAACAGCTAGTGGCGGAAAATTCAACAAGAAGTTGCCCGGGGAAAAGCCTCAAAAGCATGAAGGAAAATATCGCAAGGTTAACTAAGCAAACCTTTTCCATGGCTAAAATTTAGATCTCAATGATTATATCATTGGTAGGAGTCTATCGCTGATAGGAGTTTATTAGCGATGAAGTCTATCATTGATAGATTTTGCTATAGTTGTAATATAAGATGTTGCTATACACTTAATTATTAACTCTAGAAGTGCTACCCACTCCTATTACCAAATATATATATATATATATATAACAATCTTTCTACTTGGCATGATGGGGTGTATTATATATATTATATACTATCACAAAGTTGCATATTTTGTTCTTCGTTTACGTGCAGTTTTTGCCTGCTGTGGAAGGAATGGGTGTTGGCTCTCAAGAAAAGGAGCAAACTGAGAAAGTCCTGAACCGACTAATATCCAAGAATTCACATGAGATACTAAACATCAATAAGGTCTTCTTCTTTTTAGTTCTTTGTTGAAATTAACCAACATTTTCTTCATTACTCCATTGAAATTTGTGTCTAATGGTCTTCCTTCTCCAATTATCCTGAGTATAGGCCGTCAACATGTGCAATGTGAAAAGAGAAAAGAGGCGAACACATGAAGGCAGGAAGCCTTCATCATCAACATCGAACAAGTTGAAACCAAATAAGAAACTTCAAAAGAAGTCACTGAAGAAGGGACCATCGAAGAAGGGAAAGGCAAAATGAAGTTATCCTTAGGATTTTAATTAGAGTTTTTTGTTCTACACTATCTTCTTTATGGAAGAAATTTTGCATTTGGCTATTTACGTATTAGCTATCTTCTCCATTTAAAGAACTAGAACTAGTGTATGTATATTTATTTATTCAAGTAAATAGTTTATTTATTTTTTTATATGTAATATTCATTAGGAATTTTTTAAAATAACGAAATGTAATAGTTTAGTTTGTTTAGCCTTAGAAAAAAAGAAAATCAATGAATGATTATTTATTACAATTTAAAATAATGAACTTTATAACAGTATATTGATTATTTTTAGGGAAATTTTTAAAAATAGAAAAATAAGAGAAATTATTTACACAAAATAGTAAAATTTTTAGATAGTTGTGATAGATGCTTCTTATTTTTTTTTTTGCTATTTTTATAAATAGTTTGATGTTTTTTCTATTTGTGAATTTTTTTTTATTTTTATAATAATAATGTTTATTTTTATATAATTATAATAGAATCTAAAAGTATTTGTAAAAAAATAGGTTATATAAGCCCTCGAAAGTTACACGGAAAAACAAGAGAATTAATATAAGAGAAAAAAAAAACCCTATTTTTTAAGGTAAGATTTGAGCTTTGGATGAAAATGAGTATAAAATTGATCTTTGTAGTTTGTATGGTTATAGGCATGGTGGAAAATTTTGATTGAAATTTTGAGATTTTGATACCATAAAATTTTGGTAGAGGCAAATTTCGTTTTTCTTCCCATTTTTGATGAAATTTCAAGAAATCTTAAAATTTCGAGAGAATTTCGATTTTTTAAGAATGAACTAATTTAGTTTAGTTTAAGTTTTTTTTAGTTTGGTAATTATGATCGTACGCAATTGTATAGTTTCACATGTCAAATGAATGAAGGTTTTTCAATGTGCTATTTTTTCTAATTTCTAAATTTTCTAAATCTTCAACCTTATTTTCAATTCAGAAGTTTCTTTTTCAAAGAATTGAATTTGAAAAAACTACAAAAAAAAAAAAAAAAAAATCTATATATTTTTTTAAACTATTCAAACTTTTTCCATTAAATTTTCACATTATTTCACCTCAAAATTGAATTGGTGCCACATTTTATAGTTTTAAATATTTCAATAAAACAAAAAACATAGGCATTTTCATTTTTTTTTATTTCGCAGAGTTGTTTCTAAAAATTTATTTTGTCTATTAATAAATTTTTAGATTCCGAGAGGCTCAAAATTTCGTCATCAAATATAAGATGATATATTGTACAAATATACATTGATTTATTTCTAAAAAAATCAAATATACATCAAATATATTGTTCTGTATATACCAAACAATATATGCGATATATTTACAGTTTTCAATATATTACCAGTTTGAAGAAGAAAAAATCACAAACTAGAGGTATATTTACACTTTAGGTCTCATAATTTCACAACTCTAATCTTTGCTCCAAGCACTCTCTAAAAGAATTTGAAAGGGGCTGTTTTGAGTGACATTCTCAGAAAAGCCAATTCTTAAGGACTATAGTTTTTAACAGTCATCCATCAGCTATAAACCAACCGGCCTTGCCCTCAGAAGAGATGTATAAAAAGGTTAGGAAGAGTTGCCTGCCAAATTATACAACGAGTGAGACAATCCTGCAACAAGCTAAGATATCGAACAGATATCGAACTTATGAACAGTACAGATTGCTAACAAACAAGAAAGTTTCCAAATGGGAGGAAAGTTGGAAATGTTTCAAACATTTCATTCATAGTCTTGGGAGCACACTTGAATGGGAAGAAGGGTTAGGGCCAAGCTATTTTAAACGGCCGCAAGAATATGTAAAGATTTGTGATATTAAACTTGGGAATAATGAAATACAGGGAATTGTTCTTCACAATAACAACATAAAAACCAGCAAACTATCAACCTAAACGAGAAGGCTGGGCTCTCCGCACAAACTACTGTTCTATTGCAAAATTCAAGATAACAACCTTAGCTAAAACAGAAAGTTTAAGTACCAACATTCCCAACAACTGTACACTTCCCAGCAAACCCCCTATCTGGGGTGAATTGCCTTTCTTACCCTCTCATATAAATATTCCAGAATATCTTTCCTCAAGAGAGTATCAAAGAGAATACTGAGATTCAGAGAGAAAAAATATGCTTAAATTGTACCAATACAGCATATTTGCTATTTTGATGAAGAGAGTACTACAAGAGAGGTATTTGCTACTTTGGTCTAGAATGGTTATCAGATTGTGGGGAACTAGGTCCAATCGTAATACATGTAAAAAGACTATACTTCAATGTAGTTTTAATTTCAGAAGCAGATCACCTAGCAAATGCATATTTACCAAGATTGAAGCATAAAATCAAATACTATAAACTTAATTTTAACTCAGATTATGTTTCCACTCTCTTAAACAAAGATGTCCCATGGAAACTAAAAAAGGGCAAGTGAATGGTTTCCCAACTAAAAAGCCTACATCAGTAAATGAACCACTTGTTTACTAACGTAATTAAGAACAGAGAGACCAGATATAAGGAAAGAACTAGACTCATCCACAAGGAGGATAAGAAGAACAGAAAAAAAAAAGAAAAAAAAGCTTTTCAACTCTGCTCTTCACCATCTTCGTTTTCCCTTTCCTCTGCAGCAGCAGCCATCAGTTCATCAAAGTTTTCAGTTTTACCCAGCACAATCTCAATCTGGAAGGTGGAAATCAGTAATGACAAATGTTAGACTTGTCTAATCAAATGAAAACACAGAGAAATTTCACAGTTTCAGTTATTCATTTGCATGCTCAGTGACTAAACAACTATTACCCGAGAATTCACTTTATAGGGTCCAAATATGAGAGTCAATAAATGTGATACATTGCATTGGAAGTCACGAGATTATACTTTTATATGCCAAAATACACGAGAGAAATTTCTTACAACAAAGAAGTTGTTTCTTAGCAAAAAAAAAAAAAAAAAAAAAAACCTACACAAAAGAGGCAACTTTCAATTTTTCATCCACTATGAAGAAACAAAGCAAGAAAGCAGTATAATGTATTACCTTAGCCTTTTGAACTGGTCTCCCCCGAGAATCATCTTTGATATCAACAGTAGAAGTCATTATCTCTATAGAATATAAGAAATCTTGTGAGCATTTAGAGTTAGCCCTAATGGCATATTCTTAGACAGGAAGGAAGAGGATATTTACTCTTTTCTAAAGCCAGTCCATTGTTTTTCAGAATTTCCGCAACAGTAACAACAGTTGCAATGGCTGCAAAGGCATACGTAAAAGTTTTAACATATTAATAACCCAAATCACCATAGCAAAAGGATCAATTGACTGCATTGAAGTGCAAATAGGAAAATGTTCAATTAGTCACATAAAAAACAATGAGAGGTTGAGTTGAAAAGATGTTTCAGTTAAACAGAGTATTCACGTGTCTCAGATGCAAACCTGAATAAACATAGAGGGCCATGAAGTATGTGACAGGAGTAAATTCACTAACCCAGGCTCTTAAACTGAATATTCTTACAAGCATTCCTAAGTTAGAGTAGCCAATTCTTTTTGTCAAATATCACATTGACATCACGAAAGATTTTGAATATTTTGGTATTAAAAGTTGATAAAACGAAACAATAAATTCAATTCTATTACTCATTAATCAAAAGTAACTAAAAGCATAACAAATACATTAATGAATCACATCCAAACACGAGGGAGAGATTGAAGAAAGTGGGAAGGGCACAAACTGTTTCATTTCATAAAGACAACGGAAACACCCAAATAAAGAAAGTACCGGAAACAAAAGAAAAATCAAGTCTGCCCCGTCATGTAATGCATAAATTATAATCCAATTCCAACCAACAGAACACATTAAACAGCCACCGCCATCCCTACGTAACGATACTCAACAAAAGAACAAAGACTAAATTCACGGAAGCAAATCCGCACTTCTCAAAAATGGAAAGCCCTTCATATTAGGCACGAAAATAGTGAAGAAAACGTACCCATTCCAAGCGCAGAAAGCTCGACCTCATTGTACTGCTGCATATACCTCTACATAAATTGGGGGAAAAAAATGGAAAAATCGGTAACAAGAGGGTTAGCAAAAGGAGATAAAACCCAAAAACGATGAAACGGTTAAGAATGTAAACCAAATTAGAAAAGGCGGATTGGGAAGGAGGGAAGAGGGAAAGCGAATTGGAAGACGAGAGATAGAAAAAGGAAAGGAACCTTGGCGAGATTAACATAGAAGAATAAGGGCTTCTTGGTGTTGGAGACTTGAATTCGATTCTTCTTCTGCGAATCAGCTGTCAATGTGATAGAGTTGACACCCTCTGTTATCTCTTCCATTGAGCTTACTGGAAACCTAAAACCCTAACCCTAACACTCAATATGCAAGTGCGACTTTGAAAATGGGGAGTGCAAGTGAAAGAAAAAGGTTCAAATTTGCCAAAGCTAAGCTATTTGTGTACGGACGGCATCAAACCCAAAAACCCAATTTTATTTATTTATTAAATGTACACCTTCAAAATATTATTTACTTATCGAATAAATATATTTATTTATTTATTTTCAAGTTCAACACCAGCAGAGGATAATTTATGGAGACTTTCTTCAACTCTAATTTTTCCTTAAAAAAAACTCTATATTATTTAATTTTTCAATTTCATTTTTTTACATAATTTTTCAATTTTATTCTTGATATATATTAAATTTTTTATTTTAAGATATTAAATTTTTCCTAAAAGAGAAAAAGTAGGGATATAAATTCCTATATAAAAAAGAGTTGAAGTATAAAAGAAATGAAAATTTAAACTTTTAACTTCAAGAAATTGAATATATGACCATTAGCATTAAATTATGCTCACTTTAATAAATATTATTTTGTTTTTTTTAATTAAATACAAAGAAACACATGTCAATTGTAGTTGATCATAATTAAAGTATTGAAGATTTTAAATTGTCTCTACTTACTAGTAATATTTCAAAAGTTGAACAGATGGATGATGACGTGACAAATTAAGTATTATTTTTTATTGGGTGAAATTTGTTTTGGATTTTGTCTATATTTTCTTATCAAATATAAAAAATAGACGAATATTGAACGTTAAAAATGAGAATAAATGTAAAAAGTGGAACTTAAACTTGGGTTTGAAGAGGGCTAGAAAACAGAGGCTAGCCAATTGTATTAATGCTATGTCCGTTTGTATATATAAAGAGCCTAAATTTGAGGGGACTCAGATCTATACTAAATCTACTTCTACAACTGATTGGATGAATACTTTAAGAATAGAAAAAAGAGCTTATATATCTACTATAACATATTTATGGTATAGTATTGAATTGCACAAAAAGTTAAAAATAAGTAATTTGAAAACAACCTATTCAATGCAAAATACATTTTTACTAATATTTTCAAGTTTTCAAATATATGTTCTAATGGTAATTTAAATACTAGATCATTGTTTAAAAACTTCTTTTAATTATGTTTAGTAATATATAATATAAGGACCCCTACTCAGAATTAGGAGTGAAGCTCAACTCTCTCTACTCAACAGCTAAGCTAGGCTTAGCCGGGCTAATCATTCTAATGGTGGGTGGGGATTAATTAGAATTAAAAAGGTATTTGAAAAAAAAATTAGGAAAAAAGAAATGGGACAGATTTTTTTGTCTTTATTGAGAGCAACTACAGTTATTTTTTTTTCCTAAAGTTTTAATGTTTTCAAAAAAAAAAAAAATTCTCCACTTATTTTTTTTTTTTCATTATTTGATATTTTATTTCATTGTTTGATATGATTTTTTTTCAACCAAATATTTAATATTTGAAAGGTTAAAGTTAAATTAAATATTAATGCATTTTTACCTTCCTTAAAGTTTTAAACTTGAATTGCTTTTATTGTATTTTTTATTTTTTATTTTAGTTAATTTAGTATTAATACATTTTTTTTTTCATTTGTGATGTTTTAAACTCCCATGCTTTATAAAATTTTTATATTAAACTTAATTAAATCATTATTGTTGTAAAATAAGAACAATAAAAGAATAAAAGAAGTAAATTCGATTAGTTTAATTTTGATGTTGATGCTATATGTTGAATGCATCAATTTTATAAGTGATATAATAAATATAACTTGTTTTAGCTAATCAGTTTTATTTTAAAAAAAAATTCTATAATTTTAGTGGTATACAAGTTATATTTAATTTGGCATTGTAGAACAAATATTTCATATTTCGTTTATTAATTGAGTGATATACTGGATTAAAAAAAACATATAAATGATATTATTAGTGTACGCAACGTATGGCACAAAAGATGTGTGGGGCAGAAATTTGGGTGGGCTTAGTGGAACCTATTATTTTAAGCTATTACCATTGCTTGTTTTAATATATGATTTAGACTGAATTGCAGGTAGATTATTAATGTAGGAATGATATATCATATGAGCTAAAAATACAATGATAAGTAATTGGTGTATTAATAAATTATCAACCCTCTTAACTGATAAATAAAGATTGAAATTAAGTCTTAAAATAATGAATAAGACATTGCATACAAAAATAATGAATAAGACATTAAATATATATATAAAAAAAAGCGATTCAAAAATTAAAAAAAAAATACAATAAAAACAATTCAGGTTCAAAATTTAAAGAATGAAAAAATACATTAATATTTTCGCTAATTTTACAAGTGCTCCTAAAATAATGAACAAGACATTAAATATAAAAAAAACGATTCAAAAATAAAAAGATACAATAAAACAATTCAAATTTAGAATTTATAGAATGAAAAAAATATATTAATATTAAATCTAATTTTAACCTTTCAGATATTAAATATTTAGTTAAAATAAAAAGTCATATAAAACAATAGAATAAAAGAAAAAAGAAAATAAGTGGAGAAAAACATTAACAGAACATTAAACTAAAAAAAAAACATTAAATTAAAGAAATAAAATTAACAAAACATTAAACTTTAAAAAAAAAAAAAAATCTGAAGATGAGTGTGTCTCTTGGAGACGCCCTCCAATAAAAACAAAAATTCTACCCCTTTTCCTAAATAATAGGTAAACTACCCCTTTTTCCTAATTCTTTTTTAAAACTACCGTATATTTCTAATAGACCTTAAATTAACAACTCAGTTTATCCGTAACAAAAAGAATAAAAGTCAAGTCAAGTATAGTTTGATGCCCCTCCCCTATTATTATACTTTTTCACTACTAACATTCAAATCTGAAGATTTTTTTTTATAAAAATATAATAATAAATAAAGAAACCAAAGTTTTTCAGAATATAAGAGCATACAAAAAAAACAAAAAGCATTCGAAAAAACAAAGAGAAGTCCGACGACAACTACAAAAAAGACTCCAGTCCAAAACAAGATCAATGGCATTAAACCTACTATTTTGACAATAAACAGCAAGGACAGAGTAAATGGGATCATGACATACATTAGTTATGAAATGTGATTAAATTATGTATTATGACCTATTGATTATGATCTTATCCATTCAATCTATATCTGTAATCTAGACATATGATATAAAGGGAGACCAGATTTCCGACAAGGAGCATGTAATGTTTCATATTAAACTCAAATGTAACAGCAGACTACAAGAGCAGAATCTCCAGAGAAATTGGGACCTCAAATACACATGATCATGTTTGATATGTACCTATATTTATCAAGAAAGGCTCATTGCCTGTCACAATCTGAATCACCTGATACTGTATTGCAGAAATATTTCAAGTTCTATAATAGTATTCTCTAACAAGTTCAATACTACTACAAATAATTTTATAGTGAATGGACAATTTTGCTACCCTTTTCTTTCTCACAAATGACAAGAAAAAAAGAATTAAGACAGAGAGGATAAAATTGTCCATGTGACAAAACTATTTGAAGTAGTATTGATTGATTACTAGCACTGATTCTCCCATGTTTGACATCTAAGCATGATTTTAAGATATGTAAAGAGAACCAAAAGTAGAACATATAAACACCAGAAGCCTATGAAAGAAAATTTTCACGCTTGAAGCACCTGGCAATGAACTATGTGACTTTTAAGGCGACTTCGACCTGAGAGACTGGACCAGAGATTTGTGACCAAAGTTTTGAGTTGACCTTTTCCTGCTAAGGTCTCCCATAGATGTTCACCGGGAGCAGCATTGGCATCTTCGCACTTTGAAACATCGACGAGAGAAATGCTCATATTATTGCGAATAATGCACAATTTTCCATTGAGTTGAACAAGAGCAGCCGCCTCCAACGCCTTAGAATTGCCCAGATGCAGCTTGCTGTCTATACTCTTGTTCCAGGAGTTGGATTCTTCATCGTAGACCCTAAGTTTGCAACCATCCTTGCAGTCAACAGAATAAAGATGTCCATTTAAGGAGACACTTGGGTTCCTCCAACCTGCGACCATTCCATCATAAACAGGACACCAACTGTCGGTTTCGGGCTGGTAGACATCGCTTAGAACCTGACGTTGAGCCCCAAACCCTTTCAAGTACCATTTGCCCTCATAAACAACTCCAATAATGGGCACCATGGGAGTGCTCATATCGGAAATGAAGGTCCATCTATTCTTATTCGGGTCATATACTTCAGCCGATTTCAAAGATCGGTGGCCACCTTCATTTTCCCCACCTGCAACATACAAACAGTTGTTTATCACACATGAGCCGAAGACATGTCGCCTACGAAGCATGTCTGGGGCTCGATGCCATTTATTTGTCCTGGCACTGTAAAAAATGACTCGTCTCATTGTTCCTTTTATTGGGTCTCTGCCACCAAACAAATAGAGGTGGCAACCACTAAGAACCGCACAGCCAAACCCAAGAGCTTCAGAATATTCTTTAGGGACAGGAGGAAGGGGCTGCCAAAGCTGATATATGGGGTCAAAGGCATGCCATGAGATCTTATTATCTCGGTCTCTCTTAATGACGTAAATCCATTCTTCTGCAACTCCTAGACTCTTACGAAGTGAGTAAAAGAAGTTTCCAGCCAATAGACGATACCATCTTTTGCAAACTAATCGAAGTTTACGGTGTTCAACCCTAGGGACACGGATTAGACAAGCTATTGCAAGATCGTCAGGTAGTCCAGGAAGCAGAGGGGATTGGTTCCTGCTCCTGTCACTGCGAGCTGGCTTAGGTCTAGTTGGGTGTATAGATGGTTTGATGCTAGGTTGTAGACAAAGCTTTGAGCCGGGGACAAACTTTTTAGCTCCAGCAACAGTCTTGAGGCCTGCATCTACTCTACATAAACAAGCTGTTGTGTCAACCTGAAACCATCCATGAGCGAATGTAAGTCATTCAGCTTTTTAATCCTACAGAAGATAATAGCGCATATAGTATTGGTATTCATATGACCATATCAACAAGTAGGTGCAGCAATTTGCAGCTTCACCAACATCAGTATTATCCACAATGCCTAATATTGTGTATACTTAACTTTTCTAGTTTTCATCTTAATGAATCTTATTAATCAGATAGCATAGTGTTCAAAATGACTAAGCATTTATATTGATTCTATGGGACAAACACTTAAAACTTTATAATATTTTGCATCAGAAAAATTGTAGGCTATTCAATATCTTATATATGTGGTTGCTAAAAGCTTCGACTTTAACCTCATGACAATAGAGACAAGGTTTACAACTTCCATTTTTTTACCATTGGGCAACTCATGGTCATTCATCTTAACAGATTTTTCAAAGGAACCCTATCTAACTTTCAAGCATGTTAATCAATCTAGATCCCAATCACCAAAAAAAGAAAAAAAAAATGTTGAAAATGTTCTCAAGATAGAAACTGAAGTATTTTGTGCGAACATTTAGGTGACAATGATAAAAACATACTAATTTTTAACACAAATCATTGTATGAAAAGGAGGGCCTATTGTTAGGTACTTAAGCACCTTGGAGAACCACACCCCAAAAGCTAGCTATTGAGGTGAGAGAGCCAAGCCACTTAAGTACCACATTGGTCATCCCATCCTAACCAATGTGGGACAAAGGTAGCCCATACTACCTTGGTTCCTAACAATACCCCATCCCCGAAAAGCTGACGTCCCCGCGGCTACTCCGACGGTACTTCACTCGGCCATACCCGGTCAGAACCCTCCACCAATTCCACTCTGGAACGTCAACAACCGGCTCTAATACCATTGTTAGGTACTTAAGCACCTTGGAGAACCACACCCCAAAAGCCAGCTATTGAGGTGGGAGAGCCAAGCCACTTAAGTACCACATTGGTCATCCCATTCTAACCAATGTGGGACAAAGGTAGCCCATACTACCTTGGTTCCTAACACCTACACAAACAAACCGTGTAGACAGAACAACTTGTAAGAACAAAAGGGAAATTGCAAGAACGACTCTTCCAATAGTTGAGAATCTAACGATAATTGCAAAAACCTATGGGCAGCTAAAGAGACCATAATCAAATGAAGAAACCTCAGAAATCCATATAAGTAGTCACACAATTTGAAAAAGTAAATGCATAAAGCTACACTAACTTAATTGACATAGAGATGTAATAACTCTGGCTACAATAACTCAGCTTTCTTCAATTCCAGAAAATTGCAGGCTCATTTTGTAACTTGTGTCCAAACTTTCGAAGGAATTGATTTGTCTGTCCTGCCTCCTTTTGTATTCTTTCATATATAATGAAAATCTTCCCTATTAAAAAATATATCTAACACCCAAGCTAAAAGTAACATGGTAGACAAAGGTGATTGATTTTTTCTCTGTCGATAATGTGGAATAAATCTTTCCAAGGGCTCCCTAGTTAGGCTTTAGAGTGTACCAACTTTTGGCTAGACATCAGTTTGAAGGAAAGAGTAGAAGTCTTTGAGAATCAGGGTCATGGCCATTATTTAGAATTAAGGCAATAGCTAGAAAGGAGTAGGTCTATATTTGAAGAAGTCCTCATATGGTCATGAAATTTGGAACATATCAACTTTCATAACCTCAGGGTGGATTTGAAAACACAAGCAAACTTAAGAACATTTCCTTCTTTTCTTAGTTCCTTTTCTCGAAATTCTCAAATAGAAGCAAATTGGTAAAGTTTTGAGATGACCTACATCTAATCAGTTTTGGCGTTTTGATAAGCTGTCTTTGCGGCCGGATTTGAGTCTAATCCTTTTCTTCTGACTTCCTCTCCTAACAGATGTAGGAAACACAATAACATGAATAAAAGACAAAAAAACCTTAACCTTAATCTTAAAAGATTGATATTTACGATGATTGTAGTAGTTAAAAACGATAACATCAAAATGTGATTTGTTATTTCTTCAACTTAATCTACCTGAACTGAACTCCTCCTCAAAGTACAAAATTAGGAATTAGGAGATTTCATGTGTTTGTTTTTCATTAGCTTCAAACATCTGCTGCCTAAGAAAGAAATACTAGGAATGGTAACAAAAAACATCTTTACTCCTTTGACAATTCTACTTTGCTAACATGAAGGTAATTGACTGATGACTGCTGAAGAATTTGGGATCAACAAGCAAATATGGTAAAAATCAAAATCCCAGGCTGCACTAATCAATGATCAAACAAGGAGATTAAGAAATCAAATCATTAACATTCTAAAAATTTCCACTGCAGAGAGGATCATAGTACATTAACACAGCCATTGCAAACACATAATAATCAAAAGAAATGAGCAGAGAAAGTGTAACAAAAAAGCAGGAACACCAATTGACAGATAGATGCAGAACTTACCAGAGGAGGTTGGATCATTCTCTCCATCTCTTTCCTTGGGGGAATAATTGCAGCACCAGATAAAATTTCAAAGTCCAACCACTAGCCAACCTCACATTTATCTAATACTACAAGAACCATTTGAAAACAAGAAATGCATCACAGATAGTCTGATACAAATTAGTCACAGCAGGTCAACTCTTCAAACTTGTATATCCCACCTTGGCAAGTCCACAATTCAGGCTTTAGATAATAAAAACCTTCTTCTAATAGAATTAGTCATTGAACTCAAGAGATCATCACCTGTCACTTCCAAAATCCACCTCCACATTCACAAATCATCCTAGGGATTACGAAGGCGAAAAAAAAATGCAGACAAAAAGCCCATCAGAAACACAGTAAACTAAAGTCGAAGATAGAGACCCAGCATGATTTGGGCATTATCTCAAAGACCCATTTCAGAAAAATCAGAGATCCACACAGAGAAACCTCGTGTAAAGCTCGTCCCACAAGGTTTACAGACAAGAAATCAGAAACCCCAAATCTTATCTAGCTCAAAAAAACGCTCTCAGGGAAAAAAAAATTAAATGCGAGACAGCTGAAAACGGGAGCAAAGAGGCCACTGAAGGAGAAGAAAAAGACCCCTGTCGCCATTAAACCTCAGTGGAGTTTAGGGCCCATCTCTTCAGCGGCACAACCTACCAAGCACAAGAGTGCGTTCAAGAAGAGAGAGACTGAAAAAAAAAAAAAAAGCAAACCTAAACCATTAAAGGGTATGAAGAAATTGAGGCTTTGAATGATGACAAACTTGGGTTTGGTTGTTTTATTGAAGAAATGCAGAAGAAAAACCTCAAATGGGTGAGTTCTTAAAAGATTGCTGTTGTTATTGAGAACTTGAGACTCAAAACTAAGGATCAGAAGGGGCAAAAGTATGGAAAAATGAGAAATTTTTCTGCTGGGTCAAACACTCAAAAGAGAGACACTCCAAAAAAACCAAAAAGCAAAGAAAAAAAAAAAAGTAAAATTGATAGCCCCCACAAACCTCCTCTCTCAAACCCACCTTTCAAATTACAGGAAGACTTTTTACCAGTTGACCCACCAACACATCACAACTTTTCCCAATTCCTACTCCACAAAGGGCATCTTCGTCATTTGTCAGGACAAACCTCTCATTCCCCATTGCAAAAGGCCATGAATGGTGTGGATTCTTTGAAAATAGAGTGACATTTCATTATATTTATATGATAAGTTAATAACAAACCCATTCAAAGTCTACATTTTTTTGGGTATTGTAAGAAAAAAAGTGTCATGGTTGATATGAAAATAGTTTAACTTTAAAAGTCGATTTGATAATAATATTTCAAAATTTTAAAAAGTTGAACGTATAAATTTAATCTCAAGCATTCTTCATATTCTTAATAAAAATATCCTTTTTACACACTATTATCAAAAGTAAACTAAAAGCTACGTTTTTTAAGAAGTTAAAAAAATAAGATTAAAAATGTAATTAGCAATTTTAATAAGATAATGAAAAGATGAGAATATATTTATAAGATTGGAAAAGGGAGTGTTAAATGGTCAACTTCAAAAGCATAGTGTCCCTAACATAGTTTGTTTTGTGGGTGGTGAAAGTCCATATCTTGATCTTGTTGTTGTAGAAAGAAAGGAAAGAAGATCATTGTCTCAAAAAAGTTTTGAAACAAACCATGTGTTTCATACTCTTTCAATCATCAATTCATTTCAATTCTTCCATCTTTTCTTTGTTTCTTTTCTTTCATCTCATCTTAGTTCTTCTCTCCTTTGGTAAATTCTTCCAATTCTATCTCTCTCTCTATTCTTTATTCCTTTCATTACATTAGAGGACAATTCAAATACAACTTTTTAAAAAATATACCAATACGTTACTGGCTTGTTTTTTTTTCTTGCAAGAATAACTCTATACAGGGAAAAAAAAATTTCAGTCAGGTGAAAGGAAGGTAAGGTAATACATTGTACGCAGACCCTGATACTTTTTGTAAAAACTTTTATTAAGTAGTTTTTTTTTTTTTTTATTAGGAAAATTTCTTTTTAAATTAGAATTTTTATTGGGAATTATTGAAGAAAATTTCAAACAATTTTATTTTATTTAATAAAACTTAAGTAATAATTTTTATAAAATATAAAATGGGTTGTTTTCAAATATAGAAAAATGAGTCAAACTATTTACAAATATAGAAAATTTTTACTGTATTAGCACTGATACATCTCAATATTTTTTCTGTTTAGAATAATTTCCCATATAAAATACTTCTGATTGCGATCCCTAAGGATGAGTATTGAGTAGAAAAAAGGGAAAATCATCTTCATTCTCAGTCATTGCTTCCAGAACATTAATATATTGTCATTACTTAAGTTATGATCAAAGTCATTTATGATTTCTTCTTTGGTATAAACATTTTAGAGTGAAATATATAAAACTTTAGTTTGAAAATGTCCAAGAAAGAATTTTGAAGTTTTTCTCTCTATTTATACTTTTCTAAGAAAGACAGTCCTCTATTTTTCTCCTTTTAAAAGCCCTCTTAGTCCAAAAGAACTTTTTTTTTTTTTTTTTTTTAACAAAAATCAGAATATCTTAGTCATTACACAATGCAAAAAAAAAAAAAAAAAAAAAAAAAAAAAAAAATTGTAGGTAAAATAAACAAAGTTTTATTAGTAAAAAACCAATATAACTTTTTTGTTTTAAATGGGAAATACAAAATAGAGAATGTTACCAAGAAGGGGAGCATGTAACCAAACAAATTCAATATATATCTCAATTTCCTTTTTCCTTTTTCATTAAAGAAAAAAAAAGAACTTAAAATTAGTGTCTTTCTAATTATGGATTACAAGGTCCATTAATTTGTAGGTATCACAATATAAAAAAATTCCTCTTCTTCTTAAAATTCATGAAATAATTTTTCCAATATAAAAACACAAAATCTTTATAATAAGAAAAAAAAAAATGAAACTAAACCAAACATGATAAAGAGAAATTCTTTGTGATAATGATTACCAAACACTTTCTTGACCGACCTGCATAGCAAAGTTTAATGTTCTTGAAGAAAAAAAGAAAAAAAAAAAACATGACATATAACATAAGATCATAAAATGAAGCAAAGAAAGACACATTTTTTTTTTTTTTTTTTGGTTTGTTTCAAGACAATGCGTATAAGCAAATAAATTTATTGAAAAGATTACTTTTTTTTTTTTGAAGTAATTTTGTCTGGTAGTAATCCAACTTATTCATGATTCCTTTACCAAATATATAAACAAAGAAAGAATATCAAAGGTCGTATAAGGTCATCTGCATCCTTGTCAAAAATCCTACATCAAAACAATAAATCATACAACAATTAGGTGAATAGTTGATTGAAAATCTCAACTTCTTTCTCATTGTCATTTCTCTAGCAACACAATGTTTAAAATATGCACATGCAACTCCCAATTTCCAGTACAAAATGTTTGCTATCGTTTGAATTATTACTCTTTTTTTTTTTCATCCAAATTCAATTAATGAGTTTTGCTTTATTTTTGAATTTGAGAATAGCTATCGCTCGTTGGGATGTTTAAGGGTATTCTTCATTTAAGAAATGTTTGGGACAAGGAGTAGAGTTGTTTAAGGTTGGAGAGAAGGGTAGTTCAATCGTGGAGCCCACAATTGGTTTAAGAACTCTTAGGGTTAAACAAACAATGGAGTTAACAACTTCGCTCCCTCCCCGTTGAACCAAACATACCCTTTGTGTGTGATGAGTTGAAGTCCTGAATTGAAAAGTATGTGAAAGCTAGCTTAGAGGCGGGTGATGTCCTAGATTAAGAACATTGATCACGAGGTTAATGTAAGGAGTGAAGCTGTTGGCGCCTGAACGCTCGAATATTGAATAAAAGAGTAGAAATTCAAGGTAGGAATGAAAATGGGAGATGAGATGAAGTTGTTTTACCTTTTCCCTTTTGGAGTGTAAAGCTCCCAACAAGGGGAACAACGCATGGTTTAGGCCATATAAGGATCAAGAAAAGTGGAAGAAAGTGGGGATTGCTTTAGCTTTTCTAGTACACTCAATTTGCTCAAATTTGGTGACCCATACAGATCAGAAAAGTAATGGATGTCAATCAAGGGATAAGACAAGCTTAAGTGGATGGATATGGAAGTTTTGCCAATACTCCAAAAGACTACGAACATCTTTATTCAGTTTTCTAAGTAACAACAAACAAATGAACCCCCAAAATTAACATCAGCAATAGCAGAAAAGAGCAAAAAGTAAGCAAAAAAATATGCTCAAGAGATCATTCATTCAAGTAACTTCACTGAAACAGTATTTTCCCAAAACTTTACAGTCCTACCAAACTCAACCACTTCATATTGTCTAATGAGACTCTCTTTTTTTCCCTTTCCTTGTGCTAAGGATGCCAGTGAAGTTATGTTAGCTTACAAACACAAACAAATTTATCACAAAAGAAGATACTAAAATGAAATGAATTGCCTACATGAATAATAAGGCACGCCACACGCCTACTTTCCAATGAAAAAAATGAGGCAACTAAACTACTTAACAAAGTTAATGTACTTTGCTAACAGAAGATGTAACGATATAAGAATAATGCTCCGGTTGTGGTCATATCAAAATAGCGAATGCCAGAATTCTGGCAACGTCGGAATTTGAATCAATTGAGGAGAAGACAGTTGGCTTATGGAGAATCATGGTAGGGATGAATTATGCCATCCAAATCAAACCTTCTTTTATCTCAAGCCAATCCAACCAATCATCTGTGCTTTAAAATCGATCTTTTCATCTATGCATCACTTTGATCGAGTTCGTTAATCTGTACGGAGAACATCACTCTGAGGCCTAAATTTTCCGATCATTATATTGGGAAATACAACCATGCATGCCATGAACAAAGTGAACTGCAGCAACACCAAAGAGAAGTAGTAGTCATTGTATGCCATATTGCAAACCTAATAATTGATAAGTGCCAAAACCGAAAGCATGTGATAAGTACCAGAAGAGGAATGGTCAGGAAACCCCATATTGGCCAAAGAGCAAATAACAACCTACAAATGAAGTGTTTTTATATTAGAGAAGATAGGAATGATGAGTGTTAATAGACTACAATATCATAAAATGTTGGCGGTTTATCTTACAAGCAAAAGGAGATAAGCCCAAGAAGTGTTACAATTGGTAAAACTGATAAGCTTGCTAGTTCCCATTTTTCATCAAACCTTCTAATGCTCCAGGCTGACATACTTGTGTAAATGAAGATGACAACATTCAAACCGATCCCCACCATTCCAAGGTATAAAGGAAGTCTGCTCAAGAGAATAAAATTTAAGTGATGTAAGTGAATCTATGAATACTAATGTTCTTTAATGAAAAGAAAACACTTCCATTAATAGTAATGAAAGATTACAAAAAGGGTCAAAGAAATAACACAGGCCCAAGCAAAGAGGAGCCAATAAAACATTAGAAGAAGGAATCCCAACTATTGAGAACCAGTAAAGGAATATCACAACAAAAATCAAGAGCCCACAGCCAAAACAAACGGCATTAGAAGCCAAACTCCAAGCTCTCAAGACCCCTCTGACCTCTTAAAACCCTCAGATTCCTATCCAGCTAGATATTCTATGAACTACCAAGAATCACATTTGCCAATGAAATTCAATTTGTTTGGAAAAGAGAGGTGAAGAGTAACTTCTTCCATCATAGCATGACCAGAATTGGTCAAAACCAAGGCTACACCAGAACTTGGAAAGAGCTCTACAAAATCTAAACCTAAGGATAATAATCAACTAAAGCAGTCTCAAGACGCACCAATCACTCAATTTCTAGGAAAAAAATGCCAGAGAAAGATGCAATGTAGAAGTCCTTAACAATCTTAAATAATAGCTATTTAATGTGTCTTCTTTCTCTTTTTGCTTTTAAACACAGAAAACTTCTAGTGAATGCAATTTGTTCAAGATGTTCTGTACAAGAACTTATCAAGCAACATGTATTGTTCTAAGAACGTTGACATTGAATATGCCAAAGACTGATCAAATGATTTTCTACACAAACATTATGAAATGAGTAAAATTAGTGAGCTTATATAAACCAAAACTCTTGATTTTGAGGCACGCACCAAAAGGCATCCTCACTAAAGAGCATCCATAGATTTAATGTGTTGCTTAGAACCACTCCACCACTATAAAAGAAATTACTGTCCGCCCATCATTGGAACAAAAATACATGAATCAACATTACTGCAAGTTTATCCTAATGCCAAATATAATTTTTCATACCCAAATCATGCTAGATTCCATTTTGGGAGTAGGTCAAGGTTCATGTCAAGTCAACAACTCTCAATATGTTATTCCAATTTGGTCAAGTGATCAACTCATACCATAAAAATCTCACATTTTACATTCCAAACCATCTCTGCTCCGGTGCAAGTTTACCAAATCATGGGGAGAGGGATTGGTGCAATAACAAACCAACGGTGAAGTTGAGAAGTAAACAAAATAACCAACAATCAATCCATCAATGTAAGGTCTCGCTTAGTAACCATTTGATTTTTTATTTTTGAAAATTAAGCCTATTTCCTCTCAGTTTCTTACAATATTTTTCATATTTCTTAAGTAAAAGAGTTGAATTTTTAGCCAAATTATAATAACAAAAACATGTTTTTAAAAACTACTTTTTTTAAATTTCAAAACTTAGCTTGATTTTTTAAAACAATGGTCAAAAGTAGATAACAAAGCACGAAATTTAGAGGTGGAAGGGGTGCTTATAGGCTTAATTTTCAAAAACTAACAACAAAAAACCAAATAGTTACCAAACAAACCTAAGTAATAAGATATAATGCATTGACAAATTAGTATGCATCACTGAAATAGTTGAGTAGAATGATCAAACAACAATCAGAAGCGTGCATACGGCTAAGTGTTCACCTTCTTATTCGGCCATCATGCCACAAGAGATATACCATATTGGAATGCCTATCGCCATAGTATACAATGAAAGCAGCAGAAGCAAGCCAAAGGACATTCTCTACAACTTCAATCCACGTCCGACTTTTTGGAGTATGAAACGACATAGTTTGAAACCTCGAACATGCATCATCCTCAACATCATCACCACTAGAAGCATATCCCTGGCTATGCCTCTGCCTCATATAACCACCCGCTACGGGTGTTCCTCCCGACATAGTTATACACAAATTAAAGCTAAGCAATAGACATAGAGGAAACAAAAAAACACCTCTTCCAACTCGAAATCTATCCAATTTCAATTCCCCATATAACTTTACTGCATTACCACTCAGATTAAACTCCACCTATGACCTCCGAGATTCAAATGTATCAAGATTAAAAGCTACAGAACTGTCACTTCAAATCAAAGAACTCACGAATTGATTGACACAAGATTATGGAAAAAGTACCAATTCCAATCGAGTTAGTGTCGCTGAAAAGAATCAAAGATCCTCGAAATGAATATTTGCAACAAACCCCACCTGGGGTTCTTCGTATTCCAACCCTCCTACAGAAACAAAGACTTCAAATTCTCTATAACCCACGATTGGACTTCAAAAACGCTTCAATACCCACAATGCAATTTCCTTCGTTTTGTAAATTTTAGTATTGAATGGAGAAAAACCGAGCAGCCCTGTGGAATATAAGAAACCAAGAAAGGGTATATTAGAGAATATTCGCTATTCACTGCGAACTTGCTTCTTCTTCTTCTTCTTGTTGGGGTGATGACGATGATAGAGATCTGTAAAACAGAATGTTAGGATTTTGATGGGGATGATGATGGAGTGAAGGGGTTATTCGTTGCGTGAAAGAAAGAAGCTAAAGAATATGGGTTTTGAATCGTGCGAGATAATTCTTCTTCTAAAATGCCTTTCCTTTTGCACACTTCTAAGAATTTTATTTTATTTCTCTTTTTTGCCGTTCTAAATTCTAATGGGAAATTGCCAGCATTAATTGTTTCCGTAATTGAAGACTTACCAACAATAAAAGTCAACAATAAGGGATACAATCACATTGCATAAATGCCTGCTAATTGGCCTGTAATTTGCAAAATATTATATTGAATTCTAAAAGGAAACAATTTTGTCAAATTTTAAATAATGAAATGAAAATTAGGGGTTTAAAAATTTTAAATATAAATTATAATTGCAATAGTTTGGATAAAGGTCAAAAAGGTGTTTTTACTTTTTCTTATAAATTTGGAAACAATAATAGTTTGGATGGATGAATGGGTTTAGGGTAATTGTAATGAGTAGCAATTTTAAGGATAATAACTTAGTGTATAACAACATTTTAAAAAAATTGCAAATATAGCAAAGTCTATTAGTAAATAGACTTCTGTCGCTGATAGACTCTATGGTTTGCAATGATAGACCACCTAGACCACAAAAATCTATGAGCGATAGATGTCTATTACTAATAGACCTTGCTATATTTGTAATTTTTTTAAAATGTTGCTATATATGCTAATACTTTGAATCTGATTGTCACTTTTACAACTGTTCCAAAAATTTATGTGAATGAAATTGTGGAGTAAAATGTGAATTTTCTAAATATTTATGACATGGGAGGAAAAATAATTGAGTGCATGCATTTCTCTGTGATCCATCCAAGGGTCTAATAAGGAGTTGCCATATGGTAAAATTTTCATTTTTTCAAAAAGTTATTTTTTTCATAATTTTTTTCTCCTTTGTGATTGAAAGAGATGCATGAAAATGGGTATATCCCTGGCTGCACCCAAGTATTACTCGTTTGGGAGTAATCACATTTGTCAATTTTAAAATCACAGCAAAAATATTTTTAATCATTCAACATCAATTTTAATAATATAAAAATTGCGCTTAAAAGTGTAGAATTAAACATTAAATTGATTTTAGATGATTAAATGTGTGTTTTGGGGTGATTTTAAACATGACATAAGTGATTTTAACAATTTTAAAGTCATTCTCATACATGCACTTATGCACTTATACCGTTAATATTTTTTTGTGAAAGGGAAAATATCAATTTACACCCCTAAACTTTGAGGGTTGTTTCGATTTAAACACTAAACTAATAATTGTTTCAATTTAAACTCTGAACTTTCATAACGGTTATTACATTCTATTTAGATATGCATAGTGTGACTTGTAATTTTATCAATTAAACTCCAAAATTTCACAATCGAATCAATATAGACTCTCAATTAAGATTTCATTTGAAAATTGTCCTTGTGCAAGTGCATGGACGATTTTTAAATGCAATTTAAATAAATAATTTAAATTGATTTATTAATAACAATTTAGAAGTTTAATTTGAAACAATTATAAGTTTTACTCGATATTTTTCAAACGAAATTTGAAAAAGGGTGTTAATCGATAACTTTAGCGTTTAAATTGATACACCTGTTAGTTAGGATTTAAATTGATAAATTAAATATTGAAATATTTTTGAATGGTATGAAATTTGGTATTCAAATTAAATGTTTTTCGATTTTGATTGGTCTAAAAAAGATGTGTTCGTGAAGGTTTTATAATTTTTCCTATTTTCTTGATGTCTTTCATGAACCCTAAACAATAGCTGGCTTCTTATGTTATAGAGTTTCAATGAATCCTTAATGAAATTAGAACTTTTTCAAATAAATACACTTTTGGATATATATATATATATTATCAATTTCATGTGGTTTATCTGATTTAAAATACTTGTTAAAGGCATCTTAGAGAATGATTTTAAAAATGTTAAAATCATTTTTAACATATTCAAAATTACTCTTAAACATGGTTTTAATAATTCAAAATCTATTTTGATAGTATAAAATTCACATTTAAAAGTGTAAAATCAACCAATTTTAAGTGAATAAAGACATATTTCATCGTGATTTAAAATATGACCAAAGTAATTTTATTTCATAATTTTTTATTGACCAATAACATATTAATCATGTTTCATGTGACAATTTTGTTTATGGTTGAGATTTAATTGGTTGTTTATGGCATCTTCTTCTAAATTGGCCACTTTCAATTTATAGATTCCAAAACCAACACACAAGTTGCCACACATCATGACATTTTAGAGCATATATAGCCAAAAATAATAATAATAAATAAATTTATCCCCTTAAATAATAAATTTGTCAAATTGTAGAAATTCTTTCATGATCATAATATTTTTTTTAATGTCAAAATGATCATAATTCAATAATCTTTAACATGTCTTCCTCTATTAAAGTCGGACGTTCTTATTTATTGTATAGAAAATATATTTTTTAAAAATGATTGTAACATAATTTAACTTTCGCAAGTTGTTTTTTTATAAAATTATATTGAGTTGGGTCAATGTCATGCAAATATCATCACAATACACGAGTCATCACATGAGTTTTTGAATTAAATTTCAAGGCATGTCGACTCTTAACCATTATAATATACTTTGAAAATTAGGGTTGTAACTATTTCAATTTTGAAAATTTTAAATTGACCTAAGATTTAAGATAAACCATCCACCTTGTCTTTGATTTATGTGGAGACAAATTGATGCTACAAAATTTGACGGTTTTGCTAGAGGATCTTTCTTTTGGGCTTTGACCCATTTATCTACTTTAGGTCATTTGGTTGTCAACAAAAAAATGTGTCTGTCAATTTAGTTTTTGCTTTGAAAAATAACTTCATTATCCCCAACTTCGAGGGAAAAACAGAGGGAAAAAATCGACATTAATTACATCCAAAACCTACCTAGTCAAATAGGAGTCTCGTGTTCCAACACCTCCCTAAGACTTCAAAATTGGAAGATGAATGAACCTAAACGAGACAAAAACTCAACCGCATATGTAACGGAATACACAGTGAGCAGTTTGGTTGCTGCACATGAACAGAAAGAGAAAGAGACATTTCTCAACCGCCTCGCTAGAACAACAATCTCGTCAACTGCATTCTTTACTTGTGAGTAAAGTCTATTGAGCAGTTGTTCATTAGATTAATCACTTCCCGAGAATCAGATTCAACCACTAAAACATTGGCAAGGGGAGATTGAATAGAAGAGAAACATGACAAACCCTCAATATTTTTTAAAAACAGTTAGAATTTAGATCCTATGGTTTTAAAAGTTTAGAATTTAGTCTTTCTAATTTGATAAAAACTTGGGTTACTATAAGAATAGACTATTTTGAATCTATATTTTAAAAAATGTCAAAACTTAAAAAGTATTAACTTTAACATTGACTAAGGGCTCGTTTGGATTGATGTTCTAAGTGTTTATAAACATTAATACTTAGAAAGTCAATCCAAACAACTTTAAATCAGTTGAAACTCAAGTCATGCTTGTAATTATTATTTTGTCCATGATAGTATTTTTGTAATTATAACAAATTAAAAAATTGATAAAAGAAAAATATATTTGGGTTATATTTTCTATATCTCCATGGAAAAAGTATTTTGGTTTTTTTATTAGAAAAACATCTTGTTGATTTGTTGATTAGGATTATTTTTCCATTTTCCTTTATTAGAAAAAAGGATTTTCTCCTTAGGTTTAAAATTATAGTTATGTGATTTTTATATATTTGTCTCATTCAACTTTTATATTCCATATATTTAGGATACAATTAATAATACTAGTATTTGATTACGTGCATCGAACGCGTATTTAATAATTTTAAATAATTTAAGTAAAATATTGTTAAATATAACTATTTCTTAAATACTTAAGATTAACGTTATATACTCTTACAATAATGTCTTATTTAGATTGTTGAATATTTTTTATGACTTTATGGTATAATGTGTTTACTATGTTTTTTTTTTTTTTTAATTTTCAATTTGTTATCTTATTTTTTTTATAAAAAAAAAGTTTCAATTGACTTTTTAATATTTTAAAATTTTAAAAGTTTAGTCTCTCATGTGGTGAATATATTGATAAATAATAAATTTTTATGATATATTATTTAGTACGTCAACAAAAACTTAAATGAAAAAAGAAGCTATCTAGCTAAGAGATCAAGTCAAAAAAAAAAAATAATAATAATAATAATAATAATAGAAGAAAACTCAAAATTTCTATTAATGGTCTTAAAAATTAAAAATTAAGATGTGAACTTAAAAAATCTCCCTCTTAGTTTTTTTTAATCAGAATTTTTTTATTATTATATTACAATGCAGAGTTTTTTTTTTTTTTTTCATTTAAAAAGCTTTATTTTAAAATGTTTCTAGTGAGATGATAATAATCATAATACTTTTTATAAACAAAATTAATCAAATTTTTTTTTATTATTGATTGCAAAGCAGAGTTTTTTTTTTTTTTTTTTTTTCATTTAAAAAGCTTTATTTAAAATGTTTCTAGTGAAAGGTTAATAATAAGGGAAAATTTTTTTAAAATAGAAAAATAAGATAAACTATTTACATAAAATAGTAAAATTTTAGATAGTTGTGATAGATGTTGATAAAAGTCTATCAAAGTCTACCAGTGATAGAAATGAGTCTACCACTGATAGACATGATAGAAATCTATTAATGTCTATCAATATTTTTGTTGCTATTTTCTGTAAATAGTTTGACATTTTTTTTATCGGCGAAAGTTTCTCTAATAATAATCATAATATTTTTTATAAACAAAATTAATCTTTACGGTTGATTAAAACTAATTTTCATATGCCCTTTATTTGGTTTTTATTTCATTAGTTAAAATAATGAATGTTTTTTTTTTTTTTAAATTTCATTTGTATAATGTGTTTATTGTGGTTGTACATGTCACTTTTTCATCTATCATAATTTGTTGTCGTTATTCATATGTGTTGATATGTGATTGCTAATTTGCACACATATATTTGCAATAGATCACTAAGTTTCATTTTTTTTTGTTCAGCCAATATTTTAAACAAAAAAAAATAATAAAATGATTACAAAAGAAAAAAGAAAAAAAAAATAAAAAGATCCTAGCTATATACTCATATTTTCTCAAATAGATTGATTTGCTCATATAACCATTAGTAGATAAAAATTCTTATTCAACTTCGGCAATAGGTCGTAACATCGTAAGCTTAGAAATCAAAATATTAGATACGACACATGCATCATCCTTTTCAACTTTGAACGTACCATTTTCCTTGAAAAGCTTTGAAGATTGAAATGACTTTGAGAATAGTATGTTAACATATTGACTTGAGAGAACAAAATGACAAAAAATGATAAAACTACTCTAGGTGTTGGTGAAAGATGGTGATAAAGAGAAGTCATTTTTATAGTAGTAGGACCCGTTTGGATTGACGGAAGAAAAAATGTTTTTCAAAAAACTCATTTTTATTTAAACTCTTTTGTAAAAAAATTTCAAATTATTTACAAATATAGAAAAATTTCATTGTCTATCAATGAAAAACTGCGAAAGAAGTTTTTTTTATCGCTAGTAGATAGTAAAATTTTTCTATATTTATAAATAATTTAGCTCATTTTTCTATATTTGAAAACATTTTTTTTAACAAAAGTACTAAAATGCTCGAAACATTATCGTCATATTTTCATAAATTAACTACTATATTCCCTCATCAAATTAGTAAGCTTAATAATTGTTTAATTCTTTTTTTCATGTTGGATATTTCAAGATAAAAATCCAAATTATAAGGAACACAAATAAAATTGCCATTATTACAATCGTTATTAATAATAACAAACATAATTATATAAGCCGTGCCAATAATAATAAAACGGGGTACATAGATATCTACACAAAGATATTTGTACGAATGAATTTTCCATAAACACTTTGAAATTTTGTTTTTAAAAACAACGAATTCATAGAAAACAAAAATAAATTCTATATTTTCACTTTATTTGAAAACATGTTTGGTTTCAATTTCAAAAGTTCAAATTTGAATTCAAAATTTTAAAATTTCATTTGATTGAAAATTTAAAAGGTAGAAAATGATTAAATGTGTTTGGTAAAAAACAATTTGAATTATTTCTTATTAACAATCTTTTTGCAAAGGACTTATTAACAATTTTGGGATAAAAAAAAGGTATACATTAGTAAATGAAGATCGCGATAGGGATAACCATTGCGTTAGGGCTACGATAGATATGGTCATCCCTAAAGCAATACTTTAGAAATGCAGTAGAGCACTTTGATGTAAGTAAAAAGTTAGAATTCATACATTTATGGAGGCGAGTCATTAATCATAAAAATGCCTGCGAATGGGTCATCCGTACAAAAAAAAAAAAAAAAAAAAACTGATTCCATATATATATTTAGAATGGTGCCGGCCAAAAGGTGGTTTATGGTATTCCCGAACCTAGTTTAATTCAAGACAAAGTCATATAAACAATGTTTTTGTTTATGTTAGGTTGTTGTTTGACCTTTGTATTTTAGTTTAATAATAATTATGACACTTTAATTTAAAATAAGAAAAATACTTAGGTGCGTCTCAGGTAGCATATATTTTCGTACATTCCATCAAATTGTCCAATCATACTTTGACATGTGGCAAATTCTTCTTATTTACTTTTTATAATATTTTAATTATCTTTTAGTGTGAGTGATGATAATAGAATGCATAGAGATGAGTGTATCTTAGAATGCACCCAAGTATTACCCTTAAAATAATATATATCGAGTTATATAAGTTCAAATTGACATCAATTTGGTCATATTGTATTAATCGCGCTCTATAATCACCTTCATTTTTTCTATCTTAGGAAGGTTTTAGAAATTGTTTCCTGATTAATTAACAAAATTTGAGAAACAATTAACAAATTAAATTAGAGACTTGATTGACAAGAACTTTAATTTGAATTTCTTATAATTTTTTTTTGGGGTTAAATTACAAATTTTGCTTTTAGAATTTTGATTTGTTTCAACAATCGTTCCTATTCCATTAACATATTTCAATTTTATTTCTTGAATTTTAAAAGTTTTGTTTTGATTAATTTTTGTGTGTATTGTGATTTCGTTTCAATATAGTCTTTGAATTAATCTTAATCTAAATTTTATTTATATTTTTTTTCCTACCAAAGAATCTAATCATATTTTACTTAAATCTTGAACCCATATATTGCATTTAACAACTTTTGTAATTAAGGACATTGAAAATTTGTGAGACTTTGCTAAAAAGTTGATGGATGAAATTGAAACTCATATAAAATTTTAAAATTATAGGGTTGAAATTAAAATTAAAATCCAAACCATAAAAGAACAAAAGTAGCAGTTGAACTTATATTTCAATTAATTAAGGGTCCATTTTTAGTCATCTCAATATCATCTATGACAAATATTATTTATTGTTACTTTGTGGGAAGGGATCCATTCTTGAATCTTTTGAATGGGTATAAATCCTTAATTATTATAAACAAAACGAGAAAAGTTAAAAAAGGATGAAATTGAACTTAACGAAATAAACCATCTATAGTAGCTAGGAGACTTAAAAAAAAAGTTTAAGATGAAAGCGGATCTAAACTCAAATAAGTTCAAGTTCAGTTAATAATCATGTCAATCAAATCGATCGGTCTATTTAGTAGATAATTCAGATTCAGTTTTATGTTTTCAAATTTGCTGAGTTGAACAAATATGTGTTTGGCAAACAATTCATATGTTGTTTTTGAAAACTGTTTTTAGATTCTATGATCCAAATAGTGAAAATTCTAAAAACAATATTTTTATGTTTTCATGTATCAGATTTTGAATTTTCAATTTTAAAATGCAGAATTATATTAAATAAAGATAAAAACATTTAGAAATAAATTATGTTATGTTATAAACTCAATTAATTTTGTAAAAAGATAAGATATGTAATTATGTAGTGTATTATAAATTAAATAATATTACATAATAAATAATTATATAATTTTTTAACATATTCATTAATAAATTAATAATAATTTACTGTCAATTAAATATTAGCGAGTAACTACCACTAGTTTTATGATTCATAAATATATAATATCAAACAACATTTTAAACCATTGTTTAAATTAGAATCTAATTTCTGAGTTTACTATCAAACACATATCTAAAAACACGAAATACAACTCTATTTTGTTTGAATCTTTTGTTTTTAAATTTTATTCTTTTTTATAAATACACATTATTTATTGACCACATTAGAGGTAATTGGAACTACAACTCCAACAACTCCCATAATTCTCTAAAATAATCTCTTACTATATTCTCAAAGAATCAAAACCTTTGTGGTTCTTCACCCAGGTATAGTTTTGGTTTAAATTTTATTTATTTTGTATATTATATATATTCTATAAATCAACAAATTTGCAATTCAAATTAAATAGAAAAATTATTTTAAATAACAAAACTAAAAATATTTACGAATATAGTAGTCTATCTGTGTCGCGATAGACTACATATAATAGACAGTAAAATTTTGTTATATTTATAAATATTTTGGTTCATTTTTTTATATTTGAAAACAATTGTATATTAGATATCTACCGTATATTGTTTTCCTAATTCTACATCAATAAAATAATTATAGAAAAATTATATATTTTATTTTGTAGAATCGTTCCTACTCGAAAAGTTACATTACAAAATACAGAATTCTTATAAACGGATAATGGGTTGGGGACAAGGAATTAGAAAAAAAAAATGTTGTTTTTTTGAGTTTTTTTTTTTCCCACTATCTTGTTACCCAATATACCAATATTTAAAATGTATCTTATAAATATAATAATTCCCAACAGAATATCACCAAATGAAAATAACAAACAAATGAGTAAACTGAAAAACAAATTAAAATTTAACTACAAAATTAAGTTTGGAAAAATTATCTGAGAAAACTAAGAAACATAAACTTCCAATGGATGATACCAAAAGGAGAAAGGCCAAAAGAAGAAGAAAACAGTTAATAAAATCCAAAACCTAAACATTTAATACTTTTTTTTTTATTTTTTATTTTTTTACACTTTTTGATTAGATTAATCCATTGAACTAAGTTTGACCAATTAATTCTTGACTGAGTTTGTTCACCATTTTTTTTAACCTTTAATGGGCCTTTTCGGGTGCTAACAACACCATTCGACAAAATTATACTGTTGTGGTTGAATTTAGACTTGACGAAATAGACGAAAAATCAAAGAAAGATAAGAGAAGATAAATATAAAATAAAGTGGACTTGTTCAAATAAGTTTAAATGTCAACAAATCATTTATTCAATCATATCTAATCCTATCTAGGATAAGTTAAGATCCATCTCATCAAATTCCAAGAAGGTAAACTCTATCTCATTCTCCATATAAATATATTATTATAACTCCATATGAGATATCTTAAACTTGAATAGAGATCTGGAACTTGACATTAGATCTTGATCTAGAATCCAAAAACTTTTGACTTCTTCTTCTCTATTCTACATAGTTCTCATAGGTATAGAGTTTTTTTTCTTTGTTTTGCAGGGTCTCTCTTCCCTAAATTATAAATTTACTATTTTTGTTACCCGGAGGTCAGATGCGTTTTCTCTTGGCCAAAATTTGGCATCAATACATACCATTCGAAAACCACTTTTTAGTCTTAAAGATTATTTCTATTTTTTCTCGAATAATTTATTATAAAACTATGTTACCATATACCTACTAAAAATTTTAAAATAAAATATTTTAAATATGACTAGGACTCCTAGTACACCATTTATGAAACAATATATTCAAAACTGGTAGTTTAAAGTATGATTAAGTGAATAAGATATACTTATAATGATGGAAAATTACTATAAACAGAAAAAGTATCAAACTATTTACAAATATAGAAAAATTTCACTGTCTATCAGTGATAGACAGCGATAGAATTATATCGCTTTCTATCGCGCTTTCTATCTTGCTTGAGCAATAGAAAGCGATAAGCGATAGAAAGCGATAGAATTCTATCGAGGTCTATCACTGATAGACCTTAAAATTTTTCTATATTTGTAAATAATTTGGCTCATTTTTCTATATTTGAAAAGAGCTCTATAATTATTTCAAAAATAGTATTTTGACAAACCCTAAGTTTGACTTTAGGTTTTGCACATGGTTTTGGATGCTACAAATATATATAATGCATGATTATATTTATGACAAATTTTAGAAATGAAGAAGCTCAAACTTTCTTCCCCTTTAATTATGCAAATTAACTAAAAATACATTTGCCACCCAAAACCCAAAATTCAAAGCAAACAAATTCATCATACTTTGACAAAGTCAAAATTTAAAATAAAAATTACATTAAATAATTACATCTCTATTCCAGCTCTCATGTTGACTTGGAAATCAAAGCAGACAAAAACTTATTCTTATCAAATAATAATTAATCCCAAGATCATCTGCCCATAACATTAATTAATTAATCAATCAAAATTAAATAAATTAAAGCTTCTCTCAATCTCAATCCAATATATAAACCCCCTAAGGAAGTCCAGAAATTTCAATTATCCCAACAACAAATTCCACTTTTCCCTTCCTCTTTTTGGGCTCTTAAATTTAAAACAAACCCTTTGATTTTGAATTTCTTTGATATTTTGTTTTTTTTTTTTTGTTCTAAAGATGAAGAACCCTCTTCTTCTCAAGTCTGTGAATCACATATCAATAGTTTGCAATTCAGTGGAGAAATCTTTGGAATTTTATCAGCAAGTCCTTGGGTTTTATCCTATTAAAAGACCTGCCTCCTTTACCTTCCATGGTGCATGGTATTGTATATATTTAAATTAAAAAGAAAAACCCTAAATTATTATTATTTATTTTTATTACAAAAAAATTGCAATTAACTTTTTGTTCTTTGTTTTTTAATTTTTATGATGAAATAGGTTGTACAACTATGGCATGGGAATACATCTTCTTCAATCTGATGACCCTGATAACATGCCCAAGAAAAGAGTCATCAACCCTAAAGACAATCATCTTTCATTTCAGGTCCCCCTCTATTTTCACTTCTTATTTTTTTTAGGAGAAATAAATTTTAGTATATAACGATTTAGTCACTCTTGAGAAAAAAAAATGATATAATACTAAGATTTTTTTTTTGTTGGTAATTTTCAAATATAGAAAAATTTCAGCGTCTATTAGTAATAGATTGCGATAGAATTCTGTCACTTGAGCGATAGACCATAATAGACTTCTATTACTCAAGTGATAAAAGTCTATCATGGTCTATCGCTAATAGATAATGAAATTTTTTCTATATTCATAAATAATTTAATATTATTCTGTTTATAATAATTTCTTTTTTTTTTAAAAAAGAGAAATGATACTTTTGTTTTATTGTGCATATGAGAAAAACATACAAGCGAAAGAACACCTCGATAAAAGACTACAAAAATTGGTCCATTTTCATTTTTAGTTTTTTTTTTTTTTATAAAATTTATGTGTGTTTCCTCCCTAGTTTTCTATTATAATTTTCACCTATCTCCAAAAAAAAAAAAAAAAACACTTAGATTCTTAGTCCAATTCTAAAAAATGGAAAAATAATTTTGTAAAATTTACTATATTTAGTTTTTCGAGTTTTAGTTTGATTTATATGAAAACATGAAAAGAAAATTGATAACATAGCATAAAATTATAGGTAGAAGAAGTGTTTATAATCTTAATTTTTAAAAACTAAAAATAAAAAAATCAAATAGTTATCTAACGACTAAGCCAAAAAGGTGTGTTTTGGAATGCCTAATTTAAAAAATAAGTTATTTTGAAAGAAAACCAAGTGTTTGGCTGACTGTTGAAGTGTTTAAAGGTTAATCTCTCTCCCTAATTTATATAATTCTTAAAATTACCAAAATGCCTTAAAAAGTCATCTGGCTCACTTACACTATGTTGTCGTGGCTACCATAACCTTATGCCAGCCAACTCCCACACCAACTCTGACAACTATTATTTTAAATTATTAGTTCGTAGTATTTTATAGTTGTCCTTTATAGTAATTTGACATTAATAAAAACACTTTTAGTATACAGCAAATCAAAATTTTTTTTTATATAAAAACAACTTTTTTTTAAAATTTTTTTAATAAAAACACTTTTAATATATAATAAATCAAACAAATTTATATATAAAAATACTTTTTGAAAAAAATTACCAAACACATAAATGTTTTTATTTTAAACAATTTTTTATTTATCAAAAGTGTTTAAATGAAAACAAAATTTAAAAATTATTTTTTTTTAAATCAATCCAAACCTGCCCTAAATTTCAAAATTAAATTCTTATATGCATGATGAAGAACCATATGCATTTTTCTTTTTATCATCATTGTTTAAAAAACACATTTGAAATATAAACCAACAAACCTTTTCGAAAGAACGAATATAGAGATGTCTTAACCACTCAGCTACACATATATATAAAGTCTCAACGTAGTCTTTATCATTAATGGCAGAGCGAAAGCATGGCAATAACGGAAAAGCAACTAAAAGAGATGAGAATCGAGTACGTGAAGTGCAAGGTGGAAGATGAAGGGATCTTCATCGACCAACTCTTCTTCCACGATCCTGATGGCCTAATGATCGAAGTTTGCAACTGCGAGAACCTCCCCATCCTGCCGGTATCCGGAGACGGTGACTCCCCTACCGCGGCTGCCAACAATGCAGCTCGTTTGTGCAGTATTCAACAAGCTGAACAACAACAAAAGCTACAACAGATTCAAAACGCCGCCGTTCAGAGGATGCAGCTCCAGCAACTTCTCATCAACATCCCATGCAATGCATGCACATGAAAATTAAACTATCATCTTCTTGGTTCCTTTTTTTTTTTTTTTTAATGTTGTTTTACGTGTTCATTAAATCATCATCATCCTGGTTTATTAAAAAAAATGATAGAATGGAAAATTTTGAACTCCTAAATATGTTGGGTATTTAAAGAATAAGAAAATCAATCAATTAATTAAATCAAGACTTGGTTTTTTTTTTTATTTTATTTTATTACTTTGTAATATATTAAGATATGTGTGTGACTTCTTACCTATATGGTAGTCGATGTAATTAGTTCAAATGAAATTATAAATATATCATTATTTTAAAAAAAAGTGACTTCTAGGGCGTAAATCACCTTAATATATAAATATATTCATGTAACTCATGCATAAGTAAATGTAAAATTTTAACAAATACGGAAGTAATTGCAACAATTAATAAATTATAGGGCGCCAACATAAGCATAACTCATTTAACATATAAAATTTGTGTCTGTTTTTTTTAACAAGATACTTTTCTAGTATATTGTTAAAAAAAAGAAGTTTTATATGTCAATTGAGCTATTATCATTCTTAAGATCAAAGGTTTGATTCTCCCACTCCACATATTTATGTCAAAAAGATAATAAAAAAACTATATACATGGGTTAATTGTGTTGGAAAAAACCTCTCAATTCAACTGCAGGAATAAACAGAAAAATAACAAAGAAATTAAAAGAAAGCAGTAAAACTGGAAACACAAGAATTTTCGTGGAAAACTCCCAACTTAGAGATAAACCACGAACAAAAAAAAAATCCACTATGTGAAAAATGGTTACAATCACACAAAATACTTCTCGCTCTCAAATCCAATTACAAGAGTACTCTCTCAAAGTTGTTATACTACTCACGCTCTTATTAGAGAATACATAAAGAGAATTTAGCTAAAGTTAGCACATTAAGCTTGAAGTGTTTCTAACTCGGATGCCTTAAAACTAGAGGCATGTACTCCTTTTATAGGCTTGGAGTCCATTCTCATTCTTCAACTTAACTGATGTGGGACAACTGCACTTCTAATATTTTTCCAAAAACCCAACAAATTCCACCTTGGCAAAATATTTGAAGACTCCACAGCTTCTGCAACATCCATTGTCTTCACCGACAATCATAATTCTCATCTCATAGAATTATGACCTACTTCACTATAAAAAGTAGACCACTTGGAAAACCACCTTCCAAGATTTTCTTTTTTAATTTTCATCACATGCCGACAGACCTTGCTGATATTTATGGTGCAACTTCCACCTACTTGGCTTACCTGGAAGTCTTTCAACCATCGACATAACTTCCACCACACACCTTGCATAACCGTCAAGTCAATGCCTATGTGCAAACTTGTGGAATTGCTAACACCACATCCACCTAACATGGTAAAGCGGACATACCACAAGGATGATTTTCGTCTTCTTTAGAGGAAGTCACTGTCTCTCCTTGCGAGAAAGCCAATGTCAGCATCTGATATAGAGCCCTTTGACGAACCTGCTCTGTTTTTCATGTGCTTAGACAGTTCGCATTCCCAGCAGCCTATCTTCTGCTTGAAGACTCTCTTCTTTGAACCTCTGCTGGAATCACTCAGAAACTGCACTAGAATACCATCACCGCTTAACTTGCACTTGTGTAACCTAGATTGTATTAACACATCCCTGACTTGCACTTGTCACAAGCTGAAGTACATCCTTCCATCAAATTTCTCTGCATCAAACTTTATTGGACTCATAAAACTTGACACACATTTGCTTCATTCCTAGCAAAACAACAAATAGTGAACAATTCACACTATTCACAAACACCGCAACCCGTTTCAAGAATTCTTTTCTAATGTGAAAGCTCAGACAATGTTGCAACCACAAAACATACTCAGAAATTCAAGAAACTTCGAACCTAAAGCTCTGATACCATTTGTTGGGAAAAACCTCCCACTTCTATCGTAGGAATAAGCAAAAAAATAACAGAGAAATTAAAAGAAAGCAGTAAAACTAGAAACACAAGAATTTAAGTGGAAAACTCCCAACTCAGAGAAAAACCACACACTAGAAAAAATCCACTATGTGGAAAATTGTTACAATCACACAGAATAATTCTCTCTCCCGATCCCAATTATAAGAGCACTCTCTTAAAACTTTTATACTACTCACGCCCTTTCCCACCCTTAGATTAGAGAATACATAAAGAGAATTTAACTAGAGTTAGCACACTAAGCTTAATGTGTTTCTAACTGGAACGACTTGAAAGTAGAGGCAAAGGCTCCTTTTATAGGCTTGGAGTTCATCCCTATTCTTCAATTTAACTGATGTGGGACAACTGCACTTCCCATATTTTGCTAAAAACCCAACAAATTGATAGGTGTAATAATAATATTGTAATTGTAACGAGGCCACATAGTATATTGAAAGAAATAGACAAGTCATGAGTTTCTATATCTAAAAGAAATGAAAATTGATTTGCCAGCTTCTAAAAGAGGTAAGAAAGTAATGGATTCCAAGTAGCATAAAAGGATCTTATGACTTTTAGTTTCTAATAATCGTGCACATCATCTCTATATTTTGTACTAAATTATTCTTCATATAATAAAATTGTTTCTCCTTCTACATGTGGATGTAACTAATATACCGTTAGTAAACCAATAAATTTGTTTATTGTTCTTGTTGTTGTTTATTCTTTGTTCATCAGATTGCTCCTGTTATAGATTACTTTAAGATTGACATATTTTATTCTTAAAACAATGTTAGAAGAAACATCAAGAAAATCCCCAATAAATCAAATTATAGATAATATTAGCTGCTCTGCCCCCATAAATTCAAAACTTATATAAAATAAAAATAAAATACATGCATATGATCATCTGTTGTGGTGAACTAATACTATTTTATGTGTTGGGAAATTCCTAGATCGAACCAAAATAAAGTAATATAGCATGAGTTACCTCTTGAAAGTTGAACTCATGCATAATTATAATTATTAGTGTTATAGGTCATTTTGAATTAGGGATCACAAGTTCGAAAGAGCATAATATTAAGAGTAAATTCGAAATAATAGTAGTCACATAAGGACCAAATGAATGTAAGAAACGGGCCAAGGGAGGAAGAGATCAGGAGAAGGGAGGAAATTGGCCCAAGCAGCCCAATATGCCCGCTTCGGCCTTGGAAGAGGTCGAGGTCGAGGTCGAGGTCACTTTAAGTTGAATGGTCCAACATGCCCACCTCAACCCTGGGGGCCAAGACCGAGGCCACTCTTTTCCCTTTCACAAAGGCCCACTTCCCGTGGGCCACGGTCTTAGCCCACATAGTTGACTCAAATTGGCACATTCTAGTCCTTTTTGAAATTAGAAACCTCAGAGTTATTCACCCCTCTCATAAATATAAGAGACCATAGCTCTACGGAAGGTAGCTACTCTTTCTACTATTAGCTTAGCACCACACCAATGTTTTCTTCTTCTTTGTCTTGCAAGTCATCTTTCTTTCTAAAAATATAAATTCATCCTTGAAGGCACGTGAAAGGTAAGTGAGTTTTCCTGTCTAGATTTACCATTAACAATCAAAATGCCGCTTGAATTTCAAAAATTAAAAAAGATAAAACAAACGTCCAACCCATTAACTATTAAGACTATATGAAAGATAATGTTTTCTAATTTTCTTGTTTTTGAAAATTATATTAATCGTTAAGCATTTATAAGTTTTTTATTTGTTTTGTTATCTCTTATCCTTTTCTTTGTATGCTTGTTGACCCACTCCTCTACTTTGGCCTCATTATCCAAGCTGACTTTGCTTGAGAGTATTCGCACCAGTGTGGTACCAAGCTGAACATACTCTGATGTTTAAGTTAGTACATGAAGTATTTAGTTCAGTAAAGCACAAAGAAGTGCTGGAATTAAACCCTAGCGCAGTGGAAACATATCAGAATCCTAACTCAAAATTAATATTAAGATTTTGAAATACTTCTACATTGGTAAAAGAGATCTAAAAACCTAGGTTAATCATTCTGTAAAAAAAAATATCAAATATCATAGAAAAAAAAATTTACGTGTTGTGAGGGAAAACAACAGATGGATCACTACTACTTGGAGTCCTTCCTTTTCTCTGAATCTTGAGGAAAGGTTTGTGGGAACCTTTTGGTAAGGGAAAAAAATACACAGAACTCTTCTGAGAAATTTGTTTAGAGAGAACGCCATATCAATTTTTTTCTTATGTTAAACACCATATAAGGAAAGGAGAGAAAATGGGAAACGTGGCTGTTATCCCACATATTAAGTAACTCCCCTATGTGGGAGTTACAACCACCTATATTAATTAAATGAATTAATTAAATTAATAATTAATTAAATCTAATTTAATTAACCAATTAATTTAAATCATATTTAAATGAACATCTCTCACATAAACTATAGTTTTAATTCAATTAATTTAATTAAATCAAATTTAATTTAATTAGATTAAATTAAATAACTAATTAATTCTCCAATTAATTAATTACCAAATTAAATATCAAATATTTAATTTTAACCTGCATTTGAATCAAATTCAAATACATTTCTCTCATAACTTATAGTTTTAATGTACATCTAATGCGCATTAATTTTAACGTATAGTTTTAATATAAATCTAATTCATATTAAAATAATATTTGAACAATTTCAAATATTTAATTCTCTTACAAATTAACTTTGAATCATATCCAAAATTATATTTATACTATAAAGTTTAATTTGTAAAATAAACTTTATATTATAATGTATCATTATACATTATATTTTCCCTTAATAAATTTGAACTTTTCAGATTTCATCCAAGAATAAATTACCTCAGTATTCTTTACGAGCTAGGAAGAGGACTTAATGGACCTACAGATCAGAAGCTCCAACGATATGAGATTAACAGGCTAAACTCATTAACCACATTAATAAATATAATATTCGTTAACTGTGGGTACACTCCACTAAAGACCCACAGCTGCACTCTTCTCACTGTAGATATATTTCTGTGTCCACAGATATAGACCAATAACAACAAGTTAGTCCTTCACAAGTGTTCGTAACACCAGCTGGGTCAAATTACCGTTATACCCCTGGGTTACTTCTAAATCCTTAAGTACCAGTGTTCCTCTAATGAACAATCTGTTTATGGTCCAACCATCAAACAGAAACCCCTCTCAGACCAGTGAGAGGGTAGGGCCCTTTGTTCAAGTCTCGGAGACACCACTTAAGGGAACACTTATCTACTTACCCTAAAGTCGGGAAAGAGTTGAATCCATCTTGTATAATTATGTTCCCAGCTTCCCACTCAGTCTTGTCGCCAAAATGGTAGGCATATCTAGTCTGCAAATGAGCCACTCTTACCCATACAAATCAAAGGACAATCCCTCGTGAACAGGAGTTCATAATATACTCAAGATTAAGACTAAGTTGCCTAGGTCAACCTATTGAAATAGAAACCTAACCAGTCAACAGAGTTACATCTAGTTGTTACTATTTCGTGGTCTAGTCTTATGCAAACTCATTGCATAGGATACCCCTACTCGCATGTCTCCTACACGAATGCGTTGGATCATTGCGTTTGTATCAAAGACAAAGTGGGTCGTATCCATAGTGTTACCAGGATAAGGTACCCAGCCCTATCCTTATACTATAGACCCTTTAGGTTGTAACTTGAACATTGATCTCTATATGTCTCTATATATTGTTTAAGACTCATAAAACAACCTAGGATGTTAGTTTATTGGATTTTAGGGTTATTAAAACAAGATAAAATAATCAATAACATTTATTGAATAATAATGAATAACAATTTATTAATGACAATCAAAATACAACATTTACTATCTACGAGTTTTAGAGCATAAAACCCAACAAGAAGAAGGGTTAGAATTGGAAATTTTCTATTTTTAACTTTAAAAAAAATTCAACATTCAAAACTAACCTCTTTTTAAAAACTACTTTTTCTTGCATCTTTCTTACTTTTTCATATTTTATTTGTAGGACCCTACAAAGTAAAAAGTTTGTTTTGTCCCTCATAATTTAAGTGTCATTAATTTTACCTTTACATAACTTACCTGACGCAACTTTTCAAACCCAACTTCAGTTTTCCATTTTGTTTTCACGAAAAAGGATATACTTGAGGGTCCAAATTTTGGAGAATTTGTTTTTCTTTCCTTTTTTAGGGTCCTTTCGAGACAGTAGATAAGTTTTTTTTTTTTTTTTTTTTTTTTTTTTCTTCTTCTTCTTCTTCTTCTTCTTCTGTTGTTTGTTTTTGTTCATGTGGAATGAAAGAAGGGTTATTAGCCATATAATGTAACAAGTTAATTACACAGAATGTTACAACAATCCTAAGAACATAAAGTAAAACACAAATAATAAAAAGATAGAACGGACACAAGGTTTGGTAACTTAGTTTGGTAACTTAGTTTGGTGCAATACCACCTACCATATGAGGGGCAGTGTACGTGCCCGAGGGAAGATATTTTCACTAATGAATAGTTAAGTGTTTACAACGTTGTACTTATCTGTAAATACACAGCTTCTACAGTGACACTTGAACAACCTAATTTAGTGAAAGAATACTTAGGCTCCCGGCCCTAAGTGTGAGACTCCCTCTCAATGATTGCATTAATCTTTCCTAGTTTCAAATGAGGATCACTTCACTCGATATACATAGGCTCCCCCTAGGTGTGAGAATCCCTTCTCATGTAAAATATGATGCTTCAATATGATCGAGAGAAACAAATTCAATGTCTACAAAACTTTTTGCTTCACAATCACACGGATGGACACCAGTGATGTTTTTCCACAAAATCCAATTGATGGCTCAATTCTTCTATCACAAAGTGGGTACCCCTAAAATGATAAAAAGAAACCCTTAAATATGCATAGAAAAAGGCAAGAACCAGACCATTACCATAACCGGCAAAGCCCCAGAGAAGGAAAATTTTTTAGGAATAATCACACAAAAATTTTTAGATAAGGAAAGAATTTTCAAATACAACAGCACTGTGTGAGAAATCCTATAGAACATCACGAGGGACAAGATGATGAACAAGGTTGTCAACAATGAGGAATCAGACTTAAAAAATATAGCTAAGACCAAAGCTCTAACATGGAGGTATGGTTGTCTTCATGTTTTTGGCAAGTTTCAAGATTTGGAGTAAATTTGTTGTAATTTTTAAGAATTTGTTTTTTTTTAAAAAAAAAACATTGGGAGGGAGAGGTTTTTTTTTTAAAAAAAATTTGGTAGTTTTTAACATTTTTTTAATGATATTTCAATAATTTTTTACCAAGATTTCTCGTACAAGTTAATTTAATTTGGTAATCCTTACAGGAAATCTTGGTAAAAGTTTCAATTTTCAGTAATACAACCTTATTGAAAATCTTGGTTAGCAAGATTTCTCATAAGTTTTAATTTGAAGATTTTCGTAAAATTTTATGTATTTTTTTCCGTAAGAAATAGATCAGAAACACCATAAAAAAGATATGCATCTAACAAAATTCTAAAAGGGTAATAGAAAAAAATTGAAAGAAAGTTTATAAAAAAAAGTTTCTAGAACATTTTTTGTAAGGGTTGACACCAAAGTCAACTCTTATGGAAAATCTTGATAAGTCAACTCATCTTGGTAAGTCGACTCTTACGAGAATTCTTAGTACGTGAACCCTTAGGAGAAATTGTCCATAATTTTTTTTTTCCATTTTTTCCAAATTACCCATAGAGATCAACATCAACTGACGCTGAAGACACAAAGTCACAAAGAAAACTCCTAAAATTTTGTGTGCCGCTTGGTGACTCTTTTCCTCGACATATAGGGAGTGATGTCGAGGATTTGGGGTGAGGAGATGAGATGAGATGAGATGAGTTGAGATATGAACTCAAATCATTGTTTGAGAGGCCAACTTTGTATGCCACCAACATTTTATACCATGTCCACCAATAGTGCACTCAGCCCTCATCACCAACGACCACCTCTGACGACCAACTTTGGTGACCAATTCTGACAGCCAACTCCGACGACTACCTCTGATGACCCACCTATGACGACCAACTCCAGTGTCGACCACCTCTGACAACCAACTCCCGCGATCTCCGATGGCGGCCACTCCACCAACTCCGATGACCATTGTTGTAAATTATGACTACTACAAATTTGGGTTTTTGTTAACACAGTTTTTTTTTTTTTTTTTTTTTTTTTTTTTTTTTTGCGTTCATGAAATTAACCATCAATAGATCTTTAATTTAAAGTTGATAAATATAAAAATACATATTAAACATCAATAAATATTTATATTTAAGTTGACGCACAAAATTGTCAATAAAAACACATTTGTTGACACAAAAGTACATAAGTTCGGCAAAACATTAAATTACCAGTTTTTTATTAGTTCATAATATTTTATAGTTGTTAAAATCACTTTTATTAGGTAAGAAATTAAACAATTTGTATGTAAAAATACTTTGAGAAAAAATTTTCAGACACATGAGTGTTTTTATTTTAAAATGTTCTTATCAAAATTGTTAAAATAAAAATGATTCAACTAGAAACGTCACATGCACAAATTTGGTGAAGTGGTTGCTTAAATTAAAAATAAAAAATTGAAATGCATAATCTAAAAGTAAACCCTAAACCTCATTTCTTAAAACTATATATATATATATATATATACACGCTTAAAAATCAATAAAATAAGTGTAATCTATAATTTATGAAAAAATATATGTAAAATTATTGAATAAAAAAGTTTCCAAATAAAAATAATCCTCATAAAAACAAATTATTTATGTAAAAAAACTGCACCAGATATGAACTCAGGACCTAAATACCCAAAAGACAGACATGTAAACTCCATCGACATCATATTTCAACTCAGCACCTCAAAGAGCCCTATTTATATATATATAATTTCTTTGTAACATAATATTATTAATACAATTAGTCATATATGCTCAAATATATAAATAATGGATAGTAACATGTTTAAAAAAACCTTAGATAATTTACTATTATTCTTATTATGAATAAAACCGTAGCCGATCTTAAGGTTGGGAAGGTGAGGGACGTCATGAATTCCGGCGGAAAAATTGTCACGTTGACGCTAATATATCACTCCACATTTTATTATTACATTTTTTGTCGAAAAGAAAAGAAAAGCATGCTAATAATTATTATAATTAAAAAAATTTCAAAAATTAAATGCATATAAATTAATTGGTTGACCCACCCTATTCTTTAGCTTCACACTCAGCTTTCGATTTCATTGTTATTAGTTTATTGGCGATTTAATTTTTTTTTTTCAAAAAATTTAGTATGAATTAACATTTTTTAATTCTCATTATAAGTTTTAAAAATATATTTACCTAGTGTATTATTTTTATATTTTTAAAAATATATTTACCTAGTGTATTATTTTTATAAGTTTTAAAAATATATTTATTATTATTTTTGTATGTAACTATTTTCTTTAACAATCTTGTATGTAATTTATTATTAGGTTAATTACAAATTTGATTTCTATAGTTTGGAAAAAATTAGAATTTAATCTCTATGATTTTAAAAGTTAGAATGTAGTGTTTATAGTTTGATAAAACATTAATCCCTATAATTTGATAGATCCCTCATAAATAGTCGACTATTGAGGAGGATTTTATAAAACCATCATTTATTCATTTTTCATTTCTAACTTCTAAAAAATATTCTTAAATGCTTATAAAAAATAACAAAAATTAAAACGTGCTTGTCAATTTTACCATGGCTTAATTAAATAGTTACATATTATTATTATCATGGTTACAAATTTAGTCCCTAACATTTTTTTATATTGTTTATCTTAAATTTAAAATGAAATTTTATGTATAATAAAACTCTAAGTTTTTATTTTTGTGTCTAATAAATCCGTAAATTTTTAAAAATATTAAATATGTCAAAAACGATATATTAGACACGATTAAAAATTTAAGAATCTACTAAACATAAAATTGGACGAAAAATCACACGACATAAGCTTGACACGTGGCAAAGAATCCGCACAAAGTTTATTCCCTTTGCCTAACTTCAAGCTAGATTGTTTAATGCTTTATTTTGATTCAAAAGGTAATAAATTTCCTTAGTGATAAATGAATATGCAAGTCAACAAATTTGTTCTTAACACATATATGTGTAACTTTCTTCTATATTCTTATGTGGCTATAAATAAAAGAATATTAATGTGTAACTTTTATTTTAGTGGATTCTAGCTACTGCCACATATATGATATTCCTAGTCATATTTTTTAGTTCATCTCAACACCAACCATGAATATTAAAAGAAATTAAATTTAGTCTTGTTCATAGAATTGATAATTTTTTTATGGGATTTTTCCATTATGAATTTAGTTTTTATTACTAGGTTTGATTGTTGTAGAACATTGAACTATAGTTAGTGATATTAATCCGTATTATATAAATATTAAAAAACTATTAAATATTATAAATTCGTTTATAATTCATATTGGAAGATGCATGACTTCACAAAATGCAAAAAAAAAAAGTTGGTAAATTGCTCTCTCTTTGGATCCAATATAATAAAGATGTGGGGGTGAGGGTTATGTATTTAGGCCACGTTTATCAACGTAATAGATTAATGGTAATCTGAAAAGTGAACTTCATCTAATTACGTTTGTTGTTGTTTAACTGTGTTTCATACTTGTACTAACAAGTGGAGCCCACTTCTAAATCTGTAATTAAAAAAATGCAAATCGAGTGACAAGTGGAGGGTGATCCATCTAATTGCATTTGAAAATTACGCTGATAGTATTATCGTTATAGTTACCATTACAGATACTGTTATTATTACAGTATGAGAATTATGAATCTGTCACATTTACTGTTACCGTTACCGTTTTGAGTCAAACGGTAATAGTAATAGTAAATATGACAGATTCATAATTCTAAGTAAACGTGATAAAAAACAATCCAATTACATTTGTGATTGAGACCCATTATAATTGATCCATCAATGAAAACTCATTTCGATTACACCAATTTTTATTATCGATTGGTAAACGTGACTTTGATTCAACTCTCAATTAATTTTTTTTACTATAACTACCAATTAAGCTTCTAAAATAATGGTGGTATTTTTTTCTTTTTTCTAAAATAATGGGGCCTAAGGTTTTGATTTTAACTTTTTGGGTTAAATTTAAATTTTATTTATCATTTATTTATTATTATTATTAAATACAACAAATGGGAAAATTGTTGTCTTAAAACTAAACTTGATGAGTCCTACTTATTTGTTTACCATGCCAACTTAAAACATCTCTATAATTCTTAAAGTCTCATGCAAAATCATCGATATATAAGTAAATGAGTCAATCACAAACTATTTACATTGGCATGAAACTTTCTTTCACCAAAATTATGAAGATTTTATGTTAAAAATAACAATATTGTTGAAATGTGAAATCTTATGTCTGATTTGATAACAATTTTGCTTTTAATTTTTTTTATTAATTTTTAAAATTATGCTTCTCTTCGCACAATAACTTTATTATGTTTTTCGTTTTTGTCTTTTAAAAATATATTTGAATTCTTAGTCGATTTTTTTTTAAAAAAAATTTATGTAGGTGTGTGTTTTCAAATTTTAGTTTAGTGATTATAAAATTGTTTTTTAAAAAGTAGCAGGATAGAAACACATGTAAAAGTAGTATTAATTATATGCTTTATTTTAAAAAATAAAATAGTTATTAAATAACTATTTTAATGAAGATTCATAACAAATTAACCATTTAAATGAGAACTCAAGGTAGAGAATTAAATATTTAATTGAACATTTTTCATAAAAAAAACATTTCATAGAGTTTTTCTAGAAGAATTAGACAATGAATAATTCCTCTCGAAAGATTCGACCCACACGAATTTTTCATAGAAAATCTCCATCTTGATCTCTACAAAAATATGTTAAATCACTGATTGATAAAAAGCTTAAGTTTATGGTGAACGTAAATTTAATATTATATCATCTAACATACCTCATTTTTTGATTTGAAATATGAAGAATGTCCAACAAATAAAAATCAATATTAATTATAAAAAAACTTTAGCTTAGTGAGGATAAATTTGATATAATATTATCAAACATAAATAAAACATAACAATTAGATAAGAACGAAATGGGAGGCGGGATGGGGACGGGACCGGAAGTCATATCTGCCCTTCCAGGAAATAATATTTATTTTTGTTTTTGAAATTTAGCTATGAATTTAAATGTTTTTTTTTTTAAAGAAAGCTATGGTAAATTATGAAAAAAAGAAGAAAAAAACAATGAAATCAGCACCCAAAAAAACATAGGTTTTTCATTTTCAGATCAATTCCATTTTGTTCTTCCATTAATTTCTCTCTTTCCAAATAAATATCTCATAATTCTGATGACCAAAAAAAGAATAATAATAAAGAAAGAAGAAATCTGGTAGAAAATTAATGAAATAAAATTACTCCGATCGACGCTTGTTGGATTTCTGTTGGCGAGGCCCGCCGACGGGGCGACCAAACACGCCGCAGAACCCACAGCCGGCGAACTTTGGTGAAGATGGATCCCCCGTGCTCGGCGACGGCGACGGCGATATTGCCTCCATCCGATAGGCGGCGGAAGATCGTGTTCGTTCAAATGTGGGGCCGCCCGATCCGACGTTTAGAGATGGCCTTAACTCTCCGGAAAAAAAAACCACGTCGTGTTGTTCTTCATGGCGGCGCTTTGTCGGTTTCAATTCGCCGCTGAAGAATCTGTCGTCCCAAACCAAGCCGGAGGAGCCCTGTCGCCGGAACGACACGGCGGACCTCTGCAACCCCGCCATGGTTATTCTAAAATCTTAGATCCAATAAGAAGAAATAATAGAAGAAAATGGCTTTTTGGGCGTTTTTTTCTCTTTTTTTTTCTTTTTTTCTTTTTCTTTTTTGTTTTGTTATGTTTTTCTGTTGGTCTTTTTTTTTGTTTATAAAACAGAGAAATATGCAATTTGGGAAAAAGGGTATATTTACAGGGTATCTATCTGTGTGTAAGGTTAAAAATAGCAAATTTTATTGCCTAACTGAATTTTTTGGCTTAAAGAATTATTTTCCTATTTAAATTTTCAATTTTGTAATAATTTAGTTTATAAACTTACACGTAATTAAAAATTTAGTCTTTCTATTTTAAAATATGAATGACTTATTTCTTATTATGAAATTATTATTAAGATGTAATAGAATTTTTTATATAATTAAATAAATAAACTAATTAGAGACTTAATATGTATATAAAATTATTTTGTTTTTCTTTTTTTTAAAAAAAAGATAATAAACGTTTTATATGGGAAAATGGAATGACTGTCATGGAATCCATAAAACTCAGTTGACCAGGTCAGTCACCATCAATTTCTCTCTCTGGTGGGAATACAAAGTACAACGAATGGATGTTGTTCTTTGATTCCTTTTTTCGTTAGATTCAACAGGTGGGGGTCCTATGAGAAAAGACATTTAGCAAAGATATCATTTCCATTTGATTTTGGTTTATTCGAGCTGAAACGTAATCTATTGATAATAATTTATAATTTAAAAATGAGCTTTATTTGATTATATTATTGTTGTTTACCTATGTTTCATAAACTGTGAGACCTATCTCCAAATTTGTAATCAAAATGCGCAATTTGATTGAAGACAAATGGTGTTCAATCAATTGTGTTTGAAAATTACTTAGGATCCACTACATTTACTATTACGAATACTGTTACTATTATAGTATGAGAATTATGAACTTGTCACTCTTGTTACCTTTACCTTTACTGATTGACCCTAAACGATAAAGGTAAAGATAAAGATAAGAAGACAATGCAGAGTAAAAAACTTCAATCGTAATCCAATAATGTGTGCGATTGAGATCTATTACGATTGATCCATTAATAAAATCTCATTGCAATTACACCAATTTTGATTAGGGATTGATAAATGTGACCTAGATTTATTTAGTCTTTTATCGCAAAATTTGGAAGAGAAAAGATAGAAACATCAAATGTGAATTATATATATAGGTCAACATGTTAAGATAAAAAGGTTCCCTTTTTCAAGTAGGTCAAAATGTTAAAATATGTCATTAAAAAAATGAGACATTGGTTTTGCTAACAAATTTTTTTGCTAAAATATCATTTTCATCCATGTAATTATTCATTCATGTTAGTTCATGTAATGTTCAAATTCAATTTTTGTATTTACAAGTTATAACATAATTTAAAATATGTCCTCAATTTTAAATCTTTTGAAAGTATAAGAACTAAGTTTTGACATTGAAAGCATAATAATAAAAATATAAAAAGTTTCACAAACCAAAACATTATTTTAAGCCAAAATTTAACATTTTTTTTTCAAAAGAACCTATTTGAGAATTGTTGATACATTAAGATTAAAATCATAAATTTTAACAACTTCGCCCCACCCATTTAATAACTAATTGATTTTTTGGTATCTTTTAAAATTAAAGCTTTATATACACTAATTTCACCTATGAGTATCTTTGTTTTGTAATCTATTTTTTAAAAATATCTTCAAAATTCAAACAAATTTTAAAAAACTAAAAAGAAAAAAAAGTCACAAACCTATTTTTGTTAAATTTAAAAAAAATATAACACTGAAAACAAAACAGTCATTAAACGGGATCTTAATCAATACATTCTTGCAAGTAATCTACCATGATATGAGTTGATCTAGTAGTTAATTGGACCTAGTGAAGGGACGTCAAAGAAAACAGGTTCAAACTTCACAATAGCCACCAACATAGGATATAAAATCATGAGTATCAAAATTCTAATCAATTATAAAGGTATCAGATTATATATATAGACAAATCCTAGTACATTATTTGACTATGTACAGTCTAAAAATATTATTATCCTAATGTTCAAATTGATTTGCTAGTGAACTCAATATGAAAGTTTTAAGGATCAGATGCATATACTCAAATACCGAATGAAGACCTGGTAAAGAATGACAAAGTCATTGAGAGTCCACAACACATGAGGAGGACCCTATCAAGTTAAGCTTCTGGTTCAGCTACCTCCAACTAAAACAAGATATGATCTCTGGCCCCTACACTACCAGGAATCAGTGACGGTATCTAATTTCTTTTTTTGACAATTCACAGTTAGCATATGATAGATTTGCAAAAATAACTACTACCATTACGCCAGTTTATTACCTAAGTGTTGATTTCCTTCATGAGCTCTTCCACCTTCCTTTTGTCTTTCAGGATATCACTCAAAGGTTTTGGCCCTCTAAAGTCAGCTGAGGATGATGCAAATCCACCCGAACGACATTTTTCCCTGGAGAATCCTCCATTTTCTTCTACTTTTCTCTTCTCTTCTTTGATCTGAGAAAGGGTCTTTGGTCCTTTAAATGGAACAGACTTTAGATTGAATCTGTGATCCCTTGTAATGGGTTCCCTCACAACAGGTTTTCTTGACATGTTGAGCAATGGTTGTTGTCGTCTGGCCAATCCGTATCCATCATAATGCCTGCAGGGCGTTTGTCTTGAGCGTCTAAAAGATTCATATTGACTACAACTGTTTGAAAAGGTTAAATTTTCTGAAAATGTTCCTCTAGAAACCTTCCTGACCTGTAATGCCAGTCTTCTTCCAGGGGGTGGATGATATAAACCATGCATCCAAGGTCTCGCAAAGTTTCTACTAATTCGACAAGGCAATTCGTTTCTTCTCCTTGATAAACCAATAATTGAACGATTACCATAAACGCTGTGTCTAGGCAGATGACTTCGACGATCAGCACGATTCCATTCCTCTGAATCCAGATTCACAAGTGTAATCTTTCTCTTCCGAGAAAACATGGACTCAATAAATTTCCCTCTCGAGCAGCTGATAATGTTTCTGTCTTTGTAGAGGACAGGTTCACTTTCTAAATGGTCATATGAGTGAATCTCACGCTCATAAAGTAGTTCTAAATCAGAATGCATGGGCTCATATGCAATAGGGTCTTCAAAGCTGTCCCTGCATAATTCGGTATCCATTTCTCTCCGCTCCATATCAGTTGAAAGGACGTACTCTGGATCATCATCACTATCCAAATTCTCTGACCCATCGCCTACAACGACATCAAAGCCAGGGGACGACTCCCAGAGGTTTTCTTCCTCAGTACTGTCCGTCATTGGCTCCTCATAACTCTGATCTGCAGCTACATGAACAGGTGATCTACTATCATTGGATCCTTCAGTTGGAGGTGAGGAGACAGGCTCATCAACAGCCACTTTTTCACACTCAGGCAACGAGATCTTTGCAGAGGCACTTTGACTTTGATGTGAAACATTTTCAGAAGAAGGTTGACGGAGACTCTCACATTGAAGTGTCACATCAATTGTTGGACCAGCTACTTTTTTGGATGGATGAAGAAATGCATCTGCATCTATAGAGGCCAGTCCTTTTGTGTTTGCTGAAGCTGTTTTATCTTCAGAGGAAGATGTATTGCCACTAGGAAACCCTGTCTTTGTAGACCTTGCAGCAATAGTAATATCATTTCCATGCAAAAAAGAGCACGTATCACCTTTACTGCAGTAGCCATTGAAATAAAAATAGCAGGGAATATTCGTCTTGTTCACAGGTGCAGAACATTGAGAAGATTCTAACACTTTTCCAGCAGGACCATCCATTGGCTAAGGAGAAAAAGGGGGGAAAAATATATTTAAAAACAATGTTATTACATGATGAGAACATGATAAGGTTCCGAGAAGACCATCAACTTAAATTAATAATCACAAGGAAAAAGGTAATCAGGAACTGTTAGTCTCAACGAAGGGGAGAACTGAGAAGTTAATATCTAAACTAAACTATTGAAAGGTTCTTGTTATACAAACAAAAAATAAAGAAGAACCATTAACAGGTTGAGGTCAATTGTCAACCTGAATAAATCATTAAGGATTTGGCATCGAGTTATTGGAGTTTCATTCAAATATAAATAAAGATTGCACGATAGTATGTGTTACTTGTGTTCTCCACCTAGAACAAGGTCAACAAAATATTATAACATTTGTAACAATCTACTGGAATGCAAGGAGATTCTTTGGAAGGCCTAATAAATTCCTGTAAGGATCTGTTTTCTCCTGGCTCACTTCCACTAAATATTTACATATCTCGATCATTCAATTAATAGATATTTGCATCACCATAACTAGTGTCAGACTCATACCATAGCACGGCATATTCAAACTGGAGAACCAAGAAAAGAATTTCAACAAAATGGCACCTAATTCAACCTAAAGACTCGTGGATACCCAAGTAAAACCACCAGAGATATGTATAACCCCTTCGAACAGAAATTTAGTCTTAGAGGATACAAAGAAAGTGTTCTAACCATACTAGTTTAATAGCTAAACATATATGAATAAGGTAGATGAAACAACGAAGTTCAGGCGAATTTTAACAAACAGATAATCAACTTACCGGGTGCCGAAAACCACAGGCTGCATTTAAGCAGTTTCCCGCCAGCCAGTAGTAACAATCTCTAGGGTTCAGCCTAGCAGTCTCACTGTGACGATACTCACAATCAAAACCCTGAAAAACAGTTGTTGTTAGAAGAAACACGCAACGATATAGAAGTTGGCTAAACCCAATGCAATATGCAGAATGTAAACATAAACACGGAAACTAGAATCCACTTTAAAACTGAGAAATCTACTGATCGTGGGGGGTAGAAACTAAATAGACGCCCCGTAAATTGAAACACAGAAACCAATCCCACTTCTCTTCAACATTAACAAGTAAAATTAGAGAACTCAAACAGAAAATCACGCCGATGCATTTCGATAGAATGCAACTAAAAAACCTTCAAATGCTGAGCAAGATCCTCACAGTCGTGATAAAATAATGTAATCATAGCCCAAATTCCCCGGTCTTGAAGCATATAGAGAAAGAATTCGAACATTAAGGGATAAAAATCGAAGAACTGTGAAAAGGGGTTAGATTATTTAAGCAAGAAAAGCTGACCTTCTTGCAGGTGAGAGGTGAAGCCAAGAAATAGACGCAATCAGTGTTACGTTTACGCAATTCTTCCCCCATTGAGATTCTTCTCAGAAGGAATTTGAAGAAGAAGAAGAAGAAGAAGAAGAAGAAGACAGAGCGTTTGAGAAGTGAGAAGGCAGCAACAAAATCATCGTCCTAAAGGGCCTTCCATTGAATGTAATTGAATTTTCGAATTTTGATTTTACAGGGCGGAGAATTACATTAAATTGTGAGCAAAACGAAAGGGGAATTTTCTTTTTTTCTTTTTTCTCCTTCACGTTCGACAATTTTCGAATTCACTTTTTTTATGCTTCCAATTCCATTATATTAGATTACAAATGATAAAACTCAAAAAAAAAAAAAAAAAAAAAAAAAAAAAAAGATTACAAATTAATAAATATCCTAATTTCATACTTAACATATTTACATTTTACAATAAAATTTGGGACAATTGCAAAAAAGGCCCATATACAATGTTTATGATTTTGTAAAAAATGCAAAATCTTTAAGCCCAGTCCAATTGAAATACCTGAATGACTAAAATGTCCCTGACAGTTAAAAATGTGTGACTGTATCTGATTGCCCACTAATTACTATTTGATTGCTATCTACTTACCATATAATTGCCAATGATACCAATTCCTATCTGATTGTTGTCTGATTATTGTCTTATTGTTATTAATTGTTAATGATACTGATTTTTGTTTGATATTGATTGTAATATGATTGTCAATGATACCATTGTTATCTGATTGTTCTCTAATTAGTATATGATATTGATTGTCAATAATATCGATTGTTATCTGATTATTGTCTGATACTAATTGTCAATGATATTGACTGTTGTCTGATTGTTGTTTGATTAATATCTAAAATGGATTGTCAATGATACTTATTTTTATCTGATTACTATCTAATTATGATTGTCAATAATATGTGATTGCTATCTAATTTTCATTTGAATAGATTGTTATATGATTGTTGTCTGATTACTGATATACTATGCTAATGATTACCTGATTGTTGTCATAAACTGCTAAAATAAGACACTATATATTGTACTTACATAAAAACAAATGATTAACAAATATATTTTTGATGTCCACAATATGATTATTCAAATAGATACAAATTATTTAGATGTTTTTCTATTATGACCAACACGCTTACAACGTCTACAATTCTTGTGCTTTGTCAATTCACCAATTGAACAAATCATTTGCTTTTTAGGTCTTCTTGCTTGACGAGGGTTGTTTACCTCTAAAATACAAGTAGTAAAAAATCAAACATCAATCACATGACAATTAAATATAAATAACAAAGTACTTAATATCTAATGAAAATCATATGGAATCAGATAGCAGTGAGATATCAATCACGTGACAATCAAATAGAAATCACAAAGTACTTATTATCTATGAAAATCACATGGTAATCAATGATAATCAGATATCAATCAGATGAAAATTACATGTTAATCAAATATAAATCACTAAGTACTTAATATCTAATGAAGATCACATGACAATCAAATATCAATGATACGGTAATCACATGACAATCAAATAGATATCACATACATCTTTATCTTCAATCTTGACAACGTGTTGAACCCCAATACTACCTAAATCCAATAAAACTGAAAGTTCAATAGATGAATGAAGTTGAGTTTGCTTTTGTATGAAGTTAACAAAAGAGTCAAAATGCATCGCCTCATCAACCAAAACACCAATAGTTTTTTAATCTACATAGCACTATCGATCATTCCATTGACCACTATGGAAAACAACTATTGGAAGTTTAACCACAACTACAAAATGCTACAAAAATATAAAAACTAAATATAAGATGGCGATCAAATGAAAAATAAATCACATGACAATCTGATAGCAATCAGATAGCAATTATCACAAACTACTGAGTATCAAATACTAATCGGATAACAATTAAATGATAATCAAGTGTCAATCACATACTAAATATTATCAAATAACAAAGCAACCAAAATATGAATTAAGAAAACTCATATCAAACCCCTCTTGTAACAAATTGAGACTTTGCAGAAGGATGTAAGAAACAAACAAAGAACCTAGGGAAAACCACTAAAGAACCAATAATAGAAAACAGAACAGAGAGATGGGAGAAGAAAGAACAACAAGGATTAGAGTGGTCCGGCCAAAAGAAATGCCTACATCCAAAGAACAACAAGGATTAGAGTGGTCCGGCCAAAAGAAATGCCTACATCCACTTAAAAAATACTCCGCATTAACCTTGAAACATTACAAGAATATTGGAATAAAATAAGTACACCAAACACTCATAGAAACAATCTATTTAAAGAGAAAATTTCCTCTTCATTTTGTTAAGAAGTAAAGGGGTTTTAAGTAAATGCACACAAATGAGATTTCACATCTAACGGTTTGGAACCAACACCTCTCAATGAATCTACACTCCTCATCTCTCTAAATCCCAACAAAATTACTAAAAAAAACAAAAAGATAAATCAAACAGAAAACTTAGCTATGAGAAATCAATCAAACAAACTTTATAGTGTTAACTTGAGCGCAATGGTAAATGAGAGAAAGTAAGGACGGACTTCAACAAAAAATCGAATACAAATGGTTGAAAACTTTCGAAATTGGCTTAAAAAAATCTCCGGCTGACGAAATCGAAACTAGTAAAATTGTGTTTACAATCATGAATGAGAGAGGTGAGGAAAAAATTCAAGCAAAAAAATCAAATATAAACCGTTGCTTCGAGAAGAAATCATGATTTTAAAGCCGTGAGTTTAGCTAACGAAATCAAAACAAGATTTCGAAAAAAAATATGCGCAATCGTGTGGATCAAAAGAAATCTTGTACTTCAAATCTTGGAGAAATCGTGAATATTGGAGATTGAAGAATCTTGTTGTTGCAGAAACTTGGAGAGTACTGAGGAAGAAGACGCGCATGAGAAAGACAATATCGAATAGAGGAAGAAACATGCGTGGGAGGAGAATATCAAATACTAATTTTCTATTTTTGGAGATATGAGAGTAATTTTGGAATATATTTTCACATAAAAATCAAATCAAGCATGATCTTTTTACCATCTATGTTGTCATCAATATATTTTGACATATTTACAATATTTTTAAAGTCGATGATATGGATGCTAATGTATAATCAAATTTTGATACCCAATGCAATTCCCCATAAAATTTCCTAATGTATTTTGTTAATTCCTCAAATTACGTAATTGGAAAATACAAAACTTCATATAAAAGGTTCAGTTTTTTTTTTAAAAGTAAAAAATAACTAAACAAAAAAACAACGCATTCAAAAGGAAACATCTATATTGATAGTCTCGATTATGGCAGATTTAATGAAGATGATATTTAAGCCAAATTTCATTTCACTAACATCTACGAACTTGAATAGTAAGAATGTGTTCAACATTATTAGAGACTATTGCAACGATAGCGGTGATGAAAGTCTTTAATAAATCCTTATTAAAGGTTTAGTTTATTATTCATATGGGAAAATTTTTAATCCTACAAGAGTATGATAGTCTTTTGTTCACACCAGAAAACTGTATTCATAAATGTTAATTTTTAATGTTAGTAGACTCCACACTTATTTTTAAAAGCATGTTGATGTGGCAAATAATAAATAGAGGTGGTATGAAAATTAAATCATATTCATACACAAGTCTAATGATTTTATTTATATTATAATTTTAATTCTAAATTCTAAAATAATTATCGTTGTCTAATTTTTTTTAGTACAACAAATATATTAGCACCTTTGACCTCGATAAAATGAAGTAGATATCAATTACTCTAATTATTGTTGAGTTGGGCCATGTTGACATACTACGGACGTTTGAGTGGAGTTTATATGTTGAAGTTAGTAAATTTGTTTTTGGGGTGTAGTGTTGTAAGATAGAGTTCCTCGATAATTGTGAAAAGTAGAGATATAGTTTTTTTTTTAATATCCGTGAGTGTCCGGGCCAGCTTACGAGCAGCTCGACTAATCTCACGAGACAACCCGGCTGACCCTACAATATTTGGGTGTCAAGGAAACTCGTAGGAAATTTATTCCTAGGTAAATATAATAAGTGGAAAAAGATGAGAAGATAGAATTGCTCGATAAATGTACAAACTTCAATAGTATTTGTTATTAAAGTTGGGTTGTCTACACCAACTTAAGAAGTTAGGTCAAACGACCCCTAAAACTATTTTTCATTACATGTTAAATAGCGATAGTTGAAGTAGTGATTTTAGTTAAAAGAGATCTAGATACAATTAATTTTCATATAATCATATTGATGTTCGGTTCCAAACTTCTGATTTTTATATATTTCAAAATGACTTTGAATTATTCTTTAGTTTTCAAAAGTGATTTTTGGATTACTAAATTACGAAAATGAGCATTTTTTATTTGAGAAATTATTTTTTAAAAAATTATGATAAATTATTCTGAAATATATGAGTAAATTTAGTATTTCGATAGATGAATGAAATGGGGCTAATTCTATTTAGAGATTTGTCAATTATCTCTAAACTAAATATTGGAAAATTAATTTAAAGTAATTTGATTTTTTAAAAATTTAATTTCAATATTAGCCAAACCTCAAAACTAATTTTAGCAATGGCGAAAAAGACCCAAACATATACATACCCTTAAGCATTGTGGTCAAAAGATTTTGATGCTAAAAGAAAATTTTTGCCCGAGATAAGTTCACCCATTAAGTAACTTTATATATACGTTTTTTTCTCTGTGAGAAAATAAAGATTAAACATATATAATGACTCTTTTTAGCTTTGTATTTCACACTGTTATGAGTAATTTTAGACCAAAGGACATAGTCGTCATCTAGTGAGAATAGAATGTAGTTTGGGCCAAAAGTGATAACTTAAGATCAAAATGGACCTAGGAAAAGAGATTGGCTTGGACCTTGTCTCACCAATTATCTAATGGAGCATGCCCTGGCCTAAGGGATAATCGTTGGCCACCCTAGCAAAATACCAAATCAGGCGCGCCTCTCGCACACCCAGCCCAATAAGTCAAATGATAAGTCCAATATAACTTTGAAACTCTAAGGGGAATGTTCTAGGTCAACTACACCTGTGAATACATCATGATAGCTCTAAGGGAAGTAAGTCCATTCTAATACTCAAAATCTCTACTTGTTACATAATTATACTTTCTGACTTAAGTATCGGAGTATGTATGGCAAACATCAGTATACTGGTGTGCAAATCTTTTCATCTTGGAAGGCACGTTCTTCCCCAAATTATAAATTAATCTTTGTTGTCACGAGAATTCAGGTGTGTTTCTTCCTATTCAGATTTTGGCATTATGCACAACATTTCTTTTTCTCGAAGATAATTAAAATTGGTTCTTGTTTCTTAAAATTAAGTTTATTTTCTTCCAATTTCTTACACATAAATTATAATTGTGATTTTATTTTAAATTATAAAATAAAATAATATATATTTTTAAGGAAAATTAATATAAATGGAAAAAAACATCAAACTATTTACAAATATAGAAGAATTTCATTATCTATCAGCGATAGACCGCGATAGACTTCTATCACTGAGCGATAGAAGACTTCTATCTCTCACATAGAAGACTTCTATCACCGAGTGATAGATTCTATCGCTTAGTGATAGAAGTCTATCACGGTCTATCGCTAATAGAGACTAAATGCACATATTATTAAAAATTTGAACACTTAAAAAGTATATTTTAGTATATTTTGAAAATTCAAACCAAGTTTATAGACTAAAATTTTGATTTTTTTCTATATTGATTTCCTCTAGAGAATTCAAACACTTGTCATATTTCTTGGTGACAAAACGTGATGTCTCATGCGTAGATAATTTATTTTCCACATAATAAGCATCAAAAGTTAGATACCCATAAGAAAAAGAGAAATTATTATAAATAGAAAAAAAATATCAAACTATTTACAAATATAGAAAAATCGCATTGTCTTTAAGCGTCGCGATAAAATTTTATCGCTTGAATGATATACTTCTATCACTGTCCTATCACTGTCTATCGTTCAAGCGATAGAATTCTATCGTCGTCTATCGCTAATAGACATAATTTTTTTTTATATTTGTAAATAATTTGGTTCATTTTTTATATTTAAAAATATGTCTTGAAATTTAAATTTATAATTTATAATTGTTATATAGGGACAAAAAGATAAGAGCAATAGAATTAGGGCTCTTTTCAAATATAGAAAAATGAGCCAAACTATTTACAAATATAGAAAATTTTTGCAGTCAATCACTAATAGATAGCGATAGAATTCTATCGTTTTCTATCAGTCAAACGATAGAATTTATTTACTTGAGCGATAGAAAGCGATAGAATTCTACCGCGGTCTATCACTGATAGACAGTTAAATTTTTCTATATTTGTAAATAGTTTGATATTTTTTTTTGTTGATGGTAATTTCCCATAGAATTATGTCATATAAAAAAAATGAAATATTTTTATGAGAATTATATTGTGAATTGACACACTACAATGGAATATAATGTTTTTTTTTTTGTTTTTAAAATAAGGAATATTATAGAAGCAACTTAATTTATAATATATCTTTATCAGCATCAAATGGATTTTTGCCACCAAATTTTGTCAATTACATGTTGATTAGACCACTTTAAAAAAAATGCACATTCATCTACCCGGACATTCTTTAAACGCTTTCCACACATATAATTTATATAATACATATGTTTATAATTTTTTTAGATTATTTGTTCTCAAACTAGTTTAAAAAATAATTTGATATATTTTTTTTATAATAATTTTCTTTTTAATTATCTAAAATAATGAATTTTACCTGTTGAAGGAGGAATTTTGGACCAATCACAAATTGCCACGTCATTTACCAAATTAATGGCGAAATTATAAAATAATTAAATTCAGGACTAATTGAATGTTACATGTGTCCTAAATTGACATTGAAGACGAAAATTGGCAACCTCGATGGTGTCACGTGTCTCCGTCCTCATCGTTGGATCAAATTAATTATTAATGTTTGGGCTAAAATTTAATGAAGTCCAAAAATAGACTTAATTTGGCCCAAATGGCCCAAAGGCCCAAATTTAATTAGTTGGGCCCAATGGGCCAGGCTCATGGACCAGTCAAGCCCAAGCCCATAAAGCCCACCTGAGAAAGAGAAGTTCTCCTCATTTACAAGGTTCGTGCATCCACGCGCTCCGCTTCCATACATCAAACGTACGTGTGCATACATTCATCCAAGACTCCAACCCCACGTGCATCCACGCGCTCCGCTTCCATACATCAAGCGTACGCGTGCATACATCCATCCAAGACTTCAACTTTACGTGCATCCACGCGCTCCGCTTCCATACATCAAGCGTACGCGTGCATATATCCATCCAAGATTTCAACTTCACGTGCATCCACGCGCTCCGCTTCCATACATCAAGCGTACGCGTACAGTTGAGAGAGAATCAGAGGATCAAGTACTAGAGATCGAACCACATCCGCATCAAACTTATATAAACACAAGTTCAACGCCACGAAACACGTTTCTCAGGAAACCTCGTGCGAACATTTCCAAACACAAATTAATCTTCTCTCGCATTTTCAAATTCACAACCAAACACAAATTTTGAATTTTGAATTCAAATTTCAAAATTTTAATTTGGAAACAAACGTGTTTTGGGATGTTGTAAAAAAGAAGAATTCGTTTTTGTTTTCTATTAATTCTTTGTTTTCGAAAATAAATTTTCAGATTACAAACCAAGCGAGGCCTAAATGGCTCAAAGAACTCAAACCAACCCAATCCAATTATTTCATTATCTTATGAAGGTTGTTTGTGTTGAAGAAATTTAGAACAATTGGGATGAATATAAAAGATACTTCGACCTAACCCATGAATACCACTATTATACAATTTACAAATTAGTCTAATCTAAACTAACTCATGTAAGTCGACACCATTTAAAGTGTATTGGTTGGCATGAGAGATGATATTGCAAATCAAATTTCCACTATATTTGAAAGATAAATTTTATTAAAATTATTCATTTTATTTTACTTTGGATTTGAAATGGTATTAAATACTATAAACTCTTTAGAGTAGTTTTATAGTTGTTTTAATTCATGCTATGTATTTTAATATTTTGTGTAATAAATTTTTGGAAAAATGACCTTTTTAGTCCCCATGTTTTGAACAATATGTGTTTTTGGTCCTCGAGTTTTAAAAATGTACCTTTTTAGTCCCCAAGTTTATAAGAATAAGTCCATTTGGTCCCTAAGTTTTCAAAGTGTACATTTTTAGTTCCTGAATTTTTAAAAATAGGTTTAAAAGGTCCCTCAAATAATTTTTTATTATTATTATAAATAATTATATGACATTTTAAATTAGAAGAATAATTCTTAAAAATCATCTCCTCTCTAAAACTATTTTTTTCTAATTTAAATATCATATAATTATTTTAAGAAAAACAAAGAAAAAAAAAATACTTCAAGGACCTTTTAAATCTATTTCTAAAAATTTGAGGATCGAAAATGTATATTTTAAAAATTTAGGGACCAAATAGACTTATTCTTATAAACTTGGGGACTAAAAAGGTACATTTTTAAAATTCAGGGACCAAACGCACATATTCTTCAAAACTTGGGGACTAAAAAAGTAATTTTCCCTAAATTTTATTTCAATTAAAAAAAACAAAAAACAGTTATCAAATTCGCTTATGTTTGTGATTTTTTTTAAGAAATCAGAATAAGAAATAAAGTTAAAACAAAAAACAAAAAACAGAAAACAGAAAATAGAAATTGAGAATATTATCAAACCGATCTGAGTAAATTAATTTGCTTTGATTTTATAAATATTATTTTTCAGATATTAATATTACATTTCTTTATACCAAAAGAAACATCACATTCCGCAAACATCCAGTAGAAGAACAAAGTTCCTTACATCATGATTACAACTATCCATTAACAAATTCATGAAATAAAATTAAAAAAAAAAAACAAGAAAAAGAAACAACATAAAAATTCTGACAACCCAACTTATGACTTATGAGCAGTTGTATTCCAATCCCGACACACAAATTAAAATGTACATGACTGGAAAGAAGATGCCAAATGTCAAATGCTCTCATTAGCAAACTGAACCGCCTAATAGGGATCAATCTTGTGATTAATCATATCAACCACCAACTTACAATCCAAAAAACAAAAAAAAAAGCGTAACAACATTCACCCCCTCTAAATTGCAAGACACAAAACTTCCAAAATCGCATGAGCCTCCGCATCAATAGAAGGCAGAGATTAAGACAAATTAAAATCTCTGAAACCATGCACAACAGCCAAAACCCTCGATAGTTCATCCAACAACACAATCCCAAAACTCGTCACTTCCTCATCTACACGACAAGACGCATCCACAAACAACACAGACAACCCCTAAATGCCAAAATGACTCAACCATGACATCCTTACCTCAACCTTAAACCTAGATGATACTGAACCATCATAAGCTCGAAGATAGTCCACCACCCACCTTCCACCATCCAGCCTCACCATTCTCGCTCGAAGGAGACTAAAGGCAACCAAACTGCCTAGCCACATAATACCGACTCTTAACCAAGTATTTGCTCTACATGTCAAAAAACCAAATTCACTTTTCACTAAAGGAAACCCTAGTCAAAGAGACATTTAGAATGACATCTCAGTCCACTGGAAAGAAGAGACTTTTAACTTTGTCTCGTCCCATCGACGACTTGAAGTAAGCAATGATGACGTCATAATCTCATTATCCTTAAAATTTGGAGTGACTACCTTGAAAGATAAAGGACAAGGAATTCAAGGGTCACCGAAAACCTCAGTTGAATCTTTGGTCCAACTTCATTCTGAAAGCCAAGCTTCAACAAATTCAAACCCCACACAAAAGCCTTTTTTGAAAAAAGGAACTATTAGGCTTAATACCCCCTGCATCATTGCAGGCTGAGGAAAGATACTTCCCTTTTAAAACCTTAGCCATAAGCAACTGAGGATTACAGAGTGTACGTCAAGCCAGCTTAGCAAGGAGAGTCTGATTAAAAGTAACCAAATCTATAAAATTTAGACCCCCTTCTTCTCGAGGGTGACATAGCATATCCCAAGAGGCCCAATAAATTTTTCTCCTGTCACAACTAGAACCCACCAGAATTTGGCACATGATTGCATAAGATCCTTACAGAACCCCGACGAAAGTCTGAAGCAACCCATAACATATGTCGGGATGGCTTGGACCACAGTTTTAATGAGGATCTCCTTGCCTCCATAGGAAAACAAACGAGCTTTCTACATCTACTTTTTTATGCTCTCCTCAAATCCCAACTTTTTTTTCCTTGCAAAGGTTGTCTGTCATACCAAGATATAGGCCAAAAGACTCAACCAATTGAACCTTTAAGATCCCTTGCAAGAATGTTCTATATTCCAAAGCAACATCTAGGGAGAATAGTAAGCTAGACTTTCACAAATTTACTTTTTGTCCTGAAGTTAACTCATACTTTTCCAAGATTTGTTTTAGAACCCAAAACTCCTCTATTGATGCTTTTAAGAAGACTAAGTTATCATTAACGAAAAATAAATGAAACATCGGAAGGTAATCATTATTATCTGGACTAACGCAGATAACCCTTTCACACAAAACAGGAACAAGAAGGGGAAGAGCGGATCCCTTACCAAATATTAATATTACATAGTTGGATTTAGATTAAACTATCATTTTCATAATCAAACTGAGTTTATAATTTTGCTTTAAGATTTTAGAAAAATTATACTTTCCATGTGAAATTGAATATGGTGGCGAAAAGGGATTGGAGGGATTTGAAAGCAGAGTGATTCTTGCATCCAATGCTCTGCCCCACCGATCTCTCCATTTTTGTCATTCTTCCCTTTAACGGTTGACAGCGCTTCATTGCTGTAGGCTGACATACGACAGATTTTCAATAATGTGTAAGATTCTTCCAAACTCTCTTTTCATTTTGAGTCTTTGTCAATTTAATCGCCTCACATCGTGGAGCTTCTTTTCATGTCTTACCTAGTTTTGCTACCCACTATTTGCTTTTACTTCTCTTCCTTCCACTTCCAACAAACTATATTGTACAAATAATCGCCCCTTTTCGTCTCTGTTCATGCAACACCTTGAATGTGAAGAAACCCAGATTGTAAATATCACGTCTTTCTTGATATTTGATGAGTCTGACCTTTTTTTTCTCTTTCCCCATTGAAATATCTATGCTGAAGAAAAAGATGGGTGTTTAGTTAGATTCAGAGTTGAATCACATTGAAATTGTTGCTCTTTACATAGATGATGCTTGATAGAGGTATGGCTATGCCCTTTTATGGACTGACTTGCCCAGCACCTATTCGACGAAATGCCAACAAGAGCATTACTCACTTTAGAAGGAGTATAAACCCGTACTCATATATACAGATTTCCTCTGTTATTCAAACTGATGCAAATGACAACTTACCAGGATCCAAGAAGATATCAAGTTTAGAAAAATCTCTGTCAAAAACTCGAACTCCTAAACCCCTTCTTTTCCAGCCAAATACTGTGGGTGTCTTAGGTGGAGTGTCGGTTTTTTCTACACTACTTTTCTTGGAAAAGCTCGTCTGGTGGAGCTTGAAGGATGGACAAGAGAGCATACCTTTTGTTGTCTGTAGCGATCCAGCATTAGGCAAAGGGATTCCCCCTCTTACTTCATTATGTACGTTCAGCACAAATTCTTCTAAATATTGTCATAGTGATGCTCCAATCATCGAGAATTTGAAGCGAAAAAAGGCGTTTCTCGAGCAGTCCGGAGCTCGGTGTCTAATTACGCCATGCCATCTTACACATAGGTGGCTTGATGACACATCCGAGAGCTGCAAATTAACTTTCCTTCATGTGGGAGATTGTGTTGCTAGGGAGCTTAAAGAGGCTAAGCTTAAGCCACTTGAAGGAGGGAGCAGTGTCCGGATTGGGCTGCTTGCAACTGATACAGAAACAGTAACTGGTTTTTACCATGAAAGGCTACAAAATCAGGTTTTTTAATACATTCTCAGTTAATGGTTGATACTCTAATTTATTGGTAAAGAGTGCTGCCCAAGCAATAAGAACAGCCATACATCACATAATCTATGATTCATGCTATATCTGAGCATGCAGCAATGGATAATTTTGCATACCTCATTATTAAAATGGATGTTGTTGAAGTGATTGAGGGGCGTTTTTCTACACTATTTAGTAAATAATTCCAAAACTTTCTTTTGATTTCCTTTTCTTTCTTCAGGGTTTTGATGTTATCTTGCCAGACAAAGCAACCATGGAGCATATTGTAATTCCTGCAGTTGAAGCTTTGAATAAAAGGGACCAGGAAGGAGCAAGAAATCTGTTGAGAATTGCTATTCATATTCTTTTGATAAGGGCTGTGAATATGGTAATACTTGCTTCTGATGAATTGCTTAATCTTCTTTCTCCTGATGATCCTATTATGAAAAAATGTATTGACCCAATGGATGCGTTGGCCAGAGCAGCCATTAAATGGTCTAGATCTACAGAAAATTTACATGAGAAAGCTTAGCTTTGCCTCTATTGTTCACTTGCTGCATAATTTATACATTCATAGATACGAAAAATGGAGCTTTCAACTGTTGTGCATTAGGATATGGCTCAAAATTAGATGGTCTTACTTTTTTTCCTTTAGTAGATGAAATACCACCACCTTAAAATTCGAACAGAGACCACGACATCAAATTCTTTTGCCAACAAAACCAGAAAGTGCTACATCACCCACACAAGAGCTATCTAGACAAGTTTGGCAATCCTACCCAGAAACCAATGGTAAAACCAATATCATCAAATGACGCAAACATCTATTCATTTGTTACAGTCACAGATACAGATGGTATTCATAATAAAGTAGATGAATCTGGAACATACATGTGCTGTGATGAAAAAAAAAATAGTATGAGAAGAATATTCACCTACACATTGTACTTTTAGACAATGAGACAACAAGTACAAGGATTCCACCTAAAAAACTGCCCTTTGTTTAGAAGGAACAATTTGTGAGAGCCTTAGTTGGGGGATACATTAGGATTATTAGTAGGATATTAGTAAGGACAAAAGGGTCATTAGCCAAGGTGCCTTGGTTACAAATACAGTGTGTTAGGATCCTTATATTTATAACCAAGGCACTCCTGGCTAATGACCCTTATGCCCTTACTAATATCCTACTAATAATCCTGATGTATCTCTAACTAGAGTTTTCACACAATTGAATTTGTGTTGTCAATGCCCAGGTTCTCAACTAAGCAATTCGAATGAGCCCCAAAAGCCAAAGTGCTGCATCGAATTCATCCTGGAATGTTGATCAATAGGTTGATTCATATGAGCTTCAACTTCATTTTCCATTGTCTTGATATGCCCAAGAGGAGATAAGTTGATGAGCTATTGCGTAAGGGCCAGGAAAGAACATGGAAGCTAGTCCATTATCTTCAGTATTGAAATTTGCAGACTGGTTGTATCTGCTTTCAACACCCTTGCACATTTGTTCAACTTTGGCTGCTGCAGTTCGTTGCGTCTTCTCGTATTCACTTAATGTCAAAGCTCTTTTCACATCTTCTCTATTGTGCCATTGAGCGTCTGCGCAAACAATTTCGACGAATTCGAACTCATTCAGAGTTAACTAGGAACTCAGCATTTCAGCACAAACAATAGTAACTGAAAGACAATTATACAAACATGATCTTATTGAAACTATTGTTCTAAAAAATCATGCTTTTCGAAACATCTCTTAGAACAGCCCCTAATTTTCAAAAGGCTGAATTTAACTTCCTGCTAACCATACCCACAACCTTATGGGGCAGCTAGATTGACAAATTTGAATCACTACCTTAGAACTCAAGGACACAAACGTACAACCTAATGAACAGATCTTGTTCAAGTAAGGTTATAAATTTGAATCATTACCCAAACATATAATTGTGTGAACCTTAGTCAACAATTTACCTTCCAACTCATCCTTGTCCACCTTGATATCAAGCGATTTCGCATATGCAAAGAACCCAACCATCAATTGACATGGCATAGTGCTTCGTCCAACTGAGAAAAAGCCACATAAAAAACACAGAACAGTTATGATATGTTTTGAGAATTACAATTTAAATCAAAAGTGAGAAGATTCAAACGGATGACCAGTAAGAGAGATTTTATATATATCGACGAGAAACGAGTAAAATGAGTGTTTTTCTTTCGAAAGCATCAGCACACTGTTTATTAAAGAGTGGAAAGGTGTGGTTAAGAAGTAATTTCTAAATGATCAGACCTGGCCATGGCTGAGAACTGTGATAGACCACCTCCCCAACTTCAATACCAGTCTCTTCCAATGTTTCTCTTCTCACAGCTTCTTCCAAGCTTTCTCCAGGCTGTTTCAAAAGCAAATCAAGGAACTATATTAGTTCATGAAACAAGATTAAGATTAAACTATAGAATGCACATGACATCAAACTACAAAGGTTTTTAAAGGGTAATAATGATACTAGTATTCATTACTACTAGAAGCCTTGTTCTGTCAAATGTATTTTGCTTTCATTCTTGTTGTTGACAAAGAAAGATACCTCCATAAAACCAGCTAAGCAACTCCATTTTCGGGGTACATATCTCGATTGCCTGCTTAAGAGTGCACGGTCATTCTCTTGGTCGATGACTAACATGATAACAACCTGCAATTAACAAGCTTAAGAGCAGGAGACATTAATATATAGTTTTCACTATGCAGGGATTCAACAATCATATAAGCAAAGGACAATGATCTCACAGGATCGACACGAGGGAAAATCCTCAAATTACATGACTGATTGGAGCATTCCCTTCGTTTTCCAGCTTCCATTGGGACTGTCCTTTCTCCACAATGTCCACAGAAACGTGATGTTCTATGCCAATCTAGCAAAGCCCTGCCCTGAGAGATCATTTCCAAAAACCAGGAAGGTATGCACAAAATTCAATCACATTTTAACTAATTAAGAATTACCAACAATAAACTTGAGAGAATGAAGAAAGGATATGACAATATGAATGTGTTATAAGGTCGAGGGATCTCTCCAAATTCACACTATGGCACTATATTATCAACTTAAACTTAAACTTACACTTACATAGATTTGTTTTTAGCTTCACTTAAACTAATGAAGTTGATGTCTTCACAAGATATTCCTCACTTATAACTTATGTGTGAGACTATGTTTGTGTCCCCAACCTTTTTTTTTCTCTTGAAAGAATCTCAGTGAGTGCTGCTGGAGTGAATGCCAAAGATTTAACAAAGATCAACTAATACCCACTACAAAAATTTAACTTTGTAGTTGAAAAAATTCCCAATTGGCAAGTGAGATAACAAAGAGAAACAATATTCAATCTACAAATTGAAAAACCAAAGTAATATCACAGTCCAATTTCAAGCACTTACATGACCAGCAATAGCCAATTGTCCCATTGCCCATGAATCCGACCAATTCGTGGCCACCATAAGCGTACGCAGCTCGATAAAACTGAGCTGCTTCTGACCCAATTCCTCAGGCAAATTATCCTCGCCGGAGAAGTCAATGGCCCAATAAACAGCATCATCTTCAACAGAAGAACCAAGATAGACCAATAAATCTTCCGTTACCTGCGACCCAGACAAGGCCAATAGACTTTTGCAATCAGCAAAGCTGATCCAACCCAGACCCCAACCAGACGCCGAATCATCATTCCCCTTCCCGCCATTGCAAGAAACCAAAGGCCAGCCTTTCTTGAAGGGCAAAATTTTGAAATCTGGAGAAGATAGCAAAGGGGTTTTCGCCAGAAGCTTCGTTTTCAGCGATTCGAACGATGAATCGGGGGAAAGGGGATGTTGGGGTTTCGGGGTTTTGGATCTGATAGGGTTCCGCGCAAAGGCATGGGACTGTAAATTAATGGACATGGAAGGGGTTCGGGTGGAAGAAGAGAATGTTGCTCCATTGAAGGAGGTGTTAAACGGCGAGCAAAAACAAGACGTGGGTATTCCATTTCTGTTAGAGTAAGGATAGGATAGAGAGAATGGACCATGGATGTTAATGGCAGCTGAAGAAGGAGGAAGACGAAGCAGTCGACAAGTCGATTTTGTTACAACGGCCATTGTTCTTGCGCTGTTTGCCATCAGAAATCCTTATTTCCAAGGGGATCATAATTCAAAAAGCAGTTTTTTATTTTGTTTTTTATTTTATTTAATTAATGATTTATTTTTAATTAACTAACCTATCGTTCTAATGTATGTCGGTTCGAAATATGTTCATATTGTTTATTAGATTTAGGCTAAACTATAAAGTATATCTTTGAATTTTTTTCTCTAAAAAAAATATATCTTTGAATTTTTTCTTTAAAAAAAAATATATGAAAAGTATTCCTAATGTTTTCTAAACTTTTAAGAATACCTTAAACTTTTAAAGATACGGTTAGTTTTAAATGGAAATCATTATTTTGTTTTAAAAGTGCTTCTCTGAATTTCAAAAGTTATAAAAATACTTTTAAACTTTACAAAAATTGACTAAATTATACAAAATATCCCTAAACTTTGTATTCCGTTAAAAATACTCTTAAACTTTCAAAAGTTTGAAAAATACCTTTTACTTTTTAAAAAATAGTTCAAAAATACTTTTGCTTTTAGCTTTTGATGGAAACCGTTAGTGTTTTGTTTCAAAAGTACACTTGAACTTTAAAAAAGTTTCAAAAATACCCTTATTGTCAATATATGAACGCAAATCGTTAATAGTCGTTTCAAATATCCTTGAACTTTTAAAAGTTGCATTAATACTTTTAGCCTTGTAAAAAAAAGTTGAAAAATGCTCATATCATTAGTATAGTATAGTGATCAATTTGTTTAAAGTTTTCTTGAGTTCCAAAAGAATCAGGTTTAAAACAAATTATATAGATATTTTTTTTCCATATAGATACTCTCATTTTTCTTTCATTTATCCAATTCTTACATTAATTTTGTCACAACAAAATATAAACGTTAAAGCATAAAATCCCACAAAACAACAAAAATAAAAATTTCCCTTTAAAACTTACCAAAACTATAAATAGCCAAATAAAAAAAGAACGTATTTGACTATTAACACACATTCAACTACTAATGTATAATTTTGTCAAAACATATAAGTCCTAAAGTGCCATTGGTGCTTCCATTATTTTCTATCTTTTTGTTATAACCTATATACCTTAACTAAAGGAGATAAATTTTTTTAATGAGATAAACAAAGGGTTAAACAATTGAGAAGAATGAGAGTAAGAGGAGGAGAAAAAAAAATACAGAAAATCGGAAAATGATAGGTCATAAAATCAAGTAGGGTAGAGAAAGAAAATGAAAGAGTTGATTAGGTGTAGAAAAACAGTACGAGCATTTTTAACATTTTTTTTTAAAATAAGGCTACTAATGCAACTTTTGAAAGTTTATGGGTATTTTTGCAATGGAGTATTAACGGTTTCTGTCCATATATTAACAGTAAGAATATTTATGAATTTTTCTATAAGTTTAAGGGTAATTTTAAAACTTTTGAAAGTTCAAGAGTATTTTTGAAATAAAATACTAACAGTAAGAGTATTTTTTTTTTAACTCTTTTTGAAAGTTAAAGGGTATTTTTGAACTTTTAAAAGTTTAAGTAGATTTTTTACACAAAATACAAAATTCAATGACATTTTGTATAATTTAGCAAAAAAGAAATTTAAAAATACAATTACTATTAGTATATGAATGAAAACTGGCAATGCATTGTTGTATCTCCAAACTTTCAAAAATTGTATTAGTGCTTTTACCTTTCAAAAAAGAAAAGTTAAAAATTGATTTTACTATTTATCTACCCTCCATCATCTCCCTCCTCAATTTTCTCTCTCCCATGTTTCAACCTATGACTATGACCTAACATATTTCTCTTCTTCAATACTCTCTTAGTACTCCCTTTCTTATTGACACTTCGACCTTTGTTTTCTATTTGGTTGCTGAAAAAAATTGGTGTAAGAGTTGGACAAATGGAAGAAAAATGAAAATAGATGAAAAAAATAAGAACATATCTATGTAATTTGTTTTAGAATTAGTTCTATTCCGACTCAAGATATATAACTTCAAATAAATTGATCATTATACTAACGGAATGAGCATTTTAAAAGTTTTTTTAAGGTTAAGAGCATTAATGGAAACTGTTTAAAGTCCAAGAACATTTTTGAAATGAGGTATTAATGGTTTTCGTTTATATACTAATGATAAATGATATTTTTTAACTTTGTTAAAATTTAAAGATATTATAGAAGTTTTTGTGAAAGTTCAAGAGTATTTTTGAAACAAATTACTAATTATTTAGATTCAAATTTAACGATAAGAGTATTTTTTTTAAAAAAAGAAATTAAGTTCAAAAATAATTTTTAAACTTTTAAAAGTTCATGGGTATTTTTAACCAAAGTACGAATTTTTTTATAATCTAACCTTAAATTTAGCTTGTGATGTTACTTTTGTTTTTAATTAATTTTAATATGAAATTGAAAATATGGGAAACATCAAGATTCAAAACAGCTATGATTTGGGGATCACCACGTTCTTGACCTCCATTTATAAGTCGCTATCCTCTGAATTAAGAAGATTGAATACCTCCAAATAGTCTCATTCGACAATAATTTGGGGAGACAAATCCTCGAATCTATTTATAAATCGAATAATGGTTGTTCTAGATAATTGAGGCTTCGAGCACTTTGATTAGTCACACTTCGCTTTGTAAGTCTTGAGAACAACACTAATAAGAGATCCTTCAGAATTATGAACCACTCAGCCGATATCCTCAACCCCTCTAAATTCGATTATTAGTTTTTTCTTTGATGATACAAAGAAGGAAAATTGAATATTTAACGTTGAAGTTGATAATATATATCTTATACTAGTTGACCGATGCTCATTATAGCAAATTAGTTAGGTTTTAAAATATTAAATTTGTTTCTAAATTTCTTATATATGCAACTTCTGTTTTCAAGTAAAATAATTATTTATATAAAGGATTGAGTCTTCATTCTCGAAGAAGGGAATTTATGTCGATTTGATTATCACTAACTTAGCTCACTTCGAATATGCGTATGTAGCTCATGACTTTAAATATTTGTTCAAATGAACATTATATATCCACATAAAATATTTGTCTTTTGTAAACTAGACATGTTCACCGAATAAACAAAGAAAATACATGGACGCATGAAAGTTTTTTTTTTTTCAAAGGACAATACAGATGCACCATCTCTATGCATCTTACTATCATCACTCACACTAAAAGATAATTATAGTATTACAAAAAATAAATAAGAAGAATTTGCCACGTGTCAAAGTATGATTGGACAATTTAATAGGATGCACAAAGATAGATGCTACTTGAGCACCTAAGTTTTTTTTTTCAAATAATTTAGAAAATATGATGATAGGGCTAAAACTAAATATTTATACAACTTTCAAAACAATTAATAAATAATAACATTAAGCGGAAAGGCGAAAGGTATATTTATTTCTTAATGTTTGGATGATTTTAAATTTTATTTATATTATTTAAAAATTTTCAATTTAGTTCATTATTTTCTAACATTTTTCAATGGTCGACGATAAATTTACATGATAAAATACTAGTAAATTGATGAAAATTTAGCGGAAATGAAATTTTCTTATTCCCCTCCAATGTCCAAGAAATTAATAGAAATGTACAAATTTCCTCTCTTATATATGTTTTTTCCTCCATAAATTTTGGTAATTTTATATATCATGAAGATTGATGAAAAACTAATTTTAACTTTTATCAACCATGAAAAACTAAAATAAAAAATGTTAATACCATGAAATACAAAATTGAAACTTTTGAAATAATAAATACTAAATTGAAAAAAAAAACCCACAAAAAGCTAGCATATATTTCTTAAAAAAAAAAAGTTACGTTTTTTAAGTATCTTAGGGTCGATTTTGTCAGTAATCTTGATTATTATTTATTTTTCCAGATTCACTGTGCTCACTAAATATGTGTTTGGCCGATAATGTTAATTCTGAAAACAACATTTTTATGTTTTTAGTATATCCATATCTTGAATTTTAAAATTTAAAATGCATAATTATATTTGAAAAATTATAATAAAAATGTTTAGAAATAAAATATTTAAATTTATGAAGTGAATTCATTTTTTAAAATGAAAATATGTATTATGCAATGTATTATAAGTTATATAATATTACACAATAATAGTTATACTTCTTTTTAACTTATAACATGTTAAAAAAATTAATTAATAATAATTTATATTTAACTTAATATTTAATCAACAACTACAATTAGTTTTATAGTTTACAAATATAGTATTATATATATTTAAAATAATTGTTTAAATTAGAATAAAATGTTTTAATCTGCTACTAACACATATCTAAACACATGATCCTTCGTTGTTCAAATTTCTATTTTTAAATTGCCTCTCAAACACGTCTTTAAATTTTTTACCAACGTTTTGGTGTATCGTGAGTTGCACATATCGTTTTACAACTCACTCCAACTTTACAAATAAAACTAAAAAGAATTAAGAAACCAACTTACCTACCTGCAAACATAGGTAATGAAACGTAATTAATTAGGGAAGTAGGTCTCATCCAATTACATTTAAGCCCTTTAGGGTTGTTTACCTAAATCTGAAATGAAAATCAATTGTGGGCCCACCAATTTTTATTAAACTCAATCATGTAATCTGATTGATCTTAAAGTAGGTGGTATTCTTATTAATTACATGAGATGCACAATGTATGTTTTTTTTCCGCTTTACACCATTTACTCTTTCTCTCCTTTGATATTTCATTATTTATCATTTTTAGCCGTCCCTCTCGCCTCCCCCTCCCGCTCTCTCGCTTTCCCTTCCCCTTCGCTTTATCTTAATTTTTTCAAACAAACTCATTCTCTCTATCCCCTTTCTTCCGAGAAAAAATCAGGAACACATTACTCACTCTACTTTACAATTTGAAGAAAAAAAAATCCAGACTTATCAAACTTTATATGCATTTTATCTCAATCCTAGCACTTTTCATGAATTCCTCACTTTCTTCATTTTCACTCTCTATGTTAAACTCCTTCTTCCATCTCTTTTCCATCCAGATTTCACATAACACTAACTATTAATTTAATTTTTGGATCACATCACAAGAATTCGACCATGCTTGTCCACGATCTAAACACCATCAACAAACCTATCAAAATCCAAAGTTTGGGCTTCAAATCTCAAATCTGAGTTTCAGTTGATCTGCGATTTCATCATTCAATTCCTCTCTCGCTCTCCATCTCGCTCTCTTTCCAACTCTTACTCTGTGGCCAAAACTAGACACGTTAGATAATTCTCACTCTAGTTTAAGATTGCAGAACGAGATTATTGCTTTTTCTTTAAACGAAAAAGAATATATTATTCATATACATATTTTCTATAATTAAACATGTTGTTTATAAATATATATATGTTGGGGTTGATGCCCTAAATCTCGTGGTCTTGTATTTTGTAAACTTGTATTTTACAAATCAAATTATTTATTTAATAAAATAATTGTTATTTTCTTTTGACATTTAGTTGCACTAACCCAAAAACCAAACTAAGATCCTAGGTTATTAGTAGTAGCTTAAACACGTATGTAAAGACATACAAATGGATCGTGTTTAAGTGATAACTTAAATGGTCTGTAGTTGATGGATAAGACTGGGTACCTTATCCTAGTAACACTACAGATACAGCCCACTTTGTGATTGTTACAAGTATTGTAAAGTGTCACAAACGTTTAGATCCTAAATATTCATGTGGAGACATGTAAGTGGGGGTATCCTATATATGTGAGACATATATAAGACCGGACTGTGAAATGATTAGTCTCCCCTATTAACACCGTTACTTAATGAGACTTACATTTCACTAGGATGATCATAGGTGACTCGACCTTAATCCTGAGTCAGTTGTGAACTCTTGCTTGTGAGGGCGATCCTTTGATTTGTATGGGTGAGAGTGGCCAGGTTCGCCGACTCAATAAGCCTACCACTTTGAGAATTTGTCCGAGCAAGCAGCTGGGAACTCAATTATACAAGTAGGAATTCATGTCTTATGAATTGCTCCCATAAGAGTTGATGCCAGATCTTGAACAATGAGGCATAGTAAGAAGAGTGCAGTTGTCGATCTTTAGTGGAATGATCGATAGTTAATGAATGTTGATTAATTTAATTAAAGAGTTTAATTAATTAATCTCGTACTATTGGAGCTTCAAACTAATAGGTCCATTAGGTCCACTTGCTAGCTCATATAGGTTAAGATGATGGTCAGCTGTCTTGGTTTAATTTGAATTGTTCAAATTAAGTTAAGGGAAATTAATTGTATGAGATACAATTAAATAATGTATATTGATACATTATAATATAAAGTTGATTTTTATATGAAATGTAAAAATTAAACTTTATAATATACATGAGAGAAATATTTGAATAAGATTCAAATATTAAATATTATATGAATGAGGTTCATATAAAACTATAGGTTAAAAATAATGTGAATATGATTCATATTAAACTATAGGTTATGTGAGAGAAAATGGTTAAGTAGTAACTAATTATTATTATATATCAAATGAGATTTAATATATATATATATAATTTAATTTAATTTATATTATTAATTTATTTAAATTATATTTAAAAAAATAATAACTCCCATTTGGAAGTTATTATGAACATGGTGTGGAGGTTTTTTCTCCATAATTCCTCCCCACTAACTCTCTCCATAATTCTTCTCCAATGAAAATATAACTTCTTCTTCCTCTATTTAAATACACAAATGGAGACCACTCTCCATGGATTTGATAACCTTGAGAATAGTAAGGGTTCTTTAGTGGTAGTATCCTTATTCATTTGTAGAAGGATTTTGTGAAGAAGATTTATCAAAAGTAAGCAACTTCTTCTTTCTTTAAATTTTCTCTTCCTTAAATTGCATGCTAGTTTATCCTGTTTTATTTTTTTTTCTCTGTTTCTTTAAGTTTTAATTGAAACCACGATGCGATAAATCGCTTCCGCTGGGAATTCAATTCCTTCAAAATATATATATATATATATATATATATATATATATATATATATATAATCATCTAACAATATCAGTTAGAAATATTCATATTAAGATTATTTTGAAAAATAAATCTACAACCAAAATAAAATTTGAATTGGATTAACGACATTTAAAATAATTACTACGTTTTTTAAATCCTACCTTTTTTTGTTTAGGTATTAAATTTAGTTAAATATAAAATTTTAAATACTAAATAAAATAAAAAATAAATAAATAGAGCATCATGAAATTAATTATAAATATAAAAAGGCATTCGGATAATCATTCAAATTTCATTCGAGACAATTTTAAAAATGTAGACACTAAACATTTAATTTAACATTCAATTTTTTTTTTTTTAGAAAAGATGATTTAACATTCATATAAATATAAAATACATTTATATAACATCTAAATTAAATAATATTAAATTAATCACAAAATTATAATAAATTTTTAGACCTTAGTAAAATTATCTCATCAAATAATGAAACTTGAAATATTTAAAGAAAAGTAAACACCAACAATAAGTTTCTCATTACGATTAACTCATTTCTATTATAAAACACCATAAAAAATTAGGTTATCAGATTACCCCATTCCTATACCCTAATCCCAAACGAGTAAGTAAACGTTGCAGGAATCCCATCTATATTTAATTGTTGTCTCCACTTAGCTAGGAGTAGTAGTAATAATTTAAATAATTCACCTTCAAATGTTTAATTAATAGCCAAATCCTGTAGACGATAGGTATGACCATTCAAACCAAACCGTTTTTCAAAATCGAACCAAACTCAACCGAATCGAAAATTCAGTGAAACTGAAAAATTCGGTTTGATCCAATTTGAAGAAATATTGAAACCAAATTTATTCAGTTCGATTCGATTTCAATTTTGAAAAGTAAATTTGAAAATGAATCGAATCGTTTTTAACTAATATATATATATATATTTTAAAAATAGCAAAATCGAAAAATCAAATTGAACTGTATACATGTGGTTCAGTTCGAATAGATAAATCGATTTGGTTCAGTTTTACATATAAAATTTTTAGAATTTCAGTTCGGTTTGACCACCAAATTAAACTATTTTCATTTTTAGGGGAGGATACTTAAATTCAATCACTATATTAAAATTTAAATTTGACACCATACATTTACAGTTTTGCATGGTTAAAAAATTACGCCAATAAATTTTTGACATCGTCGTCGGTGAAAGCAAACCGGTTGACCGGCAAAAGACGATCGGGTGCATTATTTTCCATTTATTTTAGGACATAAATAACTAAATTAGAAATTAAGGTCGATCATGGTTCCCGCGTCACAATGGTTGAATTCGACGAACGAGTTGGGGATTCGCTAACTGATTTGTCTCCTTCTTCTCTTCTTCTTACGGATTTAGGGCTCCAGAAAAGCTCCAACCAAATTTCTTCTCTCTTCAATCAATCTCCTCTCATTTCCTCATTCTTTTGATTCGTATGCAACTTTTAAGCTTCTACATTCATGCGCGAAGAAATCACTACCGGTGGTAATAAGCCCTTGCTTTGTGTATGATATACATAAGCGGAGTGCAAAAAGGTCATGTTTCTCCTACAATCGATACTCTCATAGACTAGAACTTTGTTCTTCGGTCTTCCTCTTGGTATTATCTAATTTATAGCGATTCATTGATCGAGACTTCGTTTTGATTTGGTACTTTTCGGGATCGATCTTTATTCTTGTGTGTGAAGGGAGTGTGCGTGCTCTGACTCTCAGTCTTCATTTATTTTCTTCAATTCCGTTCTTATATTTTACAGATGATAAAGTTGTTTCCTAGGCGACGACGGTGACTCTCGCTTCCACTGAGATAGAAGGTGTTCCGACGAAAATCGAAAGCGGGAAAGTAAGGTAAGAGATGATTCAAAATCAAATTTGAAAACTGCTGCCATTTAAAATTCGTGCACTCAGAACTTCTGTTCTGACACTATTTTCATGCCAGCACAGCGCGTTTTTTATATGATTTTTTTTTCTCGATTTCATAAAGTCTGCCTACAATTTGTTCTTTTGAAATACGTGTAGAGATAGATCGTCTTGGTGGCTGTGTATTTTGGATCTATTCTTGTGAAGTGTTTGGGGAACAAGTTCAACTAAGAAATTTTCCACGATAAGTTGATTGGAATCTACAAAGTTAAAAATAGCCTAATTAGATAATGAAAACGAATTATACTATATAATTAACCTGCAAAGATTCTCTAGAGATTGTACCTTTTTCTACGAAATCTTCTTTACAGCCACAAATCAGAGTTGGGTTGACTCACAATTTGGGCCTAATAATATTATTAGAAGGGTGTTTCCATTAATGTCCGTTGAAGTGGGGCATCTGGTTCTTATCTATTTTTATATATAAGAATGATTTGATGCTTAAAGGACCATAAATTATTGAGCTGAAAGTTGAGTTTATCTCCTTAGGAACTTGCTATTCACACAGATTCTGAATCTTAATCAATACCCCAAAATCCCCCCAATTCTCTTTCATAACCTTTTCCCTCTGTTTAACCTTCTGGTTCAATCTGAAAGAGCTCTTTATGCTGACCTAAGTTCAAGCCTTCATAGTTTTCATTTCAATTTGATTCTGTGTTTATAAAGCAACTATTGAAATTCCATGGAGGACCATCCAAACACAGTATTCGGATATGTTTGTTCCCGTTTTTAGCACCCATTAGAAAGAGAGAATAGCTAGCTATATTGCAATGCTGGAATGGAAAAATGGGCCTTCACCCATAATATCTATATTGCGGATCATTCTAAGGGCTTAACATTATTGTTGTTAGTCATTAAAAAAAAAAAAAAAAAAGAAGAAAAAGAAAAAGGCAGCATTTGGATAGGGATCAGATGCCAAGGAAGACCATATAATCGCATAAGGAGAGCCTTCCAAAATTCCTTCCCGCTTTAAACTGCACCACCTGAAAGATAGAGCACCCAAAATTGTATCACACACCCAAGTGACCAACAAAGAAATTAAACCCCATCTACTGGTTAATTCTATTAACCACTTTTTGAGGGGCAGATAAACAGAGGTGTAAATGTTTTTTAATTGATATAAACTTACCGAAATCTCTTGGTGTTTTGCATTTAAAACACTCCATCCTGCTTGCATAATTATGTACTCCGCATCCCATTCTGTACAACATAACATTAACTATTAATTTAGCATATTTAATGCTGGTATGAATATAAATAACATTAACAAACTTTATAGTATGTTATCAGTATGATCTTTTGAGTAAGGAAAATTTGAAGTTCTCTAGCTATGCAGTTGTAATTTTATGCAGATTCTATGTCAGGTTCAGAATTACTCCAAACATGCCTTTTGATCATTCAAAATTTAGTTAAATGTTTGATTGCTTACACTTATAAACTTGATTGTTATACCATCTAAATGATTTTGATTAATTACAAACATGGTTCAGAGTGATTGTCAACGTGAAGTGATTTTAACCATTATGAAATCACTCGTGCTTCAGAACATACAATAACAACTTCAACTGTAAAGTTTATTATTGTTCTGTGTATACCTAGGGCAAATCCAGTCTCCAGATTTCCATCCAGGTGGGATGCTTGCATCAGATCCATACTGATCGGAACCGATCATGTAGGAGCCATAATCACCAGGATAGACGGACTTAAATGCACCACATCTAAAGCAGTTGGGGCGGCTGGCATAATTGTGAGCTCCGCAGCTGATGGTGGTGCAGTACCAGTCTCCGGCCAACGCCTCCGTCTTGTTGTAACTGTAAGTTGAAGGGTCTGGGCCTCCATACTTGGGGTAAGCACAACGATGGCATGCTTCTCTTTTTTTGAAGTTTACGTTCTGGCAAACGTTGCATATCCAATCTCCTGCTGACCAGCTCATTCCCTTCTATATATAAAAATCCCATTACTCATAAGTTGAGAGATAAACAAATAAAAAACTGCATAAAGTGTCTAAACTCTGTCATGGTCAAGCTTCGGAGTGCAAAACAAAAAATAAGGGGGGAGTCTGGGAGAAGAAACTTAGACTTTAAAATTTGAATACCCTTTTTCCCCAAAAGCCTAGTATGGATAGCCAACATTTTTTTTTTTTGAAAAGGTTGAATCCTAAAAGCTATAATATTTTTTTTTTCTAATAACAGAAGGCCAAAAGAGAGGGAGAGAGAGAGAGAAAATAGAGTTTGATTGCTGAAGTAGGAAGCTCACCTTGATGAAGAAAAGAAGATGGATGGAATAATGAATGGTTCTGTTGGGTAATAGGTGAATTTGAATTTAAATTTTGTTGGAAGTGAGAGTTTGTTGAATTTGTTTGCTGGGGGGACGAGGGGTTTATATAGTTGGCCAAGTTCTCTTAGCGTTGGGGTCCATTTTATGGTGGTTTGTCTTTTATTCCCTTGCCTTTTCACGGATGGTTTCCTCGTGACGCGATTCCCGAAGTTGAATTATTTTTTTCTTTTCTTATCTTTAGATTAAGTTTTTTTAAAAAAAAAATTATTAAATTATATAAATTTCATTATTATGCAGTTAAGCTTGTTTATGGAAGTGTTTGGTTTGAATTTGAGATGCCAGAGTGGGAATAGCCTTTAAAAGTGGGGAAATACCAAAATTTCCAATTTTTTTTTCTTTTGAGAGCAGAAGTTCAAAAATCTCCACTTCCACACATTTGTGTGGACTCATGTTGAGAAATTGGGTTAAAGTAATTGCACATCGCGTCCTTTGATCATCTTTTTATTCTTAACATAGAAAAGGTTAGGCCTCCAAGGGAGGGCCTTGTTCGAACCTTCGAGTAACGTGGAACCTTCGAGTGAGCTTAATACCAAAAACCTTCGATGTCCAAGTCCAAGCCTTGGAGTGGAGGTATAGGGAAGCAAAACTACACCTCCTGGTTATCCAAAAAAGAAAAACATAGAAAAAGGTTGTGTGTACTCTTTTTGAAAATTTCACATCGTAGATTAATTTCTTTAAGTAGCACAAATCTATTCAGAAAGGCACATTTCATGTGTTTCATGAGTTACCCTAGAAAAGTACTAGACATCTTGTTCAATCATCCGAGTATTTTAAATCATTATTCCAATGATTGTGCTTTTGTCTGTAGAGTGGTAGCTTTTCTCAAAAGTACTTCGCACTCACTCTATACTAATGCCTAATTTTGTATCTTGAGATACCCCTAGAAGACAACCCAAAATTCTTCACTCATAAATCTTTCCCATTTCACGTTTGAAGTATATATAGGTTTCTATCTTATTATTTTTTTCATTTTTTTTATTTTACAAAAAAAAGGAAGAAATGTTTTCAAATATAGAAAAATGTGTCAAACTATTTACAAATATAGAAAAATTTTACAGTCTATCAGTGAGAGATCGCGATAGAATTCTATTGCTTTCTATCGCTCAAATGATAGAATTTATTTGCTTGAGCGATAGAAAACAATAGAATTCTATGACGGTATATCACTGATAGACAGTGAAATTTTTCTATATTTGTAAATAGTTTGATATTTTTTCTATATAGAGTAATTTCCCAAAAAAGAAAAAGAAAAAGCAAAATTAAATTTTGCTTTCTAGATTGTTCAACTCTAATCGTTGAATGGTTTCATCAAACTTCTAGTCTGGTCTTTTAATATTTTAAATATTAATTCTAGTCATTTGGCCATTTCGATGTCATTTAATTTTTGAAAATTTGGATCATAAACACCACTTTCATCTATTGATTTCTTTGTTTTGTTATTCTTTTTTAAGGAATGTTTTCAAAACTCGAGTCTAGGTTTTGAACCTCAAAAAAAGTAAGCTTGGTTTAATAACGATTTCGTTTTTGTTTGTTTGTTTTTTATTGATGTTTGTGCTTGTTTCCTCTCAATTGTCCTACTATAGTTTTTACCTTTCTTTAAGAAACTCTTGAATTCTCAGTTAAGTTCTAAAAACAAAAACTAAAATTTTTTAAGTAGAAAGTGGATAATAAAATAGAAACTTATGAGTGAAAGTAGTATCTATAAGCTCAATTTTTTTTTTTTTTAAAAAATCAAATGATTATCAAATAGTGTCTAAGTTTTTACTTAAGAAAGATGAAAATCATATGTGAAAAACACCATTGTTAAAAAAAAAAGGAAATCAAATGATATCATTAAATTGACTTCTTAATTTTTTTGGTTGTTTTTAAATATAGAAAAATGAGCAAAACTATTTACAAATATAGAAAAATTTTACTATCTATCAGCGATATACTTATATCGCGTGAGCGATAGACTGCAATAGCGATAGAAGTCTATCGCGATCTATCACTAATAGATAATGAAAAATTTTTATAGTTGTAAATAGTTTGATATTTTTTCTATTTATAATAATTTTCCTAATTTTTTTCTAATTTATAGAAGATGAACATGGTTACAACTTACAACAGATAAAATAAATTGGTCAAAATTTGTATACTAGGAACTTAGGTAGAGTTTAGTAAAAGTGAGAGGACTAAAATTAAGATTTTATAATTCAAAAGGACTAAAACGAAGAATAAAGAGAAAGGAATAATTAACTACAATTTAGTGATTAAAATAGATTTAAACTAGTTATAGGTAGAACTATATTTGTCCACACACTAGTTGGTAGAAACTTCTATTGATCTTTTGAGGCAGTTTACTAGTCTATTTTTATTATATATTACTAATAGTTTGAACTATTATTAGTTCACCAACATATAAGATGAGAGATCGGAACATTTGATCTCTACATTGAAGGTGTAAAATTAGTAAATTTAAGGCTCGTTTGGTAACTATTTGGTTTTTTTTTTTTTTTTAATTTTTAGTTTTTGAAAATTAAGCCTATAAACACGTTTGTCACTTCTAAATTTCTTTCTACCTTTTATCAATGTTTTCAAAATTATGTTAAATTTTGAAAATTAAAAAAGTAGTTTTTAAGAACTTGTTTTTGTTTTTGGAATTTGGTTAAAAATTCAACTATTGTATTTAAGAAAGATGCAATCCGTTGTTAAATAATGAAAAGAAATAAGTTTAATTTTTAAAAACCAAAAATAAAAAATGTAATAGCTACCAAACGAGATCATAATATATTGAATTTGAATGGGGGCTTAGGCAGGGAGTGGTAGCTAGCTAGCTGCACATTAACACAAAGCAAGCAAGCAAATCTCTGATACAGCCATATAGGTGAGATGCCTTTGTGTTGGGTGGCCTTTGTTTGCTCCAACTTGGCAAATAAGCCTTCCCCATGTAGTTTCGTTACGTGGGTCAAAACCCTTTCACAAAAGAAAGGGTTAAATAAGAAAACAAAAACAACTGAAACAAAAAGTTAAAAAAGAAATTGTTGATTATTATTATTATTATTATACTACAATTGCCTCTCTCCCCCAATTGGAATCTATTCCTGTTAAGTGCACATCCATCATCCTCCCAAATTCCTTTTTCCTTCAATAATTCAACAAAAAGATGGGCACTCCCTAGATTCATCATCCCATTTCACCTCCTCTTGCTGCCTTTCTGGCCCTCCCATTGCTTAATTTATATGCATGTATATGCAAATTCATCTCTAAATTCTACTTGGATTTGACTCTTTCATTCTTTGTGTTTTTTTTTCCCTATTTAAAGTCGATTTGGATTAACCTTTTAAATATTTTAAAAGATGTTTCTAAGTGAAGAAAATATTTTTTTAGAATTCAAAGACACAATTGTCGTGAACCTATAAAATAGGTCTTGCTTAAGTAAGGTCGTGAAAAAAAGTGTTTAAACACTTAGAAAGTCAATCCAAAAAGTGACTATTAATCTTTTAGGGAGTGTTTGGCCCCCAACTTCAAGTGGATAGCCCACTTTATGTTTCCAATTATAATATTGGGTGTTTACAACTATTATAACCTACCATTAACTCTAGTATTACTATTTCAAATTCCTCTTTGCTACCGTGTTTGTTATTTCTTACTCATCCTCTCTACCTTCTTTGTTATTGTATTTACTATTTCCTACTCATACTAAATAGTCTGGACTCTAAATACAAATTGTTATAACATTGACTAAAATAGTATACACTCCAAAAATCCAGACTACTATAACTTAAAACTATTATAGCTCATAGATTATAATAACAATTAACTATAATAATCAATTCAATGCCCCAAACACTCTTTAAACTTTTAAAAGTTTCAGTTATATCCTTAAACTTTGAAGGATACATACTAATGAGCTAGTGTATTAATACTATTAACATCTTTTTACGTCATTGTTTTTTAATTTTCTTTTTCCTTCTCGAGCTCAACAACATGTGGAGTTGAAAATTTTTGAACATTTATCAAGAGTATAGGTCTAAATCAATTAAGTTATGCTCCATTTAGTTATTCTATGTTAGTGTTTATAATAATCGTGTGAATAATTTAAACTATACAAAAGCAAAAATTTGATATAGACATATCTTCTTTTCATTTATTGTATTAATAAGATTAAAACTATAATAACCATGTGAATAGTTTCATTTATTCTTTCCATTTATTGTATTAATAAGATATGTGTATAAACATATGCGTGTATTAGGTTACGTGTTGGGTTTCAAAGGTAAAGTTGAGAAAAATAAGAAATTGTTTGTATATAAAGTTTGAAGAATTAAAATTTAAATATATGAAATTGGATGAAGATAAGTATTTGGTAAAAAAAGAAAAAGAAAAAGAGAGAGATAAGTACGAAAGATGAGTATATTAAAATAGAATTAAACCATGTTTTGATTAGTTTTAACGAAGCAATTTGGAAATATTTCAAATGACAATATTCTTAATGTTAGGGGAAAAAACCAATTTCTGTCTAATATGAATAACTATTGTCATGGTATATATGACGTCATTTTGTTTTAGAATATTCTTGATTGTTGTGTCAACTTTTTGAACTAATTATTTTTTTTAAAAGCAAATTTTATGTCCTAATCTTAGGCATATGGCTAAGCAGAAATTATTATATATAATCAGACACCACACATCGTAATATACTTATGTTTACATTTTAAGAACGTAAAATTCATATTATTTTATCATCCAAAAAGGAGTTATACTAAGATTGCTATAAAATATATTAAAATAAAAATCTAATAAAAAGGTTTAAATTATATTTAAAAAGCAAATAAAATAAATAAATTTATGCTCCTAAAAATGATCGAGTTTTATCAATTTTTACCATACAATTTTATCAAATCACATATTATTATTATTATTTTTTTTTTATTTGCCAATGTTGGGGAGGAATCAAATTTCTAATTTAGAAGTTGATAGTACAAATATTATGTTAGTTGAACTATGCTCATTTTGGCTTTATCAAATTACACTTGAAATTTAATAAAATATTACAATCTTAACATTAAACTTGAAAAGGTGTTTCAACGTTTACTCTTTTATAAGTTTCGTTTAAACAAGTGCTAAAAAATATATCCTTGCGTTCAAAGAATTATAAAATATATATATATATGGTACATTTGATGGGTTATTTCTCTCATTGTTAATTGGTTTTGAGATAGAAGTCCATATTATCTAATATCTAATATGGTATCAAAACCTATAAAATCCAAACGAGTACATTGGGTTGAGTACATTGGGTTTCATTTCAAAATTGATTGATAATGAAATGAGTAATTCATTTATCTTATAAGAAGTGTGAGGTCTTTTGATTTTCTCAATGTAGGATTGTCAACAAAATTCGTGAGTTTACAAAAACTTTTACATTGCTTTTTCTTTTTCTTTTAATAAAATTAGCGAGTGAATTAATAAAAATAGAATTGACAGTAAAGAGATTAGAAAAATATATTTTTGCACAACTTATCTTATCACAAATTGTCACGTGGAAACCTTTTCTCTTTCTAAAAAACACAAGTTTTTAATATATCCTTTTCTTTTTAGAATTGAAAGGGATGCATAAAAATGGTTGCATCTTATCTAAGTATTAGGATTATGTATCTAAGTCTAATATTCAATTTGATGGAAAAGAAAGTTTAAGATAGAAATTGATACATGCGAAGTTTCGAGTAAAAATTTGGTTTTTTTTTTTTTTTTTTTTTAAAAAATAGTAAATAATTAAATTGGAATAATTAGGATTGCGGCGAACCGACGCTGGATGAAGTACATGGGGCAGTGTGAGAACTTTGCAGATATATCAAAAAAGTGATTTATTATTTTATAGTATTTTGTTGGTGAAGATATAACTTTATTGTTTAGGAGGCCAAAAATATCTCTATATTATTATTTATTTATTTATTTTCTACATGTGTGGAGTTCATGCATGTAGGTAGGGGAGCTATTAATAAATAATTCAAGAAAGAATTTGATTCTTTCATTTAAAATACTTGACAAAATGTACTAAAATAAAACTAGACAAATAAATTCAATGTACATGTTATATATATATATGTACATCTATATGCATGTATATTATAAGCTTGTTTTTTAAAATAAAATAAAATAAAATATATTGGTATAGGTTGTTATATATATTGCAAGTATATTTGAATATCATTTTGCACAATTTCCTAAAATGAGGTTGTTTATTAGAAATATCTTTGTTTTTCTCAAAAAAGAAATATTTTTGTTTTATAGTTTTGGGGAGTTTTTAAAAATAGAAAAATAAGGGAAACTATTTACATAAAATAGCAAAATTTTTAGATAGTTGTATAGATGCTGATAGACTTCTATCAAGGTCTATCAATAATAGAAATGATAGAATTCTATCACTGATAGATACTGATAGAAGTCTATCAATGTCTATCAGTGTCTTTTTTGCTATTTTATGTAAATAGTTTGATATTTTTTTCATATGTGAAAATTTTCCTATAGTTTTCTATAATTTAAAATCGTAGTCATTTTCTATACAAAGATTTGTAGTCAAGTTTAAATTTTTTTAATAATTACGAATATAACCAAAAAGCTATTAATAATTTGGGTTCTACATGAAATTAAAAACATGAAAAAGTTTATTCATCTCTACAATTCTCTCAAAAGAAAATAGGGATTTTTGTTGAAACATGGAAGTTAATTCTTAAAAAATAAAACATTTAAAGTTTTGTAATTTTTAGTTCCATTTTAGGCTAATTTATACTAGGAAAATTTTTTAAAATAGAAAAATAAGGTAAACTATTTACATAAAATAGTAAAAATTTTATATAGTTGTTATGGACCCTGATAGAAGTCTATCAAGGTCTATCAGTGATAGAAATGATAGAAGTCTATTACTAATATATGCTAATAGAAGTCTGTCAGTGTTTTTTTTTTTTTTTGCTATTTTTTGTAAATAGTTTAAAAATTTTTCTATCGGTGAAAATTTTCCTAAGTTTCAATCCATGTTTCTGTACTTTGAAAAACAAGGGAATGAATTCATATATACCAAAGCTAAAGTAACATAATTCCCACAATCTAATTAAAACAATAATAAGTGAAAAAAATTTAAAAAGAGGAAGAAAAATAAGCATATTTAAAGAGATGATGGTGATATTTCATCCCAAGAATCTATTTTAATTTTTCTCTCGCTCAAATATCGAACTTACTCCTTTTTCTACCTCGATTTTTTTTATACCACAAATAGAATATGTGAAGATTTGAATTTGGACATTACGAGAAAAAAAATATATGCATGTCAGTTACCATATGTTTGGCCTCACACACCATTATAATGTTCTCTCTACGTAATTTCTTAAACTTGTGTATCGAAGTGTTAACACGTTACTTTCTTGCATTTTGAAATGTGTCTAATAGATTTTATATTTCAGTAGGTCCATAAAAATAGTAAAATAATTACTATATAATATAATTTTATTTACAAAATTTTTTTTGAAACCTATTAAACATACAATCGAAATTTTAGAAACTAATTATTATATATACATCCTTTAAAGTCGAGGGGTTGGTCTATATATATATATATGAAAAATTTTCTAGTACTACGAAAGTATCATACTCCTTATGTTCATACTATAAATTTGTTTTCATAAATACTAGTGGACCCTACATTAATGTTAGTAGGTTCCACCCTATTCTTAAAAGCAAGTTGACGTGACACACAATAAATGGAGGGAGTATGAAAAATCTTTCATACTTCCCGTAGTATTAGAAATTTTCCCATGTATATAAATAGGGCACGTGGCAAGTGTGCATAGGACCAAGTAAGCACAAGTGGGGTTTTAGGTATTGTTAAGTTTGACCTATAGCATTTGATAAGGAGGAATAACAAAAAAGGTGAGGCCAAAAATGTAATAACAAGACATGGTGAATATTCCAATTGAAACATGAAAACCTTAGACAAATGCAAATGCCCTTCCATAATTCTCAAAACTCTTTATTCTCTTCCATTTTCTTTTTCTTTTTCCTTTTTTTTTTCTAAAAGAAAATTTATTGAGTGTTTTTAAAAGAAAAAAAAAAAAAAAAAAAAAAAAGAGGCAAAAGCCCCTTTAATAATACTTGGAGAATCCTCATCCTAACACTTCAAAGCAAAGGTTAAATTGAATTGGCCATCACTTTATCTATGTCTTGAATCTGAATATTCCCTTTCTCTCCATTTCTTCTTTGGTTTTCCATATCTTGCAAAATCCAAACCCTTAACTACAATTTTACCCTATCTTGGCTATCTTTATATACATATTTAATTTTTCTATTTTATTAATACAACTTTATTTGTTACGAGTACGACAAAACTCTTGGCTTTACCATGTGCGGTCATTTTTTTGTTGAAGTAAATTTTATCATAATTGTTACTTCATAACTGGATAGCAATTCAATTAATAGTTACGCTCAAACTATAAAATAAGCATGTTTAAATACCTGTTAATTACGAGTCCATATATAGAAGCTCATTTGAGCAAGCTTATTAGATAAAACACTTATTACATCTTAAAGATCAATGACACTCTATCTCTTTCACTCGACAAACATTCAACAGATCAAAAAAAAAGTTCATACATTTTGACTTCTAAATAAATATTAGATGTTAAAGTAATAGTCTCCAATATGTTATATCGATTCATTTTCTTCTATTCTCCGCATCGAACAAGAGTCACTCTTGATCACTTAGGGTTTGAGTTGAGATAAAAGACATTGATAATCCCTATAAAATCTAAGTACTTTCTATTTCTTTTACATGATTTGGTTATATTTATCCTCTCTTATTGATCATTCTTAAATTAAAAACCCTATTATTCTTCAATAATTATGAATTAGACCTCAAATAAGTTTATAACAATTCCCACTAACATTTTTCTATCCAAGAAAATAAATCAAATATTAAAAAAAAAAAAAAAAAAACTCTAGAAGACTAAAAATTTATAATATATAGAGACAATTTTTTTAATATACATATGTATATACAAAAATATTAGAATATGTATGTGAATGGGCCAAATATTGATACTTTCTACACTTTTTTTCTTCATGAAGGATATGCATAGGAAAATTATTGGGATTCTTTTCATGGGAGTGTGATAGGTAATTTCTTTCATATACAAAACTTTTCACAACTTGGAGCTATGTAAAGTTGTGGCTAATGAAAGCTATTTCTTATAGATATGAAAGTGAGATAAAAAGGAAATATATATTTGTACTCTGACTGTTGATCAAGAGTACATGTTTTATGTTAGTTGAGTTATATACTTTTGTTTACAGTTGAATTTAAACGAAATATTTAAGTTGAGTAGTGATTTTCAATTGATGAAGTAGACAATTTATTAACCTAAATTTAATTAATTAAAGACCAATATTAAGATTTATTGAAAGTATAGGGACTAAATACAAACTTTTAAAAAAGTATATATGCCTAAAATGGAACAAAGCCTTGCAATATAAAAACAGAGTTGTATTTCATGTTTTCAAATACACGTTTGGTAGAAAAATTCAGAAATTAGATTCTAATTTAAACAATTGCAAACTAGTTACGTTGTAGTTACCCACTAAATATCAGTTGACAGTAAACTATTATTAATTTATTTATGAATATGGTTTTATGTTAAAAAATTGTATAATTATTATTTTTTGTAATATTATATACCTTACGGGATAAATTGAAATTTTTGTCCTATGATTTAGAAGAAGTTAAAATTTAAGTCTCAATGTTTATAACTAGAATTTAACTCCTATGATGTGATAAAAGCTTCATTAAAATAATTTCTATGACATTGATTATTTAAGAGAATTTATAGGGATTATTTAAGAGAATTTAACAAACCATAGGGCAATATATGAATTTGCATCAAACCCTATGAACTAAATTCTAAATTTTAAAACCATATGAACTAACTTGTAAGTTTATCCAAATCATAGAGACCAAATTTGGATTTTAACCTAATTTATAGTAATTACATAATACATATTTTAATGAAAAAATTGAATTGAGTCGGTAACCTGACATATTATATTTTTATTTTTATTTAATATAATTCTGCATTTTAAAAATTCAAATTCAAATTCGGGATATAATGAAAACATAAAAATGTTGTTTAGAATCACAGAATTTAGAAACAAATTTCAAAAACAGAATTCGAGTTGTCTACCAAAAACATGAGCTGAATTCAGTGAATAAAATATAAAACAGAATCTAGATTGCGAACCAAACAGACCCTAAACTTTCAAATTTATTCCATTTTGATCTCAAATATTTATTTTAATCTCTAATTTTAAAGAACACAACAATCATTTTACCTTAACATTTTTCTTTTTACTATGTAAATTAAAATTATCTATTTCTTAAATAAAATAAAAATAATAATTAAAAAAAAAACTTGCTTAGGCATTTGTTTTGGCGGGTGAAGTCCGTACAACTATATTTCAAATAATAACGACCCTTATCTCTTATCACATTCGCCGCCACCACGACCTTCGTAGCGCCCAAAAATGGCGCTCTCTGCCCCTCCCCTGCTACTTTCACCCTCTTCCGACCCGCCTTACAGGCTCCTTCAAGACCACCCATCTCTCAAGCTTCTCTCCAAATGCCAAAGCATTCAAACTCTCAAACAAATCCACGCTCAGATCATCAAGACTGGCCTCCACAACACCCAGTTCGCCCTCAGCAAGCTCATCGAGTTTTCCGCCGTTTCTCGCTTTGGTAATATCTCTTACGCCATCACCCTGTTTAATTCCATCGAAGAGCCTAATTTATTCATTTGGAATTCGATGATTCGAGGGCTTTCGATGAGTCTGTCACCGGTTCTGGCCTTGGTTTTCTTTGTCAGAATGATTTATTCTGGGGTAGAGCCGAATTCTTATACGTTTCCTTTTCTTTTGAAGTCCTGCGCTAAGCTCGCCTCTGCCCATGAAGGGAAACAGATTCATGCCCATGTTTTGAAGCTTGGGTTTGTGTCTGATGTGTTCATTCATACTTCGCTTATCAATATGTATGCGCAGAGTGGTGAAATGAATAATGCCCAATTGGTTTTTGATCAAAGTAATTTCAGGGATGCAATTTCTTTCACTGCATTAATTGCTGGTTATGCTTTGTGGGGTTATATGGATCGCGCTCGGAAACTGTTTGATGAAATGCCTGTGAGAGATGTGGTGTCTTGGAATGCTATGATTGCTGGCTATGCACAAACTGGTCGTTCCAAAGAGGCGTTGATGTTGTTTGAGGAAATGAAGAAAGCAAATGTCCCCCCAAATGAGAGTACTATTGTGTCTGTTCTTTCTGCTTGTGCTCAGTCAAATGCTCTAGATTTAGGAAACTCAATGCGCTCTTGGATTGAAGATCGTGGGCTTCGTTCCAATCTTAAGCTTGTTAATGCCCTTATTGACATGTACTCGAAGTGTGGTGATCTTCAGACTGCTCGTGAATTGTTTGATGATATGCCTGAAAGAGATGTGATCTCATGGAATGTTATGATCGGAGGTTACACTCACATGTGCAGCTATAAAGAAGCTTTAGCGCTCTTCCGGGAAATGCTGGCCTCAGATGTTGAGCCTACTGACATAACTTTCCTTAACATTCTTCCATCTTGTGCTCATTTAGGTGCTATTGACCTTGGTAAGTGGATACATGTTTATATAAACAAAAACTTCAACTCAGCCAGTACCTCTCTTTGGACGAGTCTGATAGATTTGTACGCTAAATGTGGTAATATAGACGCGGCACGACAGGTCTTTGATGGTATGAATATTAAAAGCTTGGCTTCTTGGAATGCTATGATATGTGGGTTAGCAATGCATGGACAAGCAGATGAGGCTTTTGAGCTTTTCTCGAAGATGTCTAGTGATGGAATTGAACCAAATGAGATAACCTTTGTTGGTGTTTTATCTGCTTGTAAACATGCTGGTTTGGTTGATCTCGGACGCCAATTTTTTAGCTCTATGGTTCAAGACTATAAGATATCTCCTAAATCCCAACATTATGGATGCATGATAGATCTTCTTGGGCGTGCTGGGTTGTTTGATGAAGCAGAGTCCATGATACAAAATATGGAAGTGAAACCAGATGGAGCCATTTGGGGTTCCCTTCTTGGGGCATGTAGAGACCATGGACGAGTCGAGTTGGGAGAATTAGTCGCAGAACGTCTTTTCGAACTCGAGCCAGATAATCCTGGAGCTTATGTGCTTTTATCTAACATATATGCAGGAGCTGGTAAATGGGATGATGTTGCAAGAATAAGAACAAGATTGAATGACAGGGGAATGAAGAAAGTTCCTGGTTGTACCACCATTGAAGTGGATAACGTTGTTCATGAGTTCCTAGTAGGAGACAAAGTTCATCCACAAAGTGAAGATATTTACAAGATGCTGGAAGAAGTAGACAGACAATTGAAGGTGTTTGGATTTGTGGCAGATACATCTGAGGTATTGTATGACATGGATGAAGTATGGAAAGAAGGAGCTCTAAGCCAACACAGTGAGAAATTAGCAATTGCTTTTGGATTGATAAGTACAAAACCAGGAACACCAATTAGAATCATTAAAAATCTTCGTGTCTGTCGTAATTGTCATTCTGCTACAAAGCTAATATCTAAGATATTCAATAGGGAGATTATTGCTAGAGATAGAAACCGTTTCCATCACTTCAAAGATGGTTCTTGCTCATGTAATGATTATTGGTGAATAATTTACATGATAAGACAATTAGCAAATACATTATCTTGATCTGTTTTGATTATGGAATGATAGACAATCTATCCGCTTAAGCTTTTGGGTTGTTTATAGTGCTTGCACAGCCAAACACAGAAGGAGCATAACCTTTTTGATCCTTTAGATTGGTAGACATTGCCATATAACCATGACTCAGAAGCAAAAGCCTGCCATTTGGAAGACTTCATGCTTCATAATGTTGGAATTTGGCTTGAAGCTAGGAATTTTTCCTTGCAGTTGCCGAAACAATCTGGTTGGCGACGATATGACGCTCCGACGGCGATTAAACAGAAATCATACACATATAATCAGGAAAAATACTTACTCATTGAAATTGGATTGGATCTGCAATAATATCTGCTGCTGTGGTTGCCTTAATTCCAGCAATCACACCCTCTGCACAAAGTTTATCAATTAGATATCACGAAAAGCTCAGTTAATAATCAGGTAAACTTACTTGCAATTAGTGGTGGAGCTAAACTTCAAGAACAAAAGCATATGTTTGTCGTTTCACTCTATAGCGGCATCCTCCGACGACCAACACCAATGAATACCATCTCCAGTAACCAACTCCGACAACCACCTCCAATAGGGGTGTACATTGGTTGATCGATCGATGTCACTTTTGGGAGAAAATCCGCACCAAAAACCAATGTCAGTTGTCTGTATGTGGCATTAGACGTAGGAGAAGAAGAGAAAAAAAGAAGGGAAGCAAGAGGAGGAGCAACGCGGCGTTGGACTCTTGTTTGACGACCATAAGAAAAAAATGAGAGAAAGAAAGAAAAGCTTTAGTAAAATAGAGATGGGTAAGAAAAATGGGAAACGGTAAAAAATAACCCCTATTTAATTTTCACTTATCACAATTAGCACACTTTTAAGAAATGCGTGGAAATAATTTTTTTCTATCATTCTCAGCCAAGAATAACACGATACCTTCTAACAAGAGAACTCAAAAACACAAAAAACAAACAAAGAACAATAAAAGATAGATTTATATTGTAATATCAATGAAGAAACTACAATATACCATAGCCTTTCGAGATGGCTATTCTCTCCCAATAATTCCCAATTAGGAAATCACCACAAAATTCTTCACACAAACTCCCTCATACTATTTATAACCAAAATACCTAACAAACTTAATGTCTAATGACTAGAATGTTCTTTACCCTTCATCATACTAATTATCCCAATATATTCTTAACTAGGGTCCTTACAAACGTACATCCAAACTATTGATCGTTTCAGACTTTCTTAGTGAAATCTTGGCCAGGACAAAGATCAAGATTGTATGTATCTTTTTCCCAAATAACATGTAATCTTTTGTATAATTTGATTATTCATAAATATTTGATTATCTGTCTTTCCCAAATCATGTAATCTTTTGGAAATTTTAAGAGTAAGCCCAATTGATAAAGATTTGATTCATCATAAATATTAAAAATATTGTATTTTTAGAAATATTTGGTTCAGAAAAGCTGATGAAGATTTGATTAACCATAAATATTAAAATCAATCATTAAAAACTCTAAAATTTCTTCATGTTTGAAGAAGATTAGGTATTACTTAAAATTTGGGAAAAATTATATACAATCTCATCCTGGTAACACTACGGATACGACCCACTTTGTGATTGTTACAAGTGTTGTAAAGTATCACAAACGTTCATGTGAAGACATGTGAGTGGGAGTATCCTATATATGTGAGACATATATAAGACTAAATGGCGAAATGATTAGTCTCTCGTGTTAACACTGTTGCTTGATGAGACTTACATTTCATTACGATGATCATAGGTGACTCGACCTTAATCCTGAGTCACTTGTGAACTCCTGCCTGTGAGGGCAATCATTTAATTTGTATGTGTGAGAGTGGTCAAGTTTGTCGACTCAATAAATCTACCACTTTAGAAATTTGTCAGAGCAAGTAGCTGGAAACTCAAATGTACAAGAAGGAATTAACATCTTATAAATTGCTCTCCTAAGAGCTTATACCGGGTCTTGAACAATGAGGCGTCTCACTTTCTCACTGGCCAGAGAGAGGTCTAGCTCATAGTTGGACTATAACTAAAGGGACAATTGCAAAAATGTCAAATTGATTTGTTAAAATTAGACCCATATACAATGTTTTATGATTTTGCAAAAAAGTCAAAATCTTTAAGCCCATCCCAATTGAAATGCTCGGATGACCAAAATGCCCTTCACAGTTAAAAATGTGTGATTGTATCTGATTATCCACTAATTACTATCTGATTGCTATCTGATTACCATATAATTGCCAATGATACCAATTTCTATTTGATTGTTGTCTGATTATTGTTTGATTGTTATTAATTGTTAATGATACTTATTGTTGTTTGATTGTTATTTGATATTGATTGTAATATGATTATCAATGATATCATTGTTATCTGATTGTTCTCTAATTACTATATGATATTGATTGTCAATGATATCGATTGTTATTTGATTATTATCTTATACTAATTGTCAATGATACCAACTATTGTCTGATTGTTGTTTGAATAATATCTAAAATGGGTTGTTAATAATACTGATTTTTATCTGATTACTATCTAATTATGATTGTCAATGATATGTGATTGCTATCTGATTTTTATTTGATATTGATTGTTATATGATTGTTGTCTGATTACTGATATACTAACTGTCAATGATTACCTTATTGTTATCAACAATAAACTGCTAAAATAAGGCACTATATATTTTAGTTACATAAAAACAAATGATTAACAAATATATCTTTGATGTCCCTAATATGATTATTCAAATAGATACAAATTATTTACATGTTTTTCTATTATGATCAACACGCTTACAACGGCTACAATTCGTGTGCTTTACCAATTCACCAATTGAAGGAATCCTTTTCTTTTTAGGTTTTCTTGCTTGACGAAGGTTGTTCACCTCTAAAATACAAGTAGTAAAAAATCAAACATCAATCACATGACAATTAAATATAAATAACAAAGTACTTAATATCTAATGAAAATCATATGGGAATCAGATAGCAGTGGGATATCAATCACGTGACAATCAAATAGAAATCACAAAGTACTTAATATCTATGAAAATCACATGGTAATCAATGACAATAAGATATCAATCATATAACAATCACATGTTAATCAAATAGAAATCACAAAGTACTTAATATCTAATGAAGATTACATGACAATCAAATATCAATGATATGACAATCAAATAGATATCAGATATAAATTATATAGTCATATTTGATTCTCTATGCTTAAACAATTCACCTGCACTTCTAATTTTCAATTTAATTTTCACATCTTGTATAACATTTCTAACTAGCATTTTGCAAGCTGCAACAAACTTTTGTAGCTTATCCTTAATGATCAATGGTCTTGAGCTTGACACCATAGCCTGGTGAATGAAATTAATTGCTAACCATCCTCTTAAAAGAATGTTCAAGTAAAATATTGGGGGAAGAAAAATACAAGAAGAAGAGTGTAAATAGAAAGAAACACATTTATACAACAAACCATATATTCTTATGGGAACCCAAAGGGGTCCTTTTCACATTAGAACTAACAATTCTAACTCTTCAAAGTACTAACAATAACACATGAATTTCCCTCTTACCCATGTTGCAACTCCACTCCTTTAAATTCCTTAATATACATGGCCTCAAATAAAAAGTCTGTAAAATCAAACTACAATAAGCATATAATAACCAAAGAATACAAATTATCTCGAATACAAACTAGCAATCTACACCCAGTTGATCGCAAACTGACAAATTTTCAATCAATACACATGATTATACACAAATAATTAACATCCCCATTCCGAAAACCTAACATTCATTCCTAAAAAAACTCTAGTAATGGAAAAATCAGAGAAGATCTTGATGAAATCGAAACCAATAAAATTGTGAGCGCAATCGTGAATGAGAGAAGGTGAGGATGAAATTCAAGCAAAAAAAAAATCGAATACAAACCGTGACTTCAAGAAGAGAAATCCTCAAGGAAGGAGATTTTAAAACCGTGTGTTCAACTAATGAAATCAAAACAAGATTTCGAAAAAAAAAATATGCGCAATCGTATGCATCAAAAGAAATTATATATTTCAAATCTTGGAGAAATCATGAATATTGTAGAAGATCAAAGAATCTTGGGTTGTTGCAGAAACGTGGAGAATATTGAGGAAGAAAGCATGAAGGAGAATATCAAATTTACTAATTTTCTATTTCTTAATAGATGGGGTAGTTTTGGAATATTATTTTTACATAAAAAATCAAATAATGTGATTTTTTAACCATCTATATTATTTTTAATATATTTTGCCATATTTGTAATATTTTAAAAGTTGATGACATGGATGCTAATATATATTTATAATTTGATATCCAATGCAATTTTCCATAACTAAATTGTTCATTAGAGGGATCAATGGTGCTTAAGGAATTAGAGGTAACACATGGGTAAAACAGTAATTTGACCCAACTATGGTTACGAGCAATTTGTTAAGGGTCGACTTGTCGTTGATTGAATAAATCCATGGACACAGAAATATATCTACAGTGTGAAGAGTATAGTTGTCGGTCTTTAGTGGAGTGACCGATAGTTAATGAATGTTGGTTAATTAATTGAATAGTTTAATTAATTAATCTCAAATCATTAGAGCTTCTAATCTGAATGTCCATAAGGTCCCATTGCTAGCTCGCTAAGTATAAAACAAGGAATAGTAGTTTTGGAATAATTTGAATTGTTCAAATTATATTGAGGGAAATAAAAGATTTTTTTATATTAATGTGATTAATATAAAGATATAATATATATTGATAAATTATAATATATAGTTAATCATAAATAAGATTTATAATTAAAACTATGTATTATGAGAGAGATAAATATTTGAATAAGATTCAAATATTATTTATGTGAATGAGATTCATATAAACACTATAAGTTAAATTTTAATGTGAATAGAATTCATATTAAAATTATAGGTTAAAGAGAGAGATATACATTTAATATGCATAATATATAGTTATTTAATTAATTATATATTTATATTTATTAATTTTATTTAATAAATAACCCCCCACTACAAGGAGTTACTCTCTTCTAACGGGAAGTGGGGATAATTCCCCACCTCTCTCTTTCCCTTTTATCTGTGTCTTTACACATATGAAGGATCAAAAGTTTTTTTTTTCTTATCAGAAGAAAAGAGAGAATACATAAGAGAAATAGTTCTCTAATTTCTCAGATAAAAAAAAAAAAAAAAAGTTGTTCTATTCACTTTCTCTCAGAAAATTCCTTCATCCAAAACTAGAGAAAATGAGACCACACTTAATTCCTTATTCCTTGACAGATAATAGCAAGGTCACCGCATGGTAGTGTTCCATCAACTTGAAGAAGGGATTCGTAACGAAAATTCATCAAGGGTAAGTAACATCTTCTTCCCTTAAGTTTTATCTTCTTGGAAAGCATGCTGGTTTATCCTGAATCTTCTATTATTCTCTACTTTTGATTAAATTATAAACTAAGTAATTAAAATCACAAGGTGAGCAATCGCCTCCATCTGAATTCAATTCCTTCAAAAACAACATAGATTTTCCTCAAAATTGCAACTTAGTCACCTATGTAAAAATAGTGTTGAGAAAGTTGATGATTTTAAAAAGCACTAATAATAAGAAAGAAGGGTTTCAAATCGAAGGGATTGAACTCTTCAATCCTGTAGCATAAGCAATTGAGATGCTTTCTTTAATTTATTTAGAACTAAACAGTAATTAAAAAAAAGGTATTAAGCATATTACCTTTGTTGTACATGCTGAAATAAAACCCTTGCGACCTTCCTTCTTCTGATGATTCCACCACTCCAAGATCTTCCTTGTTATGTCTCTGGCGGAATCAGGCTTATGGGAGCCTCTTTTGAAAGAATAGATGGAGTGAATTCCATCTTGTAAAATTATGTTTCCATCACCTTATTTAGTTAAGTCCCAAAATGGTAGGCATATTGAGTCGGCGACTTAAGCCACTCTCACGCATGCAAATCAAAGGAGAAGCCCTCACAGGCAGGAATTCATAACTTACTTAGGATTAAGATCGAGTCACAAATGATCATCCTGTGAAATATTAATCTCTTCAATTAACGGATTTATAAAGATAGATTATATATTTTATGGTCCAGTCTTATACAAACTCTTTGTATATGGTACTCCTACTCATATGTCTCCACTTGAACGATTTGGATCAAATCGTTTGTCACAATTACAAAATGGACCGTATCCATAGTGTCAACAAGATAAGGCACCCAACTCCATATACTATAGACCCTTTAGGTTATTACTTGAACATGATCCACCTATATGTCAACCACATACTGTTCAAGATTACATGTAATAACCTTGGATTTTCACTATAAAGAATAATTTAATATTTCATATTTAATAATATTTTAAATAACTAATAAACTACGAGGCTTTAGGGCGCGATTCTCAATTCTCAAAAATCTCCCACTTGCACTAAAGTCAGTGAGACATGTATCTTAGGTCATACTCTATACACAATACAAACATGCTCATGCCTTTTGGAAAGTAGTGTAACCTAATCTGCAATTTTGTAACTTGCTCAATTCTAGTGCATGGTGAAATAGATTTAACATCTATTCAACCTTCTATAAAGTATCTTAGAAGGCTAAGCCATTAAACATATATGTTTATGTCTAATGTGAACATAGATAAATCAAAACACAATCTTTTGGTTAAGGTTTTAACTTATGTCGAGGGTTGAGCAAAGGCCTATTTCTAGGTTTTTTTTTTTTTTTTTTGCCTAAATTGCTTTTATGAAAACCAAAATTTACCTAACCCTTTCAGTATTAACCTCAATTTTGATATTAATCTAGGTGATTAATCTAGACTAATAATGGGAAAAAGAAAAATCAATAAAAGCAAACTAAGCTACAAATTGAGCCAAGTTATTTACTTCATTTTACATATTAGACTTTCTCTCTTTTCTTTAGGGCATATACATATTTATTCAATGTAATCGTATATTTTACAAAGATTATTCAAGAGGTACATATACACAAAAGAAATTACAAAGAAGAAAAGTATAAATTAGCCTAAGTATATGAATCCTAATTTCCTAATTTTTAGCACAACGATATATGGTAACACCCTCCCTCAAACTCAAGGTGGTAAAGTAAAAATCAACTTGAGTTTGTGAAGCATTTGAAGAAAGCGATTGGGTGACAAAGCTTTTGTGAAGATATTTGCTGGTTGCTCTGTAGTGAAAATGGATCGCAAGAGGAGAGTGTTGCCCAAGAGATGATGACGAACAAAGTGACAATCATTTTCAATGTGTTTAGTACGTGCATGGAATACATCATTGTGAGCAATCTGGATATGGCATTACGATTGCCACAATGAAGTATATTAGCAGACTATTGAGGAACACTCATATTAGCAAGAATCCAGCGAAGCCATAATAACTCAAAAGTAGCATCTACTAAAGCACGGTATTTGGATTTTATGTTGGAACGAGAAACAACAGTTTGTTTCTTACTTCGTCAAGAGATGAGAGAATCACCTAAGTAAAAGCAGTAACCTATAGTCGAACGTCGTTCAGTGGGATCACTAGCCCAATTAGCATCAGAGTAGCCAGATAATATTAAAGATGACTAGGAAGAAAACTGAAATACATGGCCAAAAGTGCCCTTGACATATCGTTGAATACGGAGAACAACAGTAAAATGTATTGACCTAGGAGCAGCCATGAACTGACTAACAATATGAACAACATGTGCAATATCTGGACTGGTCACAGTAAGAGTGACATCTTTGAGGGGAACACCATCAAATGAAGTCAAGAAAACATTCGAATCCAGTGGTGTTGATGATGTGGCAGAGTTAGTAATGTCAGATCGAGCCAAAAGATCAGAAACATATTTAGCTTGAGATAAGTAGTAACCATCAGAACGGGATGAGACCTCAAGACTAAAAAAGTAATTGAGTGGTCCCAGATCTTTCATCTCAAAGTGTTGTCCCAGATAGCTTTGTAAGTCAGATATAGCATGAGGATCATCACCTATCGTATCATCAACATAAAAGAGGAGGAGAACAATACCTTGATGTGTCTGATGTGTAAAAAGAGTTGTATCGTGGGGATTGGAAGTAAACCTAGGTTGAGTGATAGTGGAACTGAATGTCGCAAACCATGCTCGTGTGGATCCAAGGGAGAGTGTTTAACTTGGGGAGGGTGTAATTAGAGGATGAGGCAGCACCAGCAACAGATGATGAACTAACGTTAGATAAGTTCCTTGGTTTGGTGGACCTATCTAGGGGTCGAGGTGGTCGAGTAGGATAGGGATGGCAAAAAAACCCGCGGGGTCGGGGAATCCCCGGTTTGACCGGGGATGGGGGTCAAACCGGGGCCCTTTTTAGGGTCCCCGTTCGGGGACGGGGATGTCATCCCCGCCCCGACCCCGACCCGATCAGTTTTTATATAAAATAATATATATATATATAATAATAATAATAATATATATAAATAATAATTATTAATATATTATATTGATATATAATTTACTAATTTAATTAAATAAAAAGTCCAAAAGCCCAAAAGCCCAAAAAATCTAACCTAAGTCACACTCACACATGACAGCACCAGCAGCCAGCAGCCTCCTCTAGTCCTCAGTCCTCTCTCACTCTTCTATTTTCACTATTCTCTACAACACATACACAACAGCACAGCAGTCTCAACTTCTACCAGCCGCCCAACCGTGAGTCGCCTCTCAGTCTCTCTGCCGCCGTGCGTCCGCCCAGCCGCCGTGTCGTCTGCCAATCTGAGGTTTTTTTTTTAAATATATGTATTTTTATTTAATTATTTCTGTTTTATTTAATTGTTTTCATTTTATTATTTATAGTTTCAAATAGTAATTTAGGGATTAAAATGTATTTTGCTTTAGCATAACAATTCTCTGTTTGATTATTACAATTATTCTCATAAACTATTGAGCATTTTTTTTTAATATCATAATAGGGAATTTAAACCTCTGATTAAATGAGGTAGTATGTACTTCAAAACATATCTTCATTTATACTTTTGTTTTATTTTGTATAATTTGCTAGGTTCCAAAAAAATGTCTTCATCACCTTCAACAAATAAAGATTCTTCAAGTCCAAATATAACGCCAATTCCAACCCCAAATTCAACTCCTTGTTCTTCAAATGATGATAATTTAATTGTTGATGATTGTGTTATTCTTGGCGAGGACACTGGAAATGGATCTGTAAAGAGGAGATTGACATCTGTTGTTTGGAACCATTTTAAGAAGCAAAAAATACATGGGGTAGAGAAGGCGGTGTGTAATTATTGCAAACGAAAATTAGGGGGTGATAGTAAAAATGGAACCAAACATTTGCATGACCATATCAAGATATGCCCCTATAAGGGACAAAAGGACATACGACAAACCCTGTTGAATCCTAACAGAGAGAAAAACAACACATTGGGTTTATATAATTTTGATCAAGACGCTGCAAAAAGAGCATTAGCTAGGATGATAATCAAACATGAATATTCTCTCTCAATAGTTGAGCATGAAGGTTTTTGGGAATTTTGTAATGTCATCCAACCATTATTTAAGATGGTATCAAGAAATACAATAAAGAAGGAGATCTTGAGAATTTATGACACTGAGAAGTTGAAAACCATGACATTGTTGAATGAGATCAATGGAAAAATTGCAACGGACATGTGGACTTCTAACCACCAAACAAAAGGTTATATGGCTGTCACGACACATTTTGTTGATGATAGTTGGGTTTTGCAAAACAAAATAATTAGGTACATATCTAATTAACATTCTAGAATATTTCATTTCTAATTATTTGTACATATCTGTCTGGAACTTTACTTTTTCATATATGTGTTATGTTAGGTTTATATATGTCCCTTCTCCACACACTTCTGAGCTGCTTCATGAAGAAATAATGGAATGTCTGTTAGACTGGAATATTGATCGAAAATTGTCATCTATAACTGTAGATAATTGTAGTACAAATGATTCCATGGTTAATATGCTTGTTGATAGTCTGTCTGGAAACTTAATATTGGATGGGAGTTTATTTCACATGCGGTGTTGTGCTCATATTCTGAATTTAATTGTGAAAGATTGGTTGACAGTGATAGGAGATGGAATTGAAAGAGTTCGTAGTAGTGTGTCTTTTTGGGTGCATACACAAAAGAAGAAAGAGAAATTTGAGGAAACTGCTCGTCAATTGAATGTTTATGATGGTAGGATGTTGAGTCTTGATTGTTGTACTAGATGAAATTCTACATATTTTATGCTTGCCACTGAATTGAAGTACAAGGCTGTTTTTAATCGATTAAAACAACGAGAGCCAAAGTACAAGTGTTTACCTTTGGATCAAGATTGGGTATTAGTAGAAGAGATATGCGAGAAACTGAAAATATTTCATCACGTGACTGAAATATTTTCTGGATCCAAATATCCTACTGCTAATCTTTTTTTCCTAAAAATTTGTAAGTTGAAATTGGCTATTTCTGAATGGATGAATTCTAGCTTTGAGGAGATAAGAACCATGGCTTCAAATATGATTATAAAGTTTGATAAGTATTGGAAAAAAATTCATGGTATAATGGTCATAGCTGCAGTTTTAGACCCTCGTTACAAACTGAAGTTGATTGAGTTTTACTTCTCTCGAATTTATGGAGACACATTTTTTCTTGAGGTGAAAAGGATTAAAAAAATTTGTTCAGATTTGGAGAAAGAATATCAATTGAAGCATGAAGTTGAAGGTGATGATTCTCGCTCTAAAATTTTAGATGGAGCATTAAAGAATTTAGAATTTGATGATTTTAATGATTATGACTTATTTGTATCAAATTCTAATACGATGAATCAGAAGCAACAGTTTAATGCATATTTAGACGAACCTGTCTTACCTCGATCATCTGATTTTGACATTCTGGGTTGGTGGAAATTGAATGTAGTCAAGTATCCCATTTTACAAGAAATTGCTAGAGACATATTAGCCATCCCATTATCTAGTGTTGCATCAGAATCTGCTTTCAGTACCTGTGGTAGGATTATAAGCCCACATCGTAATAAACTTCATCCAAAGACAATAGAGGCTTTGATGTGCGCTCAAAATTGGATTGCAACTGAAGTTTTGACAGGTTTGTTAGTTTGTTTATATGGTTTAACCTATCTTTCTTATTTAATATATTAATGAATATTTTTTTATATTGTAAATATGTGACAAAATAAGGTACTAGCACAGGAAAAGAAATGGTAAAACATTTAGCCACTGTTCTAGAAGATTCAGAGTCTGATGTAGATGGAGTGGTGACGGGGGTATGCTTACTAATTAACATTATGTTGTCTAATTATTTTTTGTGACATTATTTATTAATTATACCTTAAATATAGGAGTAATACTCACAACTAAGGACAACATGCCGTTGAAAAAGGAAAACAAAATAAACATAAAATCATTGGCGTCGGTGAAAAGAGAAAACAAACAAGTTTATGATTGTGGCAATGTGGTTGTATTTGAAGTTATTGTACTTTGTATTTTTATTCAAACTTTATTTAATATGAGTTGTAAATTTATTTCATGAATTTGTGAACTTATGAATTGTAAATTTATCTATTTTATTTGATGGCTTGTAAATTAATGAATTGTAAAACTTGAATGATACAATTTAAATGGGGAATCCCCGCGGAAAATTAAATGGGGAATCCCCGCGGGGAATTAATCCCCGTGGGGACCCGATTCCCTCGACGGGGAATCCCCACCCCGTCCCCGCCTTCAAATGGCGGGGACGGGGGCGAGGATGGGGGTATATTCCCCTCACGGGGATGGGGACGGGGAACCCCCCCCCCCCCCCCCGCCCCGCCCCGACTCTGTTGCCAACCCTAGAGTAGGACAATTTTCCAAAACATGACCACATTTGTAACCAAACCTACACTCAATTGTAGGACCGTTAATAAATTTGTGACCATGTAATGCACAGTTTTTGCATGGAAGTGACTCATAATGATTCACCATTTTAAATAATGAAAATATTTTATTTAAATAAGTGGCTGAACCAATGCAGTCGAACCAACCTAAGTGAACCGAACCGAACTGAAACCAATTTAACTGAAGTGCACTGAACCATTCTGACTAAATTAGGCTGCAGAGCTGAACTAAAATACTTGAACCAAACCAGTCTGACTGAACCAAATGTGAATATGAACCAAACTCACAAATAATAAACCCACAAACTGAGTATAACGGACTATTCCTGGACTGAGTATAACGAACTATTCTTGAACTGAGTATCACGAAAACCCACAAACGACAGCCTCTGAAGAAGAACATGGTCGTTCTAAATCTGAATGGAACGTCACTGATCCTCTCACGGATCTAAACGAAATGGCACTCGCGGATCCTTTCGCGGATCTGAAAGGACAAACAAATCTGATGGGTCTCCCGGATCTTGAACGATAACCTCATGGATTTGAATCAAACGAGTCTGGGTGCATAGATTTGACAACGTACGGATCTGGAACACCTCTGTTCGGAATGGGAATAGATAGGTGCACTAGTCGAAGGCACACGAAAATTCCTAGCAGTTTGAAAATTAGGAACCCAATTGTTGAACCCCTAACAACAAATCCCAAAACCCCCCAAATAAATTGATGCCAATCCAAAGGAAAAGACTAGAATTGGATTATATTTTGATCGAAGACTAAGAGATAAGGAGAACTAGTTCCTTACTCCAAGTTTGAACACTCCACAAGCAAGATGGTCAAACTTACCTGAATGTTCTTGGCATGCAACCCTAATTCAAGAATTGCAAAAGTGGCGGGATGAAACTCTGTCATCTACAAGAGAATTCTCATTCAAGAAAACCCTAAAGTTCTAAAAACATCAAAATTGTCCTTCAACAACATAAAGGCAAGGCTTTAAATAGCCTCCCAATAAAACTCTAATGGCTTATTATAACTCATAGTAAAATGTCTAAAATAACCCTACTTAAAATGTCATTAACAAGGATAAATTTGGAAATTATTAAATTACATCAAAATTATTAAATAATAATTTGATGCCTTGGGCGGTTCATATCATCCTCTCCTCCTTTTGAAAGATTCGTCCTCGAATCCAAATCAAAGTTTTGTAAAGCAGTTTTCAAGTCATGGGAAGAAAATGATTTCAATTTCCTAGCACCTCTCTTGGATGGTCTCCCTTGTAAAGCAACCTTGTAGTCATGAGATGTCAAAGGTTGACACTGTCTTGGATTCCATCTATATTGGAAAGAATATTGGTCCTTCCAATCTTCATTCAATTTGTGATAATCAAAAGAACTAGGGTCATTCTTCGAGCTTTGCTTCAAAGTCAATGCTTTAACCTCCTGCAAAATCTCAAAAGAGAAACTAGGCAAACTTGGTTGAAGCTCACCTGTTAGAAAACAAACTCTTTTGCTTAAAAAGTCTTGAATGCTATGTTTTGTAAACAAGAACCAAGTAATCTCACAAATTTTCAAACTTGCATTTTTGGCTTTTCTCTCATTTTTATCTCTAGACGGAGTGTTTTTCACATGCTTTTCTCTCACATCTATGTTTGCACACTTTTCTTCTTCATATATTTCTATTGCTTTTGCTTCGGTATCATGCCTTTTGTCTTCCAACTCACACACATCAAATTTTTCTTCTCTAGGAAGCAATGATACAATAGTAGGATCAATTGTTACTTTGGGCTCTAATGAACTAGTAATGTTAGCACAAAGTATTCTAGTTTCAAGTTTACTACCATCTACTTCCTCTACCCCACTACTACTAACACATGCTTCTCCATAAATAAATGGTTCAACAATAGTAGTAAGATTACAACCATGTAATTCCTTGCTATCTAATGATCTACAAGGAGAAACATCATTATCATGTTTAGGTGCAACATAAGCAAGTTTTTCTTTACTACTATCCACCTTTTCAAAATGCTCGTATATGGTAGGTACATTATTTTTTTTTCACTAATGTGTTGATATTGAAACTAGACTTAGATTTAGTGTACCTTGATGATCTTCTTTGGAGTTGTCTTTCTATCTTGATGACAACATGCACAATTTCTTCCAAATTTGCACAAGGTCGAATTTCTTCTCGATCAGCAAGCCTATCAACGATCTCCTCATTAAGTTCTTTGTAGAATCGATCCATGACAGTTTCTTCATCTTCATACAGGTTAATCTTCTCAAGTATATTTTTTTCAAACTTTTGGTCCCTTGTCTCAAAGTTTCCAATTTGTGGAAAGACTTAGGAACAAAATGTTTCATCATAAGAATCTTGACCTCTTTCCATGAAGGCGTTCCTTGATTTTTACTCCTCATTTTTTATAACATATTATTCCACCATGTTAGGACATAATCTTCAAATGTAGAAATAATAAGTTTTACCTTTCCCTTTTCACTATAATGGTAGTAATCAAATATGGTATCAATTTCTTCCTCTCAAAGAATATACTCTTTTGGATCTGAAATACTTCCAAAGAATAATGGAAGCTTATTTTGGTCAACATGATGATCATTTATTGACGCTTTTCTTTGTGTGAGCATGGCTGTAAGAAGATGTTAGCATAAAGAAAATTGGACCTCACAATAACTCCCTCACATATTTCACTCAAAAGATGAATAGTCACTCGTGTTTACGCTCCATATGTAGCACTCACAAATATGAACTCTCTCGATAGAGTGATAGCCAAGATTTTGCAATCAAGATCAGAAGAGCAAGCCAAAAACAAATCAAGCAAGAATGAGTGTAAAGTGTCAAACTCAAGCAAAGAACCAGTAGAATTCCACAAAAAAAAAATGAAAACTAAAAATCAAGAATCTAATATTCAAGATTCGACAAACTAGACAAGAAATCAAGAAAAACAAGATATTTAGAATCAAGAATTTAAGATTCAAGATTCAAAGAGTTATGCAAGATGAACAAGAGAATGTCAAACAACTAGACAAATCAATGATAAAAAGGAAACAAGAATTAGGAATTAGAAATACTACTTTTACCCAAAACCCTAATTTAAAGAAATTTCAAAGTTTAATTTGAAACAACTAACTTTTCTTATAAATTTCAGCAGTTTAAAACTCATAAAAATTGATCTGCCTGCTTGACCTGCCTGCTTTTTTTTTCCTCACTTACGAATCACATAACCGTCGGCACTTTTTTTAAAAAACATTAACGTGCTTGCTTGACGTGCCTGCTTATTTTTTCTTTTTTTAATTGTCGCCGCCGTCTTCTATTTTTTTTAAAATAATTGACGTGCCTGCTTATTTATTTTTAATTTGCAATTTTTTTTTCAAACAATACAATAAGAACCCTAATCAAGAAATAGACTCAACAAGAAAAAAGGCAATTGAAATAAATATATACTCAATCTAGAGCCTATGAAATAAACTCTGTTCATATCAACAGAGCTTCATATTGAAAACCCTAGCAATTTGAAAATTAGAAATCCAATTGTTGAACCCCTAACAACAAATCCCAAAACCCCCCAAATCAATTGATGTCAATCCAAAGGAAAAGAGTAGAATTGGATTACCTTTTGATCGAAGACCAAGAGATAAGGAGAACTAGTTCCTTACTCCAAGTTCGAACACTCCACAAGCAAGATGATCAAACTTACCTGAATGTTCTTGGCATGCAACCCTAATTCAAGAATTGCAAAAGTGGCAGGATGAAACTTTGTTATCTACCAGAGAATTCTCATTCAAGAAAACCCTAAAGTTCTAAAAACATCAAAATTGTCCTTCAACAACCTAAAGGCAAGGCTTTAAATAGCCTCCCAATAAAACCCTAATGGCTTATCATAATTTATAGTAAAATGTCTAAAATAACCCTACTTAAAATGTCATTAACAAGGATAAATTTGGAAATTATTAAATTACATCAAAATTATTAAATAATAATTTGATGCCTTGGGCGGTACATATCAGAATGGATAGCCCATGGATCTGAACAGACGAAGCTACACCTCCGAATCAGAGACTTTCTTAACGGTGTGGACAAATTTCGGTTTGATCTGGACAACAGGGGGATAGATCTGAAGGTCTGATGGAACAAGTCAGCGACGAAGCTGATCTCCGACGGAAGGCAAGAGGCAACAGAGGTAGGCTAAAACTTAAATGTGTAGCTTTGATACCATGTGCTTTTCTGTATATTATTAAATGTAATCATATATTTTACAAAGATTATTTAAGAGGTACATATATACAAAAGGAATTATAAAGAAAGAAAGTATAAATTAACTTGAGTATAGATATAATTTACTAATTTTGAGCACAACAATATATGGTAACATAAAATTTTAGATGAATAAAATTCCTTAATGAACTAAAGGAAAAAGAACTACAAAACATACAACTAATTAAAAAAAAAAAAAAAGAATTAAAAGAGAAGCGAGGAATAAACTTTTAAACTATTGAACTTGTAAGTTAAAATTGAAGATACTAACTACTATGTAAGCATTGGAAATAAAAAGGAACAGAAATTGAAAAGAACTACAGAACTTAAGCAAATTGCAAAACAGAAATTAAAATGTAAAAATCGAACAATAAAGACCTATTTGGATTGACTAAAAGAAAAATATGTTTTTCAAAAAATTCATTTTTATTTAAACTCTTTTGATAAAATCTAGTTAACACTTTGTTTTTTTTCAAAATGACTTATTTTCAAAATTAAACATTTAAAAAAATTAGTTCAAACACACACTAAGATGAAGGAAGTTGAACCGAATTCTTACACGCTTCTCAATTTAAGTTGTTTCTTTTTTTAAGGAGATTGAAGCTCTTACAATTCCAATCTTTTGAAGGGAATTGATCGAATAATAACATAGAAACTTGATGCAATAGACAAGAACTTAAAAATACAAATTGAAAATAATTAGGAGAGGAAAGGATAAGCAAATGAACTTAAAAGGACAATGTTTTATTAATTAACTATTAAAAAATGAAATTGAATTACAAGAACTAAGAATATATTTTAATTCAAACATATGTAACTTTAGTTTAACGTGGATATCAAAACTATCTCACATCATTGTTGTTATTATAAAACATGAGTATTCTATATACCCCAAATACAAAGGTTATATGAATAAAATTGTAAAATATATATTGACCGTTGAAAACTTAAGAAAATGTGTGTAATTGAATAGTTGCACAAAAAGTTAAGTATACAAAAATAGCCAATAGAAAATCATAGTTTTTTAGATAACAAAAAACTACACCAGATATCTCGACCCTACTTAATTCAAATATGCATCTCAATCACAATTTTATTAACTTCAAAGATAATTTAACTCCATGAATAATTATTACTCATTATATACGCCCCAAAAGCCCACTAATAAATTAAGGGAAAGAAACAAAAACAAGAGATACAAAAGTTTATGTGAAAAAATTTCAAATTTTGAAAAAAAAAAAAACATGGCCCACGAGAAAGAAACTTTACTATATAAAATATTAATATAATTATATAGAATTCTCTCTTTTAACCCCATGTATATTTATATACTTCTACTTTTTTTTTTTTCACTCTTTAAGTTAAATTTCACTACAGAAATTTGACCTGAATTTTTATGTTTAGGTAAACAATTAGTCTTTGTTTGAAAAAAATAAAATAATATTATATTAGTTAATAACATAATATTCGGAAAAGTTTAGGTGAATCGCAAAGTTGGTCAAAGTCAAAGGTAAATAAGAATCCAGAAGCATCTCTTTCCCAGCGAGTCAGCGACCCTCCTCACTGCCGGAGCGCGCGTCTTTGACAAGCGCCAATTTAAGCGCGTTCAAAAATCGCCGCACTTTATTTTTCTTTTCGGAAATTTGAAGACGGCAAAATTTTATTTTATTCATCACGCCCCTTCACCTACTAAATTCTATTATTAAACTCTTTAATTTTAAAAATTACAAAAAATAAAAAAATAAAAATACAACCCACCTCAGAAATGTAAGAATTTTAGCAATCGATTAATCAAATGCTCAACTATTTTGTAATAATTAAGCTCTTTAATGTTACAAATTCACAAGACACCTTAGACACATGCCAACTTTTACGATGGAATGCACAAATTATAAAATTATTATGATTCGGCCCTTTTTTAACTTAAAAAAGTTTAAGAAAATAATATTAGGATAATTATTTTAAATAAGAAAATTATTGAAAATATTTTCCAATATAGTAAAATGTCACTATCTAGTGATAAATACTGATAGATGTCTCATTTTGCTATTAAGGTAATTATCAGTGTCTATCAGTAGTGACATTTTGTTATATTTGTAGATAAGTTGTTTATTTTACTATATTTATTTATTTATATCACACGTTGTAAAAAAAGAGAAATTCATGGATATTTGGAAATATCACACGTTGACAACAATTTAATACCTCATCAATACATATCAAATTTATTCACATTTGAAAAAAAAAAAGTTCAAAATTGCTGCATCTTTTTATATGGAGTCAAAATTTTCTTAAAATAATGAGTTATTTTTAAAAATAGAAAATGTCAAACTATTTATAAATATAAAAAAAATTCACTGTCTATCGCGATAAATCGCGATAGACTTCTATTACTAGGTAATAGACAGTTAAATTTTTCTATATTCGAAAATAATTAGATATTTTTCTATTTATAATAATTTTTCTAAAATAATAGTAATAATAATAATAAATAAAGAAAAAATTTTAATTACAAGTTAAGTTTATTACTTTTAAATTTGTGTGAGGTCCATGTACTTTTAATAGAAAGTATCTAGTAAGTTCTTAAAATTCTAAATTGGTGTCTAATAAATTCCTAGATATAATTAAAAGATTTTGTTAATAAATTAATCTATTATATATAACTTTAAACTTTATATCTAATCAAATCATAGACTTTTACCTTTGTATTTAGTAAGATCAAAATACTTGGATGCATGTCACTATATAAGATGAATTAAAATATCTTTTAAAATAAGTAAAAAAATTATCATGTAATAATTATGATTAAACAATTAAGTGGAATGTATAAAGATAAAGATGTACCTAATTTTTTTTAAAAAAATAATGTAGAAATAAAATTAGAAATGCAATAATTAAAAATTTAAGAACATATCTAATACATTTTAAATTTTAGAAACCAAATAGATCCGATTGGTAAATTGGTAATTTGACCATAAAAAATTGAAATAAAAATTAAGGTAAAACTTATTCATTAGCGAACTGGGATCATCCACGTCGGTTTCCATGTAAGCAGCGATTTGTTTATATATAGCCCTGGGAATTTCTCTGCCCCTTCTTTCTCGCTGTTGCTGTAGCTGCCCTAGATCGAGCTTCCATTGTCTGAGCAATTCATCGTCTTCCTTGTTCCCGAATCGATAAGATTATTATCTCTTCACTCACAACTTCTCAGGATTCCATTTCTTTATTCCGTTTTCTCTTTGGTAATTCTCTGCTCTTACCCTCTCCAGACCTTCCTCTCCCGATTCTTGATTCTTGAGCTCTCACCGGATCTTTCCACAATCGATTCATTTCCCTTCGCTTTTGTCTCCGATGGCCCTTTTTCCCCCTTTGAATTTGTGGGTTTGGGGGATTTGACGGTTTAAGTGGACTTTAGACGAGCTTTAGGGGACTTGTGGTTGTGAAATTGCATATATTTTGAGCTCATGTTTTGGCTGGGGCTGGATATTGGATTGTGTACAGGGTTGGTTTGGTTTGATGTTTTGATATTTATTTTGTTTTGAGTTTATATCGACTTTTCGTTCTGGAAATGAGAAACGCTCTGTTCAAAATATTACTTGCAACTGTGTATTGTTGTTGTTGTAATCACTGAGAACAAGGATGATTGTATTGAAAGATATGAACATGTAGCTTGCTTATAGGATTGATTTCATGGTTTCAATTGCACTGGTCTCGTGCTGTTTAGATTTTTTTTTTTTTTTTTTTTCAAATTTTCAAATGTTCTACTTCATATGGGAAGGAAGAAATTGGATATATAAATCATTTATCTCTGCAGTTATATAGCATTTGGTGTCAGTTTCACCTATTTTTGAATTGTGTCTACCATATAAAATGTAGTTGCTGGGAGCCTGCAGACTTGGTTTCTCCAGGAAAATCAGCAAGATGATAAATTCATGTATTGAAATGCAATTTTGTATTATTTAATTGACTGAGATGAGAGAACGACTTTTATTGATGTAGTCTTCTATGTGGAATTTTGTTGAGTACGTTTTTTATTTTCAACCTACTCTATAGATGCTGTTCCATGTTTTTCTCATGTTTGGCAAAGAGTGGTTTTCATGATTTACAGTGAACAGCATGTCTGCTACACATGAAAGATTGTTAGATTGTAGCTTTTGTTCCCATGCAACTTGTTCTTGTGCAATCTGCTTTATCAATGTCTTTTTTCTTTCCAATTATATATATGTTTGTGTGTGTATTTTATTTATTTATTTATTTATTTTTGTGTTGTCTCTCTAGTCTCTTGGTTTTACTTTAAGAAGCAATGATCTAGTCATTTAATGGCATAATTCGGGGCTCCCTTCTTTTATGCCCTCAGCCAAAATTCCTGTACTGATTTTAATCATATGATATGAGTATGGGTACAAACGTGTAGACTACATCTTATTTAATAGTATGAAAATAGGATGTAATTTCTGAAGTTATAATTGATCTCTTACAGTTTTTTTTTCTGCTATTGCCTGGTTAGGATTGGTCAGCACTTTAGAGCTCTTTTTCCTAATTTAGAAGACTCAACATGCCAAAGGAGAGAAGAGATCGTTCTGCATCTCATGATAGGTATAGAGCATCTCCATTCAGTTGCAGCTCCAGCCGTGCTAGACGATCTTCACCTAAACTGCCCTTAGGAAGTGAGGATAATTTGAGAGAGTGGGAAGAAGTTAGATGCCCTGTCTGCATGGAACATCCTCATAATGCAGTTCTTCTCATATGTTCATCCCATGAAAAGGGTTGCCGTCCTTACATGTGCGATACTAGTCGTCGCCACTCAAATTGCCTAGATCAATTCTGCAAGTTGTTTTCAGAGGCATCAACAGTAATACCAGTGCAGGAAGACGTGGAGCTCCCAACAGTAAACTCTTCCCCAACATTGGAATCTGAGCCCGTGGTTGATGATACACCAGTTATACAAAGTGAGGAGATTGAACTTGCTGTGCACTCTTCATCTTGTGAGAATCAGATGCAGCCAAAGCTGGTGTGCCCATTATGCCGAGGGAAGATAAAAAAGTGGATTGTTAATGAGCATGCTCGTCAGTTCATGAATGCAAAATCAAGAAGTTGTTCCTGTGAGACATGTAGCTTCAGTGGAACCTATACAGATCTTAGAAAGCACGCAAGGAAGGAGCATCCTCTTGTGCGTCCATCAGAAGTAGACCCTGAACGGCAGCATAATTGGAGACGACTTGAGCGACAGAGGGACCTGGGAGACCTTCTGAGCACACTACAATCATCATTTGGAGAGGAAAGAGTTGATGATAGTATTTTACCCATTGATGATGGGGGTTGGCTCACAGTTTTTTTCCTTATTCGAGTTTTTAGACCTGAATCCAGTAGAAGGAGCAGCAGTTGGTCTAATGTATCTAGAGCTAGAGGCCAACCAAGTTTTAGGAGGAGAACAACCAGACTGTGGGGTGAGAGTTACGACGGAGAAATAGGTTCATCTTCCAGAGATGATGATAACGACTCATCAGATGATGGATCAGGCCCGTTGAGGCACCATGAGCGCGTTCTGCGACAGACAACTCCAGATAATGCACCTTGATACTTAATGTATGTGGTTTTATTTTGATTCTCATGCTCTGAGGATGGTTGGGTAAACAGGTTTGCTCAATCTGTGTGTGGCAGCAGATAGCAATTGGTTGCTGCTTCTGTTGCCCTTTTGTTCTCTCAAACGGAAAGAAAGATGGAGGCTGTTCCTTGCTGCCTTTATCATGTGTTCCATTGTTTCTGGATCGATTCTGGTTCAAATCTTGTAATTTACTGGACCTCGAGTCATTTAATGTCTTTCTTTTGCAGCCCTCGTACTCTCTACATATGGTGCTGCAGTTTCAACTTAGTTTCTCTCTCTCTCTCTCTCTCTATATATATATATATATTCAACTTTCAATAAAAATTACTTTGATTTCTCAGGGGAAGTGGTAAATTCGATCAATGGCTCTTGGACCATCCATCTTCTATGCCAGCCAAATGGATATCCAGCCTCAAAGAAACAAACACAAAAAGAGGTTCCATCGTTACTGCTAAACTACTAGCTTGATATGATTGAATAAGTAAACTTGCACATCAAACATAATTCACATTACAACTCTAAGCTATATGAATGCAATCGAGTAGCCAAATTTGCCTCTAAGGTGTATGAAAGTGAAGCGATAAACTTCACTATCTAGTTCAGTTCAATCGAATTTTGACGTTATGCTTTTAAAATGGGGAAAAATCAACTGGGAAAAGGATCTCCCAAAACGAGGATTATGCTACTGGAACAAATACTCGACTTCTTACTTAAGTATTTATACATTTTTCAGTATCATGAGAACCAATAGTCTGTGCTATGTTTATGTTCCTTAATTTCTATGCACCTTAAAACTAGCTTAAGAGGCACTTCCAAAATTTCTCTTGGTCCATGATTCTTTTCTGATTTGCATCTTAAACCTTGGCAAAGGCTCTTCCTAGAGTTTGTAATGGGTTTACATCAGACTCTTTTAGGTGGGGGAGCTTTAATAGGTTTGGATTGGTTTAGCTTGGAATTGTAAATTTAAGCATATTTTTTTCTATGTAAATCTACTTGTTCCTAGTTACAAATTTGCAAATAATGATAAACTCATTCTAACCGATTTCTCAAGTTGCACATTTTTTTTAAGTCGGGTATTCGAACTACAGATCTCTTGGTCACTAACACATACTATATGTCAGTTGAACTATGCTCGCTTTGACAAAGTAATAAAGCACATCTTTAATTATTCGGTCAAATACAACTATATAAATTTAGACCTCCTAATAAAAATTGTGTAATGAATATTCTTTAATAGATTTTTCATGTATGTTTAGTATGTAGTATAAAAGGTACATTTCATAAGTCATCTATGAGATTACATAGTAATCTCTTTCTAATCTTGAATTACATAGTTTCAATTTTATTTTTTTTCATTTTTCTTTTTGAGGATGGGACAATCTTGACACTATGTTTAAAGTTATTTTTCTACCCACCAATCAAGGAGCGTCACATGCCTATAAACAAATCATGTCTTACACATCTAACAACTTTAATAAATTGCAGAAATCAAAATAACAATTATTTTGGATAATTAGGGCTTGTCCACTCTCTATTATTTATTAATAGGAAAGAGCCTTTCAATTTTAAGATAGATGGTCCTACTTCTACCCAACCAAATTTCACCAAATTGAAGGTCATTTCTATCATAGCCACAAATACCCAATGCCATTTGAAGCACATCCTGAAATTCAGCACTTTTGTAATCTAGTTATTCACTTTATCTCCTCATCATCTTTGATCTTTGGCAAATTATAAGTCAACTCTTACTTAGTAATAACACAATCTACCATATATAATATGTACTTTTTTAATACAATAAAAGTGAGGATTTGAATCGCTGATCTTTTAGTTACTAACTATACCGTTGAGCTATGTTTACTATGACGTCTCTACAATATATATAACATAAAAGGATGAAGTCTTGCTAGAGATAATTGCACAGAAAACTCATTTTAAAAGCCTAAAATGGTAAATGATCCGCTTCTTGAAGAAAAAAAATGACAAATGACTTTTTTTTGATGTCATGGATAAAAGAAGTTACAAATTTGCCCTTTATCTTTTCATTTTCCTTCTTCTCACGATTTTCTTCTTTTTCTTCATTCTTCCTACGATTTTCTTCTTCTTCTCCAGCGAACTTTTGCAGCTTCGGTACACTCCTTCTCTAGTGAACTTCTGATGCTTTGGCACATTCCTTCTTCTTCTTTCTTTCTTCTCCAGCGAACTTCTGCAACTCCAACCAACACTGCGCGACCAGAGAGGGAGAGCGAGACGGGCCAGAGAGGAAGCAACCTGACAAGAGAGTGCTAGTGATGAAAGAAAGAGAGCGAGAGTGAGTGCAAGACAGGCTTTTCCATGTGCATTTTGGTAATTTCACCCGAACTTAACGTAAGCAAATGGTCAAAAAAATCATATTTTCAAATTGATTGGGAACAATTTTCATCTTCTCTCTCATTTTTGGGGCATCCATCCGTCAAACCCATCTTGCTAACTTAAATCTAACTCAAGTGGCTAAAACATATTTTTTTTAACCAAAATGAAGTCTCGAGCTCCTCCACATGTTTTTTAAGCAGCTTCAAGAAATAGGATTTTTTTTTAATAAAGAAAAAAAGAATGATCATAGTTGAACGAAATTGACAAATATATTGAATAGAGTTTTATCTTTTCTTTTTTTTTCTTTTTTTTAAACCAGAATGAGATATATTAAAAAGGCAGTATTTTTAGTCCAAAGATGGCAGCCATATTTGGGGAGGGCACCAGATGGAACGTTTGGGAGCCCACTTTTCCGTTTATCCTAATTCTCAATGCCACTTTTTTATTATTGATTCATGTTTCTGTTTATATTAATTCTTCGAAATTCCTAATCTTTTACCTTTTTTCCCTTCTCGCCGGAGATCAATCTCTTTTCTTTGATTCATGTTTTTTCTCCGATGGGCAGAGAAGGAAAAGGAAAAGGAAAACTGAAAGTAAAAAGGTCTTTTTTTTCTTTATAGATTCTCAAATTTAGATTCATTTGGGATCATTCAGGGAAAGATATTGTTGTAAGCGATAAATTTCTTGAAGATGGGAGCAGAGAGCACCTCGAAAACAACCCCCGAAAGTGGAGATTGGAACAACAAGTACGAGACCCAGGTGGTGTTGAACGTTTATGATCTCACCCCTGCCAACTATTATTCTTATTGGATTGGTTTTGGGATTTTCCATTCGGGTATTGAAGGTGATTTCCATATCCGCTTCTTCCCTTCCCCTTTTTGTTATCTTCCTGATTTTGTTTGGTATTTTGTGCACCCTTTATGTTTGTTAAAATGTCTCTGAAGAAAGATTGTTGAAACCATTCCTTTTCTCTTAGAATTTTTTTAATTATTGGGTTTCGAGTGGAACGTAATCGAAAGTTTAGCACGGGAACAAGAGAAGACTGAAAACTTTGGTACCTTGTGTTGATTAATGTCTTGGATTGAAATTAACTTTGTGGATCTTCCATAGTCTGGATTGTTTGATCTGAAGCTGGTTGTGGATTTGTGGAATATTCGTATAAAGATAGCTTGATTTGCGTTCATGAGGTGTAGCAAATTCTAGTTTTATAATGTGGGCTATTTTCAGGCTGAGACAACCCTTTGTTTGATCTTCTGGTTGTTCTAGATCTTGTTCTTCTTCCTGGTTACCCGTTGAATAATTAAGTGACAATGTGTTTGTGGAGAGAAACAAGGTCCATCTGATCCCCGTCTGAATTGTAAATTTGCGGTCACAAATAATCCAACCAAAGTAATAGGAATTAGACCTAATACGTTTCCAAATAGAAAAACTTCAATTATTTAAATTTAGTTGAACGAAGAAAAGGAGAGGAATTGTTAAATCTTGATATGATAGCCCTTCGACTACTATCATTTGATTTGTCTGTGTGCGCGCGTGTGTTTTGGAGATAGAGATTTTACGGTATGATCTCAATATGTTGGTAAGTTATTGCATTGGTATATAAGATTGAAGCTCTTTTGGATGAAAGAAAGGCTGTCTACTGATATAAAACTGTAATTTATGTAGGAGGTTGAACCTGATTGGCACCTGTTTGCATAGAAAATTCTAGATTATACGCTCAGAATTTTTTATTCAATGTTATCTTGCTATTGTGACCCTAATATGTGAATTCATTCAAATGTCTTTCACGTTACACAGTCCATGGCAAAGAGTATGGGTTTGGAGCTCACGACTTCCCCGCTAGTGGAGTTTTTGAAGTAGAACCAAAGAGCTGTCCGGGGTTTATATACCGATGTTCTGTCACGTTGGGACATGTTGATATGCCTCCCTCTGAATTCAGAACGTTTATTGAAACTGTTGCTTCTGAATATCATGGAGATACATATCATCTTATTTCCAAGAACTGTAATCACTTCACGGATGATGTCTCATGCAGATTGACTGGGAAAAGGATACCTGGATGGGTTAATCGGCTTGCTCGGATGGGTAACAGTTTTCTCGATTGAGTGGTCTTTGGTCTCTATCCAGCAGACCATTGTTCACTTCCTTTGCATTCATCTTTTAGTTAAATTCCTTGTCATTGTCGTATAACATATTGCCATCCATTATGTTTAAGCCATTGAAATTTGGAGGAAGACCTCCTTTTCTAAAAGAGCCACTTCTTTATACCTTCATCTGACATCTTGAATATAAAACTTATTCCTTGCGTACATTCCGCTTTAAAGAAAATGTCTACAACTCTGGTTGAATTGATTTGCCTTCCAAATATTTAAAAAAAAAATATGGCAGAAATGTTATGTGCTTCTTTGCTATGACACTATCTTATATTGCAAGCTGTAACTTCAATGATAATGGTTTTACACTCCATTGATGCATTTTCAGTTTTACTATGATGGAAATATAAGAAAGAATGATGTTAGTTTACTGTTATAACCTTTACTTAAGCACGTTTGATGCGCATGGATGTCGCTAGTTAGATGTAGGTCTCTGCATTCATTTGCACTCACAAAAGTGAATTCTGCTGACTTCTTCTGGTGAAAATTTCAGGTGCTTTGTGCAGTTGTTTGCTTCCTGAAAGTCTTCAAGTAACTACTGTCAAACAATTGCCCGATTTCCACGAATACTCAGGTTTGTTGTCTATTAGTCGAATGTTTATGCGTCCCTGAATTGATTTCAAACTTGCTGTCTGATCAAATACATATGTAGTTAAAACTTGAATCCAACGAAGTATGCTGTTATTAGCATTACCATTTGGGGTTTGTTTCCTCCAGAGGAAGAATGCACCTCCGAGTCTTTGTCACTCAACACTCGACAAGTCCCGGCAGAAGTTGATGACGATGAAGAGAGGCGGCTGCTGACACTATCAACTGGAATTACCGATGTTGCTCTTGTCAAAGAATCTCACAATTGAAAGGAGCAGGCAGTCAGTCTCTTCTATTGCTTACAAATCTCATCTCATGCGCTCTACGATCTTGTCTCCATTGCAAAAGTAAAATCTGTTTCGCTTCCTTGTAATAGAATGTTTTTGTTAAGTAGCTGTTGATACTTTCTAGCTTTAATTGACCCAGGTAAGTATAGAGATCAATTTGTATGTTGTTTTATTTCCTTATCCTTAGAAATGATGACACTATTGTCTCAATTTGCAAAACAATTCTACAATATTGAGTTTTATATTATATTATATCACAACATTTTCATTTGGTATGATATATATTATGTCTCAACGTTTATTAGTGAATAATTCACCTTTGCAAATACGTCGCAATGGCTTGATAAATAGACTGACATACCAAGTATCGTTTTGATTACCAAACAGAATTTTCAATTTCTAGACAAATCTCTGTCTTGGGAAATATCATAATGATAACATAAAGCAAAACATAGAGGGAATGATATTGTAAATAGTAACAATCAAGTGTATGAATAGGTTATCCAAATTCCATGTCAGAGTATCTCTGTAGTTCACCAATAGGTTTCAATATTGGTGTAAAAACCATATCAAATATAAGGTCCAAAAGGAATAATAATATCACAGATTCACACCAAATTTGTTCCCAATCAACTGTAGGTCAAAGAATGTCTAAACAGCAAGGTTAAAAATTGTGCAATTTGAAGAGCCTCCCCTCCCTCTATAGCCCCAACTTTGAAGTTAACCAAGAGCAGACCTCATCCATCTCTTCAGGGACTGTATAGTGGCCAAGTCTGCAAACAAAACATGAGTCGATATTAAACACGTACAATACTTAGTTCCTCAGAAGGAAACACACACAAGGTCGAGAACTTTATGGCCTCTCGTAACATACCCGCTGTAAGATTTGAATGTAACGTCTTTAAATCCGCTTGAAAGTAATGCCTCAGAAGATTTCTCTCCAAATTTATAAAGAACCACATCATCAACTGCAATGAGTTTCACACCAAACCAATATCAGAATCCAACATAAGAAAACTATTTTCTCAAACTCTATTTCCTCCTTTGCTCGAATGCAATTCTGCGGTCGAAGATAAATTAACAGTGATACCCATCTTTTTATGTAAGATTAGAGCAAAATGTATCCCTTCTTAGCACACATATTAACCATAATTAAGGTGAAAATATAAGCAATACGGACAACACAACAAGCTGGAATTTCAGCCCAAGCACAGAACAGAGAATCTGTAAGAAAAATAACCATCTTCTGCAGAACAATGATAAATTTATAAATTAAATACCTTTTCCATGGCATAGTAAAATAGGCAAGGATCCCGCTCCACTATTACTGGCGTTCTTCTCTTCCATCTTGGTTTTCAAAGTCCTGGAATCACCATGATAACTTGTTAAATGAAACTTCATATTGATTGCAAAAGGATCAAAGGTTGTCCAGATGACAAGATTAAGAAGCTAACTTTGAACATGGAAGCCAGCCACTAAGCCCAACAACTGCACTCAAATTGGCTGGATAAGGATTTCCATTCCCGTATTGTCCCACCGTGTGGCAGGTGGCCGAGTAAAGCGCAGTAGCCGCTCCCATACTGAACCCTCCTACACCAAGCTTAACTGTAGAAAAGAACACAGAAGAATTATGCCAACAATCAGTGGCAAAGGCAAAAGAAATAGGAGTTGAAGTGGTCTAATCACTAAAATGCTATTGAAACTCCATCTTAGAATTTAAAGAAAACGTTGGATCAATGATAGCCACAGATATAAAATTGCAGGAGAAACATACTGTCAGCTGGCTCTGTTGATAACAAATATGCAACATGTGCAGCTGAAGCATCCAAACCCTCTAAATCATCCGGACCTTCTTCTGAAAGATCTTCCACATCAAACCCTGGTTTAACAAAAACATCTCATTGTAACTTTTGTTTCACACTGTAATACATGTTTGTCCAAGTGAGTTTCGCCTCTTTCAATAAAGCTTTTGCTTCAAATGTAGGAGGGGCAAAGAGATTTTCATGCAAGAGCAGGTAGGATAACACTCTTGATGCCCTTGCTATTGTAGAATACATAAATAACAAGAGCTCCCAGTTTGAGTGATCTTACGTAAAGAAAAAGGGATTTCAGTAAGCTTACATGCAGTAGATGGAAAGCCACCAAATAAAGCTATTGGTCGAGTAGGCGCAGTCGGACATATCCATTTAATCTGCATCAGTAACTCCAAGTTTATAAAATAACACTAAATAAACGATTTCATCTTCCAGCAATGGATTTTTCCATCTAGTTTTTACCTCTTAGATTATTAAAAAAGAGTTGCAAAAAGAAAGGGGACTGAGTAGAAATTATAGAATAAATTTGGAATAGATGCTTCTAAATACTTTGATAAGCTTCATATTCTTACATTTGGTAAGGGAAGCGTCTCCAATAGTTGCGACCAGCTGTCAAACAAAATTGAAACATTTCTAAACATGACATTCTACTGAATAAAATTGCGAGGTATTATAACAAAATAGTACATGTCATGTTTCACATTATATTCTTCTAAGGTCTTATCCTAAGGATGATGTTGAAGTGGAAGTCTGTCAGTTAAAAATTTGAATTAAAAACCTACCAGGAGAAGTATCCTTAGCACTCTCATGAATCATACCAAAAAAAGAGGTGAAAAGCTCAAATAAATACAGCCTTATATTAAAAGTTTCACAAGGTTAACTTTTTGATATACGGATAAAGGTCAGATTATGAAGCCACTTCGACAATAATAACACTTCCAACCATGAAAACAACTCAATCACACCATTCATCAATTTCTACGAGGGTCAAAAAATCTGCATAGGTTTATGGCCAAAAGAAGTCCTTATAGATAAAATCTTGGAGTGTGTGTTTAAATAAATGCTGAGGAATAATGAAAGATGATCCCTCCCTCTTCCCTGTGACTCCAACCTAGAGAGCGTATTGTACAACATCTAGGTGACTTGGAAAGAAATAGGATATGGAACTTTAAAAGGTCTGTTCTCCTAACAACTGAACATTTGTCATATCACACTAATTAAATCAGAGAAGACAATGGAAATTCAAGTTCCTTAATACGGGTCTATGATTTTGTACCAGAGGAAATAATCTTTGCATGGGAAACACAAAATTACAAAAAGGTTGAAGAAGAGGGAGGGGGGGAGACAGTATGATCCATGTTAGAGTGTTGATATAACATTAAATTTACCATAATCATTGGCTTAAGCTTTTGGGTTGATTAGTGTTTGACATGGTATCAAAGGAGGTCCAGTTCAAACCCCTATAAAGTCATTTTCTTTCTAATTAATATTGAACTCCACTTGTTGGGTCTTCAACAAATTTTCAAGCCCACAAGTGAGGAGAAGGGTAGTGTTGTTATAATATTAAATTTATAATAACTATCCGCTTAAGCTTTTGGATTGATTGGTGTTTAACAATCTAAACCATAGCCTAGAGGTTATAAAAAAGGCCTCCTAATAGTATTAATGTTGAAAGGAGAGTAATTAGAAACGTTTCACCTGAAGAGCTCTAACTAGACCCAAAGAAAGAATAATGTCAAGAAACTTTCCACACTCCTGCATATATAAAAGCCTTCTTTTACTCAAAATACACAAACTTAGAACTTTGCTTCATTTATACCAAAAGCCTTTGTCTTTTTTGCGCTGCAACTATAGTCTTAACGCTCTTATATCCAATTGGAAGGATTTCTACTCAAAAAGGTGAAATTTCCAATGTGGGAGCACAGCCATGCTTGTTTGAATACCAAGATCGATTACGGAGACATTTTCTGCAGTTTGTTCTTTATCCATCTTTTCATCCACTGCAATGTGTCCAGAATGATTTGGTCAAGCTTTTTCAGCGCTTTTAACTGGTCGGTTACTACCCCAGTAGACCTTATTAGATGGCTGTCTCTCATCCTTATAGATCACCCTTTCACAGCTGAGAAAAGGATTATTTGGTTTAACATTTTCCGAGCCTACTTTTGGGAGCAAAATGATAGAATATTCCAAGAAAAAGAAAGGCTGATTGCAGATTTGATTGATCTTATCTTTTTAGTTGTTTATTAGTGAAAACATGTTTCTCCTTTTTCAATAGTCATAACACTCATATCCAATTAGAGGTCTTTTTTTGTAACTCCATTGAATGGAAATTCATTTCTTTTTTAAAAGTTCCATTCTATCGATGAAATTGTTTCCTAATAAATTTTTTTTTTTTTTTGGTTTTTATTTTAGACTTTAACCACCAATCAGAAAACCACAAAACAAATTGTATAATCAGTTCATCACATCAATCGGAAAATCCTGAGGGGAAGCTCGAGAGAGAGTAGACAAACTGAGAAAGTAAGTGGAGCTAGCAAATGCAGAAGGCCAGTGGACACATGAATAATCAATGTCTTTCCATTTCTTGTACAGTCAATGCAGAATGGGGAAAGTTCAAACATTCGATCTAGCTTCAAAAACAATGGGGAGAGAAGGTCGAATAAGATAGTCTCTGAAGGAAATTTGTCAGTGAAGACCAAGACAAGAAGTGATGAAACATGAATGCTTGAAAATTATGTAATTGCAACACTAGGAAAATGTCTAATTGAATGATCCGCATGCAGATAAACTAGGGAAATGAATTCATGCTGTATGCAAAAAATTTAAGAGAAGAAGAAAAGAACAGAAAGAAAGAAGGAAGAGAACCTTGAGCCATTATCACCAAGACCATGAAGCCAGACAACGGTAGCTTGGTGTTTTCCCTTGGGCCTCACTACGTATGTTTTACCAAACTCAATTGCCTTTTTGGCAGCTCTACCACCTGAAAGTGACCATGACATGCTCAAGCAAGATAGCTCAACTTCCACAAAATAGTATATCTTAAAGTGAAGCCAACATAATGCCTAGCTACCCCACAATTTTTTTAAGACACCAAGCTTTCATCAAGAAAAATGAGAGAATAAAGAAGACCATAAAAAAGTAATTTAAATAAAAAAAAAAAAACCACAAGAGTCCTTCAACTATAGGAAAGATCTCAAATCCAAAAGAATGAACCCACACTCCCCACGAAATAGCAAAACAACAAGCCTGCCACAAAACTCTCCCCTTATCCCGCAAAAAGAAAAAGTCATCGAGACCTCCTCCAACAAAGAGTGAAAGTCTCCACAAAACTCTTCCTTCGAGGACATCCGATAAAATTGGAACGATATAGAGCTACTCCCACAAACAGAAATTAGAGTATCGTTTCTTGAATAAAACAGTAATGTTTAAGGACTAAGGATGGAAAAGGAGATGAATCCAAAATGAGATATGCAGTAGAATAAAACACCTTAAAATCAAAGAAAGAAAAACTAATCAGCAAACAGGACAGGAGAATTCAGAGGGACAAGTACACTAACCAGCAGCAACGGAAGAGCCAGCAAAACTCATATTCGCAATATAAAAGCCAAGTGAACCACCACCTTAAGAGATTGACTATGAATTGATCCTGCTGGGGGTAAAAAAAACAAATCATAATAAGCCACCTACACACTGTTAAAATTATTTCGAGAAACTTGCTGAATTAAATATCATCCAAGGACGAAATCTCGTCAAAACAACATCCAATCACAAAGCTCGTTAAAAACAATGCAAGGACGCCGGCTTCATTCGAGAAACTATAATTCATTTCAATCCTTTTGACTAAATTTCCAGGATTCAGTCCCCTTTCAAACCTCCATGGAAGAAAGAATGAAGAATGAGATACCACAAAAATACATACATTTCAAACCAAATCCAACGAGATTACAACAAGCTTCCCCTATGACTACAGCCCAATAGCAACCAAAAAAAATCCCACAAACAAATCACAACTCTTCAAAAACCCCACAGACTGAACACTACCCAAGATTCAAAAACTTCTCACCATCACCAAACCATTCCATCCCCCAAATGAAATCCAACAACCCAAATGACAAAACATTCAAAAAAAGGGGGGAAAAACACCCCCATCATGTATTCCATTTCAAAAACTCAAAAGAAAAACAAATTAAAGCAGGAAAACATCAATGACCCATGAAGAAACAATGAATTTAGAGGCGAAAATCAGAAGGGTGTTGAAGATTTGAGAGAAAGAAAGTGAACCTGGGTGGGGGAACAGCCAAAGCCAGAGAGAGGGGTTTAAAGTGGGTGTGTTTATGGCTATGTCTTGTTGTTCTCGTCGCTGTATTGATTGTTTCTCTCTCTCTCTCTTTCTCTCTCACACACAGTTTTCTTTTGAGGGGTGTGTGTGTGTTGTGTCCCCGCCCCGCTGGGTCCGCACCTGTTGTGTTTAATTTGCCATAGCTGCAGCGCTGGTGGGGTACTCCCAAACATAGGAAAAGGTTGAGTTTTTTTAATATTCGATGAATGATTCAACCATGGACGAAGTTTAATTATTATAATTGGTGTAAAGATATGCTTGAATTTGCTATAAAAATGTGTCTTACTTTTTCATCTCGGGCCCCATTGCCTATACGTGCTAACCCTTTCTTCTTCAGTTGACCTTTTCTCTACCATCTTCTCTAAGCCGCATCACAATCTTCGCCATCTAGCATAGGTTTATCCTATCCATTCATTCATGCCGCTTAAATTCCAATTTTTCTCAAGAAAAACAAATAATTGTTTCAACTTTTCAACGCATTTCTGAGCTCTTCACATGTTCCCCTTACAATACAAACGTTTTAGTAATGTCCCAAAGAACAAGCCAACTTGGAATGAGTTTGTAAGTTGAAAAAAAAAAAAAAAAAAGCAATTTTGACCCTTAAGTCGTATCAATTTTACTTTGAGTTCGTCAAATTGTGTCTCAAATTTAAATAACCCTTATAATCTTAATCTTAAGAATCTAAGATACATTTTAAAAAAAGTTTTATGCGTTTAATTGAATTATAAAATGATATCATAAAATTTTAGGGAAACTAGAAAGTTAAAAAAAAATGTTAGAAATTTATGAATTTTGGAAAAGTTGTTACACGGTTAATTTATATATTTTGATTATAGTTATTTATGTGCAAAATTTTATTTTGGTAAAACTAATGAATTTGAAGATTGTTACTTGTTTTTTTTTTTTTTTTTGGTTAAAACTAGATGGAAAATTAGTGTTATTTGAACTATGGGTAAAGTTGAAATACTTAGGGGCAATTTGTTTCGCGGGCATCGTAGATTTCTAACTTCTTTCGATGGTTAATGTTTTTTTTTTGTTTAGAAATTGAAGCCCTAACAAATCGATTTTTAGGCAAATTGTTGAAGAATTAGTGAAGATAATGCTGACTTTTAGTTGTTTATGTTACTTAAGAATAGTGTTGCCTTCTAAATGTATTTAAACTTTTTGTAAGTCCTTATATATCACGTCTATTATGAAGAGTTGAGTTTTGTTCCTTGAAAAAATTGAGTTTTAGCTACATTTTGAGAGCATTATTGTATTCCAAATGTGTTTAAACTTTTTGTAAGTGATCAAATAAGATATTTATTATGAAGGGTTAAATAGTGTTTTATAGAGAATGTTGAATTTTTAGTAGTTACTGAGAGCGGTGTTGCCTTTTAAATATGTTTTGACTTTTTATAAATCGTCAAATAAAATTTCTATTGTAAATGGTTGTGCAATATTTTTTTTAGAATGTCAAGTTTTAGTTGTTTTTTTAGAACAATGTTAATTGCTTTTAAACAATTTTTTTTCTATTTCACATCAAATGTTACCTCTTCAATAAAAAGTAGTAAAACCTCTCCAATATCTTTGCCCCCAAAAAATGATGATATAATATGCATTTCCTAACAATAGTCTAAACTATTCTTATCTTAAGAAAAGCTCCAACTTCAAATGACAATGATATGCACAATATCAACATTTTGCAATTATTTTTAACTCACACATGAATCATATTTGATAAAAGTTTGCATTTTGACCATTTTAACTAAATTATATTTTAAACCTTACTAAACATGTGCGTTCAAACTAGTATATATAAAAGTACGAATAAGGAAGAATTTTTTTTGAATAATTTTATCCTTAATTTTTTTATATAATGTCTAACTTACCCTTTGTTTCATCACCCCCTTTCATAATCCCTCACTAATCCCACATTGCCTCCTCCCTCCTCACCCCAAAAAAAAAAAAAAAAAAAAAAAAAAAATCCTCTCATTAATCATATCATTTATGCTTGAATATTAATTGCTAAATGAATTTTCCCACCCATTCAATTTCCTCCCTCTCCTCTTAATCATGACATTTATGCTTAATATTCATTGCTAAAGGAATTTTAAATATTTTTAGTACATAGCAAAGATGAAAAGAGGTTAGAATCTGAAAAGTGTTATCTCTCCATTTTCTGTCATTTAATCTTCATAATTTATGAGTCTTTAGTTAGAGTTAAATGGTGAAATTTAAAATATTATAACTTTTAACCTCCTACAACTATCTAAAGAACATTCTTCAACTCTTTTTTAAAAATATTTTGTTGTTTTCTCTTTCCTCTTTTCTTCGTTGTGTTGCATTACTTTCTTTTTTTTTTTTTTTTCTTGAATTGCTTAATTTTAACTTCATTTTCTTTTGATGAAATATTGAAACTTTGTAATTTAAGAAAATACTTATAAGGAGGTGAAAGATGGAGATTTCCATTGAAGTTGAGCGTGAGTATGTTTTAAACCCTCTCTCTTCTATCAAAAATGTATTTAGATTCTTTTGTAATAATAACAATAATTTTAATGATTATTTATTTATCTTAAGATATTATTGTCTCTATGCCTTTTAAAAAAAAAAGTTATCCAAAGTATTAATTAAAAAATAACTAAAAATAAAACATTCATATTTTTTTAAAAAAAAAATCTTTAAAATAAATGATATTTTTGCTCAGTATTATTGGTTATACTATCGGTTAATAATTTGAGAAGAGATATGATGAGAGTGAGAGGATTGAGGTGTTATTGTTATGAACATTTATACATCTTATGATATATTATTGTCTTTATTTTTATTTTTTTGTCTTTTAAATTTTAATTTTTTTTTTTTTTTACTTTAATAAGATTTGCTTCTGTACTTTCTTTACTAGAGAATTTCATTTTCATCCGATAATACAAATAAAGAGAAAAAAAGAAGAAGAGGAAGCTATCATCACTATTACAAAGTTAATAAAGAAAGTATATATTCCATTATAAAAGAAAATAAGGATAGGAAATAAATATATTTTTTTAAAAAAAAATTATGCATTATACTAAGTTTTCAAAACTTAAGAACTAAATAAATGCGAATTTAAGTTTTTTTTCAGAGATAAAATTTTAAGAATAAATTATAATTTATTTTCTTAAATAGAAATTTAAAAAACAAGAAAATTTCAATAAGCTTAACCATAAGATAATTAAAATAATTTTAAATAACAAACTTAGGTATAACAAATTATGAAAAAACAATTTTAATGACTTCATATATACATAAATAACTGTAATATTTAATGCACAATTAATTTTTTAAAATTAAAAATAAAATTGAAACTTCAGGTGCAAACACGTGATAGAAAACTAGTATATATATGAATTATTCATCAAATATATTTACATTTAGTTTTTTAAAAAATATATATAATATTTTAATTTTTAATACACTTTAATGAAACATGTCCGAAAAACTTTATTCCATTTTAATTTTCTCTCGTATACAAAAATTTATTTATTTAGGAAAATAATTCTACTAGGATTTACAATTATTTTGTAACTAGTATCATTTAATTAAGATATCATATATCAATGTTTTTAAAATTACCTTATATGAAGGTTAAAATACAATTTTAATCCCTAAGTTTTGAAAATTGTTACTAATAAATCATTAAACTTTCAATTTTGACTCTATTCCATAAAAGTGTCTAATAAATCTACAAACTTTATTTATATTAAAAATATTTAAAAATTAACTGTTTTATAAGACAAGAAAATACTTGTGTCTAATTGAACCTTAAATTTTAAATTTTGTAGTTAATAGATAAATTAATTTTTTAAATATGTATAATCGTACCTGTTACGCACAAAGTTAAATTTAATGTCTAATATAACACTTAATTTTTAACATTTTCAAATGTGCAAGAGACATATTGGATGCATAGTTGATATTTTAGGAATCTATTAAACACAAAAATTGAGAATTCATTGACCTATCGAACATTTTTTTAAAAAAAAAAATCTACAAACTATATATAAACACAAATCTGAAGTTTATGGGCTAAACTTCTTACTTTATATATATTTGTGTCCTCCCTAACATGAAGTTCTAGATCCGCCATTGGTTCAAATAGATACTTTTTTTTGTCTTATAAAACAGTTATTTTTTTAATATTTTTAGTATTTATAAGATCTATTAGATATAGAATTGAAGTAATTTATAGATTTATTGAACATTTTTAAAGAATTAGAGTCAAAATTGAAAGTGTAGGGATTTATTTGTCATAATTTTCAAAATTTAGAGATTGAACTTGTAATTTAATCCTTATATAAATGTAACTTAAATTGTACTAATATATAACATTTTTATCAAGTAATATTGATTACAAAATTATTATAAACTTTTATAGAAATATTCACCGAGATACACAAGCAAAAAATAATTCAATCAACTTTTATAAAATAACTTTATAATAATCCAAATATAAGATATATATTTATTGAGGATTTCTCCATGCCAATTAGTTTGATATAATATGAGAGCCCATAAAATTGTCAAAGGCAAGCCTCAAACCCTTGTTTGGTGAAAGGTAAGGCGCGTTTTTAGCCATTCAAGCAACACGCAAACTATGGTCTAAAATGAAATTAATATATATATGCACTAAAGAAAATCTTTTATATTTAATAAAAAATCATGTACATAAATGTAAAACATCATAATTTGAGGGGAACACATGCTTCTAGCTCCTTCATAGATCCACCCCTAAGTGTAGTAGGCTCGCACCATACCATTGTGAGGAACTTTCATGCAAGTAGACTCGATAAGCGAGATCGGACTAGGAAAAGTGGGTCGATAGTCAAGCCCATGAGAGGTCCACGACAAAACGACGAACACATGTGGTTTCCCACGCCACCAAAGTTTAAGTTCCAATTTGATGGTTAATATGTGCATTGGCCACAATTATTTTGATGCAAAACTTTATTTTAATAAAATTAATGAGTTTATGAAGATTTTTACATTATTTTTTGTTAAAATTAGAGAGTAAATTAACGAACTAATTTGAACCAAGAGTAAAAATTACAACACATATTTAAGTTTAAGGTCTAATTTAATGAAATTAAAAGTTTAAGTTACAAATTAATACAACCTAATAAATTTACAACAAAGAAAAAAAACATTGAATATTATTATATGTGTATTAATTTTGTCCTTGAATTTTCTTTTTCTTAGAAGAACAGAACAAAACAAACAGTAGGTGGGGGACCTTTTCCCAGAGGGGGAAGGTCAATAAACATAGTAAGGAAAATAACGACTCCAACAAACAGAAGTTTCACTATCAACAGCAGATTTAGCCAATGAATCCATCAAAAACGTTGCAGGTCCAATTTGTAAATGTTCTTTTTTTTTTTTTTAATATTATGTTCAATCTTTCAACAAATATTTTTATTTCTATAAGAACTAATATTCTAATTTCATAAATAGATAAAACGTCCCAATTTCAATTTGTAAATATTAGATGATATGAAATTAAATTTGTTTTCACCCATCAACTTAAGCTATTGGATGGTATCAAAGCAGGTTAGTTCATTATATTCTAGGTTCAAACTCCTTGCAACGTTGTTTCCTCCTCAATTAATATTGATTTCCACTTGTTGGGTCTTTTGTGTTTGAAGGATAGTATTCCTTTGTGGCTCCTTCAGCTTGTTGGACACGGAACCCTTTGATTCTTGGTTAATGTCTTTTCTCTGTCTTAAAAAAAATGTTAAATTCTAAAAAATATCATTAAACTTTTCCATTCGCTTAAAAAATATCTCTATACTTTTAAGAGTAGCAATATTACTCCAAAATTTTCACATACCCTTGAAGTATAAATTCTTTAAAAATTTGGACGAAAACTAAGATATGAAATGGTGTAGCAATGATCTAGAAAGATAATTTAGATAATCTCACATCGTTTTAGGCCATCGCCGTACAATTTTAAGACTCGGTTTCTATTAGAAATTCTAAATGGTTTCTATTTCAATGGTAGTTTTGAAACTTTTAGGTGTCGTTTGTTTCGCGGGCATCCTAGATTCCTCCAGAGTGGGCATCTAGATTACCATGTTTGTTTTGCAGTATTGTAAGATGCTCTGGCATCTAGAGATTCCCGTGATCCTAGGACGCCCTTATAGAGGGCATCTCAAAAGTCTTGGATGCCTCTTGAAACATGTGTTTTCCAGATTCTCGAGTTGAGGGCATCCCATTTTACATTTTTGTCCTTTTTAAAAAAAAATTACATACACATATTAATCTTCATTTGTATTATATAATTAAAATAAATATTGTCAACTATATATATCATATTTTTTTTGTTATATCGTAATTCTTATTATTTTTTTAGCAAAATATTTAAATTCAAATTTAAATTAATATTTATTTAATAAAAAATCTAAAATTATGATATATTATTTTGTTGAGAAAAATAACATATAAAAATATTATAAACGGTATAAATTTAAAAAGAAATTTAAATTGATAACAACAAATACATTATATAAGTTTAAATTATGTCATATTAATTATAAATTAATAAATAGTCGTAAGGGCATTCTTAGAACATGTAAATTTAAGACATCCCCAGTAGAATTCCTACCAAACAAATACAGTTATCAAAATATTTTCAAATATCTGTACACAAAAAAAAAATCCTACAAAACAAACATGGTTATCTAAAGATGCGCATCTATAATTTCAAGCATTTAAGATTCTGGTTATCTACATTCCAAAAAGACAAACAGCCCTTTAGGATAAATTATTTTCATACTTATTAAGTTTAAGGTAATTTGAAACAGTAAATCAATTTTATTGTTCAGTTATACAATTTTAAAAAGTGATTTTTAGAAGGTCTAGAATTGTTTTTAAATGATTATTATTTTTGTGTTTCAATAGTATTTTTTTTTAGTTCAAATAATAATACGTGAGATAGAAGATTTAAATCTATAACTTCTTGATCAATTATACATATATCATATAAGTTCAATTATCTTCATGTTGTTATAAATTATTTTGGAATCAAGTTTAGTGGGACAAACAAAAAAAAAATACGAAAGAGATAGAAAAAAAGTAAAAAAATAAAAAAAAAAATAAAAAAGCTACATGAAAGAGAGAAAAAAAAAATTAAAAGGAAGTGATAAAAAAAATTAAGGAATTTCTACATAAAATGACTTTAAAATAAATTTATATTAGGTTAATGTCTTGAACATTTCATTTTCCAAAAAAAAAAAATAAATAAATAAAATAAAAACTTATTGATCTCCCTATTTACAATTTAGTCTTTACCTATATTTATATATATATATATATATATAAACCTAGATGTTTGTGTATCATCTCCCTCCCATGCATAGATTATAGAGTTTCGTACCCATGTCCCCATTGATATTACTTTTTATAAAAAAAAAAAAAGAAGAAAAGTTTTGTTGGACCCCATTTCTTTCTTCCTCCTCTCTTTTTCTTATTTCCGTCTTCTTCTTTCTCCTTTCTTCATCCTCTTTTTTTTATTCTTCCCAGCGACATGAGTTGCAAATGGTTGGCGATGGGGTGTGATGGCTGGCTAGAGACGAACGACAATGGCGTTGTAGTCAATGTTTATGGAAGACTGGAAGTTGCCGACAATGAACGACGGTGGCACAATGGTTGGTGAGAGACGAACGACGATAGCGTTGTGGTCGACGTTGATGGAGGCTACCGACGATGAACGACAGTGCTGTGGTGGGTGAATCTGGGCAGCGACGTGTGCAGATTTGGTAGGTCGATGGCGTAGCTAGGCAGGTTGAGTTTATTTTCAGTAATCCATATTTATCCAGGTTTTTTTCTTTCAAATAATCCATATATATTCGGGTTTATTTCAAATAATCTATATATATGGTCGATCTAATATGGGTTGAAAATGGATGGATAATGGATCTGAGTGTATTTGTATATTTTGTTTTTAATTTCAATGGCAAACATATATATAGATTCGGCTACAATACCATCTACCATTATTATTTTAATATGTACTATTGTTTAAATATAGTTAGTATGCAATATTCTACTGTATATTGCAAATTCACCCAGTTTTTCCCTACAATATATATCAAATATATATAATATTGAACCCTACGAATTTCGTTTGTTTTTTAAATAATTTGATCTAATTTGTAGCCTATAATATGATGTATATATTTGTAAAATAACTAAATATACATGGACATATATGAAAAAGTATGCACAATATATAGTTCAATAAAAATAAGACTAATTAATGTAATATATTTCATTGTTCGTATATTTAAAAATAACCATGAATCTAACCTATGGTATATATGAGATAATAACGCAAAATATAAACAAACTTAAAATAAACAATGGACCATAATTGACAAACTCAAATAAGTCAGACCATCATATAAAAATTGCATTATAATGAATACTAGGATATATACTAAATAAACAATGAACCATATTACATGTAAACAAATAATACTCAAAATAAACCATGGAATATATCAAATAATAAATTATACATGAAAAAGAAAAAAAAAACAGAAAGTGAAATGAAAAATAAAAAAATCACATAAATGCATTTTCTCTTCCCAATTTAAAATGGAAAAAAATTATATTAAATACATTTTCTTTCTCCGTGACAAATACATATTATCTCCCCAACATTAAGTGAGCTTTGTAAATTGAAAAAAAAAATAAAAAACGAATATAAATAAATGAAAAAAGTGGTAGAATTGTCCAAAATTAACATTAAAAGTCTTTTTTGAAAAAGTTCAAATTTAAACACATTTATGAAATATAGGGCCCAAAGATGACTTTTTATGTAAAAATTTCAAAAATTAAGGGTCTGTTATCGGATTCTGTTTTATGTTTTCAGATTATTAAGTTCAGCGAATATGTGTTTAGCAGACAACCTGAATTCTATTTCTGAAAGTTGTTTATAAATTCAGCGATTCAAACCGTGTAAATTCTTAAAACAACATTTTTATCTTTTCATTGTATCAAGAATTTGAATTTTAAAATTTAAAATGCATAATTATATTAAATAAAGATAAAAATATTTAGAAATATAGAATGTCATGTTATAAACACAATTCAATTTTTTTTAATTAAAATATGTATTATGTTATTATTATAAATTAGGTTAAATTCCAAATTTAGTCTCTATAAAATTATAAGTTAGTTCATATAGTTTTAAAATTTAGACTTTAGTTATTATGGTTTGATACAACTTCATATAGTATCCCTATGCTTTGTTAAATCCTCCTAAATAATCTTTGTCATACGGATTATTTATGAAACTTTTATCAAACCATAGGAGTTATTATAAATCGTAAGACCTAAATTTTTAACTTCTTCCAAATCATAGGGACAAAAATTTTAACTCATCCCATAAATTATATAATATTACAAAATAATAATTATACAATTTTTTAAACATAAAACTATATTCATAAATAAATTGATAATAGTTTATTGTCAACTTATATTTAGTGGGTAACTACAACTAGTTTGTAATTGTTTAAATTAGAATCTAATTTCTAAATTATGCGACCAAACACATATCTAAAAACATGAAATCCAAGTGTGTTTTCATTTAATCCCTTCTCTTCAAATTTTTATTTTCAGATTCTCTTTGAAACAAGTCCTAAAAGAAAGGAAATCAATTGGATGTTGCCTGTCGGTTTCACATTTTTATAAATAGTTTTGAATGTTTTCTATACCAAAACATATAAAATGATAAAAATAATATACAAGAACTAGTTGAGTCCAACGAATTCACGTTGTCTCTTTAAGACAATTTTACTCACTCTAGTGCCTGAGTTTCGAGAGTAATTGTCTTCCAAGATAGAACAGATTACCTTTCTTCTAGAGGTAGCACCCCGTCCACAAAATCAACGAACTTGACTTTCTGGATATACCAAACTTTTACAATTTTGAAATGGAGAGAATTTTTCTTTTTAAAGAAGGAACTTGCTGATGGAAAAATCTCATGTAAAAAATAAATTGAAGTAAGGCCATATTTATAGACTAATTCGTGGTCATTCAATAGTCGTGTCTTTTCTTCAATTTGGTTAATAATGAAACAATGCAATTATTCATGAAGGAATACAACTTATGAATTTTAAAAATATGTAACCGAGTTACCTACCATTTATTCCAACATTGAAAAGATTACAATAGCATTACATATGGAAAAAAAAAAAAAAAAAAAAAAGGCCTAAAGTGAAAGTGACTGACATTATGGGGGGAAAATGGTAAAAATGAAGCGATAAATTTTAAGAAAGAGAAAATAATTTAGGGAGATGGTGATTGTAAAATATTTTCTATAACCATTTGATTTTGGTTTGATTGTATACGAAAAGTAGGTCTGTTTTCTCATAATATTTTAATAATAATTGTTACTTTTTTTTAAGTAGATAATTGAATTCTTAGTGCGCCAAAATCTAAAATAAAAATAAAAATTATTATTTTTATTTTAAAATTTTGGCTTGAATTTTAAAAATATTTCTAAAATATATGCAAGATAACAAATAAATCAATAGGTGCAAGTGATATTTGATATGAAAATCCTAGAAATTGTAATTAGGAATCCTTTGATGAACCCTTATTAACAAATTCCAAAACCCCCAAATCGATTGATATCAATTTAAAAGGAAAAACTAGAATTGGATTACTTTTGATCGAAAATCAAGAGATAAGAAAAACTAGTTCCTTACTCCAAGTTCGAACATTCCACAAAGCAAGATGACCAGACTTACCAGAATGTTCTTGGCATGCAACTCTGAATTCAAGAATTGCAAAAGAATGGTGATGAGGCTATGTCATCCATTAGGGAATTTTCATTCAAAGAAAACCCTAAAAACTCAAACGTCGAAAAACTACGTCCTGTGTTTCCCTTTTCCCCCTTAAAACCCATCCCAATTAATCCAAGGGACTTCAAAAGTCTATTCTACCCCGACTAAAAATTCAAATAAAACATATATGGGTCCAATAATGAAAATACAAAAAAAAAGTCTGTTTGCAAATATTAAAAAAACGAGAATTAAAAATTTAACAAAGTTCAATTGGTTTCGTCTTGTAGCATTATCTGAAACCAATTATAGAATTTATGATCAGATGTTGCTACTTGAATCTCCTCAATTGAGTTCATCTCCATTTGTATGCGAGAAATCAATGCTAATTGTAGTTTCTTGGCTTTTGAGCATGTGATTGGTCCCCGAGGTAATACGAGGAGGCCCTGGTTCATATCAGTATTGATAGGCTTAATTTAAAAAAAAAATAAAATCAAATGATTGTCAAACGGGATCTTGAGAAGACAAACAGATTGAATGAGGGAGGAACAAAAATGTTGGAGAAAAAAATCAAAATTTAAAATAAATGCATTCGTGATTAACTATTTAACAGCCTAAACATAACTCAACTAATTTAGGCTCCCATTAGTAATTGTTATTGGTTTTTGGTTTTTAAAAATTAACTATATTTCCTTTTTAATTTCTTACCATGATTTATAACTTTCTTAAGTACAAGAATTGAATTCTTAGGCAAATTTCAAAAATAAGTTTTTAAAAACTACTTTTTTTTAGAACATATATGACTAAGAGGTAATGGGTTCAATACATGATGGTCACCTACCTAGAAATAAATTGGTTATCTTAGATATATACACTTGACCAATAGATCAAAAATTGAAACTCTCCTACTCACATGTTGAAAAAAAAAGTGTTTTGACTGACAAGTTGAAGTAAATGAAGATCATAATTAATTTAAATTTGTCCAAGTCTATCGTTTTAAATTTTCAATTTAATTTCTATACTTTTAAGTTTTGTTTCAATTTACAAATTGTCCAAACCAATATTATATTGAAACACTTTTAAGTGACATGAGTGCATGTTTGACTGTGATTTTGAAACGGTTAAAATCATTTTGTCACGTTTAAAATTACTCTAAAACACACCTATAATCACTAAAAATTAATTCGTTATTTAATTTTAAACTTTTAAACGTATTTTTCATATCAATAAATTTGATTTTGAATTATTAAAAATATTTTTTTGAGTAATTTTGGCTATTTTAAAATCACTCCCAAATATGATAATAAATTAATATTTTCTATTTGGCGTTGTATGCGTGTTCTATTAAAAAAAAAGAGTGAAATAGAGTGAATTATGGGGACTTTTTGGCATATGAAAGACCGATTAAAAATGATTTATGAAGTTTATCCAAATTTTAAAAACACTAAACTCAAATATTAAAGATTAAATTTAAATAGAAAAATTAACTACATGGATTAAATTTATTAGTTAACCTAATAGTCAACTGATTGACTTGAAGGTTACTCATACGAAAGAATGGTACTGGTTGAGGGTCGCTCAAAGTAAGATTTAAAGTCCAAAGAGTATCGAAAAAGGATATAGGAGAGTGCGTGTTCCAAAAGAGAAATGTCAATGCTTCAGGGTTTGGACCAACCAATTGAAAATAAACAAGTCGAGGTTAGACTGATACTCTGCAACCTCGAGTGCGAGCAACGTCCCTAACATCCCTATCATCACACTCAACTGTGGGCACATGTCAAAGGACTAGCTTATAAATAGTCTTATTCAACCATCTCAAATAAAAAGGCGTAAATAATCTCCAAAAGAGATTTTCGAACTTACTTTTTTTAGTGCTTAGCCAAATTAATCACTCTCAATACTAACTTAAACATCTGAGTGCAATAGGCTCGGCACTAGGCAGGTGTAAAGGTCTATTACACAGGTTAGCTTAGACTAGATTGATATTAAATCAGAGGAAAGGACCCAGGTTAGCTCAGATTAGATTGACATCAAATTAGAGGAAAGCGGGTTGAAAGTCAAGGTCACTTAACACCCACATCAAAGCTTGTAGGAGTCAAATGTCGATTGTTGTTGTGTCGTGAAAAATCTACTGCCTTGAAAGTAAAATCGGCGCGACCTCGGTGCTAAATCGTCAAAGCCGGTTGCTCCCCAAGGTTAACACAACTCCCGATCGCTGACGTGCACTTGTCGGAGAACGGGTTGGAATCAATGAAACTTGCTCAGAAATCAGTGAAGAACCAAGATCAAAAAATAAAATTCTTGTCTCACTTTTTCCTCCAAATTGAGAGTTCTTTTTTTAAAGAAAAAATAAGAACCACTTTTAAAACAAAAAGAAAATCATTTTCAAATTAATTTTAAAACGGTTTTAGAATTAATTGAGACAAACAATTAATTCTTGAATTAATTAAAATGATTTTCCGTTATCTTTTCTTTTGTTATATTAGTCATTCCCAACAATCCCCCACAAATGACGGGTATAACAAACAAAACAAAAAAAAATATTTTATAAAACCTATTTTCTGAGCAAAGTTAGGAGACCAAACTTAAACATCAATATCTTGACGATTTGAATTGATGCATAGTGAAATGGGGCAACAACTTTGTTAGAGAGAGTGGTTACCTCTTGAACTTTTAATAATTATGGTTGAGACCCCCACAACATGTTTTACTCCTTAAATTTCTATTGATTCCGCAATAAAAAGCGTGCTATTTAAGGCCATGCACATAAAACCTCGGGTCAACGTGAAAGCTCTAGAAAAAAAAAACCCTTAAACTTTTTCATAGAAGGCAGTCACACCTTCACAATCACGTTAATTGCTTCATCAAGTCTATCACAATAGACCACTCAAAACTGAGCTATGAAGATTTTACAGTTATCCATCAAGTCCATACTAGGACCAACTTCATCAAATCTGTCAAAGACAAACCACTCAAAACTGAGCTATGAAGACTTTACAGTAATCCATCAAGTCCATACTAGGACCACCCAAAAGAAGCGCTATGAAATTTTTAAAGGTTTTAGTTCTGTCCATCAAGTCCACACTAGGACCACCCAGATAAAGAGGTATGGACCATCAAGTCTATCGCAATAGACCACCTAGATAAAGGGCTATGAACCACTATAATGGTTTAGTGAGAGAATCTGCTAAATTCCTCTCAAATCTTACAATGAAATAATCCTCCTTTTAGTAACTGTTTCACAGCTCCATGTTTGAGACTTTTATGCCTCCTCTTGCCATCATACACATTATTCTTGGCAATTCCTATGGCAGCGTGTGAATCACAGTGCAAAGGGATTGCTATTAATGCCCCCAAAATGATACATCTCCTAGTAGGCTTTTAAGCCACTCATACCGATGCCCCCACAATGGTGCATCTGGGGTTCTAAGCCACTCTGCTTCTTGTCCTGCTAATTATAGAACAATAAATTCAGACTCTATGGTGGACCTTGCTATACAAGCCTGTTTTGCAGACTTCCATGAAATAGCTCCTCTACCCAATAAGAACGCATCCACTAATAAAGCTTACTTACTTCGTCATTCTAAGTTACCCAGTTTGCATACACTACCATTCTAGTATGGCAGAAAAATATTAGAATGCAAACAATAAACTATTGTACCCTTAAGATACCTTAATAAATGGCGAAGGACAATCAAATGATCTTTATCAGAATTATGTGTATATCTACTCAATCTTCTCACATCATATGCAATAACAGGTCTAGTATAGTTCATAAAAAACTTAATCCTATAATCTTTGCATATTGAGATCGATAAACACCATTTTCCTTATTTTTCTTAAGACTCATACTAGCATCATAAGGTGTTCTTACATGAGCATCATCAAAGCAAACAAATCTCTTTAGCATTTTTCAATGTGTGATTGATATAAAGAAAATCTATTTTCACTTTTCCTTATCTTAGCACCAAGTATCACATTACCCCCACCTAAATCTTTCATTTAAAAAATGTGAGGATATAAATAACTTAGTATTGTTACTTATATCTATGTTCGTATAAAAAATCAAATATCGTCAATATACAAATAGATAATCACACAATCAGCTCCAAATAACTTTGAGTAAACACATGTATCACAATATAGTTTACTTTAAAACCTTATAGAGATTGTGTGAATTTACATAACTTCAGGTAGTGCCACACATATATTTCCTCGTCTATCCATTTGATGTATTAGATGGCTACGTATTGCTGCAAATGCTATCAAGACTCTATAGTAGCTATTTTAGTCATACGAGAGTATGCATTGGAATATTTGATGTCTTATTTACATTTACCGAATTGATTTATTTCAATGTCTCTTCATAAGCTACTAAATAGTTAATCGACATTTTCTCTTTTCAAGATTATAGACATGCTCAATAACTGTATACTTTCAATCAATTGAAATATATATGTACATTTATGTACGCATAATCATCTCCTATCTAACTAATGTGGGACTTTGGTCATATTCCAACAATCCTCTCTTCGAACAAAGGACCAACTGAGTCTCCCCTGAAGTAGTCATTCATCCATCTAACTCTTATCTAGGCTAAATCTTTTTCACCATAACATACTGCCTATTCGATAAAGTTCAAACATGGATCACACCACGACTACTTTCGAGGTCCCGCTACATCTTTGTTCGACACTTCAGGATTATATCAACATGACTAAACTAGGAACAAGATTTTGATACCACTTTACAAAATAAGTTAGAAATTGTCCCATACCAATTTTCAAAATCAATATATGTAATGGGCAAGGCATATCAAAGACTTATATCAGACATTCTAAATACATCAACAATGTGCATCACATAATCATACAAATTTCAAACAGTAAACATATACATCCAACAACTCATAAGGCCGTCAACAGAAGAACCACTTAAAAGGAACAACTTTCTAAATATCTTCACAATTGGTATTGTATCTACTTTGGGCATAAGCCCTCATAGCCTTACTTTTGGATTTGACCTAAAAAATTCTCATATGAACAGAGATAGTTGTTCTAACTTATATACCCATGAAAAATCCTTATAAAATATTCACATATTTTATTGTTTAGATAATATCTCAAATTACCATCGATTCTACATGCTTCCACATAAAATTGATGAAATTTACATATTTTCATATTGCCAACAAATAATGTTATATGGCCAAACTATATTATAAGTAATTATAATACTTTTCAACTTCAAGAAAATTAATGGCCAAACATAATATTCTTTTTAACATGAATCATGCATAACAAAGTACCACATCCAACATTATTCAGAATTGATCACATTAGCATCTCATTTGAGGTAATAGAGTTTACTACTCATGAAATATTCAAACATGTACTAATCAAATATATATTGAGTATCATGCTCAAATATAGCAATGGAATAAAATTGTTAAATTTTCATACCACGTATAAACAATGTGAGCTTAAAATTATAGGACAACCTATGTAAAGTTCATTAAAAAAAATAGCCAGAGAAAGCTCAACCATGCAAGTTATATTTGTTGAACAAATTATCAACCAAAATATCTTCAATAGACTTAAAAATTAAACTTTGATTTCTATCACCATTTGAATCCCATCTAGAAAATCTTTGTCATCAACATCCAAATTGAAGAATGGGAGGCAATTGTGGAACAAATCATCAAAATATCTTCACTTAAAAGTCATTATATTTGATGATTAACAACCACAAGACCCACTATACAAACTATCTATCACATGCACATATGACAAATCAACATAAATCAATCCACCAATCAAAAGTTGTAACTCAATATGTTGAGTTGTATCCCCAAATTTCTCAAGTCATACTAACAAATCATTTTGAAAATAAGTGCATAATTAATTGGGTCATTATTTTCTTAATTTATTCTCCCAAATATCTAATTTTCATCTTTTCTTAATTTTACTTCCCAATTTAGAATGAAAATTTTCCTAACTTTGGGTCAACTTTTATCAATATCAAAATAAACAATCAAACAAAAATGAAGCTACCATGGTTAAATTTAAAGTCAAATAATTTACCAAAAGAAAGGTGGAAAGATGAAATTAAATTAAATTAATACCTAGCAATCTCAATGAACAAAGTCCACAGTTTTGGTGCCATTAGCAAGAGCATTCCATAATCTGGATCGCCACTCCAGAAAGGCAGGTAGTCGCTCCTTCTCCACTAACACCTCGACACCATATAATCGAAGTTTATTGATCCCGTCACTAGATAGTCCCGAGTACTCTTTCTTATGTCTTAAATGCCCTCACTTTCAGGTCCTTCTCAATGACAACTCTTCCTTTCCAAGCCAATCAAATTACATCTCAACTCAGATTGATCCAATCTTCTGTGTACCTCTAAGAGATTTCCCAAATTATTCTTCATATATTTTGGTACAACAATTGTTGGCAATTCCATTTTGTATAATCCACGGGTAGCCACGTACCAGGAGAAGTCCCCAATGTGATCCATATGATCATGGGAGATGAAAAAGAAGTTCTAGCGTATGGCCTTTTGAAGGCAGTGACCAATATCAAAGGCCAAATTGAGGGTTGGGAAAATGATGCAAGTTTCATGGCCTCCAATCAACAAGCCCTTAATTGGGTATCCTTCCATTTGCATTCCTTTCCTCACTTCCATCAAGTCTGAGTCTAAACTTTTGCTGCTACATTCGGTTTCGACTGCCATGGATGAAAAATGACTTGAGTGAGTGTTTCTTCAAAACACAAGCCGCAACTCCAATTTGAACACATCTGGAACCTTTCCAAATTTTATCGACATTGGGTAGAGATTCTGCTTTCAAATGGTAGGAGTCAAATGTCGATTATTGTTGTGTCGTGAAAAATCCACTGCCTTGAAAGCAAAATCGACGTGACCTCAGTGCTTAATCGCCAAAGCCGGCTGCTCCCCAAAGTTAACACAACTCCCGATCGCCGACGTGCACTCATCGGAAAACAGGTTGGAATCAATGAAAATTGCTCAGAAATCAGTGAAGAACCAAGATCAAAAAAATAAAATTCTTATCTCACTTTTTGAGAGTTCTTTTTTTAAAGAAAAAATAAGAACCACTTTTAAAATAAAAAGAAAACTGTTTTCAAATTAATTTTAAAACGATTTTTCGTTATCTTCTTTTGTTATATTAGTCATTCCCAACAAAGCTCAATATAGATGAAATCCGAGTGTCAACCATATTCAACTCAAAACAATATGAAGTTTATAAATTTGACGTTCACTCTAACAACCAATGAGGCTTGGGTCCCATCAAAATAATAACAACAATAATATTAAAAAAATTAATATAAAAATTAAAATTAAAGGAGAAAAAAAAGAGCTCCAATAAAGCAGACAGCACGCGGAGCAAATTCCTTTAAGAAAGTTGAGCTTTTAGCCTTATCTTGACTTTATTACCATATTTATTTCCCCGTTCCCTGGAATTCGTAACAAGCTCACAATTTAATATTTTCACAATATTCTTTTTTTCTTTTTATCTACGTCTAAATTATATATGCTATAAAAATATGAATATTCGAATTTTCCCACTGCAACTAACTCTCCTCCCTCTAACTACTACTTCTCAAGCAATGATTACGTATTTTATAATATTTAGATGCTACGTAATTAATTAATATACGAGTATGGTTGAATGATAAATCAAAATGTATTTATTCTACTAAAAAATAGTTAATACACTTTTTTAAAATTTAAATTCACATTTGTTATAGTTAAAATTAGAAAAACCTCTAACCTAGTTAGAAATTTATCATTATTATTATTATTATTTTTATTTTTATTTTGTTTTAATAAAGTGAGTTAGAGAGTCTAAAATAGATATTTTAGGATAAATGTAATAACTAAGTCTCAAATAAAATTAGGTTTGAAAATCTTATTTTATTTTCTTAATTTAGATGCATTAACGAATATTTGAATTACTCTTAGCTATACTTGGAGAATTATGTTAAAGAAATTAACACAAACCGGCAGAAAAAATAATATTTTTTTCCCATAAATGAATTGGTTAGTTTATTTACATTTTTTTTTTTCTAAGCCAGTTTATGTACATGATTGAAAGGCTATTTTGAAATTGGGGAAAAAAATTATATTTCATTCATCAAGTCTTTAAAAAAATTGCCGAAAAATGTAAAAAAAAAAATTGAGAATAAAAAGAAGGCAACGTGTGCAATTTCGGTGCTGTGGTAAGGCCGTTAGGGCACCAAAGTCAAAGGAAGAGCGACGGCCGGCCTCCGTCGGCCGTCGCCGACGGCCATACCTCACCGGGCGGAGAGTACCGAGAAGGCGTACGAACACGTCGTCGACGAAGACGAAGGAAGGTTTCTGTCGTTCATCCTTTCCCCAAATGGAACAATCTTCGGCTTCTCACGGTTATTCATCATCTCTTCATCAATAGACAACAAATCAACGACGAGCATTTCAGTATCCGGCGGCTCCTCCACCGCGACGCGGCCTTCAAGCATATCCACCACCGTCGCCATCGTCGGCCTCAGCTTCGCCTTCTCTTGTATACACCACAAACCCACACAAACCAGTTTCCGTACCTCTCTCTCGTCAATCGTTCCCGTTTCCAAGAGCCTTTTATCCACAGCTTCCATTAATTCCCCTTCCTTCATCTTCGCACTCACGATTCGAGGAAAATACTGCCATTTCCTCTTAGATCTGTCCTCTCCATTTTCAACTACGCTCACATTCCTCTGACCTCCAACTAGTTCCAGAAGAACCATTCCGTAGCTGTATACGTCCGATTTCTCTGAAATTCCGTTCTCCAATAGCCATTCCGGAGCCAAATACCCCTTCGTCCCTCTCATCGATATCATTATTCGGCTCTCATCTTTCCCCATCAGCTTCGACAATCCGAAATCCGATACGATTGCTTTGTAATTTTCATCGAGAAGGATGTTTTCCGGCTTCACATCGAGATGTAAGATTCTCGATCGGCAATCATGGTGAAGGTAGGCTAGGGCTTTAGCAACATCAATGGCGACTCCATATCTCAGATCCCAAGCTAAGCAACCGCCAGGACGATTACGATTCTTGTGCTTAGGTTTTTTGGGGAAAATCCAGCAATCCAAGGATCCGTTCGGTACAAATTCATAGACGAGAAATCGAGGTCCAGATGAATTAGTACAGTAACCAATTAGACGAACGAGATTAATATGCTGAACACTAGCAATGGCGGATACCTCCGCTCGAAACTCTTTGTCTCCTCGATTCTCGCCCTCGATCCGCTTGACGGCTACTGCAGTGCCGTCTTTGAGGATTCCTTTGAAAACGGAACCGGAAGATCCTTGTCCTATCAACGCTCTGAAATAGTCGGTCGCTTCCTCGAGCTCTTTGTACCGGAACTTCGTCGGAACTCCGGCGACCTTTCTTAAGAAACTATACTCGATCCGAAGCTCTCGACCTTCGGAAACTAACTGAGACTCGAGCTGTTTTCTTCTCCGGTTGTATCGTAGTCTGATCACCATATAAACCAAGATAGCGGCGGTGAGGGATACATCAATCCCGCAAATAAGGAAAAAAGGCTTGGAAAATTTCAGGAAAATTCGAGCAAGAATGAGGAGAAGGATGAGGAAGAGGATTAAGGAAAGAGCAATTATGTTGGCTTTCTTATCCTCCATGGAAATTTCTTGCTCCAGGTTTCTGTTAAACAGAACAGATTCACATTTCTCTTCTTCTGTGAAATCTGTGTCTGGGGAGAACTAGGAAGAAGAATAGTCTTAACAATTTTATTTTATTTTATTTTTTCTTTTTGGTGGGCCGACTGGCAATTGCAAATAAATTTGCCGAGTCCATCTCGTTGACTGACTGATATTTATTATTATTTTAACAATTATAAATGCTTTTTTAAATGCAATTAACAGTTTAATTGAAAAATTAAAGTATCGATATATTTACATATATGGATAAAATATTTATATCCACAAACATTTTTTCTTTCTTTTTGTAAATAAATAAATTTTTTAAAATTATTTACGTTAATAATTGAGTTATTCTTGCTCAAACTAAGTTTTAGAATAGAAAAGTCACATGAGACAACATAATTTTAATTTTTTTTGTCCAATTTCTTGAAATTTTGAAGGATACATTAGAAACTTTTTATTTTTATTAGTGTTGTTACGGGGAAATTTTGGCCTAGCCAAATAAAATTAAAAATTAGGATAAGATAAAATAATATAAATCAAAATAATTTGAGATAAAATAAAATGAAATAAGAAATGATTTGATCTTATTTAAGATTAAGGAAATCTCATATCCTAATCCTAATAAATTTAAGATAAATCTTAAATCAAATCTTCTATAAATACACTATAATAGCTTTATAAAAGGTAATTTAAAACTTCTGACTTCTTCTCTATTGTCTAGTTTTCTTACTGACTTAGGCATTGGAGTTATTTTCTTTGTTTTACAAGTCCTCTCTTTCTCAAATTATAAATTTACCGTGTTGTTGCGTAGAGGACGGGTGCAATTTTCTTTGATCAAAACTTGGCATCAACAATTATTATTATTGTTATTATTATGCTTGATTGTGATCAATTCAATAAGTATTATGTTATAAAAGACCAAATTGAAACTTCTTAGATGGTGAGAACTCAATTAAAAAAAAAAAAACTAAATACTAAAATATATTTTAGTCAAATTATAAGATTGTCTGGTCATAAATTTATCAGTTGCAATTTAAAAAGTGGCCATATCACTCTAAAATAGAGCCAGAAAGGTAGTTATAATTAAATTAACTTTAATTTCAAACCATTCTTAAAACATGCTCTACAAATATATTTAATTTCTTGATCAATTTCAAAAAGGAAAATAAAAATGAAGGGTAATTATAATAGGTAATACTTTTAAAGCTAATAATTATGTGTACATCAATATTTTTTTAAGAATTACAAATATAGCAAAATATATCGATAATAAACTCTTACTAGTGATAGAGTTCTATTTATCACTGTTAGACTCCGAGAGATAGATATAAATTTTGCTATATCTATATTCTATACATTCTTTTGTCTTGTGTTATATTTGTTAATATTTTGGACATGATTGCTATGTTTATGACTACCCTTGCTATATTTGCAACTGCATCTAAAATTAAAAGATTACATTTTTTAGTTGTCAAATTTTGACTTAATTTTTGAAAACATCAATAACAAATAGACTTATGCGTGAAAGCTGGGGAGTAATGTTCAAAAACTAGTTTAAAAAAAACACAAACACAAACAGAACCAAATCTATATATATACTATACTAAAAGAGGCAATAAGGGGAGAATTTTTATCTTCCTTTTTTTTGTCCTTAAAGCTTATTAGAATTCCTATTCTACCCTCACAACCCTTCCTAATATTTTTAATACCTCTTGTTCTGCATTTACTACACCTTTTCGACTTGACGCATCACTTCATATAATAACTAAAATTCATATAGATACACATCCCTTCGTATCATAACTACACATCTCTTCACATAAACATTTTCCTTCACATCCTATATCCATTTTCAAAATATCCCACAATAAAAAAGAATTTTAGAATGATAATATTGAAGTTTCCATTTCATTTCAAGATGGTCGCAATCGTCCTCCATATAATCGTTTTGTTGGTTACTTTTTTTTTCAGTGGATTTCTGTTGCCACCGCCACCCAAGGCGCTAACTGGACGGTAAAATCTCTAAAAGAATTCTCTAGCTAGGACTCTTCTATTCGTAATGAAAACCAGGTGAGTTTCTTCCCTCTATTTTTTTTTTTTTTTTTAATTTTGAGAAAGAGAACCTTTTTATTTTATTATTTACTTTTTAGATGGTTTCTTTTTTTTTCTTTCCTTTTCAATAAACATAGTAAAATTTTATATTTTTTTTTTCCTTCCAGATTAGTAAATTTAATTGTGAACTCATGCACAATTTTAAAAAAAAAAATTGATTTTATAAAATATATTCTTTTTTTCTCTCTTTCTTTTTCATCTCTAGAAATCATTATATTTGGAGAAGCACACCAAAAAATTATCCATAATATAATAAGATCAAATAATAAGTTATCTTATTTTGTCTATTTTTCTTATCAATTTTATTTAACAAATTTCATTTCAATTACCTTATATGTATTTTAATTTTATTCATCTCATCTACTTTATAATCTTTTTCTTTCTTTACTTTTATTCAAGTCAAATATTTAAAATCTAAACTCAATTACATGTATGTTCATTCAAAAATCTTATTTCTGTATTAAAAATGATGTCTCAAAATTTTCTACCACAAATTTATTATTTATATTTTGATTTGAATGGAGAAGAAATATATATTTAATTTTCATAATTTTAATCTTTGTTTTAAAAAGTAAAAGTATCAAATCACAGTTATTATACAAATTAGATTGTTTTGGTTATTTCACCTTTCAATTTTATTGAACAAAAGATTCAAAATTGTTTCATTTCTAAGTTAAAAATCTTGAAAAATTCAAAATTACAAGATATAATTTTTAATAAATATATTGTACAATAAACAATAAATATATAGTTTTACATTCACAATAAATATATAGTTTTATGTATCTTTTTTTACTTCATTGACAATTATTTACTAATTAAATTTAAAAAAAAATCTCCATCGAAATTTAAATTTGATCATAGAAATTATATCATAAACAATATAAACATTTTAAACCACGTGCATCATATGTGTCCCTATCTAGTAGTTATTAAATGGACTTTAAATTGTTACAATTAGAATTATGTTCCAAAATTTTTGAACTTCTGACCTTTTGGTGAATAGTACATATTTTATGTGAATTGAATTATGCTCGTGTTAGTTCAATAGTATTGGTTTACCCTTGTATTATTCCCACATGAATAACTATATTCATATTTATTTTTAGTTCAACTAAAAGTTTAGTTTTTGAATTTTTAAGTTTGTGTCTATTTAGTTCATAAATTTTTAAAAGTGTCTATTTCAATTTTGTAGCCATGGGCTCCTGAACAGTAAAACAAAATACGTAAACTCTTGATTTTGTGTTCAATAAGTCTACAAAATTTTCAAGTTTATGTCTAATAGGTTCTTGACCTCTTCAATATTTTTGTTAATTCACGAACCCATTGGAAATAAAATTCAAAGCGCAGGACCTTATTAGCACATATAATTCAACTTAATATCTAATAGCTTGATTATTTTTTAAAATTGAAAGTTGAGATACTTATTAGACATTTTTTTTTTTTTTTTTTTTTTTTGCATTTCAATGACCTATTACCTTTTGATCAAATTTGAACTTTTGACCACTTTGATGAGGGCACTCTAACTAGTTAAGTTATGTTCATGTTCATTGATAACTACTGTTGGGTTTTATGCCCTAAAACTCGTAGATAGTAAATGTTGTATTTTGACCGTCATTAATAAATTGTTATTAATTATTATTCAATAAATGTTATTGATTATTTTATCTTGTTTTAATAACCCTAAAATCTAATAAACTAACATCCTATGCTGTTTTATGAGTCTTGAACAATATGTAGAGACATATGGGGATCAATGTTCAAGTTACAGCCTAAAGGGTCTATAGTATAAGGATAGGGCTGAGTACCTTATCCTGGTAACACTATGGATACGGGTCACTTTGTATTTGATACAAACGCAATGATCCAACGTGTTCTGTAGGAGGCATGCGAGTGGGGGTATCCTATACAATGAGTTTGCATAAGACTGTACCACGAAATAGTAACCACTAGATGTAACTCCGTTGACTGGTTAGGTTTCTATTTCAATAGGTTGACCTAGGCAACTTAGTCTTAATCTTGAGTATATTATGAACTCCTGTTCACGAGGCATTGTCCTTTGATTTGTATGGGTGAGAATGACTCATTTTCCGACTCGATATGCCTACCATTTTGAGGATAAGACTGAGTGGGGAGCTGGGTACATAATTATACAAAATGGATTTCACTCCTTCCTGGTAAGTAGATAACTGTTCTCTTAAGTGGCGTCTCCGGGACTTGAACAAAGAGCCCTACCCTCTCACTGGCCCGAGAGGGATTTCTATTTGAACAGGTTGTTCATTAGAGGAGCACTGATACTTAAGGATTTAGAAGTAACCTAGGGGTATAACGGTAATTTGACCCAGCTGGTGTTACGAACACTTGTGAAGGACTAACTTGCTATTATTGGTCTATACGTGGACACAAAAATATATCTACAGTGAGAAAGAGTGCAGCTGTGGGTCTTTAGTGGAGTGTATCCACAGTTAACGAATATTGATTAATGTGGTTAATGAGTTTAGCCCATTAATCTCATATCGTTGGAGCTTCTGATCTGTAGGTCCATTAGGTCCCCTTCCTAGCTCGTAACGAATATTGAGGTAATTAATTCTTAGATAAAATTTTACTAAGGGAAAAGTATAATGTATAATGATACATTATAATATAAACTTTATTTTACAAATTAAACTTTATAGTATAAATATAATTCTGGATATGATTCAAAGTTAATTTATGAGAGAATTAAATATTTGAAATTGTTCAAATATTATTTTAATATGGATTAGATTTATATTAAAACTATAGGTTAAAATTAATGCGCATTAGATGTACATTAAAACTATAGGTTATGAGAAAAATATATTTGAATTTGATTCAAATGCAGGTTAAAATTAAATATTTGATATTTAATTTAATAATTAATTAATTGGAGAAATTAATTAGTTATTTAATTTAATCTAATTTAATTTAATTTAATTTAATTAATTGAATTAAAACTGTAGGATATGTGAGAGATGTTCATTTAAATATAATTTAAATTAATTGGTTAATTAAATTAGATTTAATTAATTATTAATTATTAATTTTATTAATTTAATTGAATTAGTTGGTTGGTTGTAACTGTCACGTAGGGGAGTTACTTGGATAACACCTCATTTTTTCTCATTTCCTTATATAGTTTGCAACAGAAAAATAATTGTTGCGTTCTCTCTAAAAAAAATTCTCTCAGAAAGAAAAGCAAAAAAGAGCTCTCCGTATTTCTTTTTCCTTACCAAAGGTTCAAAGAAAAGGAAGGACTCCAAGTGGTGGTGATCCAGTTGTTCCTTTCCTGTAAGTTTACTTTTCTCTTTTTTTATATACAATATGCTTAACCTAGGCTTTTAGATTTCATTTAGTTTTTCAAAATCCTAATATTAATTTTGAGTTAGGATTCTTATAAGTTTCCTCTGCGCTAGGGTTTTAATCCCTGCAATTGGTATCAGAGCCATCTTAAAATTTAATTTAGATTTTGAAATTTGCATTGGTTTGGTGGGTTTACTGCATTTTGAATGTGGATATTGCATTGAATGTTTACGGTAAAATATGGCCATAGATTTACATTTTTTTTATTGGATCAATTGTAAAGACCCCTACATTTTTGGGCATTTTACTGTAAATCGAGTCTTTATAAATTCGTGTCTAGATCAGGTTCGTTCTACTAAAAAAACGACAACAAATTTGCCCAAATCGGATGTCCAGAGGCCAAGAAATTGAAATTTTTTTTCTTAACTGTACAAAAGAAAAAAGAAAAAAAGGGCTTGCGGCTAGCGCTGACGTCAGCAGTGCCTGGTACCTTTTAGGCTAGCACGTCAGCGTGATGTCATCCTTGACATCATGCTGACATTAGCGCTAGATGGGCTAGTTTAGATATTTTTGGGTTGGTTTGATTCGTTTTTGGTCCAGTTCGCGCCTATTTCAACTATTTTGGTTAGGTTTTGTTATTTTTTTGGCTTGGTTTGCTGTTTTGGGACCCGGTTCGAAGCGGTTCGAGGATTTTGGGTCCAGTTTTGGTGCGACAAAGACTAATTTTTAGGATACATTTAGCTAAATTATTGTAATTTAATGCTTTATTTTATCCAAGGGGCCAATTTTACCGGTTCAATTGTTATTTAAATGCTTTATGGATGTCATTTAGATAAATCCCACCTTAGGTTAAGCATGTTCATGCATTTTAATATGTTATAAATGTTATAATGTATGGTTTTAAATGCATAATTAATAATTTCATTAGTAATTTAATATATGTTGATATGTTAAATATATGAAATTGGAAAAGTATGATGCATGACATTAATTTAGTTAAATATAAGTGTTATATTTATTTAATGTGATGCATATGCTTAATTTATTTTCATGATGGTTATAATTGTTATAATATTTTATGAAAATAAAATTGCATTGAGCATGAAACATCCTAGATTAATATAATTGTTACATTATTTTAATAATTTGTATATAATATGATTTTTTAATTAATTAAAATTTGATTGTTAATTAATTAAACCTTAGTATGCATGATTATATGACTAATTAATCAATTTTGTAATAAGTTTTAAATTAATTAATAGAAACTATCAACCTATAATAAAAGAGTTGCATGCAAATATAGGATCTTAATAAATTAGTTTTAAATTGTTTAAAATTAATTTAAATTTAAGATCACATTAATTCTAATAAGATTATAATTAAGTCTTATTTTCTTTTAAAATAGTTTTAAATTGTAATAAGTATGACAAGTAGGATTTTGGTTATAAGGGAACTCTATTGATTCAGTTCTGTCTAGATTTGAGGTTTTTAAGTTGACGGTTTTACGGAACACCTCCTAACTGAGAACTAATCAGAACTTGAGTTGAATTAACCTAAGTCCTATTAGCACGCAATGTCACTAGGTGAATTAAATTGTTTAATTCACCTAGAACTATAGTTTAAAAACCTTTTATAAGAGTTATAATAGACATAGGTTTAATAGATTCATTAGCCGGAATTTAACTAAGTATAATAAAACCCTAAAATACGTTGAACATTTTAGTGGGAGAAAAATGGTATATATGATATATCAATTTTTATCTCTCACGTTCCTAATAGTTCACAACGTGAGATCCATGCCTTGAGTTATGTTCAAATTGATGACCAACAATTATGACTATCTTTATTTTTTAAATCATTAAAAAATAAGAAAAATTACTATAAAAAAAATCAAACTATTTACAAATATAGAAAAATTTCATTGTCTATCAGCAATAGACTGCGATAGAATTCCACCGCTGTCTATCGCTTCACGATCTATCGCTTATAGACAGTAAAAATTTTATATATTTGCAAATAGTTTGACTCATTTTTTTATATTTGAAAACAACCTTTAAAATAATATAATTAATGTAACGTGTAACATATTTATTATAAATATGTTAATTAATTTGACAAAATAGAGAAAACCAAATAAATCCTTAGGCTTGGAGATGGACTCCATTTAGGTCAAGAATGAAAATTTTCCTAAAAACAATTATATTTTGCAGATTGTTTCAAAGGTGTCCTTTTTTTTCCTTTTTAAAATTAAAGATTGAAACGTTCTATGCTGAAGGGGAAGAACGTGAAATTAAATATAAAGAAGAAAAAATGAGTAATATTTGGATGCTGAGATCAAAAGCTACATATATAATCGCAAATATTTATATAAAATTGGAAGTTGACTTGTTCAATTAACGCAAATTAAGAAGCAAATACCAGCACATTAAGCTTCAATTGCACACAAAATAAATTAAAATAAACAAAACTCAGAAATTACTAAAAAAATAAGGACAGCTATTTATACAAAATAGCAAATTTTTTAGATAGTTGTGATAAATGCCGAGAGAATTCTATCAAGGTCTATCAGTGATAGAAATGATAGAAGTCTATCACTAATAGATGCTGATAAAAGTATATCAATGTCTATCAGTGTTTTTTTTTTTGTTATTTTCTGTAAATAGTTTGACATTTTTTATATCTATAAAAATTTTTCAGAAAATAAATATTGAGACTTTGCTTTAAATTTTAGTTAAAATACAATTATAGCTCATATACTCTCAATTGTCCAAAGTTAGTCTACGTAGTTTTAATAAATCATAAATTTAGTTAGTCGATTTTAATATTTTTAAAAATAGATTAAATAATAATAATAATAATTTAATCCAATATTAAAATTGTAAAGAAAATGCTAATTTTGAAAGAAAAAAACCAATAATAAACTAACAAATAATAATAGAGACTATTTTTAAAAATTTATTAAAAATACACCGATTAAAATTAAGATTTTAAAAATATAAAGGCCAAAATATAATTAAAAAAAGGGAAATTGTTGTGTATAGAAAAAAAAAACAAAAGTAATTACACATATAGAAAAAAGTGCATCTCATGCTTTTGTATTTCTCACTCTTTTTTTTCTATAAGTGTAATTATTTTTGTTTTTTTTCTATTTGTGAAAACACCTCTTAAAAAAATGGTGAAGAACACATGAAAAATTTTAATTTAAGAGAACTATAGATTAAAACGACGGGAGAGGAGACTTTACGGTTTACATTCATCCACAATTTTTTTTTTTTTTTTTTTTTTTGAGGAAATTGATTAACAAAATTTAATTATTTAATATGTTCGTGGGTGTATTATATTTAATATATGAATTTGTTAGATGAATTTTAGTTAATTATTTAAACTTGGCTCCTTGATTTATTATAGTGCAAGAAATATAAAAGCAAGAGCAAATGACGCATCTCCAAGTGGTGCGATTTGATTGGCGGACAATTGCCAATTATGCCAAATTGGAATGTCGCTTTATTTTGTTCAAAAGTTGAACCATATTTCAATTATTGAATGTAACATTCACAAATATCATGAATCTCAAGTGGTGTCACTTTTTTTTCCCTTTTAGAAAGTCTACATTATAAGATTCAAATCAAATTTTCTTCTTTTAAGTAATCGTAGGTTTGAATTTTTGACCATATATGTAATGTAATATATTAAAAATATTAATTTTTTTTAGTACAGTAACTACAAAGTGGAGAATCGAACCTTCAAGAAAAAAGATCATGTCAATTTGACAAAAAAAAAATTAATTTTATAATGTAGCAAATAAAAGATAAAATAAATTCGACTATTGATTTAAAATATAGTTAAAATAGTATATACATGAAATTACCTATCATTTTGGAGCTTTACATTTTTAATTTTAAGAGTTTGAAATTAGTTTATGCAAGTCTAGTTTTATTTTGATCTGGTGATATGGTTTTTATTTTATAAAATACAAAATTAGTTAAAAGTGAAAATGGTAAGAAATCTTTCCAAAAAAAAAAAAAAAAAACTATTACAACGATGCAAATCATATCTAAATACGAAGGGGGAATAATGTGGTATAATTTCAATTAAATAAATATTTATATTATCTTTACCTCCTTTATACAAAAGAAAAAAAAAATCTTAACTATTTTGTATAGGGGCGTTCAAATGATCCAACAACCCGAACAATCCGTATTACCAATCTAAAATTGTGTTGGGTTGGGTTGGGTTGAGTTATGAGTTGGCTAAAAAAATTTTTGGGTTGACCCAACCTAATCCGAATTATATATATATATATATATATATATATATATATATATATATATATATATATATATATATCTTTCTTTAAAGTTTGATTACTTTGTATTGATTAATTTGTAAACTTTTAATATATATATTTTAAAATTATTATAACATTTGTTTTTGTTTAAAGTTTGTAATAAATATCATAGATATTTGATATTTAACATTTGAATTTTACAAAATTTTAGTTATTATATTAGTCATTAGATAAATTTACCTATTTTTAATTAAAAAATAAAAAAATAAGTTATAATCCAACAACTCAACCCAACTTAGATTGGGTTCGAGACTTTATTTTAATTTTTTGGGTTGCCAATTCAACCAACCCAAATTTTTTGATTGGTCCAAAAAAACATCCTCAACCCAACTCAATCCAACCCATGTGCCCTTAATTTTGTAATAATGGAATATTGTAGTTTTATAGCTTGATGAAGAAGTTGAAGGCTTTTGATATTTTATAATAAAATATAGGGCATATCAAAATATACCCCTAAACTTTGGGATTGTATCAATTTAAATTATAAACTAATAATTGTATCAATTTAAATCCTAAACTTTGAGAGTTTTATCAATTTAAACCCAAAATTAATAATTGTATCAATTAAAACCTTGAACTTTCATAAGTATATTAATTTAAATCCTAAACTTTCATAAGTGTATCCAAATAAAACATAATGGAGGATTTAAATTGATATACTTGTAAAAGTTTAGAGTTTAAATTGATACACTTATGAAAGTCCAAGATTAAAATTGATACAATTATTAGTTTGAGACCCTACAGTTTAGGAGTATAAATTGATATTTGCCTTAACATATAATTACAAATGGACTAAATCATCGCAAATTTGAAGTGACATAAATTAAAGGGTTGTTCTCAAATAGAGTAGAAAGACTCAACTTATTTATAAATATAGCAAAATGTCACTGTCTATCAATATCTATCACTAATAGACAGTGACATTTTGCTATATTTTAAAATATTTTCGACATTTTGCCAAATAAAATAATTATCCTAAATTAAATTATCATCTTTACACTTCTAATACTCAATACTTTTTTTAGTTCAACAATAAATGGTGTGATTGAATTTTGAATCTATGACTTTTTAGTCGATAGCATTTATGATTGTATATATGCTTTAATTAGTTGAACTATTGCCTATATCCGTTAAAATTCAAGAATTAAATGGTTAAAGTTAATGCTTTGTTTGATAAATATTTAGTTTTTAAAAATATTGATTGTTCTCTTACAACTTATTTACATGATTTTCATATTTCTCAACAAAACACTCGAATTTTTAGCTTAATCCCAAAAGAAAAAAAAAATATTATAAAAACTATCCTTTTAAATTTTCAATATTTTAAAAACAAAATAGAAAGTAAATAATAATAAAATATAGAACTTATAAATAGAAGTAGTATTTATAAACTTAATTTTAAAAAATTGAAAACAAAAGATCAAATAGTTATGGAATGAAATCTAATTTTCTTTAATTTACCAAATATGTCAATTAGAGGAAGATCAATTGACTATGAACTTGTCCAATCATATCAATTTGAACTCTAAACTTTTATTTTCAACGATTTTTGCTGTAAACTAAAATAAGTATTATAATTTTAACCACCGACTCAATTTTTGCTACTTTACCTACTAATTTTAACAACAACAAAAAGGTAAAAATCTTCATAAAACTCACTAGTTTCAATAAAATAAAGTTTTGTGCACAATTAAGTTTGACGAATGCAAAAGTAACCATTGAATAATTCCCAAAACTATACATTACAAAAAAAAAAAAAAAAAAACTTAAGGATTTAGTGTGAAAATAGGGTTCTTTATGAAAATATTGGCAAAAAAAAAATGAGCACTTCAGAAAATATTTGCAAAAATGGGACTGTTTTATTGTCATATTATATGTTCAGTCTATTCAAAAGATTGAAAGCTTACATTAGTTCAGTGTTTCCATATAATCCACCACAAAAAATGCCATCTCACCCCTTAATCCAATTTAAACTCTAAATCTTAAAAAAAAAATGATACATGAATCTAAACAAACTTATGAGATTATTCAAAATAAAGTTCAAAATAACATATTTGATCACGTTTCAAAATCTAAACGCTAAATTAATAATATTCATAAACATATCTAAATAAATGTAAACAAAAATGTAAAAAATCATAATTGCTTGGATATTTACATAAAATGTATAAAATAATACCATAATTTTTTTTAAAATGCATATGTGATTGTATTATATTAAAGTAAATAAATACATTTTTTATGAAAGGGAAATAGAAGAAAATTTTGACAAGAGTTTGGGAGAGTTTATGAGAAATTTCTCCCAAACT